>CP092094.1:262500-1605000 GCA_029203775.1 Neoneuromus ignobilis | reverse complement strand
AGGTTGGTGATGGGCTGATAATGGATAAATCGTATAGCAAATAGAGAAGATTACTGATAGATAAGAGGAATTATTGATTGGAAACACAGAGATGAAAAAAGTCTAGAAAGAGACCCATGGATAGATGGAATAGAAATATAAAAAGTTCATAGAATGGTAGAGAAATGTATTGGATCGCTCGATGTGGAAATTTTGGGAGGGGCCTAAAATTGTGAAGTATAGTAGATGCGAGGGTTGAATGAAATTAAAAATAAAATAATGGAAGAATCTTGGGAAAACATTTAAAAAAATCTATTTATATTTTATAAAGCTTTCACTCAGTAATTGAATGATATAAACTTATATATATATATATATATATATATATATATATATATATATATATATATATATATATATATTTGTGCCTAGTAGTGGATATAGAGATACTGCTGCTGATGAAAATATGTATTTTTTTGTATGGGTGTATTTTGTTCCATACTTTAATAATATCTTTTATGAAATAGAAAATTAAATTTAATACTCTTTTAAAAATTTCTGCTTTCGTTAAAAAATCGATTATTGTATTTAACGTTCTAAAAATGTATAAAAAATATTTTAAATAAGAATTTCATCTCTAAAGTATATTTAGTATTATATATATATATATATATATATATATATATATATATATATATATATATAATTTACATACCAGTACTTGTATATCTATAAAATTTGATTTAAATATAATTGTCTTTTAGAAAAAATTACATTCATTATTTTTTCATATATCTGTTTATTTTAGAAAAGCTTGATTTTATTTTTTTTAATCTTTTAAAAAAGCATAAAAGTGTCTAGAAAAATGAAGTATAGATTGAAAATATATTTTACAATTAATATAACAAAAATTACGTTTTAAAAATCGATTAAAGGCATTTAAAAAAAACAGTTTTAAAATGCATATACAGTCAATATACAATAAACATATATATATATATATATATATATATATATATATATATATATATATATATATATATATATATATTGATGTATTTAATTGTTTTTTTAGAAATTATTTAATTGTACTCAATATTTTTTCAAAATTTTTTTGAAAAGGAAGGAATAATCTTGAAATTATTTGAAGAAATGAAAAATGTTTTTAAGAAGTGATTGAACCTTTTAAAATATATTTGTAATTAAAAATATTTTTATATCATTTTTATAAATTATATATTTATGTATGTATATATATATATATATATATATATATATATGTACATAAATGATTATGTGTTTATTTATGTTTTATGTGTACCTACATACATTTATATAGACATGTGTACCAGACGTGGTAATAAAATGGGACATTACCATAAACTCGCCTGATACAAATATAGTAATAGTAATAACATGAACAATAATACTAATAACACGATTATATCAACAAACAATTAAACTTGATAGTGTAAAATCAAACCGAGACTAACTTACGACTTTAAGTGATCTGTAAACACCTGAATTGGCACATGCGCAAACTGCCTCGTGCGAATAATCAAAATATTTTATGAAAACATGTTTACATATCTAAAAATAAACCATGTTCGAATATTAAACGATAAATCGGCTCCTATTGTAATTTTTTTTCTAACGCGAACGATTTTCGCGAGATGAAAAGCCTGAACGATTGAAAACAACTAGATACGATATTGAGTATCGACGTGTTTACTAAAAAAAATGTATGTTTTTTTTTCAAAAATATATTTGTTGATAGATCTAAATAAAAAATTTAATATATATGCATATTTAAATATATTTATCTAAGTATAATACGTAACGAAAAACACACATACATACATGAAATTTATAGCTGTGTTTCTAGTTAAATTTTTACTCGATAGAATTTTTTTTGAAGTTTAGATTTTAAACTCGAACTATTGAATTTTTTCTCATGGAACGAATCAACGTTACGAAAATTAAAAAACAGATATATTGTCGAACTCGTATCGAGATTACAAATCAAACAGAAGCACAGACACACAGAACAACAAACAAGAATAAACACGAAGCGTTACACACAACGACGATAGATTCTAGGTGTTGTTATACTTATCTGAATCTTGGAGACGAGTTGTCTGGCTTGAAGACTGTCACTGCGTATTCCACCTCGGATGAATTTTAAATTGTTCCTCCACTTGTTGCGACGAACGAAGACGTAACAGATATAGAAACAATCGTATATATTTTTTTACGTACGTGTGTCTGCGTACGTCAAAATGTATTTGTATCGAAATGCGTCGTGACAATTATGAAATAAGTGAGTGGTAGTGAGTGTGTGCGGGTCGCGATACAAACGACGCCCCGCGAGTGAGAGACGCGGCGGCGGCGGCGACGGACGGCGTCTCCCGGACGCAAAGCGACGAGCCTCTCGGCCTTCCCGGGATGCTGGATGGAGCAGGCGATGATTGGGTGCGGCTCGTAGACGAGGACGGACCGACGCACGTGTCGTCTCGCTCGTACTTTCGCATAATTTCCAGTTGCAGGGATGGATTCGAGGCGGACGACACGGATGCTGCGAAATGGACCGAACGAGCATATTAAATTTCGTATTTTTTTCTTTACAAAAAAAAAACAGTCTATACTTTGTATATTCTAATAAGAAAAACTCTAAAGATTACAGCATATAATTTATTAAATATAAATAATTAAAATATATACATATTTTAATTTATCTTATAAAAAAACTCTTTACTACTTATTTCTATTGCAATTAATTTCAACAACTTAATCCAATAGATTCTACAAAAAAAAATAATGATTATAAACTAGAATAAATTATTTTTAAAAATTCATAAATTCTGAAAGTTATACCCACTCCTACCAAAAAATAAAAATATAATATATACTAGCATTGATTTGATTCTACTTCACACAATTTGTATTCTATTACATTAATGAAATTATTTTACAAGAAAAAAATTTATAAAAATATAACAATCAATTATAATGCATATTAATTGCAAGAAAAGAAAGCATTTTATAAAATTATCATTCAAATTGAAGTTAACTAAAAGCAAACCGTGATTAAGAAAAATCTCAAGATATTTGGAAATGATTTGTTTATTATTAAAATCAAATTTTATTTAATTGAGTCTCAAAAATGATAACATAACATTTCATATAAAGAATAAGTAATAAACTCAAACAATTATTGAGCATTTTAATAAAATATTACTGCATTATAGCAATTTACTAATAATTATTTCTTTTTATAAATTAGTCACCGTTCCAAACAGCATATAATACTTCAAATTTTGTCACATTTAAAATATATATATTCATTAATTGTAATATTCTTGGCTAAATTACAGCTCTTTTTAAAATTGAGATCACAGATTTCAAGTCTGGCACTTAATAAATGCATTCCCATGCCAGTTATTATTATAAAACAGGAGCAATAATCAAATAACTATGAGTACTTAGTAATTTATTTATGAAAACAGATTTAGGTATATATAAAAAAATAAAATCACTAATGATTTTTTTAAAATAAATTTTAGTGATTTTACTGGAAAATAAATATTACTCTTTTTCACAAACTAATTATCAATGTGTGAAACTAATTATCACCTCAACATTTGTGTGAAAGTAAATTCGTCACAGTTTTGGGATAAATGAAAATATGATTTAATTTATTCGAAACTTATAGAGTATGAAAATAAATAAATAAGATTTGGTATCAAGAATTAAGATATATAATGATTGTAAATTATAAAATATTTCAAATGTATTAATTTAAATGAAATTTATATGACGTAGTAAGTGAAATTGTAATTCGTAAAAAGTAAAAACTAAACTTGTTAATTAAATCATAACTCGTTGCTAATTATGTTAGCAGTTTCGTCGCAGAATTTTAAATTTAATTGTACGTTTACTTCATATCCAGACGACGTAACTCGTTACAAGTTTAAACAAATATTTGAGATAGGTATGAGTTTGTTTAGGAAATATTCCGTGTCGGGTACATCGGCTAGTACGTTCCTGCGACTACCGCACCGGCGTACAACGACAAAACTGCATAGCCATGGCCCCAATACGCAAAAGCTGGTGGCGGAAAGCGTCGATGATTAGCTACTGGAAGTATGTTGAGATTTTTTTCTATCCTCCGGGAACTACAGAAATATAGTCAGGTGAAAAGTATTGGGTCACGTCATGACGAAGTGCAGCCACAAGACAAACAATTGTACGCCGCCAGTTTGTTGTGCGGTGGCGAATCGTCGAATGAATGTGAGGGTGAGTGGACGAAGGGGGTGGCGGTGTTTAGACACACGGTACTGTAGATAGGTGGACGAAGACAGGGGGGTACACTAACGTGGGTAGCTGATCAAAGCGCACCGCGTGTTTACGTGTGTCACCTGTCGTGTTACACGCCATTTGTCTGCATTAAAATAACACCGGCTGAAGTTGTCTACTTCTTCTTCTTCTATGTCTTTGTCTTTGTTACGTTTCAACTGTAATTATTTGCTCGTACATCATGTACAGTATTAAGAATGATATGAAAATGAAATAGTGTGATATCGTTAATCACTTTTCGATTCGTCAATCGACGCACTGTATTATTGAATAACAGACGTAAATTTCATCCATAAAATAATAAATCAAATATAAGATAGAACTTTGACAAATTTCAAACGAAATCTCATTTCTAATACAAAATCATTTCAAACACAAACACACTATCTATCTCTCAAAATATTTTTCAATAATTAAAAAAAATTACATTAACAAATAAATTCATTATAAACGTCTGTAATCTACATTAAAATATAGATCAAATAACTATTAAATTATATCACCGAAATTATAAATTAAAACATTATATTAAATGAACTGAATTCATTAACACTTTGCTGACTAAGTACATTAAATTAAAAAGTGAAAACGTCCCTAAATCATTCTATGTATATACACGGAATATCCAACGGGAATTAATCATGAAAATTGTGTAGAATCATGAAATAATTTCAGAATTCTTCAGTTTTATTAAAATTAAAAACTATGTATCTTGGTTTTGTTGATATTACATTTATTAATAATTTATATTACTTTAATAAATATGTTTTTTTAAATTAATATCTCTAATAATTTTTTATATAATTAATTTTTATTTTTATGAAAAGCTTGTAATACTCGATTATATTTTTAATATATTTCTATGCAAAGAAAATAAAGAAATCGACATACTTTCAGGTTGAGGATATTTAATTCTATTTTGATTTTTAGTAACTCCAATTAAAACTGGCTATTTTAATTTTTATTTCACTTTCTACACAAATAATATTATTAAATCTTTTCATCCAGTAATTACTGTATAAAAATAAGATATGAAGTTAAAAAAAATTAATTAAAAAAGACTAAAAGACATGAAATGTGCACAAAAGAAAGATCATAAAAATGCTATCTTGAAAATAGGCATTGGATCGGTTAAAATAGAAGGTTTTAGGGGAGACTTTCATCTAGTAGTGAATTGAGAGGGGTAGCTGTTGCTGCTGATAATAATCTTGAAGATAATACAAAAAATATAGGTATTAAAAGAAAAAAAATCCCTGATCTACATTGGTATATTTCTAATAAATATTTTGGATGAAAACATTCTTGAGAAAATAAGAATAGGGCTAAAAAAATATCAATGGAAAAATTGAACTTAGGAATCATAAAAATAGAGGAAATACAGAATAGAGTTTGTTTGTAATATAAGGATAAAAAATAGATTATAAACACATAAAACAGAAACTTATTAGAATTCATTCTATTGTATTTTAGTAATATAAACAGTTTTCGAAGAAAACTGGAGAGTGGACGTAAAAATTCCAAACACCAAAATTCACAACGTATTAAGTTGTGAAAATATTTTTTAAAATCTTATTTGAAATATTTATTTTGTACCAATTTTTTGTTCCAAATTCAACATTGCTGATATATTTCCTTTTAGGATTATAATTAATTTTAATGGCTAGATAAAAACTTGATGGACAATTTAATTTTTTTACACACAAATAAAATTACATGTTTATCAAAAATAATTTCAGATATAGTTCTAGATTTTTTTTTTGGAAATTAAATAATAATCAGATGATCCCAGAATGGAATAAATAATTTAATAAGTTTATTAAATTAATGACCTTTAAAATATTTTATACATTATTTGCAATCGTGTAAAACTGGACACGTCTCGGTGTCATGTATGTATGTATGTATTTATGTGTGTGTATATATACATAATGTGTACATAAGAAAGAATAACAGAGCAAATCCAACGGAATTATTTATTATGCATATTGTACGCAGAGTGTACCTACTCGGCATGAGAATATCATGAGCCTAGCGGAGGCAGCATTAGCGCGTTTCAAACAGGAACACACAGCAGCGGTATTGATCCGTAGTGCCAACGGCGGCGGTGGTGCGTTGGTGGTGGTTCGATGTCGACGTTGCGATGAGGAGCGTCGCGGCGGCGACGAAACTGTAGGAGGGTGCGCGCGGAGGCGCACGTGCCGACGCCGCGAGACAGGCCGTCGCCAAAAAGGGACGCGCGACGTCAGGCCGGAGGATCTCGACGGCGGAAGTGGTTGCGCAGACGCGTCAACTCGCGCTCTTTCTACACACTACGTAATGGCTGTCGACACGTCGCCTCATATCACGTTTATACGGGATACAGATAGATGGCACATAGTAGAGAACGATTGGGGGGACATAAAAAGTTTATATAGAATTCGCTTCGAAATATTTCATTATCGAAAGTAGTTTTCTTATGAGACTGTGTGCATGTGTGTGTGCGTTTCGTCGCTGTTGTTTTCCCTTTTTTTCACGTACGTATTTCTAAAGACGCGCAGACGGGCTGCTTTTTTCCACATGTGTGGAAAAAATGACAGTACATCATTTTAATATGTACACAGTTTTATTACGAACTGGTTATAATACACGTTTGTTCACAAAATTGAACTCTTGCCATTCAGAATTTTCCATCGATAATATTTCAATATCACGTATCTAGATTTTCTTACTCGACGAGAGCAGTTTATTATTTTACCACTTATTTTGTGCCATTTAAACGTTCACACTTTTTATCACTCTTTACAGAAATGAATCTAGATTATATTAAAATTTAATAAAGAACTCAATCACAAATTTGAAATTTAAAAGAGCAAAATATTATACACACATACACACACACACACACACACACACACACATATATATATATATATATATATATATATATATATATATATAATAAAAATAAATAATACTAAAGAAGGGTTAGATAACAGAAAATAGTAAACTAGACAAATTTCTTTAATGTGTGCATTGTATTTATTCAGTTACCGACGGAATATTTTTATAAAAGCAAAGTCTTTAAGAATACCATAGAATTCTCTTATCACATTTGCTATATTAATTTTGTGATTTTTGTATTTTAAATACAATCCGTTTTAATGTATAGGGTAGCCTAAATAAGACTGAACGATAATAAAAAATAATCAATGATAATAAGCAAGTAAATCTATGTTTAAATTACAGAATCTTATTTGGTACCTCCTATACAATAACCTCTATCTGTTATCACATGTTTTTTCATGATTTATAAAAATCATCATAACTTTAGATTCTGATCTTCTAAATACACCTAACAATGTGTCAGTTTTTGCCAAGGATTCTTCAACTAAAAAACATCAACCATTTGTAATCTTTCAAAATGTGTCCAGTTACTCATTTTGCAGTACTTATATTTCAACTGATAATTAATACATTTGACAATGCACTAAGAAAAAAGATACAAAGCACTAAATAAGGATTTAATATCAAAAATTATATTTGATTAATATTTTTTCAGTTTTTCCAAACCAAACATTTTTATTGTAGAATTGTCTAGTGTGTTTATATTTTGTCCATCCTCTCTCTCAATATATATATATATATATATATATATATATATATATATATATATATATATATATATATATATGTATTGTTTTATATCTACATAAATTCGTATGTATATATTGTATTTATGAATCCTAATGATCCTTGTAAATAAATCCACGTTATTCGTGTGAACAACTTTTCACAGTACCCTAATAACCTAAATTATTGATAATGCACAGAACTATAAAACTTACGTCGTACTCGAAATGGTCGGCAGTAAACTTAGATTTTAGTACTGACGTGAAAAAAAATCTTCAATCATGTACGTGAACATGAAACGTTATTATGACATACGTACAGATTTTTTTCAAGTTTAATACGTTTAGTGATCCGGATTTTATGGTTTGTTTACATAGCATTACCGAGGTTTTAGTTTACAATAAAAATTTTACTTTATCTCCGCTCTTATACGCGTTCGGAAAATCACATAAAAATAATAGTATTACTGCTTACATTGAAATAAAGTTCGACGAAAAGACGAGAATAAATATTTCATTAGCATTCTATGGCCAATAGTAATTTTATTTAATGTTTGTATTAATTTTCATATAGAGATATATATATAATAAAATATTCATAAAAAATATAAATTTTAAAAAATCCATACAAATAGATTTTCACTTCATTTTTTGTTATGAATACAAGATTTAATATTTTCTTGAATAAATATTTTTTTAATAGTTATTATTTACTTTCTATCTATTTTTTAAAATTCTTATAATCTCTAAAATTGTTAAAATTAATAATAGGAAGGTAAAAAAATCAATTACTTTAAATTTATAAAATTGTTCAAAATAATTATAAGTGTTAATGTATGTAGTTTGTAAAAAACTGATATTGAAAAAAAATAATTAACCTTTCCGGTAGTATTTACGTTTTATACTCAAGAGATTTTTTATAAACACGTACTGTTAAAAATGAATATATATAAAAAATAGATATTGTATTTTGTACCAAATAATTGAAACGAGTTTCCCAAACAACTAACATACAGAACAGTGGATGTATCGACAAGAGAACGAGTGAGATGGTATATACATCCATGTACATTGGTCTAGTTCATTAGATCATCTATGATATATTTTCTGGGAATAAATTAAACGCTATACACGCTTATAAACGTTAATGAATTGCTCGCATTAAATTCTAGTTTAAAGTAATTACATCTGTTCAAGTTGCAATTTAAACAGTCGATCGAAATTTAGACATTTTAATCTAAACGTCTCGGAGTTCTCTGGAATCCGAGCACGTTTATACGATATTGAGATAGAAGTTCTAGTCAGGGTTGTTTTATAAGATTGGTGTTTTCAAATAGAAGCTGTTTTGTGAAAATTGATCAATCGGTTAAATTATAAAAATTGTTATTTTAACATTTTTATATCATGAATTACTCTTGTCTAGTCGATGAAACATTTTTTAAATCTTGAAAACTTTACAACAGATGTTTCATAAAAAATATTTTTTTGTTTAAATAAGTATATTTTTTAAATTGAAATTCTGGGAATATTTTATATATTTTTCTGTCGATATAAATATTTCAATCATTGACTAATAGAGATAAATAATTTTTGTATAAGATTTTCAAAATATGAATGATTTAAATTTACAATTATTATAATTGATATTTTTTATATTTACATATTTATCTTCTCTTTTTCCCACCTTTTTCTTTCAATTATATAAAAATAAACGTATCTAAACCCTTACAAAGTCCTAATAAAAATGTTGAATAATATCAATTGCTTTTTCATTACGTCGAATAAATGTACATACATTAATGACTATTTGAACAGAATATAATTGTTCATTAACTGAAATATAGGCTAATAAACTGAATGAAATATTGAATGGATGTCGAACGTTGTACACAGTACGAAATGTGAGAACGTATCCGATGTTTTCGTTACACGTTCAATCGTCAGTTATTTCATTTGCTGACTGGGTTCGTATTATGTTGCCTCGTACTTGTCGAATGATTGACAAGCGGCGTCCCAAACCCGCCTATATCCCGGAGGGCTTGTCACTGTCACATGTGTGTGTCATCATGGCCGTCAACAGACGATGGCATGTTATGCTACTAAGATGCCATTGCTTATTACTCACGTACGAGTGTGTGTGTGTATCACGTGCACATGTTAATGGTGCTTGAATTTTAAAAGCACGATGTCGGTTCAGTGACAAATTTATCAGTTGTTACTTTCGATGGTTATGAACGTAAATTAATCGTGCCTATTTGTTTTGAACGGAGATGAGTTTTAAAAAAATCAATTAATTAATTTTAAGTGCTGTGAAAATTTGATCGAATGAATTAATCAGTATTTTAGGTAGTCACATATTACTCATTGAAACTGATGTACTCTTATCTTGTTTAAAAATTATAAAAATACAAAAAAGTTTTCTACTTGTTTGAAATGAAATATTGTTAAATTAACAATAAGTTGTCTTTATAATAAAAAATTCGACAAGAGAAAAATGTCAAATGAGCTAAATTTTTAAATGTACGAAAATTTAAATTGGAATAAAAATTATTTATTTTTTTAACATTTATATATATATATATATATATATATATATATGTATGTATGTATGAATGTATGTGTGTGTGTGTAATATGCAAACATAAAATTATCCACATTTCTTTTTTTCTAAACAGAACTCAAGCTAGATGAGAAAATACCTGTCAGAGAAAAATTACACCTCGCACCTGTTTAATTAGTTCTGACACGATTTTGACATGAATTTCTATCGTTAATTAACATAATAATAAGTTATATTCAACGACCATATCGCGTTGCGCATGCAATAGAATAATTGGAGTATGTAGTCTTGCATACTCATATGCGTTCATATAATACGTTCAACTTAACAGAATAGACGTCATACGAACTATATAAACGACTGTTACTCAGATAAATCGTAAAACATAGCTTGTGAATAGAAAAATCATAAGATTTTGAAAATAAACTATACATTAATTACTACAATTATTATTCAGTGAATTAATTCAGATAAATTCATCATGATTATCTAAATAAAACTGAAAGTAAAGAATATAAAATAATAGTAAGTAAGTAATTATATGTCTAAACTCTTCAGCCTCATTTGTGTCATTTTATATATACAGGGGAGAGAAAAAGATACATAAGAAAAGTCAACAAAGTGTACTAGAAGTGAATTGGATATGAGGACAGTAGATTGAGCTGAATGGAAAATTTGGGAAGAAGTTTCTCTTTATTTTGAAATTGTGACAAATTTATTTTAACATAAATGAATTTTCACCCTCAACAGTACAAAATGTTAATAAATGTTCAATAATCATTTATTTTTCATAAAAACAACGGGCTAATGAGGATTTTAATGGCGATGCTATTATAGTCAGAGCTTTCATAATTTTATTTTATATATATAAAATAAAATTATGAAGAATAACGAAGTAAGTGTTAGATGAGATGAGATTAGCCTCTGACAAAAATCAATGGAAAATTTTTTGTAAAATATTTAAGAAGAACTAATTACATTTGATGAAGCTTTCACCTAATTGTGGGTTAATATAAGCTTTTGTAATAATGATAATAATTATATATATAAATATTTCCATATATATGAAAGTACCCAATTTCAGACTAAACCATAAATCAAATTACTTTAAATTTAAAAAATTAACATAATTATTTCTCGTGTTAAAATTTTCACAGTGTACCGTTCATAAACCAAATTTAAAATCTAGAACACTGTCCAAAAAAAAATCTTAAACATTTCCCCAAAAAGAATCAAACATACACATTAACATTTTTCAACGCACGTTTCTAATTCATTTACGTTGTATATACATCTCATCCACTCTCAACACAATGTTGTTAAGACACATATTTATCTACATAATATGTAAATTGTGTACTGTTTTGATATTTTTATTTCGAACAATCGTTCATTAAGCATAACGACGTGTATACGATTCGAATATTCGTTTATTTGCATTCGCTTTGATTCGTGCCGCTCGTTTAAACGTGTGTACTTATCGAGCATTTTAATTATTTCGATCTAAATAAATGCATTAGAATGTAAAATCGTGTATATTTTCATATAATTGGAGATTATAAATCGTAGTTATTATTTGATCAAAGATTATGTATATTTTATTTAATTCAGACATTTTTTTATTTACATAAAAAATCCATTAGATCTTGTATTAAATTTTTTTTTTTCAATAGCTTAGTATCAGTAATACTAATTCGAGTTTAATTTTTTTAAAAAAGTAACTAATCTTTGAACAAAATCAAAAGAAAAAAAATTGACTAAATCGTCAATTTGTATTAAATTTCTAATACAGTCCCTCGGACATAGTCACATATTCAATACTGCTCCGGTTCCAAGAAAACATAATTATTACTTGTTACAAAGTTGTACACTTGCGTGCGTTTAGAATTAATATAGCTGATAACTACACATGTTTTTATTTTATATATATGCATATATATATATATATATATATATATATATGTGTGTGTGTGTGTATGTATATATGTATGTAGTATGTATAGATGTGTTTCAGTTTCGTGTAAATCCTTAAACTATTTTTTATTGACTTTTATTTTATAATGTATATTTTTTAATGTATTGTTTCTGTGCTCGAAATTATATTGTACGTCGATTTAAGAAACTGTTTTTAAATTACATGTTAATAACTGACCGTCCGATTCGTACCCATATTCGATATAATAAAAATCCATGCAGGAAATCAGATTTATACATAGAAAACGTCTGAATCGGCCGCATACACACCGAGCAAATAATGTAAGTGAAGATGATGGAAAAAAATGGCCGTTGACCCGTCAAACACGAAATACGAGCTCCGGAGGTAAAAACTGATTGGTCTGACAGCTGCGTTTCAAGTTGTTTTCAACATTCATAATAACAGGTTACCGTTGTTCATAATAATCCGAGCCTGCACGAAATCCACGGCCGGCACAGAATGTGTACGTTCGTCTATGCGTACCCTTCTATGCGGACAAAAGATGCAGCCGAGCGAGAGTTGGCTCAGATCGAAGCGGGGTCGCCGTTACAGCGGCCATTAGCCCGATTCGCGTTGGCCTTGAGGAGGGGAGAACGACGAAACACAGAAAGCCACATACACACGTTGCCGTGACGACGACGGCGACGACGACGACGACGACGACGACGACGGCGACGGCGACGATGACGCGAACGCCGCGCCGCGGAAAGCTCCGACAGTTTAGAGTGCGTCGATCGACGTACAGATGGCCGGAGAGAGGCCGCGAAACGAACGTACGGGTCGCGGACCATAAACGTGTTTTGCTTAATTTATTGGATTTTTTAAATTGCACGTGATTTATAGGTTGCGTTATAAACGTACCAATTTATTAAATGAAAACATGTCGTTGAGGTTTTATTCAATATTTTTGCCCCGGTTTTATATTCAATCGTGCGCGAACTTTCATAATTGCGCGCTTGCGGATCGTGTACACTTTTATTGTTTTCCTTTTATGCAGGTTTTTTTTCTGTTTATGTTTTTATTTTAGTTTTCATTAACGTTTTTAATCGTAATTTACTTTTTTTTTGTTATTTAAAAGAAAACTATTTTATAAATATTGATTTCCATTATAAATATATATAATATAATTTGCCTATTTCCATCTACTGCTGAATGAAGAACTTTATTAAAAACTCCACTTTGACCAATTTAATACCTTTCTCAATATACAAACACATACACACGTATATATATATATATATATATATATAGAGAGAGAGAGAGAGAGAGAGAGAGAGAGAGTATCACATCAGGAGAGTACTACTTAATTTTCAAATATAACACATCTTTTTTTGAGTGAGCGATGTTTTTTTCAACTATGATTAATGTACGCTACAGATGGGACACCTTATATATATATTTACATATATATACATATATATATATATATATATATATATATATATATATATGTAATAAAAACGTGTAGTTATAATAATTCTAAACGCACGCAAGTTTACAACTTTGTAATAAGTAATAATTATGTTTTCTTGGAATCAGAGCAGTACTGAATACGTGACAATGTTCAAAGGACTGTATTAAGAATTTCATACAAACTGACGATTTAGTCAATTTTCTTCTCTTTTGATTTTGTTCAAAGATTAGTTACTGTATTTTTAAAATTAAACTCCAATTAGTATTACTAATTCTATATCACTATCATAAAAACTTATATCAGTCTATTGCTTTTCTTAAATATTTTTCTAAAAAATTTCCCATTGTTTCCTGTACATATCTAATCTCATATAATCGTCATCTTTAATGCACTTAACAATTTTTTCTTTCAAAAAACCCTAAATTAATATTTTTTCCATAAAAATAACTACCCCAATCATCACTTTTCCAACATGATAAAAAAATCTGTAGTGTTTGGAGTAGTGATTTATTTGATTCACTACCCTAGTGAAATAACTACCCTTTGAATTTAACTACACGGCCAAACTATAATTGGAACGAATTAATGCGTTCATAAAATATCTACAGTTGATGTGTACTTTTTTAAAAAAGATATGAAATATGGTATTGTGGCTGATTCATTTTTAATCAAGAAAATATTTTTTCAAAACCATATTGATATAAAAGAGTTAATGTTCACTACTCTAAAATGAGTGATTGAAGAATATTTTATTATTCAAAATAAAATAAGAAATATTTATTTTTTTTAAAAAAACTAAATATTTTGTTATATGTTTAATTAATTAGAATAATAGAAATGACTATTGATTGTACAAAAAGTCTCCATAGCTTTTTACTGCAACTTTGAAAAAATATATTTGCTAATAAAATTCAATGATTTGTCATTATTTAAGTATAAAATATTTTTTAATAATGTTTAATCTGAAAAGTGTAAGATTGTAAAATATTCTATTCAGAAAAATAACTAGGCACTTATTTATGCAGATATTTCTAATAATCTTCAATAAATATTTACTGAATTAATACTTGATTATTCATTTAAGCACATTTTTAATTCTATGTGTTAGAAATAGAATTTAAATAAAAATGTATTATTAATTAAAAATACTTAAATACAAATCAACATTTCCTTCCACCAAATCTCCATATATATTTTACATATTATATTTAACACACATTCAACGAATTCACTTATATATTTATATCAATATACACACTTATCTCCTATTAAAAAAAACAATTTTCAAAACGAGAGACTATTTTCGTACACACAACTGTCGACCAAATATAAACAAACTGTAACTTCACCGCTAGTTGTATACAAACTATCGTCGTTCGAAGACTCTAAAACCCTCCGTCGCATCATCAGGCTCACAATGATCTGGCGAAACATTCATTTTTATTATAAATAATGATGCATTGTAATTAGTCTTAGCAGCGAGGGGTCGTGTTGCCCTCTGGACAAACACCTTTTTCGTATCATAGAAAATATTCTACCGTATATGTGTATATCTATCTATGTATAAAAACTATCCGAAGACCTAGTTACACAATAAACTGCATTGTCACGTGGTGGATCTATGATGAATGTTCTTTTAACAAGTTTGCTTCGCGATGTTTAACGATTTTTATTACTAACGCTGTGCTACTGTTGTATCTGACGATGCATTTATATACAGACATTTTTATTACGTATATATATATATATATATATATATATATATATATATATATATATATATATACAAAGATCCAATTTTCGATTCCTATGAAAAATTAGATTGTTCAAGATCAGTAGTTCAAACATGTGTATACATTTATGTTCATAAGTGTATACCTATAATTGTGTTCAAGTATAATTTATATAAAAACAATTATATAACTCAAACATGTAATAAAACATACACACACACACATGTACAATAAAGAATTCTATTTAAATTATAGTGTAAGTTCTAACACGTAATTACCTTTTCACTTCTTCTGTATAATTAATTTTTTAATGCCATTTAAATTATATAATTGAAACATGCAAAGAATGTTTATTTATTATACATATATATATATATATATATATATATATATATATATAAAAATAATCATTTATAAATATAAATAGATCAAATATGGTGATCTTCTGTGTCATATGTACGGTGTCAGTTGTCAATGATCCAAATGACACTCATAAAACATATTTATTTAATGCACCATTGTTCAAAGTAATAAATGATTTTAATTGAAAAGTTTATAGTCTAGACTCGTTTGGAATTCTTCAGTTAATAAATATTGTAAATTTAAATAAACACGATTGTCTATACTTAATAATACTAGTATAAAGACTGATTTTTTTAAAAAAAATATTATTTTGATATTAATTTTGTTGAAATATTAATGGGTCTATTCAATTGTATGTGTTATTTAAATGAGAATGAAAATATTTTTTAAATATTATTTTATGAAATAAAATCTAGATAGAATTCCTTATTATATGAATTTATCATAAAAGAGATCAATACATATTAAAATTTAAAATGATTAATATTTTAAATCAGTATAGTTATTAAGATAATGTATTAAAATTATCAATATCAGGATATTAAATTTTTTCTATTATTTTATTATAAATTAATTACTTTCCACAACTCAACAAAACTCTATAAAAATACTCAAATCAATTTAATCTGAATAATCACTTGATTATTGGACAATTTTATAAAATCTTGTAGTACTAGAACGAATGATTAATTTGTATTAAAATAAATTTGTTAAAGTCAAAATATATATTTGGATTCGTTAGTCATTTTCATGATAATATTTCATAAAATTGTCAAAAAATATTCAAAATTGTTTAAAAAAAATATGTTTCATATGAAACACAAAAAATAAAAAAAAATGTATTTAGTTATTTTAACATCTTAATTATAAATAAAAGTTTTAAAATGAAAAATCAATCGATTACTATTTTAAAATATTCAACAATTTATTAATGTGCTATTTGTAGATTTTTTTATTTGATTTTTCCATTAAAATGATTGAACTTTCAAACAGAAGTTTAATTGAATGAAATTAAGAAAATAAGTAATATTTTAAGAGAAGCACAGAGAAGATAGGAAAAGTGTATTTGATAATTTTATAGAGAGACTAGATTTGATTCGAGATCGTTGAAATGAAAATTCGGTTCGAACGTCTAAACTGAATGTTTAAAATGAAAGCTCGAGTGTTATTGATTCGACATGATATTGCAATTCTCTACTAGACCTATATAATATTATCAAACGTTTTACTGATATTAACACCGTTTTAATGAACTCGAATCCAATTGAACCGAGCGTAAAACATCGCCTCTGCAAATGCGCACAGTACAACCAACACAACATTGAAACGTCAAGGTAACTTCCTACAGCAACACGTGATACCACATACAATTACAAACACTTAACACACGACCGTTTCCACCGCAACATACGTACAGGCGATACGAAAATCGTATCCTGTTCGTTATTTAAAAAAGATATATACAAACGCAGAGAACTTTTATACAAGTACATATGAAATAATCACGATGCAATCACCGAACATGTTAAAAGTGTACTGGCGTTGACGATCTTTCAGAATGTCCGTTTCTATAGTCAACTACATACAGTGGCTAAGTAATAAAAGGGATCAGTTTGAATCCGTGTCAAGTGTACGAAATTTATTGCCCAGGTCTCAATACAACTATCTCGTTTGTATCTGTTCAATCGAGTGTGATATGTCTCTGTCTCGCATCAGGGTTCACTATAAATGGCAAGAGACATTAATTTCTCATTTTCACTCTGGTCGTTTGACGGCCGTGTACGTACGTATGGATATATGGATGGATATGTACATATATTCGACTGTAGATGTATTTATAACGTTTTTATTTACATGTGTGTGTGTTGAACTCTGCAGCTGGTTCATTGTATTATTTGTCATTTCGATCATTGATATAATTTTACTATTGACAATGGAATTCCAGTGATTTTGAATCGACTCAAGCAACGATAATGAAATATCCAAAAATAACTTGTATCAAAATATACAATAAAAATGTATTTACCTTTAATTTTCCCAGAATTTTTCTCGACAATCCTGAAAATTAAATATATTAATTTAATCTTTATTCATTTTTATTATTTATTAAAATATCTTTACAATCTTGTCGATTTCAATAGAAATATATTTTTTTTAAAAAAAACTCTTTATTTTTAAGAAACAAGTAGTATAAGTGATTCATGTGTAAATTAATTCTGTAGAAAAATTATTTAAGAATATATTAATTCTTTACAAAATACAATAGTGTGTTTACCAAACGAAAATTATATCCGTGTGTATGAATATGATTATAATATGAGATCATAGTTTATTTTTTTTATAATAAGATGTATTTTGTATTTTTTAATTCTCACATTTCTTAGAAAAAAAATAACTTGAAATATTTCAAGTGTGCTATAAGAAACGATTTAATTAAATAATAGATTTGGTATAACGTACGATCATTCCACGAAATTCTAATCAAAAATCAAGACCTATTCTCGTTAAATGAAACGAACGACGATACATTGTAAACGAAACGCATAATTATGATTTATTTCCGATACAAATCGACACAAAAGGATCCGTAATATACAGAATGTAGAATGTTATTTCCGTTTCTTATACGAACGTGATTGGGCATATAATAAGTCATCGACAAACGTACGCATGTACAGTTAGTTATAAAAAGATATAAGGATTGACGTTGAGAAGCCGAAGTATATACATCATTGTCAGCATCGTATAATGGGCTAACGCTTTTGGGGTATGTTTGTACAGTAAACTGAATACCTTTCAAAGTCGAATTCAAACAGTTGTATGAAAACCTCTTATAATATTGACTTTACGATTTCGAAGGTTGTATAGTCGTGTACAGGTAAAACGGATAGAGCGAATATTATGTATATAAAAAGTATACAAATCGACACACGTATTGTGTACGGATTTCGTACGAAAAAAAATGAACATAAATACGAGTGGTTAATTAGATTTAATACGAGTCGTAGAATCTTTATTCGTTTCAAATAAAGAATATTTTCAGAACACAAATAAATGTCTTCGAATTGAAAATTATTTATATTTCTGATGACACATATCGATTTATATCAACATAATTCCTTTCAGTAATAATGTCGATTCATTGTAATTAATTCTTGTTGTATAAATAACTTGCAAAAAAAAAATGATTGGCAGCTATTTGCACCTCGGCCTACATCTGATGTACATGTTGATATTGATTAAATATTTTCATTGGTCATATTAGATTTCAATTCATTGGAATGATGCGATGAAACTGATTAAGTCACAATTATAAAACTAGTTTATTAATGATACATGTAAATTATATAGCTTGCTGTATTAATGTTTATATTTTTTATATATATATTTTTAAATGAATATAAAAATGGTTTATATTTTTAATTTTTTAAAATACTTAATAAATTAGAAATATTTTTTTTGTCGATTTTATTCATGAAAATCTAAATTTAAATCAATGATTTAATAAATTCTGTAGGGATTTTTTATGAAAATAAAATTTTATATTTATTTTTTTCTAGAAAAAATCAAGAGCAGTTGAAGTAATATGATCTAATATACGACTGGTATTTTTTTTAAAAAAAATATTACAGTTAATGAGTGTAAATAGAAATATTGAACGAGAATTTATTTTACGGTAATGTTTTGATTCCACATTTATATCTTTGAAATTCGTTCGAAACATTCAATCGAAACAGGGCGAGGGAAAAAATACGAACAGCAATAATAACGACCTAACATTCTACAATATCAACTCTTACATCGTGACACTTACGTTTCGAGGAAAAAAAGAATCATTTTTCTGGCACACAGACTCAAACCAGTGATTGCTTTCGTTCCAACAAAATTTCATTTGTGAACAGACAAAAATGGTTGTTGAGATGTTCGCACAGCGTCAGTGAACATCGTTCGAACGTTTCTAGAACGAGACGGACTAACGGTACATCTGCACGAACGTGTATTTGTTGTCCTGTTTTTTTTCGTGACGATGGCCCGACGGTGCAGAGTGCAGACTCCGGGGCCGGTCCGTGATCATCAATCATTTCCCGAGACAATCGAGTCACAGTGGCGGACGCGGACGAACAGCTGTCGCTTAGCCGCCTTGCTTGTTGCCGCTTCCCGCGCTGCTGCGAACCAGTGGACTGCTGGCTCTTGTATACACATACAATCTCGTCGCTCCGTTTACACGATTTACTATGGGATTGATTTATCCACGAGAACGGACCGACCGTAATACACTCACGAGAAATAATATCATATTTAACACTGACTATGGTTAAAAATACCGATACACGGTGTCAAGGTCTTCGATGCCATGTCCTGACTTATAAATTATTTTTTGAAATTGTTCAACGCCCCATTCGAAACAATACTTTTTTTATTTTCCATTAATCTTGTGAATCTCTAACACACGAACATCGGAAATGTCTTCTTTCTTTTTGTACCAAATTACTTTTTATACACAGAGTTATTTTGTAACGTTTGATAAAAAATAAATCCTTTATAACTAACATCCAAACATCTTATATTTTACATTAACTGATTTTTTTAGATTTGTTCTTTTTTAATAATAAAGAAGAATTTTTGTACTATCCCACCAATGTTTAATAATAAACATTTCATTAACTCATCTTTTAACAAATATTAATTCAGATTTTAGAATTTTTAAGATGAAGTAAATCCATTTCACATTATTAAATAATTTTACTAGAGGGGACCAACAGTGAATATTTTTTTCTAAAATTTTTAATAAAAATAACCAACATTTTTTTATATTATTTTTTTTACTAAGTTATTAAATTTGAATTTATTTACTCAAAATTAATTCTTCAACAATTATCAACACAGAATGATGTTCAATAGTAAATATAAAGATAATTTTAAATCTAGAGATGTTAATTTTTTTCTGTACTTAACAAATATTCAAATCTATATGAATCAAAGTTTTACTAAAATTACTTATAATCGTTATCCTCTTTTTCTATTTGAAAATGCTGAACGCATAAATGGATTGATAAGAAGAATGACAATGTTTTTCGTTAGTTGTTATCTGTGTGTAAACGAAATACGACGATAACTCTAACGGTAATTCCTGCGCGAATGCAACACGGCCACGAAAACATAAGGGAAAGATTCAGAAGCGATACGAAATCTGAAATATTGTCCTTGTGAACAGATTGTCGTAAAATAATAACAAAAGTGAATAAATATATTTTAACATCGATACGTTTACAACAATAAATTTATGGATAAATACATGAATGTTTCAATCCTCCCTCTCCTCACAAAAAAACGATGTCAAAACCGAAAATATTGCTCGTACTGAACAAAAAGATTTCATTGTTGTATTAATCGTGTCATGTCCATTCTGATAATATTTACAAACATAATCTGTACATTAAATTCATAAATCATTATCGATTCCAAATTATATAAATAAAGTTTATTATATAATCTGATTATGTTAAAATGTTTATTACTACAGAAAACTATAACACATAACAATATATTGCATTAAAAGTCCATTCATTATTTAACATATGCGCATGCAAAATCAGCTGTCAAAATTTGTCAAGCGAATATAATTTCCTATAAAACAAAACACCGGTTGTTTCACATACGAGTCACAAAAATTTTACCCTACCTGAACAAATTATACGTGCGTTGGGAAAACAGTACCGAGCGGAATATATTTTATGTATTTAAAAAAGGGATATTCTATTATAAACACAAATTATTATTTATGGAACGTACGGCGACTCTTTAGAATTTTTATGAACAATTTAGGCTCGTCTATGGATACTGTTTAATGGAGCTTATACAAAAGGATAATATATATTTTCGTATAAAACTATTTTCAATTTTGAAAAAATGAAACGAGTTTTGAACTTTAATTTTCATACAGAAATAAAAAGAATTGAAATAACATTCTATAACTGAAAAAGATTGAAGACATATAAGAAGATTATTGAAATTAAAAACTATGGATATTATTTTATTAAATAAACATTTACATATATATATATATATATATATATATATATATATATATATATATATATATATATATATATGTATATATGTATGTATGTATATATGTGTGTATTCGAAATTCGTAAGAGCATCGCTACATTTGTAACAAGGGCTGAATCATTTACGAGCAACAGCCACCCCCTCGAGTCGAAACCACCCTCCAAGCTATTATCCATGATGGGGCAGGACATGCGATCCGATCCCGGCGTGGGCATATCATCATTTGGTCACACATGTTGTGCGTTTTTTGTATACGGCCAACCGTCGTTCAACGCCACTGCCGTCATGTTCTTCATACAACATCGAAAAATATTAGATGACAACATATCATCCACATTCGATGCGAGACGTTCGAAGAGCGCCGACCGCTAAACAAGCCACCAATGACATATGCGAGACCCGACTAATGACGTATCATTTGTTTAAACGGTTACGCTCTATTTGAGACGTTCGACGCACGGCTCAATAATAAATGTGTGATTTATTTCGTAACGACGACGGATTTTATTTATAAGAACGAATGGTAATAAATATTGTTATGTGTTTATACATACAAGAAGCGATTCGTTCAAGATGAACCAAAAGCCAATTTATATAGTTCTTTTAAAAATTATAAAATAAAAAAAACAACTACTTACACTGACCCACAAACAAATATATTCACTGTTTTTTTGTAAAAAAAAATCACTATTACATCAACCACAAGATTTTATCAAAATTTTCATTTAAATATATAATTTAAAATTATATCAAATTGTTATAATATTATTCCTTGAAATTTTCCATCTATATTAATTTTATCCATTCCAATTATCTGATACTAAGTATTCCATTCACATTTATTTCCATTATTTATAACCGATAAGTAATACAATTTAATATTTCTATCACAATTTGTGTTCTAGACTGTCGTCTTCTCTTTATTAAGTACAACAACAGACTTTTTTAAATGCAAGTCTAAATTTATTTCATAGGTCAAATTGATTAAATTATTTATACGTCGAGGCATTTATCATACAAATACACTTGATTCAAACTTCTATCGATATTTTAATTATAAATAACAATGCATATATGATTTTATTAGATATTACAAATAATGAAATAAATTTATGCACTGAGAATATTTTCGATCACAATATTTGAGAATAAATTTAAATATTTAGAAAAAAATATTTCTGATTCGAGTAGTAATTTATTTATAATATTAATGGCTTATATATATATACATATGTAATAAAAATATTTTTTATTTTATGTTCTAAAAAGTATTTCGAATAAAAATTATCTTTTTCATAAATTATATTCAAATGACTAAATATTTTTTATGTCTATGTATTATAAATTTTAATTATTTTTTTTATTTGCTATAAAATAAAAACATACTCTATTGAATTTCAAATTCGAATTTTTTTAAATACGTACTCAAGAGGTGTCATTTATTAATTTATTTTTGACACGTACTTGTAATTATGGGTATAATTTTTTTCTAGAAAAAATATACAAAAATTATGGATTATTCTATTTGTCCCCCCATAAAAAGCAGTATGTATTCAAACCAGTATGTCAGAATTCTCGTTAGTTACAGCGTTTGGTTCAACAGACGAATGGTATTTGAAAGCTACTGTGAACAGGTGGCACTCAATGTGATCTCGACAGAGTAAAATATCCATCAAGTAAATATTTTATTATATATATATATATATACATATTACATCCCTTATTTTTTTATATTTGGTAACCAATTACTAAAAAATTAATACCTACTAAAGTGTTTATTCACACACATTATATATATATATATATATATATATATATATATATATATATATATATATATATATATATATATGGATGGGTAAATATATACAAGTATAAAAAACGTAATAAAAATATGCAGTGATAAAAACAAGAAAGTAATTATAAAATTTTAATACTAAAAAATATTTTTCACTTTTAAATAATTATTAATAGTTTAATTTACACAAAATATCCACGATTAATCTTAACATAATAATAATCATAGGCCATTAAAGGAATTATTTTATCGCTCCAACCATTTTCTTCTGCCTGAAACCATTTTTTTAATTTCCTTGCAGGATTCGATATCTATTTTTTTTTCATAATCCTCCTTAAAATCATCCTCTCGCTTTTTACTTAGCATTTCAAAATTTTCTTAAAAAACTTATTATATTTCATCAGTAGTCCTATAAGCTTAATTTTTCTTTTCACTATATTTTTTTAAAAAAAATTCTTTTCATCTATTTTTTTTTCATTACTCGTATATTTCTTTTCACATTTATCTAAATTGTTTTTATAATCCTTCTTAGAATCATCTTCTCTCTTTCTACTAAACACTTTACCCTTAAAAATGTTGTTAAGAAAATCATTGTATCTCATCAGATATTATATTTTAATAAAAAAATCTTCTGTTCATGTATTTCTTTCAACTCTCATATATTACTTCTTTATCTATCCAACTAATTCTCTTTACCTTTCTCAATATCCACATTTGTGCTGCATATAATATATTTCTTTCTTTTTTGTCGAGATTTAAACTTTTTCAATCATGTATTAGCACAATTCAAACAAAAAATCCAAAAAATATATACAAAATAAAATAACTGAACATTTTAAATAAATCAAAACGTAACCATGAAATGAAACTATTATATTTCTTTAGTTGAAATTGAAAAGATTTTTCAAAAAAATGTTTTTTAAAAAATAGAACTTTATAATAATATTTATTTAATATAAACTTAAAAAGGATAATACAATTGAAAAAAATATATTTTACACATGTAAGTTTCTATCTTCAATTCGTTCGTTATTATCCCCAAACAAACTGTTAAGCAAAAGATATATATTATAAAAATGTTTTTTTCCAAAAAATCAATAACTCTTAAACTATCACACGTTGTAGCTACTGTAAACAATAAATTAACGAAACGATAGAGCATGTCTAAAGTAGAATATAGATGAGAGAGCGGAATGATTAACCTGTAATAGTTCGATTATAACCGTTGTCGACAAGAAAACAGAGTATTAACACAACATAAATTTCTGCATTGACCGCATACGGCCGAATAAAATTTATTGCCGATATAATAACCGCGCGGGGCAGACAAGGGTCTACGGATCACAATTTAGTGGTTTCCAAATGATCCACTATCATTATCTCAATTTCGTACGGAGAAACGTTTTGGATAAAGTGGATGTTTAAGGGAGTGTGGCAAATTAGTAATGGTCGAGCCGATCGGTTTCATAAATTGTGTGCGGGATAACTGATTAGTCGTCGTCGTCGAGTTTCCGAGACTATGTTTCTTTTATTTATAGGTTTTGTGTTTAGTAAAGGAAATTGTATACAGGCTATATAAGCAGATGTAGATATATAAATATTTAAGTCAAATATATCGAGTTCAAATCCTCGATAATCCAACAAACACCGCCAAACAAAATGATCTACATAGTATTACATTGAACATATTTTTTTAAAAAAATCAGAATTGATAAAAAATATCAATTTTAATAAGAGAAATAATTTTTATTTGTATTTATATCTATTAATTTTTATTTTATAAGAATTGATTTCTTAAGTAAAAATCTCAATTTCGAAAAAAATGTTTTTCTTTACTATAAAGCAAATTACATTTATTAAAAACTATATTTATATAAATAAAACAGGGTTAGTAATGAAAATAATAACATTTGACTCCCAAAAAATACTTTTGAAAAAATTTTAATTTTTCATCAAAATTTCCATACTATAGATCGTGTACATTTTTTCACTAAAAATCGAAAGTGTTCCAAATTGAAATTTTATGTTGTAAATTAATTAAATCCACCAAAATAAATTATTTTCTAGCACAAACTCGATTATTTTATTAACAGTCTGTTAAAAATTTAGAGAAAACACTTTTTCATCAAATCACTTGAATCCAACTTCAATCAACTCTCATCAACTCTCTAAAAAATCAATTCTAATTACTAAAAATTATATTTCTGTTAATAAAACATTATTAATAATGAAAATAATAACATTTGGTCCACAAAAAATACTTTTAAAAAAATTTCAATTTTTCATCAAAATTTCCATACTATAGGTCGTGTGCATTTTTTCACTAAAAATCGAAAGTGTTCTGATTTGAAATTTTGTATCATAAATTAATCAAATGTATCAAAATAAATTATTTTCTAGCATAAACTTGGTTATTTTATTAATAGTCTGTTAAAAATTTAGAGAAAACGTTTTTTCATAAAATCACTTAATTACAATTTCAATAAAATCTCATTTTCTCTCTAAATAATCAATTCTAATTACTAAAAAATATATTTATGCTACTAAAACATTATTAATAATGAAAATAATAACATTTGGTTTCCAAAAAATACTTTTAAAAAAATTACAATTTTTCATCAAAATTTCCATACTATAGGTCGTGTACATTTTTTCACTAAAAATCGAAAGTGTTCTGATTTGAAATTTTGTACCAAAAATTAATCAAATCCATCAAAATAAATTAGTTTCTAGCATAAACTTGATTATTTCATTAACAGTTTGTTAAAAATTTAGAGAAAACGTTTTTTCATAAAATCACTTAATCATAATTTCAATAAAATCTCATTTTCTCTCTAAATAATCAATTCTAATTACTAAAAATTGCATTTCTGTTACTAAAACATTATTATTAATGAAAATAATAACATTTGACTACCAAAAAATACTTTTAAAAAAAATTCAATTTTTCATCAAAATTTCCATACTATAGGTCGTGTGCATTTTTTCACCAAAAATTGAAAGTACCCCAACTTGAAATTTTATACCATAAATTAATTAAATACATAAAAATAAACTACTTTCCAGTACAGAAAGAATTATTTTATGACCTGTTTGAAAATAACTGAACAAAAACATTTTTCATTAAATCAGGTTTGATTTAAAAAAATATTTTTAAGAAAAACAAAAATTGAACTGAATATTGATATGGAAATAGTAAAAATATAAAAATATAAGATATTTAAAAAATAATTTAATAAGAAAAATAATTTAAATTAAATCCAATTTGACTTTTTTTAATTTTATTTCAAACATAATAACTTCTTATAATTTGTTAAAAAAATATATGTAAATAGTAATTCATGTATGTGTAAAAGGTACTAGGATATTTTAAAAATTTTAATTGTATATACACACATACATACATATATATATACATGTGTATATATATATATATATATATATATATATATATATATACATAATGAGTTCATATGTATATGATTACTAATCGTCAATCCCGATTTCGACAATAGTACAACTCATCTCGGATTATTTTTATCTTCTCCGAGACAATAAAACAACGAACATTGATGCATTTATAAATGCACATCTATTTGTACGGAACGACAACGTTCACAAGACACGAGAACGTCCACACGAATAGAGACGACGTCATCTGCTCGTCGTGTATGAAAAAAAGATGAAAACAATAATAATGCGTCTTTTAAAGGTGCAGCAAGTTTGAGTGATGGCCGAATGGCCGACCCCTAACCGACGCTATATATCATTCAACATGGCTGCAAGGAGGACGGATCGGCGCGCGTCTGACTGACAGCCAGAGGGGTGAGTGACGTCACACGACTACCCCATGTAGACGAGACAAGTACAATAAACAGGAGAAATATCCTCGGACAGTGTTTTAACAACTGGACTGAAGAAGTGGTCGACTGGTACATGAGTTTTTTCAGAAAAAATATATGAGAACAACTTAAGTTTGCATTTAGTAAAGATGTTACAATTTTTTTTCTTTTTAAAAATATATAATATATCCATAATTAAAATAATTTAAAACAACCATATTTTAGATTAACAATTATAAGAAAACTAGTGAGACTTACAATATAAGCAACAAAATAATACAGTTTATCAACAAAATGAGTATAGAAAAGACAAGAATGACAAATAAAACCAGTTCGTTATATATGAAACAATAATAAGATACAAAAATAAACAATAATTCAATCAAATTCCATTTAACCCTCTTACAAAAAAAAAATCAAATTTTGAAAATTTCTTGAGAAAAATATTTCATTCAGTGTAAAATGTTTATTCAAATATACCAAATAAATTAATTATTTTAATAAATCTTAATGGTCACAATTCTTTCAAGTTATTTCATAATAAATCCAAGGGTTATTTATATAATATTGTCCAAATGAGGCTGAAAGAAAGTAAAGAATAATAAATGATTGTAAACACATAAATGTATGTCTAAACCCTTCAGTCTTATTGGAATCACCCTATATATATATATATATATATATATATATATATATATATATATATATATATATATATATATTCTGATTAAATCTAGAGAAAGTTCCACTCACTTGTGTATTAAAATCGTATGAATTCGAAACTGATGTTCAGTCGGCTAGATGTCCCTGAAAAAGACCCCCAATGTGGTTGCTGATCATTGTTTTATGAGTGTTTTATTTACAGGTTGTGAACTATTTTAGCTTTGTTTTACTTTCACTTGAACACTCCTAATGTTATTGCTGTTTGTACATGTCAACTTACACGTCTATTTTGATATTTGACATTTTTCATGTCCACGATAGGTTTTTACGTGCATCGAATTTCGTTTACTATCAGATTTAGAGTATTTTTAACAACGATTATTACGTACTTGATGGACGTGTGTTCATAGAGAATTACGAGAACGATTTTTAGAATTTTATACTCGATATGTTTTTTAATATCGTAAGTTTTATGTAGGAAAATAGTTTTCTTTATAAGAAAAATAAATCAGTTTAATAATCACTTATTATTTTTATGATAGCTTGTGTTTTTTAAAAAAAATATTTTAATTAAGTAAATAATTGATTTTCAATTTATAGTAAATATTTTTTTACATTTTAATTATTTACATGCATACAGAGACGAAGTACATTTTTACAGTCGTACACGTAAACATTTACGATTGTTTATTAAATTTATTAACCGAGTCTTGCGAAACGTACCGAACACAATTAAAAAATATTTTTATTGCAAACACATCTTCGTACAGCGTCGTCGTATAGTGCAACCCCGTAAGATACCGAAAACACGACAACATAAAACAACCAAACGACTTATTAAATATCAATGTTTACTGCTACGACGATAGCGGTAAATCTGGCCGTGGGGGTCGAAGGGTGACCATGGGGAAGACTTCAGGGATGACTGGGTGTCTGCGGAGAGCGTCGCGGCGACATCCTGAAGGATAACATCTCCAGCGGCAAGCAGGCATCCACCAGGAAATGAAAATTGCGCGGGTTCTCTGTTTAATTTAGATAAAAGCATATGTTTAACAGGCAACCTCGACAGTTCCTCCAGTTATTCTGGCAGCGGGGGTGCTGTACACGACAAGATCACGGAACGATCAGTTCAATAAATACGTCGACCCCTTTAACCTCTATGTACGCAGATATCAAATTATCTTGTGTAAGAGACATGGAATGTGACAGTGACATTAATCAAACAGTCGGACGATAAAAAATATCATTATAATACGAACGTTCGAAATTCATTTTTTTCTCTCTCTCGATTCACTCTGTTTCATATTTCTTTCGATACATTTTTTAAGGGATGTAAATTGATACGTTGACGTACGTACAGGTACCAACAAGTAGCAGATTTATTTTTATATGAAAAATATTTTTTTAAAAATAAATATAGTACATTGAGATATTTATCAAAACTCCTATAAAAAGTTTTACATTCGAATTTATTTAATCAAATATTTTTGATGAATATAAAATATAATATAAATTAGAAAATTATCTATAAAAAAAATAATATTTGCTCTAATCACTTTTAAATACTTGCTCAAAATAAAAAAAAATACTAAGATTTGATTATATTATTTTTGAACACTTATGCCTCTTTAACATACTAGCCCAGCAAGGATTTTCATATCAGGATTTTGTGACAATTATTTTTAAAGCAAAATTAAATTATCAACCCCATATCCAACTCCTAATTAATGGGATATGTTACAGTAAAATAAAGAAAAATAAAAATTATATTAATATTAAAAATAAATAATTTTTACTACTGACATTTTTATATTTATATTTTAATAATAATTGTATTTATAAAATTTATATTTTATAAATATCTTGACTATAAGATATATATATATATATATATATATATATATATATATATATATATATATATACATTAGATCTGAATTTAATCAACGATTGAGTTAGAGTACGTCAAACACTTGTTCTTATTATGAAGGTCGTCAATTCAAATCCGGTTTTCAGTCAACTAACATATTTTGTTGTTGTACTTTTTTTGTTCTCTAATATCTTGAGGCTAAATCTAAAATTATATTTAATACCCAAACATACATATATATATATATATATATATATATATATATATATATATATATATATATATATATATGTATTTATGTATGTGTGTAGTTGCCTTTTCTAAAACACTAAAAGTTAGATATATTAGAATTAATTATTTTTCTATATAGTATATTATAAATTAAAATCAAATTTAGTCATTAACGAAAAATTCAAATAAATAAAACTTCGAGTTGGTAGTGCAACGAAGTATGCAAATTTAAAAAAGATCATATTTGTCGTATTCAAAACGAAGTCATAAATAATATTTGAAAAATCTGTCTTCGACGCACTTCCCAACCGGAATTATCATCTCCGTTCACTGGACTCGTCTGATCTACTGCTGAGTTCGTGGCGTCCTTAAGCCACCACTCGACTAGACAACACATTTATGTAAAATTGTACAGACTTCATCCGGATCGGAACAGTCGCCACGTAAATATGTGTACCTGTCGTGCATACAACACTTATTAACCCGTACATATTTTGATCTGTCGATTCTGTCAATACTAGTTTTGCATACTGTCGACTAGTGTATGATTTATTGAAGGCATCGTCGTACTTGTTCAGTCGAAACGATTATCGAGCACGATAACTTCGAGCAAATAAGTAAACAGACTCGTACATTCGACTCATGGAAAAGTTTCGCTAGTGTTGTAAAATTACAGTAATTGGAAATTGCATATTAGTAACGTAAATATGCAAGTTATGAATCAAATGCATTAGACGTACAACGACTTAATTGCAAAATTGCGTAATTCGTTCTAATTACTTTTATATTTTTTCCTGTTTTTGAATACTTACTTAGTTTCTAATTGGTCTAAACACTTAATTTGTCTATGAAACATTTTAAAACTGACTAATTTATTTCGAATATATTTTTTTATTTGATTTAAAAGATAACATATTTATGATAAAAATTCAAATCGTTAAAATATTTTCATGGTGATTTTTTTAATAACACTTAATGAATAAAATGACTATTACTCATCGACAAATACAACAATTAGAGATTATATACAGTATTTAAAATCAAAAATATTAATTAAATTATTAATAAAAAATGAAATGGTAAATAGTTGATTAATTTTATTTGCTTATATATTACATAGAAAATATTTAAGAATTGAAACAAGAACTTTCTTAGAAATAGAAATATAGGACTTTTTTAAAAAGTAAAAAATATTACTACACATAGCATCAAATTACAAAAAATGGATTTGTAAAAAATATAATTCATAATTTTTATAAATCTTAAATGATTTAATTTGTTAATCAGGAAAAATATACAATCTAAGTAGAATTTAATAGCAAATAAAAAAAATATTCCATAATAAAAATCTATATGATTTTGATTAATTAAATGATATAATTTATTTTAGATAAATCAGTTTTATAGAATTAGTAAAAAAATATTAAAACAGGAAATAAATCAAAATATTATAAGTTCTTGATTTGAAAATATGTAAACTAGATAATAACTGATTTTAAATGTCATAAGAATTAAAAACTAAACATGAATACAAATGGATAATTATATCATAATAATTTATAATCTGTTAAATAAAAAAAGGGAATATATTTTTTTATAATTTTGCCAATGTTCGTTTATTACAGTTAAATTTGCATCCACTGGATATTTTTTAAATTTTATTAGATAGTAATTATAGAACATATACCTTTTTTAATATCTTATAGAACAATTATAAGAAATCTAACCTGAAAATTGAACAAATACTTGAAATGATCTTAATAACTAATTTAGTAATATTTTAATATAAAAATTGGCATAGATATTTATAAATGTATGAAGTTAATTAACAAGAGAATATTTTGTAATTTTTAACTATTCAAAAATATTGTACTTGATAACAATAATATTTTAATAATGATTTAGATAGTATAATGTGTTTTTATAATCAAATGATGAATTTTTATTTCGTATATAAATTAATTAAATTGGATCGTTTGAAAACGTGAAGTGCAGATCATTTCAGTTTCAATTTCGACTAAAAAGCGTATACTGCTTAAAAATAGCCATACGACGAAACGAATTACAACATTTACGTCAACAATAATAATTTAATGTCTGAAAAATAACACCGTCACAGACATATCCGTGTGGCATTTATATGTGAATGTATCCAGTGTTGATTGTTACATACGTTTGTATATTTTATATAAATGTTTTGATAACGCATTCATATATATATGTATATATACATAACGCATATATTCTTATCGTGTACGAGAGTGACTTGAAAAACATGTTATAATGTCGAACTGACTGACAAAAGCCTCCACCTGTCAGTTGGCAGATAACTCACTATAGAATTCCAAAAAATGTCAGGTCAGTTGAATGTAAGGGACATTCAGGTCATCAGATAAATGTATAAAAACACGTTTTAATTCAATATTTTTCCACGTATTTATAAAAGTGTATGTATGCACCGATCGATTTTTAGTATGTTTTTAATAATAACGCCTAGCTATTATATTTATTCTGCATGTGTTTGTATAATTTTTTATTGTCGACTATTTTGTAGATTTATAACAAACTATAGTCACTAGAAAAAATAAAGCTGTCTAATTAGTAGAAAATAAATTCATTTCAATGATATTTCCAAAAATTCACATCAATTCACACAGCTCTATCTTTATCAAAAATTAATAATACGATTTTCTCTGTTCATATTTTTTAACTGAGAAAATATTCAAAATTTTTTTTAATAAATTGTTTATAACTTCCTATTAGTTTTTCTTAAAAAAAAATGCAATTTGCTTAACATACTATGTACATAGATGCATACGAAATGCACATGCATACTAATTATATATATATATATATATATATATATATATATATATATATATATATATATATATATATATTTAGAGAGAGAAGAGATTTATGTCTACAACATCCGTCAAGATGTTAATTATGTAAATCTACAGAAGACGACTTTTAATTTCGTCTGCCTAGCAAAATAGTCCACAACGACAGGAGGATTTCATTTCGGCGCCATTGTGGATTTTGGGACTTGACCACAAACTGCGATAGACGGCACGAAATTGGCAATGCTGTAATTTACACACTGTTATTGTTGACACAACTTCACTTAAGATTACAATCAATGTTTATAGATATCATATTTGACTTTATGTTCGAATATAATTTATAGACGTTCACATAAACTTGAATCCATACAAACATACATCATATACAAGAGAAGAGACCTTCATTCAATAATGGATAGAGAAAATGGTCGTTGATGATGATATATATATATATATATATATATATAAATGTGTGTGTGTAATAAAATGTTACTTCCTTTTTTTCCATTTCATATAATTTAAGTTAATCCGTGTAACTATCAAAATAATTTACACAAATAAAAATAATATAAATGTATATAATTAAATATTAGGAGTTTTTGTAGGTCATTTATGTCTTTACATGAATATTTTTTTTCTTCCAAATATTAAATCTAAACAAATTCATAAAAGAAACAATTTATTGCGTTAAACGATATGTTAAAGAGATTTGAATTTAAATAAAAAAATGTACACTTGTATATACAGAAATAAATATGAACCGTTATCTAGTTCATATTTATTGTTCTTATATCGTTATTACCTGCACTCCTGCTACTAGAGAAATAGAAGGGTAAGTATTTAGGTTGCTGAGTTTTAGAGAAATGTCTGATTGCTTTTATTACCTTTTTAATATTAAATCTTATATGATATTATATATATATATCCTTTTAGAAAATAATTGATTTCATCAAAAATAAATAGAGTAAAAATGCCATTTAAGGAAATCTCAATATTTTGAAATCATTATTTTTTAAATTCAACTATCAAACTTCAATTATCAAATATGAGTTGTTATTCTTAAATCCAGTTTCAACATTTCTAAACATATTTAATTGTATAACAAATTGTGTTTACTTGACACTGAATAATATACATTTATATAAAACACAAAATGTTACTTAAACAAATTTATATTATAATGTGCATTGAAAAATATATTTAAAAACATATTTTTGAGTAAAGTAATTCAGTTTATTAAGATATTTTTTAGTGTAATTATCGAGAAGAATTACAAAATAATTAAATTAATGATAATTGAAATTTTAAATAATAACTAAGTAAGTATGATTGTATAAAATAATCATATATATATTTGTATAAATATTATTTTTTTAAAAGTTTATATCAGTAATTATTTTACGTAGAGATTATGAAAATATGTTGTGTTTCTTGACAAATCTTTCTTGTTCGTCAGATTAACTTTCTAAAATTTATTTTATTCGTTTATATTTAGTTCACTGTTTCTCAAGTTAAGTTTTAAAACCTTATGTTATACCCCTAAATGCTTTCACAAGAACATAAACAAGAACGCCATTGTATATACAGATAAGAAATATCTTTTCATATTTCATTTCTTGTAATAAGTATTGTCGAAATATTGAAATCTTGTAAATATCGATATCCTTTTCTATAGAATCGATCGTACCCTCTCTGCCCGGGATTTCACTAACAGGCAAATCGGATTAAAACAACGGGATATCATTGTACCTAAATCTAGTTCAAAAGGGTCTCGATAAACAAAATAACGTTAGTTGTCCCACCTAACAGACGATACTTTGCAACTATTGGTCGTACATTTCGACTTTTTCACCTACACAACCCTATATTGAAATTTAAAATCAAAATTTACGTAACTCAACAGGTGGATATTTTAGTGGTGTGGATAGTCAGTGTTCAAACAAACGCCATCCGAGCAACAAGTCGATTCTAGTCAGCGAGGACACGTTTTTAAAAATGTGCAATTCGAAATTTGTCATAAGTGTAATCATTCCAAATATGTGAGCTGACGTGAGACATATTGCCCGAAGATATTTTCGAACGTTTGTAGTAGAATTTCGTGGTGATAACATCCAGTCGACGCGATCGAAAGTACAAAACATGTATAGCGGTGTCGTGGTGCCAATAGTACAGTACGACGAGTTCTTCACTGACTTGGAAGATATTATTAAACAGGAACCTGTTTCGACACTGTCGCCGAGCATGTCTTCGACGACGTCTTCGGCACGGTCATCGCCGACGTATCATAACAATTTATCGAGTTCGAACGTTCAACAGAACGAAATGTCTCAGTACTCGACAATACCACAACAGCAGATTATCAACGAGACTAAAGACTATACTAATTTTCACTTCGATACGAATATTTCTCAAAAACTCTCGACATATCAATACTCAAACATTGTAATCAACAATTCATCGGGATCGATAATGAAATCGAACGTGAATAATCTACAAGAGGACCTGAATCAAACTTCTCTACATCTCAATTATACTGAAAACAATAACTACACGAGCACGAATAATATAATTAAGTGGTCTCCTGTATCGACGCCTCGTTCTTCACCGAATTGTCAAACATTCGAAACGGCGCCAAATATGAATTATTTGAACACGAATTTCGAACAACAGAGATATACGTCTGTACCGTCATCTCAAACATCGCCGATGATTTATCAAAATCTCGATGAAAAATCCAACATTGGAAATGGAACCAATAGTTATTCTTGGGATTATTCAGCACCGGCAAATGTAAGTACTTCCATAAATTCTAAAATAGTTACGACATGTTAAATTATATCAATTATAAATAAACATTTTTTCTACAATTTAAAAATTAGATTCGATTTTTACCAATTAATAATATATAGATTCTATTTTGTCAATTTTGATAGGATATGAATAATAATTAATATCTTAATTAATAAATAATTTGTTCAATTAATCGTCTGCGGGGAGTTTTAATTCAACTATTAATTATAATGTGTTTTTTATTGTAATTAAATTAATTTTTGATTTTATTTAACAATTATATAATATTTAAATTTAGAATTTTTTAGTAAAAAAATATTAGTAACATTGTATTCCAAAAATAGGATATAAATTTAAAACAAGTTTCTGATGAAATATTGGGTTTTCCATGAAAATGCCCATTCGTGTACAAAAATAAATAACAAATTGACATTTTATTAAAATATTAAAGCAATGATTCATTTGTGTACATAAAAATGTATTTACTATCAGCATAACCTAAAATTGGATATTACAATTAATTCCATATGACTCAAGATTATTTTTATTTTTTTCCTCCATTAAAATAAATATTTATATATCTTTTAGTTATTTAAAAATGTACAATATAAAATTGATTAGACATATTTTGCACATTAACTAAATATATGAATTTATTTTAATTTTTTTATATAAATACAATTATTTAATTTAATTAGCTTTTGTTTGATTCAAATTTAAACGTTTTAATTAAAAAAAATATTTACATTTTTGTATTAGAATTGGAATATTTATATATATATATATATATATTGGGGGGGAGAGGGTTCATTGGATGTACCGTCAGAGAAATAATAGGACAAATAATGAATCTTTAGCCGAGATGAAAAATTCTGAATTAAAAAAAAACTCACTAACTCTCATAGACAATGTGGTGGATATAACCAAATATCAATTTTCTTTTATATATTTTTTACTTTATACTCTGAAGAATTTATGATTTTAAACCTACTCAGAGGCTTGTTTTAAATCTGTTTCAATATTTGTCTTTTTTACTCAATTAAATATTTTTCAAAGATGATAGATCAAAATAAACGATATAATAATCTTTCTTATTTTTTTTTATATTTTCAGGATTTCAAGTACGTCTACATCCCTCAAAACAACTCGTACGAACAAGTAACAGCCGTTATGAGCGAATACGCTAAACAACAAGCGTTATCTTCACAACAAAAAACCGTGATTGTTCATCAACAACAATGGCCCGAGACGACAGAACATAAAAACGTTACGTTCAATGAAACGAAAGACTTCGACGTGAAACCGATAATGTCGGATATATGTCAACCCCACGCGACGTATCTACCCGCAGGAGTTCCGACATCGTCGCATGGGTATAGTGGTTATAACGTGTCCAGTCAACATCAACCAGTGTACAGTAACAATAATAACAGTTTTCCAAATTATGGAATCGGTCAAGGATATCCAGTGTCGACGAATCTTCAAACGCCAAGTACTAACGGTAAGTGTCGATACAACTTTTACTTTGGGGTAGAACATAAATCTACCTCTTCTAACACAATTTTATTAAACATACATACATACAAATATATATATATATATATATATATATATATATATATATATATATATAAATCAGTAATCGAAAATCCTGATCGATATACAATTTTCAATGTTAAGAATTATTTTTATATACAATTTAATAAATCTTGAACAACAAATCATTTCGAATGATTCGATATACTATCAGGTTTTATATACACAATCATATTTTTTTACAAATTAAAAAAAATATTTTTTTTACAAATAAATTACTCGTTCTTTACCATAAGAAAATCCTTGTAATATTGAAATAAATTTATTAAATTAATAGTATACAATATTTTAAAAAAAAAAACTTTAAGCAAATTAAATACAAAACAATTTTTTAAAACAAATATAGATTAGTTGTCCATTTAAAAAATTATATAGATATTTTATTTTGAAAAATATTAAATTGATATCAAAACTATATGAACTATATGTTTTCTTACTTCACTAAAATATGAATGAATATTGTTTGAAAATAATATTGAGTAAAAAACTATACAAAATCAATTCCAACGATTTATCACTAATTTAATTTTTCTACAATTAAAAATATTATTATTTTATCTAACCTGATATATAAGATAATAGTATAAAACATAATTCTTATAGACATCTAATAATCTTTATATACAAAATATAATTATAATCGTTAAACTGTTTATTTATATGCGACATTCATGACTCGCTTCCACATTAGCTGTTGCATATGTGTGTACTCGATAAATAAACATGCATCATTAATCATATTCTAGTGGTGTTGATTGCACATATGACATCGATTGAGGATTTACATACCAGTGACATTATTATTATTATTATATATTTCTAGAAGTTCGAACATGTTTGTAAATATATAATAAAAACAGTGTTGTCTGAATAAACATGAGACGAGATCTGTGAAGACCGGATTCGTTTTTCATATGTAATTGATATTTTATTTTTAAAGTAGTGCTTGTCACGAGTGGTCATTTTAGAAGGAACGTTTTCGAAATTAAAACGAACTAGATAATTATACACATATTTCTTAATATATTTCGAATTTAAATCACAAAAACTATATGGATACGATTGATTTTATTTAAAAAAAAATCTGTCATACTAAATCATTTATGGTTTATTTTCTGTATAACAAATCGACATGTAATATTTTAAGTAAGTCAACAAGTGTAAGGATATATCGATTGTGAATAGAAAAAGAATATTACGAATTTTAAGCGAAAACTGGGAAAACACACAAATTATTCAAAGTTCAAACAAACGACCAACACTGAAATTCGTGTTCGTGCCACGCACACACGAAAAAATAACTCGCGTGACGTACAGCAATTCTATACCAATACATAAAATACAATCTCTTGTATTAAAACACGCCATTGTCGAATATATTAATGTAATAGAAAATTGATTTTTGCGATCTACTAAACCCGATCGATTCGATTCGATGCCACAGAAAAAATCTCACATAGATACACAAACATTCGTCAGATACAAAAATCATGTAATTAATCATACTGTTAAATTCGCAACGATCAACTCGTATTATTCGCTATAAACTGCTCTAACAACTCCATTTCTTAAATCTGCGTATGGAAATAAACCCCTTGATTAGCGTAGACAAGTTGTTTCATAATAACAGTAAACTTGCACACGCATTGAATTGTTCTCGCGGCACGAAGAAATCTTACGAGCGAGTCGACGGCTCACCGCACTGTATTTCTTGTACGTCGCATAAAGGGACTGTCAACACCGCAAAGTGAAAACGTTTAGGGCTCCACTGGGATTAGGGTACTACAAACAATTCGGTATCGCGGCCATCCGGTAGACATTTGTGTTTAAAGCGTACGATGAAAGGGTTGGATGATGCTGGACGAATATATTTTTACACGACGATTATGTGACATCGACGTGTGGAGTAATTTAAGTCGTTAATGTGTTTAGTCATGTAATTCGTTTAAAAAATCATAATCGTTCGACTTTGAAAATTAATACCAGGATGTTGCAGTGTTTATTTCGACAATAAACAAAAATATCATTAGGCTTATATAAACAGAGTACATTTTTCAAATCATTAAGAAATCGATCACACACACACAAATATATATATATATATATATATATATATATATATATATATATATATATATGATACCAATTTTTACACGACGATCAATTTTCTCCACCCACATACATATGTACACATTTATATAATTAATATTTCTTGTACATTCGTTATTCTTTTATATGGCATAGACCGACGAACAAAAGTGACAAGAATCAGATTAAAAAAATCGTATATGTTCCGATTAATCATGATATTAGCTGATATGGAATCAAATCATAAACAACATTTCCATATCGTCCAATCAATCTAACAGAATAATTCTCCCTTATCTCATTTACGTAATCGCAAATTTCAATAAAGTAAATATGGATGTAAACGAACGAATATAAATAACGAATAACATTCATAAAAACACATCAATAGATAAATATAGACAGTTGGTTTGGGTTCATTTTTTTTTTAGAATTTTTTTATTCAAGTTCGATAGATCGATTATTTTAATAGTAGTGATATTGATGTTTTTTATACAAATTGAATTTATGTTAGAAAACCTATAACATACAAATTATTTTAACCTATTGTATATTTCCATTGAATTTATATTATGACACTTGTACCTCAAATTACAAAACTAGTTCACATTTCTTAATTTCCAAATTCTATTTTCGTCAATATTTTTTTTCTTTTACTAAACATCATGATTTTATTTTTCTTTGCAATGATTTTCATTTGAAAGTTTTGTAAAACTTTTTCTAATATACAAGACATGATTTTCATTTCTCTCTACATTTTCAGAAATTATTATAGCATCTATCTTATAGAATATATTTGTTTCCTCATTCACTTTTATCCTTTTTAAATATTTTTATTAATTTTTTATCGAATGAATTAAATATGTATGGTGATAAAATGTATCCTTGACTAGTTCTTTTCTATTTTTTTTTTATTATTTTAATTTTTATTGCTTATATTTGTAGTAAAAATACAATAACTAAAATAGAACCTATGTTTGATTTTGAAGTACTTTATCGAATGAATAAGAGTTCCACTCTCGTATCTCGCTCGTTAAAATCATATATATATATATATATATATATATATATATATATATATATATATATATATATATTAGAAGTAAAGAAAAAAAAATAAAATGAAATTCTAGTCCACGTGTATTCAGATAACAACATGTTTAATTCATTAAGCAAAAAACTAGGAAACACGTTTTGGGAGGACAAAGTAACCGAACCGTCACGCAACTCCTGTATCATGTGATTGGATAAAATATTCAGCGAGCTGTCAGGCGCTCATCAACGGGCGAGGGATGCGAACCAACCAATATGGCGGTCGAACCCACCCCGCTGTCACACGGTGAGGCGTGATGAGTGACGGGTGCATGTCACCCTCGAGCAATGACGTACATATCGTGCAAATATAGAAGTGTGTGTGTATGTATGTACGTTATTATGCGTGCGTATATGTGTATGTGTGTGTCAGTAAGAAAGTTTCGTATGTTTCCATGTAATGTTATCAGCCAGTTTTCGAATTGTCAGTAGATATGTAAATGAACATTATATATATATTATATATATATATATATATATATATATATATATATATATATATATATATAAGGTGTCCTGGTAGTAAAAACGACGATTTTATAAATCACTTCCTATTATAAAATATATGAATTAATGTTTCAATTTATATTTTTTTTAAATCCATTTGAAAAGGGACATTAGTTTTTCTAGGAAGGTTAAATTTTTGATTTGATTTTGTACATATTCATATTTTAATATGTGTGTAATCATATAAAACAGTCATTTTTTGTTCCCTTAAATTGTGTTTAAATATTTTTTAATGTGATATTTTTTTAAAAAAATAAAGTATTAATTATTAATTAAATAATCAATTACTAGTAAAGTACTTTTAAATAATGTAGATTAATTTCATTCATATTTGACATTATTATTATTAAAATATGAATTTGTATGAACAATGAAACAGAGAGTAATAAGGAAGAAGATAATTTTCGTGTAACATCGAAAGAAGTATTTTGTTAATATTTGTCGAGTGTCTCTCGCCAGTCGCGAATACAATCGAATTCCGTCGTCGTACAATAATGTATTAGATAAACATCGACTAGAAAACGCTTAAAGGCTCAGCATGTGAAAAAGATGTATATGTGTATGTCGAGACAAAAAACAAACACAAACAAGTATCAATAGAGATCTGTTATGTTGGGGTGTCGTCCAAAGACAAGTAGCAGTGTAGTAGGGTAGTCGCACTCACCCCGTAGCCGTATACCCCGTCGCGCGGGCCGGCAAAGAAGGCGGAAGCTGGCATCACTCTGTATTGTCTTTTACAAGATTGATGTAGTTTAAGATATAATCCTTTCAAATAAGCTGTAAGCTTGTTCGCCAAATAAGATTATGATGTTATCCTTCAGCTGAATCATAAATTTGTCAGTTTTGGTACGGCGGTTCTTTTGTCAGCAAAAACATGGCTCGTTGCGGTTATATCGCCGACCCACGTCGACAACGTATTTGCATATTGAAATGTGGTTACGCATGTGGTTTTAGTTAAAGGATCTGTTTACATTGGCGGGGTTGAGGATGCAGGAAAGTCGTACTGGATTTCGTACATTTTCCGTACATATTTTGTCGACGACGTAAGCTGTTCAATTATTTCATATATAAATGGTTTCTTCGTAAACGCGATTCAATTTGTTCTACCACCGTAAAATACACACACACACAAATGTATACACGGATTTTAATTTATTTTGTATTCTTAGAATACAAACAACACGTTTACAAATACAATAATTACTATTATTTATATAGAAAAATATTTTTAAAATTCAATCAAATAGTATACAAAATTAATATCTAGAATAAAGTACAGAATTTATAACTTTTACTTTAGTTACCTCTACAGTTAATTAGATCGATAATGATTTATGATTTATATTCAGAAAATATATTTTTTTTATTGAACTAATATAGAATATCTGATCTTTTTGACGTATTTTAAAAAGTATTATTAATTATTCTGGACGAATAAATAAAATATTGGCAAGTATCGACAACACAAATAAAATAGTGCTTGTGAAATGTGATCGCGGACTATAAAAAAATCGTGTCATAAAAACTAGCCGAGTCAAGAGTTATAAAAACAAAATAAAACTTCGATAACTTTCCAATACGCCCATTTATATTGAATTTTCTCGCCGACTCTCGTCCGTACAGACAGGTCAGAGTGAAAAGGAACGCAAGAGAAACGCGCACGACGAGACGACGGGACGCTGCACACACAAGTGCAAGGGATTATTTAGCATAACAATACAATTCTAAATACGTTTTTCACAATTCAAACGTTCCCCCAAGACGTATTTTCTATTTGCATTCGAATTCCAGTATACTTGCTGACAGTCACCCAGGCGTAGACAATGAAAACAAAATGGGTGTGATACTTTTATTACGCGAAGGTAATTTATTCACGTTCGGTATGGTGGGTTTTTTCTTCTTAGAAATTTAGTAGACACATATTATGTCTTTACTGTAACAGTGACCGGATTATTACCATACGTCCATTCGAAATACAGCCTTAGTTCATCTTAAAACCATAATGATTTATTTATATTTCTCTTGTCATATTTGCACAGTACATAATTTCATAAAACTATACCACAATTATTTATTGTTCTATTTCTTCAACAATTCTAATATCGTCTTTAAATTGAAATATTAAAATTTCGTTATAACATTTTATAACTAAATTAAAAAATACAAAATACACATTGAGTAAAATAAATAACCATAAGTGATTGTTAATACTAATTATCAGAAATAAAACCAATTAATATTTAACATATATTGTTAGACAATTGTTGATTTACCAATAATAAAATCATCAAAAAATTTTATATTGATATAATATCGAATTAGTAAAATTTTGGTCAAGTTTCTAAAAATGTTCAACGAAAAATACAAGAATATAAATCCAATAATAAATTTCAGAAGAGAAAATAATTTCGTTGAGTATATCTTTTATTCTACTAAATTATCTATATTATTCTACGAGTATATTGAAATATCTACAGTCAACTAAATTAAAATTCAACTATATACAAATACAGTAAATTCTCAATTATCTCAAAAATGTAAAGAGAAAATTAATCAACAAGTAAATCTGTACTTTGATAAAATTATTATCACTTTCTCTTTATGTCAGTGTATTATATTAAACGATTATTATATCAAAGTATTGTTCAAAATCAATTCTCTTTAATATAGCTCTTAGTATGTTGATAAAATTTGAACTCTGATCATTTTTCATTCATCAATAAAATCGTGTTAGTAGCTGCGAACGTACTATACCGAATAAAAAATAAAAGGGGGTTGGACTACCATGTATTTGATTTTATATGAATCTTAAAATTTCTATTATTTTTAAAGTATTTTGTATTTATATTTTTCATACAGTGAAATAATATATGAAAATAAAAAGGACATTAAAAAAATGTGATAAATAAATCACATATATGTACTGATTGATTTGTAAAAAGGAACACAACCTTTCCGTATTAGAAACAAAAAAAAAAAAATAAACCCCAACTCGTTCCAATAAAAATAATCACTCCACCACTGAATAGGAAAAAAGAGGAAAATAATCGTGGCGAACGTCGAGAGAAAACTTTTTATTCTAGAAATCAAACACAGACTCGATCCTCCGGCGTGGTCTGTTTAGACTATTGTTTTATTCATAAAGCGCAGGGCGGTCCAATATCTTTCTTTTTGGATTTGATACGGACGCCATATCCTGGCTTTTGCATCGACGTCGATCTCTATGTATATATCAGCATAGTTCAATGTGAAATATCACTTTAAATTGCACATATCAAAAGTCAACCGACTGCATGATAAATATAAATCGATGTACGTCTTTGCATGTCCGCAGGAAAAGATGTGAACGCAACGTATAAAGGCGAACAGACGCTGACATATAACACGAAAAATATATTAACAAATAGACATATATACACCTACGGGTGGATTTCTATGGAAATCTATCCATATATATACATACATATATACATATATATATATATATATATATATATATATATATTATTAAATCATTTAAAAATCCATGGGTTTATATATTAAACTCTTTAAAAAACCATAAACAATTTCATACACTTGAATATTACAGATTAAATATTTTTAATTAATTTTATTCAAATAAAATGATAAATTTATAAGAAATATTCATAATTTAATGAACAGTTGTTAATTTTCATAAAAAAATATTTTCAGAATTATTTTGAATTATTTTTTTAAAAAATATTCAATTATATGCCTCGGGCCTCATAAAAAGTTATACGGGTCTGTTCTACAATATTGTTTTATTTTTTTAATAAATATTTTCTTTTCACACCTCTATATATCATCGTGTCTTTTTATTACAAATGCATTTATAGCCAGATTTTTTTTTGTATTTAAATTAAAGCCACAATATTACAATAATCATTCATCTCTTTTACAGATTTTACAAATATGCAAATATCTGTGGTTCCATCCACTTCGACCCCTCGTACAAATACACCAGGTACTGGTAAACGTATCCGAACTGCATTCACCAACGCACAGATATTATTCCTCGAGAACGAATACAGAAGAAATCCGTACTTGTGTCGTCCACGTCGTATCGAAGTATCGACAATACTGAACTTGAGCGAACGTCAGATTAAAATCTGGTTCCAAAACCATCGTATGAAGATCAAGAAATTACAAATCAAGAATTCCGAATTGAATAAGGACGATCCGAAGTGCGGTACACAATCGACAAGAGGTCCTGGTCGTCCGAGGAACAAGAAAAAGAATCAGAATGTCGAAGATCAACAAGAACAACAGAATATTGTAGGGCGGTTGTTATCTTTTTCTCCGACGGCACAGAATAATATTCCTCATGTGATTGAATCGATCACGAATACTTATTCTAGTCAGAACGATGAATCGGTCGAACAGACAGGGAACGAAACGTCGACGAAAACAGATTTCAAGACTGAATTGTTTAAAAATATGTAAATATTCAGGTTGAAGTGTTTAAAACTGAACCAGTTATTATTGACCATATGCAATGTGGTTTTTTTCTTGCTAATGAGAAGTGATATTATTGATATTGACCAGTTATTTATTTGCAAATTTATTTTTTAATCATTGTTCCTATATAAATAATTTTTAAGTCTCAATGTATTGTAATTTATAAATAATACTAGTGATATATTTAAAACATATCGAATTTACATTTAATAACTTTTATAAATATAAAAAAATCATTCGATAACAATTTTAATTCCTTACTTTTTCTCTATGAAAAATTTTTTTTTTAAATTTAATAATAGAATATAAATGACTGAAATTTTTATTTTTTCATCTGAAAATAGAATTTCAAATATCATTTTTTAATCTTAGAATAAGTTTGTATTTTAAAACTTTGTGCAATACTAACGTGCTAATATTTTTTATATAATTTAATAATTTATAAAAATTTGTTTATATTAATATATACTTAACATTTTAAAAATTAACAATATATTTTAGATATTAAAAAATAACTTAAATTTTAACACAGACATTTCTTATTATAATTGCTTACATTATTCAATTTGTGCCTTTGAAACGAAATTTTATCAAATATGTGACTGCTAGTAATGTTTATGCAATAGTAAATAAGGAATATTTTTTTAAGAAAACAATGTCTATTTAAAATATATTGTAAATAATGTATTATGTAAAATAAAGTAGAATTGACTCATTGAAAGCCTTTTTTCAATTTCACCTACATAACCTGTGATTGTATTTAAGAATAGAAATTTGTTGAGAAAATAGGTGGATAAATTAAAATCGTATTGACAAGTTTGAGGATTCGAAAATGAAACCAATTCACGATTACTTTTAGTTCTAAAAATAGTTAGGTACGTATCTCTTCACCACGAGCAATTTATTCGAGCGTTGGGCGTTCGTCGCCCGAGACGAACACGTTTTGTGTATTGAATAGTAAATCGTCAACGTACAAATGCACGTTATCACCACGACAGAATCATTCCGATGTACATTTTTGCACGGTTACAACATGTAGAGTTATTGTAAATAACCGCGCATATGTCGATAAACCCGAAAGGTTTATTTATATCGAGACAACTTGGATGCCGCCTCACACATAATCCTATCTGAGTGTGTGCAGTCTGCCAAGGGCCTCCACACATACACACATCGGTTTCCGGATTTCTGTGTATAGGAAACATGACAATGCAAGTATGTTGGTATCAGCGGCCGACATCCCTCGATACGGGACGACTAAGCCCGGCTATGGGGTGGCCACCCTTTCACAGAGATAGGGTAAGTGGTACAGTAGGGCTGGAACATGATTTCCATTCGCCAGTCATCCATCTTATTTGAGACGGTTTAAACTGACAGACAGCGATCCCGATGCGGTACGATGCTTCTCGCTACGACGCATAGATATCGAACGACACGAGGACAGATTGGCCAACAGATCAGCACTTTTTATAATCATTTTTTTTTTGGTCCAAAAAAAAAATCAGTCTTAGATATGCACAGAGCAGAATCGAAAATAAAACCATAATAAATTGAGAAAAATATCAAGAAGAAATGACACTCATACAAACGATAAATATCAATAGAAAATTACCATATATATATAATTTTCAAAAAAACTACCCTTGTAAACTTAAGTCTTTTAATATTAAACGCAATGAACATCTCTCAGAAATATATAAAATGAAATTCAAAAAAAAAAAAATATAAACTACATTTATAAACAAGACTCCGACAATTCTATTTTCTAACATATTAATGAAAATTCAACATACCTTGACAACCTGTCTATATCAAAAAGAAGCAAACAGAACATCCATAAAATTACTCGTGCTATCTGTAAAAGAAATAAAATTTAATTAATATTTTTTATACAAATTCAAAATAATTTGATTACATTTGTATAAAAGTTTAATATTCAACTGCTGAGTTATTTTTCTCTAGAGATAATTAGAAATTATTTTAATTACTAGAAAAGAAGTAAAAAAAATAAATATGGTAATAAAGAGATAAATTACAAAAAAAATTCAAAAATAAAAAAGAACAAAATATTTTTGTTGAAATAATTATAAAAAAAAAATTATACACAAAATTATTTCATTATATTTTTAAAACACATTAATTCTTGTAATATATTTTCCAATTTTTGCCATTTTTCATACATATTTTTACACTAACAGCCTTTGTAAGATTTTAACCTCTCTGATAATATAAACCCAATAAAAATTTTCTACTTAAAAAAAATAAGGTTATTAACTCCACATTCATTCTCCAATAACTTGAGTGATTCTTTAACCAGGGATCAAATTCGCAATATTCCATATATCAGACAGTGATACATGCCATTATACATGTTTTGAATTATGTATATAAAAAATAAATTTTAACCATGAAATTTAATGAATTTAGTTTTTCTTTTTGACTTGAAATAAAAAGTTACTCATTGATTTTTTTCTTAAAGACTTTTTTAAGGTATTCAATGTCACCTTTAAAATAATTATGACTCAATAGAAAATAATATCATACGCAGGTAATATGAGAAGAATAATATTTGTTGAATCAAAAAATCCATCCTTGTTTCAAAATAAAAATCCGTAATCATTCTTAAAAAATCTCTTAATTTTGTTCCAAAACGAAACCGTGACATCAAACTCGAAACGATTTCAGTGTCATGTGAGGACGTCGTCGATCTCGGTCCACCTATACCATCAGACATTTCCAAATCTATGGTGGCGTCAGTCACCACCGATCTGTCGGCCGGACGGGCAGCGCACTCGCTCTGTGACGCGGCAAAATCTCAGATCGCGAGTATTCGCGAACATCATGCAACGTCTACACAGCTCGGCAGCGTCTTCGTACTCGAACGCTGAAATGTGACGTATGCAAATTCGAAAACTCCGACACATTATCGTTTGTTATCGTTTTGACACTGCGCCGCGAATGATAATTTCTGATGACACGTTGTTTATTATTTTCATTTACGAATGAAAATAAAACGTCGACCTGAATGACAGAGATGAGCAACACCTGGACGGGTTGTAATTAACATGTCGGTTATGGGACACGTTAACGATGGCATCGAGTTCGATTAATTATACAATTTGGAAATTTGCCTACTACAGAAGAATGATAATTAGATAATAAATTGAAAAATACCACCGTTACTTTCTCTAAATAATATTGATTGTTTATTTTCTCTTACAAGTAAATTTTAATATCTATCAAAATACTACTACGATTTTTTCTATTTGTTATTTTAGTTCTGATTAAAACTCATAGAATGTCAAAAAATTTTCCAAGATTCTTCCATTGTTCCCTATTCGTCCCTAATCTCGTCCAATACTCATTTCCACTATACTTCACAATTTCATCCCTCTCTTAGAGTCTTTTCCTTGATCTCTTTTTATCTCTCGATTACATATATATGTATGTATATCATGTAAATTGTGTTGAAAATATTTAGATTAGAAAGATTTCAAGTATAATTATTATTCGTAGAGGGTAGTACTTTTTGTATGATAAAAATATATGAAAAATTCAACTCAAAATTCTCGTCGATTCGAAAGCACCTTGCGGACAATTAAGCACTTTATGACAAAAACATCTCGTGCGACATATGACCTTAAGTATTTTTATACGACACATTAGACGCGTCATGAATATGAAATAATACAACCTTTAGAATTATGTAAAATGTTTAATGAATTATTTTGTGTGGTTTTCTTTTTTTCAAAAAAAAAAACGGTCATTTCTGACGTTACATTTATTTTCATATTTTGTACTCTTTTTTTTGTTCTTTTTCTTTCTCTATATAAACATGTGAAAAATATAAAATTATAAAATACAAGAAGAATAAAAGTAATCTTATACTTTTTTGTTTATGAAACTGCATCGTATTATAAGCAAAACGACATTTCGTTGCAGTTAACACACACATAAAAACACACACACACACACTAGACAACTGCATATACTGAATACACATCGTCGCACGATAGGAAAACTATCAAATATTGAAATAAAATTCATCTCAAAACATCACTAACAGCTGCCACTTGTTTTAAGAGTTTGTGAAATCGACTCGGCGACATATTAAAATTCAGAGAGGAGAAATATATATTGCACATTTTAAAGGCTGATATGTGCTGGAAACTTTTATTGTCAGATAAGGGGCTGAATTTATACGTCTGAATAAACGTACCTTGGAAACGTAGAGGAACAGTAGCCCCTATATAATACATTTTTCGATGAGTTATCGGCACGAGGTGAATTAAATATTTGATTTCGGTCTTGTGTCTGATTTTCTTAAACAGGTTTCAATTTTATTCTTAATTATAATATATATTGAAATATAAAAATACAATCAGTTATTTGATAGAATGAAATATTTTATTTTTAAAAAATTCTGTTAAAATAGTCCAACCGTGTCGAACAACTTAAGCAGATTATAGACCATGTTATACAAATAAAGTAGATAGAACGTGAAGTCGAAATAAATAACCGAATGTCTATTTAAATTATCTTTATTATATCATCGTCGTACACGGATATATTTATATTTTATGCTGTGTGTTCACACCCTAGTGATCGCGTTTTCAGCAACCCTCGAACGTATATATGTGCAACAGTCGTGATTTATGACACAAAATGTATGTATTTCACGTTCTATCATTTTCGTGTACAATCATTTATACGAATGCATTTTTTTAGTAGACTTATTTTCAATTCAAAAGACACATTTCGTGAAATGAATGTCAGATGGGCGCTCGACGATTTTTGACAAAGTTTCGTAACGCTACAGGGTTTTTGAAGTAATGTATTGTGAACGGTGATGTACTAGAATCGTTTAATCTTTTTAAATATACTTTTATTATATAAGTTCTTTAGTAAATAAGTTACAATTTTAAGGAATAATATCGAAAAATTAATAAACAACAAAATATAAATAAATAATTATCACAATTAATGTTAAATAACGATTCCACAAAACAAAATTAATTTTGTTAAATTACAAGGATTTTACAAAAATGATTCTAAAAAAAAATGAAATCGAACCTAAAAATATTTTAATAATTGAAATTATTTTTTTCAGAAAAAAATATCAAAATTGATATTCTATTTATATCATAAAGTTAATATTTTAAACTTTGATAACAAGTAATGAATTGAAAAATATCTTTTTTAAAAAAATGTTAAATCATTGAAATGTAATAACCAATTCTATCAAATTCTTCTATAATTATTTAAAAAATATTATCGTGTTAAAAAAACGAGTAAATAAACAAGCAACGATCCCAAATCTCCATAAAACCACAATCTTATCCGTATTGAAATCCATTCACGGATTCCTTATTCACATTCGCTTCATTCTACATCTAAACACTTTATATAACGTTCATCCGTTCAAGAAGACTAGGCAGCTGCTGTTCCTGTAAAGTGAACACTTCATTTATTATGCGGTTAGTTATCGCGTCTTTTCGTCTGATTTCCCTGCCAACAATACCATCAAGTCAGCAGGAAGCTCTTGTACGGACCGCGGCTGCATCCAACGAAAAGGCATCGACACACTCGGCCGCCGTGTAACGCCGTTAACGCATGTATGGAAACGAACAATGGTGAGAATATTCTTTTATTACGACGTTCATTATTGAAAAGGGGTTTTTCCTTTTTTTACTCCTAAATTATTATTATATATTGTATTCAGAGATAGTAGGAGATATCGGTTCGATTCGAATAAAAGTAGTCATAGACGATGGACGAGCATAGAAGATATTTTATTTATAGACGATGTTGATGATTTGTATGAAACGAATTATAATTTTATTATCTCATCAAATATTTATTTTTTTCCTCGATGTAATAAATTCTATCAAACTTTACATATGAAAAAATCTAGTAAATCAATTGTTGATAAAATAGCTTCACAGTGGATAATAGAGATTTCGATAAAACACATTAGCATTTCTTAAAAAAAAAATCAGAATTTTTTCATTCCAAATATGTATACATTTTCAAATATTATTTTCTAAAAATTCATAAAAAATGTCCACAATTATAATCCGAGAAAATAATTTCTTTAGAATTATTATAAATAAATAAATAATAATATGGAATAAAATTAAATACAAGAGAGAATTATGTATGATTATTTTTTTCAACTGATTCAAGAAACACACAGATAACAATGTGATATTTTAGTGAGTTTGGTACATTTGTAATAAGAACTTATTTAGTGTAAAAATCTTAAGAATCGAATATTCAAGTACAGCAATGAATTTTATTCATTTTTGTATTTACAAAAAAAATGTCTTTATAAGAAAGGGTATATATATATATATATATATATATATATATATATATATATATATATATATATATATATATTGTACATGACGAGCAACGTTCAATTAACAATATCCATGAAAATTTATATCCAGTTATCTTAATGCTATCCGTTGCCTATATTGATTTTAATATTCAGGTTATCACGAAACAGTTTTCGTTAAATATTTTTATCGACGCTTCGAATTTTCATCAGAGGCGTTATCTAACGCAAATAATGACACGGGTCCTGTCGTGTATTTAGGTGTTGAGGCACTGAACGACACAAACTAGCTACGTTAAAGATATTACTTCCACCTTCCCAGTTCACTTCTATATTTCTTGTTCCCTGTGAGAAGCTTTTTATGGCGAACCAATAATAAATGAACTTCGTTTTATTCCCCGTATCTCTGCCGCGAATTTCAAATTACGAAGACTATGGAACGGAGTCGAACGTGCGTTAGTTGGTTTTCATACGGACGACTATTCGATTCGAGATGATTTAGTCAATTTTATAACAGATATATCATATTTTTATAGAATGAATGTAGAGCTATTTCATATACAAGCAACCTCTTCATTAATATTAAATATAAAAACGAAAAGACAAAAACAAGTAATTTCTCCAAAATTATACTAGAAAAATGACTAAGAGGACAAAGTAATTCAAATAAAATATAAAAGACTCGACCTTTTAAGATTTAATCACGATATTGTAATTTTTAGAAATATGTAGAAGAGCTAAAGAGATATCTAAAGAATTACTCAAAAATCACATAAAAATAAAAATACTATTCAATACATTTTCTTATTCAAAAAAAATGGTATATATGTTTTTCTGGTGATATAAAAGAATTACAAAAATACATTTTTAATTTAAAAAACAGAAATCGAATAAAGCACTATTTTTCTCTTTTCCTCCTCTTATTTTTTTTTGCTAGGTATTTAAAGAGCTTTTATAGATTTTTACTATTTTTTCTTTTCCATTTCAATCTTCTTAATTTCTATTATTGTCTTTCTTCATCTATAATTTCCATCTAGCCATATCTTCCTCTATTTCCTTTCAATTTTATTTCCAGTATTTGTTTTTATATTCCATTTTCTTAAATAAATTATATTTTGACTAAAAGATTCGATATTTAAATCACAAATCCAATACTGCTCGAATAAAAAATATTTATTGAATATACTCAATCAGTTCATATCCACTTTAATAAAATATAGATCTTAAAAACCAAAAAAGTGCATCGACAGAGATTAAAAATTTTGTTTCCAAAAAATCACTATAATTCTTTGAAATATTTTTTTTTAAAAAAATTAGAAATCTAAAATCGTTTGAATATGAATTAAAATGAATTTTCAGTTCCATTCGTCTCTCCCTATGTAATTCTCTTTTAAAAAACATCTCGTTCTCAAACGTCGTTACTGAGTCCACGTTGTCGTCTCATTGACACCGATATCTTTCTGATTCCATTCATTTGCGGCACCTATGTGAAGCGCACCGCGAGAACGGTTGCAGATAGGGGGCGCTCATTACTCACCCCGTCGTCGTGGGCACGAGAGGACGTCGTAAGGTGGCTGTACGTACGTAGGGGGACAGTCAACCGGCACAGCACTCATCACGTCCCTCGTCTTCTTATCTAATAGTCAAGTAATAGACACTTCACCCCTACCTGAGAGCACCTATATTAGCCTATCTCGACAAACCTACATTTCGACACTTCGATTTCGCCGCATCTCTGGTTTTACAGTTTCATAACTTTTTTATGTGTGTGTGTGTGTGTTTGTATCTTTTTTGTTTGTTCGATTGTAATAAAAAATATTCTTGTGTTTATTGACGATATAATTTTGTAATGAGCTCTGTTCCAGCATCAAAAAAAATGTATATTTTTTATCGACTACAGCACACAACTATTAATTTTATTAATTAACATAATTTCACATCTTAATTAATATATTATACTGAATTTTTAAGCCTGTATTATTCTATTTATTATTTAATTATATTATTCTATTTCAACAATATTTAATTGTTTATAAAAGAAATTTTATAAAATATTTTGTGTAATAACAATTTTCATTAAATCAAATCATGATTGAATATAGTAATATTTTATTATAGAATAAAATAAATTAGTAGCAGTTGTATCTCCAAAAAAATGAACAATAAATGATTATTAAATACTTTTATAAAAAAATTAAAATGTATTTTCCAAAAATTTGTATAAAACACAAATAAAAAATTGTTCAAAATTATAATATAAGAAAATATTTTTTTTGAGTTATTATAAATAAATAAATAATAATATGGAATAAAATTAAATACAAAAACGAATTATGCATGAATATTTTTTTTAACTAATTCAAGAAACAATTCAGATAACAATGTGATATTTTAGTGAATTTGGAAGACATTAAAAAATCTTTTCAGCCAAAAAAACACAAACAAACAAATCCTCCAAATCACAACTACCACCCAACTATATTCTATTAAAAAACCTACCAATAATTACAAGTCATGCTCGACAATAACTAATTATTTCCACATCGTATCTTACGACTGAAATCGGTATAAGGACGACGAAGAAAAAAAATAGAGACGAGAGCATCGTGTAAAAATTGAACTCGAAGGAACCACCTCGTTCGTAATTTATTCCCTAAAATAAAACGGTGCTTGTACAGAAAGGTAAATCGTTCACATTTCTTCAATGCTCGATTCGTTATCAGTAAATTAGTGCATGCAACTGAACAGTCCTGGGTGATTGGGTGGCGGTTGTTGAGGCGACGACGACGATGCCTCACGCGCAGATACTCGAACAGAGAGAGTGTGGTGCGGAACAGGAAGTGTCGAGTGGCAGATAACACCTTTATGTGTTCGAACACGAATGCAATTTTATAACATCGATTGCAAATATATATATATATATATATATATATATATATATATATATATCTTGTTACAAAATCATTAAAAACAATCCTCAATTCAAATATATTTTTTTAAAAAAATATATTTAATAATTAAAATATTTTTTTTAAGTCGATTAAAATTAAAACACATTATGCTCCAAAAACGAATAGAAAATATTAAAACGATCAGCTCAGATTCAGTGACTACGCGTCTGAGAATCAAAGCCCTGTTATGTACACCAGGGAGCACTGATCTCCCTCTAAACGGTCCCTAAGCAGTCTACATCCGCGGCCTCAATTATTCATTGTCCCCCACAACAGTCAACACATCTACAAAGAAAACTTTGTATATTACATGTATACTCTTTTGTGAATTGCTCAGGCGAAAAAAATTATAAATAAGTACATATATATTTATTAATTACGAATGTGAATAAATGTAGTCATGATGATTTAGTTAATAATTATCAATTAAATATTTTCAGTTTTTTATTGAAATTGGGTTCGATTGGATTTCGAACAGGAATATTGGAAAAATATGTTTTAAGAACAAGATTTTTTATTTGAAATTCTTACCTTTAAAACAGATTTTTAATTTTAAATTGAAGATTTTAATAGAGATTTTTTTCAATAATAATTATATTATATAAATTGAATTTGTATGAATTTACAGATTCGATTCACAAGAAATGGCCATATAATTCAAAACGTTACTGATAACCATATAAATAAATGATTACGCTTGTATATTAATAAATTTCAATGTACGTATGTACAGGACGTCGACATTTTTGTACGAAATAAGTATGTAAAAAACTCGTCCGACTCACTAAAAATAATAAAGAAATCCCCGACGCGCATTCAACAAAAACAGAAAAGTCCTTGTACAACATTTTTTATCTCTCGAAAATTAAAAGAACAAAAACATAAGTTATATGAATGGTTATGTTTGTGACTTCATAAATTTATAGTTTTGAAACGGGAGTGGAACGAAATGCTTATGCATATTGCTCTCGGTTGCGGTCTGCGGTGGAAAAAATTAACGATATCTGAAAGTTTTTCCGGTCGTTTAATTGAATTGCTGGAACACGGCTAACAGTGGGGTCGCCGATGTCTGTGCACTGTAAGGATTCATAAAATTAGAACGAACTTCATTTCTGAACAATTTAAGATCGCTGCAGCGGTTGTTGATTACCGTCGTCACTGTATTAACGATATTAATATCATAATTATTCGACAAGGGATTATATTATTAAGATTGCAATTATATTTATACGGATGTATATCTTTCTCGTTACGAGCAGATTTCTCTTTTATTCGAATCGAATATCAAGTCTTATTCAGTTCATTTTATCGATAAAACTTATCCGTTTTTGAATTGATAATACAATAAATCAATGAGTCCAAGAAATGTGTGTTGTAGATTCGTTGAGTTTATTTACAACAAGAATCATAATTAAAATCAATGTTTTACAAGAAGACTAACGAACAGAAGGAAGAATAAAACGGTCGGTCGTTCGTTCGAAAGGAGAGACCCGTCCGAGAGAAAAAAATGCCGTGTATTCTCGGCGAGATATCTATTTCATAACACATTGCACTCTGCGCCTCGGCTCCGTGCCACCCGACATACATGCACGGTCGCAGTGGATCTCACGATGACAATTCCTTTTCACTCTCTTGCTCGAGCGCCAAGATTAATGACCGTGCCTTGCTGAGATACACAACTCGAACACAACATATACATTGTTAAACACTTTTTGTATGAAAACGTTTCTTCATGATTTTTTATACGGGAATTTTTCTTTTGCACGAAATAAAATCCAGAAAATATATACGATTTTTTTCCGTACGAACGAAACGGTCTCTTTTTGTCGTTGTTCGTCGTCGTCGACGACGACGACGCTTAAATCCAGTTAATTTCGATGTCGGACGATGGAAATCTTTACCACAGAGCACGCACATATTTTGAAACGACGTCGATTGTAACAGCCAATGTATGTGGATTTATGAAAATGTACGAAAATAAACATTTTGTTAATGAACGAAATATTTGTCAAGATTCGAATATTATTCTCACTCTACCTCGATATTTACATGATTATTAATAGAAATCCCTTTTTTATTATTAAATATCGAATTATATTTTAAATTAAAATCAAATACTGCCATTTATTTTACTATACCCCCCCCCCCATACATACATATATATATATATATATATATATATATCCCCCCCCATATATATATATATATATATATATATATATATATATATATATATATATATATATATAGGGTTGCTCAAATGAACCTGAAGGGTAGTAAAAAACAGGAAATGATCGTAAAGCAAGTAAACATATGTCTAAACCATTCAATCTTTTTTTAAAAAAGAAAATCTTGAAATCTGTAATTCAGGTGTTTGGGTTTTCATTCAATTTTTGTCATAGTCTTGAAAACTTGATTCTTGTACCATGACTTACGCTCAATTTTTCATGTTTGGTATATTAGGAGACTTATTTAGACCACCCTATATACCTTATATATATATATATATATATATATATATATATATATATATATATATATATGTATATATGTATGTGTATAATATAATATTGAGTATATAAAATATACTCTTAAATATCAATTCAATTATATTGTTAATTTATACGATAATTATAAAATAATTGTGTAATTAAAAAATAAATGTATTAAGTGAAAATAGTAAAATTACATATTTTTGTGTAATTAAAATTTTAATGATAAAAAATGATTTCTTGATTTTTAAACAAATATCTTTTAATCATAAAATACTTTTTTGATTTTCTAATTTTTTATTTACACAGATTTATTGACTAACGTCTCAATGTGGGTCATATATTGAGAGATGTACAAATACCAATATTTCAAAATCAATCTGAGTGCATTCAGTCAGTGGTAATAAAGTGAATGGATCAATCGATTTTATATATATATATATATATATATATATATATATATATATATATATATATATATATAGATGTATGTGTGTGTGTGTACATACAATAGTACGATTTGTCAGCGCATCAAAGAAGAACTACAAAAATAAATAAACAACATATCAGGGATCGTTATCGTTGTTCCCCGATGCCGTCAGTACTCGGCCGAGGCTCGTCTATCTGATTCTGCAGACGATGTCTCTTAGCGTGTTAACTACCCAATAAGAGGCAATCAGCGACTGTCACCGGCCTGGATGTAGTCATGCCACGCTCCAATCCCACTCCGTGATGGATTGCTCGCTCGACATCGTCCAGCAAAACCCGCAGTCCTGCAGGAACGAGACGGGACTCATTACGTCCGGAAACGTTTTCGTCGAATGTCGTGACGTGTGCGCTCTTTCTTATGTCGGAAACATCTATGACGATGTCGTTTCGAAACGATTCATTCACTTTATAGAGAAAGGATACGGTTTTACTATGGTTTATCGAGAAATATGTATCGGTCGACGAAATCGGATCGCTTTGGGAAAATGTCAGTTTGGGAATTTCGAATGCGATCCGTTGTTTAATTAATATTTTTGTCGATTCGTTCGATCGATAGTTTTATATTTGTTATATCAGATTTAATTGTTTGTATCTAATTAAGATTGTGTCTAATAAATACAAATTAGAACAATAAATATTTCTATTAACTTTGATTATTAAGAAAAATATCTTCTCATAATCGACATTCTAAATAAAAAATAATAATACCTAAAATTAATTCTCAAACTGATAATTAATATCTACTAATTATTAATGATTTTTATACTGAAAAATAGATTAAATTAAACTCTAGCAATAATATAAAATATTTTAAAAAACGATTTAAAAAAATTGGAAAAAACAACACGAGCTTTGTTCCATACCTGATTTACATTTTAAGAAATTTATAAACAATTTAAATTAATTCATTTATAAAAATTCATAACATGATTCCTTTCTTTGCAAGCAGATGTATATATAGTTGTTTCCTTATTTTAATCAAATTAAAAATCATCTTCATATAACCACTTATTATTCATCACATTAACTTTTTAATTCACATCTGTCTTATCCAAATTATATATATTATTAAAATATAATTTTGTATCTTTAACATTTTATTTATATGATTTTTTTTATGAAATTAACGTTTAATAACAAATGTTTATTGTAGTTTTAACGACACACTGTATTTAATTATAAAAAAATATCATATTTTATATCTGTTAGTAAATGAAGTATGCTTTTATAAACGAATTAAAGATCATTTAGCGGTTGAAAAATTATAATAAATTAAATACTGATAGTTTATTTTATAAAAAAAAAAATAATTTCAAGATATAATCAAATATATTCATATGACATTTTGTTAATATGTTAAGGTGAATATTAATTCACTTATTTATCTTGTTAGTAATTTTAATCCCAACTTATTCGTTTATTTGCAATTTTTAATTTTATCAATTTTAGGATTCTAATTTTAACTAATAAAAAAATAATGAAACGATATAAATATTTTAATTGAAATGTGAATTTTTATCCAGTTTTATCTTTTACTAAAAATTACTAAAATAGAAAAATACAATAGTGGGACACAATCAATAATTATTTTCATTTTTCTAATGTTATTTAATATTCCAATTGTATATTGGTATGAATTTAATATACATCTGGTATGTAATTGCGAAGAGTTGGTCTTTTTGCAGATTACTATACGTAAGCTATATAATTATTATAAATATCGGGTTTTGTTCGTTTCGTTATCTACACCCATATTTACTAGTAAAAGAAAAAATATATATAATGCAAGCGAAAGAATGTCGCGAATCATGCGATACACACACACACACAGTGTTTATATTTATTATTAAAGAATGCGGAGTAGCGAGAACCCAACGTATCCAAGTTACAAATTACTAACTGGAAATGAATGGGATTTGGGTTTTGTATTATTTTTTTCTCGGTCCGTAGTCGGTTGTTAGTGCGTTTGCTTGCTGGCTGGCTGGCTGGCTGGTTGGCATCGGCGACTACCCTCAAGGAAATACATTTGTCCAGCGATTGCTAGATACTTATTAGTGGCTGACATTCGATTTGTCTTGTCTCCGTGAGGGAGCATTGGCGGGCGTGGCGGGCGCATCCCGCTGGAAGACACACCAACCGAAAGTCCGCTCGAACAGGTCTGAGAAATGATTTCGTTTTAAAAATCACATCAGACGTTATTTATTTTCGATGCGTAATATTATTATAAGTCCGGCGTTTCTTTTTTCACGGGTTTTTTTTTCGGTCGGTCGTTCGTTCGAAATCATATTTGTTATTATTTTTAAATTCTTTCAAGACGACGACATGAATTATTTACAAGTTTTTATTTTATGTACAGTATATTAAATATTATATTTTCCATTTTATGTACAATGCATTAAACAGTACATACATTCAAAAAAAAAAAAAATTAGTATGAAATATGTTCTTGAATAAAAATATTAATTCTTAATAATTATATTGTGCAATACATTTATTAATATATTTCATCTTTTATAATTTTATAAATTTATCTATCCATCTATATATATATATATATATATATATATATATATATATATATAGGCATGTATGTATATAAGATAAAATAATACATATTTAAAAGTCTAAAACAATATTCAGATGTGAACAATGTCTTACGTGTAACAATATGATTTAAATAGTCACATCTACATTTTTCTTTCTGAAATTCAGTGACGAGCGAGACTCTGAGAACCACAACCTGACACAAGGAGACAGAAAAAGGGGAAACTTTATATAAAGTAAGCTCTAGATGGATATAGGGATGATATGCTATGACAGAAATTCACCTTTATAAATAAACCAACGTCGGAATAGACTTTCGGTTACATTCGTTACGTTTACGATTCGAATTCTCGCGACTGAATATTCCTATTAAATAAATCTAAATTGTTTAATGTATTTTATTATAATCATCTAGATGTTATTTTAAAGACAGACGGTATGTTTTTTTTAAACTGGTGAATAATTAACCGACGATTCATTATGCTAATCAGTAGACTAAAACGATTAACTATTTTAACTTCTGACGTTAGCTTTGTTGTAGAAAGAAATATGGACATGCATATTTTTTTGTTAGAAATCACCGAAGCAGAGACGAAACCGTACACAAAACCATCATTCAAGTGTCTGTTAAAAATGGGTCATTTTATATACACGGTTAATAAATGTATTTATGAGACAGTATTTTACATTTTTAAATGACATTTTTTATCCAGACCTGTTCATATTTCAACTAATTATCGAACGACATCCAAGCTTGACACGTTTATTTCGAAGGTAATTGATTTATTAGTTTTAATACGAAATCCTTCGACATAAATCTGACATTCGAGCACGAGCAAGACGCATAACGCCCGTCGCGCGAATCATAATTATCTGTTGCGATCGACATAACGGCCATACCGAAATCGTATCCTGTCAGGAACGAAAAAGTTCCGTTCTCGTACGACGACGTCGAGCGACCGAGTGCTTCTCCCGACGACGTCTCGGGGAATCGATTTGAGCGACAGCCTGTCAGACAGAATGGCAAGACGAAAGAGTTTTAAGTAGTTATATCTAAAGTTTCGAGGCTTTTTGTTTAGGATGATATATTTTGAGTGACATGGCCGCTGCACTGCATCGTCGTGAACGTACAATGCAAATACATACATACATAGGCATGGATCTCTTTTTTTTATTTATTTGACGGTTTGGATGTAGAATTTTGCATTACAATAAAAATCGTACGTTTGTTATGATAATTTATGTTGGACGGTTCTATTAGTTTCTTTTATAGCTTAATTTTTATACATAGGGTTTTTTATCGTCGTATACATCTTAGTTTCGTTTATTTACTTCCATGAGATATAAAATTAAAGACTCTCGATGTTTTTCATACAGAGGAAAATCATAAAATTGCTACAAAATATACAAAAGTAATGCTGTATAAAAAACGTTACTTGTTTCTCCCTAAGATCAAATGAAATTGAAAAAGAAAAATAAAAAAAATATTTTTTTTAGAAAAAAAAAACGAAAATTTGCATCAATTCCACATTTAATCCATTTATTTATGTTTTTATGATAGTTTAGTTAAATCATTCAATAGTAACAAATTTTCATCTAAACATTATAAAGTACTAATAAAGGAATTATTCACTATTGCCACGGATTGAATATTTGACTGTATTAAAAACTGAACATGCGTGTGTGTATATATTAATCTACAGTTCCTATTCTTTGGAAAGTTGTAAGAATCGAGTGTTACATTTTCGTATCAGATATCAAAAATCGTTCACGTACACACACACATACAACAATTCGCAACATTTAAGGTCATCAACACGTTCAGGTTACGAAAGGTCAGAACGTACATTTCGATTTATATAAAATACCAATTCCTCATCACATGTCAAATGAAAACTTTTCATGATTTACAATTTATTACGCAAGGTTATTAAACAAATCAAATTATAGACAACGCTATCAAAGGATGTTTTATTTATAAACTTGATATAACATTTAAAAAACAACCATCAATAATAACGCCAAGTTCCGTGTATATATATATATATATATATATATATATATATATATATATATATATATATATACATACACACATATGTATTTGTATATATTGTGGTCGGCAAACTGCTACATAGGCTGGACTCGTGAGACACGCGATGATTCGTAATCGACAGACGCGGCGAGGTACGGGGTGAGGTACGTTCGCCGATCCAAGGGCGCGGGGTCACCAGAACTCATTTCCGTCAAATATTAATAACGTAAACCCGTCGTAGCACCTCCAGTTGTCAGATCAAAACTGAATGCCAGCGGCTGAATTCAGTCGGATCGAATATTTCTCTGAACACATTTTATATTCTCTTTTTTTCCAGTATTACTTTTTCATTAACTACTTGTACTATTAGATTTATTATTCAATCTCCTATATCGACAAACAGATATTTTTATCTGTCCGGATGACACAAACAGCCATACAAATGAAACTTTTGTTCAGTTTCTAGAAATATTACGAAATTTCACCTTTTTTTATAAAAGAATTGCCATTTCAAAATTTTATTATAAATGCCATGAGTACTTATTACCAATAAATGAATAAATATTTTATACACAAGTACTTCAAGTTCCATTTGACATTTTTTAAGAATTATATTTTTATAATAACTCAATATTAATATATTTTTCTATTAAACTCGACCGAAGATTACATTTCTACCATTCAACGACTCAATCCATCCAATATTCGATTAATATCTGTTTCTAAATAATTTCGAAACATCCCGACTAGTCGTACACTAATCCCACTATCGTGTAATACTCTCACGTCCATCAGATTGTTGTTTTTTTTCATAAAGTAATGCCCGAAGAAAGGTAAAATAATTAAAGCAATTAATAAGACGTCATCCTATTGTAATAAATAATGTAGATACAAAAGGTCAGATTAGTTACGGCTATCCATCTCATCAACGCTAGTATACTTTATTTTTGTGATTCTGTTTATATTTATTTTATTTCAAATCTATTTTACACCTTTCAATGATAATAGATTGAGTTAGTTTGTTATTAAGTTCGTACATTAATAACATTTGTTGTTTGTTGTAAAATTGAATATCAGTTTTCATTACATTACATAAATGTCAATTTTATTTCAAAATATTTTTTAACAACAATAATTCTTGTAAATAAGTTAATTCGTGTCAAAAAATACAAAACAATCTTCCTCAAAAAACTTATTTTTAAAATTATTCCACAAACTGATTTATGGCTCATCAGAGATTTTTTTCCAATATTAAAATCTGAATTGTTGAAATTTCTTTCAATCTAAATTTCTTAAACCTTTTTTATTTCTTTTTTATGTATATACATCCTTAAAACAATCGATTTGTGTAAAAAAAATAATAAAAAAATTCCAAAAATTTTTTGAGAAAATTTGAAGGGGTATACCTTGATGTATTTTTGGGTCAAAAAATAAAATTTTAAAAAATATATTTTTTTTGGTATAGATCAAAGCTAATAGACATATTAAACATATTTCAAGCAAAATTTGACTTTTATCAACGAATTTTCTTGATATTTCAACATAAAACTAAATTATATACCAACAATTGAACTTTCTAAAAAATAAATATATAAATTATTTTTTATATTGAACAATAAATGATTTAAAGACTACAGTATGTTTATACACATCTCTACAAATATTTATATTATTTAGATTTAATATTTTCATAAATAGAATCTACCAAAATACCTAATAATTAAATTAATGAACAATCATAGAAAATATAACACGTAAATTTTTATATAAAAAAATAACCAAATTAATATCACTTCACGTCTTCTAAAAAAAATCATACTTTGAGTGTTTTTTAATACCCAAACATCTTATTTCACCAAATCGCATTTCTTGCACATTACTCATATAATTACAAACGAAATAACAAAAAATATATAACACGATTGTTCGAAATTATTAAGTCCTAAGTTTCGAAATTATTAATTCAATTATTAAGTTTTCGAGATGAATATAAAAAAAATACGAACACAAAATTGTAACTATAATTTAATTTTAATAATTATATGTTATACAGTTTTGACAAAAATGACCGATTTCAATTAATCATTAGGACTGACAAGCTTTTATTAACGCAAGATTGACTAATTCATAATTTATACACGAAAAGATTTAGAGTTTATATGACGTGAATAAAAACATGATTTTAATTTATACATACATAAATATATATATATATATATATATATATATATATATATATATATATAATGTATATAATTAAAAATCTAGCTATAAAACCGAATATAATTATACAATAAATTAAATTACATCGTTTTAAATAAATATAAACGAATGATTTTCATTACAGTTAATGTTTTTGTATAGCAGATAAAATTCTATTATATTTATAAATAATTAACATTGGTAAGAAAAATATATAAAATTTTATTTCTGATTTTTTTCATAGAATAATCTAATAATTCTATTTCAGAAAAATTAATTATCATCATAACTATACAAGATATATTATAACAATTTCTCAATAATTATTTATTGTTCATTTTATTTGTTTATAAGGTGATAGAAATGTCAAGTTACTATAAAATTTTAGATAAGAAAATAAAATCTTAGATCGATATTTCACAATACAGCTATTTGAAAATGATGACAAGGGCATAAAAATACATATCAGTTTATTTGATTAATCGTTAAAAGAAGATATCGTAGATATAAAATAAAAAAAATTGTGAAATTCGACTGATTTCATTCATAAATACATAAATATGTCTTTCCTGCCACTTGAGTGACTTATAAAAATAATCATTAAATATAGGGTCATCCAAATGTGACGCCTAGATTTTGTGTTTTATTAAAAAGGAACATGTGTATAGTTTCTTTTTAATAAAACACAAATCTAGGCGTCACATTTGGATGATCCAATATAATTCAAACTGAGTATTGAAATTTGAAGATATGTACAATGAATACCAACTGACCAGATGAGAGTATGAATAAGAATACTATTTTTGAAATCAGTGCAGTACAAAAATCTACAATAATATTTCTGTTCAGTGTTGTATTTCATGGCCAATCGATATTAAATCACCAGCGTCTGAAAAACATTTCAGGTCGATGAAAACGTTTCAGGACATTTTATGATAAACTAATTTTCATACAACTCTCCATATATTACGAAACTGTTTCCATGTATACGTTTATATATATATATATATATATATATATATATATATATATATATATATATATAAGATATTGTATGGACAACGATTTATAACAGACGCCTTTAAAACGTCGCGCGCTATGACGTCAGCGCCGCCGAGTCAAACTGAACAACAATAGAACGTCTGCGAGGAAATATCTCAGTCACTCATACAGTGTTTGTTACTGGCGACATGCAAAGACGTCCTTTTATCATCTTTATAATGGCGATTTTTCTTTTCATACATTTCGTTCGAAAGCGCGCACACCGTCTTACAGCCCGTGCTCTCTTTCAGCCTTAACATGATTTTTGGGTTGTTTTGTCGTTACTTGAACGTGTGTTAGTCGTTTTATACGACGATACATGTTCCAAATACATTCGTTGCGGTCGAAACGACTTTTCAGATTCATTACATCGCACGTTTCATATTATAGAAATGCTAGTAGAGAAATTGTTATCTTTGTTTCAGAAGAAATTTTATCAAAGAAATTAGTCAAGTGGATTTAATCATCGAATGATAATCAGAAGAGGATTTAAATGTCCTAAATATCTATAATTCCATCTTATAGATAGAATACACATAAGTGTGAGTTATTACCAAATTTCTATTAACATTTTTATTACAAAAATATCTACAAACTTCACAAACATGTCTAGAATTGAATAGTGAGACAATTCACTCGAACACATTGTATTCAGATATTATTTTTTTTCTTAATAAATAAATATTTAAAACGCCAACCATTATATTATTCAAAATATGGCAATATAATTTTTAAGTAATTATATTTTCATTTATTAACATATCTGATAAAAGTATATTTATATAATGACGCAATATTTTTGTATCAGTGAAAGTAATTAAATAAATTAATGTCGATATAATCTACCGTAATGACGAAATTTATTTAATTATATATATATATATATATATATATATATATATATATATATGTAAGTATGTATGCATGTATATAATGTATACTGAATTCAGGTAGAGCTTTATTCGTTTATTTCCATTTCTAATTTAATTATATAAAAATATATGCCCGTCTAAAATATGTTTCATTAAAAATAATAAAAAAATATCGTTATTCGTTCGAACGTTTGAGATTACTTATACATTATATGTATTTTATTTCATTTTTTAATGAATATTATTAAATTATTATCAAATTAAATATTTGAAAATCCCAATCCATTAATTTGTATTATAATCAGTGGAAGGAATTTTTCTATCGAAAAAATTCTAACAGGTAATATTTTAATATTAAAATCTACTTACAAAAAAAAGTAAAAAAATGTTATCATATATATATATATATATATATATATATATATATATATATATATATATATAACAGCAGTTTGATCTTTGAAATTACTGGAACTAGAAATATATTTAATCATATCTGTTAAATCAAATGGACAATGAAGAATTAGGAAGAAAGATGAAAGCTAATGAGACGTTAATAATAGACATAGAATTTAAATAACTGATTTGATTTGAAGAATGGAAAATTATCGACTCACCAAAATAGTTTTAAATTAGATTCTATTAAATGAAGAAAAAGGTAACCACACTAACTTAACTGGAAGAAAAAGATTAAAAAAAATATGACCAGAAAAACATCTAAGAATGAGAATTATATAATAGAAATGTAAACTGACTCGTAAGGTGTTAATCGCATATTATCATTATTAACCTCTTTCAATCCACTACTGAATGAAAACCTCTTCCAAAATTTCCACTTCTACCAATCAAATATCTTTTTCTTCCAGTTTATTCTGACATTTTTTATATCTCTATTCCAGCTATCTATGGATATCTTCTTAAGCTTTCTTATATATCAAGATTTCCAATCAATAACTTTTCTTATTCATCGGTGGTTCTCTCTTCATGCTATATGGTTGACCCATTTCTATTTTAATCCTATCATTTTTGCAAAAAATCTATGATATATATATATATATATATATATATATATATATACACAATAGAATTGATCATGTTCAAGATTTTGTTAAAAAAAATTAAAATACAATTATTTTTTTATCTGTATAACATTGAAATTTTAATTGAATATTAAAGATAATGCAAAAATTGCGTTTTAGCAATTTTAATCATATATTTAAAGATTTACTAATCGTTTTTTTCCCGTATAGTCTTTTGATAATTAAGAAAAAACATGTTCTTCAAATCTAAACAATATAATTTCGATTCATGATCAGAAATAAACGTTGTTCTTTCAAACACAAAACACCTTGAACAGAACTAGACGTATGACAAAAAAAATCCATACACGTTTTACACTATTCTAAATAAAGTAAAAAAATACTCGTACGAAGATATTAATTAAACGTTACTCGAAGCAATTACATAACACACATTCGTCGAACAGTAATTGTTCGGACGATCAGTGTTTCCAAGTTTTGTGTTACGATTTTAGAGAACGTGTAATGTAGCTATAAATAACGGCGCCCGTGCTTTTGAATTTCATTGAAAAAAAAACTCCGTTTTGAATTTGTGATATAAAATATGACGGCAGTTACAATGCGTCGCTACCATAAAAAACACGCGGCCTTTGGACGGGCCGCACGTCGCAAACATTTATAGGAAATATTGACATTCAGGAGCTGGCGTCAAACTCATGAAAATCGTACGGAATTCGGATTTTTTTTACTCAGTCGACGGCCCACTGCATACAAATAAGAATCTTTAATTGAATTTGTTTTACTAAATGGATATTTAGATGCTTGTGTCGCGCACAATACATACAATCATATGTATACATGTTTACATACACTTTTAATACAAATAAATAAAAAATTAATAAAAGTACGGTTAGAGTTATTATTCATCCATAAAAGTGTAGTCTAAATTCTAAAAATATAATTTTGAAAAAATATTGAAATAATTATATACAGAAATTCAATTATTAAGATTAATTTTAATGAATTATTTGTTTTTAATATTTTTTTTATATAGAACATCTAATTTTCATCTATGTTATTTTCAATAATATATTTAATAGATAATCAATGTAGATGAAAATTGAATTATCTATTATTATAATAAATTGTGTAATTTTAAAAATTTCTCTAATTTATTGTTCACTAAGGTATCTTTATTTCAACGTCACAAGACTTTATTCAACTAATTAATAATTGCTTACTGTTCAGTATTTTTTTACTTCTGTGAATTTCGGTGACTAAGAACATCGTCATCGAAATATATATGAGAACAAAGTTCGAGCAATTAAAAATTCTTTTAGTAATGAGTACCAGATGAAATCGTTTGAATATCCATAGAGCGACTTTGGAAAAATATGAAATGTATCTAAAGACGTTTCAAAAAAAAAAAAAACAAAAAACGAAAAAACAGCTACTACCTGGTGAATACCTGTCTGTGTTCCGACCATTTTATAATCGCACGAAAACAAAAATAAACCCAATGAAATCGATATTTCAAACCAATCGTACGTCTTTTTATAATAAATTCCAGCGTTAGCCAAGTCGGGCAGCGCGAGTGTTCCACAACGAAACTCGTACCGATTGAACTGATATAAAGAGTAGAAAACACCAATGAATCATATGAAGTATCTTTGTTTTACGCTTCAGTTGCTTTAGCGGGCCACACCTATAGGTATGGACGATGCAGGTTTTTGATAATAATTATATGGATAGTCTACTCACATAAGTACAGGTTGTATTTTAGAGGCGACGTGCGGGCAGCACATAGTCGGTCGTGCTTGCGTGACTTGTGGGCGGCGCTTCGATTCTTGGAGCTGTCGCTGCCATGCATGTCGTCTGTCTCAACGTCCACCGAAAACTACTAAAGCTGTAGAGCGTGTGTTGTAAATGTTCGTTTTCTATGCATGCGTGTTCCAAGATGGATTTGACTACTGTTTCGAAAAGTATTGAAGAAGTTTTACGGATTTTTTCGACATTAATCTCGACGTTATTATTTTGATAGCGTTCGCGTAATTTCAGGTTTCGTTTTCGTACACACACACAAAAACGAGTATCGTGTGACACGTAGTTTTTGTCATAGAACACACACACAGACGTACACGCATCCATACATTTGTGAAACATAAATAGTTTGAACTTTGATTTTTTTACAATTACATGTTATATCATATAAACCTATTATCATTCAGCTCGATTTCAATTTGAATTTTCTTTTTGAATATTAAAGTACGTTTAAACTACGAAATAAATTGCCTCTTATATAAATTATTATGTTGTTTTAAACGATTTATAACAATACATCTTTTCACCATTGAAAAATGAACGAGTTTATTTTAAAAGAACAAAAAAAATACTCTATACAACATTTTTTTTATAGTTAATAAATATATCATCCAACTAATATATCATACATCAAATTTTACACACATACATAAAGACAAATAAATATAAATAGAATCTGGAAACGAAAGACGTCAATATTGAAATCAATTAAAATATATATTCGATCAAAATATACCACCAGCTCTTATTTACAGCACCGAATTACCCATGAAACTTTTCATAGTTTCTATATAATTATATATTCAGTGTTATTTAAAACTTATCGAAATTTGTCAACTTAATATGAATGAAATAGTTAAGCATATAAAATTTTCTCAGCAATTGCTTTATTCCGTGACAGGTTTGTTTGTCTCATGCATAGTCCTTATTTATTTCGAGTGAAATAAGTACAATCATTTTCTTAATGAACGATAATATATATCATAATGTTAGATATTGAACTTTTGACAATATAAATATTTACATTTTCAAAAAAAAAACGTTTATTTATATACGAGAATTTTTTTTAAAAAACCACTCGAAAAATTCACATAAAATGTCTATTTATAGACTTTTCTACTAAATTATTAAAATATGCACGATTTAATCTTTCAATTCATCTCTGTAATTATAATAAACCTTTAATTAAAATGATTTATTAACTTAAGAACGTTATTACAATCAAAATACTACAATTATAAGAGAGTAAAAATAATTAACTACTTTTTTTATTAACTCCAATTAATATAGTCTATCGTTTTAATTTACTAGTTCAATTAAACTATCAAAAATATATATTATAATTAATTTCAGAAATGTATACAAATATTATATATATATATATATATATTGTAATAAAAACGAGTGTGTGTGTGTGTGTGTTCGTGCTCGTTTAATTTTCTTTAATAAAACGTAAATGTTGACTCCAATAAAACTCCGCATAAAAAACTTCATGCATAAATACTAACGAAAGGTACTGTCAATCTCGATCCACATCCGTGGCACAGTTTCGATATCCTCATTTTCCCCCTGAGGCAGAATATATGGCACACAATAAAATCCCCACCTGAACACATTATGCAAAATCAATCCCTATCTTTTCTTCCTGAGCACAAACTTAAATCCAGAGCAACGGCTTTGTCTGCGTCTATATAAAAAGAGCATCCAGAAACTGGCCGATATCTCTTCAAACGAACGGAGACACACACACACACGTACATTGTACGTACTTATGTATGTATATGATCGTACAAAACCGCCAGATTGTAACGTAGCTTAGGACACAATCCGGCCGTATTCTTTTATCTTAACCCTATCCCGAGTGTCTGTTGGATTTATTTGCGCGTATTTGAAATTTCAAGAACGGCCATCGGTATAAATCTTCGCTGTAAAAGATTACAGTCTACATTCTGTGACATTTTAAATGAATTAATTTGGAATATCTATTCTGACACGTTTTATTAATAATTTTATTTTATTCTTTTGATTACATATTAATTTATTTTTTTATTTGATTTATATTCAGATCGAGTATTTAAATAAATTATATTTTTCAATTAAACGTTCTCATTTACTTAATCACAAACATGTAATTTATTTCAATATTTCACGGCTACCGAATTCAAATTTAAATATTTAATTATACACTGAAATAAATAACTAATGAATAATTAACAAAACTAAGTGTATAATTTTATCAAAATAACTAATTATTTATTATATTAATATATATATATATATATATATATATATATATATATATTCTACAAAAGTTAAAAAAATGATTAAAAAATTTAATGAGAAAAAATTCAATATGAATAGGAAAGAAATTAAAATATTGTACATAACAATTATTTTATAAAAGAAAATCAAAATAGGAATAACAGAAATTGAAAATTCTATTTAATAGATTAGACAAAGCTAGATTATCAATAAAAATGAATCATTGAGTGTAAAAAGAAAAAATCTTATTCTGGTGAAGAAAAAAAAATTAATCTTTCCTACCAATTTTTGAATTCTAAAACAATCTAATGATTTTAAACAACTATTTGAAAATGTATACTATTAGAAACAAGAAGATAAATAAAATAGTTCTATCGAATTAGGGGTTGAACATAGTGCTGATAAATTCATCTATTAAAAAAATGTTATAAAACTTTTCTTTTTTTAAAAAAATAGAGAAAGAGTAGTATAAAGTCTAAATTAATACAGGAATCATAATATAAGAAAAAATGGACAAGAAAATAATTCCAGATTCCAAAAAAACATATTATTTGTTTGAATTTTCACACAATGTTGTTTAATCCTACAAAATGGTACAAATGTTTGTCAAAAAATGGATATCAAAAATAATTTCGTATAAAACAACAAATCTTGAAATATTTTTAAAAATATACAATAAAAGAATGTTGGACATTTCCAGTTTTGTATATCAGCAGCAGAAGCAACAACAGTCCTTTTCTGTACAATGGAAAAATCTTGAGAAAATATTTAAAAACAACTAGTAACATTTAATAACATTTTTGTTCAGCGGTGAGCTGATACAAATCGTTATGATAATAATAATGATGAACTAATTAATTGGTTAAATAATTTTAAAATATTTTTAATTAAAAAAAAACTATTGTACACTTTTACTCCTATTAATTTTAAAACATGATTTAGTATATATATACATATAAAGAACAAAATGTTATGTTGTGTTATACCCTTAGTTACGAACTATGAACAACCGTAATGGTACCAAAGTAAAAAAAAATGGCCTTCTAACTTCAAAGAACCATTCCTATTGGTTAACATAAGCACACACGCGAACGCAATGTTAAAATTTGAATTTTATTAACATATTATGTTTCTTTCATGTCATGCATAATCATTTCATTAGAAAAAAAATCTCTCATGAATTCAAATATATTCCTCTCTGACATACAAACCGGTGGCCTTTGATTTCACATCTGACTTGTATAGATTTCGTCATTGTTTCGACTTGTCGGTGATCTCGTGACGGATATATATTTTCAGTACGCGTCGTGTCGTTCTTTTTATTTCTTGTTGTTTTTTTTTTAAAAAAAAAGGAAAAAACGTATACAATACGTGTAGTGATGTCGTGTGTTTGATGGTACGAATTAGTTTCGAAATGTAACAGAATTCGGTTTTATAATTGTAGATGGATTTAATTTGTAATTGTTTGTTGTACGAATCGATTGAAATATTTGCATCGCGTGCGGTTTTGAATTAATTCTATGTTTAGTAAGATTTATATTTGCAAAAAATTTGAATAGGAGTAATATAAAAATTACATTAAAAACGATATACTTTAATAAAGAATTCAAATCATCACAACAAATATCAATATGGATTTTTTTTAAAAAAAAACAGTACTCTCATGACTAATTGCTTTGTAAAATTTCAAATCGACTGTAAATTCAATATCGAATTTTTCCAGTAGAGATTAATGAGCTGATACCATTTGATATTGAATGTTTCGTCTAAACAATTTAATATTATAAAATATATCTATTCGTAGAATGACCTTTTAGAGTTCTGTTAGTAAAATCAGTCAGTATGAAAACAATTATTTTTTATCAGAACAACAATTACAGTTGTGCGACCACCAAAAATCAATTACATGTAATATTACATCAACGAACTGAAATCTGCATATATAAAATAACCGGAGACTATTTGCATACTGCGGAACAAACAATTTTTTCAAAATCTAATTTATTACATGTTACCATCAAAACGTGTTATTAATGTCATGAAAGAAAACGACAGGTAGTAATTATTCCTTATCTTTAAAATAGTATTTAAAATTTCGTGACTGTCAATATATGGGCATGTTATGTTTTATTATACATATTCGAAACCGTTGTTGCCTTTTTTTCACTCGACATTCGTTTACGGTTACGCATTTCGTATGCGAGTTTCTGGAATAGAAATTAATAACGAGAGAAAATGTCGGGAAATGCGGTCGTGTGGGACGAATCGCGAACGAAGATATTTTTAATGACGATTAGAACGTTTACGAAATTAGTTATTTATTTATAAATTGTGACATTAATTGAATCATGCCGTCGTATTGATTATTTACTCGAATTACTAACAAAATAATTAATTTCATGGTGATTAATTAATAAATTAATATTGTCATTGGTAATTTATTTCTTTATATAGTACTTAAATTTTACTATTATATAACTATATACCTTTCGTTTTAATCATATTTATAGTACGCGGCTATTAATCATTTTCATAGGAAAGATTTAAATGTCTATGCTAACATTTATACTAATAGGAAAACATTAATCTGAAGTAATAATTTAAAACAGTAGAACATTTAATACACACACACAAATATATATATTTATATTAATTATTATCAATGATATTTAACATACTCTTTGTTACAAAATGATTTATAAAGAAATCAAAATAAATATTCAGAGAAACATTTCAGATTTTTTTAATAAATTATCATAAAATAAATGTTAAATTGTTTCCTTTATATATATATATATATATATATATATATATATATATATATATATATATATATATGAACTATTTTGTCATTAATTTCAATAAAAATGTAACATTTATTAATTGTTTAAAAAAATAGTATTATTGAACAGATTTACAATTGAAGATATTTCACCCTTACACAAATAAATCAGTCACTCTAACACATGACGAGATTATATAAAAATGTTCAATAATTATTTATCTTATATTATCATCATCTATAGTTGTTCAAGTTAGATTAAAAATACACACATGTACACTAATCAAAACTGAGTAATAAATTATTATAGAACAGTTTTGTAAAATCTTGAGATTTTGAAATAACTGAATCATTTATTTAAACATACATCTATTTTAAATCAATCAGATTATTACTATTTTTTCTTTACTTCCTATTAAATAATTACACAGCATTAGAATTTAATAAGAAATTAGTCTGGAAATTTAACATTTTAATAGAAACATGAAATCCAATCAGAAATCTTGAAAAATCTCCACCGTTAATTTTTTGTATAGCAATTTATTAACATGATAAATTTATTGTAATATTTCTATGCCTCTTTTCGATAATAACTCCCAGTATATTCCTACATATATTAATGTTTACTTATTTATATATATTTTGTGTGTATATGTATAGAAGTGTATATGTATAAGCATATCCATGGATATATCGTGTACATTGCACCCTTCTTATAATTTCCTAAGAAACCATAACATGATATTTGACGTACTACCCGACCAACCAATATAATTACGGTGAAGCATCTGTCAACTCGATTTTTTGACGCCAAAAAATACATATTTGTCATAGACATGCACGCTCGTGTAGCAGTCTTATAATACATGCTGATATACAGTAGATTGTTTGTGTGTATGTATGCTGTATTACTAAAAGCGAACACACAGGCATATATGTGTATAGTATAACATTTTGTTATAACCAATCATCAAACTCCCATCTGACGGCAATTTTGTTTACAGCTAAAATGACGTTCAACGTCTTAAAGCAGGCAAACTTGAAGAAAGCTGCAGGCTATGATTTTAGAGTCACGATTCACTGTCAGCAACGAATTTATACATACACATACACACATACATATATATATATATATATATATATATATATATATATATATATATATATATATAACATGATGAAGGATTAGTACGATTAAATTGATCGCCATTTCAGATTTATTTCAAGTCAAACAATCATTATTTTCTTTCGAGAAAAAGATTTAAATTCTGTACGATTTCAAATGATTGAAAAAAATTATAATAAATATTTAAATCGGATCAGAAAAACACAAAAAGTAAAATATATACTTAACTGATGATTGATTGTAAAATGGGGTAATGGGGCAATGAGCCTAATTCATTTTTTTTTAAAAAAAATAATTAAACGATTAATTTGTATAAAAATACATTAAAATTTAAGTACTTATGTGGAAAAGACTTCAAAGTCGGATAAAACAAAGAATGAAATATAAAACGTTAAATAAAAATTACAATTAAATGAGTTACTTCATTTTTAATGGCCGTACATTTTTTTCAACAAATTTACATAATTTATTCTAACATTGTTAATAAAGACACGTACGTTTGAGTAATTATTCTAAACATAATCAAATGAATTATTCTATTTAATGAATACGTAATGAAATCATTAAATTATTTCAGTTTACTCACATGTTTCATATAAAAAAGTATACATGTATATATTATATATAAAGATTGTTCAAGTAGACGACTGGAATTACGTCGTAAGAATATTTTTAAAAAATATCTACATGTGAATTTTACATAATGTGAAATTATGTTTATTCTTTTTATGCCAAATCGTCAAGTACAGAATTTCAGCTTGTTTTTATTCACAGATTTTTTTAAAAAAAAAAGATTTTTCGAGATAAAAAATACTATTCATTATTTGATACTTTGAGAGTTTGTAGATAAGATTTCTTGTGAAATTCAAAGATAAAAATGACATTAAATAGACTAAGAATTATATTAATATAATTTCCAGGAATTTTCAAAAAAGAATTAAAGAATGAATTTCATTAGTAAAATGAAACATGAAGAGAAATTATTTTTCAGTAACAAGATAGAGAAATGTTTGATAAAAAAATTCGTTCATCAAAAAATCCCCACAAACATATATATGTATGTATATAATTATAGCTCATTGAAATACATTGTACATTTAACAATCAGTCGAAATTATTTCCACAAACAACGACAATAACAAATATCGCTTTAAACGATATAATTGAAATACATTTATTGCGATTTTTACTCTATACGTGTATGTGTGTGCATGTTTTTGTGGTTCCGTACGCACACTCGCCATATTTGCATTAGAACAAGCGTTTTTGATTAATTAAAATCTTGATTCCGGTGTCACCGTTTTTCGTACGTGGAAATTTGCATATTTCTGTTATTAATTCGCTTTAAAACGTTGAACATTTTTATCACAATTAAATATTTAAGCATTCACGTGTTGTTTTGTTCCACATACACATATTTACATACATTACACACACACATACACACATATATTAGATTTAAATGTTTGATTTTAATACATATATTAATTTCCTTTCCTAATCAATTTTCTTTACAGAAATCATGTCCCAATATAATTAAATCAGTGTAAACAAAGATCTGTTATCATAAAATGAACTATTATTTCCATCATGTTCGTATTGATAACAATACTGGAAAAATATCGAACGGACACGAGATCCGAAGCATAAAATTTCCGAGGTGTATTTCCTCGATGTAAAAATCGTTTCTATTCTCAGACGACCTTCATGTGTAATCCACCGACTATCAACATGTATTATGATGTTTTTTCCACACACTTCCTCCTGTTATATAATTATTTTTTTTCGCTATTGTTCTATTTATCAGCTGTTTTTTCTCTCCATCGATAATTTCATATCAGGACGAAAAAATATATATAATATAAAAATCTAAATATTCATGACCAATTACACTCAATTTACATTATCTCGAAATTGCTGTTGAAAATGAATGCAACAAAAACTTTTTTTTATATAATCGTCCGTTCATACAATTATATAATGTAATAATAGGGTAAAACACATTTTGGTACCGTTCTCGAAAGATATGCCTAGAGATAGCCCACATGCTTCGACAAACTAAAAAAAGAACACGTACGGTCGTATGTCAAGAAATACGTTGTGAAATTGTAAGTTCCTCGATCGAGAGAAGGACGTAGTGCATGGACGTACGTTCGTTCGAAATCATCGGCACGATTCGGTGTTGAGAAAGTAACTACACAAGGCATGTATAAGGGACTTGTAGCACGCATATTAGCTACAATAATATATAATAGGCCTTAATAATAGTGCGTGCGTTGGAAACCGGATAGAAAAAGCAGCGTCCTGTTCGGCTATTGGCCGACGAAGCGATCATATCAAATCGACTGCTTGTGTATATTTTGATGGAGAAAAATTATTATTGGTAGTTTGGTTCTGTTGTTATATTAAATAAAAAACAAGAACGAAATGACCGAACGCAGACTGGCTAGAAATACGAGTTACGTTTCGTCGATGCAACCACCATCGGCGTCTTCTTGCAAATTTTACACACAGGATCGTCTTTCCGGCCGGTCGGTCGGTCGTGATAAATCGTCGACGACTTGTGTCAATAACCCGAAATTATTTCAATACGTATCATTAGCAAAGAATGCCGCGACTTGATAACAGTCACGATTTCGTTTCGTATTAAAATCGAAGAAAATTGTTAGGCAGCAACGACTGAAATTGTTTCAATAACCCCTAGGTAAATTCTTCAGTATATTGTAATTTGTTTTACCAGTACTTACATGAATGATTGACTTAAATGCTGGAACCGACATCGGTATGTTAATTTTCATACTCGTTGTTTGTCACATCGTTGAAGATGATTCATATCACTTATCTACGGTAGAATTTAAAATAATAACGAAAAAAAAATTCATTGTATAACTAAGTACTAGGAATCATTTTTTTCGACAATCATAGAAAATGGCAACAAATTCCATTATTTGAAATATCAAAATAGAACCACAATGGAAATAAAAAGAAAATTATCGACAAATAAAAATTTGGATGTAAATTCCGGAAAGAAATTTGTAAAAACCTATATATGAACTATACTATTGTGTATAGAAATAAGATTTGAAATAACTTTAAACAAGATTAAAAACGATTGGAAGTTTTCGAGATTTGGATATGGGGAAAATGATAAAGAATTTCAAAACAGATAAAAAAATAATTCAGAAATACTAAAACAAATTAGAGAAGCAGAAAGATCTACTATGAAATTAATCTAAATAAAAAAAACTTCTCCAATCATTTAGATATGACAAATTTCTAATAATATAATTAAAAGAAAAATCATATGAAGAATATAAGTGCTAAGATAAGGAATAATTGAATGGATTTTAAACATTAAAAAGTTACAACAACCGATTGTAGAAAATATATAAAAAAATACATTATTATTCCAACGAGTTGAGAAAAATATGAAACTATTTGTGTTGGATTTTTTTATACAAATAAATTTCTCGATCCAATTTCAAACAAGAATCAATACTTTTTCCAAAATTAAAAGAGATAAAAAATCAACAACATATCTTTATTCAAATATTAATATTGAAATGTTATTTTGAAACCAAACACAACTACATCCCTTACTTCACCTCTTCTAACATTCGATATAAAAAAAAACCCATACCACAAATATGAATTTGACAAAACGAGCTATAATTTTCTGATTCTTTATAATTCGCACAGACGTACACACATACATACACACGGAAAAAAAACGAAGACCACTCCTTGTTTTAGACTAATTATTTCCTCTAATAACAAAGTTCGTTGTTTGACTTTATTCCTCCGGCAACTAATTATCTTTCATACTTCTGTTTCGAACACACAGTCGAAGAGACTATCAAATTTTCAACTTATTAATAACGAGTTAGATACGTATAATATTTTTTAATTTGATCGCTGAGAAATTATTCTGGCAGTTCTGTACGAATTAACCTAATTAAGTATTCGTCAATTAATTTTTAAGGAATGGGTAATGATCACGCCTTCTGACCACACCTTCGCTATATATTTATTATAATAAAAGAATATTATTTGGATAGGTGTGAGGGTTTTTTTTAATCCGTATACGTGTATGCAAATCGTGTCAGCGTATTGATTTATACGAGTTTAATATTATTTTTTTATCAACGTACTTTGATTATTATATAAATTGTTGATACTCGAATCTAAACAGATTAAAAATAAATTATTCGAAACGTAAGTAGATTTTTTTATACGAAATGTATCATACGAGTACGATGTGTGAGTCAGAGATTATGGACCAGGGATCATTAACAGTTTTTAAATATTTTTTAACAGTCATTCAAATTCAAGCACGTGGTTCAACAAGAAAAAAATCTGTAGATTTCATATATGTAAGATCTTTCGTGACTGTAAAATACTAGATTATAGAATTAACGTTATTTAAATAAAAATTAAATATGAAAATATTAAATTATGAAATTGTTTTTTGTAGAATCTTTTAAAAATATTACAAGGTTGAAATACAATACAATCAAAAAAATTAATAATCATTTTTTACTTATAATAAAAAAAACTAAATCCTATTAAAATATTTTTTTAAATAATATAAAAATATTACATATATAAACATTTTAATCAAATGATTTTTTTTTTAATAATTCCTATTAAATATTTTTATTATTATTTTTTTTGAGATACAAAATTTGATATAGTGGAAAACATACAAAATATTTAAATAATAAATATAAATATATTAATCACAATATTTTTTATATTATTTCGATTTAATTTTTTTAATCAACGAAATATAATAAAAATAAAAATTTTATGAGAAATATTTCATTAATTACATTTTTAAAAATGTGCTTAAAAATTCTTCTAATAAAAACAATTATTCCAATTTTTAATTACATTTAATAAGCCCTTATTTTTTCCATTCTGACCACTTTTATTCTCATTATTTTTAATTTATAAAAACAGTTGTATTGAAATTGGAGTAGTTGTATTAAAATAAATACCAGCTGTTGAACAAGTACAAATTCGAATTCAATCACAAGTGTAAAATTTTATTATAAATAAAATCGTTTTAAACAATTAACACTTCTCTCTCTTAACTATTAACCATTTTAAAATACAGAATTGAAAATTATTGAAGTTTTTTTTCAAACACAAAACTGAATTCTCTTTTTATTTAACAAAATAATTTCGTGAGAATTAATTTTAATACTATAGCTAATTAACTATTATTTAAGTAATAAATCATTTTTAATAATAAAGAAAAATAACTAATAGTTGTTACTGGATATTTTTTTTTTTTGGTGTTTTAATAAATGATTTATATTTGTTGAAATACATTTAATATAATACCAAATAAATAGTGAATTATTGTTACTGAAGTTTTTTTTAAAAAAATTACACAGTTGGTAAAATACAGAGATTTATTTTAAAAAAATAATATTTATATGAAAGTAACTTTATTTTTTGGATAGATTATACTATATTAAAAAACTAGTGGTGCTACAAAATTATTTTTTGAAAATTATAAAATCGTATAGGATTTAAATGTTCCTCAATTGATATTTTCAATTATATTATAACATTTTGTAATTAAAAATCGTACTGTTTCAAAAGTATGAAAAGACAATAAATCTTGAATAAGTCGATATTTGAGACGTACAGTGATATCAGTGTAAATTACACGTTTAGAATCTTGCTCGTATGATAATCGAACACATAAATTAGGTTTTCTATCAATCAAACGTACAAGCGTTCCGTCCGTGACAAATAAATGTTTTCGTCTCTATCTATCGTACCCACACACATACACATACATACATACATACACACACACACACATCGACCATTCCCTTGTACGTAAGACGCCAATGCTGAAACGGAAACGGATAAACAGGCGCATGGCGGAGATAAAGACCGCGGAGGAGTTTCGATGGTCTCGCTACATGCAACATTGCTGTGGGGATGAAAATAGTGTTTTGCGGCGCACAGTCGGGCGACCGAGGAAGGAACGGGGACGCGCGGGCGTCCGACCGACTCTGAAGGGAAATGAAGTGTGTATGTGTAGCAACAATACACTTATCTTTTCTGCGATTTGAAGTCCTTTCTCAAGAATACGAAGCAAAATACATCATTTGTATATAGATAGTGTTGGCGATACGTTGCCAAACGTAACGCCTGAATAGACTCCTGGCTCGGTGCGAATGTAAATCGTATCTAAATGGTGGAAGGGAAATGGACTACCTACCTACTCGCGTTCTGACTGTTTGCTGCTCGTTCGTATGGTCGAACTGTTATACAATTTTTTTCTTTTTTTTGTTACACTCATCGTGAATGTGTGAAATATACTGGATAACAGATACGGTGTCTCTGACGTTCAATTGACTTTATTGTTTACTTTTTCGGTCTATTTATTGGCAAAACGGTTCGTGTTCGATTCGAATCCATATCTCTCTATTCGATTTATCATCCAGAAAAAAAATCTACTTATACATTCTCTCGCACGTTTAATATTCGATCGAATATACCACGTCAGATTTACAAAAGAAATCTCTACTAGAGAATATAATTTTAAAACGAAAATATATATGCATATAGACGATACCTCATTTTTACATTCTTATTTTCTAGATTACTGAGCTTTGAGAGCTTGCCAATTTTCTTTTCGTTATAAAAATGTCTCGTCTAATATCTCGAGTAATAAATTCAAACGATGCAGCATTGTTGTCCAGGAAAATAAAATGAATTCAATGTGTAATATCAACTCATAATATTTACATTTATATTTTTAAAACGAATAGGTCATATAGCAAGTTTTTAATAATCATGTTAAATCTAACCCTATCAAAGAATAAAAGTACGAAATATCAATTGAATGACGGTGAAGAATGAGAATAAGAAAAAAAATGGTTAAAAGAAAAGAAGATTGTAAAATATCTTTACCAATAAAATTGATTAAGAAGAATATCAAATTTTTTTATGATTTTTTTTCTAGAGAAAAAATATGATAAAGAAAAATAATCAATAATCACAATGAACAACAAAATTGGGAATAATAATAATAATGATAAAATGTAATTTTATATATAATAAAAAAATACTGATCTGTATTTTTTACTTTTGTTAATGAAATAAAATAGGAAATAAAATTAGAAATGTTTATAAAATAAGAAATTAATAATACTGTGTTCTGAAAATGAATACAGGGCCTTTGAAAAGTGGACAAATAGAGATGGTTTAATGTTAAAAAAAAATTTTGTTTGATGCTAGAGAATGATATCTTAACCACAAAAAAACATTTGTATTTTATAATATGATTTTTTGTAGAATGTAGGAATATATTTTTTTAATTTTACAGTTTGTATAAATTTATGAATATTATTTTATAATTTTATATCTATTCTGTTATACGTTTTATACCTATTCAAAAAAATAATCACAAAGAGATCTCCATAACACAAGCCCATATTCAATTACTTAAACTTACACGAACGGTTTAAAACAAACTATATTTTTCTCCGGAGTATGTATATACATACATACATATACATACATAAAAAAAGAATTAAAACCCACATCCTGTAAACCTTTATTTTCTTCCTATTGTGCAAGCCTAAATGATCAATTAATACGAATAAACGTGTAATTCACAACACAATGAATATCGTTATACGGGCGTCAGTCTAAGGTGTCTGGGGGGTTTTGAAAATATAATTAATGTTGCGCCCCGCACGGACGGAGGCGAGGTCCGTCACTAAAATCAGGTATGAAAGATTCATATTAGCAGTTCTTTTGTGCGGCGTGAAAACAGCACTTTACCACTTTTACTGCACGGCACACAGAACGATGATTCAACAATATTTCAGATTTAGATATTTTATAGTAGAATAATTGAGTCGTAATATATCACGCCGACCTTGTATGAATGTTTATACTTTAAAATCATCCGTGGAACAAAGTCAGGCATTTTCACTAAACATTATAAAGTAATTAATAAAGCATATGAATTTGTTAACGTTTAAGTAAAACATTAATAACAGAAAAAATAAATACACACACACACACACATGCCGTATATAACGCATATAAGATATTTAAATTTATTTATTTTTTTATATACACAGATTTAATCAGACTCGAATAAGTTGGTAAACTCGAGAAAAAATTACACAGTAAAATTATTAAAAGAAATATTTTACTATTAATCGATCAACGATCTTAAAAATGATTCTAAAACATTACTGACATTTCAACTGATTTATTTTTATTAATTTACTTCATAATAAAAATACAATAATCTTTGTTTTAAACATCGACTAATATCTGTATGAAAAAAATTATTATCTACAAACTTATATTTATTTTTTATTAAAATATCTCTCTAATAGTCATTTTTTACAACCTCTCTTACAATTAGTAGATTGAGCATTAATTTACACTTCATTTCTTTAATTATTTAAGTTTATGTGTTCGAGCCTGTATATGTCTACGTATTTCTATATAAATTATCAATTCGAAAGATTAATTAAAAAATAATATTTTTTTCATAAAAAAAATCTCGCAATTTACAAGTAAAAACATCAAACCGAAGCACATAAATCAAAATTCAACACTCAAAAGACTTCCGTAACTCGCTTCGAAACATGAACAGAGAGCCACCACAGAAACGACTATTCTTTTTAAACATTCCGCACTAATTAAAATAGTAATTGGGCAATTATGTTAGGCAATATATCTATTTCACAATACAGGTTACAATCTAAGGGGATGATCCGAGTGTAAACACCGGTCGAACGAGATCCAACGTAACTGCGGACTGAACAAGAACAGAGACGAGGACGAGACATTCGAATTATTATTAAGTACGTGGCGCACGTTAGTAGTAAATCGATTAAGATTAATAGGATTTTTCATCATTTCTTTTATAAAAAACCAATTAAAATCACCGACTAACAACAACAACGGCGATGAACTCGTTGTCCGATTCCGTTTTGGTTCGGAAAAGATTTACACTGGGCCTGAACTCACTTGGACGAGAGTCGGCGATATAAACCGATTTGTATGTAACCGCACTGGAAGCAGTTTGACGTTTGATTTATTGTACTTCATTATTCCGATCAGTTTTCACCTGAAAAGGTATGTTTTAGTACCTAGTATTGCACAATTTCGGACTTTGTTCTCGACATAAGGACAGGCGCCAAACATACCTGTACGACATTTGTTTTTATTGGAACCAAACGAGCGGCACGGACACACAAAAAGATTGAAGATTTTATAAATTAAACAAATTTACACACGTGTTTATTTTTTTACTACAGAAATCTTATTCAATTTATATATATATATATATATATATATATATATATATATATATATATATATATATATAATATCGATAGAGAAAAGGATATTTACTGCACACAGTGTTGAAAGTACGAGGTTGAAATATTGCCAAACGTACCATGAAGATTTAAATGTAGATCTGAGATGTAGATTTTAATTTAATTAAAATCTTCGGGGTAGCAATGCGAAACTATAAAACACAAATTGATAAATTGATGTAGTATGTAACTGTGGCTATAAAATTTTAAACGTACGTATGACGTAATATAGATATTTTTTATTCGGTAAGAAATTAGCATTTTTTAATATGAAAAAAATAAATTTCTATTCTAATATTTTATACACAATTAAATTAGTCTAAGTTCATGATTACGATCCTTGGAATTCACATGAAAGACTTAAACGCCGATTATAAATGCAACGAATGAAATAATTATACAATCTATTAAGTAATTTCAAGTTTATGTTTATAAAGTGTATTTAGTTGGGAAGAAGCCTTTGTGAAAAAGCGAAATCGTCGATATGAAAAGATAATAATTTATAAAAAAGATATTTTAAATGTTTTAATTTTAATTAAATAAATCAATGCTTGAGAAGTAATAAAGTTTTGATTTAAATTATTTAGTAATTACTTATTTTAATGAACGCATATACTTGTTTTTACTTATAGCTATGAAACATGGGTCTCTAATAGTAAAATAGTTCAGCCTAACAAGTATGGAATAACAACTAGAGATAGAAAAAAACGAGTGAATTAGGAAAAGTTACAGATGTTAAAACAAGAAAAATAATTTTAAATAGAAATGAACTGATTGTACAGCTAGAATAGAAGATTACTGAGATGGACAACCTAAATTATTCAGAGATTTAGAAAAGTTAAAGTAGAGATTCATGAATAGATGAGATAGAGACATGAAAAAAATCATAGCTGTTGAATGGAAGAGGAAGGCATTGGATCAATGGAAAATTTTCAGGATAGGCCTTCACCCAGTAATGGATAAAAAGAGTCTGATGATGATGATATAAACATTTATATAGAGTGACTTATAAAATTAATTAAAAAATATATTTTTTGAAAACTGTATCGTAATTTTAAAAATATAATAATCGTTTCTATTAAATTGACTTTTTTTAATTGCATCTGAAACATGATATTTATTACTTATTTGAATCGTTCCCTAGTCTATCATTAGATTTTGATAAATATCAAACAAGCATACGATTTTTTTCGAAACTTCCTATGACTCTTTGACTCCCCTTTAACTCCTATTCAGAACTTAACAACTGGTTAGATGACAATACAAACATTCACAAACTTATTCTTTTCTATATACATTTTATATTCAAGAGAGATATTTTTATTCAAATTAAGAATAATAAATACTTTTAATTAAAAACAGTTTTCAATTAATAACTATTTTAGAATTTTCTTAAAAAATATATTTTTAGAATTTGTAAATACATAAACTTTGAATATACTGATATATGAAATCTAAAAATAAATAAATGATTGTATAAAAATTTGATTTTTTTATGACTAGTGTAAATAATTACGTCTTGACATGTATTAATGTCTATAAACAAGAATTTGTGACATTTCATTTCACTTTTAGCTTGTGTGTGTGATATATATATATATATATATATATATATATATATATATATATATATATATATATATATATATGAATTAAACGACGTCGTTTATATCCAAATAGTGACTATTACCCAAACATAGTTCACTGTTTCGCAACGGCATTGAAAATACATGTCATAAATTAACACCTGTAGAGAATGACGTTAATTTTGTCATAACTTTGATTTATCGGGATATATTTCTTTTTGAGCAAGTAATATTTGTCAGAAATGTAAGCGAGGGCAAGTCATAGATCATTTCGCTTGTCAATATTTAGGCAGGGTTTGAGGATTTGTACACACACTCACTGTTTGCCGAACGATCGGTCGAGCGTGTTTAATATTTCGACTCGTGTCTATCGATACGTTATTTTTCATGTCCTACCGTTTGTAAGATTTGTCGATTCGTATTTATTAGTAAATAAATCAATCCGAGTTCCGAATCATTTAAATATATTTATATTTTTTATTTTATTTGTTTCGAACAAAAAAACTAAACACTATTATACTGAGATGAAAACGGTTAATGACCTTTCATATCATTTATTTCATTTTCCACACATCTTTTAGAGACATGTAAACGGTAGCAAAAAAGCATAACAAGCCATCGTGTAAAAAAAATTACTGTCCAGTCATGCTACGTCGGTGTAAGACCTCACACATGGCATTCATACGAGCCGATTTTCATTCTTACACAATTATTTATACGTGTGTTCAAAGAGAAAATGCCATTGAACAAAGTAAACGTCTTGAATAGGTTACTAGGAGATGAACAGGTTGTGACAGACGCGCCGACGTCTCAGCCTGGTGATTTATTATAAAAATCTTTTACTATTGACTGTGCGCTGACCACTTTTCTATTCACTGGCCAAACAGAATTTCTACGTTACACAATATTTAAACATTTCTATTTATGAACGATGTTAATTGACAGTTTTTTTTATTTAAATATTATATATTATATATTTTTCGAATAGAAGATTTATTTCAAGTTTAAACACATTAAACAGATATCATATAATGCGAATAGAGGACAGTGTAATTTAAATAAAATTTTATACTCAATTGTAAAGTATTGAAAATAATTTATGATATTTTTTCTAATACAATATACAATTTAATTCGATTATAAAAAGAATCTGTCTGATACAAATAAATCACTCATCCCAGCATTACAATATTATTGTATATAAATTTAATAATCATAGTTCATTTTATTCACTTTATACCATATATTTTTAATGGATGTATCATCAGAGAGATCAGAAAGAGAAATTTATTTCAATATAAATAAACTGTTGATGGATAATAGCATGGTTATCGAAATAAGCATTAATTTCTAAATCAATAATGTAATTACTGAACATTTTTAAAAAATCTTGTAGTGTTAGAATGAATATATTATTTTTGTTAATCTAGTAAAATAATAAACGATTATTTAACACTTTTATAAATCTTTGTGATGTTGAAGATGAAAGGACTGACATACTAAATTTAAAAATAACTTCATTTATATAGATATTTGAATAATTATTGAACACTTTATAACAAATTGTGATGTTAGGGGTGAAAATTCATTTGTGATAAACTGAACTCACCACAGTTACAAAACAAGCAATATTTAGGTTTAGTTTAAATTCTATCCACAGACGAATTAACATTTTCAAATATTGTTATTTTTAGAATCAAAAATTTTTAAACGATCTCACAATATTTTCTTAGAAAAAATGGACCATTTTTTTCGTTAATAAGCACGTAACTAAATTATATAACTAAATTATAACCATTATACGTACCATGTTATTAATTTCTGTATGTTATATGATTTTTTAGATGGCTTTTTAATCGTTATATTCTATTCCACAGAATGAATATTCATTCAAATTATAATTATGACTGCACGGAAATTTATTAAACAAAAAAATAAATGATCTATTTAATTTTATATAATTCGATATATATATATATATATATATATATATATATATATATATATTTCTGAGACAATATTTAGATTAAGTTCGGCTAGAAAGTAATGAGAAAAAAATGTAAATAACTGTAACGGAAAAATCGTAAACTCGACGTGAAATATAAATACAATACAGTAGCAGCGACCCTAAGACAATAAAGTGCGTAACCTATCAGCATATCACCCCCGCTGTTCGTAAATCAAATGTGACAAGTGGCTCAATAGGAAGTACCGGTAAAATAGCCCGTAGTACGACGAGTATTATATACAGTCGGTGCATTATATATCTACACAATGTGTGTGTGTGTGCGTTTTAAACAGTCCGTTGTTCGAGAGAAGACGGGAAGACGGTCATCGCGATCGAGTGGTCAGGAGAGCACGGTCAATTCCTCGATCATTCCTGGTGGCCGAGGGGTGCGACGAGCTGACGTCACCGTTCCCACGGGACACGGACGTTCCGACACAAATTACCTTTTTAACTGGTGCTTGGGGATACACCAGAGACGTGCGGCATTGTGAGGTGACCGTTGCCGGTCAAATACCGTCTAAGATGGAACGGTCTCGAGGGGGTTGTGAACGAATTCTCGCGGTCTGACGATTGCGTTGCCGTTTTTTTTTTTTTGGTCAGTCGAAGACTTGTTTTTTTCCTTCATAATCGACAATTATTATTATTAGGTTTAATTTTTTTTTATATACAAATTAATTTTGAACAATAGTTTAAAATAAATCAATTTATCGAATTTACTTCACAACCAATTAAAATCATATTTCCAGAAAAAAAATAAAACGTATCAAAACCAACCCTAATTAAACATCGATAAACAAAAAAACCCATATTGTTAACAACACAAATTGTACAGAATCATCCGAACCTGTCTCGTACTTAGAACATTGCTCGAACAGCGAGCGATGTGTTTAAGAATGTATCCAGAATTAAGACAGTGGCCCTCATTACGAAGCTCTTCCTGTCCACGCTGCGGGTTTAACGCACCGCGAGACACGCGCAATTAAGTGAATAATTTTATGGCCTGGCTCGTCGACGGCCGCCGGAATTAGAGCTTTAAAGCTGAATCCCCGCAGATAGAAATGCGCGACTTTTACGCGACGAATTTGTACGACTGTTTTTATGTTGGAATGTGCGGATTTTAAATCTTTTATGGCACGGAATAATCACGGATGTGTATTGATACAAACACACACACATATATATATGCATTAAACAGAGATTTCTTAATATTATATTCATAAAAAAAACATCCAAACAAACAGATTATAAAAACAGTAGTCATTTTTAAAATTTTAACAAAAAATGAATAAACGGTCCTCTATAGCATTAAATTTTACACTGAAATTATTTTTATGAAACTAATAAAATGAAATACCACTCGAAATGAATTTATTTCTAGTCAATATTTTTTTGAATTGAATTCTAATTAATACTTATTGAAAATAAAACAGTTCTGTATAAAAATATGAATTTATTTTACATTTGAAAAAGTAATATTGGTATTACAATTTAATACATGTATTTTTATATAAAATATATTCGACATCGTGTAATCAATTTCTAATTTATGATTTCATATTAGATTGTGAACAACATTGACACTGATTACATGTGCACGAGACTAGATTTAATTTTCGCATATTATTAAAAAAAGGGCCGACCGTTACACAAAACTAAAACACAATGTTAAAGGAAAAAAATAAAAGTCCAAATTACATAACATCTCCGTACATGAAATTCCAGAACGGATCTCATCCATCAAGCTAAACATCATGTTTTCAATGATCTACAGCTAGCGAGATCAACTTTATTACAAATAAGCCATCCGAGGAGGAAGATTGATACATACGACTACACTTCACATTCATAACGACGTCTCGCTCTACTATACATCTTAGTTATACGTGATTTTTCCTGTTTTTTTTTCAAAAAAAAAAAAATCTTGTCGGTCCAGGATGACTGGAGATATAGTAGACACTTTATTGCTTCCTATATGACCTTAATAAATCTAAATAATACACGTTACGTCACTTTATCAAAATATGGACATCGTTGTCAGGATTTATTGAGTCCACGTACGGTATTTTGTAGTGGACGGACGTGCGGGAATCCCCGACCATTCTGACGAGCTATTTATCATGTTCAGTGGATAGAAATTTGCGTAGATTGTGAAATATGTTCGATATGTTACGACGTTCCATAACTCATTGAAATATTGAATTTGTTTCGCGTACGATGTACACAGATATGCATAAACATGTATAAATTATGTAAATGTAGCAATATGTCTTATCATGAAATTTATATCGATTTTATTACACACCCTCTGATAAAATCACAACACTTAGATACATTAGAATTTTTCACACAAAGAAAATCCTTTTCCTCACACACATCTACACACAAAACATTGTTTTTTTTTAAAAAAAAATAACAAACAGAAGGAAAAAAGTTTCAAGATTTTTTTTCTTTACACAAACCACACAATTTCACGAATAGATTGTAATTACACGATATATTAAGTACAAACACTTAGAAGTCGTATCGGATGAATGCTAGAAAAGGCAATAGCGAAATAATTCCCCGTTTGAATATTCATGTTTGCAACTGTTTTAGATTTAAAACACTATATTATTTTTATGAGTTTTCTCCACCGCCACAATTCCTTCCGGTGTTGCATTCGAAATTATTATTCTGTGCACGAGCCATAGAACTACCATCTTCCTTTATACTAGCCGGCATTATTCTCTTATACATGCTCTCTATTCGTTGAAATATTGTATTTTTCGTAAACGCTTTTATCTTTTAATAGTTTATTATACGTCTGTTATCATTTATTAACTTCAGACAGGTTAAATCAGTATTTTTCTTACTAAATTTTCGTTTGATTTATACATAAAATATTTTTTTTTAAAAAAAGAGAATTTTATACAATATGAAATAAAATTTCTTATCTTAGTATTTACTTATCTTAGTTAATTCAATCGGATCACAAATTCTCAAACAGAATATATATATATATATATATACATCTATGTGTGTGTGATTATCCGAGATTTTTTTATCTTTAATACGAAAAAAAAACAGATATACAGAATAGCAAACTATCTAACATATTCAAAGCTCTCATTCGCCGCAGTATTAATTTCCCTCTTAGCCGAAACATTCTTTCGAGTCCGTAACCAGAACTTTCTTAGAACGGATAATTTTTTTAATCACTACTTAACTAAAATATCCGTCGGAGGCGTCGCGGCAATTTTATGACACTTTTAATTTCCTCGCAATAATGGAAGTGCTAAGTAGTGCTAAGAGAACAAGGCCGAGAGAGCTCTTAGGGAAATCAGCTGTCTGACCACGGACAACGACGATACGCTTCTCAATCGACGACAAATCAAGACCTGCGTCGAATGTACGCGCTCGGTGTTGAACACACGACACGTGACGTACAAACGAACGTTGTCCTCGAACGATTTTAAATGGGAATAAGGGATGGATGGTATGTGGAACGACGGTGCCCGCAGTGAATGTCGCAGAGTTTCTAATAAGTAAGTGCAAAGACGGCAGGATCTGATATAAGCTTTGGGCTGGGCTGCTTTCTATCCTGACGTATTATCAACTGATTACATTCTCATACTTATATGTTTGACGTTACGCTTATAAACACATACACACATGTATCAATACATACACACACATGTATATAAAACCACAAACACACTCACAACGAATGCATCTATTTCATACACTTTAATATGTGAAGACATGAGCAGGTAATATCATAGATTGAAGAAAATTAATCGATTCAATTCTTTAAACATATTAATGACTCTAGATAATAAAAAAAATAGTTACTAAATCCATCAAATCTAGAAAATTTGTTTGAGAAATATTTAAATAATTAATTATGAAAAATCCATTAAATAATTCATTTTTGGTAACAGTATTTATTTATATACAATTATTTTTTAAATACAAATTTCAATCTGTACATATATTAAACTTTAGAAATATTTCTTGAAGTAAAATCACTCTTCTTGCATAAATATCGAGTTGACTAAAAACAATAATTCAATTAGGAATTAATTTCAGACTGTTTGTCGTCATTACAAGATTCTTCGAGTGATAACCGTCTACAAAAACTTCTATATAGACGAAACGGTATCAAATGATAAAAACAGAACGAGCCATTTACGTCAATAAATACCTTCCATACACGAATTCCGTCTGAGATACCTGCACACATATATACATATGTATGTATGTATATGAGCGTAGAGGTTTAGATGAAAAAAAACTGGAATAAATCATTAAATTTAAAAACAATCGTTATACTTGGTTGAGATAATTTGAAAATATCTCTACAGGCCAAGCATGTCGACAGTTTGCTCGTTTTACAATTCAAACTAACTTCCCGGAGGCAATTTCCCAATTATATTCACATTTGTGTGTATTACAAATTTTCTACTTGAAATTATTTTTTATAGTTTCTGAAGACAATTGTCCGTTTCAAATGGGCGTACGTTTTTCGATTTAATCATGAATTATTAAATATTCGAAATAGTCAGATATGTTTTTTTTCATAGATGTACTCATAGATCGGTTTATATTTTATAGACAAGATTTATAACTGTGGATAATTCAATTTAACACAGATGTAAAGAAGTGTTTCTTATTAGGAGACAAACAAGAATAGAGGAAATTTTCGATTTTATAAAAATATAAAGTCTTATTAAAATTTTAAGTTTTTTTTTAAAGAAAATATTTTATATTAAAATAGTTATTAGAATTTTATTACAATTATTTTTAAATAGTTTATAAATATAAGATAGCTTTAAAATTGTATAAAAAAATAAAAAGGATTAAACAAAAAAAAATAGTTACAAGTAATTTTTGAAAATTCGGTTCTTTGTATGGTATAATTCTTCGAATATTCCAATTAATTTTCCCCCAAATAAATAAAAGTAATTTTTATAAACATGCAAGATTTTCTCATTAGATTTATATACATCCAACAATGTAAATAATAAAGACTGAAAATCTAATAATAGTGAAAACATTGTCTGATACACATACATACACATTTTAATACGACCACAGAGACGAAAAAAACTATTAATCCTCATCCACCCTGTCTACATAAAACACTTCATTAGAAAAAAAATCGTCATTTTATTTTTATTTTTTCACCAAACACTTTATTCTGTACAAACGTAACGCAGGGTAAATAACTGGGTGAGCACTTTATAAGTTGCCGAGAGCAGAGGGAGAGCAGATTTTAATTAAGCATTCGACTAAAGAACGATGATACTCTGTACTAGACCGAAGGGAATTGCATCGCCCAGACACAATTACATATTGCTGGTTCAATATTCTTTAGTCGTGTTTAATATTTCCAAGCGTACTTTCTCTTATTATTGTTTTTATCAAGACAATAAGAATGATTCGATATTTTTACACATTAACGACCGACATATGAGTATGTGTGTTTGTAATTTATATTTAAATTTGAATAATGATTTTAAGAAAAAATATTTAAAATGGTTCAATCAAATACAATTTTATACCACTTAAAAGAAATTAATTATTGAGTAGTGCATTGTTAGACAAAATAACTTCAATATCGAATGAATAAATTTAAAAAGTATAACTTTTTTGTTATAGCTTTATATAAATTGATTTTTTATTTTTTCATGTTACAATAAAAAAAATAAAAAATTAACAAACACTTTAAAGCATTTCTATGACAACTTCGTTTTAATAAAAATGAATTATCATTTAAACACCTCAAGATGTTTTTATAATTATCTTGTAATACTGAGATAATAATTCAAATTGAGAAAATAAATTCATTTCTATATAAGATGACAATTAATTTGTATTACTCAACATTAACAAAAAATATTTTTAATTGCTATAACTCACTTCATTTTGTTAATCAAAATTTAGTTGTAAATTTATATAAATTAAGTATTTAATTTTAAATCAATTTCCAAAATACATATTTAAAAACTTTCTTTATTTTTATTTCTTCAAGAAATAAAAAACGTACATAAATTATAAATAATAAATATGTATACAAATAGATAACCAATTTTCTTTTAATGAAACTTTATAATTTTTTCTATTTATATGAATAATATATTTATTTTATAGAGAACATATTTTTTCAATAAATAAAAATATTATTCAAATATTGTACACTATCTCAAAATGTAATTACGATTAAAAAATATATTATATATAATTTAATTTTTCCAATGAAATTTAGAAATATTTAATAATTTTCTACATGCATAATTCAAATCTAAATTTTTGATATAATTTGATAAACTGTTAAATTAAATATGAAGAACCGATGTTACGTACTTAATATATTCATTCAATGATTCAAAAGAGATTTATATATATATATATATATATATATATATATAAGTAATTCGATTCAGCGTAGACTGTCAAAATTTGTATATAAATTGAATTGCAGGTTTTTTTCGTTCCGCAAACGGTCTTACAGTAAATCTCAATGGAAATAACAGCGTGTAGAAACTGTTCGCAATGAGATTCAGAAGTATCTTTTCTGCAAGCTCGGCTGAGAGTTGAATTTGGACTCTTTATACTTCATAGAAGCCAGCTGTTGCGGTGCGGTGGCTACAGACTCGAGTCGCATTTTGCGGCGAAGTTCTTGGAAGACATTAGCATAGTAGATGAGGTCGAGGCCCGACCGCAACATCCAACAGTGCCGCCGCAGCGACATGTGCCATCGCCTGTACCGAGTTCGAACCATGTACTGGCGAGGTTACACTCACCTCTTCTATTGGGACATATCGGTGTTTTAATCGAGTTAATCTGTTTTTAGTCGGTCGTCGTTTGATGAATAGACATTCGGCCGAAAAAGAATTAATTGAGTAATAAATCAGAATGTTATGAATTCAATTAGGGTTTTTTTTCTCCCGACGATGAGGAATAGTACACGGATTATTTTAAATAATCAATTTATGTTTCGTTTTGATTAAAAACACGAAACAATGTTTGGAAATAAACATTGTAATTTATTTACAGCGTCATTCGGGTAATTGAGGAATTATTCAAATTTAAAATATGTGCGTGTCTGTTAAAAAGAATATATATATATATATATATATATATATATATATATATATATATATATAAACATTTTCCAATCGAATAATTCAAATCATAAACTTCTACGACCTAAATTAAAACACAAACTAGTCATTTTTCAATTTATTTAATGACATTGTCAATTTGTGAAATATTTAAAATTTATTTCCACTATGATCGATTGTATAAAAAAGTTGTATAGTAAATAATTTTGAATATTTTATTAAATAATAATTTTGATTCAATTTATTAAACTGTGAATAGAATCAATGTAGTCATATGTCATAATTTATAAATGATTCAGAATGATATTATTTCGATATGAAATGTTTGTATAAGAAAATATAAAAAATGAATAATATACGTGACATAAATCATACCGATATGAAAACACTTAAACAAATAAACGAAAAACGAGAAATGTACATACGTAAGGGTTGAACTGACAATGCATTCACGGGAAGGTCAGCTCGTAGAACTTCCTTTTGCTTTAGAACACGAGCAGAGGAAAAAAGTACTGTTGCACAAGTGTGTGAGAGTGCATGTTCACGGAGGGTGTCGGAGAAACGGGCAAGTTGGCGTAACTTTGGTCACAGTAACTACGTCCAGAGCATGCAGAGTGGCTCAGTAGCGAATGACCACAACCCTTTAGTACACGCTTCGGATGCTGTACGAACACCCACTCGACACAGGAGCGTAGGTATACTGGATTATTTCATGATTTCGTACAAACATATGCTATTTAATACTTATTTATATTTATATATTTTCACAATTATAATTGTTGAAATTAGACACTGTATATAAGTTATTTAAAATATCAAAAAGAAATAGTAACCAAAAAAATCTACTAAGTACAATTTAATGTAAAGTTATTTTTAAACAAATAAGCTTTATCTCAACTCAAACAATTTTATAAACATTTTTAACTGAAATATTTTTTTTTAATTTAAAATCAATCAATTAACATGTGATAAAGATACAAAAATAAATAATATCAGCTTCAATATTTATTTTAAAATTATAATGAATTAATTTCAATAAACATGAATTGTCATCACAATATATTAAAAAAGTATTCAAAAATTATTTATTGTTAACATTTATATAAAATATAAACAAAGTGAACAACAAATAATCATTAGACACTTTTGCTATATCCTGTGGGATGATAGTTCATTCCATAAATTTTTAATTTTAGACAACAATGTTTTTTGATAATTTTAAAAAAAATATTAATAATATAATTTTACAGCTATAAGTAAGTAAGTAAGATCGACGTATCAATTAATTATAATTTTAATTAAAATTCAAATCGTGAAAGCGAATTTCTGAAAAAATTTGTGATAGATAAGAAAAAATGAAAGTGTTTTGAGAAAAGGTATAAGAAGAATCTATAGCATTTGATAAGGTTTTTGTCCAAGAGTGAGTTGATATAAATATACAAATCAATATCATCAATAATCTCTTCCTATCTACTACTAGATAAACGATTCTCTAATCTGGTAAAAAATCCAAAACATTACTCCACAGATGATATATACAAAATTCTTCCTACATATATCTCAACAAAAACGATCATCCACGTCCCTGATTCCGGCAACAATGTGCACGACAATATTAATGTCTTTGGACAGTGGACACTAACACTTATAAACTGGTAGTGGTCACTCCGCAGCACCTAACCTTGTATAGCGCCATGTATCATGCGAAATTAAATAACTCTCTGCATTTCTCCAGTGAAGTATGAGGGAAGCATTGTGTCAGTATTGCGCTGATAAAATAAGCAATTCATTACGGACACACGTACTTGTGTATATCTTAGTTTATGTGCTGATTTAATTCCATTTTATTAATTCAAAGTACGTGTTATTCAACACACAAATTATTTTAATTACGCGGGGAGATTGCGAACGGACGTACACGTTATTGAAAAATTTTCCGGACTTTATTTAACAGTGCGTGTGTATAATTTAAATTGTCGAAACTTTGTTCTAACTGAAATCATTTATTAAATATATTATATATTGATATACAAAAATTGAATAAACATCCATTTCAAAATCTTGACTTATTTAAACCATTTTATCGATTCTCCAGATCTATATATTATATTTTTTAAAAAATATAAATTATTCTGAATTGCTAGACAGAAATATCGTCTCGTAGCTCATACAAGTAAGTTTATAGCCAGTCGTAGTAACCCAAATAGAATCATACATACACAAGCGCACGATTTAAATTATTTAAAAGTCGAAACACAGTAGAACACAATCGCTACACTTCTAATTAATTATTCCACGTAACGCCGTCTACACAAAAGTATTTTTTTTCGTACCGTACCGAAAAAAGAACACCTCGCAGACATTCATACATTCAGTCGGCATACATGAGTCCGTTTGTACATACGTGAACATATATGTATATATATATATATATATATATATATAAAATGTTGTAGAATATGGTCGAGGCATGTGTTGCCAGACCTATAGTTTAGCAATTACCGCAGCCAGAAGTAAAATATACGACGACCATTACGCGGTTTCTATAAATATGGCACACACCTTATGCATCTTTGGCTGCGCGAGATACCTCTACCACAGTGCAAACGTTCCACCACGATCCACAAACATTCTGCTGTGCAGTGGTTGTGTTGTAGGTAACATACATACATATATACATATGTATATATATATATATATATATATACATATGTATATGTATATATACATATGTATATATATATATATATATATATACATATGTATATATATATATATATATATAAATGTAGAGAAAGCGCATTCGTTCTATTCTGCATTCATGAATACGTTTACCATACCATCTGAAGTCAACCCGACTGAAAACTCTTATTGAATCGAATTGTTTGTAATATAAATCGGCCTAATGTACTGTTCATATTTAAAACGTTTCGTTGTATGTATTTACGTAGAAAAGAATCAGATAAAACAGTAGTGTAGAGTGTTAATGTGAATCATTGTAATGGTTTAATGCAGTGTAATTATAATAAGAGAGAATGATATTATTCTTTATTTTATATATTACTATTTATTTTTGTATTAAAAATAAACATATGTGTATCTTTATACATACGTATTTGTATAAATAATTGTAAGACTTGATTTTCAAAAATTGAACTGATATCAATTGATATTTTTTTTTGTTATATAAAAAAACAAGATTGTAAATATAGAGTTTTCCAAATAAAAACTTCAGAAGTTTAAATGAAAATAAAACAAAAAGTATTTAATTAATTAGTTAGTTATATATTTTATTTTCAAGAATATTCTATGGCATTAACGATGGAACACAATTTCACCCATATGATTACCACGACTTCACTTGACATAGTACATTCATTTAGTACAATTTTTAGTCACTCTTTCATATAATTGTGGTCAAATTTTACGAATTACATATTCAATGTTTATTTTTAACACTTTTGTTGTTTATGATTTATCAGCATGAATCAATGATTTCACATAACCCCACAGAAAATAATCCAATCGAATTAAATCACATGATATTGATGGCAAATTGATGAATCCATTTCGTGAAATAATGGACTCTTTAAAATTTTTACAATTTCTAAGCTTGTTGAAGTGTTAAACGTTCCATGATAATTTGCCAAACTATACTGAGTTGAAATGTCAAAATGAGCTTGAAAAAAATCAAACTCTTTACAATAGTTTATATTAGATTTTATTGTTTTGATCAAATATGAAATATTTACTAATTGAATTTCGAATTTTTTATCTTTAATTGAATTTTATATAACAAATTAAATGATTTCTCGTTATCATGTAAATTGAAAATATAAATTATTAGAAATCAAAACATATAATTTATATCAAAGTCTATGCTCAATAATTTCGTTTAAATTAAGTATGTACGTATGTAGCCAAACTATTGATTTCTCACGTGCATAAAGCGTAAATAAATTCGGATCGAAATACGACACGAACGATCGCCGTTCGTGGCGATGCAACAGCGCGTTGCATTTTCTCGTACAATATTCATAGTGACAGGGCGATTTCCGGACCTAGTGCAGCCTGTGAATGTTTTTATTAGTTGTAATCCTTTGATTGATTGTATGTACAGTACGCGGCTGCTCCATTCGAGCCACTGCTGCCATTATTAAAGACCATTTATATAGGCGCAACGATGCCCGGCCTGATTCTTCAGTTTAATTAAAGTAAATACGAATGAACTGATTAATTCACTTTCAGATTTTTTTGAGTACTTCTCATATTTCTTATATACACACACATATACATATATATATATATATATATATATATATATATATATATATATGAATCATTTGAAAAACTGAAAAAAATATTTTTTTAAATAAGTGAACTTTATTCAAAATTACTATGAAATTAAATTGATTTTCTAAAATCAATTAACTAACTGATTATTAAATTATTTAATTACACACACACACACACACACACACACACACACACACACATATATATATATATATATATATATATATATATATATATGTATAATTGAGAAGTAGAGAAATAGAATCAGAATAAATACCAAAATAATGGACGTTATAACAAAAATGAGAAATTTAAAATAGAAATAGACAAGTCGTGTGCAAAAAGGGATGAACAATAAAAATTATTTATTAAAAATACAGATATATAAAAAAGCAGAAAAGGATACTCGTGAATAGGTGAGAAAAAGGATTCTCAATCAATAATATTCATTAATCGTCAATTACCTTTTTTATAACACATCCAATCTATTTTCACTCTAAGCATTTAACTCTTCGTATACTCATATATCTAAACCTTGATTATTTCCAAACACAAATTCTTTTTAATAATTCTAACATATATATTTCTATATTTATTTGATACATAAATTGTTCAAATATTGAAATATATTGTAATATTATATAATAAGCATGTTAATAATCATATATATATATATTGTTTTACTGAAATTGTATAAATAATTTTGCTTCGTTCCAAGAAGACCTTAAACTAAATAAGCACTTATCATCAAGTTCAATGATTTTTCATCATACAATTTATTTGCCACACAAGGACGTTTATTAAATAAGTGTAATTTTTTATTCATGCTTCGATTCGATTATACACATTGTGGAAAAAATATTTTAAAATAAATACATACTTGCAAAACGAATAGAATATTACATATTTATTTATATATATATATATATATATATATATATATATATATATATATATAATTTTAATAAATTACATATTCTCAAACCTGTCTTTTTTTAAAAAAAGAAACACACAGCCAGTCTTTGTATCCACGATAAAAAAACCAAACATAAACACAATCCGACGTCGTACGTAAAAATCCCATTCGTTCAGAAACGTATTTCTCACGATACATGCAGAATCTGATTTTCATACGCGAATATAAAAATTAAACATGTTCTGACCTTGCTGTGACAATCTTTTTCAGTAACTTATTATTAAGTTATCAACATTGTCGCAAAACAGTCATTACTGTTTTCCCGCAGTTTTAACTTTTGACTTGTAATTTCGTTGCGTTTCGTATGATTATTATGCGACATACTTTCAACACGTGTACCCTTGAACGTATAAAAAATACAAATCGTAAATCGAACTCAGTCAGATATATTATTAAATATTGAAATTGTTGATTATGCATGTCGATATATTTTTAACAATTGTTATTGAATTGAAGTTTGAGAAAACTTATAATTTTTGTAATTCATATTACTGATTTATACGGAATTAATCTGCATTCGATCATAGTTAATTATAGTATCTCTAAAAATAAAATAGTTCTTTTATAAGAACACAGTCTACAGTCGTTTTGTACTGTCTTTCAATAAACATTTTTAACCCTGCATAAATATTCACGCTGCAAATACGATATAGAGTAAATACCGCAGCAAATACTCTGGAGCATCTGTTACCAATGCATTTCACTGTATGCAATATTATGCACCGCTGAGAATAATATGTCAAAGTCAACGAATTAAATGGTTTTGATTTCACTAGTGCTGAACGACGCGCCAAATGGAAAATATTATATAGATTACTTCCTTAGTTGACTCGAATTATTATTCTTTGACGATTCATCTTTGAACTTTATAAACACATACAGTACAGACACACAAATCTATATATATATGCAATATAAGTTGAAAGAAATTAATATATGTATATTTGAAATACAAATAAATTTGTAAAAATTGTAAAATAAGAGAAAAATAAATTTGTTATCTACAAGGGTATGAATATTTTTTTTAACTAGAGTAATGATTTTTTATATTATGAATGTATATGTATACAAAAAATATAAGAATATGAACATGTTTTGTACGGAATGTGTGCTAATAAGATAATTGATTAAATTTAATATCCGCCTGACAATTTAAAACAAACATAGAGACCGGCATCGAAATTCGCACATCGCTCGCGAGCCGACGCCATCAATCTATCGAGCGAAAAAAAATAATAATAATACGACAACAACAACGAGACACCGAAACAATTGAATATTCAGACATAAAATTTTCATAAAAATATTTTTTAATAAAAATTCATATTATCGTGGCAAGAACAATAAAAGGACTTGGCGTTTAAAGAACGCCGAGGCCGGGAAAAATTCAAAGCATAATATGGCTTAACAACAGCTGAATGAGCAGACGAAAATAAAATCTTGTGTGTGATGCCCGGAGCCGGTGCAGTGGATCATTAATCATGCGAGCCAAGTCAAAGGTTTCAGGAAATGAGCAGCAGCTATGTAACCCTTTCGCCCCGCCACAGGCCGACGATGCCCGCGCGGCGACGACGACGTAACCAAAACAAAAATTCAAGAAACATACTCGTCGAGTAACATCCTGTCTTGAACGGATTGGTCGGCCGCCCGATGGACATGTGTGTGAATTGCGGTACGGAGCGCTCGCTCATTGTTTGGATTGTCATTTTCGACGCTTATTTGCATAGTCACACGGCAATTTATCATACAAATGCACAGAGAGAGAGAGAGAAAGAAGAAAAATAATGAAAAAAAAATCCAGAAAAAATTAATAGATATTGAAAGTAATTTGACAATTAATACTAAAGAAATATATCGAAAGAATATCGTTTTAACATTTTTTTTTTTTAATAAAATTTCGTATGAAATATTTATATCGATTTTAAATAATAAATATTTTTCCAAAATTCAATTTTTAATTTAGGATTTTCAGTCGTCGATAAATTTCTATTTGCTTCCACATTCCATGTACCAGAAAAGACCTCTGACTCTATACAATTGTCCTACGACTATGTTTACTCACTAATTTGAATCATAAACAGAAACGGTTCGTGCAATTCCCACGATCAATCAAACAAATACGATAGAGATATCAGATCGACTCGTACGGTACGAGATCGTAGGACAATACATCAATAAAAAGTGAACAAATAGTGCTCATTGGTATGAAGAAAAAAATGTATTCTAATACGAAACGATCCATCTTTATTGTACGCATATTTTTTTATCAAACAAACAATATGTTCGTGCGTGCATACTTTTTTTCGGTAACACTGTGCGATTTTTTCCATTGCTTTATCGTTCAAGGCGAAGACGTATTTGAGTGATGGATCACTTGCCAGTGTGAGATACAATTCAGTGTTGAATTTAACATATCTGCGAGTCAGAAGGGCATTCGAACCCTACGTACGGACGTACACAACGGACGGCTTGCATATGTTCGTGCATGCTGATGTATAAACTAGTTTCGGTTTGTAATTATTTACTAAATATCTTTTCAATCTCGTTTACGTAAAATCTTTTTGTTACGGTTTGATCGGAACAAAGTGCAAGAATTCACGGGTTTCGACAACAATACGTACACACATCACACGTTTTAAAAACTATACAACTAGAAATCTAAACCTTAAGTTTTTTTTTTCATTGAACAACAAGACTGATTTTCATCGAATTAAATATCCACTATGTTAACCAAATTTATATTTTTAAAAAATAAGAAATAGCAAAAGACATTTTGTTAACTAAGTTTATATGACAAAAAAATTAAGAAATAGCAGAAGAATAATTAAAAAAATATATAAATATTAAAATATACAGAAAAAATGAATATACTGAACAAAAATTATAACTAACAACTAATCTATTTTAACCAAGTCTATATGACGAAAGAGAATTAAGAAATAGCAGAAGTAAAATTAAAGAACATAAAAAATTGAAATGTCTTAATAAAATCAAAAAGTATAAAATTCATTCAATTAGCTAATTTAAAAATAATTAAACTATTTAATTTTATAAATAAAAATCAATCAAATTACTGAACAAAATGACTGAATGATATTAATATATTGATTTTTATAATTTCATTATTTTAAAATATAAAAAAAAAATTATGAAAGCAAGTATAAATTACACAATAGTTACCAAAAATATTTTTTTAAATCAAAATTAAATATGTATATAATAAAAGGCGAATAAATATAATTTAGAAAATACAGTCGGACTAATAAATATTTTTTTACTAAATAAATATAAACATGTTTCTGTAACTTACATTTGTATGTCAAATCTCGAAAAACTGCAATCTGTAACAAGAAAAAAAATTAAGTAATAGCTGAAATCAAAATTTTAAAAACATTTGAAATATTTATTTTTTTATTTTGAAATCTAAACATGATTTAAACAGATTTTTAAAATGATTTACAAGATTTAAAGCAGATTATTTATTTACCAACCTACAGCAACTTATTAATAACTCCTATGTTTGTATATCTCCAAAGTAATAAAATAATTAACTGATATAAAAAAAAATAATAAATGATACAACAAATTACATAATTACTTATAAACAAACACTTTCCAAAAAAATATACCGAATAAAAATAATATAATAATAAAAAACCTGACAACTCTAATAATAATCTATTTTAATACAATGGAGAAATTAAATTCGTTGATAAAAGATTTATCGCTCAGTTTAATCTTTCAGTGTTTCAGATTATGTACATATGTATGTATATATAATTTTTTTTTTTGGGAATTCTATTTAAAAAAAATCTAACAACAGAAATACACACACAACATCATTAAAGTTTCATATTATTTCCCGGATATAAGACACAAAGGACCGATTGTAATATTTGGAACGTTCCACAAAAAAAATATACAATATGTACTGTATTTTTTTAATATGAATAGTTGATGTTCAATATATTACCTTTATATATTTATAAATATTTTTATCAGGATTTTTATCTACAGTTCTATTGAAATATTTCAATAAAATAGATATAAACTTTTTTTTATTTCTATGTGTATATTATGAATATTCAGTATTAAAGTTTCAATTATTGAAATATCATAGAGTAATTTGAAAATATGAAAGTAAATATAATATCTAATATAATTTATAAAATCTAATTGTCTTAACGAAGAATAAAAAAATCCTTTACGGATTTTTTTGCAGAATCTCCAATCAATTTTTAGTTTTTAACTTACATTAAATTTTCTTAATTCCCATTATTGTGATTCATTTTCAAATACAAGATTCGATTAATCAAATTAATATTTATATATATATATATATATATATATATATATATATATATATATATAAATATGTAAATACATATGTATGTACGTTAAGCCCAATTATATAAAGTAGAGAGAAAAAAAAGTGCAATTCCTCCATTCCAACAATCTAATCTGAAATTGAGTTGCACGACAGCAACGACCGCCGAGCACACACACGCAGCATCGCCGAAGAAGTGCGGCAGCATTCGTCGAGCATCATCTACCTCTTCGAAATCAGAATGATAATAATGTAGTTTATCTGTGATCTTCCCCAGCGATTTGCATATCATTGATGATTGGACGTCAGTGCACGACGCTGACAGCGACGACGAGGCAGCCGAGCAGCAGAAACATTTCAAGGGGGCGCCGGCCGTTGTTTAGTGCGACGTCGCTTCCGAACGACAGTCGCTCTTCGACGCGTCTCCAGACAACAGGCATTGTGTCTTACGGCCACACGACGACCGCCGTGTCAGGATCGACGCTCATCGTCTTCGTCACTTCATTAACAAGATCGCGTTCGGTACAGGAAACATAGAATATCAGGTCGTCTGTCAGGGATCTCGTTTCGAGCGATTATGTGAGGTGGGTATGTTAATACATCGATAGATTGTTTTGTTTCGTGTACTGACAACCAGTCGTACGATCTACTCCGTTCTTAAAATCTTTCTTCGGTAAAAACTAACAACTAATAAATCGTACGTACTCTCCACTTACCATCTTTTTTCTACTTTCTATTTACACCCTTCTGCCTAATAAACTCTTATTATTCTCCACATATATGCATATATATATGATGTCAATTTAATAACATAACATTAAAAAAAAACAATAAAAATGTTAACTAAAAGAAATTTATCAAAAACTAAATCATTTCAACAAAAGCAATATTTTTTATATCTTCGTATGGAACGAAATTAGTAAAAGTCAATAAATTAACATTCTTTATATTTTCAATTATCATTTGTAACGATTGATTATTTTACATGATCCTTATTTTACATAATATAAAAAAATATTTTTTATCATACACATACATATATGCATACATAAGAACCATCATCATTTCCAACTATATTATTCTATTAATGAATAAAGACCTCTTCCAAATACCCACAATTCAAAAGATCCACTATCTTCTTCTATAAATTTCTAATGAAGTCTCCAATTTCTTTTCCCACCTCTTCTGGCTCCTTTTATATTTTTAATTTCCCAATTAATTGTTGTCCATCAACTGATTATTCGTCTTATAATACATCTTATTCATTTCCACTTCATTACTTGTTATTATTTTATTTCTGCTTTATATTTATTTTCGAACTCAATCTATTCTCTTAGCTAGTCCATCTATATATCTTTTTATACTTCATTGAGCTTTCTAGATTTTTTCTATTTTTTTAATGTCAAATATCCATATTTAATAATCATATATAAAGAGTAGTAGGATATACTGGTAGCATAATTTCTTTGTAATTAAATAATTTATTTTTTTATAAACATATTTTCAAGTTGAAAATTATGGAATTTCGTCTAAATGCACTTTATCTTAATTTGATTCTTCTATTTATAATATATATATATATATATATATATATATATATATATATATATATATATAATTATCAGGTTCACTCAATCCACTGTTGAATAAAAGCTTCTCCTAAAATATTTCATTCACTCACACACACACATACATACATATATAATACCTGTGTATTTTTTTCTCATTATAGACTAATAACTTTCTTAATACAAACTTTTTAAAACCTCTTCCAAAAATTTCCACGCATACATACATACATACATACATAAACAATACATGTGTATTTTTCATCTTTTCATTACATATTAATTATTTTCTTAATATAAACTTTTTACAAAAATAATCCACAATTGTTTAAAAAAAATCCTATTAAAAATGCCAATATAAGTCAATAGATTAATCAATTGATTATCAGAAAAAATAATCATGTAATTTATTAAGACAGTCTTTTTATTATATATTAACTAATAAGAATTATTTTCAAATGTAGAAGAAGTAAATAAGTTTATTTAATATTTCATAGAAAATAAAATACGCTTAAATTTTTTTTTTAATTATAAATATTCTTCTCAATAATTATAAAAAATATGTTTCAAAAAATATCTAATTAACAAAGTTTAAGATTTTTCTTATACTGAACAATTTATATAAAATTATAAACAATCTTTCATAAATCTAAATCAATTCAAAATAATATCATAATCAACCTCTTTCAATTTTTTGCTAAATGAAGACTTCTCTCAAATTTTCCACTTAGACCTATTCTCAAAATTATATATATATATATATATATATATATATATATATATATATATATATATATATATATATATATAATATATAATAGTCATATATATATATATATATATATATATATATATATATATATAAGTACAAAGTCAATGAACATTTATTAAAAAATATTTAAAAATTTTGTATTTAATAATTATATTTATATATATATTAGAAATTATTATTAAATAAATATCCACATGAGAATTTCGTTCGAAGAGATTTTTTTAAATGTTATAAATAAAATATTCAACTGTATTTTATCTTTCACTAAATCTGTTTTAAAAATATAATTTAAAATATAAAATTCTAACAACTTTAACTTTAACCAAGTTAAGTTTGTATTTAGACTAAACGAACACTTTGAATTACTACACATACACACACATTTATATATATATATTACAAATGTTTATATATGGAGATACATTAATTGTGTTGAAATTTTATATGCTCAACTATTGTCAATGTCGTCTACATTAATAAAAACAGACTAAACGATTATAGCTGTAAAATAAAGTAAAATAAGTGTTAAATCATTTAACATTGATTAGTGTTTCAGAAAAAAAAAATAATTTAACACGTTTACACTAGTTAAATACAACACACAACGACAAGTTGAAAAACAAAACCGTACATATATATACATCAAATTATATATATATATATATATATATATATATATATATATATATATATATATATATTTATGCTGACATGTACGTAAGTACATACGTACGTACGAACGTACGTACATACATACACACATAAACAATTTCAAACTTCGTCGCATCGTCGCAAAAACGTATTTTCCATTATTTTCCTATCGCGGTGTTCTTTTTCTTGTGCAGGCTGCTATAAGTTTTTTGAAAAAAAATCTCCATTCGTGTTGTAACCTATAATTGTGGCGGTAAGCGGACAGCAACAACAGAAACGACGGCGTTCGATCCCCGCACGTTCCCGCGCGTCGTTCGTCGCGACGGTTGCGGTGCGCGTTCATCCAACGCGAGACCCGCCTCTCGCGGCAGGCCAGCGCACCACGTCATAGCTCCAACACACTCTGGCATGCTGGAGGTCGCTACACGCCTCTACACGACGGTGGGTTGAACGCGCGCGCCATTGGTTCGAACGGCGGTCACGTGACACCGCACCATCATCATCGCTGCCCACTCTTCGACACGAAAGAAACAAAAACAACAAAACGCCAACAACGACAGTAACAACCGCGACCAAGAATATACCAAACAACGTATGTAACAATCAGTAGCCGCAGCAGCTAGTTGCTTACGAAGAACACACGTCGACTCCCGTCTTCAGCGACGTCGTTGACGTGGACGTCCTCGTCGACGAGCCAAAGGTACACGCGTCGGATTGTTTTTATCGCCGAATACGATTTCCGGGACCGAGTTCGACTTGGCCATCGTTCGACAGTTCCTAATCAATCGACACTCGACGTACGCAGAGGAAACAAGAACTCTGAAACCAGTGTTCGACTTGTGTTTTTTTTGTTTTTTTGTAAAAAAAGAAATTGAAAAATAAAAAATAAATATGTGACAAAGTCAAAACTGACACCGAGTGCTTAACGATGTTTTTCTAGTGCCTGATTTACGTTTCGGAAAGTGAAAACTGTCTGTATTCTACAAGATTTTTCAGTGCTCGTTCAAGATCAGCTTATATATCTTATCCTTATTGTACATCCGCGACACGACGTATAATGAAATCGTATCAATAAAAAGGAAAAAGTTGAAAAAAATCCGCACGAGAGAAATTATTCGCTTAGCATGGATTTTCTTTAATGTGATAAATGACACTAGTTAGTCCCCCATTCGTGAACACAATAAACTCGTTCAACTACGGTGAGTGTAGTGCCACGCTGAAAGACGTACACGCGGCCTCCAAAATCGCCACCACGTCGTCTCCTATGCGAGTGAAACAACAGAACCGGGTGCCTCCTGGGCATCTGGTCGAAGAATGTCCGGAGGATGAGTTCGTCGCCGTTAAGACGCGGCCGCCGACGCCGGTCGTGTCCGGCGAAAATCATCCGAGCGCTGGTGGTGCCGGCTTTTGGTTGGCTGCCGTGAACGCGGCGTCCGGTGGACCGCATCCACTGGACGGATGCAACGAGACCGGGTTTATTAACAGTCAACCGTCGATGGCTGAATTCATGACGGCCTTGCCACATCTGACCACCGATATGCAAGGACCGCCGGGGGCATTGAGTCCGCAACAAACACCGCCAGGAGGATATCCTATGGATCCTCATGGACCACCACCGCACGGACTCGGATCACCTGGGATCAACGTTCCAGAATATCCGTGGATGAAGGAGAAGAAAACAACAAGGAAGAGCAGTCAACAAGGTAAGTCAACAATTGAATCTACTTTAAAACATAAACTGTGGAAATGTTTTTCCAAATAGGATATAATTTTCAAACGAAAGATAACGTCATCCAAACAACCCTTTAACAATGATACTAACAATGTTATATTATCGAAGAACTGAACAGAATTAGTAACCATTGAATAGAATCATTCATCATGATAGTTATATATAATATTTTAAAAACTCGAACAGAATTCTTCAGCTGATCAATTAAATCATTTTAAAATAATCTAGAATTTCAGAAAAATACTAAAAATATAAACAATTAATTAAAAATGAATTCAAATGACAAATTATTTTCCAACAAACAAAAATTGTATCCACTGAGATACCACAGATTGTAATATCTCAGTGAAATAACTAAACAAACATTTAAATACAAAGAAACAAATATATTGGATCTGTTTTCAAAAATATCTACAACTTTTAATCATTCTTACTTAATTTCTAATAAAATCTTATCTTCTCTTAGACTAACAAAATCAGGAACATAAAACTGAATCCACGAATAGTCATTGAAGTCTCCAAAATTGAATACCTCTGATTAATCTATCCAATATCAAATTTATTTGACAATTAATCGAGTAAAAAATATACAACTATCATCACTGACTGGAAAATAAATATAGTTGAGAAATTATTTCAACAATATAACTCAAATGACTCAATTATCCTTTGATTACAAAATTAAGGAAATAGAACAGAATTGGACGAAAGATTTATCATACTTGGTTAATTAATAAACAAGAAAATTTAATTCAGTGAATAATAAATGAACAAAAATTGAATTATAAATCATATGAAATATTGTTATAGTATATGAGAAAGAGTTTTGTAAAAAGATATTAATATATAAATTCGTATACGATGAAAAATATGATACTTAAAATAATAAATCACTATGTATTGTATTTAAATACATGTGATAATATATCTATATACACATGAATAATATTTAAAAAAATATTTAATAAAGAAAATATATAAAAACATTAATAAAGAATCAAATGAATATAGAGAATAAATAGCACATAAACAAAGAGATTGAATTATATACTTTATAAAATAATATAATGACTTTTTACATAAAATAAATTAAGAATAAAATTTAATGAAATTAAAAAATGTATAAAGTAAAACAATATTAAGTAAAAATATCTAGAATTTTTTTATTTTGAAATAATTGATGAATGTCTTTATATCAAAATGATATTTTTTAATAAATAAATTCAGTTTCAAATTTATATAACTAATCAAGATTATTGAAATAGATAATTAATTCTATAATAGATTATTTTTTTAGTAACAGATAATTATAAATAGTTTTATTTTTAAAAAATATAAATATTAATTATTATAATAATCAATTAATATTCAATATTAATTTTTATATCGATTATATCAAATATTCCATTTATGAAAATACCTTGTCATATATTATAATTAATGTTGACAATTTTAAACATAATCTCAATTGATAAAAAAATTAGCAAGTCAATAATTATTATTTAAAAATATCTATAAAGTATTTTCCTTTCCACAGAAATGAATTAATCATATCAACACTAAAATATTGTAGAAATGTTTAGTAATTATTTTTTATTCTTCACTTTATTTGTTTACAAACTGATATGTATTTTGATGACCATGTAATCAACTTTCAAGTACCTTATTATAAATTCTAGTCTAGTTTTTAGTTAAAACTTACACATATTTTTTTGTATCTTTATTCAATATTCTATAAAAGATCATAATGATCAGAATCAAAAACCGAAGATATATCAACTTTTTTGACTTTGAATTTTTTAAAAACATACCTTATCATATTATTTAATCAATATTGAAAATGTTCAAAACAATAATTCTAATTAATAATTATTATTTTAAAATATTTATGTAATATTTTCCTTTCACACAAATTAATTAAAACAATATGGTATTGTAAAAATTTTCAATAATTATTTACTGTTCAGTTTATTTATTTTAATTTTTAGTTAAAACACTTACATTTTTACATCTTTACTCTATTCACAATAATTTATAAAGGGTCAGAATTGTAAATTCAGTTAAAATCATGAATTGTAGATTCAGTACTGTATGAACGAAAGGAAAATAATCTCCATTGTATATTAATTTTTTTTAAAAAATAAGTTGTTTTAGATTTAGATTTTTATGAAAAACAAACTGATTTTATTGAAAACAAATAAAAAGTAATAAATGAAATTTAAGCAATAACTTAAAATCATAATTAGTTTGAATTTGCTAATTAAATTAATTTGATTCAAAAGTCTTTAACAAAATCATATTTGAATAAATTAAAAAATATTTTTTTAATACACAAAATAATTTTCAATCGCTAATTATTTTTATTGATAATTGAATAGGAAGAAATAAATTTCAATTTAATTTAAATTTACACAATATTCCAATTGTTCAGTAATGAAAGTAGAAATATATTTAAAAATATAATTTCACATAAATCATCACCCCAACACCACAAGATATTATAAGAGTGTTCAATAATTATTTGTTGTTTAAAAACTAATATGTATTTCGATAACTATGCAATCATATCATCAACAATAAATAATTATTGAAATTTTTATAATATTTCTTGATACTGAGGTGATAATTAAATTGTGTTAAATTGAATTTGCAGTAATATTAAGAAAATCATTTTAAAATTATTTGAATTTATATTTATATAATTTTTTTGAAATTATTTTCTTTATTTATTATTTTCTATGCAAATTTATTCTAAATTAAATTAGTAATATTATTTATAACTAAAATTTTATAAAAATAAATAAATTCATATTTAAAAAAAATAATGTTTTTTTAAAGAAATATGTTTTTCTTAATAAATTCAATATTTAAATCTTTTTGTATATTTTTATCTGATTAATAAATCAGAATTATATAAAATTAAATATGTTTGATTAGAAAATATAATTTATTTAATTTTTTTTTAAATATCAAAAATAAAATAATCTTAAATATACATTTATTCAGTTGAATTTCTCAAAAGTATTTTTTAAATAAAATTTCTATATATAAAATCATTATGAAAATTATTTCTTTTAAAACGTTTTTTTTCAATTTCAATCCAACATTTGGCTAAAAACAATATATTTAGTTGATTGTGTTTTCTTAGAAAATTATAAAAATATCTCTACATAAAATTATTTTTTTATAAAAATTTTTATCAGTTGTAATAAATGACTTATCTAAAAAATAATACATTTATTAAATTGTGTTTCCTTGGAAAAATTATAAGAAATATCTCTACATAATATGATTATTAAAATCATTTCTTTAAAAATACTTTTTTAAATATCTGAAAAGAATAATTGTCTAAAAAATAATATATGTATTCGGTCGTGTTTTCTTACAAAAATTGTAAAATTCATCTCCATTATAAATTATTATTATTAAAATCATTTCTTTGAGAAGATCTTTTTGCCAGTTATAGTAAAACATTCATATAAAGCAATAATACATTTAACTAGTATATTTTCATAGATAAAAAAATATCTCTATACAAAATGATTATTTAATTTTTTTTTTTGACATTTATACTGATTGTAATAAAATACTTGAATTAAAATATTACATTTAGTCAGTTGTATTTTCTTAAAAAAATATCTATATGGAATTAATGGCAATAAATTATTAATATATAAAATTAATTTTCATTAAAAATATATTTGAGTAATAAAAATATATTTCCTCAATCGAATTTCTTAAACAAATTGTTGTATATAATGATTACTAAAATATAATAGATTGAAATTTTAAATCAGTCACATATTTATTGAAGTTTAGATAGAAAATAACACATTTTTTAATAAAATTATGTTCATGAAATACCTCTATTTTAAACGATTATTAGAAAATACTAAAATATTTAATCAAACTCATTTTCCCCATACAAATATCGACAGGATATTTAGAAAAAAATCTAAAAAAAATTAACAAATTCTCCTCTTTGTGAAAAACCATATCGAGTACATGACTAGTTAATGTCTGTTATTATTATTGTTTATTAAAACGGAAAAGAAATTTGTATTCATCATCGGCACGTTGAGTATAATTTGTACAAGTATCACGATAAAACAAACATATGCCGATGATATATCGCACTACATTTTGATCCGTCGCTTGACTTGTCGACCTAGGGGGCCCATCCGTCATCTTGTCGTGACCGAGTGTGGAACAATAGGGTTCCCGGACTGACCACGCTACGATGACACGTGGTGCATGAGTGATTTGTGAATAGGACGACTGGCACAAATTATTTTATAGACTTTATTACAATCGTATCATACTTTTCAACATGTCCATCTAACCGATCATCGTTCTCAAAAAAATCATACAAATATTCATTCAAATCACCGTTTAAAAATTTTACAGGCACGTTTGTGAAATTTCTCTTAAAAAGAGAATTCGGTACATAAACAATATTTGAATATTCGTCCTCGTACACAGAGTGCATTATTTATTTACTCGTTAATTAAATTAATGAAACGTATTGCTGACGAACCGAAAACATATTGATACAATTTTTTATTGTGTTGTATACACCTGCAGAAAACTGCAAAGGCATATTTACAAAAGATGTTTACGTAATAGTCGTGTAACATGCAATACTAAAATAGGTTTTATATTTCAAAATTCCTTATTTCCAGTAAACACGCGAGTGCGAACGAATCGGTACGATTTTATTCTATATTTATCATATTTTCCATACAGACAGTGCATTTATTAAATGTACATATATATATATATATATATATATATATATATATATATATATATATATATATATATATGTATAAATAAACTTAACATAGTATTTATTCCTCAGACCAGAAAATATTTTAGCAATAAAATAATTCAGATACAAAAAAAAATATTATAAATGTAATGTGTTAATTATTTAGTTAAATCCATTATATATCATTTTTTTAATAATGTAATTATATCTGTAAAAATAAATATCTCATCTATTTATGTTCATTGTGTTTCGTGCTAATTCAATACTAAATTTTCAACGTCTTAAATTCTTTACTGCTGATTCAGACATTTTTCATCAATAAAAAAAATCCTTAAAACCGAAACTGTACTTCTTTAGAAACAGAAAATTTATTTCAAAACATGCTGTTAATGTTTCAATTTTTTAGTTCTGAAATGACATTCCTAGTAGAATTCCTTTCACAATTTATGTTCCTAGTTTTCCATGTGTCATAGTAAGGAAATATAAAATATTTATTAATCATAATTTCATCTGTAGATCCATTTAAGTATTGTATAATGATTTCAAATGTGTCATTATTTTTTTTGTTAATATTTTAATTTCGATTCTAGTAACTGCAATATTATTATTTTTATAAAAAATCTGTTTAACCCAAATTGTTTTAAAATAATTTTAGTTAAACATTTTTATGTGGAATATATAGATATTAAATATGGATAATTACAGCAGAAGAAAAATATTTCTGTAAGATTGGTGTTATATAAAAATGTGTAATGTCAAATGAGTAGACATAGAATATTAAATGAAGAATTTTTTAGAAGAGCAGATGAGAAAAAAATGTACATATATGAAAGAAAGTTATTGAAAGATAAATAAGGGTAATATGGCACAAGACTTCTTAAAGATATATTAGAAGGAATAATGAAAGGAACAAATTATAAAAAAAATCCAGATAATGAGAGATACAGGATATAACAGTTATAAGAATATGAAAATAATGGTGGACACTAGGAAAATATAAACAGCTGAGACAAAAAAAGTATTAAATACTTTTAAAAAAATTACTCATTTTTTTAAAAAAAAAAACATTAATAAAAAATTCATAACTGGAAGAATGAGATTTTATATACATATATTAAATTTTTCAAAATACATTAAAAACATATATCTGAATACAAATTAAATTTCATCGAAAATAAATTTTAAATCCAATATAGTTTTTACAAATAAAAATTATATTATATTCATATCAAAGACATAAGAAAATTTGTCAAAATGGACTGAAAGAGAAATATATTGGATCGTTTAAAATGGAAAGTTTTGGGATAGGTCTTCATTCAGCAGTGGATAGAAATTGGCTTATGATGATTATAATATTCATTAATATTTTTTTTACAATCTCAAATCAATTTAGTTTGTAATAATATCATGAAATATTTTTTTAATATACATACATGCATACAAATATATGTATATATATATATATATATATATATATATATATATATATATGAGATATCAGTACATATAAACCTATTTGCTTCGTATAATAGAATACAGATGTATTTCAGAAAATCTTTCATCGTCCACTTGTAAAAATACAAACTAAGCATTGAAACAATTCGATACTTATTTTTAAAAGAGCTGGCTGTCAAGTGCCAATTTTTAAAAAAAGTATGTATGTCAACAAAACAACGCACTTCCTTACTTTTTTCAAGTTGTGTTACAAGGGTATATTTCTCAACAAGTGTTCTCGAGATCTATTTCAACATAGAACAACATTTAGATTTTTCATTATTGCCAATATGTACGAGTATATATATATATATTGAAATTCTCTAATCATTTTGTAAAGTTACACACCTATCCATCTTTATGAAATAAGTAAAAATATAAAATTACTTGTACAAAAATATATAAAAACTAATTGACTGAACAATCTAATATACATAATAATTATTAGAGATGTTTGAAAAATAAATGAATATATATATATATATATATATATATATATATATATATATATAAAATCGAAATGTTATTAAAACATTTACGAATTCTTCAACTGAAGGCGCCATAAAATTATTAATTATATTTCGAGGAGCGACCTTCCTACCGCTATACGAATAGACTGGTGCATCAAAGAGAACGGTCATCAATCAAAAATGGAATATTTTGCCTACACTGTGTATTGTTTTCTTCGTTTTTTTTCTCTCCTTTCAGAAAAAAAGTCCGTGAAATATAAATGTATTTACAAGAAAACTAGCTGAGATTAAAATCGGTTTCAAACAGAATGGTTCTTTGATTCGATTTATTATTTTTAGAACTGTTTTCGAATGATTTCAATATTTTTTTTAGTTAATTCATTTCAAGTTTGTATTTTTTTGAAAAGAAAACAACGTTTTGTAATAAAAATATTTTTTTAAATTATGATTATTGTTTAAGTAATTTAATTATAAATCAACTGAATAGCCAATAATGTATTTACTTGAAAAATATATAGATTAATAAAATTATAAATTTATATTTAAATTTTTTAGATGAACATTAATCAAATAATTTCCAAACTGATATTACATAACGAAAAAAAATCCAAATATGAAACCTAGAATCCTGAATGAATGAAAACAAACATATATAGTAATTCAATGTAACTTTAAATCATATTCATTACAGAATCAGCAAACTAATTTAATTTTATCAGCACGTTTCGAAACATCATCATCGTCGTCATAACATTTCAATAGAGTGTATTTATTTATGTGTGTGTGTGTGTGTGTATGTATGTGTATTTATATCTGACCACATAAACCAATTCATATAACATACAAATACAGTTAAATGTCGTGTAAGCCAATGATCCTGAAGTACAAACGTACAATAAGGTTCCTGCGAAACGTGACGATGCCCCAGAGGGCGACCCTTGAACGCAGGATCAGGGGGCTAAGCCACGGCTACTCTACACATTGTACGAGATCACGACACAATAATTCACCGGTTTTAAACGATCTGCATGCAAATTGAATGCAGTTGATGCTCGTGGATCGAAATAGTTTTTTTTTCATAGATTTTTCTATAGTTTTTACGAAACGAACATTGATATATAAAAATTGTTTGAACGTTTTTCATCTTCAAATTATATAAAATATATTAATTATTTTTTTTAAAAAATACCATTGAACTCTGTAGAAATGAAATTATCCAGAATTACTTCAAATAATCATCTAAATAAAATATATAAAAAGATTTCATATGCTTACTTATCAAAATGGCTTTAATAATTGATAATTATTGAATATCATGTTGAAGTGTTGAGATAATAATTTATTTCTATTCTCTCATCTCTTTAAAAAATATGATTATTAAAAAAACTAAGATGAAAGTAAAATGTGACTGCTTGAAAAATAAAATTTATTTACACTGATTAAATTCTATATGAATATTTTTTTATAAATATATTTAAATTAAAAATGTGTACTGGAAAAATACTATTTTCTGTATTTGACAAATTCAATATTTAATTAATTATCATCTAAGATATTTAATTAGAATTATAAATATATTTGTAGGTTAAGCAAATATTTTTATCTGAAATAAATTCTACTACTAAATATATATATAAAAATAAATACACATAAAATCAAAACTGATTTCTGTACGATACAAGCAATGAAATATTTTTAATAAGATGTATTTTTTTAAAAAAATGTGAATTATATAAAATGATCCAAAATTTTAATTGAATCACGAGTATTTTTCAAAAATATTCCATTTTATTTTAAATATAAAACAGACATTATTTAAAACAATATTATGACAGTGTATATTCATTGTGAAAATATTTAGATGTTATTTCTTAAAATTATTTTCTAGTGTTAGTTTCAAAGAATGTAATTTTAGTTTCTCTCTAATATCGATTCCTAGACACCTGTGTACGTAGAAAACAATTTATTCATTGCCAACAGATATTTTCTATTAAATTTCGAAGAGTAAAAAAATAACATCGTACGAAAAATGAAATATTCGTTATGAGTCAGTACGAGCTTTGTTTTTATTTTTATTTCGATACATCTGTCCATCGTACGTGTATATAATAAATGTGTAGGTGGAGTGAGTGTATTTTTATGAAATAAGTACATTAATACGTATCAATCTGTGCAAAAAAAAATGTTTGTGTACGACGATCTTTCTAATTCGATTGTCTATTGTGTGTACATTGGCACAAGACTCACTCACTCACACACACATATTCAGATCGACGTCGAGAGATAACCGTATGCACAGCATCCAGAGTACATTATTTATATTCTGACCGCACGTGTCGTATATTCCCGTGAATGATAATGTGCCAACGTGGCCACTACAGCACGGCACGTCGCGACGCACGGGGCCTCCGTCGGACGGAATGAGTTATGGGCGCGCGGCGCTGTGTCAAGCCGCACGCCCGACGTCCGACACTCAATTTACAGATGATTCGGCTAGCCGCGACGCCTGTTAACCACCCTTACAAGCACTTTATCTTCCTGGAGTCGACCTTCTCTCCGCCGTTGACGCGGCCGGCCGATACTAAACACGTGCTAAATACGTTCTCGACACTAATGCGCTCGCGATCGTTCGTTAGCGGCGTCCGCGCGGAATGCGGCCCCATATCGACATCGATTTCGATCAATTGTCCGACAGGAACGAAACGAACGCTCTGACGGCAGATGAACCTTGGTCCTTTATTTGACATCGTTAGAGCGGAACGTTTTAATTGATTTTCGTTGAATCGACGTCGATAGTTCGAAATTTGAAATTTACAAAAAAACACTATTGAAAAATCAACAAAGATCCAATTAACAAGAAACGTCAAAATATATACTCCACTATATAACAGAAATTAAATCTGGGAAAATATTTTTTATCGACAGAAATCATTCAAATAATATGTTTTAACTTCCTCTTGGTCAAAATTAATCCAGCCATGATTCCAGACTATGATATTTATAAAAATTAATTACTTCACATACTTGTAATAGATAAATGCTTTCTTGTAAATGAATCAAATAAAACTTTCTTGTATTAAAATGACAAATATTCAGTAGAGATCTCAATCCTCAAACATTTTAAAATATTCATCATTACAAAATTGTAATTAAAATGAAAACTAGACCAAAAAAAAATTAACAATAATTTACTGTTAAGTATGTGATGTTGAGGAATATTTTTTTTAATCAAAAAATAAATTAATAACCAATTTTGAAATAATTTTTTAAAAATTACAATTATATTCAATTTTTTATTATTATTTTAGAATATGAATTCTTGATTGATTTTGATATTATTAATATTTATATTCCGCAATAAAATCTGCTACATTTCTACATACAAATCGTTTCGAGAATCGATAAGATTTTTTTATCACGAAATAATTGACCAGCATCTTCGTACGTTCCAGCATTTATAAGATTCGTCTTTTTCCTTAAACCTCATATGCACATGTTTGAAAAGAAAGACAGAAACAACAATTAGAATGACTAATATCCGTAGCTTAATTAACCTAACGAAAAAAGAAAAAAAAACACAAAGACCGAACGAAGCGTATAAACGTTCCACAGATTCGTGAATATTGAATACCGTGCACGATGTGACAAATCTCGAAATCGTCTCCTTGGGTCAAAACTGACTCGTTTGATTCGACCACCGTGATGTATGAAGAGAGACGAGGCTAAACGGTTCGACCAGTAAATATTTTATTCACAGCGTGATTAATTGTGACGAATTGTTTTACGTGACTTATTTGTAGAGTGTTTCATGTAAATACGTCGCTTTCGTTTTATTCTACCAGTAATTTGTCATTTGTTCTCTATGTGCGTGTAATTTTTTTTTAGCATTGCTGATATTTATAATTATGAGAAACGTGTTTCGAAGAAAAATGTTTCCAAACGATTATTTGTACTAGGGAAAAAAGTATGGCCAATTTTATGTTGTTTCATGCTCGACATGGACGTTTTTAAATATTCGTACTTGTATAGTCGATCTAGAATTTATTTATAAACATCGCTTTAATGTTTATTAATAGAAGCAATAAATCATATGCATATATAGAAAGATAGAAATTATTCATTCGGAATCCGGATATATAAAAAGATCCACAAATGAATAGATAAGACAGAGACGAAAGAAAATTTATCAAAATGAAATGTTAGAAAAAGATATTGGATAGGTTAAAGTCAAAAGTTTTGAAATAGGTCCTTATTCAGCTTCTTTTTAACAATTTCTATACAAATAACATAAACAATAAATAATTATTGGCCTTTTTTATATCTTTTAGTGTTAGAACGATAATTCATTTATGTTAAAGTAAATTTGTTACAGTATCAAAATTATATATAATTATTGGACATTTTTGGAACGTTGTAAAGTTTAAAAAATATTTTGATACTTGGACGACTGTTTTTTTAATATAAATTAATTAACCACAGTGAATTAAACCAATTAAGATTTTTTTTATATTAGGATTTATTTTCAACAATTCTAAACTAAATGATAATCATATATAGTACATATACTGAACTGAAAAAAAATTAAAAGATTATAATTAAAATTTTGGATCATTTTATATAATTCACATTTTTAAAAATTATTTTAAAATCTATTTGTAATATTACTACTTTTCAATACGTTCGAATCAAAATATATTATTTTACTAAAAAGAATTATCTAAAACATGAAAATTCAAAACGTCGTATCGTTCACGTCAGTGCCGATTCGTCGCAAGTGATCCAAGACAAACGTGTTTCCTCTCTATATCGTGAAAGTCTAATTCATTATTGTGTTCGTGAAAACTGTGAACGTTCGAACCGACAACCAATGAGTAGCGGGTAGTAGATCTCCAGGAAGTGTAGCGAACGTGAAGGGATTACCGCTGGAGTTATCTCTAATTTGAGACGGATTTAGTGTCCGCGAAATCCTTTAAATTGGATACGCTGACGCGAAGCGATCTGTTGGGGGTCTTAAACGACAACGGTGACGACATTATGAGTGCACTAGTACGTTTATGAATTATACAATATATATATATAAACGTACCCATGTTAAAAATATTTTTTTTATATTAATTATACTTGTATAAATCTGGTAGCAAAGAATCTCACAACGAGATTTAATTAATTATTGTTCTCTCGTTTTAATTCCAGTTTCGAAGACTTCAATCAGAACTATTTTAATATCTAAAACAATTAATTTTATATACATATGGTTTCATTTAAGAAAATCTAAATAACTATTCGACTATTTAATTGAAATTTCATACTAATAGGTTGAATATTTTTAGTGTTTTAAACGAAACAATTATTTTATAATTAAAAAACAATAACGTTTTGAACCAGTTTGAGTTGTTTTTTTAAATAAAATTGAACAATTTTTACACTTTAATACATGACTTAATTATTTTCAAATGAATTCATGTTTCGATTAGTTTCTTAATTGAATTTTTAATATACTTATTATAAATATTAATTAATATAACTGTTTGTAAATCGTATGTAAATCTCAATTATTATAGTTATGTTATATATGAGTGGATATGTTTCAATTTATATATATATATATATATATATATATATATATATATATATATATATATACATGTGTATGTGTATATACAAAAGTCAAATAAATTGTTAGTAGCATGTTTTACAAGTTCAACACCTCTAAAATAAGGTACGCATAAAACTTCCATATGTCTTACACACTCTTTTCTCGGAGTCGATAAATTTTCTCAGAGCGCAAAAATAGTATGTACCACCAAATTAAGTACATGCGATAAATCGTCAAAGTTCTAGACACGAACGAGAGAACATAAAGGGACGATTCATAGAGCGAGACGGACGGAAAAAATCCGTCGAAAGGCGCGCGGACGGGAACAGGCGCCGTCGTCGTCGTCGTCGAACCCGCGACCGACTGAATATTATTACGTCGCGCGTCGTAATAATGTACAGAAACAAAGAGAGATGATAGTGGACGTGGACGTCGACGAACGAGACGGACGGATATTTTCGACGACGGGGACGGGGACGAGTCTGCTACATTACACCGCTCGCTCTGCATTTTAAACTGCATAGAGATGATAATAATTTTATGCAAATGATTCGACCGCACCAACATGCACATAAGTCAAGTTGAACGTTGAAATAAAATCAAGAATAAGTACTGCTCGTTCGATGTGTGTGTGTGTGTGTGTGAGTATACTCCACGTTTTGTTACATGCTGATTCCTTAATTCAATCGTTTGAATTAGATTCGATTTGTTCGAATGAATTTATTCATATCTTTTATTTTTTTATTAAACGTTTTATTCATATAACCATGCATCTATTTATCTACAATCGTATACACACTCCACATACATAAATCAACACAGTATATTTTAAAACTGTATAAAGTGATAGTTAAAAAGTTATATGCACTCCATAATTTTCATCTAATAAAATTAGTTCCACTAATATATCTGGATTGAATTAAATGATAATTTCAAATGAAACTTGACAAACGTTCAAAAATCAAATTTTAATTCTTCTCGTTCATCTATCTGTTTTATCAAACAACGCAATACTTTTTATACATTTTTTTCTTATGTCTGCTAAACAAGTTGTAACCTTATATGTTAAGTTGCATTTCGAAGAATGCAACTATAAATAAACTATTGAAAAAAATTTCAAAAATGACCTTGCAGAGATGAACTTATGATATTTCAAACAGATTTCTTATATATAGTAATCTCTTATCAAGCAATTATTTAAAAAAACTATATAAATTTGAAACATTAATTACAAATTTGTTTAAAAAATATATTAATTTTTTTGAAGCTTTACAAATTTTAAAATTGATTTACAAAATTTTTTTATCATTATATTCTATCTATACTAACTTATGGTAGTAAAAATGGATCTTAGATTTCAAAATAATTCAATAACTCCAGATAACACATGAAAGAAAAAAAAGCATGGAAAATATATGATAATAATAACAAGTAGAGACAAAAAGAGAATGGAGTGATTGAGGAAATTCGAAGTTGTAGATATTCTAGTAAGAGTAAGAATTTTAAAATGGAATCACGAATGAACAAGAGAAATTTTTGATTGAAAATCTAAAAACATAAAAAGATCCAAGAAGAAATCAGTAAGTACTGAAAAGTTTCTTCCAGTTTTTCGAAATTTCAAATTATTGATTGAAATTTTAAAAATAAAATAGTTCCAAAAAAGGGAATTGGATAAAGAAAAGTTTCTTTAGTTTTTCTAATTTTTTTTAAGTTCAGTACCATTATACAAAAATTGAAAAGAAAATATCTAGAAAATATAAAGATAGATATTGGTACAAGAACAGCACTCTCAAGAAAAATAGTCCAAAGATTAATGAAAAACGAAGATCAACTACAACACTAACAATTCATCTAAAATGAATAGATGGGATGGAAATATAAGAAAAATCATTATTATTGAATGGAAGAGAAAGGTACTGGATTACTCCAAGTAGAAATTTTTGGAAAAGATCTTCGTCCAATAGTGGATAGAAAGAACTTGTTGATGATTATTGTATGTTTGTGTATGTGAAAAGTATTTTAAATAAATATATTTATTTTAAAATGATTTCATCTCAGATTTCCATAAACAATTAAACATATTCTTAATATTCAGTTTATTTTTGTGTATTTATATTTTTGCAACAATATTTTTTTAACACTACATTATATATGTTTCACAACAAAATTTCAAAATAAATTGTTTATCTTTTTTAAATTAACAAAAAAAAAATATTATAACATATGTTTTACAATTAGGATCTTTTTATCGTCTGCATTTATCTACTCACTGAAAAATATATTTAATTTTATTTTTGACTCGAGAAAATCTAAATATTTTTTAAATTTTTCAATTGAAATTTCACTCTAATAAATAAAAGGTTTGTAATTTTTTTAAACAAATTGTTTTGTGTATTTTAAAATATGATTTTCTATATGTATATATATATTGTACATAAATTTAATATACATAGACCAAAGTTTATTTAAGGACGAATATGATTGTGTGTGTGGTGTGTGTGCTATCGGTTATAATTATGGTCTACGTATACATACATGTTATTCCAAAAATGTCGATAATTCCTCCAACCAACACACAAACAATACAGGAAATACATTAATGTGTAACGAATTGGAGAAACGTATTTTTTCAGCCTTGAAACAAAGTATAATGTTCCACGTAGGAATAGTTAGATATATATTCAATTCTGATATTGTTTGAAAATTGTCGGCGATGTTATCTGCAAACTACAATGACATGCAATTCTGTATTTTAAGTATTATCAGTGAGAAAATAAATAATTTACTAGCTTTGTTTATGAAATTACCGATCTGTATCTGAACTACGGCACCGTGTATTTACAACGCAACTAACTTTTATGTTGCATGCTTTCTGGAATTGTTTGTCCGTATTCTCCGTTTCGTATTAGAGAAAATCGACGTAATGGCCGTTAGACATCGTATCGAATATTCGAAAGTGAACCTTTATGGACGTATATATTATTTAAATGAACGTGTAATTGAGCCGATAGAATATTACTTGTTACTGCATCGTACACACACTCATATGTGTGTGTGTGTGTTTGTAATTTTTTTTAAATACCTTGTAATATCAAAACACGTGTTTGTATAAATATTTGTATATATAAATATTTTATTTTTGTAATTCGTTTCTATTTATGCAAATCGAATCGTAAACAATAGGACGTACATACAACCGAGTAGATCCTAAACATGTGAAAATAATAACCATAAAAGAAGCCGTCTTGGAAAATATCAGTGTCATTTCGACTATTATTCGATATACAATAAGAGATTCACTGAATTAGCTAGCTAATGATGGTTGTCTATGAAAACTCTTCAACGAATAATGAATATTCATTTACATGAAAACGATTTTATGAACAACGTTTCAATCTCGATAAAATCAAAAACGATATAATTATTGAAATCTAAATAAACTATAATTATTCAAAACAACAATAAATGAAGTTGAGATTATCTTGATAATTATTAAAAATTTTATTAAGATTTTAAGAAAAATGATAGATTTTTTAAAATATATAAATAAAGATAGATATGAAATTTTTTGGAATTTGGAAAATTTCTAATAAAAATTAAACTGTCTTTTCTATTCATTATTTTTCTTTATATATATATATATTATTTTGATAATCGCTTAAAGTAGAAAATTTTGGAAGAAGCCTTCATCCAGCAGTAGATAGAAAAATATTTACGTTGATTAAATTGCAAAAAAAATATTTATAAATCATTAAATAATTTACCTTTTTTAAAATACATATAAAAAATTAATAGAAGTGATAAATTAAATTTACCAATAGAAAACAATACTGAGAATTATTTTTTGAAAATGGTATTCTATTTTTTAAAAATAATAAATTTAAAAATAAAATTCAAAATTTTTTAACCACTCACCAAATCGATGTACAATTTTTTAGGAAACTGGCAGCTACAAGTAATCTGAAATTAAATAACAAAATTTGAAGAATAAAAAAATAATACTTAACTTAAACTATTTGTAATTTAAATACATTTTTAAGTACAAATAGTTTTAAAAATAAATATAATATTTTAAATCTATATGACATATAATTAAAAAATTATTTTAATTACAAATATTCTACGTTACTGTAGCTTATTTACTTTTATATACAGTGGCTCGAATAAGACTGTAGGATAATAGAGAATAGTAAATGATAGTAAGCAAGTAAATGTATGTCTAAACTATGCAGTTTCATTTGAGCCCATCCTATATATGAATCACTAATTGAAACATCAAAAAAAATATTTATCAATGTATTTAATAATTATTTATTTTTCATTTTTATTAAAAACTAGATAAATTTTGATAATTATGATATGATTATGAAATTATAAAATGAATTTTGAAAACATAGATACAGACAATTTTATAAATCTAAAATTCTAAGTAAAACCTTTATGTACATATATATATATATATATATATATATATATATATATATATATATATATATATATACATGTGAATTAGTGAACGATGTTAAAATCAAAGCTCATTAAGCGTTCAAAACAATCGATTTCATAATGAAAGCTCACATATCCCACCAGCTCAAAATTTGAACTCGTAACACGTAGTACATCGTACTGACCATTCAAATACTACTCTTTTCCCCTCTCTCTCCTGCTCTATAAACATGTATATGAGTGAGTATATGTACAAGTGTGTGTGTGCGTGTATATATATATTATATATAGACACATGATCATAACTGAAATTCCAAACGAGAACCAAAAAATATATATATATTTATTTTAGAAAACGTACGAACTACTTCCATGCCTGATCTGTGTTCATAGAACAAACCCAGCCATTCTGTTCATCGAAACGAAAACGAATACCAATAGAAATTAAAAACGAATTTCTAACCGACGCCCTTCCTACCATTCACACACATGTTCGTACAAATCGCAACACGCACATATGTTCGAATTCGTCTCTTTGTCTTCGCCTCGGGCTTCGAAATACAACGAAGAACGTCGGGTTCAATTCTATATAACTTTCTTCGAATTTGTATTGATAATCGTCACAGGACTGTTTTCATTAACTACTGACTATTTGAAACATATTTATGAAACGTTCGAAGTTGAATTCAATTATGGTTCGTTGCTTGTACGAAAAATTTAATGATTTTATCTGTGTACTGTATGTACTTTCACTCTATTCGCGATTTCAGATCGGAATCTTGAAAAAAATACTTAAAATATAAACTATTGATAAAGTTACATGTAATAATTACCAGCGAACGCTGGTGAACTTTCTTACTTGACCCTACAATCAAAATAATTACTACGTTCACCTGAGATGCATGTAAGATATATATATATATATATATATATATATATATATATATATATATATATATCTATATATGAGCATGCAAACACACACACAAATCGAGGGTCTATAATAAAAAAGTAATTATATAAAATTTTCAAATCTACTATCAAAAAATCTTACCTTGAAATAATTATAAATTTGAGCCAACGAATTGAACTCAAACAAACGTGTACGTAGTTTTTAAGTCTATTTTTTTAGGTTTCCGCTTAGAGAAACATTGTACCCCAACTGTTTTATCCATTAATCATTTATTTTCGTGTATGGTAGATTAATACGCAACACCTCGTTCTATTTTTTTTTCGAAATAAGATCTCTATGTAATTCGTTTACAAAGACAGTTTTTAATTAAAAATACAAGGACATGTCTGTTTCTGAATTGAATTTTGTATCAAGATTTTGAATCGAAACTTGGCGTGGGTAACGACCAATTTTTTTCTTTGAGATAAGAAATTTATTATATGAGTAGTATTGTTTTACCGATAAAGTAAACAATTTGAAAATAATAACTGATATATGATTATATTCTTCTATTAAAAAAATAAATATTCATCAAAAGAAAATATTTATATAAAAAAAAATAAAATCGAATATTATTCTATGTTTAGAGAAAAAGTTTTTGATCAATACATCCAGCTATTCTCACTTAAATATCAAAATAATTCAGCAATAATTCAAAGAAAAATGTCTGTTAGGAATAACAAGGAGAAACATAAAGAGGAATGAGTAGATCAGAAATGTATTGTTGCATGGCATGAAAAATTAAATACAACCGAAAATATTTTCCAAAAAAAATTATCCATGACATCGAAACATATTTGAATGAGGAACAATGACCTGAACATCTGCTACCAGTATACAAATGACAAAGATATTTCCTTAGTTTTGACGATTAAAAAAAGACCACAATTCATCAATTCATGATCTTTAATAAAGACGTCCAACTAACTACAGAAATAATAGTAATTGTGAATTTTATGATTGAGTAAATCTCAAGATTTGGTTATAAAATGATCAACAAATCGATTAAGATTGAATTATCAGCAATATGAATAATTTTGAGTTTTAAAATTCATTCCTAAAAAATATTTTTTCAATGCTTGTCATATAATATTTTTTTTGCAACCCAAGACATTATTTTGGAAAATAATCACCTTTATTTTGCACAAAATAAAAATAACATTTAGTTAAAATACTAATGATAATATGGAAAATTCTTTCATACAAATAAATTATCACTTCATAATTAATATTTTTTTATAAACTAATTCACATTTCAATAGCCATTATAGTCAGAGTGCTTTATTATAAAATCTACACTAATTCCTGGTTAAAGCTTATATATTTCTTATCTTTATTCAATGCATTTGAATAGGTGATAATTCATTTGTGTAAAATTAAATACTTCACAGTTTCAAAATTTAATTAATTGTCAAAATAGCAAATGTAATTGTAAATTACATTAATTTTCAGTAATAATAAAATAAATTGAAATATACATATATCTTAATATACTTCGATATAAAATATTATGGTGTTATAATTTTTTATAGAATACATTTTCATCTTTTACAAAATTATTGCTATATTTTCATTCTAAAACTGAAAACATCGTACGAATCGAACACTGTTTGAAATAAAATCGATACAAAAATTTCAACAGCGATTCTCTACTATTCGAACATTGTACACACACACACACATACGAACGCCAAACAACAACAACCAACAACAACAACGTAAACTTTTCAGACCACTTATTAATCAATGACAAAAAATCACAAAATACATACAATACAGCGTCGAATTTTCTGCCCAAATAAAATTTTGTAAATTTTCATTTATGTCCGTTGCATGTTCTAAAAGTTCTATTCAAACATAATGGACTGAAATTAAAATTCAAACTTGTTATTCGTGCGCGTCGAACTCCGGGTGTTTCCCAAACGGACCGTGTTGGAATGAACATTAATTAATTCGTCCGTCACGATACAATAAATCAATGTGTATGCCCAAGGTGACGCGTTTAGCCGTCCGATAGACGTCACTGCATATTGACCTGCCAAATTCATACACTGGAGGTCATATTATTATTACAATGGAGTCGCAGGTACGGTGAACTACATACGATTAATATTGGACAAGAGATTTTCTACACACACACATATATAAATATATTTACATTCAACGTATCTTGTTCACGAGAATTAATCGAAGGGTGTTTTTGACCTGCTTTTCTATAGGAAAATATTATTTCAATTATATTACAGAATACATGACAAGAATTTATAATACAAGAAAGATAAAGATAAGATTGTTGATTCACATCTTCAAACATTTTTGCATTAACTACACAAACATGTATAATTTTATACATCCACAAATTAACGACAAAAAACGTTTTATTTTACTTCTATTGTATCAATACTATTTTTTCGAAAAAAAAACTATACAATACAAAATTACATATTTTTTTAAAAAAAAACACACAGTTGATAAAAATAATAAGTAACTTTAATTCAGATTAATCACTAATCCCAACATCACAAAATTATATAATATAAAACTTGTACCATCTCTTCCACAATATAATATAAAGTACTATTGATTGACATAAACATACATGCAGTTTTGCTAATAATAGTAAAATGATAGATAAATGGTGAGAAGCTGATAGGGAAAAGAAAATAGGAGGTTGGACCCAAAAGTCATAAGTACTGAATTTAAACCCTCAAACATCTAACAGATTCCAAAGAACATCATTTAAGTGATCTACATAGTATTTACTAACAGAAATCTATGAAGACCAACAACTAATCAAAAAAAAATACTGATGTAAATTTAAATGCAATTTTGCTAATAGCAGGTGTTTGCTTTGGTTAATTGATTCAAATTTAATTTGTTTGAGTTCTAGCTTTAAGCTCCTACCATCTTTTCCATAGTATTATGTGTACAAAAATGTTTAATAGTCATGTAGTATACCACAAATAAATTATCACCAACAAAATATTTAATAATTATTATTCACATTATTTATCTAAACAGTGATGTATTATAAATCTTTTTTCTAACAAAATTTAATATAAAATTGAACCTTCTTAACCAGCTTATAGAAAAATAAAATGATCAATACTAATTAAAACACTTAGAATATCTTATAATGTTGGATTGATAATTAATTTGTGTTGAAATATTTTTCCACGTTATAAAATCATTTAGTGTTCGTTGTATTTTTTGAAAACCACGATTTCAATAAATCGAACCACAAATGAGTACTGAACATTTTTTGTAAAATCCTGAATGTTAACATAAATGATTCATTCGACATAAGATAACAATCTAATTATTAAAAAAAAATAGAAAAAAAAATCAACTACCAAAACACAATTTTCTGAGAAATGAACTCATTGCAGAATGCAGTACTTATTATCTCCTTGCATAAGACTCTCTTACGTATAACCAATCATTATCTTTTTATTATAAAATACAATCGAAACGGACTACATGCATGTTTGTGGAACGAATAGGAACAAATATCAACCGAATGATTCATCGAACGAGCCTGTTTACATCGAAACGAAACATGCCAACCAATAAACAACAACATTTTTATATAAAACTAAGGTTAATTATAATAAAATATATATTTCCATACGGAATTATTGCAATTAAAAACTTGTTCACACAACGCCTTCTGTCATGTAATGTAATATAAGATAATTATCGTTAAAATGCCTCAATCATTGCAAGGTTAACGTTTTTTTTGCATTTATTTATAATTGGAGCTATCCGTCTGATGCGTTACTCGCTAAATAACTGGGTGTACTTTTCAAGAAACAAGTCCAATTGTTAAATATGCATACGATTTAATTTCCTGTACAATTGTTTGCATTTAAAACCATCTATACAATTTATCTTAAAAATTTACAACATTCTAAAGAGAAAATATTACATCGATGTAATATACATAAAGATCTATGTATCAAATAACGAACGGACATAAAGCTAAATAATTATATCTGAAATTATCCGGCATTAAATTCGATTCGTTTTATAAAAATAAATATATTACAGTCGATTTAGAAAGAAAAAAGAAACGAAACGAAGACAAAAGTTGATACTTTAATAACTATATAAATGGTCTGTTTCAGGTGACAAAAAGTACAGGCACAAACACACATATATTTCTAAGCAAGTACACGTAAACATTTCGAAAAATTATATCCAACCTTGTAACAAATCAACCAGCCATTAAAGATATATATACTACATGTATATTTTTTTTTCGAGGCCCGAAGCGTATTTCATAACAAAAAACATAGAAATGCCACCAGTTTAGCGTGTTGTTCGTGCGAATGCTACAACATTAGACATTTATATACAAAAGTATATACATATATATATATATATATATATATATATATATATATATAAATAAATAATTTTATTTCACATTTATGAACTTTGAAAATAAAAACGAATACTGATTTTTCAGATTTTGTATTCGTATGAATTTTTCAAGCATAAAAACAAGATGTTTCTGTATCAAAATCAAAAAGTTTTTACACTCATCAAAAATAAAATCTATAATTTTTTGTAATATAAATATATCTAAAAGAAATTGAACTCAATTTATTTCTCATTTAATTATTTTTAAAATGGAAATAAATACTAAAATATTTCTCATTTATGAACTTTAAAAATAAAATCGAATGATATTTTTTTCATTTTATGTATTTAAAAAGTATATATATATATATATATATATATATATATATATATATATATATATATAGATGTGTGTGTGGGTATGTGTATGTGTGTATGCATATAAAACTGTTCCCCAATTCGACATGAGGGGTCGCTAACCTAAGACCCGCAAGTTAAACACAACCTGATTAACATTTTTATATAACCCGCAGGGTACGTTATCACTAAAGTATTTAAATGTTCAAATAAGAGAATAACTTTTAACTCATCTCAAATAAGTGTGTAGTTTAAACTTAAATATTTATCAAATCCAAAAAAATTGTTAAAAAAATATAAATCTAAACCTTAGTTCAGATAGTCATAACAAAAAAATATTGTACATTTTAATATATAATTTAAAAATAATTTTCAATAAATTTTATCAAAAGAACAGTCTAAATTCATTCAATAAATTCTAGTGATATAAAAAAATTAATCTTAACTTATTTCATATCTATTATGTTTAAAAGTAAGAACAAATACTAACTTATTTCGCATTTATAGACTTTAAAAATAAATACTAATACAATTTTTTCAGTTTATGTATTGATATAGGTTTTTAAAATATATAAAACAATATTTTTTACTTATCTCTTATCAAATGAAAAATCAGAAGATATTTACATTAATCAAAGCTTTACTGAATAAATTCTATCCATAAAATAAAATTCTTAAAAATATATTAATCATATACATCTAATTAATTTAGATGTACCATATTTTAATATCAGAAAAAATCTCGGATTCTAATTAAAAAAGTCGTTGATTATTTTTTTTTTAATTCTTCAAGGAAAATAAATAATTATGTAAACATAAATGTTTTATTCTATTAAATGAATAGAGTATGAAAATAAAAATATTTCTACACTCAACATAAATTCAAGTTTTTTATAAAATAATGATTTACTGTTGAAACATTATGATTTATTTTGAGATCAGAGACTTGACTTTGTTGAAAAACTCTGGATTATAATTAAAAATAGTTGCGTTTGAATAATTTTAAATGTTTTAAGAAAAATAAATAAATACGTGTGTGTGTGTGTGTGTTATATTAAACGAGTCAAGTAACAAATTTAAATATTAATCGATTGATGTTGAAAATAGCCAACATAGCATAACAGACATGACATCAGCAAGCATCAACAGCATCAAAACAAACAAGAGCGAGCCCGGTTCTTATCGAGCCCCGCCATCGCCAACGAATATCGTTCAAAGCGTTCACGGCGTGACGACATATTCAGACAAGTGTATCCTACGCAAAACGTCAAACATATCAGAAACAATTTACAAACAAAATTTCCACCGTGTCCGTCATCTTCATCAGCGGCGATGACTCGTTAGAAGCCGCCGTTATAACATGTCGACTTTGTTACGAAACAATGCGAAACATTTCGACGCCGAACAGGCTCAAAGTCCGCGACATGCCGGCCCTGCGTCGAGGTCACAAAGTGACGGGCACCGGTCACGCAGGATGATGGATGAGCGCGCCGGGGGGCCGCGCCCGAGCCCACAGCGCGCCACTCATCCGTCTGTCAATACGCGCGAACCGATGTGTTCAATCGCTACCGAATCACATTTCGAATCAATTCCTCAATCATAAATGGGCCGCTGCCTCGACCCGTGAAAAATGATAATGTCGTCGTCGTCGTCGTCGGAACGACGGACCGTTGTGTACGGTTATTTATTTCTTTGTAAACGACCGGTTTATGATACGGAACGTGTCATTTATTTTAACTTTTTGATTCGTACGTACAGAGTAAATACGGGTATTAATAAACAAGTCTAGGTGCACGTACATTTTTATTACTGTCTCGTGGGTGTGTGTACGTGTCAATATCATGAATGGATTTCAGATATCAGTTCGAAATTAATGTTATTCGATTGATGTTTTCACCTGTACATGATTAATATGTCTCGCATGTACGGACATTAAACGATATTCCTGATTTGCTTATCGGAAAAACATTAAAGATTCTTTATACCGAAACAAACATTCCACGTAACATTATTTCCTCATGCTAAAAACTTGATCAAATCAAATAATATAAATAATTGAAACGTTCAAACAATGAATTTTACTACTGTGATTTATGAAACCATTAAACTTTAGTAAAAGTATTCAATAATCATTTCTTGTTCAATTTGTTAATAACGATATTAAGACGTCATTCTATAAAATCTGTTTAAAAATCAACTAATGATTTATAAACAATTTTATAAAAAAAAAAAACGTTTGGTACCTGGAAATAATTCTTTGATTACAATTTTAATTATCCAGTGATAAAATCTGTTATAAACCAAAATTGTCCAATGATTACTTGTCTATTCTTTACAAATTTATTTAAAAAATTCTTGTGATGTCTGAGTGGATTATCTGCATTAAACTTAGATTTCAATTCTGCAATTCATTTCGCATATACAAAACATAATTCTATTACGAAGATTAATTTTCCAAATATGAAATTATGATTATTATTTCCACTCGATAGTATTATTAAAATACAATACATGATCTTGGTTTTCAAGAAAAAAATCCAAGTCATGTAAGAATAGTCGCTGGTGTGTTATTTAGGTGAACCGATAATTACCAACAATAAATACAAAACAATGAGAATCACATACGACTTTTTTCAGCTAAAACTGTTTTAATTGAAATCAGACAAAGGTTAACCGTGTTTTTACTAGCAATTAAACTATCGTTTCTGTTTCGACAGAAAAGAAAAATAGTCGAAGCGAGTATATGATTTCGTGACGAAATTAATTTATCCTTGAGATATGTTAACAAAGATTTTTTTCACGCTCGTATCTTTTTGCATAACGACACGACGTCGTGTGTATGTATGTGTGTGTGTGCAAATTATATACGAGCCGCGGTAGCGAGAGAGCGAATTGGTGACTCGAATATTTCTGATACATAAAAAGTCAAAGCCGCGCGTAGTACACAAGACTTATGGGCATTAATGCGCGTGACATGCGACCCGCGCCCGCCTTCATTCATACACGATCGTGACATTACAGTGACATATTACGTCTATTTACAACGATGTCGTGGAGGCGCATTAAAAGAAAAATGCAACGGCCTGCCAGAGGACGAATATCTCTCGACGTAACAACCGGCACGAGCAGATTCTCTTCTGTACTTATGTTCTCTATGTACACTGTTGACACTACAATGACGAAGAAGTCGGTCATTCTGTTATGTGTATTTTCATGTTATGTTTGGTTTAGGGGTTGGTTGGTTGTTTTTTCTCTTTTATACGGTATGTCAAGACGAATATTTATCCTCTGTGTTTGATTTTTAAATCAGTTTAATAATCTAGTATTGTTTCAGTAATTAGTTTGATATTTTACAATAGAATATTTATTCTGACAATATATTTTGTTTATTAAAATGTTCAATAATTATTCATATTTCCATGACAATACAATAGTCTTCAAACAGCAAGCAACTAAAATTAAATTCAACTTGTTTTCATGAACACGTTTAAAAATATAAATTATAGAAGGACAACTTTAACTTTTTATAACATCAAATATATAAATGTATATATGAGAGAGAGGGAGGAAGAGATAAAACCTCATCATAAAAATCTTTCAACAGAACCATACGAGGCCCGATTCAACAAGAACAAAAACTGCTGACACGTGACGCCTTGAGCATCAAAAAGAAACACCTTATAGTTCGCCTGAATCATAAACAAATTTACATGTTGACGTGTTTAAAAAATTAGTAGCTAATTATTATATTGTTATTTAAACTAAGAGAAAGTTCGTTTACGTACCGGCTATTCATTATGCGGTCACAAGACCGTATTTGTTTTCAGTCTATTAAAAGTTATCGAATATTATTTGATACATTGGTACATCGGTATCGAAATACATTCATAGTAAACTAAATGACTTGTAATTTCGTTATATAAATATGTTTAATTGATTCTAAGAAGACATGTATACAAAAGCTCATAATAGTCGATGTTGAATTCGATAGAGAAACGTACTGTTGTTGCTTTATAAAGAACCTATATTACATAAACACACACACATAGATTTTAATAATTTTCAAAACGTTAAACAATATTTGAAATAAAAATATTCATAAGAATAAATAAGAAAATTAATTCAAAACAATGTTTCTTCATATAACTATCTTAATTTCTGTTTGAGACAGTTCATTTCAGATATAAATGACGCATAACGTAACATTTTCAAATAAAACCGAATATATATATATATATATATATATATATATATATACATGTGTGTGTGATAGCTAGTGGTCGAGCGAGAACATGCACTGAACTTTGCAGTAAATGAAGAAAGACCCTTCGCAAGACAAAAAAATATAAGAAAAATCACTGAGGATGTCAAGTAAAAAAGTCCGCGCTCATAACTGGACAGAATGTGTGCGTTTTCCGGAGTAGTTTTCTACGTTTTCTTGCCACATTTTATATATATATATATATATATATATATATATATATATATGAATAAAAAATAATGTTGTATCGCCAATGTCATATTTTTCATCCTACACAAAATTATTCGAGTTACGATTATAAATCATATTTTTTCAACAGACCATCGAACTAACCGACCGTTTTGTTCGCAACGACCCCGAGTACATAAAACGAAATTACTGAATGTACACAGACGTCGTCGTAAGAAAACAACAATATCAAAACAATACTGTGAGTTGAATAAATCAAACGATGTTAAAAAATAATGTCGGCCGATAAAATTATTTAAATCAGAATGGCGCGCACTCGAGATCGTACAATATTGATAGTACTCGAAGATGTACTTTAAAAAAGTTTATACTGTAAAGCGGAGATAAGTAAATACCACCGGCAGAGCATAGCCCGTAGGTTTATGAATATCTCCTCTGAGAATAAACTTAACCTTTTTTTACCGGCGCGACATCTGCACGAGGAACGGACGATAGCGTTAATAAGAAGAAAAATATCGAATTGTTCTTGTACAGACGAACTCTAAGCACATTTTCTTTTATTATTTATTTATATATCATTTATATATATATATATATATATATATATATATATATATATATATATATATAAGCACTATGAAACACTAATCACATCAAATAAAAAAAAACGTCGATTAAAAAACGGAATAATTTCAAAACTTTACAGAAAATTGCTTGTATTAATATAGTAACCTACTATTCATATCATTTTCAAAAGAGATTTAAGTATAATTTAGTACAAATAGTTATTAAAAAAAATATAGGTTAATATAAGTTCAAGTCTTTTAAAAAAGCTATAAAAGAACTCTGTATTAGCAATTTATTCGAATAATTACATTTTATATTTTTAAATAATTTTAAAATCTTGAAATTTATAAGAAATCTATATAAGGATAATAGAAGAATCTAAATTGATCTGGTAATAAATGCAAAAATTCTCTACTAGAAAAATTTTAGATACTATAAAGAGACGATTCTCTCCAATCGAAAAATATTATTAAACATTTTAATAGATAAAAACCGATTTCATAATTTCTGTCTGTAAAAAAAAGTTTCTAATCACGTACGACGTTCGAAAATAAGTTGTTATTTTTAAATCTATCTACACGAACACTAATACTGATACGTCCCTTGCGTATAATAAAGTAGAAGGAAAAAATCGTCTTCAATTTAAAAAGATGATGTTAATTTATACGACACCGTTGTTTGCACTTCTGTTTGATGTTGCATATCTTTTTTATTAGCGTTCTGACATTTTGTAAATATTATGCATATCGTTGACAGTGTCGAGCGGCGGAAGAAATGTGAATCTTTTCGACCGAGAGAGCTAATTACCCTGTAGCTAAGTTGGTCGTATTATATATATATATACATACACACACACATACATACACAATCATAAAGACACGCAGAAACTGAGAACGCGACAGACTTGATATGCTCAACGATCTTTATATAGGGTGACTCGAATGAGACTAAAAGGTTTATATATACATTTACTTCCTTACTATCATTTACTATCCTTTAATATAATTTGAGTCATCTTATATATATTTATATATTATCCAAGTAGAGATAAAAAGAACCGGATGAATAAGAAAATGAACAAAAATTACGAATGTTATAGCAAAAGTGAGGAATTTGAAATGGAAATGAACTGACCATATCACAAAAAGAGTACACCATTGATGGACAAAATAAGTTATTTAATAGAAAACTAGATATATTAATCTCAGGAAGAGATTGATGAAAGATGAGGCAAAAATATAAGAAAATTAGTAGAATTAGACTAGAAGAAAAATGTAAATTTTTCTACTATGAGAGATCCAATATCTTTCTCTTCTATTCCACTCTGACATATTTTCTTGCATTTATCTATCCATAAGATTCTTCTTAGGTCTTCTATATTTATTCATATCTATCTATCCATAAGAATCTTTATAGATCTTTTAATATTTCTAAAACCTCATTCAATAATTTCTCTTGTCGATAAACACAGTATACATTTCCTTATTTTCATCACACATCCTAAAAACACTAGTATAAAAAAAATCATACAAAAATATGTCTTAATACTGATATACATATTTATAAAACTAAGAACAGAATCTTCACAGACTTGTTTACCTGAAGATAAACAACGTGCGAATGATGAAAACGTCACCGAGTCATTTATAAAATATGAAAATATCAAACAATGAACTCTTTATTACATATGTGGAATTTTCATTGTTCTGATGATGAATCGAACAATAAATGTTCGTTTTCTCACTAACCATTTATTCATACAATTCGTCGGAATGAAATTCATATTTTACATACATAATGTAATCACATAAATATGGTTAACATATGAAAATTATTCGAAACAGAATTGAAAAACGTTATATAATTGTAATAGAGAATATTTTTTTATTTATTAAAATATAAAATAATTACTTGTTTAAATTTTTTCGAAAAATAAAATTTCTTTTACACAAATGAATCATCACACCAACACTATAAAATTTCATAATTCAATAATCAATTATTTGTTCACTTTATTCACTTAGAAAACTATGTATAATTTATTGATCCAGTATTGTCAGAATCTTTTTACTGTAATTCTGATTCTAGATTATAATTTTAATACAAATCATCTTATTAATATTTTCTTAATAAATCAAAAATTTGACTTTTTATTATAATTTATTTTGGAATTGACAAATTCATTTTTACACAAATAAATTATCACTCCAAACCCACATGTGCTGTGATGATAATTCATTTCAATTTTTGATTTTATTTTTAATCTGTATTTCTAATTATTTTTAAATATTAAATAACTATTGAAACAAAAACGAAGATTATATATATAAATTCAGAATATAATTTGAAAAACATCGATTGAATTAAATTCTATTTTTAAAATATTTTCATATAAATAATGTATGTATGTGTGTAGACTGGTAAATGTTAGAAAAATTATTTAGTATGTAACGCAAACGATTCAGTACGTATGCATGATATGAATTTTTAATTTAATAAAATTGCTGACACGATAGTTCAGAGTTCATGTACATAAACTACGGTTCTGAAAATAATACCTAGGTAACAATTTTTTTCCTACTATAAAAGTTTCACGATCGGTAATTTCTCATCGAGACGATTCGACTGAAAGTTCTCGTCGTACCAAATGTTCGAATAAATAAAAGAAACATTTATTAATATTACATAAATATCTATAAATACATACGTATAAAATTAATGATTGAAATTCTCTTTTCTATACGAATAAAGGATATATAAAAGAGAAAAATATTCGCAATTTATACCTCGAAAATATGTCTTCATTAAACTTGAAATAAACATAAATTTCAATCAATGCAATCAGTCAAATTAATTTACTGCAATTATACTAACTGTTCGTAAATACAAATCATTAATTACAAGTGGCCAAGTACCATAATTAAATAAAGTTTTTTTTGACTATTTAATTACGAGTTATTGATTGATAGACACGAAAATTGAACTTTCAATAATAAAATTAACTTGTAAAGAAAAAGTCTCAATTCATAATTTATATATATATATATATATATATATATATATATATATATATATATATTCGAGTATATATATGAGTGTACATTTTAAAATTTTTCTTTCAATAAATGTTTTAAAAAGTTATAAATTTATAAGAATTAATTTACTGAGAAATGAATTTCGAATTCTTATAAATTCTATTATTTTTCTATCTTTTTCAAATTTCTATTATTTATTATTTTATATATATTTTTTCATGAAAAAATCTATCCCTGTAAATAATGAAATTTGTTATCAATAAAATGTTTTGTGAAAATTTGAAAAGTGTGCCTTAATGCATTTTTGTGTCAAAAATTAAATTATATTTCAATAACATTTTTTAAACATATTCATAAATCTGTTACTCAATTTATTATTATTGTATTATTTCTAAAAATATACGGTAGCATAAATGAACCAGAAGGTATTAATTATGAGAAGCAGTTAATTATTTTTTTTTAAAAAAAATTATGATTTGTTATCTATAAGAAAATAAATAATAAGATTAAATTAAAAATTATTAACCATATATAAATAAATAAAAAGTAGTTGAATATTTCAGATATTATAATTTTTTTCTAATTTTCATTTATATAAATATAATTGTAGTTCATACATTTTTAAATTTCAATAATTTTTTACTCTTTTTTTAATTCACCAATTAAGCCTAGATTTTAAATTGAAACATGACTATCAAAGTACATATTAATGAATAAAAATAAACAATAATTAATCATTTGAGAAATATAAAATCTTCTGATATTATAAAGAAATTCACTAATGTGAAATTGATTTAATTACAGTTTTAAATCAATTGTGATACAAATTTGATATTTAATAGATAGTAACAATTTATATATATCGAATAATTAATTTTATATGAAATATTTAAATTTCAAAGTAAACTAGTTATTTTGCTTCATTTTTTTAAAAGTCTTTTTCAATAAAAACTTTTTTGTTTAATACTATATATACATATATGTATATATAATATTAAACGAAATACAAAAAAAAATGTAGATATATAAAAAAAATCCTCGTCTCGCATTTTATTGAAATCAAGTTCAACGCAGATGTTTTCCATACAACATCTAAGTCATATCATAATGTTTAAGCAATAAGTGTACTACATCTAGTGTTTAAATATTCCTTTCCTGGTGAATACATTTAGGATTTTGCACTTTAGTCTCTGAGGCGTAACGTGGTTGAGAGCTACAACTCCAGCTAAGCATAAATATTCGCAGGGGACATGATTCACTGTACCCAAACTTCTAAAAACAATTTGTATAAAAGCACACAATATATACAGCCACAATGTATGAAGTACGTACGCACACGTACGTGTGTATGAAAATAATAACCGTGACGAAATTTCAAGATATTCGCGATACGGTGAGGGGTTCGATGCTCGAAATTAACATTCGATTGACAATGGATCCGGATTTGATTTGTATTTAAAGCTCGAAGATTTCCTGGTAGAATTTTAACGATGCTCCTACAATACATGTGTTTCTAACGAGACGATTAATTTATTATTTTTATAAATCGGTCTACAGATTTTAAATTGTTATTTAACGCACAGATATATTCGATACAGATTGAAGATTCGTCCGAAAACGAATTTTATCAGTAGAATCAGCAAGAAAACAGGTTTGGCCATAATTGATTGTCGATCAAGTGTAATGTACGAGTTTATTTAAGGAAAAAAATATCCGTAAGACAAGTAGCGGTCGCATAGGTCATACACACACACGAATCGTTCGTTTGCTTAGCGTTAAAGACACCGTGACCGCCACCTGGAGGCTGAGGTGTCAGGCTCGCTCCGGGAGCCATGACGCGGCACGTCCACCGTCGCCGCATGTGAGGGATAATGAATTGATCGTGGTCGCTCCGCGGGGAGCAAATATGCTGACGCGTCACGGCACGTGATACGAACACTGTACCGTTGCATCCGATAATTTTTATTGTTGTTGCACGCTGATAAATGCTTCTGCTGTTTCACTGCACTTAATACGTTACAGAAGCACTGACCTATTGATTGTTTAGATTTGATTTTAACGGGAAATTCTGATTTTATTTATTTATATCACTTTTTCCTCAATAAATATACATTAAGAGTTTTTCTATTTAAAATGATCGATAGAGAGATAGACAAGAATTTCATCTCAGATTTAGGAAAAAATTGAACAATTACCCCAGCACTACAATATTAAGTAATTATTAATTATTCACTTTAGTATTTATAATCTGATATATATTTCGATGGCAGTGCTATCATTTTACAATACATTGTAGTTTTGGTGTGTTAACTCATTTGTAAGACAGAAAATCAAAATGTCTAATTTTATAAAAAAGTTAATTTCTTTCAAATACAAAAAAACAATTATTCCTGTATTTACATTAGCATTTATCAACAAAATATAGCAAAAATAATTATCTAAACTCATTAAAATACATACAAGTGATTGTTAAACTCATAATGTTAATTTTTATATAATTAGTGTTTTGATAACCATATTATTGACTGAACCATATTTATCACAAAATCTCAAATCGAAAAATATTTCAAGTCTTTTAATTTCAAATTCTACACTTTATAGTTAATTACAACAATTTTTACTGAACTATTTTTATTTTCAATGAATATTTACATTATGAAATTTTATATATGCAAAAAATAAACACTTCTATATTTGTCGAATTTTTAAAAAGTTTTTACTGTAATATTTTATTAAAGAATGAAATTATATTTCAATATTTTTTTTGTACAGATTAAAACTGAAATATATATATATACAAATATATTTCATGCAAATATTAGCATTTTCAACATTTTTTTTAAATATATCAACTCAAACCTGATTTTCGATTCACTAGACAATTTTTCATGCATTACAATTAATTTTTTCAAAATTTCCATCCACCTACGTTTTAAAAATATATTTTATTACTACTTTAGTCAAATACGTTCCTAAACGAATCAAATGGTGTAAAAAAATCAAAACATTTTCATAAAAAAATTTTTGAAAATTTTTGAAGGGGTATACCTTGATGTGTTTTTGAGCCAAAAATCGAAAATTTTTAAATGCGACTTTTTTTGGTATAAATCAAAGCTAATAGACGTATTAAACGTGTTTTATATAAAAAATATCATTTATTGTTACAATTAGTAAATATTTTTATAGAAAACTATTTTTGATATACAGTCGTTATTTTCTAGCAGATTCGTCATTTTTCCAAAATTTCTATTCACCTACGTTTCAGATACCTATTTAATTGCTATTTTATACATATACATCCCTAAACGAATCGAATAGTGTAAAAAAAATAAAACATTTTCACAAAAAAATTTTTGGAGATTTTTGAAGGGGTATACCTTGATGTTTTTTTGAGCCAAAAATCGAAAATTTTTAAATATGACTTTTTTGGGTATAAATTGAAGCTAATAGACGTATTAAACATGTTTTATATAATAAATATCATTTATTATTGTAATTAGTGGATATTTTTACAAAAAAGCTATTTTTAGTTTACAGTCGTTATTTTCCAGCAAATCAAATAGTTATGTTAAAAATAAATTAATCAAAACTATAAAATTACAAGTCGATTAAATAAAAGTACACTGTTCGTGTATTAGAATGACACGATGAATAATCATTCAATCAATTCAAGTATGAAATAAACGCTTAACCTTTTACATGCACTGTTAATAAATACAAATGTAGAAAGAAACGTTTTTCTCTCATGTCCGTGAAATTTTACGGCTACAATGTACCTATTGCATTGAATGCTTGTCACTAAGAGCTCATTATGTTTAAATAGCGCAACAGTTAATGATTTATATCTAAACAATTGTACATAACGTTTAGTATAACGTTAAACGAAATGCAAGAAAATATGAAAAAAAAACGAAAACACAATGAAGTCATAATCTTCAACGAAAGAAATTTAATAGATCGTACCTTTTGTCAAGTCGAAGAAACGAGAATGGACGCGAGAGAAAAAAAACATACCACAACGACGACATTGTTATCTCAGATATGCTTACATGGATTTATAGTTGCAAAACTACGTTTATACGGTTGAAAACTTAAAACGCGACGATTATTTCGGGTATATGTAAAGACATTGTGTCTGGACATATGTAACGGTCTTGTAGGTACCGTAAATGACGAAAAAACGTACGGCATGCAATTCGGTCGCTCGTTTGACACATGGGTTTCTGTTTATTCGTTTTCGAATAATTTATGAAGTAAAAAGTACGAAGAACAATCTTTGGGAATTTCAACAGATGTTATAATACCAAAAATGTTAATATATTAATTTAAATTTCAAACTATGTATAAATTTTATCAGTTTTAACTATTCCATCCACTACTAATACATTTTTCAGATATTGAAATCTATTCAACAGTTCTAATAATTTCCCTCGATCTATAATATCCATGACTTGTACCTCTACTTAATTACATTAAAAAATCATACAAATAATAAATAATTTCAATCGAAAAAAAAGTTTCACATGTGCAAGAAACGAATTGTCTGCTCGATCGTGCCATGGCGACTTAATGGAACATTTTGTACCAACGATTAAGTGCATATATATAATAAATGACTTTTTGAGACGAATATCGGATTTTTCCTTTTACGAAAACTGTAACTCGATATTTATTTCTTATGACATATTAGACACAAATATGTCATTAATTTAACAGTCGCTTAAGAAACTAATTAATTATTTAAAACCAATCTGACAATTGTGAATGACTGACATGTTAGTTTATCTGGCGACTGTCCAAAATTTTTAAATTATCATAGACTTTATGTATAAAGACAGATAGATAAAAATATTTGGAAATTCAAAAAGGCCTTGAAATTAAATTTCATACTCTAATAAAAATCATAATAATTATATAAATACAAGTTTTGATTAAATAATTTTCTATACGAACATAAAAATTGATTTTAATATCCGAAACTTATTTAGAAAGTTGTTTGAATAAACTTAACATTTGGACGTCCATATTTGTCTATAGACAATATGAACTATAAGTATTTTAAATGTTCCATCAAATTAATAAAATCAATAACACTAATATATGTTTATCAAAATTATTTTGATTTATAAAAATATGAGAGAATATGGCAGTTGAATACAGTAATAACGATTTAAACAGAAAATCAGTCAATATGAAAATATATACAACTAATTTATTATTTAATCTTTCGTTATGAATTTTAATAATTTTATAAAAATGTAAAATAGATGTTAATTGTCTATAAGTACTGTTATTTATTTGTCTTAGCCGTGTTAAAAATCTGTAAATTATTGTAACGGTTGAGGAATTAATTAATTTTGGTATAAATGTAACTTATGTCCTTTTAATCTAATTGAATTTTATCACTAGGTCTCTTTTTGCATGTAAATCATTTTCATGTATTCTGTATTAAATATTGAAAAGTTATTAAAGTATTTCTGTGTAAAAAAACAATGATAAGCTTAAACCGTGTTAAACATTCCAAATAATTGCCTTGTTCGAAAAAGAATTAAGAAACTGTGAGTTAAATTCGAATTCAGATCCAACAAATCACTGATTAAATTTCTAAAGTCGTATATTGACCAAACGACGAAACCATTTCTGAAGAAGTACTCATCGTTGCCACAAAACGAAATACACAGACTCGAACATGACACACACACACACGCACAAGAGGGAGAAAAAGTGGCAAGGTGCACGGTAGTTGCGGCGCAGCAGAACTAGCTCTGTTCATTGCGTTCCTGATTGATTGCTTTTCTGTCATGCTAAATGCTGTGTCTCAATATGCCACGTCGCGCCACCAAACCAACCGTGTGAAGATTACAATGAACTTAATAGTGCGTCAGAGAAACCGTGCGTACGTACTATATACTTTATTGCCCATTGTTTTAACGTACGAGGAGACGAAATGTCGATCCGTTATATAATCATATCCGAGATTGATTTTTATGTTCGATGTTATGAATAAATTACCATCGTACACACACACATTTATATATGCATGTATATATATATATATATATATATATATATATATATATCAACACCATCCTCCTCCTTTTATCCATTGCTGGATGAACGCCTCTTACAAAACAAAATGTCACTCTCTTCAATTCAACTCCATTTTTTGGATTTTTTTAAAAATTTTCTTATCTCTGTGCTATCTAACCAAGGATCTCTTTATAAACTTAGGTTTCCCAACCGATAAGTTTTTTTTTATCCATATATATATATATATATATATATATATATATATATATATATATATATATATATATATATATAAATTGAGTAACTTCAAGTAATACAAAGGAACATGAAAAAATATATTAGGAACAAATCATAAAAAAAGAAGAGAAATGATTAAGTTAGAAAAAAAAATATAAGTTATAGTAAGAGTGAAAAGTTAAAAATAGAATGCAATTCTACAGAAAATAAAAAACAAAAAAAATAATTTAATTTTACCATCGATGATGATTGATAACCTATAAATATAAAAATCCAATAATAAATTCATAATTTGATGAAACAAAGATATGAGAGAATTTTTCAAAGTGGAATAGAACAGAAAGATTTTTGTATGATTTCAAGTAGAATATTTTCGAAGAGACCTTCATCCAGCAGTGGATAGAATGAGGCTGATTATGGTGATTAAATTTCATCATCATATCAACTCATATCAGTCCACTGATAAACTATTAATAACTTTTTTTTAAATCAAGAATGAAAATCCGCAGACAATGTACTCTTCATTAATTAATCTTGATTGAAATACCAGACATAGTGTTAGAAACAGTAGTAATCAATGAAGAAATATTACCTGTGGTAAAATTATAAAAATAAACAGAAGATATAAACTGATTCAAAGTCTATCAAAAATAGAATAAAGTATTTTTATATTTTATTCTATTTTTAAAAATAAAACTGTTACAAATTTAATTATATTTTTATTTTTAAAAAAATAAAACTACTCGAAAATTTAATTATACACTGCAAATAATTGACTAACTGAAAGACTAAGCCAGTAAGGAAAACGAAAATACTGATATAATGAAAAAAAATAATTTATATTAATGACTCATGGAGAAATTTAAATGCACACGATCAGTTTTGAAAAGTTAATAAAATGTATAATTTCTCTATATAGAAAATATAAAAATAATAACATTTCACCATGCATGAAATAGGTTAATCGTACTTGAAGAATGTGGTGAAAGAATATCGATTTATTCAATATGATTTTTATATGAATAGAGTTTTTTTAATGGAATAAATGATTAATAGAAACAAGCACTGAACTAGTTCACGATTAATTCAAAACTGTACAATAATAACTTTTTTCTATTAATTCTAATACTTGTTTATCAGTCGATATAAATTTCAAAACTTAATGGATTCAAATTTTTCTCAATATGATTTTCAATCTATTTTCAAAAACAGTATTTTTGAAATTGATTTAACAACGAAATTAAATTTTTGTGTATAACTACTGTATAACGTGACTTCACAGTTACTCTTATTAACAATATTCAAAAACATATAAATCAAATAATAAAATAATTATTTAACAGTTCTGCATAGTACAGTTACATTACTACATATGACTCGGAAAAAAATAATCATCTAACAGTTTTTATTCGCAAGTCTCTAATACGAGTTTTTATATATCCAAATATTTTGTTACTTCTTTGGTTCATTTATGAAATTTTATACAATCATCGATATATACATTCATATATATATATATATATATATATATATATATATATATATATATATATATATATATATAATAGTTTTATGGATTTAATTAATCTAGAAAACTAATTCATTCCAGTTCGAATATCGTACAAATGTTTAATTGTAGAAAACTGTTTCGAAATAATTAATTATTGTTAACTGGCTTTCGGAGCTGATGTGAGAATTATAAATGTCCGCGTTATATAAAGTTACAGATTGTTATTATATTTTTTTCTCGTTTCGTGATCAAACAATGCGCCGACCCGCTCTATGCTTTTCTATCGCTCTAAACGTATATTTAAAACACTGCGTGCCCTATTTATTTATGAACATTCTTTTTATGTCTGACTGCGTTTTAATTACATTTCTTTTAATTCATAGCTACACACACACACATGCAAAAGACATTTTCTCATACAGAACAAATATTTTAAAATCAACATCAAATCGATTAAAACGTCGATATCTACTTGTCGTCCGATCGCACAACGACCGGCCACCCGACAAACCCCCCTATCGAAGAAATGTATCCTATCTGTTATTACTCGCTGTCTGGCTCGGAATTATTCGCAGAAAGGTGGTGGCGATGACATGAGATATAAGCATTATTGATCAAGGGATGGGAAACAACGACGCCAACGATGATATCAAAGTGGTTGAGAGTGACTCTGCAAAATTTCCGCACGGCAAACACCCAGCGGAGAGTGAAGGACCCGGCGGGGGCCACTGCAGCAGCACGCCACCATATATACACAGGACTGGGCTCCAGTTCTGTGATTAATCATTGCTCTCGTTGTTGAAACGCTGGAAGTCTGCAGTATTCAGATCAGCTGAGTTGCGATCGAGTGTTCAGACTCTATCATGCGTAAATGTAAATGTAATTGAATTTTGGTTTGTTTTTATTGAACATATCCCGTAACAAAAGGATGCTTTACGAAACGACCATTATATACATTTATATATATATATATATATATATATATATATATATATATATATATATGTATATATGAAATATTTCTATATCCGCCTTTTATCCCACTCTGCTATATACACTTCGATTCCAAATGAAAACGTCCATATTAAAATATGTTTATAACACCTACGACACATTTTTCATTTAAAGCTTTGCATCAATAATTAACGTATAATAAATCAAACAAGTCACAATTGTTCATCGAATACGAGAAAAATAATTAATGTTAATTGAGAGAATTTTTTTCGAAAAGTATTCAAGTTAAAACAACAATGAAAAACTACATATGAACATCAAGTAAATTCGTTGGTATTTAAAAAGGAAAAAAATATTAAGCTTGAAATATTTATATATTTGAAAGAATATAATTTACAAAAGCTTATAATTCAACAATTGTGATTTCGAACTTTTTTTCAGATAAAATATTGTGTTATTGTATATTTTTTTGCAAACATGCAATCAAGTTAAATATATTATAAAACTTAGAATATAATTACCAGTCTGCAAATACACACACAGATATCAGCAACAACCATATCATCTTTCTATCCACTGTTGGAAATCATTTTGTTTTAAAACACTTATATCATTGTCTAAAGAAAAAAAAATATGAGAAACAAATCAATTCAGTAAAGTTGATATGTGTATTTTAAAAAATTATAATCGTACTCAAAATGTGTTAGGAAACAAACAGAGTTATTTATTGAAAAAAGACCTCTCCCAAAATTTTACAGTACAGACATTTTTTCTTTCTCAATCAATTCCAACAAATCATATTATATCTCTATCACATCTATCCATAGATCTATTTTTGTACTATATTATCAATCTATACTTACTGAATAAAAAAAATCATTTTTAATTTTTTCTTTTTGCTATAATATCTATAATTATTTTTTTTACAATCTACTAGTATCTCTTTTTCTATCTCTACTTGTTATTCTTAATATGCATCCTTCCATGCTTTTCTGTTTTATTCAGAACCACTGAATTATTTTGGTATCTAAGACTCATGTTTCACTATCAAAAATTAGAACAGGTAGAATGCATTCAACAATTTTTTTTCTTTAAACATAAAAAAATATTCTATTTTATAATATGAGAATTTATTCCAAATTGACACAATTCCATTTTTATTCTCCTGTTTACTTCATTTATAAATGTTAATGAGTAGATGCAGATATACATGTTATATATATATATATATATAATATGTTAATGAAGAAATAAACAACAAAATATTACTAGAAAAAATCACAAGTGAAATAATACAAATGTGATTCTGTCACGATGTGCTCGGTAAGAGCATCCATTAGACAAGACATGTGTCTAGGTACGAATAATAATAATAATAATCATAATCATAAATAAAAGAAAAAAAAACTTTAACAATAATTATACAGTACAATGGCTGGCACCGAACGAATTCTAGTTTACAATCCTACGATCGTACACAACAATAATTAATTATACTATAATCAATGCTGCCAAGAAGCCAAGACGTCTCACAAAGAACCGTACGTGTGTTACAACTAATACAGCCCTGTATCACATGTCTAAGCTGAACAGACAACTATTAATAATACTCATCTTTCAACGAAACATCTATGTTCATAGCGAGAGAGGCCTGCCGAAACTCCAGCCTAAATGCAGAACAATACATCGACACGTTCGAACGGTGTTCTGTGTCTCGATATATTCTCGTGATGTTTTTTTTCGTGCGCTTTTAGTCAGAGGAAAAAATATATGTACGTGCATGTTTAAAAAAATTCTATGTATGCGACTCGATGTAGCAGAAATCGACGATTCGATTTTTGATCACTAATCAGTGAAAAAAAAAACATACAGACACCCACACCATTTGTATTCCTCACTGAAATTTAAATCGTACAAGTCTCGTTTTAATTTAAATATAAATTAACAAATCAAATCAAACATTTGAATCTTATCCAGTAATGGATCGAGTATATAATTAAAATACAATGAATATGTAAGAGTTTGTTATTAAAAAATATAAATTAAATTAATTAAAAGAAAACGTTCTTATTTCCCTTAAGATACGATCACAGTTCTCACTTACAAAATAAACAAAGAATTATTCATCAATTATTACTACATAAATAAATATTAAATTTTTATATTTACATTTCTAATTAAAATCATATACGTGTATGTGTGTTTGTATGCAGAAATTATTCAAAAATTCAACAAACTTTCAAATTAGGAAATTAAATTTGTTAGATAATAACAGGTATTATTTCCAATCTTAATTTTTTTAACAAAATATTTACATATATATAAATGAATAAATATCGTAGAAAGAATGTACAGTTATATAAACAAATCTAGAACGAGTACAGAATTGTTTACAACGTTTTTTTTTTTATAAAGTAAATTTAATTAATTCGCTCTAAGTCATATAATTAGAAAGTATATTATTAATTTAATAAAATCAAAAAATATAATCTCTTTGAGATAAAGAAAATTTTTGTATGTAAAGCAATATAAATTATTTTGTAAATGTTTTATTAAAAATATTAAAATAATAATCAAAATAAATTTATATTTATTTCTTGTAAATGAAATCGATTAAGTATCACATTTTGTACTGATAATAAATACAATTCACCACAAAAAAAAAAAAATTGAATGATTATTGAATATTTTTATAAAATATTGTAATGTTAGGAAATGATTCTTTTATGAAGAAGTAAATTATCCAGAGTATCAAATTGATTATTTCAAAAATATGACAAAATTGTCTTGTTTTAAATTATTTATATCATTGAGGAAAAAATTAATTCAATAAAATTAATATGTGGATTTCAAAAAATATAATCATACTCAAAATTAATCAGAAAGCAAATATCTTTTTGATATATTTTTTATATTGAAGTATTATCATTAGGAAAATGAATTAAATAAATATATGCTATAGTACTTTTAGGTCTTTTTCCTGTCTGATACTGCTAGGTCAATAGAGCTTTAAATCTATTTACAAAATTCATAAAAAAATAATTTATAGTAGTAAAATAAATAAGAGAATTTTGCAAGTCAAACGACCAATAATTTCAATCTAAGAAATGAAATTCATCTCTGGCAAATGATTGATATTATTCAAGGGATGTTTTTTAAAAATTGAACTAATTTAATTAATTTAAAATCTGGTCTATCTCCATATATATATATATATATATATATATATATATATATATATATATATATATATATATATATATATATATATGCATACATTCACACACACACACACACCATCAATTTGAATTAACCGCATAAATTATATAACATGTTTCTTCAGCTCGCGTAATATCTTACATAAGCGTATTCGCCTTTTCATTTTCATATCATATCTTATGACTCCGTATGGTAGTTCACACCCCTGCGAAGTCACGGCTGTTTAGCTTACCGCTACGAACATCATTTCTCACTCGTTTATCCATCCACAAAACAGAACTGCGTGCCAAATGAAAGACGGTACTACTATGTCGAACTAAATGTCCGATACGAGCTTCTTTTTCTCGACATCCAAATATTACTGTTAACATGTCAACATTGCCATCCATTCATCATAGTTCAATCGATGTCTGTCCGGTATTTTGATTATGATATTGATGCCTCATTGATTTAAACTTCAACATTGTTATACACACACACAAGCAAACACATAATTTTATTCATACATACATATATATATATATATATATATATATATATATATATATATATATATATATATATATATATATATTATTTCAAACATCAAATTTTATTACAGATAATTTTTCACACTATTCGAAAATAAATCCACATTTCTCAATATACAGAATTAATTCAATTACTGACATTTTGTTCATATGTATATATGGAAAAAAATCCTAGCCTATAAAATAAATAAATACAATATTAAATATTTATTATATATTTTCGGTCGTCTGTCATCTATCTGTACATATCATGTATATATTTTATTACAGAATTGACGTCTAAAAAGCTGTATCAAAACGGAAGAAATATCGCAAGTATGTTAGTATTGATTTTTATTTAAATGTTGATGTTTCATATATAAACGAATTGAGTCAATTAATATAAATTATGAAATGTTATTTGTTAGTTGATAAACGGTTATAGTTAAGAATGAAATGTAGAAATTAAGAGACGTTTAAGAAATCGAATAATTCTGTTCCATATTTGTAAATTAATTAATATCACAAATACCATAAAATATTTTTGTTTATAATTATTGATAATAATTAAATCAATCTATGACAACATAAGATTTTTTTATAAATATATTCAATAGTCATTTATTATTTACTACACTAAATAAAACTTTTTTGTAAATAAGTTAATTGATCGTTTTATCATTTTTCAAAAAAACTAATTAAATTAAAACACTATTTGTTCGACAGTCCATGTTTGTAAATTAATTAATATCACAAATACCATAAAATATTTTTGTTCAGAATTTTGTATAATAATTAAATCAACCTATGACACCACAAGATTTTTTTCCATGAAATATTCAATAATCATTTATTATTTACTACACAAATAAAACATTTTTTAAACAAGTTAATAGGTTATTTTATCATTTTCAAAAAAAAAAATATTGTAATTAAATTAATAATTAATTATTTATTAAATATTTTTCAGAATTTCTTATAATTAAATCACCACATGACACAATTTTTCTTACACACCAATGAATTATCACCCCAATACCACAATATATTAAAAAATGTTTAATAATTATTTACTATTTATTTTAATTGTTTATAAGTTGATGGATATTTCGATATCCATGCCATAATCATCACAAGACAATTATAAAATCTTCTAAACAAACAATCACTGATTTTTTTAACACTAACTTGTGGTGTTAGAGGTGATAATTCGTTAATATAGCTACATTTTAATAAAAACATTAAAAATAAATGATTAGTGAATACTGGATATGAAAAAATAATTCTGTATTAGAAAAATAAACTATTTAAGTATCAATAAATATTTCTATCACATTTTTTCCAAATCAAAATAATCTACTAATTACTAATTCTACTCTAAATACACACACAAATGAGAATTCAAAAATATTTTTAATAATAAATTACACAGAGATTACCAAACTGAAATGAGCAAACACATATTCGTCATAAACGCAATATTGCAAACTTGTGTATCAATAATTGCAAAAATAAATAATTTCACAGTTTCGCAAAACGGATTAGATCGTCGGACTTTTTACTCTATTAATATTTATAGAAAATTTGTATCATTTACAGTCACGCCAAATAAAACATTGAGTAATTAATTAAGGAAAACGGTTTCTTGTTTCGTTATACTAATTTCACTTTATTATGATTTGAAAATAATATTTGGAAAATAAAAAACTATATATCTTCAAAGTAAATTTAACATAAATATTTTTTTACTTTAAACTTTGAATAAAAATATTATTAAATATGCACGAGTATTTGAAGAGAATAAGAGAGATATCCCTATCTGAATATTTTTCCACATTTTTATTCCAAATACAAATATATTTCTTTACTTAAGACACTATTTTAAATACGATTCAATGTTATATTTAATACATTCATTAAAAATAATAAATATTTTCAATTAGAAAATTATTTTTTCAAATAATATTTTTTTTAATAAATACACAAATATTGAATTCATCGATTATTGAAACTACAACTTAACGATGACAATAACATTATATATATATATATATATATATATATATGAGAGAGAGAGAGAGAAACATAAAGTAGTAGAGATGAAATATTAAGTTCGTTAAAAGTAATGTAGACGCAACAACGCAAGAGATAGAAATTTCGACGGATAGAATGTATCAGGAAAAAAGTGAACATGTCACTGACTGACATACTATCTACTCAGACGGAATTTTTCTTCGATTTTTCTTTTCGGACATGTCATGGGTCGGGGCAGCTCTTTGACGTAACATTGTTGATAGAGGCGATTTCCTTTGTTCGAACTTTTTCCATATATTTATTCGAGACTAGACAGATCTCGACTTATTATCCAAGTATTATTTTATTTCGACGATATCGATCGGGGCGATCATTTAAACAATCATCATATATATAAATAGTAATACGAATTTTAAAATAACAATAATAAATATCTATTTATCTAATCATCATTTTTCGTTATAATCAAACATTTGTTCCAAATAGCATAATTGAAAATAAAATTAGTAATATTTTAAAATGCTATTTGAATCGATAATAATTTAAAATAAGCACTGTTTGGAAATACCCAAAATAATAACATTACAATTTTTCTAAAAGCTCTCCTTTCTCAAAAAGCTCAAATCTGTCTAAATTTTTATTAAAAAAAATTATATGGTAGTTAAAAACTAATAATTTTATAAAATTTATTGTCAAATTCAAATTTCTCAGAGATGGAATTAAGACAACTGTAATTGATTGATTATTAAGAAATAATTATAATGAGTAAATATTTTCATATTAACAATATTACTCATACTAAAAATAAGTCTGTACTGTTATAAGAAAAATCTCTCATAAATTCTTCATTTAAGTCATTTGATACAAGAATATATTGAAAAAGAAATGAATTTAAAATTCAAGATTATAATTAATTTTAAATTTGCATGTTTGTATTGATATTTTTTTAAAAAACAAATCAGATATTTATTTTTATTTAAAAATCATTTATATATATATATATATATATATATATATAAATGTTTGTACATCCGTCCAATGTACATATTTCCGCCCAAATGTCCGCTACATACTGACATGCCATCGAAGCCACAGCTAATCTAACATACAGTAATTTTATTTATTATTTCAGCATAAAAATCCGATAGAAAAAAAATGACTATTTCGAAAATTCCGTACAGAAATATCACCGGCGGAAAACGACGGGATATATATATATATATATATATATATATATATATATATATATATATAAAATAAAAAACACGACGAATCGTTCAGAGACCGCGTAAGAAAAATCCAGTTCTTGCCAACGCGTTTCATCGTTTCTCCCGTTTTTGAGTATTTTTGCTCTTCGGCCGTTCGACTGACACGTTTCTTTTATCTCGGGCATTTCCTCTCGTTGTGTATTTTTTTGCTAGAAGCGAAGAACTTCTTCCCTGCCAAAGAATCATTACGCATCTCGTTCTTCTGCCGTCACCGCCGTCCGTCTCGTCCCCCCGTACATACACCCACACTATGTTCGAACGAAACGGATCCCCACTACAGCCAGCCGTTGCCTCGTAGACGTCGTCGTCTCCTTCAGCAAAGTCTTCACAGACGCCTGTCAATCCATCCCTTGCCGCGAACTCTGACTGTCACCTTGTTTACACGGGAAACATCAGTCAGTTTTTTTACCTACTCGTGCCGAGCACGAATTGATGTCTTGTACAGGTTTATACATAATCCAGTAATCCGTAATATCATTAAGAACGGTAATTGTGTGATGAATAATTTTTTTTTATGTTTTTCGATCGAGAAAATTTTTCATACGGAACGATTGTCAAAGAAGCAAAAATGTTATAAAGACTATAGTATCGAAGAGTATGATAATCATAATAATGTTAATGTATTGTTATGAAAAATATTTCCAATACCAAAAAAAAAAAAAACAGTATTAGCATTTATCTAATTCATTTTCAAATTTAGAAAATATAACAAATAATTTTATTAAATCTTTTATATAAATGGTTTTATATGCAATAACATGATTATGTTTTATTTTCAAAAATATATTTGATTTTATTGAATCGTAGAATATTTTTCTAATGAAATACAAATATGTAGCATTTTCAAAAATATATTTTGAAATTGCATGTTTATTTAATCTATCAAAAATCTCTAAAGAAAACCTTTCTTTTATTCTCCAAAAAAATATAATCGTTAATCATCTATAAACAGTTATAGTTTAAAAAATAATACTACAAATTATCAAAAAAAAAATAAGATCAGTTTATATTTATAATCTCAAAAAAGATCAAACGATTATATTTTTTTCAAAAAAAAAAAAAAAACAGATTTAAATTGAACAAAAATTAATTATCCCAAACCACAAGATATTATATATATAATAATGTTGTGGTAATAATTTATTTGTATTCGAATAAATTTTTCACTTTATTAAAGCGAATAGTAACAAAATTTATTGATATTGTAAAAGATTTTCGTAATACGAAATACAATTTTATTTGGACCAATTAAATGAAAATTACAATCCTTCTCAAACACTCTATAACCTTTATTAAAAATAAAATATTAGCAACGTATTTTTTCATATAATTTAATTATGAAAATTCGGTGATTTTTTTTTAATAACAATTTTCTTGAAAAATTAATAAAGCAGACCTTTTCAAGCTATAAATATTTATCTATCGATAATTTAATAAAACGTATTTTTATACCTATCTGACCAGAACCAATTATCACTCGATAGCAAATTTATGTAAAAACGATTAAAAACGAATTCCATTTTTTTAAAAAAATTAAATTATTTTTTAAAATAATAATGCGTATTTTATGACAATAAACAGTATAATTATATCTGATCATTCTTTCGAATTAATCACGTATTATTCAAATATTGCTTGTATTAATCACAAAAATATTTCATGTACGTTATTAAAAAAAGATATTTTTTAATTACAGTAATTATAATTAATTGACAGATCGATTGTTCTAGTTACCAATTAATCAATTTTATTTAAAGAAAATCGATTTTCAAGATGAATTTATAAATTAACAACAGCTATTCATCTTCTCCTCAATGTAAGATTTTACGGTCAGGTTAAAAAAAAGAGTTATATAGAACGAATAAAAATTGAAAGTTGTAATTTTAAACATTATTGTTAATGATAATAAAACCGATGATATTCGAGTAATCGACATGAAAAATCGACCATTTCATCCATCCATCGTCGTTAAAACGAAAACGTTTAATTTTTAATTAACACGTGCCCCGCGAAAAATCCACAAACGTTTCGCAATAAAAGATTACTAACCTCTGTATTACGGTACACCGCTTTATAAAAGAGTACACGTACAATACAAACTGTATATAAACAATTTTTAATTAATACGCGTTAAGACTATCATTAAAATAATTAAGATCGTATCGCTTTACAAGCCCAACGCGTGTACACGAAAAAACGACGCGGGCGCAAAAAAGAAAAAATTCCAACCGGAATTAAAACATAAACGCCATCTTTGTGTAAACGTTGTTAGATTCCGTTATGTACCTATTTGATAGGCGACTGCCTCGGCTTGCATTTACAATTCCCCCTCGGAACCCGATCGGTGCGTGCGGAGGGGATTATTTTACAATTTAGATGCGTCATTTCAAATATTATACAATATTCAATTTTTTTTTTTTTGGTTAACATAAACCAATATACAGTACTTCGGTATGTGTTCTCGTGCGTACGGTTGCAACGGGTTTTACTTCGAATCGAGAGAACCCGCTGCAGCCCGAATCTGGTTTGGATCGTACGAGAAAATTGATATTGGATCATCATCGGAAATGAATCGAATTTCACGACAGTAAAACATACGGTTCAAGATATTTTTTTCGTATAGTTTTTCGGTACAACTTTCAATATGCACTTTTTATACAGTCTTCTCGTTTAGAAAATCCTTAAAAGTAAATATATTTTAAATGCCATTTAATTTTATAATAAATGTATAGACTAATGGTAATTGGATGTAAATAAAATATGAAATTTTCTTTTTGTACAATGAAATTGATCAAAATTTGATTTGATTTTTTTTCTCAAATTTCAGACGTAAACAAGAAATTTTTTGAGAGTACCTCGTCACATTCAGGTAAATAAACATCAATATAAATATAGATGTTTTCATGTATTTAGAAAAAAATGATCAGTACAGTATAATAAATGGCATATAAAATATATACATATAGTATTTATATATATATTTTTTTAAATATAACAGACCTAGGTTTGATTCCTTGGTCAAGACATGTGTAAATATAAAATATGATTTAAATTTTTCAGTGAGGAAATCAATTATTTTTACAAAAATGTCGATTGATCTAATTTAAAACACTAATATTTAGAATATAAAAATATATATAATTATTTTCTGTATAATAATTTATCCATACATTTTTTTTAAATTCTATGTAATCAATTACTTAGTGTTGTTATTAAAAACCTATTTTAAAAATACACATATAAATATATTTTTTTTAAAAAAAATAACAGTTATTCCAAATATAAAAGTGCTATCACATTTATGAAATACAACTGATAAAACTAAAAAAAAATATTTTCTTACATAATATTTTTTCTATAACAAATTATCTCAACGATTTTTCTAAATTTGATACAAAGAATTACTTAGACTCGTTATAAAAAGATTATATTTTTAAATTCATAAACATAAATCATTCAATGAACATATAAATATTTTTTCTAAAAATAACAATTATTCTCAGTATAAATTTACCTAATCATTTATAAAAGAGATAACTGATAAATAACATTTTTTCTGTATTAATTTATCTCAACAATTTTTCTGAATTCTATTAAATAAACTGCATAACTCCTTTATTTAAAAAAATGTTGTTTTAAAAATACACACATAAATCATTCAATAAACATGTAAATATTATTTTTTTAAAAAATAAATATTTATTCCGAATACAATATAATATATTTGGTAGATAAAAATAATAATTTATTTTTTTACAAAAAAAAACTTTCCACATGCTCTTTTCAAACTTCACAAGAAATATATTTGTTGTTCTCTCAATTAATTTAAGTGAGTTCCACTATATTTCAAGTCGTAATCTGAACATTCAAATGACCAAAACTAATAAATTTTAATTCAATGAGTCAACTACACTACTTTCTTTCATTTTATACTTTTTTTATAGCAAGAATATAAAAAAATTAACATTTTATTTTTTCTCTATATAGATTATTTTTCATTTTATATATATATATATATATATATATATATATGTATGTATGTATGTATGTGTGTGTGTGTATGTGTGCCTAGAGTAGTAAATCCTGTATAAAAAATCCTCATCAATTTGCCTGGTCAGTGTGGTGCATATGACAAAATACCAATGAATGATAATATTCAATGAGGTTTTCACCCAGCAGTGGACTAACATATACTCATATATATTAATATATATATATATATATTCTTTTTATGAAAATTTCTACTTTTTCAATAAAAGGATATAATAATAAATCCGTTATTATTTCGAAATTGTTTACATTATCGGTGAAGCTGATTTTTTTCCTGTAAACCAACACCGATATACTTTCGCCCTCACAATGTATATCCTATTTTACAATTGGTTCAGCGCGTCGATGATTATTATAAATTCGATCCAAATTTAATGTTTAATTCTCGTATCATCCCCTATTTTATATACGCTGCCCATATAAAAGCTACTAGGCTAAAATAAAATCTAATGGCTTTACAACAAATAATTTACTATTATTAAATATTTGATCAGAAATGATAATAACAGAATTATGTTACGTGTCCACTAATCCGCGCACGTTCATCCATAAATTGAAAAATAATCCGTTACATTTTCGGTAAAAACACATCGAAATCGACGAATGAATAAACACTTAACCCCACGGCGCGCACATCATACATCTTTATCAAAATAGCGATGATATAGACATAGCATAACAGTTACAAGCCACATATTGTGTCAGCGTCTCTCACTCTACTTGTTATTGAGGTTGGGGTTGGAGTTGCGGGTACGCTCCGCTCGCACCAGAGAATTATGGGGGCATAAATCCTGCTCGGGACTCGAACCTGTCATCGCAGCCACTTTGCAGCGACATCCTTAAAATGTATGTTATCACTAGCGAGAGCGCTTAGCGACTAGACAGAGCAAGAATACGCGTGTTCCGCGTTATATGGATATGTGAGAGATATATCACTGAATTATTTATATATTTTCGATATGTAAGGTGCGAAAAGATTTGCGATTAAAATAAAATGGCAACGAGGAAAGTTCGATTTCGGAGGTTCGGTGTCCTTTCACTTGTTCAATTTTTTTTTTTTGAAGGAGAAAAAAAATAGAAAAAGAAGAATTTTCGTTAGCACAGATACGTTTGTGGATCAAAGCCTCGATCCGTATTTTTATGTCACATTTATCCTCCGTAAACATTTTTTTTTGCTTTATAAATAGACCTAGAACAATATTTTTCTTCATATGAGAACACCGAAAGAGAAATCGCTTTAATTTTGAATTATCGATAACTTAATGTTCGAAATTTAACAAAATATAAAAAAACTCGATTCGTATTTTTAAATTACTCATATAAATTTTACTTTTATTTATATCTTGGAAAATCATACAAAATAATGATCACAAAAACCAATCCTTGGATGATTAAATTGAATAAAAGACTTTCGGAACAGAAATTAAATTAAATAAGAAAAACTTGAAATCAATCAACATTTATTTAAATGAAATGTTCTTGCATGCAAAAAATAAAAAGTGTTAAATGATTTTGAGAGACATTTAATTGTATTATAAAGGGTGAATGATATAAATAATAAATGATTATTGAATATTTTTATAAAATCTTTTCTTCAAATGAATTAAAAGTATTTTAATCAAATTCTCATTTATATCCAAACACCACATAAAACGTTCAAGGTATTTTAAAGGCACATTTTCGTTCGGTACACACAAAAAAAAATGAGACAGATTAGGTACGTGTACATGTATTAAGGAAACGGTCTGTTCCGTCTGACTAAAATTAAAACATTCACGAGACAAAGAAATTCGACACATATCCGTACGTTTACAATTTTCGTTTACGGCACGCACGCTCACTGTTCGGAAAAATATATGACGTGGTTATAGACTTCAAACAAAAACCTGGTTTAAATCATCAGTCATAAAAAAGATATACAAAGGTAACAGGAAAGAAAATTTATTTTTCCGAATATATAAAAAGGAAGTCGAGTAAAGTTTATTGAAATCATAAAAGGCGGCCACGCGTCCTGAATACGACAATATGTAGCATACATGCATGTACACATAAACATACATATGTTTATATATATATATATATATATATATATTGGAAAAATGTGTACACACAAACACAGTGAAACCGTTTCACCGCGTCTACATCACATGTTACTGTTCTGTGCCAATCTTGAAGCACACAATAACAAAGCAATGACAATAGTATGATGAATATAAGAGACTACAGGGACACTCAAACAATGAACACTAATATCACAACAACAAAAATATGTGAAAGAAAATCGAATTCAAAATAATCGATTTGTTATTTTTTTTTTAAAAAAAATACAAAATTAACAAGATAAATAAATAATAAAAATGAATTGTATTTAATCACTACATTAATATTCTTTGAATTTAACACAAATAAATTATCACCCCTAAACACCACCAAATTTAATCAAATATTCGATAATCATTTATTGTTTACTTTATTGTTTCTAACAACTAAATCTTTGAGTTTCCTTTAAAATAAACATTTTTAATTGAAAGAATTAGAACAGTAATTTCACAAAAATTATTTAAATCTCGAAAAATTATATTAAAAAATGATTACAAAACTAATTACTTGGATGATTCAATTGAATTAAAGAATCACAGAATAGAAAAAGAATTAAATGACAAAAATAAATTAATACAACAAAATTACAAACTTTAATATCTCTTATCAAATCTTTATTAGTAATAATTATGAATTTCTAGACTTTTAGGAATTTAAAATTTTTATTAATTAATATTCATTATTTTTCTAATTTCATAATTTTTAGGAGTTTAATTAAAAACACAAACAATATATTTATATAATGAACTATTTAAAGCAGAATAAATATATTAATGTTGTAATTGATTATTGGTTGTCAATATTTTTGATCATATTAATTAATAAATATATTTATTTTATAATTTAAACATTTTTTATATTTATTTAATTTGTCAATTTAGTAATTTGAAACTGTTTCATTTTAGATACAATTTCAACAAGTTTTATCATGTATATATGATTAAACAGATTATTGACTTAACAAAGAATGAGGAGAAGATCGTTTTATTAAATTTAATAGCGAATTAAATCGTATAATTAACCGAATTTTAATTATACTAACAAATTGCTTGATTTAAAAAAGAAATCGACAAACAACGAACGTTTGACGTACGCTGAACATCGGCGGTAAACACAGAGACGCGCAAGACGGTTTGGAAGTTTATGACAGCGACAAGAAGGGCCATGATAGCATGCAAAGTGTAAACAGCAGACTCCTCAGGTTTTACGATCCACACCGACTTATGATGAGTGAATGTGTGTACAGTTCCTTATTTTACCCATCTTTCATCCGACATGTAAATATATATATATATATATATATATATATATATATATATATATATATATATATATATATATGTATGTATGTATATATATGTATATCGTATGATAAGAAAATAAGTTGAGAAAACTTTTAAATCATTCGCCATGTATCACGAAGAATATGAATTACGTAGGAAAAGGCACAGTTGTCGACTTTTAAAGTTTCTGTGTTTATGTTTTATTTACAGGGAATAAATATAAAATTATTTTTATTTGTTTTCGATCTGATATTTTCAATTTTGTATATATTTATATATAAAAAAAGTATCAAAATCGTTACAATATATAATTCGAACATTTATTGTTGTTTTATGTTTAAAAACATTAAAAAAGAAAATATTTAAATGTCATGATAAATAGATGAATGTTTAAAAAAGCCGTTCTATTCATCTCTGAATGGATATTATTTTTCACTAATTTTCAATAGTTCGACGTAACACACGTCAATAGAAAATAATAATGATAATAAATATTATTATTAATAATAATAATAAATAATAAACAAGTCTCGTGTTGTTGATAGCCGTCACGTCATTCATGAATGAAAAGCGTCTATCAATTCAAAAACATAAAACGTATTATGTTGAACGACGTTCTTATAAAAAAGGTACAAATAGATAGATACATACACACAGTATGTTAAATAAGATAGAGCACAATTATTATTTTGTCCATAACAAATATACAATATAAATCATGTCTTGTATACACAATAAGCATATCATAAAACATTCGCTCATCTCCTCATCTGATGGTATTAAAACTTTTTGCTACGAGACATTAAATAGTTGTTGGTGGCCACAATGGCCGGCGTCCAGTGCGCCAGTATGGTCATTCCGTCATTTATCTTTATCATAAGTGTGTTAAGAGCGACGCGATGCAGTTTATCCCAGAACACAACCTACGAACTGCTTCACATCCATAACCACACACTATCAGCGTAACTAATCTTTTGTTTCCGCGATGGCCAGTTCGAGTAAAACTGCTCTTCGTACGAGCTTCGTTTTGTTTAGATACGTACAGGACCGAATTATGTACGAAAACGTGTTTGAAAATAATTCAAGTCGACTTTTCGATTTGAATCGATGTTCAAGTTCATCAAGTGAACTCGATGATACTTTTCAACTTTAAATTCGATTTTATATAAAAAAAATCATCAATTTTTTTTAATTTACTATTTAAGATCAAAAATATATACTATTTTTCAGTTTTTAATTTTTTGTAAAAAAAGATAAAAAATAAAAATAAACATATTAAACTATTTAATACTCACTGAGAAATAAAATATTTAATTTAATTGACTCAATTCTCAAATGTGCTAATTAAGAAACATTTTTTCACAATGAAATTTCTACATCAATTTTCTTTAAAAAATATATACTTGTTTATTATTTACTCATTGTTGCTACTAGATTTCAATTGAAGCATATAAAATTTATTTAAGATTCAAAGATAACAGTCATATGGAATAAATATTACTTAACATTTTTTTGATGTAAATAATGATTATTTTTTAAAACAATAAATATTTATTGTATTAGCTTATCAACAAATAGCTTAATAATAATTATCGAATACTTTTAAAATATCCTGTAGTTTTTATGATTGTAATTAATTTGTGTAAGAGTTGAATATTTTTAAATTATGCAATTTTCTTTTTATATAGACAATCGTTATATTTTTTTGAGGAAAAAAATCCATCTTATCGATCAATTCGAAAAATTCGTTCGAAATCTCCACTAAAAACAAAACGACTTGTACAACTATTGATTTGAATATCGATAATTTTCCAAAGACACGTTCTGCCGATAGTTAAAGCCGTTTCTGATCGCAGTGCATTCACCAGGAAGTGTTCTTTAACATAGTCGAGTTCAAATGCCAAACTAGGTTCCATTTATTGTACGTCATTTATGGTTAATCGTGTGTGAGAATATAATACACAGAAGCACAATAATATTCTAGTGGTCAGCGTGAAGATACCCCCGATACTCTATATGAATAAATTATGTTGGTTTCCGGGTAGGAAGTGAGCATACCACACTACTACTCTTCGACACAAAAGCGGTAGTGTTGTACCATTATTTATATTGTTGAATCGAACGTTTATCAATGAATTTAGTTTAAAAATCGACACTGGACGTTTTTGTGGCTTTAGAATAGATGGATATATATATACACACACACACACACATCTATATATCCGGTCCAACGAAACTAACAATTACGATAGTGTAAAAATGTGGAAATATTTCAAGTTTTATTATTATTTCACAGTCGGCTGAAAAATATAATTATTTTTTTCACGTCTACAGATCTGTATAATTTCAGATATATTTGTATTATGATGGATGCACATGGTGAAAATGTTTAATTGTCGGTGGAAAGGAATATATTTTTAAGAACGCGAGCATTTGAATTTCAGAACTGACATCCATTATGAATGAACTCGCAAACAAACACACACACACACACACACACATGTACGTACATACACTTTTATGTAAAAAATTGCCGCACAGTTAATTTATGTTAAATCTATGTAAATTAATGTCTAACACAGCGTTCGTAATGAAATGTACTTTTTTTTAATTTCGAACGAAATCGTTTGAGATACATTTTTATATTTCAATTTTTTTAAAGAGTAAAACTAAAATTATATTTTTTTGTTAGATATAAATAAAGATTTTTAAAAAAAAGATTTATATTTTTATACAATCAATTTATAGAAAAATGTTTGATGCTAAAATTTCATTTAGGAAAAAATTAGAATTGGTGAACTTAACTTTACAAATATTTCCAATTCGTTTTTAATTCGATATAAACCACAAAATGTTAAAAAGAATTTTAGAGTTGTCACAGAAAATTTGACTAAATTTTTTCTGGTCAAAATAATTGATTTATCCTTTATTTGTTACCAATAATAATTAGATAGTGTGAAATATAAATCAAAATTTTAGATATTAATTCAAAAAAAAGTCAATCTATTAATTATATTTTTTAATTCTAAACAGCATTTATAATTATTTATTAATTTTTTTTAAAAAAAAGTTTATTGTTAATAAAATGCCATATTTTTCAATTGACATTATTTAAAATTCTTATAAATGAATCTAAAACCATTTACATTATTCATACAGAAATGAATTTAATGTCATTTACGGTGTTCTTATTTCCACAAATCGATATTTTTTTAGAATGAAATCCGAGTTATTTATATTAATTAAATCCCGAATAAATTTCAACTTGAACCTAGGACATTAATAATGAAGTAACGAACGATTTCCAACCCTTAACAATACGTACAGATCTGATCGTAAGACATTTCTTATTACAATCAATGGTCAGTCGTAAAAAAAATCACGTCTAGTTCATGTAGATAACACAGTACGACAGTCATGAAGTCATTCAAACTCGTGAATACACACACACGTACGTACGGTCGGTCGGACACACAGAGAGATCTCTCTCGTTAGAAAACGCATAAAAAACAAAGATATATGTACTGTGAAAATCCACGCTATCCAAAGTTGTCGAGTGGTCAGACGTGGGTAGTGACCAGTACCACAGATAAGAGGACGCATAATAGAATCGGTGGAAGGATTCGCAAACAGGTTCGAGTCGTCGCGACGTCGACGCGTCTTAACTGTTTCGAATCGTGCGAGTGCACGTGCGATGATCCCGTGGCGGGTCGATGCAAGACCAATGTCGGAATCCGAACCGTGCGCTCGTCTGAAGAGAGCTATTGACCCACGAAAAGGCGACAAGAAACGCGCATCTAGATTTTACTATGGAAATGCTAATATAACAGAACACTTTTGCAGAGACGTGGAAAATAATGGATTTGGGGGAAGGAATGTGCGCGGATGGATGGATAGATGGATGGATGGTCGGATGGACGCACACACACGCATGCGAGCACGCGAAAACGTTTATGTATAATGTCTAAGAGTTAATAATAACGATGTTGAAATGTTCGATGAAACAGTACTTGCGGACGGCTTAAATAATGTTCTGATATTACGGACATTAATATTTAAAATGTTTAGTGGATGAAAGGGTGGTCGTCGGTCGAGTCTATTTGTTCAGACAATCTTTCATTAACTTGCCTACAGAACTAACTATTTTTTTTTTAATCTAATTAGATATGTTATTCGGGGATGATACAAGTATAAAAAACTTTCAACAACACTTTCAAAACGTATTTAAATATGTCATTAGATATTGGTATAAAAAATAATTCAACATCGAATTAAAAATGTGAAAAAAAATATTTATAATCGTCTCACTTTTATTCAATATAATTTATTATATTATTAAGTATTTTCAAATGAAATACACTTTTGTATTTTTGTACAAATGAATCAATCTCGTTTCAACCCTTTTACGTCTGCGAGAAAATGTTGTAACGTTTGAATGAAAAATTTCTTCGTGTAAAAGTGGATTAGTCGATAGAGCAATCCATTGAACATACAACTGAAATGAATTATGTTTCATTGAAACGATATATATTTTTTTATTAAATTTCATTTTGAATACAAACGAAAACGGCCGGTGTACGGTCACGGTTCCGTTTAAAATAAACAACCGGCGCACGTAATAAATAGTTGATAAATGAAATAGAAACAGACGCCGACATAAATTCATAACGCTAGCGACTCGGAATTTTATTCAGAAGACTTTTTCTCGTGTTCCGAGCGGTCATATTTCGTCGCGGAAAAACAATCCCCGCGTCACGGGGGCAGATTCACAAACAAGTCGAAAATTTTCGTCGTTCGGTTGAAAAACGGTCGCGCGTAAAATAGTTTCAAGGAGGCACAAACAACTGATATAAATAAAAGCCGTGGAGCAGAAGACGTCAACCAAAAACGAAAAACTAATTTCTTGATAATTTGAATATGTGGCTGCGAGAGTAAATCTCAAACAAGATGGTTTTTATCGGGCCGCGAGACGATGGTGTGGGGTCGAGACGACGACGACGACGGCGGCGGTGGCTGCAAAACGGATCCGGTACTAAGCAGCGTGTATAAAAAACTTTGCTGCATATAGATTAAAATCCACCGCAAGCGGCAGCCCCATTCAACAGGGTTGGTTTCTTGCGGCGGCTGTTCGTTCGGTGGGAAACTCTCGGTATACGTTCGGATTACTTTTTTTTCACTCGGTTCTGTACATTTTTTCGTTAGCAATATTTGAATGCATATTGGATTGAATGCATTTTAGATTGTGGTTCGTTGTTGGTTTCAATTTAAATATTTCTGCCTTTTGATTAAACGGAACTGTTCGTTTATTGCTTTTTAAATACTCTTACTGCACGTTTCGACCAAAACTTTATTCTCGTTTATACACACGCACGTGCATTACATGTGAAATGTTTTCCGTGCAACAACAATATTCTTTTACAGTGAAACCAAAAAAAAAAAATATAAATCAAAAACATTTACATACATAATTCGTTATATTTACATAAATATAATATTTCTAGCATGTCATTACTTGTATAAAATTGGAATTTATATATCAGCTAGAAAACATTGATATAATTTTAAATAAGAAATGAAAAAAATATTACACTTTTCATTATAAAAAGTATTATTTTGAAAAAAACGGTTATACTTGTATATAATTAAAATTATATTACCATTACTTTGTAAAAACTATAAAGTTATTCAAACTCAGCATTTATTTTTAATTCCAAAGAATATATAAACAAATTTTCAACAAAAACTTGAAAACCTTAAACGAATTTCTGAATCTAAAACAATTTCATTTTTTATATCTACCTCGAACAAGGAATATACAAAAATTATAATTGTATTCCAATGAAATTCCACCACCAAATTAATTTATTATCAACAAATGTACTATTACTATGAAAATTGTAAAAATATAACATTTAACAATACTCCAGTTACTATATTTTTGATACAAAAATGTATTTTAATTTTTTTAATTATTTATTCTACTTTCATATACATACTGATGAAGTAAAATATTATTTTGTATTATAACTTACTTCATCATAATTTAATTTTATATCACTCAAAGTCTAGAACTGTAACACAATTAAATTTAATAGTTAATTATGAACCATGTTGCATTTATTTTAAGTAAGACACTAAAAATAAATTCCAGCAAGCAGACTAAATTCATTGAATTGCAAATTTTCAAAACGCTCTGCTGAAGTATTTCTATTTATATCCGTGAGAAATATTATTTTTTGTAATTTTTTTCTTGCTTATTCTCTCTCTCTCTATCAATATATTTATCTATCTAACTATATATAGAGAGAAAAAGAGAGAGGAGAAGAGAAAGAGAAACCAAGTAAAAAAACATGGATACATAGAAAAGAGACATAAGAAAATTCTTCCTAATTAAATGGAAGAAAAAAACAAAGAATCTGTCAAAGTGGAAAGTTTTGGGAGAGGCTTTTATCCCACAATGGATATAGATAAGCTGATAATATATCACTCACCAACTCTGCTCAGCATGGAATAACCAGTGAATGGTAACATTCCAAAAAGTTTTTACCCAGCAGTAAGCTGATATGAATAAATGATGAATATATATATATATATATACACCAATTACAATCAAAATATTTTTTTATAATAATAATAAAGGAATTATGATTTAAGATTTTTAAAATGAAATATCTTCATTATCATATCAGTTTATATTAGTTCACTATTAGACAAAAACATTACTAAATATTATCATTCACTAATATTTAGTCATATTCAACACGATGGTCAAGTGGGTGGTTGAAGATTTTTCAATCAGAGGTTATTTCATCTCACCTAAAAATTCTCACCTACTTTATTTCTTTAATTGATTATCAAACGCATTCTTCCACATGATAGGCGTTAATATAAGACACTACGCCACTGGTTAGTATGTATGTATGTATATATATATATATATATATATATATATATATATATATATATATATATACTTTATGTGCAATCATGTATCAGATACTGATTTCAATTTATATTAAATTCATTCCAAATAATGTAAAGAAAAAAATCAGATTTCGAAGTGAAACGTCAACAAAAATCACTCCCACACGAAAAAATCACTCCTACACACAAATACCTATTTTAACACTTCATTGTGCACATTCCTGTCCGCTAATTGTTTCGTTCTACAAATAAATAAAGTAGATGTCTTAAAATGGAAACTAAAAACAAAACATTATAAGAATTTGACATCGGACCTTGACAGAACCATACAACCTTGATGGAAATTTGTAACATGAGAATAGTTTAGAAATTATTGTACGTTCCAATCATGTTTGTGTTTTTTTTCTAAAGATTCTATAATTGTTTTTAATGAAAATTAGTTATTTATTTTAATATATAATTAGAAGAACACCATGTGGATTCTCAAGATGACAGAACAATAATCAGTGTTAAAATATTTTTCAAAATTGGTAAAAAGCAATTAAAGAACAGTTTTTGGTATGAAAACTGATTATTCGTTTGTGTAAACTGATTTATTCTTCGAACAAATTTTACTAAATACAACTCACATTAAAATAAATTATATAAAACTGAAGTAAGTGAAAACGTGTAAAATGAAGTAAATGAAAAATATTCAATGGACATAAAGAACAAAATTATTCGAATAATTTGAAAAAGGTTCTAAATAGCTATGTGTGGAATATTGTCTTTTATAACTCGAAAATATGGGTTGTAAGAAAATGTAAGAGAAGCAAATTAAAGGCATTTAATGTTAGAAAAAAATGGAACGAATCACATGGACTGCAAAGATAAGTTTTAAAAAAAGTTGATGGAATAAAAAGATGAAATCAATTTATAAGACATTTATATAGATATAGGAGTATTCTGAAAGAAGAAATGGAAGATAAGAAAGGAAGAAAAAGAAAATACCAGTAAATTAAATAGCTTTAGGAATATTGGTTTATATATAATATTTATGAAGAGATTAATGGAAGATAGGGAGTATAAATCGTCGACTGGACAAGAAAATTCACGACAGCCAATCTTTGGACCGTGATAATTTTTTTTCTATTTTTAATGAAAAAATAATTATGTACTAAAAATTTAATTAGAAAATCATAGAAAAATAGTTGATACTTCTTTATTCTTTTCATTAAAAAAAATATAAGAAAATATTAAAAAGGAAAATTTAAAAAAAATGATTTCTTACCATAATCTTGCTATTTGCATTTAATCATAAATATTGTATAATAGTTTTAATAAAAATGATTATTAATATATTACACCCCCAAATAGTTTTTACAATGACAATTCTAACCTTAGCAAAAATTATAAATAGATTTTCCTAGGAAAATTGTAAAAAAATGATAGGAACAATAATAAATTAAAAGTTATGACAAAAAAATATAAATGAATTTTTGTAAATTATTTATATCAGTTACTGAATTATTCAAAAAAGTATATATGAAGAAAACCTTCATATCAGTAATTTTTCCATACAATTTTTTTTATCTAAGTATCCGTACAATAAAATCTCGTCAGGTGTTACGAAACCAGAAGTAAATCGAATTCGCGACACCCCTAAAACCACCACTGTCAGCGGCAAGTTTAAATATCGTCTGCAGTCCGCCACCCCAGACTGCGACGGGGGTGGTACTTATAAATCTTTTGCAGGCTCCCCAAACCCTCGTGCCGAGATAATATTTAACTAAATTCTTGCTCCATATAACTTGGCAACCTGGATTTTTAACGAAGTGACTTTAAGAGCCTATAAAATGTTCTTTATCGTCTGATAAATAAAACGTACAAATCTGTACTCGCCGTCCCCCGAAATCGATAATTCCTGTGTATATACACGTACAATGTTTGTCCTTTTTTATAATATTATTAATTCATTGGATTCATGCATGGATTTTGTACAGATTCGTTTTGTTTGTGGATAAGATGAGGTTTGTTTATACAAACAGAGTTTGTATTAGTCGAGATTTGAGTAAGCTTGATAATTTTGTTCATAAAGATTTTGTAAATCACAAATACTTTAATTATTTTCAACAATGGATATTTAACTAACATTTTTTCAAATATATGAAAAATATTAAATTTCATCAAATAATATATTTACACTCGTGAATAGAAAAATAAATTTGATTTATAACTCTAGTTGATTCTCATCCATGCAAATAAATCTCACTCACGAACCTGAATTTTAATAACAATATTATTTTGAAATAAATATTTATCAATTTCTTACGAAGTTATATAAAACTGAATCAGTTACAATTCCAAACTAATTGTGTTCGAATGTTGATTAAAAATATACAGCAATTAATTAATAAAATACTTAGATAAAAGTTATGCTTCGTGGTTTAATAATTCATATACGAAAAAGAAAATATCGTCCTGCTATCCTCTTACTTTTCAATCACAAAACATTTTTATTCAAATAAAAATTATAAAAAGGCTTAAAACATTCATGTATATAAAATAAATATATGTATGTATAGGAAGATATTAATTAAACGTCCCCGATATAAATTTCATAAAACAAATTACACAGCAATTAATATTTAACATATATACAAATTACTGACATACAACAAATAATATAAATATATGTTTTAATAGAGCCGTGCGTTCCTTCTCTCCATTAATATTTTATTATATATTCTAGTAATGATTACGTACGACATTATGTTAATCGTTTCTGTATCATTAATATGAATTTTTTCTTGTGTACGGATTTTATTATATTTTAATTAATTACATTGTGTTTAATAACAGATATATACATATTTATGACTATAAAAAAATATGTTTCCGTTCTGAACGTAATAATATAATTATTATTTGTCGGTCTAATATATTATTATAACGACGCCATCATCTTCACAGAAATAAAATTGAATGAACAGTGAATAGGTATGGAACGAATTGATAAGATAAATAGTTTCATACTGGGGTAGTTAATTATCTTTCTTTGAAAAAAAAACTACACTTGATTCTACCTCAATGAAAATCAGTCAATAAATAATATAGATATTATATCAATATAAATTATTATTTTGAGGGAAAACACATTTTAAAATTGTCACGATATTCAAAAAATTTTTATAGAGTTATAATTATTGATTTTCATCAATAAGAAATATTCTTATTAAATCTATTTAAAATATTACGACAGTATTATAATATTTTAAAAACTACAAACGATTTTTTTGTAAAATTTCATATTTCAATTTAAAAATCAGAAATGATAATTTCTTAGTTATTATTATAAAAAAAATATTTTAAATGAAATTGGTAATACCAGGTTTGTTCTGAAATGTCAGTCAGAAAATTAATTAATGTTGTTTTTTTAGATCTGTCCGTTTCCCTTTACATATATATATATATATATATATATATATATATATATATATATATATATATATATATCGTTTAGGGATCTACGTCGAAATAATTCTTCCAAATCATCTCCATTACACATTAAACACAAAAACCGTTCGAGGTACACACAAACAAGCGCACACATACAATTAATTCTGGCGAGACCAGGAGCGCGCAGGGAACCCGTCGAAACGTATATTACAACTTTTATTTCCATTAAATTTCCATGAACAGCGCAGCAGCGTCACCTACATATGTGATACGAATTTCTGCCACAGTTGAGGGATTTAAAATCAATTAAAAACAAAATTAGACCTCGACAGCCCTCGCATACAAACCATCCCTTAATACAGGTATTTTCATTTCATTTCTGTTGGCGACATTAAAAATACGGCCGACGGCGGGGCGGAAGCGCGGCTGTATACGTGCGAGTCGGAAATTGTAGCGTTTTCCAATGGTGGGAAATTGTGTACGTGTGTGTGTGTGTGTGTGTACGAGAGTGTTGTGTGTACGGGGGCCAAGGGATACACGCTTTTTTTTGTATATGTGCCGATGCCGCCACTGAGCTGTGCGATGGGACGAGGATGACGGGGATACGTTTTCATGCGGCTATAGATTGGTTCGTACACAAACATTAACAAACAAACATACGTACAAAATATATATATATATATATATATATATATATATATATATATATATATATATATCAGTAGCGTATACAATGATAACACTTTTCTATATTCAACACAAAATTACACCAAGTACAAGTTCATCTTTGAACAAAATCGATTCTAATATTCTTATATCAAATATATTTTAAGATCCATTTTTATCAGGCAGGTATTCAAGCATATAAAATAAAATTTTCACCAAGACATTAAACCTGTCTCCGATTTACAAACGTTGCTTAGACCAATTAATTTTTTTTACAAAAAAATATTGCACAAAATTCACAATTAATAATCAATTGTCTAGATTGTATACAAAATAAATATACAAAATATAATAAAACGACTAAATTTGGAAGTGACTATAATGAGTGTTTTGACCAATCGATCACCAGTCTTCTCACGTATTAATCACTGAACTACAGTCAGTTCTTATGCTGTCAAATTAATTATGTAAATTACTTGAAAGATACAGTTGTTTCGTTAAAGAGGAAAAAAGGAGGAACAAATCTCGTCGGTCAATAAAACAACACTAAGTTTTATTATTATGTTTATATATGTTATTCTATTAACTGATTTAGAAAAATCATATAAAATTCTCTTATCGAAAAAAATATTCTAAATTAACAACCAGAAACATCAAACTTTTTTCAAATGAACTATTCCTGAAAAAAGGAAAAATGACCAATCAAAGAGATCTTGGAACAGCAGAAGAAAGGAAATAAAGACATATAATCATTTGCAAGAAAAAATTCCCTTAATAAAAAAATTTGGTACTTGAGAACTGAAAAACTGCATAGCTTAGAATAGTTCAAGCATTACTAAAAATGTACAAACATTTTTTTAAAATAATCTCTGTCTGAAGACTGAAAGAATGGCCAATCGAAGAGATCTTAGAATAATGAAATAAAATAAACAAATATCTGCTATTGTTTTCAGGAAGAAAATATCTTTAATGGAGAATTTTGATTGAGAACTGGAAAGCTCCATAATGTGATATCCAATATCTTTCCGAATAATCTTATATCTATTCACAAATCTCTTCCTGAACCTTTTTATAAATCTAAGATCCAAATTAAATATAAATAATCCTACAATCTAATTATTAAAATATGTATTGTCAATTAACAACTTTGAACCAATCAACCAACTTATTTCAATATCAATTTTGAATTGAAGAATAAATAAAAATAACTGATGAAATAATGTATATAATTTTTACAAAAGAAAAATTATTTTTAAAATGAATAGATTTAATGAAAATTCAAAAAAGTCGCCATGGTCGAAAGTGAATCATGTGTAGTGGATTAACCAAATTAAACCACAGTACCAAACTAAATTGGTAACAAAAACCACTTTAATTAAAAAATACATATCTCCATCGTGTTTTGATTCATGGATATGTTTTGGAGCTGAATACTACTGTGGAGAGACTGCAGAACGCCACTGACTCTACACACACCCTTAATATATACAGAAATATTAATATATATATATATATATATATATATATATATATATATAAATGAATTTGTGTTGTGTATATGTATATTATGGGGTTGTTTGTGTACGTATGTATGTTTGTGTTTCCGTGTGTGCGTGTATGTGTGTGTGTGTAGGATTCGGGTACGTAGAGGGTGGTCGATTTCGTAAATATAACACACCACGTAGTGGATCGAGGTGGCTGTGGCGACGGTGGGGCGGTGCGTACAAAACTTTTTGATTGACAGCTCCGTCTGTCCAATCACGAGGCCGGAATACTGATGAGGTACACGTCAATCACGCAACACTTCCTCATACCCTCGATGAGGCGCAACGTTTGAAACTCGCTGCACGTTGCCGCGGCGGTCTATGTCGACCGGCTGACACGCTATACCTCCGACAACGAGAACCCGTACAACCGACGCTGTAACGTCGTTCAACCCCGTGCCTCTGAATTATAACTGGCAAATGATAGAAATTCGAGACGTTCGGAAAAAAGAAAAACGACACATCGGCTCGCATCGAATCGTTACGGTCGAATTGGCCGTAGTTGTTGGCGTTGTTGCTGCTGTTGTTGTTGTTGTTATCATTATTACTTCTTTTTTTGTATAAGCGTTTCATTCGTTTTTAATTTCGGAATCGGTATATTAATCAGGGGATGACGGACACAGAATCACCAGAAATGAATAGTAATGTAGCTCAATCGAATTTCGACGAAACGTATTGAAAATTCAATCAAATACAAAAACATATTTAGATTACAGGACACCGTTTCAATTCTTAAAATTAGTTTCTTAATCGAGTTTCTAGAATAAACTATTCACAAATTTAAAAAAATGGGCTCATTCTAAAATACATTGATTTTTCAAAAAATACATCAATATTATAAAAATTAAAATGTAGATTAAATTAGTTTAAATTTTTTTATTTCATTTTAACAATGATTTTTTTTGTTTGTGTATAATATATGCATTATATGTATATATGTATGTATCCATAAAAGTAAAAATACTTTATTAAATGGTATACAAAAATATAATATATAAAAAAATATAAACATTACATCCCTTGTGAAACTGTTTCCAAAAATATTAATACTTATGTTGATTATTGATTAAAATAAACTATTCTAAAATAACATCTTGTATTAAACAGATTGATAGAATTGTCACAATTAAAATAAATTCAAGAAATCATCTACATAACTCTTATATACCATAATCATGAATTTCCATAATCATGAAAACTATCCCTAATTCTCATTTGGGCTCTCCTATATAAACCCTTAGATCATCAATTATGAATTTAATGCACTTAATTTTATTTAAATTATTCAGAATGTTACCTTATCAAATATAAACTTTTTTAAGAAATAAAAATTAAAATCATTAAAACATAAAAAATATCAATTAATATAAAATTTTAGAAACAATAATACTATTCAGAAAATATAAAAAATGTATATAGGTATTTTGTCACTTACATTTATTATTATGTTCAAATAAAATATTATCTTCAAAGAAAATGTAAATTCACTAGAAATCTGAAACAGAAAAAAGAAATATTTTAGTGTGATTTTTACAACCATTTAAACAAATTCAATTTTATTCAAAAATTTAAATTTAATCAGCTTGCATATTCAAGATACTTTGGTTATTTTCTAGATTATATCAAATTATTTTTCAAGAAAATATTTAATCAAATACTTATAAAAAATTATTAATTAAAAGTATAGGTGGTTCAAATGAGATTGAAAGATTTAGACATACATTTATTTTTTTACTATCATCTATTCTTATTTACTATCTTTCAGTTTCAATTGGACCACTATATACAATATATAGGGATATCGAAATATAACTCAAATATTTGTGTTTTATTAAAAAGAAACTATACACATGTTTCCCTATACACCACCCTATACACAGATTTCTTTTTAATAAAACATAAATCAAGACGTCACATTTAGATAACCCTATACTATATCTATATATATATATATATATATATATATATATATATATATATATATATTTAAATTACAAAATAATTAACTACTAAACGCAGACAATAAAATCAAACCATAAAATTAATTAAAATAATAAAATAACTAAAATCTAATATCTATCATGAACATCTATTCACGTTCAAGTACCGATAGTACAATCAGCCATATTGCCTCACTGTCATCAAAATATAATCATGAAAAATTTAATGTACAATAAAATTCAATTCGTTTACCTTATAAACAAATATAGACGAATGAACGTACATTATTTATCAATAAAATCAATAATTGTAATTTTACTTAAAACAAACTTTGAACACGATTATCGTTTAACTAAAAAACACATTTATAGGTACACCATTCGTTCCAAAATTTCACTACTACAATATTTTATATTAACATATTTTCACTGTAAATGCGATCAAAAACTCAATGTGCTGTATTTCAAAAATTATGAAATAAGTCTATACTAGATAAAGCAATAAGTATGTTCTGTAACAGAATTATATTCTTATATATATATATATATATATCTTAATGTGATATCTAGATTTGTGATTTATTAAAAAGAAACATGTATATAGGGTGGTATATATGGAAACATGTATATAATTTCTTGTTTCTTTTTAATTAAACACAAGATAGGCGTCACATTTGGATAACACTATATTATAGAATTTTCAGACTTACAATGTAGAAAATTTAAAAGAAAAATATTTTTAGATATTAAACATAGATATAAATATTGTACAATAATAAATAGACATATAAGGTGATCGAAATGAGATTTCAAGATAATTAAGGATTTATATTTAAATATACAGTTATATTAAACACTTGTCTGATAATTTATTTTCGAACAAGTATGTCTATTCAGAATAATTATTTTTTTTAATAATTTGTTTATATAAATTAGCAAGAAGTGTTATCAAATTTTATATTCAGATATAAGGTTTTCCAATGAGCGCTTCAAAATTTTAAATGAAAATAAAACTAAAAGTATTTAATTAATTAGTTTTTTATTTTTTTATTTTTAAACATATTCTATGCCATTAATGATAGAATACAAATTCACTCATATGACCATCACGACTTCCTTGACATAGTGCATTCGTTGAATTCAATTTTTAGTCACTCTTTCATATAATTGTGGTCCAATTTTCAAAGTTCTAACATTCTTATTGAAAAACTCTATATTTTTAATATTGTGGCAGGTCTAGTCCATCAAAGTCAAGTTTGGCCAAAAAAAACTCATAACTTTGAAATGAAAATGAAACTCGTCATTTCCTCTCAAAGACATAAATTATCTATACTCAAGGTTAAAATATGAAAACTATTTAAAGAAATCACTGTTCCATTACATAACACTGTTTATCAAATTGTTTGATAAATATTTTGACAGTTCTATCATCATTTTCAGTAGAAGACAATTTAATATAAGAAGTTAATATTTATAATAATTTAATATATTTTTAAATACATACATATATACTTATATATATTATATGTGTGTGTATATTTATGTACAGACGAACATTTTACACATTTAAATATATTACATATTTTTGTAACTGAAAATCGTAACATTCTTGTGTTGTAACACCTCGTAGACAGTATTAAAAAAATAAATAATACAAACACGAATTTTTATATACATATGTATGTGTGTCTGTGTGTTTTGAAAAAAATTCCCCGACACTGAAAATAGTGTTCGTAAAATAAATAAATGCTGTGAAAACAATTATCGTGTTCATCTTTAAATAACAGAGACTTGGATGACTGACGTACGTGAATTGACAACGTGTCAGTAACATTGGACAAGAAGCCGTTCGGACTTTCGAAACATATTTGCAACACAAACGAAAAGAGACACGCTAATTGGTCTATATATATATATATATATATATATATATATATATATATATATATATATATATATATATATATATATATATATACATGTGTGTGTAAAAATCTCTTTAAAAAATTATATAAAATATAAGCTTTGACCTATTTAACCTCTTGCCTGATGATTTTTTCAAGTAAATATGCTTACTCAAAATATTTAATTAATTAATTTATTATTGAGACTATGATTTTGAAATTTGTTTGAAATAATTAATTTATAAAATTATCAAATTTTGTAATTTTGCATTCAAATACTTTAGATATTGTAGCAGGTCTATTCTTTTAAAGTCAAATTTGGCCAAGAAAACTCATGTAGAGGAATTTCAACATTTCCACTAGAAGAGTGAATAAATCATTATATAAAAGATAGTAAGACTATTTTTTAAATATAACAAAAAAATGTTAGAAGTTGAAATTTAGTCAAGAATTGATATTAAGTTTCTAATATTTTTAAAAAAATGTACAAGTAATTTTAATTCGTTGTGAGAAGTTTAAACAGGTTTTGTAATGCCTCATACAAATATTTAAAAATGAACTTGGAATATTTTCAATCTACATACAAATTAGATATATTTAAAATGAAAAATATCCAATTGCAAGTCTAACGAAACACAAAGAAATAATAATTTACAACAAAAGAGTTAGGTGAATTAACCAAATGTAATATTTATATTCCTGCATGAGTATGTGTGTTTATGAGTATCGCATATTACAAAATGAATACAAGGTAATCCAGTCCACAAATATAATGATAATATCGTCGCTGGTCAATAGTTGTCAGTCGTGAAACGGTGGGCGGTTGAAGAAGGAACGACGTCCGGGCCGTCAGAGAGTTTACAATGTGTTCGTGTTAATCGCGGAACGTCCCCGTGGCTTCACGTGTCTGTCCGCACCTCGTTGTCAACCTGTCGCCTGTCACATCGCTTCAATACGAGCGGCGACGGAATATTTTGTGAACTCGAGCCTCTCCTGACGTTTTAATATAGATCCGAGATGGATTTTTTTATTCCGGCGCGGCACGATTTTTTCCCTGTACGCTTTTCCTTATTTTTTTTTATACATCGACGAACGACATAGAAGATTGACGGTCGATATCGATTCGAGCACGAGATCATTACGATTTTTTATTTTTTTTAAAAAAAATGACTAGGTTCACTTATCATTTTTGTTAAAAAATCATATGTTTCGTACAAATAAAACTGAACAGTATTACAAATGGAATTTTCATTTTAACAAAAATAAATCACCAGAAGGTATTGTAAAAAAATTCAACAATTATTTATTCTTCACTATATTTATTTATAAGCTACAAAACCAACTCATAAATAAATAAAACGAACAATAAATATTTACCGAACAATTTTACAATATATTCTAATATGATAATTAATTTGTGTGAAAATAAATTCGTCACAATTCCAAAAAAATAATAAATGAATCATTTATTCTTAGAATAATAATTCAGCCATCGAACTAAACATCAACGAATAAAATAAATAAGAAATGATTTTAAAACACTGTTGTATGAGTAAATAGTTTTAAAATAAATTTATTTTTTTTTAATACCAAAAACCAACAGTGAAAATTTGAAATTTATTTACTGAAAAACAGCTCTCGATTTTTGATATGAATTCGAACAATATTCTTCTCTAAACAAATATGTAAAAAGTATCATTTTAAATTTATTTATGTATAGGATTGATGTTTTTTAAGCGTGATAGAACTTTAAGTTGAATCCCTATCAATAGTTATTTAACCTAAAAAAACATCTTTATATATACAAAGAATATTTTTTTGGTTAGATAGAATTTTCAATAGGAATTCATTTTAAAATTCTATTACGCTTAAAAAACACCTATATAGTCTCATATTTCTACATTTGATTTTTATAAATAAATAATTAATTTGATAAGATTGAAGTTAGTTATTTAGATTAACATCTGGGCAGTAAATCAGATTCTAATATTTCAAACAAAAAACAATTTTTTTTTATTCTTCTCATCAATCTATTCTTCAATCATTTCAATAAATAATGCAGTAACAAAAATTTTTTTAATAAAAAAACTCATATTAATTTATTACTAAAACATTTTATGAAAAATTAATAAGAAAAAAATAAAGCTCTTGATTTGAAATTCTGGAATTTGATTTGTTACTCTGATTTTAATTTAATCAGAAATTTTTAAATTATTTATTTAGAATGCAATGAGCATTTTTAAATGAGAATATAGTATATAATTTCCTTTTTTATCATTGTTTCAATATCCGTTCTCGACTGAAAAACAAACAGATAGTTCAGAGAAGAGTTCAAAAAAAGTCCATAACTAATTTTTCTATGCATCTCGTTGAACTTTTGCAATTTCCGCTCTTGATTCCTTGCATATATTTAGTTGCATAAAGTATATAAATGTCTTGTTTGTCTGATTGTACGTCTGCATCACACACACATACGAAAACAATTTAATAATTGCAATCTTGTCTAGTTCATTGTTCAGATAACGACATCTGGTAACGTTCCAGACGTTTCGAAAATGTCTCGTTTCGAACATAAAGAACGAGATCGGTCAGTATGTTGTATATGAGAGCCAGACGAAATTATCACACGTGAAGGTTGTCGACGACGATGGTGTTTCTCCACGGGTCGCCAGCCGAGCCGTACAATGCGTGGGCGCTGGACCGTGCCGCGGCCATGCACGGTATTGCTCCCGCTCTGTCGCCGAAGAACTTTGCTTTGATCTACGCCGCAGCATCGGCGCACTAACAATATAATTGAAGTGTAATTCTAGGCTGTACAGTAGCCACGCCATTGTCGAACGTCATGAGATATTCTTGTTTGTTTGCGGCGTGCGTAGACGGGACGAATAACAATGCCAGACAATGCAGACGACAATAATACATCATTATGTAAATCCTTATATATATATATATATATATATATATATATATATATATATATATATATGCAATCATTAAAACGGATAATTCATTCAATGCACCGTTCAGAAGATAATCGATTCTCTTATAATTCTATTGTTCGAAACAACGTCTTCACTAATCCTCAAATTATTTTTTTAAGATTACCAATCAATGATTAAAATAATAATAATTAATATATTCACACACACATATAAAATAAATAAATATGAAACAATAATGTAAATTGTTAAGATAACCTACTGAAGAGATTTCATTTAAAAGTTAGGTGTATAAAGAAAAATTATATTAAATGAAAATTTAAAATAGTACGAAAAATATTAGAATTTTATTATTACATTTGTTCATCTTACAATAAAGAAAAAATACTCATTTCAAATCCAAGTTTTTTATCAAACAAAATTCTTTTTTTTAATATATAATTCCAGATGAAAAAATCTTGTATTTTTTATCAAATTTAATTTCAGGTTTAGGACTGAATATTATAATAATACTGCCCTTTATTGATAAAAATGTTATTTAAAAAAATTCTAATTTTTCAATATATAAATTCAAGATAGAAAACATCTTGTATTTTTTTTATAAAATTTAATTTCAGGTTTAGGATTGAATATTATAATAATACTGTCCTTTATTGATAAAAATTTTATTTAAAAAAGTCTAATTTTTCAATATATAAATTCAAGATAGAAAACATCTTGTATTTTTTTATAAAATTTAATTTCAACACTTGTCGAATAAAAAAATTATATTAATTTATTTAAAAAACATTATAAATAAATATTTATTAAACACTGTTTCAATATTTTGAAATGATAATTCATTTATATAAAAATAAAACTGAAGTTGTAACCCTCTCAAATAAAATATACTCCAAGCAAGAAAACTCATTTTATAACAAAAAAGCTCTGACGATGATAGCATCGCCATCGAAATGTGCATCAGTCGATTATTATTATAAACAACAATGTCAACAATTATTGTTCACTTTATAATTATTGAACACTTTATAAAATTTTGTGATGTTGGGTGATGAAATTTCATTTGTGTTAAAGAAAACTCCTATCAATTGAAATTTGAATTTATATTTTTTTATATTTTTCTAATTTAATTTTGAATGTATGATAATTCCTTTTATAAAAATAAAAAAATATTTTTCAATTAAACAATTTCAATAAAATCATCAATTTTTTGTGAATAATTTAATCTTATTCCAATTAACAACGTTTTCTCAATCGACTATATTTCATTTATTGTGTTGTTTTATTTAAAATATTTTTCCACTTTTCTATTTTAATAATATTTAATTTCAATTTTGAGACTGGATATTTCAACACTGTTCTTTATTATATAAAATGATTATATATATTTTAATAACTGTTTCGAGTATCATTTCAAGAACACATTTTGATTCCAGAAGAAAAATATGATAGCTCAGTGTAGTCGTATATTGAAATTCGACCTGTCACAAGGTTCATATTTATGGATAAACATTTATCACAAAAACAGTCGCATGCAGACGAATATAGCGAAAGTCGAAAACCAATTTTTACATTACACACAATATTACCTGTATATATATATATATATATATATATATATATATATATATATATATATATATATATATATATATATAATATGGAAAAAAATTCGAGAGAATATATTTTAAATTTCATATTGTTACAGACATATGAATTTTTCATAATTCTATTAAAAATTCTCTATTAAAATTGAGAAGTTTGTAACTAGTATGTGAGTTGATTCGAATAACAATTAAATATTTCAATAGTTTATTTGTTATAATTTAATTAGTAATATTTATGTATTATTTTAATAAGAATTTTCCAAGCAATAATTAATAGAGTTGTTGTTTGAAGACTTTAACTAATTGAGTTAATAATTTCCCTTTTACAAATATTTCTATATTATTCATCATATTTCAATGTGAAACCATCAAGCTCATATCTCAAACACAAATGTATAAAAAAATCTAAAGTTACAATTTGTTCTCTTTCCGAGAAGCAAACTGCATTTTCTTATCTATTAACTCGACTTGTTCAACACAAACCAGTAACCATCTGCTAATTTATTATTCGACCATAAACAAACAAATAAACTTATAGATAGATTTCTTCGTGCTGATATACAGCACTTGCCGAGCGTTTCTCTCTTTTTGAGACAAACTAATGCCCGTTGCGGCCTTGATGGTTAACAAGCAAAGAAATCATAATTATTAGATGTTTATCGTATCTGAGTTTTTACTTATTACGGATTGCCTAACACGGCTTCTTAATTATATGTTCTCTTATAGAAACATCTATATTAATTTATTCGTACATGTTTTCCACAACAAATGAAACTGTTTATTTATAATTTATGTTTAAATTAGTTTCGTTCTTAAAAATATTGGTAAAATTTACTCTGCACGTATATAAATGAAGAATGATAAAAAATTCAGACTGATAGTTCTAGACCCATCGAACGACATTGTTTATAAATAAACGAGTACCATGAACTCCTGAATGTTGAATAAAGAATTGAAAAAAGCTAGCCGGTGGACTTAATGATCGTAACCACAACTACTATATATAACTTAATTATTCATACGGCTATTAAATTGAAAAGTTATACAATACGTACACATAAAAAGTTAAACTTGTATGTATGTATATGTATACATATAAAAAAATATATGAAATCAATTTTATCGGCAATGGATGACTGACCTTTTAAAATGCACAATAGTTTTTTTCACATTTCATTTTTAATGGAATCCATTGTTCCTTTGTAAACATCAGAATATTAAAAGCATTAAAATTGGCCTTTTATTTAATACATATTATATATATATATATATATAAATTGAAATTTTTTTATCATTTTATTATTTATTATCAATATACAAAATAGGTTATGTAGTACCTTTTAACTCAATATCAACATCTGATAAAATATTATCTTGAGACACTGTGTAGAATTTTAAACGACTGTAATTGATAAAATCAAATATGAGATAATAAGACAGCCTGAATATAAATTTATAAAAAATATAAAGGTTAAAAGTAGAATAAGAATAATAATAAATAATTTTCTTAAAAAAATATTTTCCAAAAATTAGAATAATTGAATTGAGTTATCGCATTCACTTCGAAGAAATTATTTTGTGGGCAGAAAACTTAAAATTTTTGGAAAATTATTTTCGAATATTCTTATTAATTTTTTCCAACATATGTAAATAATATTTTAGAAGTAATGAAAATTAAATATGGATAAAATATGTCCCCTTATGACTTAAAAACTTTGATTATTAAAAAATATGAGAATAATATAAAGAATTTGAAGTGTAGTGTTGAAAAAAATGAAAAGAATTGCATGGACTGGAAGATTCTAAGAAAAATTGGTGAAAATAAAAGTTTATGGAAAATTGTAATTAAAAGATAAAATCAATTTAGAAGATATTTTTATAAATATTACAATTTCATGGTGAATATTTTGGATGGAAAGAGGAAAATGAACATCAAAACAACAGTATTTTATTTTGTATATGAGTTCATGCTTATGTAGTTATGAAGAAATTGATGAAAGATAAAAAGGAATAAAGGAGAAGAATAGCTACAAAATAATCTTCAGATTGAATCAGTTTCATTCGGCTAAAGTTGAAAATTGATATTTGTTGAATTACCTATGTCTTTTTCATCCAAGGAGGAACATCTATATTATTTTTTGAAATAAATCTTTGATCAGAGCTCATGTATGCGTGTGTAGTATATAAATAAACTTAGATTCTTATTTAATAAGGATCAAAAAGCATATCATGTTACATTATAATAGCCGTTTCCGGATTTTGCGTACTGTGCACTAACAACTCTGCCAATTCGTTACACTAAAGTAAATACATGAAAAGTCTTACAAGAAACAAGTATCATTTGTACACGCGGTCCGCTAGATTTTCATCGCCGCGCGGTATGAAAATCATCGGCATATCATATTTAACAGTGTATGAAAACTTCTAATGTAGTCGGTGGCAATTCAGCGTATCAGAATCACTACGATAATGTTTACAAACGACCAAGTGCAATAAACGCAGTTGCACATTGCACCGAATGCGGGTCAGCGAGTTCGCGTGTAGCTTGGTTTAGTGTCCGTTCGATGCAGCACTCGTTGGTAATTTGTTCAGCCATCGTTGCGTGACAAGTCGGTACCGCCTTTACCACCGACTGTTTCGAGACCACCTCTTCTCTCTACAATTCTTAACTATTGTTTTTTTTTTCAGTTTCTTATACAGTCGCAATATACATATCTCCATGTATATTTTATACCAGCACAGGGTGAAACTCGCAAGTTTTAATACCGACAATCCATTGAACAATTCCTAGAAACGATCTACGTTATAGTAGCTATGAAACTTTTCGTAGTTTCAATTCGAAAAAAAATTATAAATTATACAAAATATCCAACGTGCAAAATTTATTATATTTTTCAACTATATGAAAAACATCAAATTATATATATATATATATATATATATATATATATATATATATAATAAAATATATTTTCATTACATTTGTCCCTACATCTTTCCCAATAATTTGATAACATCAATCTTTTATGACTTTTCGTGTATATCACTGCTATTAAGTCACGCATAAGGAAAGCTGCCAAAAGAACGAAACGGTCTTTGTTGTGATTTCATTCTGCTGGAGTTCTTTTTTCTTCTCATACAATCGATATTAAAAATACGGAAAAATGTTATCGAATCACAAGTAGTCGATTCGAAACGTATTTAATTTCGCTTTTCATTTCATAAATACGTTTCTATTGTACATTAAATTTCTTTTTAACGTCGTTCCTTTTTCTTTTTCATTTATATACATTAAAACACACACACACACACACACATATATATATATATATATATATATTCATAGACTGGTATAAAAACTTACAGCTTGGAAAAAATTAAAAATTGTTCATTTTCCTTCTTGACAATTTTTCCAAAGTATAAATGTTTATGAAAATAATAATACATTTAAAATAAAATCATTAATTTTTTTTATATAATATATATATTAAAATGAATAAGTAAATAATGTTATTATTTAATTAAATAATAAAAAATATATATATTGAAGACCATGTCGAGTTTTGCAGACATATTTATCAAACTTGTTCATGTTCTTATCATGAGAAACATTTAATTCAAATTTTAATTGAATACACAAATATGAATGCATATCGTCTAACAATCTCTATAAAGAAATATGCGAAATTCTCAGCCCGGTTCTGGCGTTGTTACACACACACACACACACACACTTAACATTTCTTAAGATTCAGATACTTGTAGATACACACACAGTGTTGCACGCGTATGAAATAAGAGTTTTTCACCGAAACGTACAACAGTGTTCCACAAGTCTCTGTTAATCGTGTAGTCTTTCCCGCGGCAAAAACAAAAGACAAATTACTCGAGGAACATGACCCCGCGTTTGTCCGTCCGACCAGCTGTCTATGGTGTGTGTGTGCGCGCCGACCACCGCACCAGCTCTAGATTTTTACCTGTTATTATAGATAATATGTTCGTATATAAAAGAAATAGATATTTCACTTGGAAAGTTATGTATATTCTGTAATTTATCATGTTTTTGCAGCACTACACACACACACACACACACATATACATAGAATAGACGACGAACAACGCGAACGGAACCAATGCAGGTGAATTTTAATCTAGTCATATTTCTTTCGTTTCGACATAAAAGAAACGAGCCCATTCTTGATATGTCGAGGTATTGTTTGTGCAGAACGAAAGGTTTTCACTTTAATTTTTAGTCCATATATCAAGCACTGATTGCGGTTGAACAATATTAGACGCCTACATACAAAATCAGTCTTTAGAATTTCGAAAGAAACTTCTAAAAAACTGATTTTATAAAATTGTTCAAACAAATTTTAAAATAATTTTTATACCTCCAATCAGTTATATTCCTTTTAATTGATAATATTTTTACAAACAACGTTTAGTATAATATTTTTGATTTTATAAAAAATATATAAAAAAGTCTTATATTTCTTTACTTAATACATATTGAAAAAATAATATTCTAAAAATATATTTACATAGATTTCAATTTACACACACATTCTTTGGCAATTATATGGTATTGTTTCTCTGGCAAGACTAGTCAAATAGTTTTTTTTTTTACTAAAATTCTATTACTGTTATTTTTATAAATTTATCAATCCTATATCTAACTCACAATTGAAAAACAACAATAATTATTTTTTATTATTACAATAAAATCTAATTTTAATAATTGATCGATTCTTTTGTATTCAAACACATTTTGAAAGTATATAATAAAGTAATTATCAAAACAACTAAAAATTCATAGCGTTCACATTTTAAAATCAATTAAACCATCATGGAAGTTTTTAAATACATAAAACCTGAACATATTTTGAAGATAATAATGAAATATCATTCGAATAATCTTTCCACATTGCACTTGTGGATGTATTTTTGTGCATAGTAAGTAACAACGGAACTTTTTGTGAAACATCTGTGATCCGAACGGAGGGAATTCTAAATCCCTTTTTAATCCAGTTACGTTAAGACGGATAATCCTTTAACGTAAACTAATACTTCTTGTAAAGTCAATTTGTTCTAAAACAACCTTTCAACAAACTATAATCTTGTTATTCGTCGTACGAAACGACCGACCGGTTCTGATGCACAGTACGAAATTTATTATACGAAATTATCTTTAATAAGAATAATATGGCATAAGGGCAAATCGCGTATAAATATTTAAATATGTGCGCGTGTGTCGACGCGACGCAAATCTTATTACTCCGTCGTCGAAAATTCAACGTTTATGTAAAAGAACGATCGTGTAAGCAGTCGGATATATAGTGTTCGTGTCTCGTTCCTTAAACAGTAACACGGCATCTTTACAATAATATTCAAATATTCGATATATCATCCTTTCAAATGCACATTGTGATATCTGTTCTTTCCGTCTGTTGCCTTTCGACTCTCGGTGATTTCATATCAAAATCATAGCAGTAGCAGACACTGCCGTACGGATGAAACTCAATATAGAACTTCTATCCAACTCCATTTGTCAGGACGGTAGAAGTTTGCATAAAATATTTTTTTTTAGCACAGACTTCGGCGAAGATATACACTGTATATATGTGTGTGTATGTTTTTTTTCGACAAAGATATTGGAATAAATATTTATTTACTAGAATTCGTATTTGATACGTACGTTTGATATTTCATATAACATGACATCAATTACGGTTTTGTATCTCTCTTTAAATTATTGTTTTATTTCGTTCTTATTCCAAATATTATTAATAATATTTTCATTTCTACAACGCTTATTTATTTTATATAAACACTCAATACCTCTACAAATGGTTTTAAAACATAAATAGAATTAATAATATTTATATATACAAAAAATCTAAATTTATAAACAGTACATTTAAAATATTGACTCCAAGAAAAAATCGTTAATCTGTTTCATTTTTTATAAATTCTCAGAAATAAAAATGAGTTAAGTAATAAAGAAAAATATATTTTTTAAAAACGAATTTTTGTTTAAATACAATTAAATACTTTTTTTTGAAAAAAATATTGATATATCTATACTCCAAAAATAACTATCTTATTATTAATAAATTGCAGTATTGAAGTATCAATTCATTTCTAGAAAAAAAACTTTAAAAATGTTAATAAATGAATAATTCATTTAGCATTGAATTAATTATTAATAACATTTTAAAATTTTAAATCATTTTAAAAAAAACTATTTAAATTACAAAATGTTAATAATTTATTTATTTGTTTAGTACTGAATTAAAATTTGTTTGTTAGAAATTATATTTGCATGTGTTTGTTGATAAAAAGATACGAACGAGTTTTTATTGAGGAAGTTAAAAAATCGTTGACAGATTGAAAATGATTTGTTAGGTTTAGTGACCTTTATCAAATCTTGCATGACTGCCTCTAATGATCCTGAAAGAGATTGTCACGACTCGATGGCAAGATGAGAACAAAGGGTTTTCGAACTGGCCTAATATTTTTTTCTGATAAAAATGTAAACATAATGTCAATGAAATTGTAAATCAATATTCAGTTGAAAGTAAGTAGGAAAATTGTCTAAATTTTCAATAAGGTTCCATTTTTATATACATATTAAAATTATTTATGAATGTAATGATTTTTTTTTAAAAAAAAACACATAAAAATTGATAGAGTGATAAAACGAGCATTAATCAGATGAAATCAGAAAAAGTAAACGGTTCAAATGTCACAGAACGTACGGTTGTTTCATGCAAGAAAACTTGTACACAACTAGTCGTGCATTAAAATTACAACTTGTTGAAAGTAATTCCCGTTCCGATCGTAAAAAGAATACAGCGAACTTTCGCAATACGCAGCAAATCGAAACGATGCGGCCGAATCTCTCCAAAAACTATGACTCCGATTCATAATAATTCAGATGCCTATCTATCAGCTCGATGACGATACTGCAAGGCATGGCGGGTGGCTGCTTTTATGGGTGGCCGTCGAGCATTTCGACGTGGGGTGGCCGACTCATACCCGGACAACAGCGCGTATAGAAACTTTACCGAACCTCGTCGACGTCTCAAAACGATATGACGAGAGGAACACAGGGGTAGATATTAAATTTCACCTGGCGTCAGATGTTGACAGTGCTTTGTCACTGGCATCCAATGACACGCCCGTCCCCGCTGTCGACGTTCTGATAGAAGAAGAACTGATACGCACAGATGCAAGACACACTCACTCACTGTATATGTATATATAGATATATAGGTTCCGAGTTGAGTTTGGGAATTGTTTCAAGTTGGGAAACGTTTCCGTGATGGGTGAAGTTTAAGACGACGCTTTGGATCCGTTTCTCTCGTCACCACATTCTTGTATGACTAACATTTGTGGTGGCCTGACGTTATTTTGTTCAACAATTTATATGCTACCCTCTCGATATGTTGCAAATATTTTTTTTGGTTGTTGTTTTCTTTTCGTATTTTCTCTACAAGTCTACTAGTACGATTTAAACTTTCAAAGTCAAATAAATCAACAGATATAAACTGTTTATTTTCTTTTTTTAAAAAAAACTACGAATCATTTCTCTAAAGTTTATTTTATAAAAACAATTCGTAACAACTGAAATACAATTTAATCTATCGAGTCGAATTTATTATTTATACTCGAATTCTAAAAATATCAAATTATTCCAATATAAATTAATTACTCAGTATCACAAAATGAATTTCATCAATAATAACCGATGGTTTGAAAATTAATTAAAAACTTTTATTTCAGAAAACGGTTTGCCACGAAGACTACGAACAGCGTACACCAATACACAACTTCTTGAACTGGAGAAAGAGTTCCATTTTAATAAATATCTTTGTAGACCGAGGAGAATAGAAATAGCAGCTTCGCTGGATTTAACGGAAAGACAGGTACAGGACTAATTGGCTTTTTAAAAATAATTCACATTTTATCAAAATCTTATAAAAAATATATACAATCATTTTTATATTGATATTTACAAATATTTCCTTGCTATTAATTGTTCTTTTAAACACTGAATACGAGAAAATATATATTTTATACATTTTGAATTATGTTTTAGGTAAAAGTGTGGTTCCAAAACCGTCGAATGAAACACAAACGTCAGACGTTGAGTAAACAGAACGAGGATGGTGACGATAAGGATTCGACGGCCAGCGAGGGTGGTAAGAGTAGTAAAATATCTTCAGATAAATTCTTAGACGACGAGATGTCAAAAAAGAGCTGTCAAGGTTGCGAAATGCCTACATCGGTCGGTGGATGTGGACCGCACGACGATCTGCCGGACATCGGTTCGACGCGCGGCAACAACAACAATACGCCGAGCGCGACGAACAACAACAATACGAACTTTAACACGAACAGTAACGGAGCCAGTAGTATCACCAGTTCTGGTTCGTTTGAGAAAATGATCACCGAGGAGGATTCGAGATCGAATGAAAGTAGCGGAGTGCACACGTCGCCGCGTGGCGGTTCGAAGAAAGCGTCAACGAACGTTCTGCCTAGAAACCTCGACGTGACTGTTAAGATCGAAGGCCGGAGCCGATGCTCGCCGACGCAACCGAATCCGGAACGTATCGGGTTGTGTAAAATATCGCCATCGTCGACTAAAGACATGTGCGCGAACGGGCAGATCAATCTAGCGATGCCCGAATCGATTACGAACAACAAGAACATCTCGTCGAGGAGTCTGACGCCGTCGTCGACGCCGAGCACGCCGTCTAATCTTCAACATCCGAGTCCTCTAGGTATCCAGCCGAACAACTCTGGAATTTATCCGCACATGTCACGTTCCTCACCCACTACAGCTACTGCCGTCGCTTCAGCAACTGTCACTATACAGAATGTTCCTAATTCAGTTCCTCCGCCGTTCGTGATGAGAGGCGCCGTCGCCAGCGCCAATCACTTTCAGCAAAACTATTCGCCGAGTAGTATCGAATACAGGGGCGAGGTAATAACGACGAGCACGAGGAACTCGAAACACGCGAACGTGAACGCGGTCCAACAGCAATTCATGCACCAGGCCGGTTACAATCAAGAAATGTATCAGGAACAGATGAGCCATCCCGAGAATCAGATCTATCTGAGGAACCAGTTACAGCACCAGGGAATGATGCCGAGTACGTCGTCGTCGCGAAGAGGAAACACGAGACAGAGCTATCATTCGACAGGTCAAGGATACCACAACCAACACTATTACAGCAACTTCAACAAGAATCACAACTCGATGGGAGAATCGTACCATCCGAACATGAATTACAATAGTCAGACGACGCACGGGTATGCGAACGAGCACGGAGGATACCATTACGGATACAGTGGATCGATGTACCAGAACGAAACCACCGGCGATAACGTCAACGCGCACATCAACAGCAACGTGCACATGGGTCCGGAGAACGCGAACTACTACGCGAACGACATCATAGCGAAGAACCAGAACCATACGGATTTCGTCCACGGCGCCAGCCTGAAATCCGCACATCCGCACGGTAACTACTACGAGAACAACGTGTACACGCCGCACCAAGTGCCGAACCACGACGTGGCCGGGAACTACGTCGGAGCCGGCGAGAGTTTCTCGGCGGCGACCGGCGGCTCTGCGTCATCGACGGCGATGCCTTCGGCGACCGCCGCCGTCATAACACCTCCTACTAGTGTTCAGACAGATTCGAGCGACAACTACAACTCGTTCCATCAGTTCTACGCCGGAGATGCGCCTCCTGCACAACAGACGCCGAACGGAGAGAACAGCAACAGCTCGTCGGATTTCAATTTTTTAAGCAACCTGGCGAACGATTTCGCGCCGGAATATTATCAACTTAGTTGAGTGTACTAAACAGATCTTTAATTTATATGTACGGCCTTAGAGTCGAACACGAAACCAACGAGATGGATGCATGAACGTGCAGATAAACAAACATTTTTTTTTTTTTAGAAAAAAAAATAAAGAAACTTTTGTACATAGAAAAACATATTCGATTTTTATCAAGTTTAATACAAAACCATTTATTTGTCACTCACTGTAAATCCCACCAAAACGTATTAGGCTTATTCACCAAAACTGATTTATGCGATTTAAACGATTCGTTTTCAAACATTTTTAGCAAATAATGTGTAAAATTAACGAGTTTCGATGAAGAGAAACGTCTTAACATCTATAAATAAGTTTTATAACGTTCCATAAATAATTATCATCGTTTATTAAATATAATACTATTGATATATAAACGCACTTAATATTCAATGAATATTAAAAATAATTATAATAATTAATACGAGAAATATCAATTAAAAAATCATCAATTAAATATGTCGAAATATCAATTTTAAATATTTTATACCTGACATTCGATTGAATCAAGATAAAAGATATTATTATTCTTCATAAAAATTAATTTAATACAATTTCAAGAATTTATTTTAAACTAGTAAATAAAACAAACAGCACAATCATAAGAGAAAATAATTATAGAAAAATTATGTAAATGAAAATTTCAATCGATATTCATATTTTCAATAGACAAGTTTAATATTTTCTCCAAGATTGAAAAAAATAAATACGTACTGAATGTGATTATTTGAAATATGTATAAATTAGCACTCTTTAAACAGAAAAATGTTTAAAATTAATTTTTCATTCAAAATATCTATACATGAGATAAATTTGAAATGTTTTAATCTTTTTTAAATAAACTATTAACTCGAATTAAGTTAATAGAATCAAATCACTATAATCTTAATATTTAAACAAGACCACGATTTGGTCTAGCAGAATGGATAATTCACCTCGACACTAATGAATAATTTTTCAAGATTTTATAAAAGTGTTCAATAATTGTTGTTCAGTTTATTTACAAATTGACTATCATCAATTAATTTAAATGGAAATAAATACTCAAGTTATTTAACATATAACAAAATACCTCAATTTCATTTTAAAACATAAAAAAATATATAAATGACTTTCGTTGTTAGAAAATGAAATATACATTTTTAATTATATTTTTTACACCAGAAAATATCTTTTTTAGAAATAAAATTGCTTATTCATCTAGTATTAGAACTATTATTGTTCACTTTATTTGCAAATTGGCTGTCATTATCAAAATAAATACTCGAATTATTTTATATAAAACAATATACCTCAGATTCGTTTTAAATCATAAAAAATATATAAACGATTTTTATTTCTTAGAAAATTAAATATACTTTTTAATAACATTTTTACACAGACAAATATCTTTTTTAAAAAGAAAATCGTTTGTAATATTGTTCAATGATTTTTCATCTAGTATTAGAATTTTAATCATTTGAATTTGTTGATACAACAAGGTTTATAAATCCATGTTATTATCTAAAAATATTGTTGTATAAATTTAACATTAATAAACAATTATTTTCATACAAAATTCACTTTGAAATAAATATAAAAAACGTTCAATCAATCATTTAATTTTCTAAATATCTAAATAAATGACTTGTTTAATTTATAAATAAATTCCCAAAAAAATCTGATTAAAATTGCATTTTAAAAACAATATTATCAATTTCTTATAGATTTAAATTTCCATCAATTAATAACCAATCAACTCGTCTCAAATGCAACTGTTGAATAATACTAAAATCTATCATTTCAATAATTTATTTTATGATTACTGGTAAATCGACAAAATGCCACGATTAATTATTAAAAAGACACACAATTGTATTTTAAGTACTGTCTAATCGATACAAACGGAATGAATGATTAAACATGGACGTTTATAGAACCCACTCGTCTTTTAAATAAATAATTATAATAAGGAATTTCACTGCATATAGTTCGATTGAAGTACATATATATATTTTTCACCAATTTCGCCAGTATAATAAATAAATGTACATAAATAAATAAGTGCTGGATTAATTACGGGCTTATTTGCGATTTTATTATGTGTAATTTTAATCAATTGTATTAGGAACGACAATCCGGAGATTTGGTTACAAGTATGGGTGTATGTTTTTTGAACAGAAATATTTCTCTCTTATTATAAATTATTGTAGAATAATTTTTAAATCAATAAAAAAAACTCTCAAACGTTTAATTAAGTGATCGTTACCTGTTCATAAGTTCTGTTATTATTTTTTTTCTAATTTTTGTTATGTGTATATAAGAAGATGATTTGTTTTTAATTTACGTGCTTAAAAATAAGAATAAGTTTTATAAATATATATATATATAAAAATACATTTTTTAAAAAAAAAACATTGTTATGATGCGATACAAAGTTGATATTTTATTTATGTAAATAATTTTCATTGAAAATGAATCGATTGTAAAATAAAAAGAGCACATTTCGCCCGATTGTGAAAGCAAAAAAAAAACGATCATGTTATATACATATTTTTTCCAATAAAGCCTGAAACTAAGTACGTAAATAGTTATATCGTAATTTGTGTAAATGTATGATACAAAAAAATATAAAACTAAAAAATTGTATTGTTCATGTAGAATTAATGTGTTGATTGTTGTTTAAATATTACGTTGTAATTTGTAAATAAAATCAGAAATTCAAATTTATTATTTCAATCAACTTATACACTAATGTAAATATTTATGTAATTCAAAATATTGATCAATTACGATTTCATTATACATACATCTCTATATATATATAAAAATATATATAATATTTAGATATTAATTCTGCAATCTAATAAATGATTATAGCATTATGTTGTTTTTTCAATACACGTTTTATTTTATCATATATTATACCCCATGTATTATTTTTTTTATTAATCTTTTTCACTATGATTTAAATACCAACCTATCTATTCTTTTCCAATTTTAAAATATCTATCACACGATTCTCTTTAACATTTTCATCCCTCTTTTATTTTTATTTTTTAACTCTTTTTTATACCCAATCCAATTACTATTAACATAATCTATTTTATTTTTCATTATCTTATCTAAAGTAACTGAATATTTCAATATTCAAAATCAAAATTATATTCATATGTTAAAATATATTTTCCAAATTCTAATTTTAATTCAAAATAAATATCCTGTTTCCATTTAAAAAAATATGTGTATGTAAAAAGTGACAGTTGTAATTTCAAAAATAATTTAATTACTTTCTATTTTTTAACATAAAATTCAATGTTTCAATCAAATATAAGAAACTATAATTATTTTTTTGTACAAAACGTACTTTCTGTTAAAATGTTCGTAGACAATTTTAGCACATTAAGTTATAACTGAAAAATAATTTTCAAAAAAAAACTATATTAAATATGAACATATATATTAATTGTTAAATAATGTAAAATTGAATGAAAGCAAATTAAATCAATTTTTCATATTCACAAACCTTCTTCGTGGATAAAAAATATTTTTATTGGTACAAGATAATTAAATTGATACAAGAACTTGCTTTTTTAATTATATATACATACACACACGTATATAACATTTATATATGTGTATGAATGTGTGTAAAATTTTCATTTCTTCTCATTGATAAGATTTTTTCAATCACTCATTTCTAAAACTAAAACTGTTTAAAAACCACACACATTTTATATATATTTATCTTTTTATCTATGCATCTACTACATATGAGTAACATATTTATTTCTCGATAATTTTAAAAATTCAAATAATAAATGCAACATATAGAATTTTTAAAAAATTTCACTACATCTAATTGATATGATTTTTTAAGTAGTCATTTCTAGAACTAAATCTGTTAAAAACCATATATATAATATATTTATTTGCCCTTCTATTAAATATATTCACCTATCTATCTACACACACATATGTCTGTGTGTGTAGATAGATTAAAATAAATAAATACATTTATACAAAAATCTACAAATATTAATTCTTTAAATTTAGATTTTTAATTCTAGATCAATAAGATTAAAGTATAAAAGTACCTTTCATCTAATGTATATTTTTATACAAAAAATCAACCGATTAAAATAAATTGAAAGCTTATATCATTCTACAAAAACACACAATCTAATTTTAAGTTACTATTGAAACTAATTTATAAATTAGCTGATTTTTATACGATCCATGATTCAATTTCAGAACATACGTTTCGAATCATTCTATTTTCTATCCAATGTACGATTATAATCCCTATTTTTGATTACCACTCATCGATCGATGGTTATTAAGAAAAAAATATGAAATTAATAGCACAGATAGGATTTTCATCTATGTTATACAGAATCCGCGACTGTTGACTAGCCTGCATACATGCACGATTGCATTCTTACGATAAAGTTGCACATGATCTCCCAATTTGTTTATAAATTGAACCGTTGCTATCTAGATATAACAACAGCTATCGCACGTTAAAAGGGAAAATAAAAACGGCGAACGCATCTCCGATATTGGATGTAACTGCACGCATCTCGATGTGACAGTGATGGATTACATACAGCCATGAGTCATATGATCGACACCAGAGAGCTCTATAACGATGGATTATTAGATCGTACGAGATAAAATTCGAACATACACACACACACACACACACACACACACACACACACACACACATATATATATATATATATATATATATAATATTTACAATTCCTCAAATCTCAAATTACATCAGTGCATGAAAAAATTTTATACATGATCTTTTTTCTGTATAAAATAATTATTTGGACACCTAAATCTAATCCCATAAAAGTCTCAAAATATACAATATATAATGTTGTGAATAACATAGCCAAAAAAAAAAAAATAACCACTGAAGAATCAAGTCAAAAGAGTATGAGTTGTCTATCACTGTCGAATTTAGAAAGATATCTCACCTTTTAAGAAAAAAAATATTATCAACTTAAATTTATTTTTTTACTTAAATATATATATAGGGATTTCCATTAAGTGTTTCAGAAGTTTAAATGGAAATAAAACAAAAAAGTATTCAATTAATTAGTTATTTTTTTATGCATTTATGATGGAATATAATTTCACTCATATGACCACCACGACTTCACTTGGCATTCGTTCAGTGCAATTTTTAGTCACTATTTCAAATAATTGTTGTCCAATTTCATGAATTACATGTTCAATGTTTATTTTTAATGCTTCTGAAAATTTGTGGTTTATCAGTATAAACCAATGATTTCACACAACCCCACAGAAAATAATTAAATGGAGTTAGATCACATGATCTTTAATAAATGCAAATCCAGAATATCTCCCAACTGATTATAAAAATATCAAAAGATTTTTATAACAGTATTAAAATTCAATATAAATTCTTCAAGAAAAAAAACCTAAAAAAATTATATGTACATTAAAAACAAAAATTAAACGAGTACGAAATACTTTTCTACAGAAATTAAAAGTAATTAATGACGGCATTAATAAAAACCTATCCAGATCTTAATTGTATTAATCTCCGTCATAAGTCGTACGTATAGAAGTTTATCTGCACGAACTTGCAGCCCACGCGCAAAAGCCCCAGTCGGTGCATCATAGATGCAGTGGGCCACACGAACTCGCAACGCGGCCACAATCATTAATGAAAATTACAGGGTGGATTGTGTTTAATTAGTTGATCGTTCGAAACGCCACACACTAGGGGAAGGTTGCACAGTTCACGTGCTGTTACGCAAATACTAATTCTTAATCCATACGTATTGCGATCGTGCGTAATGTGCGATCGAAAAAATGCACGTGGAGGATTCTACGATCGGTGCAATGCACGTGGATTAATGATGAATTAATATACTTCATTTTTACATAGTCGGAATGTACTTGAAACTTTTTACAGTAATCATTTTGCAAGTACTAATATACAATACAAACAAATCTAGAAAATAAAACAGAATAATAATAACAGTTCTGTTTATATAAATAAATAATTATTTAAAATTCATTTTTCTATACAATTTTTTAAACCATTACTAAGTTCTTATATCAAACTACATCATCAATTAATAGATTTATTTATCATCTACCGAAATAAAACCAGAATAATATTATATACTTCATAATAATGGTTTTAAGAATAAAACCAAAAAATAAATAAATAAAAACAACAGCAATTTTAATTCAATTTGAAAGCTATTTAATTTTTAGAGCTCATTAAAAAAAGATATATGGGTTTAAAGACCTTTCTGAGTTCTTTTAGCACTCTGTTATTTGAAAGTAACACTGATACATTGAGCTGGTATAAAAACCCCGTCGAATAAATGTACGAACCTCACTGTTGAACTGTACAGTTCTGCTTTACCAAGTATCCAGTTCGTGGTTACGATCACAGTATAGTCAGTCGACTGTAACATTTTTAACATAGAAGAGAGAACGGAATGATAGAGTGCAGCACGCAACCAGTTTTGAATTTAATTCGAATGAGGGGGGAAATATATGTATAGAATATTCTATATAAACATAAGTGTAAGGGAGGAAAATCCCCAAAATATCAGAATAAAAATATTTCAATAAAAAAATTCAATATCACAAATAAAAAACTTGATATAGAAAAATAATCATCCAACAATTATTTTACACCAATATTTTTATCTTAAAAATCATGATTCTTTTTGTCAATTTTCCATATAGATCGTGAATTTTTTTGAATTTTAATTGTTATGATTTTGTATCAAAATTAAATTGTTTATGTTTTAATTGGCAAAAATTACGTTTAAAAATTTAAATTATACTTTTTATTGCAAGTAAATGATTTTTGATGAAAATAAACTTGTGACTGATTTTTCGAATATTTTAAAAAAATACTTCTAGTAAAAAATAAGTGTTGTTTGATATCAAAAATGGTCATTTCATATTATTCTAATCGTTTAATAATATTTTTTTATGATGTATACTTTTATTCTATTAATATAATTTATATTTCCTCTTCACATTAATTTACAACCAATAATAGAACTATTTTTTTCATCGATATATGTATACAAATTAGCCATAAATCAATACAAATATTTGATTTAATTTTAAAATGAAACAATAATATATATTTAAAAAAATAAAAATTTAAAATCGTTGTAAATAATGTAGGACGTGTGAATGAATATTTAAATTAAGAATGCTACTTTCTAGTAAAATAAAAAGTTTTGGTTTTAATGAAAATGAAAAAAAGGATTTTACTATGCCATACATTCTCGCTTTCTATATTAATATATATATATATATATATATATATATATATATATATATATATATATATATATATATATGAACACATGCATATATGTAATTTATTTTCGAAATATATTTATTCTTCTTATGTCTATTTCTTTTTATATAAGGGGTTTTAATGCTAAAAAATATATGTAACAACATAAATATGTCATATTTAAACATCATGTAATGATTTTACGTCAATATTTTCATTTTTAAAAAATCATGATTTTTTGCTGATTTTTCCATACTATAGGTCGTGGATTTTTTTGAGCCAAAAATCGAAAGTTTAAATTCTTATGATTTTTCATTAAGAATCGATTGTTTATATTGTAAATAGTCGTGGTATAGCAAAAATTACGTTCAGAAATCGAAATTACATTTTTTATTACAAGAATACGATTTTTGGTGAAGACAAATTTGTAATCAATTTTTGAAAAATTAAAAAAAAATATTTCTAGTAAAAAATAAGAATTGTTTAGTATTAAATAATAATATTTCATATTATTTCAATCATTTAGTAACATTTTTTTATAAAATAGTAACGAATTTTATACTGTAATGACGGTGAGAAAAATAGCTGTTTATATTTGATTAAAATTTAGAATTATTTAATATTTTCTCTGTTTCTCTTAATATAAGGGTTTTTAATGCGGAAAAATACATCTAATAGCGTAAATACTTTATGTTTAAACATCGTTTAATAGTTTTAAGTCATTATTTTAATTTTTAAAAAATTATGATTTTTTGTGAAATTTTCCATACTATAGGTCGTGGATTTTTTTGAGGCAAAAATCGAAAGTTTGAATTGTTATGATTTTTCATTAAGAATCGATTGTTTATGTTATAAATAGTCGTGTTCTAACAAAAATTACGTTCAAAAATCGAAATTATATTTTTTATTTCAAGAATATGATTTTTAGTGGAAAAAAGTTGTTATAAATTTTTTAAAAATTAAAAAAAATATATTTCTAGTAAAAAATAAGAGTTGTTCAGTATTAAAATATTTTATTTTATATTATTTTAATTGTCTAGTACCATATTTGTATAAAAAGTAACGAATTTTGTATAGTAATGTAAATGGGAAAAAAGTTGTTTATATTTGATATAAAATTTAGAATTATTTAATGTTTTCCTTATTATTCTTAAAGTATGAGGTTTTAATGCTAAAAAATATACCTAACGGCATGAATACTTCATATTTAAACATACTAGATTAATTTTACGTCATTATTTTCATTTTCATAAAATCATAATTTTTTGCAGATTTTTCCATACTATAGGTCGTGGTTTTTTTTGGGCCAAAAAACGAAAGTTTCAATTGTTGTGATTTTTTGTTAGAAATCGATTGTTCATGTTTAAAATAGTTGTGTTCTAGCAAAAATTACGTTCAGAAATCGAAATTACATTTTTTATTACAAAAATACGATTTTTGGTGGAGACAAATTTATAAGTGATTTTTCAAAAATAAAAAAAAATATTTCTACAAAAAAATAAGGGCTGTTTTGTATCAAAAATTCTCATTTCATATTTTGTTAATCATCCAGTAACATTTTTATATGAAAAAGTAACGAATTGAGTACAGCAATGACTATGAGAAAAATAGATGTGAATATTTGTTGTAAAATTTTAGAATTATTTAATTTTTCTCTGTTTCTGTTTAAGTGAGGGGTTTTAATACTGAAAAATACATGTAATGGTATGAATACATAATATTTAAACATCCTGTAATGATTTCACGTCATTATTTTTATTTTCAGAAAATCGTGATGTTTTGTTCAATTTTCTATACTATTTGACATTGGGCCAAAAATCGAAACTTTGAATTGTTTGAAAAATTTGAATTGAATTGTTATGATAAATAGGTTATTTATATCATAAATAACCATGTTTTAGCTAAAATAGCATTCAAAATTAAAAATTATATTTTTTATTACAAGAATATTTAATTTTCGGAAAAATCTTTCCATTGATTATCAAAACAATGTTAAAAAAAATACATTATCCCAATTTAAATTGAGATGAAATTATTAATGCATATTTAAAAAAATAATATATCATTTAAAGAAAAATAGTAAAATATCAATCATATTAAATAATCTAATCATAAAAAAATATTTTTCTTTATGTTATATTAACTTTGATGGCCATTTTATAATTCTCATGCTAGTATATCAATGCCAAAAGTATGATCTTTTATAATTTACATAAATGTCAAAAAGAATGAATTAAATTGTTTGAAAAACGAATTGTATGTATGTATGTACAAAATATAAATATATGAGTTTATGTATAAATAGATTGTTAATATGCCGCTGTACGCTTTGTACATAAAAATATTACAAATACATGTGTCGATACAAAAAAAGGAACTTTTTAACAGATTAGTTAGAGCGTAGAAAACCTACTACAAAAACGAGATGGGACAGATGTCAGACATGGAAATGTATTTGTGAGTTTCAAAAAGAGACATTTCCATTTTACTGATTGTGCTCATTGAGTATTCGACAGGCCAATGACGGAGTGGTTCGGTTGCACGCGGCGTGACACGAACACAGGACCCCGGATAACAGAGACGTCAAAATGAAAATCTGAAATAGCGTTGCCGTGTTGTCTGTGTGTGTGTATGTACGCGAATGTGTTATTGTTATCTAGATGCTAGACAGCAGCTTTTGCTACTGCTGATGCATTGAAAAAAGAGCTGTACAGTTTTATTTTTTTCTATTGGAGTAAATCTGTAATCATGTTAGAATGTGAGCGTTACGTTGTATATATAACATATAGAGATGTTATACTTTTAGATTTGTTTGTATGTTTGCCGTCGTGCTGATGGACGAAACGACGAATTTTATGTAATGGTTTGTTTAGATTTTTTTCTGTTCGAAAATATTCAGGAAAATATTTACTACCTACATGTATATAATGTATATGTATACATATATTGAAATTAGTACACGAAAATACAAAACCACGATTCTAAATACAAAAAAGTTGTGATTAGTAAGTAAAACGTTTTTTTAAAAAAAAATATATAGATTTGATACTAAATCAATGTTTTAAAAAAGTAGTTCTTCTAATATAGTATTTAATATTCAATTCTCAAATAGATTTTTGCTTAAACAAGACTATATGTGATATAAATAATCAATTTATAATAATAAAAAATTATAACAATTAAAATTTTAGATTTTTAACTCAAAAAAATCCATCACCCATATTATGGAGAAACTAGCAAAAACCATAATTTTATCAAAATAAAAATAAGGACATAAAAGTATTATATTTCGATTAAATATAACATATCTATGTCTAAATACATGTTTATGCGAAACAGAAAGCTGTACAAATAGAAAAATAAACAGAATACTAAATTAACAAAATATTTTTTATTATCTTCAATTTCTCATTATAACATTTTTTACTTGGACAATAATGTTTATTAAACATAAATTTATTATATATACAATAGAAATAAAATATTTTTAAGCCAGTATTTAAATATTTTAAAAAATCATGACTTCAAATCAAATCCACTGTTGGTTGAAAAAAATATTATTTATTTTAAAAACAGCTGTAGCAAAATAAAAGTAGGAACCGAAAATGTAAAAGTAGCAGGAGAAAAACGTGTATAATTGTGAAAGTACCAAGAGAAAAATAGAAGTAATTTATTCCAAAAAAATATTCTTAACAATTAAAAATTTTCAAAAGTAATAATTATTATAAAAAAATTATTTATTAAATATATATATATATATATATATATAAATATATATACGTATGTATATTTGAATAAATATTTAACACGTACACACATTGCAAACTTTGTCGTTTTCCGAACGTACGTACGTGTATCTTTTTTCAAATTACACGAAGCGAACAATATCAATATAATTTCGAAATACCATCGCAATATCGAAAATGCCCGTATATTCCCATAGTAAATTGGCAAACAAACAAAAAGTCTCACATTCTAGCTGCGTGGGTTTTAGCGAACAGTCCGGGTTCGGCCCCATCCATCATGGCTTGTCAGGGGGCCACACAGAACCACCCCCGCCAACCACCGGTATACCCCTCGCTACTGTCTACAGCAGCCCTCTTCATCCACCTCGTTCCCAACCTTCCATTCATTCACATATGGATCTATGACATTTTACCGGATTATTATTGTTACTCGGAGAAAAAAATCATGACGATCTGTGACGATCGTCTCTCGACACACATTACACATGTATAATTATAAAAAAAAATAATTTCACTAATATTCGAATAAATAAATATATGTTTGATTTTTATTCCATATTTTTTACATAGTACCAAAAAATCAAAAAAATCCAAATACATATTTAAAAATCAAATTCAATTTGAGTCACTTAAAATATCACGATTTTTTTTTTAAAAAAAACACACATTCAAATATCTAATAATATAAAAAAAATCTATTACAAATTAAATATTTATACGAGTGTAATAAAAATACATGAAAATATTTATACGTGGACGATGTCTCGCCTCTAATCGAATTAGTTTCAAATGAGTAGATCCATTTAAAGAGGTGTAACCCGATCATTCGAAACCGGTAACACAAATGTACACAGTGGATTGTTGTTAAGACACAAGTCTGTTTCTGAGATCTTTACATAGCAGTGCATCAATCAAATCGGTCGAGTTAATTATTTTATTCACAGATTTGTCGTACTCTGTCGTTATACGAAATAGTGCAGGTTCGAATTTCGAATCGAAAAAAATATATAAATGAATATTTATCTTCGTTGTTTTTTGAAAGTTTACAGAAAAGAATTTTTTTAATATTTTTTTTATAGCTTCAAATATATAAAATAGAATGTAAATTCTTCAATCAACAATAATAATTTTGAATAAAAACTAATAACTTTGTCTTCAATTATAATCAAAATAATATTAGAAAATCCTATCAAAATAAAGCAATAAATTCACAAGTGAACTATCACTCCACCAATACAAAATATTGAAAAAATATTAAATATTTTTTTTATTATTTAAATAATATCTTGTAGTGTTGAAGTTATACTTTATTTACTTGATAGTGAATTGGTCAAAAAAATAATGATAAAATTTGTTATTTTCAATTTACAAATACAAAAATATATTCTTTATTAAAAATCAATAAAATATAAAGAATAATCAAATCAAAAATATTTATATAAAAAATGCTTTAAAAATAAATAAAAAATAGTAAATTTATTCAATAGAAACCAATTATTTATCTGTATCTTTTTTAAATTAATATTCATGAACAATAAAGCAACTAACGTGTGTTCAAATTTCTCATACATTAAAAAAAAGTGTTAACAAAATAATAATCTAATAAAAATATTTTCACTGATCATCTAATTAATTAAATTCAAAAAATTTCCCATGCCAGCTATACTTTTTTCAATTATTTTTTCTCGAGCTTAATTTATATTCACATAAATATATTGTGTGAATTTTTCGATTTAATTAACAATCAGTGCCAAACTGATAATATCTTTCGCCGCATAAAATCCAATCGTTCTACAATCGACACGTAAGGATTAAAAAAAAGCCTGTATGAATATCCATAAAGTACTCAAGCGTAAACGACACGATTCTTCATTAAAATTATCTTGTTCCCGACGATTTCTGCATGTTATCGACATTGTTAACGAAGTGACTGAACAACATACGGACCGGGAAAAAGACTCTATACATGTAAAAGATATTTCAGCAACGAGACAACATCGTTCGTGTTACAGCTGGTAGTGTAACATAAAAAATGTCAAATTTAAATAACAAATACGTTTCGTAACTATCATTTTAATATCGTACGAGAAACAATACAAACAAGTTGTAAGTTTGTCGCGAAAAAGTATACTCGCATGCGAGAACACGTTTTGTGGAGAGACCGGAGTCGAACGGGCGCCCGACTACCCACCTAACTAATACAGTAGCCGTACGTTCTGTTCATTAATTATATTTTCAATTTATTTGTCGTTGTGTTTATTATATAGAAAAGAGTACGTTATGTTTAAATGTGTGTGTGTGTGTGTATCGAGCTAACATTCCGACATAGTAAAGCACTCGTGTGATATATGTAAAACATAGTTTTTGTCGCTCATGTCGAGCAGGTAAGTGGCCAAACGCTGTTTGTGCGCGTCTGATGTAAGATAAAAATTTCATAAATTTGACATTTTCATGAAAAACTCCTTATACGGCGAAAGTGACTGGATAGACGTAAACCGTGTTCTATGTGAGATTTGTGTTGTGCGTCTAACGACCGACTATACGAAACGGCATGCAGCGAAAAAACATTTTTTTTATTTAGAGTTTAAATACAAAAATAATTTTCAATAGAAAACGAGTAGAATAATTAAATGATACAAGTAGTAATTTAGAAGTATTACCAAAAAAGCAAGCTTAACAATCATTTTCTCCGCAAAAAAAAAATGAGTAGAAATTAAGAACAGGCATAGATCGTACGATCAATTCTATTTGAATAGTTAAACTAATTTTTCGATTCTGGATGTTTTTTGATTAATTACAAACAATACAAACACTTTAAAATAAAATTAATAATAATTTCTTTCGAAAACATTTTTTTGGAATATCTAGATTAACCATTAAATGTAACTAGATTACCAGAAAATATGTTATGATTTGATAAAAAAAAAACACGATACTCATTTAACATGAATATATTGCAATAACTCATCGTGACCAGCCTAAATATCTAAATTGATTTTTTTGACGAAAATATTTATTAATTCTATATCCAAGTATTGTACAAAATCAAAAGGGATGTATGTTAGAAATAATTAACCAAACAACATCATTAAATATAGTTCTACCATAAAAAAATATACTATGATTGAGCGGGGAAAATCACGAGATTCATTTGGCGCGGGTGCGTTGCAACGACTCCGCGGCGAATGATTTCGGGATTTTCCCCGCTCGAGCATCATTTTTTTTCCAAAACTCTTACTTAATTTAAAGTCATTTTCCTATCAATTATAGCTTATATATGTTTCTTTTTACTATTTTCAAGACTTTAATATAGAATTATAAAAAAAATTTTTTTAAAAAAAAATCAGTTTAAATATTTAGGCCGGGTGTGATAATTCGCCGCGGAGTCGTTGCAACGCAGCCGCGCCAAACGAATCTTGTGATTTTCCCCACTCAATCATAACATATTTTTTTATTGTATAACTGTATTAATGATGTTTTCCGGTCAAATACAATTAATATAATCATGTACAACTGTTTACAGTATTTTCTATATAGAATTCATATTTTTTTTAAAAAAAAAATATTTACATCATGAGGGATTTTATTAGGCAATTTGAAAATTTTAGAAAATAACCTAAAAATTTGATTTTATACCTAAAAGTTTTTTTTTATAAAAATATATAATAAGTTACAATGTCCATAATGTTATAATAAAGTAAGATGATTTTTTTGAAGAAAATAATTTTAAATTTAAAAAAACGTTATATTTAAGTTACTCTTAATTTTAGTTTGATCATTTGACTTACAAGTATTTATCTTGAACTTTATAAAATTGATTTACTTTAAAAAATAATAATAAATTATTTATTTTTATAGGAAATTTATATATACATATGTATATTAAAAAAAAAACTTTATTAAAAAAATATATATTGTTTATCAACAACGTCTTTCGTTCTCTATACATTTGTACCATCGAGTTTTATTATGAACCACAGTCATTATTCTTTGTATTCCTTTTCATCAGATTTTACGAAACCGATTTAGACTCAACAGACGATCATAAAATAACGCAAAAAGATGTGATCGCATGGACATATTGAGCCAATGGAAGTGATAGACCATCAAATAATCGTACCGTTGTACAAAGAACCCAACACCCATCCGTTTCGGAACAAGGTACGCTGTACAAGTATGTGAGCGTGCTAATGGCTACTGACGTGCAGTTGTGATGGATCGGTTTGAGCCCCGGCACAGGCAGCAGCAGCACTCGCGCTGCCTCCACCTCCAGCTACTGGAAACGGCGACAATATTTTCTCCCTGCGCATGTAAGTGCTTTCAGCATGAACATAACATCTGTACAAACGCATTCGCTTTATTATTGTTATTATGGGCGAGCTATAATCTCAACGGTTCGACGATAATTAAACAGGGATGACCGTCGACATTGTCAAAGCAGAGGTCGATGGTTTAAAAGTTCGGCGAAAGAACATCTTAACAGTGGTGGGTTAGATACGTGTCGTTTTGCTTATTTGACTAGTTACATCGACGACAATAAATCTTATAAATATCTACTTTACAAATGAAAAAAAGATTATTTTTTCCATTCACATCCAATTATAAACATATCATTTTAATTTTATATATTGTATTTGAAGAGAAATATTTTTATTTCAAACATCTTTATTTTTATTCCATTAAAAATCTCATCATCTCTCATAAAATGATATAAAAAAATATTATCTTAATAATCTAATATACAAAATTAATAATTAATTTTTCCTTTTCTCACTAATGAATTATAAAATGTTGAAATGAATAATTTATTTAACAAATTCACAATTTTTGGATTTGAAAAAGTTGTCATTTTTAAAATTTTATATTTTTGTAAATCAGTCACATAAATAAATAATTATGAAATACACTGATGATATTTTTTTAAAAAAAAAGAATAAGACTTTCTATAAAAATTAAAAATTATTATTTATTATATTTGTTATTTATGAGTGAATAAACTAATGAATTAAATAATTGATTTCAAAATTTAATATATTTTTAAACGATTTATTTTTTCATAGAAAAATTATTGCGTTTTTAAAATGTTTATAATTTTGTAACATTTTCTTTGTACAAATAAATAAATATTAAACATTCTCATTAAAATCTTGTCTCAATAAATAATGAATTCCAAAATACATATAAAAAATTGTTAAACATTTTCATAATTTTTTGTAATTTTAGAATAGAGTTTTCTGTATTAAAAAATATTCAATTAAGAAACCATATTCAATAAACTTTTGTATTCAAAATAATAATTCTTCATAACAATAATGTAATTATTAAAATGTTTATGAGAGAAAAAAATAACAATAATTATTGAAAATTTTTACAAATTCTTGTATTAATCTGACGAGTAATTCATTTCATTTACTTGAATAATTTTAAATTACTAATTTGAAAAATAAACTAAAAATAATAATAATATTAAACCAAAACATCCACTGTCATATCTACTAAAAATAAACAAGATTTCCAACCGAACTCATCTAATTAGTTATCACAAGTACGTGACACATATACTGATCTCAGCAGAAGTTTAGTCGATTATCTTAAAAATATCTTAAACCGTTCGACTTTTCATTTTCGACCACTATGTCGACAAATTACAAACCCGTCACTTGGAATTCCACATAAATGAGTCAGGATCGAATTAACAGGCATGCGAATACATCGACAACAAAAGGATTTCGAACATGTCTATTTTCTCAACACATAAAAATATGCCATTCAAGATGACCTCACGAACATTAAACTATTTTCAACGTTGGCAAGAGAACTCATGTTTTTGTCTCGCAAACATATACTTATATATATATATATATATATATATATATATATATATATATATATATAAAGTGTATGTATGTACATGCCTGTCAGGTGCGAGCCGAAGACATCCCCCGGGACTTGCCGGATACATTCCTTCGAGATATACCCGTATGTCCCAGCCGTGTCTCGTGTCATGTTCGAGCTGTCGTCCGTACACATACCTTCTGTTACGAAGAACATAGTTGAAGGGTTGTTTCGATAAATTCCATTTCACGTTCTCGCAAAACCGATCGTTCGAACTATATTTCGATGATATTGTTTTCGTTTCGACGACAGACGAACGGGTTATTCACCTGCAATACCTGTGATTAGTGATTGTTCGATTCTTATTTCGACCAATTAGTCTGTTATAGATGACGTCGACACGATCAATAATATTTTCTGACGTACGAGCATTTTTTTACATATCGAAAAGTTTTATTAATATTTGATATAAAAATAATTTCTCTATAAAATACAATCTATGTCTATTTATTTTAGAAATAAGCAAAAATTACTTGTTTCATTTTTAACGATAAAATTTAGAAGAATAAATAAATGTATTTATTTACTGTGATTTGAAAAAAAATTAAACGCTATTTTTCTATTCAGTATTTAGTGAATAAATATTTGTCTCTACTAGCATTGGAAAAATAAATCTAGATAAATATTGTAATTCAGTAATGACTATCAAAATTTGCATTAAGAAATAAAGTATTCAATAAATAATTACTAAATAATTTTATAAATCATTAAAATAACAAATTTCATTCTAAAAATAATTCTCTCATATCTTTTCTATAATCAAGTATATTAATATTACTATTATAGAAAAAAATATCAAATATAAAACAATATTATTAATACAATAAAATTTTATTCGATACTAATATTTTTTTGATTGAATTCGAAATCTAATTGATTCCAAAAATAAACCTGTGTGTGTGCGTGCGTTATCTCAGCACGATTTCAATACAAGACACATTAAATCCAAGAAAATAAAAGTGTCTTACATTTAAATCGTGCTGACACTTCTATGATATCCATGAGAAAAACTAGCACGAGAATTCGACACCAAAATAATATTGAAATTTGATATTCGGATCGTTGATTATGTCACGACGAGATGTTGAATAATTAATTAATCAACGCACAAAATTCAATAGGGTTATTTTTTATAGAAATGCGGTCAAAATGATCTGTTGAATCGTTTAGTTAAGATTATAAAGAATCAATCTATTTTTTAAAATAACAAGACTATAAATGTTTTTATTAAAAATTATTTCTCCTAATTTATTTGATTTTATACGAAAAAAAATCAATCGAATAATAATATTTATTTTGAAATGCAGATTGTATAAACTATTCTCTATGTGTGTAAATATTTCGTCATCGAAATTCACACAGAACAACGAGACGTGGCCTCATAACGAAATGAATATCAAAACGTTATAATATTCGAACTGGAACCGAGGTGTCCACAACAATGACCTCGAGCTAATTAGTGTAAAGAGACAAGTGACCAAGTTCACAGGACAGCTTACAAGAAACCAGTACATGACGACGACCCACGCGGGTGATGCTCATCATCAATATCGACAACGAATGTGTCTAAGGTCTACAGAAAATTTCTATCTATAGGTTGGTCATCGCGAACGATCATGAAAAATGGCCGATGCTTTTTTTAAACATCATTCTTCGCTTAAATGAATATTCAGATTTCAATAAATGTTGCTGTACGAAATAAATTTACATACAATTTATTTTAGCACGAATAATAGCAGATGTTGGTGATTTAGATAATTGTAACAATACACCTGTTTAAGATTAATCATATCTGGTAGCAATCATTTTTAGAATTAAACTATACACTACTATAAAATGCTCATTTTAATATTTCATTAGAGACAAATATTGAAAAAAAGTACATGAATACAATTCAACATCTGTATTGAAAATGAAATATTGGATAATATTTTTTCCACAATCCTCTTATATTTGTGTATTAATCTTTAATGATTTTTCTTGGTTAAATATCTATTCAAAAATTTATATTTTAAACTATAAAAATATTTATATCTCAATCAAAATCGAATTTACAACTGAATAAAATAATATCAATAAATATTTAGTGGCATGCATCCTTCGGCTATTTTTCAGGAGACTGCATTCGATCCCCAATCAAAAAAATCCCTTAAAAATTTTAGACGTAGAGCTAATAACCTCACCTAATAAAAACATAACAATCACAAAAAAATCCCTACTAGATGATCAGAAAAAACAAAATTCTACAAAGGCTGTAAATACAAAAATATGTGTATGTGTTGAGAAATCAGACAGTAATTACATTTTAAATTCAAGAACTGTTTGGAATACAAATCAAGAATACATAAAACTGTTCAATTTCCTATTTTACAGTATTGGGTCAAAAATTAACTCGTTTAATTACAGCCAGAGAAATAAAAACCACTAGAAATATTTTGAGAAGACAAGAAGAGTTACAATCAGAAATGAGAGAACAAGTGTAAAAGTTAATCAAAAAAGTTTTAAATTGAAATTGAAATAGTTTGGACATGTTAATTGTAAATTCGAGAATGATATTTTAGAAGCAAATTTTGAAGACAACAACTATATGTATATCAACATCATCATTGGCTCTGCAGACTATTTTCTCATGTCCTGTCCGAGAATTGTTTTTAAGTCTGTTGATAACGATTTTCAAGTATGCAGGTCATCAATCCACATTACCTTAGTCAATTGGTGGAAATGCCACTTTATGGCTTTGTGGACTAATCACTCTCCCTCCCTCGTCTGTCCCTGACCCTGATTCACACTGGGGTTGGAACCCAGTCTTCCTCAGGGTTGATCAGGTTAACGAAATCCACTATGTTGTCAGCTTCACTATCCATTTTAGATCCCACTATATATATAGTTAATATATTTATATACAAGCATTAATTTTATACTTTTTCAAATTAAAAAATTGATATAAGACGTATTTTTAAAAAATCCTATATTGAATTTTAACTGAAGACTTATGTAGTTAGTAAAGCACCAAACTACAATCATTTTCAACATTTCTATTATCACAAAAGTACAAGTTACAGAATTTTACAACGAAATTATTTACAATGAAATTGTATTATATTACAATTTATTCTGTATGTCAATTCTGATTGCTTGTTATTTTAATTAAATATTATTAAAAATTAAAAAAAAAATGACTCCAAATGAATCACTTGTTAAAATTAAAACTGTATGTTAAAACGAACAACGTTAAACCTTTTTTTAAAAAAAAGAACGAGTACATCACGTTGAACAGCTTATATATTTTCACTAAATTACACCTATAGTGGACAAGTTTTTGACGCCAGGATTTTTTTTCCGCTTGTTGTGATATTCGATACCTCTCTGACATCGATACACTTATGCGTTTATTCTGACGATGATTCCATGTTGCGACGATCACAATTTCTTGTTAAGTTTGTTAGTGGTTGAACAATTTAAAAGGTATTCAAGTGAATGCGTGTGAAATTGTTGTTGATGGTTCGTTATTATCGACAGGTTTTTTTTATAAATGCATTTTTAACACGGGACTGATCTAAAATATGCTCTTTTCGACGTCAATCACGTTCATGTTTAATTATTGTCGATCTAGATATTTTTTCAATTTTAATGATTCTATAAAATTTACAAGACATTTTTTTTATATTGTTTTGGAAAGTTCTCATGGTGCAATTTTTATTAAATCGATTTATTATCTTCGAAATATATAATAGAATTTATTTTTAATTTGTTTGTTTGCAATTATCTATTGAGGATTTGTCCAGTGTAATTATATCATACAATCGTTTTTAGGATTTCAATTAATACAAAATAATAATTAATTTTAAGACAATAGATTGTTTAAAATAGAATATATATAAATATATATGTGTGTGTGAATGAAATTCGATTTATCAATGTTTCATTAAATGATAAAACACTTATCGACCGTAATACGAAGATAATAGGTTGTATTTTTATTAATAGATTTTTAATTAATTGATAGCGAACGCAAAGTTACGCAATCAATCAAAATATATAGATATTTTAAATATGTGTAATGATTTTCAATTGAATCGTATTTATTTAAATATTTATGAATCGGCTCCAATCAGAAATTAAATATTAATCGACAGTCACGAAACGAATTATGTTTATCATTCGAAATGTGCAGATAATATTAAATGTGTGCGCGCGATTTAAATAAATGAGAAATGGTGAAAATATGCTGATTTCGACCGTTAGTCATTCCTGGAATGATCGTGGATCGTCTCATTATGTATTCGACGACATAAGTGGAAAACTGTGACATTTGTCGTGAGATTTCGACGACTGTGAGATTATGAGGATTTGTAATCGAATTTCTTGGAAATAGATTCGAAGCTTGAAAATCGTTCGATATTTTAAATAGAGCAATTAAGAATCGATTTCAATTTAAAAATATAACAAATACATAATACCAAGATAAAAAATCTATTATAATTTAAATTTGTAAAATAGTAATAGAAATATTAACACAAATGAATTATCACACTCAATGTGGAGTTGAAGATGATAATTCACTTATATTAAAATGAATTCGTTACAGTTTCAAAACAAACAATAATATGATAATTTTTGATAGCAAATAAGATAAGAAAATTTCAAATTTTGGAACAAATCTTTATATTAAAACATTTTCTTTCTTAAACTTAAAATGAGGAAAGAAGTGTTATAAAAATACAGGAATAATGAGTATTTAAAAATATTGTTTTTGTATATAGTCAATTTATTAAAAAAATAAAATAATAATTTGATTGGCAAATTTAGAATTTAGAAAAATATTAAATTTATAAATAATAACAAATTTAATATGAAACTATTTTATAATCTGGACAGTAAATATGTAATTAAAATAACATATTGAACTATAAAACAAATTGATGTCAAAAATAGTAAAGAAAAAAGTTACACGAGAAAAATAAACCAGATTTTTTTAATTCAGACAAAAAATTTTGGAAATATAGAAAGATAATTAAGGACATTATTTATGAACTAATTTCATTTCTTTTTCATTATATATTTATAAAACTATTAAAAAATATGCAAATTCGTCTAGTCAATTAAACAACATATGACGTTTTGTTTTTTTTTTGAAACCGAAAAATCTCAATATAAATTTGATTCGTTCCATGCGACATTCGGATATGACATAACCTCATTTTCCACAATTATCGTTTTTATTTTTTCCTATTAATGAAATGATATTATTCAAATGAGATTTAATCTTTCTTCGTAATCATTAAATTATCTTGAGAAGACAAAAAAGCTTATCGAATCATTTCGATAAAATATAATTAATTTTTCGGGAATTGTTTGACTGTAGGACATGCAACGATTGGGTATATTAATCAATTATATATATATATATATATATATATATATATATATATATATATATATGTAAATTCATAGGGGTGTATAAATTATTACAATTCGTAGTCTGTGATTTATTGGCTCATTCGTAAAAATAAATCAGTAGAAATAATTCGAAACCAATAACGTAAGCAAAACATATTTGTTAAATAATATAAGTGGAATAGAATTGAGGATGAGATGCGTACGAAAGGATTTCGTTTCGCTTCCATCGTTAAATAGATCGAAAGACAAACATCCCGCATCGAACTTTCATGTTTCGTCGAAACATCCCATCGCTCGAACCCATCATATATCAGGAAAAAAACACACATCTTTATATTTCAACATTATGAAATACGAACGCAATCAATACCAATTTGTTCATAATTAAAAATCCATCAGTCATTCGCTGAGTATCGTCTCGATGACCATTATCATCACATAAAATTCTACTATGTTTGTATAATAACAACGCGCGCGTTCGAATCTCTGTCTATGTGTGTGTGTTGTACATACGTACGTATGTAAAGCGAACAACGCGTACTTTGACACGTCTGTTTAAAGTGTTTGAGGTGTGCTTAACTTGTCACTGATAAGCGCGAAGTAGCTGCCTATCCGTTGACATGTTAATTCCAGTGTAAAGCCTCTTCGGATTAGATACGCAGATAAGTCGCAGTATCAGTCCGCATGTCCGTTATTTGCACACAACGAACACTCGGTGACTTGTTTGGCGAGGAGTGGTTCTTTAAATAACATTTTTGATTAGTTTTAATCCGACTATTTTTCAATTTGTGGGTTACATTCTTTTTTATTTTTGTTTTTGTTCGACGTGCTCGACTCTCGCGCTTATCGATACACGTTTTGACTGAAGTGTATATTTTGATATAGACACATATGTCATTACATACACTATATATATATATATATATATATATATATATATATATATATATATATATATATATATATATATATATATGTGAATATGCAAAGAGTACATACCAAGGAAAATACAAAACAGTTATTCCTTATTCAAAAACATTTAGTTTTCAATATCGAATTCTATTTTTGAGTGAAAAATATACAAAACATTAAATTAACAGTTATTATTTCGTTAACAATTTACAAACATTCTTTTTTATCATAATTATATTTTTTATATCCTTTTTCTATATTTTTCTTACACAATTTCTACAAATATGTTATTCTCGTAACAATTTTTCAGTAAAAACTAAGTCTTTTGAACAAACGAACATATTTTTTTATTAAAAGAATAATCAAATTAAACTTTTTAATACCATACAGTGATTATTCTTTAGTAAATTTTTTTTTGAGTTTTAGTATACTTGACGAGCAAGTCTCTCTTTACCAAAAATCGTTTTCTTATGATAAACTGTATAATTTTAAATTCCGAATCCTATTTTTGTTAGAATACTATTATTTTTAACATAAATAATCGATTCCTAATAAAAAATCATAACAATTTAAACTTTCGATTTTTGGCCAAAAAAAATCCACGACCTATAGTATGGAAAAATCAGTAAAAAATCAATATTTTTTAAAAATAAATATATTGACTTTAAACTATTATACTATGTTTAAACTTGATGTATTTATGCCGTTTGATGTATTTTTCGATTTTAAAACCCACTACTTTAAGAGAAACAAAGAAAATATTAAATAATTATAAAATTTACATCAAATATATACAACTATTTTTCTCACTGCCATTACTGAACAAAATACGTTAATTTGTTCACAAAAATGTTACTAGATGATTAAAAAGATATGAAATGAGAATTTTTGATACTAAACAGCACCAATTTTTTAGTATAAATATTTTTTTTTAATTTTCGAAAAATCAATAACAAAGTTAACTTTATCAAAAATCGTATTTTTGTAATAAAAAATGTATTTTCGATTTCTGAACGTAATTTTTGCTAGAACAGAACTATTTTAAACATGAACAATCGATTTCTAACAAAAAATCACAACAATTGAAACTTTCGTTTTTTGGCCCAAAAAAAACCACGACCTATAGTATGGAAAAATCTGCAAAAAATTATGATTTTATGAAAATGAAAATAATGACTTAAAATTAATCTAGTATGTTTAAATATGAAGTATTCATGCCGTTAGGTATATTTTTTAGCATTAAAACCTCATACTTTAAGAATAATAAGGAAAACATTAAATAATTCTAAATTTTATATCAAATATATACAACTTTTTTCCCATCTACATTACTATACAAAATTCGTTATTTTTTACACAAATATAGTACTAGACAATTAAAATAATATAAAATAAAATATTTTAATACTGAACAACTCTTATTTTTTACTAGAAATATTTTTTTTTAATTTTTGAAAAATTTATAACAACTTTTTTCCACTAAAAATCATATTCTTGAAATAAAAAATATAATTTCTATTTCTGAACATAATTTTTGTAAGAACACGAATATTTATAACATAAGCAATCGATTCTAAATGAAAAATCATAACAATTCAAACTTTCGATTTTTGGCTCAAAAAAATCCACGACCTATAGTATGGAAAATTTCACAAAAAATCATAATTTTTTAAAAACAAAAATAATGACTTTAAACTATTATACGATGTTTAAACATAACGTATTTATGCCATTAGATGTATTTTTCTGCATTAAAAACCCTTATATTAAGAGAAACAGAGAAAATATTAAATAATTCTAAATTTTAATCAAATATAAACAGCTATTTTTCTCACCGTCATTACTGTACAAAATTCGTTATTATTTTATACAAAAATGTTACTAAATGATTGAAATAATATGAAGTATTATTATTTAATACTAAACAATTCTTATTTTTTACTAGAAATATTTTTTTTTAATTTTTCAAAAATTGATTACAAATTTGTCTTCACCAAAAATCGTATTCTTGTAATAAAAAATGTAATTTCGATTTCTGAACGTAATTTTTGCTACACCACGACTATTTACAATATAAACAATCGATTTATAATTAAAAATCATAAGAATTTAAACTTTCGATTTTTGGTTAAAAAAAATCCACGACCTATAGTATGGGAAATTTCTAAAAAAATCATATTTTTAAAAAATTAAAATAATGGCGTAAAATCATTATATTTTGATTAAATATAACATATCTATGCCTAAAAATATTTTTTTCCTAAATAAAAAACCGTACATCGTAAAAAATTAACAAAATATTTCATTTATATTTTTCAAATTATCAGACTTTTCATTTATATATATATATATATATATATATATATATATATATATATATATGTAGGTAGAATATTTGAAAAGGATATTAAAAAAATTTATTGTGAATATTAAAAGCAGAGATTAAATATATAATCGTATCTAATTTAAACATTTCTGTTATCAAAGATTCTGATACCAATTATATATATATATATATATATATATATATATATATATATATATATATATATATATATATATATATATGTATATAATAAATATCATAATATAAATACAAACAAAATTATTTTACTTAAAAAAAATCTTAAGCAATTTCAACGAATTGCCTAAAATCAACAATAAATTAAAAAAAGTTGTGATGCATCTGTTATCATTTCAGATGTCCTTAAATCCGAACACTACATGTCCAAAAGACAATCAATCGTTGCCGAAAGTCCGATAGATCCGGCGCACATCCGTTTATTCAATACAAAGCCCAATAATTATTTTAATCGTTACACAAAAAGGCGAAGTCACAACAATTAATATATCCATACGTTGACACGACGTTTTGTTGGACGACATCGTGACAAGTTGCCGTACTCTACGTTACCTCCGCGGATTATCAAAGAACTGTCTCACTATGATACATCGATGCTCATTAACGTCATTTCAAGTTTGCAATACTTTCACAATTAATTGTAATGTCATCGTATCTTGCGAATTATTTCGGTGGACATGTCTCTATATAACACATTTTATATTGGTTATAAATAAAAACCTAGCTAACGAATAAAACACATTAATTAAACGACGAATTTATGATCCGGTCGATTTATGTTAATTAGCTGATTAAGAACTCACGACGACTACTGGGCTTTGTAAGTTTCGTACTATCGACACGACTACGTAGGTTTCTGATATAATTATTTATATAAATGTAAATGGATTTTTTTTAATAACAACATTATTGGATGCAATTTATATATATATATATATATATATATATATATATATATATATATATATATATATATATCAAATGACATTCATTAATCAATTTGTTTTTCATGTACTATTAATTATTTTTAAAACACATTTTTATTGTTGATACAAGTACAAATTGATTCAAAATTTATAATGGATGGATTTTGATTTCATTTTATTACATCTGTACATAAACATTTTTTTCACATTTCGAATTTCTAGTATTAAGTAGCCACTTCAAACCATCAATTATGTCTACTTGAATTACCTAATCAAAATTTTACTAAATCCACACTTTTAATTTATCATTTATTCTTTAATTAATTTTCAATTTTACCAAAAATTACTACACATCAATCGATTAATATTTAAGTCACAGAAGATAAAATTAATCTTAAAGCAAATATAGATAATTAAATTTTATTCGACATATAATATGTATCTATTTTCTAATATTTTTCTCCACGTTCATGAAAAATATATTAAAAAATGTTTAAACAATCTCATGTTTGTACCTCTAATCTTATTGTATTCTAAATAATGTCCGTATCGTTTAAATTCAGGCGTTTCGTTTACGTTTCCTCGTCGATAGATGATTTACGACGTCCAGCATGCAAATCCAATAATCCGCCACGTAAACCTCACACAACCCATTCACAAACAAACAAAAACGTTAACATACACACACATATATACAAATAACATAACATACCTCCTGTTTGTTAGCGAATTCTTTCACATCTCATTGAACACGTATATTGTAGATGAACAAAAACAGGTTTCAGTCATTTTACAATAGTAAATGTTCGTGTGTCAGTAAACAGTAATCTGTGCTCCAGTGTTTACTAAATAGGTATAATGTGAGGCTTTTGACTGCGTGGTGGATTGAGTGACAGTACGACAATCATTATTGTGGTGGACTCTGCTGTAACAGTGCCACTCCCGTGAAGAGACGTCAATGTTACCGAGACCAGGTAGATTCGAATCGAAAAATTTTATGCTCGTATATGGAGTCGCTTGGACGTCGTACAGTTTTAATTGTCTTCGTGTACGGTTTTTTTTCGTCTGTATACAAAATGACAAATAACTTCCAGTCTTGAATACATAATCGTTACGAAGAATATTTCACTATCATCGATCTGATATATATTTTTTATATCGAATTGTTCCAGTACTCTAAAAACTCATTTCAAATACTAGAAGCACCGACATACACAAACATTGAATTCAAAATCATTTACAAAATATCTAAGAATTATTTATAACAAATATTATTTTCAACAATTTTATCACACAAATATTTACTATTATTTTTGAAAACACATATGTATCTATAAAAACGATAATACGTTTGTCTATAGACCGATAAAAAAATCAACTTGCTACCTCATTCCCACATAATCCTTATTTATATATTCGAATCATAGCTTTTATATGTCAAACTATCATACCATAAAAATATTACGTATTTGTTGAAAGATTTTATAACTAAGACGTTACTAGGGCAATAAATCTTACTGACATGTTTAATCTGTTTGTGAGTTCAAATCAACGTTTGACTTGCACAATTTGTTATTAGTTTTATCATTTATAGTATTTGTATTTTAATAGTTATATTGAAAAATATATCTAATAAAACAATACGTATGTTATCTTAAGTAGCACTACGTAATTAAAAAATAAATGAAAAGGTTTAAAACAACTTATAACAATTATAGTAAATGTATTGATATAAACTTACAAAAAAATATGAGAACAAGATAAGTAAAAAAAAATATAAAAAAGTCTAGAACTATCAACTGATAATAGAAAGATATTAGCAAAGAAATGTACAGAACTAAATTCAATAACAAAATACAATACAAACTGATTAAACATTATTCCTGGTGATATCAATAAATTATCTGAGAAAATATCTAAAATTTACCAGAAGAATGAAATGGTATTGCAAGGGTATGGGAATTACAAAAACTGTCACAAAATTTTCCAATGGTATGGATATGATCAAAGAATGTAAAATGAAAATTAGCATAAGAAGATTTTACAGTAGACATTGAAAGGAAAAAAAATATAAAGACCATCGACTATATGGTAAACTTATATCTTCAATTCAATAGAAAAAATTACTAGAGAATGGTAATTGGGACAAGAGAAAATTTTGGTTAGAAAAAATGATAAAATCTTAATAAGAAAAAATATCACAAAAAAATAACAATTTAAAAAAGTATAATCATTTGAATGATTTAAAGTCAGTTATACAAATCTAAAATATAATAGTAGGGTTAAGAATATATGTATATAAAGATTTATTTCTATTGCATTCCTTAAATTCTTTCTTTACATTCAAAACAGATTAGTATATGTAGTAATTTTTAAAACCGAACAAAAGTATTTTTATATTTTATTTGCAACCCTTGTTAAATACTTCAATTAATTTCCAAAAAAAAAAATACCTGCTAATAAAATTATAAACCCCTAAATCTGATTATGATAGTTTCCAAAATATATACACAATTAATCTATTGAAGGCTAACAAAACATTGTTAACAGTAAACATGGGCATCTTAAGAAACGTCTTTGAATACGAAACACTGCACTATGTTCCCTAGAAACGTCCCAATGTTCAGTTTATCTGTTTCGAACAACATATAGATGACAGTTGGATGTCACTTCAATTCAAACAAGACGTTACCCAGACAAGCGACAAGGTAGTGCGAGCGATTCTTCCTTGATACGTCCTTAAACAGGCTCTGCTGTATTACATCGAACGTGAACTACACACCGTGGAATAATAACGACAATCGTCGGAGAAGGTATGATTACACGTTGCAGTATTCACGTTTGAATGAAGACAGGCAGATAGTGGAAAGAAATCGAGTTGATTTGTACTGTTTTTAGTTTACAACTTGATACATTGATTTTACTTTCTTGTTGTTTTATTATTTATTTATTTATTAGAAAAATGTCAAAGAAAAAACGAAATATCTATAGATATATATTTACATCTATTACATTCACAACAGAAATACAATCAGTTCTAATAGAAATTTATATTTTAATTTGAATAGTTGATTGAAGACGTATAGATATTTTTATGTTGCTAATACATAAACATATAAAGATTATTTGTTTATAAGTAAAAAAGAAAAACTAATTAAAAATTATTACTCATTGAAGGAAAGATTTAAAAATTATTAAATGTATAAACTGTATCATATTAAAAACAATTTATGAAAATTCCACAAAAAACATTAATATATAATTATAAAATCTTTTAATGTAGGAATTATTTTTTTTTATTAAAAAATTTATAAGTTCTCAATTCTAAAACAATATTTTTTTAAATTTTGTCAGTATTAAAAAATTATAAACTTAATTTTAAAACCCCTAACAACTATTGATTTATTCAAATAGGAAAAATAAATTAGCTGATTATCCGATGTTAAATCATTAAATAAAATTTAAACAGAATTTATATTTAATTATGATAAATTCACTAGAACACAAATAACATATTCATCCCAAATAAGACAATATTTTTAAAAAGTGTCTAATAATCAATTATTGTTCACTTACACATTTCTAAAGCAATGTCATCATCATTTAAATGATACAATAAAAAAATCTAGGCCTAAAAGTAAAATCTTAACCTTGAAAATTATAAAAAATATAATTTGGATTTCATAATGAAGCATTTTATCACTAATGACCATTGAAATAAAGATCAGCTTGAAATGAACAACAAATGATTATTTTAGATATTTTATAAAATAGTGTAGTGTTTGGGATGAGTGATTTATTTGTGTTAAATATATTTTTTATTTTCTAGAGAAGGCGAAACGTCAAGCTTACAATTCTAGATTTTACTAAACCGTTTATAGAATTCCCAAAGTGCCTTTACACAAACTACTTGCCTACAAACTTCACACGTCATGGGATAATTTTGATTCTAACATTTGACAGTGAATTTCCTATATAAAAAAAATCATCTACATACATACATACACACACACACACATATATATATATATATATATATATATATATATATATATATATGGATGGATGGATATATAGAAAATATCTAAAAATATAATAAAAAAAACTCGTTCAAAATCCAGTGTACGTTTGACCAGACGAATAGAAAACACAGACCCACCAATAATAAACTAATCATTTGACACGTATATAAAATAATCATGTCGACTGTATTTAATTGTTTGATCCGTCACAATATAAACATGATTATGGCTTATTTTAATAAACAATCATCGTCCGATACTTAATTAAGGAAACGAGGCTCGTTTTATGTAGACCTGACGTTGTTTTTAATTGGAGCTTTTATGTAGAATATTTTTTTTCTGTTCGGAGTCGTCACGGGTTGTCGTACCGCCGAAACGACGTACAAATATTTACAGCTGCGCTGTTGTACCGACTAAAAAAATATATCTACTTTTTATAGTCATTATTCTTTATATGTTTCACGGTTTTGTTCTCAGTTATTATTGTTCTAATCGATCATCATTCGTATGTAATTATAAATCGATGTTTAATGGAAATAATTGGAAAATATAAATACGAATAAACCAAAGAGTAGATTAAATATTAATCAAATCAATTATTTATTAACGAAAATCTATCACAATTCTTCAAAGTATATTGTAATTGAAATAAAAATATTATTCAAACATTTTTAGATATTCAAAGAGATCAGATGAAATATATGTATATAAAAAAATATATTTTTAAAAAAATTATATATTATATATTTAAAAAAAATACAAATAAGTACTCTAAAACTTCATCAAATTTATAAATATGTCATATAACTGGACACAATAATACAAATAATGAATAAAAATATAATTATTATTTTAATAAAATGAAAATCTATTTATTTGATTCTATTTTATGATGAATTGAAACAATAATGCCTCATATTATTTGTTGAAAAAATATCTATACTCTAACTACAAAGTTCAATAAAAGTATGTTATCCAAAAAAATTAATATAAGTATTTATAAGACAATACTGAGATCTGTTTTATTGTATGGAATAGAAATATGGATATTAAGGAAAAAATATTAACTTTTGAGAATAGAGTACTAAGACAAATATTTAGGTTTATGTAGAAAAATGAAGATTATTAAGTAAGAAAAAAGATATAATAGGCATTATAAAAATTAAACAAATAAAATGATTCAGGTACTAAATAAGGAGAAAAACAATTTTTGGAACTAACCAAATTAAAATGAGAGGATGGAATAAAATATACCTTACTGCTGTTAAAAATTAATAAAAAAGGCTCAGGAGTGAAGCAATAAACCAATTATTAGTAAAATGATCAGCTGATTAAGTAAATATTTTCAGCAAACATATTTTTGATGAAAAATAGATGTTGAGTTATAAATAAACGATTCTAATTGCAAAATTATTTATTATATATAAGTATATGTATTTAAAAATATATAAAAAAATTAATAACATTTAAATAAAATTATAACGAAGTTTATTAATTATTTCTTTAAGACAGAAAATCTATCAATAAGCAAATTGCAAAAGATGTTAATTTTTTTTTATTTAAACATACAAACATATATATATATATATATATATATATATATATATATATATATATATATATATATATATATATATAATAGATTAATCACACCGCAATGAATTATTTATATTTTAATTAACGTACAATAAATGCCAGTTGTTCATTTATAATCCATGTTCTCATTATACCGATCTCGTCCATTATTCAATTATATTCGTCCGGGACAGGAAAGGACAAAATATATTAAAAAAAAAAAATGTAATAGTAACAATAATAGTAACCGTTTTGCATAGAGTACAGCTACTCGACTGACGATTGAATCGAAATGGTTTGTGTTTCTTATGATGGAAGTAACGACGTATCACTTTATAACGAGCCAGGTGTCTGTCTTGGTGGGTCTGTCACATTGTATTTGACACGGTTACACACCGGTCACTGGTTTATAATATGACACTGACAGACAAGTGACATCCAGTGTGGATTTTTATCATCGTTTCGAAATTCAGTCGAGTTGGACTACATTCGAAATTCCATAGATGGGAAAAGCTCGTCTAGGAATTATTATACAATTGAAACGATTCAAGATGACATCATTAAAAAAAGATTTTTTTTGTACGAAATATTTATAAAGAATTTTGTAAACATTGTACATAAAACACTGAGGTCAAATAAAAAAGTTTATTTTATTTTAATATATACATGTTTGTATTTATATGATTATAAATCCACCCTCTCGATTCTCAATCACACGTTTGATTCGAAATCGAATCAATCACATCTATCGCCAGATACATATTATATATATATATATATATATATATATATATATATATATATATAATCACGTGCGCTTACCAATTATAATTTTCCGCGTATTTATTTTCGTGATAATTGAAAAAATGTTAATTCCGAACGTCAAAAAAATAATACCAACCGAACCTGCGTGCACGTACGATACACACATATGAAGATACGGAATCTGTTTAATTCAAATCCAATTTTCTCCACCCTAACCCCGAACGAATCATATAATATTAAAAACAAACACCATTATATTCACAGTACCGTTAAATTTTAATTTAGCTCATATAGGTAATCAAACAATACCTTGCGCTAATATTTACTTAACATCGTATAACGTTCACACACACACAGAGTAGGCACATGACGGAAAAAAAGATAAATGTGCGGAGAAGAGAGCTGAATTCAAGAATGTACGATGTCGTCTCTGTCTGTACGAATTTTGTATGTTTTGTGGACGAGGCAGGGTTTCATCCCTATTTGCTTCGATGATTTACCGTATGAAGTTTTTTTTTCATATACTCAAATATCTGCAAACAGCGATCCTTTTAACTCGCTAGTGTTGTGTATAATCGCAGCTCGGATGACGCGGCGGATGCTTCAGGAATATTCGGCGTAGTTGGTAGTTTCAATTTTGATACATACATACATACACACATATTTATATATATATATATATATATATATATATATATATATATATATATATACTTAATAAATTATTTTTAGTATCAGAAAAAATAGCATTATTTTTAAATATAATAATATGGAAATAAATTCTATAATAATATGATAAAAGTGGAAAGATTTTTTCAAAAAATAGTTTCATATTTCTAGATTATTCAAAATAAAAATACCAGAAAGTTGATTAAAAGATGTAGACTTGTTATATTTTTTCAAATATTAAACAATGGTAAAAAATGCAAGAAGAAAGTTTATCATCATTAAATAATCAATTTTATTATCAAAAAAGAAAAATGAAATAATCAATTTTATTATCATTTGAGAAAAGTAATATAAGTATTAGTTGATCAATATATAATTGTTGTTTATCAGATTTAATATATTTTTGAGAATTGATATATAAGCAGATTCATTTTTTAAAAAAAAATAAAATAATAACAATAAATAATATTCTTGCTTCAATATAGCATAACTGGTAGCAAGGGTTCTAATTTTAGAACAAATCTTTACATTTATAAATTTGATTTCTCTTTTATCTATTTTTTAAAACCTTTAATTGAGGATTTTTTTAAAAAATACTGGAATGAAAAGTATACCAAGTTCGAGCACCTTTGTGCAAAATTAAACTTTTCCCAACTGTTTTTTACAATTTCACAATTTAATTTTTATTCTGTGATCATTTTTGACACAAAAAAGTATTTGTTTTAGAACTGTGGCTGATTCACTTTACACAAATGAATTTTCACCCCAACACCACAATATTGTGGTGTTGGGGTGAAAATTCATTTGTGTAAAACAAAAAAGTATAATTTATTCTTTGGTTAAAATTCACCTAAGCTTGATACCTTATAAAAGCTTTAAACATGTAATTAAATTTGCAAAGTTCCATCTACTTTCCAAATTGCTCAATCATGAAGTATCTACTTAATACAAAACGAGTATCCTTTTTTGAATTCTTTCTGTTATTATTTATTTTGAAACTGTGATAAAATAAAGGTAAAGGAATTATTGAGAATGATTGCAAGATCTATTACACGATTTTTTTTAAATTACAAATGAATTTATTATTTTTTCAGATTAATTAAATTTTATCAAATCATAAAACTATTTTTTGGAAATCAAATAAACTAGAATTATTTTTAAAGCTTGGTTTGTTTACCAAAGAGCTTAATAATTTTTGATTTTACAAAAATGATAATTGATTGTTTTCTTTACAAATTAGTTATATTTTTATCAAACCATATAATTAAATTTTTGAAATAAAATAAATCAAAATTATTTTCAATACTCAGTATATATTATAAATAGATTAGTAGTTTGATTTTTTTAAAAAAGGTATTAAAAATGTATTATTTTCAGATTAATTAGATCTTTGTCAAATGCTTAATAATTGGATTTTTGGAAACAAAATTTATTATTTTTTCAGATCAAATCACAAAATATTTTTTGAGGAAATCAAATATACGAGGATTATTTTCAAACACCAGTATGTTTTATAAAAATCTTAATAGTTTATAATTTTGAAAAATGGAGCTGAATTTTTATTTCAAAATAAATCAATATATTTCTAACAATAATGCGATTTTTCTTTTTCATAATATTTTTAATTTTTAATCAAATTCAACTATTTATTGTTATAATTCTTTATGTAACAATTTTAAAAATGATTACATCTCCATTAAAATACACTTAGAGGAATCAAAAAAATGTGATTATTTTAAATAATAAGCTGTTAATTGAAAATGTATCACTTGTTCAGGGTAGTAGTCAGTGTATAAAAATAGTGATGTTTTAACAGTTTTAAGCAGAATTTCGATCCTTACATGTTTCAGAAATTTTATTATATTTCAAATGAATGTAATTGAAGAAAAATATCCTGTTTTTCACGATTATAAACAGACTTAAAATCGATGAAAAATCATCAGTTTTTTTAATGAAATACATGTATGTGTGTATCTGTATGTACGATCGCGAATCCAAGAACGATCCATACACATCCTCCTCCGTCGTGTTATCGAACATCTTCGCCAACAATGCTCGCACCGACCAAATCAACACGCCGATTCAATAAAAACGCGAAAAACCAAAAATTGAAACGTTATCTTCAATAACCGTGAAAGCATCCCTCTGGAAATAATGGATGCAGTGACCAATCCATTAGGAGAGATCACAGCATCCAATGACATCTGTATTCGATTGGCTACCGTGTTACCACGTGAAAAACGCGCTCCGCCTATTCGGCTCGACCGTATCGGTGCGCGAGGCGGAGCCAAAAAAGGCCCGTTCGTATCCCAACCCCGACGAACGATCATACGTTATCCGACACCTGTACAGCGCATACGTGTCTCTCGACGTACCTGGATTTACATACAACAAATGTGAATTCACAGGTAACAGAGCTCTCGACGCGACGACAACTACGGACGTCGAACCGACGACGTTTTCGCGTAATTGATTTCGGGCGGTCAATCGTGTTTCGAACTAACGACCATCGGGTTTCTCTCTGTGTAAATTCTATTGTGAAGTGTTTGATTGGTTTTTTGTTCAATCGAAAGTCAATTAAAACGACTTGATTCAAATCCGACAATGGAGAATTGGCACGAACATAAACAGATCGTTTTTATTAAATCACCTGTGCACGATTATAAAAATATATAAGAGACATTCGAACAATTTAAATGTGTTTTTTTAAGGAAAAAATCCAGTAAATATTCCAGTGAACTCTGTTGATAAAAAAATCAGTGTTTGCATAAAATCTACACAAGAGACTCACCGGTGCGCTAATTGATGATCAAATGATCAGTAAATAATATATAACCTCTAACAATGATGACTATGGACATAAGTATGTACGGTCATTCTCAACATCACGGTCCATCGTACAATTCCGCCGAACATTCCGGGTTCTACAACTGTTCCACAGGTGATTCGACACCGTACCAAACGCACGGAACCGTACATCCGCTCTCTTCCAGCCACCATCACCACTATCCGAGTTCTTCGGGCGGTTATTCGTCATCGGAAGAGAGTTACCTGTACCAACACCAGAATGTCGAAGGCGTCACGCCGCCACCACCTTCTACAGACATGCCGCATTATTACCAATCGAGCTCGTTGACAAGTCATCATCAGACACATGTAAACGAAGGAGGTCATTCGATTATCAGTACTGACAATGGCTTGAGCTACACGAACCTAGATTATGGACCGTCGAGTACGACGAACAACATGTATCCTTCACATCCGCATGCCGGGTCCTATGAAGGGAATTACGGATCCAGGAACGATATAATCTTACAGAGACACCATGATAATATACAGAGCGACGGGCATCATTTCGGAATGGCGACGGAGAAGTACATTCACACGAACGCAATGGGTCAAGAGAACGAGACGAGTATCAATTATCCGCATATAGTTATGCACCATCAAAGTTCCTCGCCGACGTCCTGTATGGAGTATCAGGCGCATCATCATTATAAAGAAGAACCGCATCATCAGATCAACGAAGGACATCAGAGTCATCTTAGTCCTGTTATACATAGTCTACATGGGCCTCTGCATCATCCAACGCAAAGGCAGATGAATGCACCGCCTGCACAACCGGCATTACCGACTTATAAGTGGATGCAGGTGAAGAGGAATGTACCGAAACCGACAGGTAAGCAGTATCATAATAATTGTTCAATTAGCTATGTTTTTTTTTTAAAAAAAAATACAAATAAGTACTCTAAAACTTCATCAAATTTAACAAATTTATAAATATGTCATATAACTGGACACAATAATACAAACAATGAATAAAAATATAATTATTATTTTAATAAAATGAAAATCTATCTATTTGATTCTATTTTATGAGAGACAAATATCATATTTATTTAATAAATCTAGATTAAATTAAGTAGCCTATAACACATGACAACTACTTTCCATTTTATAAATTGATATGACTATTGTTTTAATTAATTTAAATACAAATATTAGATTTGAGAAAATTTATTATCGATTACATCAAAAAAAAATGTAAATAAATAAGTTTTTAATTCAATATTTTCACTTCTGTAAAACATAAACAATTCCATCTCTCCATTTTACAAATCAATTATTATAAAAATATTATTCATATTTTCAAATACTGCTATATAATAAAAAATATTTTTCTATTAAATTATATTTTTAATTACAGTAAAAAATAAAAATTCATCAAATTTACTATTGATAAACTTTAATAGAAAAAAGATAAAATATTAATTTTCCATATTTTTAAATATTATTTAATTCAAAATTTTAATTATAACAAGAAATAAAAATTCATCAAATTTACTAATAATTTTGTTCAAAAAAAAAATATATTAAATATAATAATAGAATTTAGTTCAGAAAAACATTTTATTATCTTTAGTAATATTTATTTATTTGACAAAAATTCAAACAAGCTATCTTTAACTAAATACGTACACACAAATAATTTAAAAAAGTAATTTTAATGCAGATAATGCAGTTAAAAAGTTTCTAATGTCAATCTTTATATCGTCGCTTGTGGAAATTTACATATACTTCGACACAAAAGCAAACAAACACTTCTCATCAACTAAAGTAGATATTTAATTATTAACTACTTTAATTTTTCATGTAATTCACTAATTTCTTTTTGCTACTTTATATAAAAAATTGCATTTTTTTATAAATTATTCACATGTGAACTATGTGTAGACATTTATAACGAATTATTTTATACAGAGACCCATTAATCTATATAAAAATTATACCTATTAAAATATTATCATTTCAGAGATGAATTTATAAACAATATACAATTAATTTACACTTTTATATACATATATATAAGAGAATTATTAATTATAAATCTTACACATTATAATGGCAATTCGTCCTTTAAAAGTTTATTAGGTAATTAAGCGTCATTACACGCGACAAAGTTCTCCAATATAAAAAAGCTCGCATTCATTAAAATTATTTAGTAGTCAAGAAAACTTTAAAATGGAATTAGTTAACTATATTAAAACATTTACGGAAAATCTTAACGATTAAATGTACAAATTACACGCGATTGCCGAAAACGATTTTTTAATTTTAATTTACGTTCAAAAATAACTTAATTGAAAATTTAAAAAAACACAATGCCTGTTAACTTATTACATTTATATATATATATATATATATATATATATATATATATATATATATCTTCTTAATTGATCAAAGATTTCAATTTTTTATTTTATTTGATATTAATTTCTATTTTTATACCATGTAACATTTAAAATATTTGTAATAAATTGTAATTAAATTAATCGAGTCTTTTAACTGTATATTTTCTTATAAAAATGTAAAAAATAACTAATACAAAAATCCTTCATCTCATATTAAGTAAATATAATTTATTTGGCATAGATAAATTAACTGAATATAAGGATAAAAACGTAAATAATTAAGAGTTACTCAAATAGGACATATTTTATTTCTAAATCAAATTATACTGAATGTTAAATGATAGGGAAGACCATTACAATGAGACAATTCTCAAAGAAATGGAATCTATCTGGAATAAAGGTTGAATCCTTACCAAGAAAACCAAATTGGAATTATAAACGAATTTGAAACTGGAATAAATTCTGGATCAAAATGTTTAATATGTCGTTTAATCAATTCAAATAATAGATTAAAGAAATCAGCTAAATATTTTTATTATTGAAAGGATTTTTGGAATTATTATTTTTATAGACAGGATTATCTCTATATTTAATTCCATTTAAATTGAGTTTTTATAATTTAATTACGATAAAACAGTTTTCAAAATTCACAAACATAAATAATAAAATCTTTATTGAACATTTATAAAAAATGATCTATTATGGATTTATTTTTTTATTAAAATCGATACAAATCTCTAAAATCACTACTAAAATTGTCGAATTTGTCCATTGACACCAACAACAATTCAATGTTAAATTAATCAAGAACCCAGCAATACATATTTTTTCTTAACATATTAATTTATACATTTCCGTCAAGCTGGACTACCGTTTACATGCCGGATAGTTTACACAAAACTAATTATATTTTAATTGCTCGTCGTGTCGAAAAAAACTTGATGAATGTACAATAACCCTTGAAAATTTCTTCGAGATGACAGGTAAAGATTTCCGTACGTTTTGTAAACGTAACAACAAAAATATTTCATACAATGTCAGTGAATGTTCAGCACACACACATTATATATATAATATGTTTTTAAATAACATTTTAATAATTAAAAACTTATAAAATTGTTTATTTAATATACACATTTGTTCATATGAAACTCGACATTTAATTCAAACACGCAATACACACACACACACAAATATATATATATATTTATATATATATATATATATATATATATTGTACGTGTAAACAATTTGAAAGTAATTAATGTAAAGTTTTTTTTCCATAATTAAATTTTAATGTTGCCTGGTATTAAATTCGATTTTCTCTATAATTCATTTAAGGTCAGATCCTGTTTTGATAAAAGAACTGGTCTCAGTACAGGTAACAATATATTAATGAAGTATTGGAAAAATATCAGAAAAAATCCGTGTTCCAAATTTGCTTTGTTCGAGTTACTTGATTATTAATCGACTGAAATTCATACACATGTAATTAAATATGTAGTTTTGGACATGAATTCGAGCGACGGTTCAGTCAAGATAGATATTTTATAAAGATTATTGTCCTATTTTTCGATTTTAAATTAATTAAGTAATATAGGATAAAACAGGAAAAATAGTGTAAAAATTGTAGAAAATATTTATTCGAAAAATGAAAATAGTACTGTTGAAATTTTTCTACATATATTTAAAAAATATAAAAATTAAGTTAAAAATATTTTTAAAATAAAACTGCATTATGATAAAAAATAATATAAGTAAATATTTTTTATCATTTTAATGATATAGAAATATTTGCTCAGAAACATAAATTGAGATATATTTTATATATTATTTCATTAAACAAATTAAAATTTTCTAATTTATTTTTTGTATTAATTTTTTTTACAACTGACTCAAACTTTTTAAAAAATTAAATCAATCCAATAATTGTAATATCTTTTTCAATGATGTTTAAATAATATTCTAATACCAAATCCTTTATTATATTGATTAGTTATTATATTAAAAAAATGAAAATAAAATTATTAGGCTTTCTTACAAATATTTACAAAGTTTAAAAATAAAACTGTAAATATTTTCAAAATCAAACTACATTAAAATTTTATATTGTATATTAATTTTCTATTAAAAAAATATCTTCTAAGAAACGTAAATTAAAATAAATTTTATATAATATTTTTTTAAGCAAATTAAAAGTTTGTAATATATTTTCATTTATTTTTTTATATTTTAAGTAATTGGCTCAAAATTATTAAAACACTTCAACAGTTAATCAAAAAATATATCTTTTTCAATAATGTTTCAAAGTTTGAATAATGTTCTAATATCAAAATCTTGTCTCTTTTAATCATTTCTGATTATTAGTCTATTTTATTTTGCTTTGTATATTTTTTAATTCATTTCTTTTCATTTTTATGTACAGAAATCAATCCAATCTATATATTGTCCATTAGTCTATACTGTATCACATAATTTCAAATTTTATTAAATAATATCTATTAAATAATAATTAATATCGAATTTTCATGTAAATATCATGTAAACTTCATGTAATTATGAGACAAAATAATTTTTTCTGATTTTGATATCGAATTTTCAAAAAAATTTTAATATTTAAAATCAGTATCCCAACAAAATCTTAATTACTTTTAGAATCTCATTGTAAATTTCATACAAAATTTAAAAATGAATTTTATTGCAAGATAAACTTATAAAAATAATAAACATCTTTGAAATTACAAATCAGGAAACAGAAATCCAATAAGAAATAATATTTTTTTATTAAATGTTACTCAATTTTAATCTGAGAAATATAAATCAATTTTTAAATAATATTCTGCTTCAAAAATTTTTTATACAATTTTATTTTGGAATAAAATCGATCTGGAATGAGATGGAATAGAAAACAAGTGTATATTTTTTTCATATATATATTTTTTTAATTATAAACTAATTATTTATAAAAAAAATATGATAGGGAAACCACTATGCTCTTTAATAAATGATTAGTTAATATTTTACTAGAAACATTTTATTTGATATACGATTTATATATATATATATATATATATATATATATAAAGTGATAAATTAATTACAATGAATGTCAGTTATTATTGATCAGAAGTACATATAAAAATAGTCGAATCAGAATCGAACAAGATAACAAATTTTCCAATCGTCTACGTGTCGTAAACGATCATTTATCGATTCTATCGTCTATTAATTGTTAATTATAATCGCATTAATCGAAACACTAATCAAATATGTGGAAAAAAATCGGCCCGGCTGTTCGGCACGGACGAAAGATTGCAGCGAAAGCAAAAACGCGATGCCTTATTTCGAATTACTTGCTCATGATTTTGAGTGACAAATATTGGATAAGATAAAACTAACGTCATGACCATTCGTATACACATTCCGTACGATATTTTTTTCATATTCATTACATACATTTATTACGGATGATCAAATTGATGAATCTGAAGAGATTTTCAAACGATCTAGGGCTGTGTCGATACGGATTAATTAATGTATTTCGATGCAAATAAAAAATCATGATCTTTTTCATACAGTGAAATTGCAACCAGTCGAATATTTCTTATTGAATACAGGAGAATTTTGTAATGAAAATATTTTAATTTTTTTTAAATATCTGTATAGCTTTTTCCTTATAAAATTATATAAAATATTTTTTTTTATCATTTCTTTATCTCTATATCTGTAGTCATTAAATTTATTTTTATATTATATTTTTAGTTTACATTTTATCATTTTCTATTTTTTTTTTTTTGATACATTCATTTTCAAAATTAATATTTCATTTGATTTTCACTTTAAAAATCATCAAAAATATACATAAAGATTACAAAATGATCAAAAAATAAACAAACAAATATTTTGTTTAAGATTTATTTATATTTTGTATATAAAAATATTAGGTGAAACTTAATTATGTATTATTTTATTTAATGAATTACAATTTTATAAATAAAAATGTTAATAAAAAATTATGGAAAAAATCAAATTCAATTACATTCATCAAAAATTTAACTTAAAACTGAACCTAATATTGAATTAAATATAATTTTATTTTGAACTTATGTGACTTTCATAAAATATATATCTAAATTCAGTTCGAAGAAAATCAATCATATCAAAGTGTGCAAATAAAATATTTTTTGATTTAATTATAATGTTACAAAAATATAAATCAGGCCTTATTATTTGCATTTTATGTTTTAATTTATTTATTGTATGAAAATATATGTTCCTGTCTATAAATTTTTAAAATTATGAATAAAAATTGATTCAGAGTGTTAATTTATGTCTCAATTTAGTAAAAAATATATATATAATTTTTGTGTATTGCAAATTTAGTGTCATTCTTAATGATGTTTAACTGAGATCAGTGATTTTTTCACTCGAAAATAACATCGTTTCAAACAACAGTCATCGTTCTAAGATCAATCACGACAAAGACCTCTTATTATTCACAATTTGTAAATCCCTGTTCGCAATGGAACATTCTAAAACAAATAACATTCATCGTATGTATCGAATTTTACCAGTAGAACATCGGAATGGTTACATTCTTTCCGTGAAGTCAAGACAGTACAACATTTTACGTGTACGGAGCCCTGGCATCTGACACCGAGTTATTTCATAAATACTTTGATGTCTCTTTTAGAATTACGCGGCGTGACGGCTCCCATGGCCGGAAAATATTGTTTCAATTGACGCGTGACTCGCCGCGGGACTGACGAAATCACCGTCGTTCAGATTTTGGCCACAATTAATTTGTTAACGAGCCAGACGACTAGCGGCGATCGTCGACATCGTCGTTGTTGTTGTTGTGGTCGCTGCCATCATTATTCTGGCATGGAGCGACAGAATTAACAAATTAATAAATTCGATTTATGTAGATAGATCCGTACATTACTGTTTTCATTCTGATTTTAATTTTAATTCAAACTATTACTCTATATCATTTTTATTACATACGATATTAGCCACGATTTATGATTTTTTTTTGTACGTTAATTAAATCTATAAAATTAGGTAAAAATATTGAAATGTTCGAAGTTAAACTCTACAAATCTTTAGTTATGAAGAAATTAAAAAAAATTTGGATATAGATTTAAACAAGAATTTTATACACAAGAGAAGCTAGAACATCCTTAAATAAGACCAAAAATTATTAGAGGAATTTGGATTTTGAAAATCTGGATGTAGAGAAAAATGAAAAATAATACATGAATAAAGATAAGTAGATTTAAAAAAGTAGAAAAATCTTATAAAATCAATCTGGATAAGGGAAAGAATTATAATTTTTTCACACAAATAAACTATCATCTCAACATCACAAATAATTTAAAAAGTTTAATGAAAATAAAATTCCTATCGAAATACATATCAGGTTATAAACAAAAAAATGCGGAATTAATAATTACTGAACATTAAAGCTATAAAATTAGGCTTAAAATTAAAGCTATAAAATTAGGTAAAAATATTGAAATGTTCAAAGTTAAACTCCGCAAATCTTTACTTATGAAGAAATTAAAAAAATTTGAATATAGATTTAAACAAGAATTTTGTACACAAGATAAACTAGAACATCCTTAAATAAGGGTAAAAATTATTAGAGGAATTTGGATTTTGAAAATCTGGATGTAGAGAAAAATGAAAAATAATTCTTGAATAGAGATAAGTAGATTTAAAAAAGTAGAAAAATCTTATAAAATCAATCTGGATAAGGGAAAGAATTATAATTTTTTCACACAAATAAACTATCACCTCAACACCACAAGTAATTTAAAAAGTTTCATGAAAATAAAATTCCTATCGAAATACATATCAGGTTATAAACAAAAAATGTGGAATTAATAATTACTGAACATTTTTTTCAATATTTTATAATGTTGGGATGATAGTTCATTTGTATGAAAGTACATTCGACAAAGTTCCAAAACAATTTTTCAGTGGAAAAAAGGAAAACAAGAAGGCAAACTTTAGAAAAGATTCAGCAAGTAATGGAATTCGAAAATTATGAAAAAATGAGAACAGCAGAGGAAATATGGAAGTAGCTGCTATGACAAATAATTTGTCACTATCAACACCACAATATGTTATACAGTGTTCAATAATCATCTATTTATAATTTTATTGTTTATAACAATAATGAGTTAATGAGTTAATCATCGTCAGAGACTTTTTGTTATAAACAATTTTATGAATTAAAACATTTTATAACATATTGTGGTATTTGGGGTGATAATTAATTTGTGTTAAAGAAACTGTTTTTCGAAATGATTAAATAAATTAAAAAATAGAACTATTCGTATTATAATATTTAATATTTTCTGCATTTTTGATAAAGATGTTTGAAAAACAACGAGCTAATCTTTTGAGCACAATTTAATTGATTATAAAATAAACATTGTTGAAAAACTGAATTTTATTAATTTGATAGTTTGATTAATTTTCTGTTCAAGTTCAAGAAAAAAATATTTACATTCATCTATGACAACTACATAATTCCACATAAATACACATCTATAAATAACACCTGACTAAAAATAATTACGAGTCCATCACCGTCGAATCGATATTTGTAATTAACGACGACTGTTCGCGAAAACACGACGAGTGTTTCTATATGACAAATTCATATAAATTGTCACAAAATCAATTACGACTTCAACGGACGTTTCGAGGAAACAATTCGAGCGACGTTTCAATTTTTTTAATATTATAATCATATATTTGAACGTTATTATAAAGATACGTATCGAGTAGAACACACAAAGAAAATAATTAACTCTTTAAGCATTTTACAGAATGAATATGTATAGAAATACACACACGGGGCTAATTTGAATATAGTTTTGAATTTTTTTTGTCGTTGCTCAAGGTAACATTTTACAACTCGAATTTTTGTCCGGTCGAAATGAAACTATGTATTCTCTAAATGTAATCTTCGAACTTATGATATAATAAAGACATAAAACGTTCGCTAATAAATGGAAGTCGTAAAACGTACGGGACGTGCGGTAATAATATTTTTTTTACAGTTTTATACTTATATATATATGTATATATATATATATATATATATATATATATATATATTTGTGTCCACGTTACAATATAATTTTCATTTAGTACTTCTGCCGAATCGATTACATGTGGCGCTGGTCGTAGAGTGGCTGATCTCGGCCGAAGATAAGTGACCCCCCCGTTACACTTGACCTGCTCCGACTCTGCACGGACATATCAGACCTGGCTTAACGTAATATCAGTAGAAAAAAAATATTTATATTTAAATTCAGTGATAAAGGTATTACATTTAAAATACGATCCGTATAAAATTCATAATCGACGTATTCATCGGCCTGAATAATTTGCCTGTACTTAAAATTCAATAAGATTGAAAATATATTACACATAGAGAAAAAATATTGTATAAGACAGGGAGGTTTTTAATACGTTCATTTTTTTGATAGGGAGATTCGTTGGAATAAAAACGGACACTATATTGTTTGAAACTGTGGCGAATTAACTTTCATATAAATAAATAATCATTAAACACTTTTAATATATTTTAATGACGATGAAATAATAACTCAATGTATTAATTATTTTTTCAATCGTTAAACATATTTATTTAACTATATAAACATCAAACATATGCTATCATTTCTCAATACTCTTTATTTATCATACTGTATGCTATTATCAAATACCCGAGGATCAATTTTCAAATATTATATAAAACGAATACATTTTAATATTAAAATCGATGTGATTGACGTTTATCAATGTACGAATATCTCTGATTTTTTTTAATTCGCGATTATCAACAATAAATTAACATTGCAGTAGATTAAAATTTACGTTTCATTTTATCTATGTCAGGCGTATGAAAAATGTTATAATACTGAAACGATTCAATAGAAATAATAAACAAATACTGAGTAATCTCTGATAATAATTTTAAATAACAATAATGTTAGAACAAAGCTAATATTGTTGTAAATTTTATCTTTAAAGATTTTTTTAAAAAAAAATTAAAAAGTATTTTGCATGTACATTTGTGAACAGTCATTAATATTCAAATATTTTATAAAAATGTTTATTAATCATTATAATTATCTTTGTTGGATTTTTATAAAATTAAAAAATAAATAATTTTAGTTCTAAACTTAATTTAATTAATTATTTACACTTGTATACTGACATCAAAAGAAATAAAACTATACAATAATTTAAAAACACTATTCAACAATTGTATAAAAATTTAAAACCACAATTCACCTTATATATGAATAAAAAATATAATATAATTATTTTTAAAAAATACAATTATTTTAATTACACTTAATAAACATTTTTTTAATATAAAAATCTTTAATCCAACTAATATATTTTTATATTTTTCTATATCATAAAATTGAAAAAAAATATTAACTAATAGAATAATTAAAAAACTAACAGATTTTTGAATCTCTAAGAGACTCGATATACGATATACGATTCACGAGGAAAAATTATCAATTTTGTTTGAACGAATATGTTTTTTAAATTAAATATTCACAGGAAAATATTTTTTTTTATCAATTTTTTTTGAACATACAAATAAATAATGAACACTTTTAATATCTTTTTTTGAATATACATTTTTCAAGATGCATTCACATTTAAACCAATTTGGTATGTAACTTGTTAAAATATAAAAAAAATAAACAGAATCGAATATTTTTCGACTTCCAAAAAAATTCTATATAAATTTCTTTCACCAGAAAAAGATCATTTTTATTATTTATATTTGAAAAGTTGTATTTTTTTGAATAGACATTTTTCAAAATAAATTAAGATTTAAACCAATTTTGGTACATAATTTTTCACTCAAAATGAACAATACACATTTTTGTCAGCCATTGACTAAATTCTTTACCAATTTTAAACCTAAATTAATTCAAAATTCTAAAACTTTCACATGTATATAAAATATTTTATTATATTTTTGATTAAAAAATAAACAAGATATTGAACCATGTAAATATTTTTCAATAAATAAGATATTAAAAAATAGACATTTTTTCGATCAGAAAAAATAATCAAAAATATCTACTTCCATATTAAAAAAAAAGGTTTATATAAGGAATGTGATTTCTAGTACGTTTTTTTACATTTGAAAATAAAAAATAGTTTCTTACAGTAATACTTTTTTGTAATTCAATAATATTAAAGTTTATATATTTTGTAACTTAATTTTAAAATGTGTAATTGTTTATAAAGGGAAAAAATATTGTAGTACGTTTAGTACAACAGTGAAAATCTCTTCAAAATGTTTATTTATCATATAAACTTGAATTTGTTTACTATTTAAAATATTTTCTTTGTTATCTTTTATATTTAATACATGGTATTATACACTGATAGTATTTGTTTCATATTTATCAATTTAGATTCACTGTACACTTGTGTAAATAGTACATAAACGATTAAGCCTAGAACAATACATTATCGCCAATTAATTACTTGAAAGAGATGAGATATCCGACTGACATTTCTAAGAATCTTTTTTTTAAAAAAATATTTCACCGCCTAATAAAATCTGATATAACATTCTCTGTTTCAAGAATTTGATAAAATAAAATTTATTTTAAAAATAAAGTAAAATCGAGGTCATTAAATAAAAATAATAATAAAAAAATGAAATCACTTTATTCGAAAGAGATTTATATAAACATATTGTCGTTCCATCGACTCGATTATTGTCTCAATACACATCTGGTGAGCGCGCTTGACCATCGCGTGTCGCGTTCTCTGCTCGTGGACAGTGGTCGAGCCCCGCGCATAGCATTGCTAAACTAGATTTCACGTCCAGCATGCAACGCGTAGTACATAAAAAAATGTACATATACATTTTTTCTACGGTAGTATAATGACCAGTCTATATTAACTTTTAATTCCAAGAAAAAGTAAAATATGTCACTGTGCAAAGTTGTGTTTTTTTTATATTTATTTATTCTGTTTTGCGTGTCGGTTTGTTCCCGTACGAACGAAAAATTGACTTTAGATTAAGTTATTCTTCAATGGAATTAAATTACAGTCGATCGACTTATATTGATATCAAATATATATACAACGAACACAAGTTTCTCAATGTAATTAAAATCCTTAAAAAATAATAATTATTTAATCTTACATTTTGTTCCACTTACAAAGAGGTCAACGTACACATAAACTATAAACAGTTTTTAGAAATGATATTGAAAAACATGTCCTGTAAAATATCGAACGGACTTTTACAAAGAAACAGGATGATTCGAATGGAATTTCCATAAACTAATCCGACCGAAAATCTATTAAGAACAACGAACGAACTGTCGTTTTATCTGGAACAAAGAATCGTGTACAAGTAGCGAGTTGTGAATATTGTACACTTTTTTTCACGATTCGTCGAAGGAAAAAAACATCTTTATGCTGATATGAATGATTTATGGTGGAAAAATTGTATATGTCATCGTCATTGATCTCATTATCAGATTTTACTATGACCTGCCTTCTGGTTTGATCATAGAAAATTATTTAAATATATATATATATATATATATATATATATATATATATATATATATATATATATATATTATAAAAAGAAATATTGGATCATTAAATTGGAAATTAGAAAAATACACAAGTTTTTTTCAGTGTTTGATAGTTCCACATTAATATCGTTTGAAACAAAAAAAAAATATACTTCTGAACTTATTAAAATTTGGAATTGCTTATAATTTCCTAATCACAAACTGATTGTAAAAATAACTATTTTAATCTGGCTTAAATGAGGTTGAAGGGTTTACACGTTTTTGCAAGTTTATTAAATATATCTGTGTTATTTTTATCCCTTTCTTGTTCAAATCTAAAGTTTGAATAATTATTTACTGTTTTGAGTCAAAAAATGCAATCCACATAAAATATAAATATTTTTTTAGTCTAGAGATTTGGGCATGCATATAATACTTGTTTATTTTATTATAAAACCTTTTTTAAAAAATTAAATAAACAACTTAAAATACCATTAATCTTAAAAGAATTTTCATTTATATAAAAATTAAACAAAACTTGTTAATACATAATCTTTGACAAAGATTTTCTTTTACATATTTAAAAAACAACAACGGTTAATATTTCTTGATTGACTGTATATCTCCTCGAACTGTTTATAACAAAAAAATCTAGGCCATTAAACCCTACAATTTGCTCGTACACAAATAAGTGCACACACAACCCTTTCGACAAATTAATATAACAAATGTTTCTGTTTATCTAAGACATCATAACATGGCGTATAACAGAACCACCCACCGTTTCGTATAATCAATTCAAAAGAGAAATACATAAAATCTCTGATCGAGTACAATAAAATCGAGGCGCTAGAAATTCCGTGTTCGAAGTCATAAGTTAATTTGCCAAGCGAAAAAGAAATATATGTTGTTGTAATAATAATAGCGGGTGAATTAATTGCCGTACGACGCAATCACGATTAACATTACGAATATGACATATTATTTTTTTTTTGTTTTAATCTCGATACGGATTATGGTTACTTAATTGAAAATCCCTAGACAGTAGTGGCCGATAAAGCGTTAGAAATAAATTACCTTGACTAGAAACAAGGCCATTTTTAATACAGGGCTTTATCAGTTGCGAACGAATTATGCGTATCTGAAAATAATAATTGTTTTGTGAATATTGTCGAATTTACATATTTGTGATAAATGATAAACGAACAATTAGATGTGTGTTTTTTGTGTAAATAGAAGTTAAACTGAGATTACGTTAATCTGTTTTTTCGAATTGACAAGATTAACATACAGATACAATGTATATTTATTTATGTGTGATTTTATTTTTAAATCCGTTTTCTTCGTCACTTATTATATAAATATATTTTTAACTGTTTGTATTTATCTAATTACTATAGTACAAAAATTAAATTAATTTGTTGACTACAATACCATTTTTTTCGTATAATAGTCAAATTAAATTTTGACAAATATAAAAAAACTACCCCTTCGTTCATTATTGAAAAATTATTATAGTATTCAACTAATCTTCCACTCTAATTTACTAATTTAAAAATGATCCTGAAGTTGATCAATGATATAATACCATACATCATATGAGACTGATAACCTCATCTCATAAAAATGATTACTAAATTCTCACAAGAAACTAAAGCCCTACAAGAACTACAACGTTAAGGTTTATGATATTAAAAAAACGAATGACAATGGAATAAAATATTTAAAAAAAACATTACATCAGTAGATTTTATAAAAAAGTGTACTAATTATTTATTGTTCCATTTATAGTAATTATTGAATATTTATATAAAATCTGGGTATATTATTTGTATTAAAGTTATTTCCAGCCTTGATAATTTATAAAGATAAAGAAAATCAATTAAAACATGTGATAAAATACTTGAAAGATCTTTATGTATCTGAGGAATGTAATAAGCAATAATATTTAATGAAACTAATATTTCAAAGAAAACACTAATCACACGTCCATCGTACGAAGAGAACACATTAAACGAACACGATTATATAATATTATTATTTACACATTACATATCACTGCGTAAACAGCGCATTAACTTTCGCTGTGTAATCAAGTGTCGGATACAGCGGTCAAAACAGGCGGCCAGGGGGTTGATTTTCATGAAGAGTGCACGTTATCCGTAGACAGGGGTGGTATGGTGAGTACAATAACAACAACGGTACCACCAGTCTATGTACGTGTAGTTCGATTACGCTATGCAAATCTCAGTAAAAGGGGTACCGGTGCAGTCAGGAAAAAAAACGTACATACGTGAATTATCTACCCTCGTGCGGTTACGCAACGTCACTGAGCGCTCGGTTCAGGTTGACAAATTATTCGAGATGCTTGTTTTGACATTGATTCTTTAAATATCTGCAATGGAATATCTAAAGAATTAAGTGTTTTATATAAATATTGTTTATATACTGTTGTTTTTCTAGCATCTTTTGAATGAGGTAGGAAATTTGTATATCACTCGAATTATCAATTAAGGGTATTAGATTTAATAAACTTAAAATCTATATAAAAACATTGAATCCTAATATCAACTACTTTACTCTAACCTAACAGCACAAGATTTTATATAAGAAAATAGTACTGGAAATGATGGTACGTCAATGAAAACTGTCATCAATGAATCAAACGAGCAATAAATGATCATTGAACAATTTTATAAAATCTTGTAGTTTTGAGATGAGGTATAAAAATTATTTCTTTGATGAAAAGTGTATTTTTTCAAAACAGTACTCAATTTAAAAAAATATTTATTTAAATCGTATATCGAGTCTCTTAGAAATTAAAAAATCTGTTAGTTTTTTTAATTATTCTATTAATTAATATTTTTTTTCAATTTTATGATATAGAAAAATATAAAAACATATTAGTTGGATTAAAGATTTTTATATTAAAAAAATGTTTATTAAGTGTAATTAAAATAATTGTATTTTTTAAAAATAATTATATTATATTTTTTATTGATATATAAGGTGAATTGTGGTTTTAAATTTTTATATAATTGTTGAATAGTGTTTTTAAATTATTGTATAGTTTTATTTCTTTTGATGTCAGTGTACAAGTATAAATAATTAATTAAATTAAGTTTAGAATTGAAATTATTTATTTTTTAATTTTATAAAAATCCAACAAAGATAATTATAACGATTAATAAACATTTTTATAAAATATTTGAATATTAATGACTGTTCACAAATGTACATGCAAAATACTTTTTAATTTTTTTTTAAAAAAAAATTAAAGATAAACTTTACAAGAATACTAGCTTTGTTCTAACATTATTATTATTTAAAATTATTATTATTTCACAAAATAAAAACAGTAGATGTAAGAATATTGAAAAATATCTATTGAAATGAACGAAAATTCAATAAAGACAACAAAAAGTATTATACACGTGTGTGTTCATACATTTCCTCATTCTTTTCTAAATTCAATTCAATTACAGCTCTTATACTTTCGTGACACAAGATAGAATCATTTCAGTGGTCGTAGGTTACTGACCATTATTTCAATTCATTTTCTCTATACATGTTTGTCATGTATTAAAAAATTAATTTTCATTAAACTAGAAAAAGAATATTTTTAAAAAAGAATTCTTGTACAAGTATCACAGAGATAAATACACGATATATATATATATATATATATATATATATATATATATATATATAAATTCGTGTGACAAATATATGCAGTATAACTCTATTCACTTCGTGTCATAATTATAATACAAAGAAATGTACTGAATTCCAAAAATTTTATTTAATTAGAATGAAAACCTACCACCCTAAAACACAAAGCATGCTAACCAAACCTACACACACACAAATATATATATATATTTTTTTGTGTGTGTGTATACAAACGTACACAAAATTCAAGTCGATTCCGTCGAGCGTCGCGTCGCAAGCTCGAAAAAGCTCCGGTCCGTCCGTTCGCGTACTTAACGTCATAAATTATGCATGCGTGTCACGGAATTATCACAGCTTCAACTGATTTCGTTGGAGTGCGCATTTAATTAACATTTTTATTAACTCCTTTTCCACAATTATTTATATGAACGTAATTAAAAACAATAATTCCACGATGACAAATCTGTACGTCGTTGTTGTTATTTTATTACAAATTTATTAATTTCGATCAGTAATTGAAAATAGGTTGATTGATACACGTGGACTAACTGCACCGTACGTGCACGTATATCAGTTTTTAGATCTGATATTTGTTAATTAAAAACGACGAAGGGTGGGTACGTTTCGATGAAATTGATTGATATGTATCATTACGTTTGAAATAAGCATAATATTATTCGGGTTGTGTGGAAGTGTGATTACAGAAAAGCTAAATAATCAGATTCGAATTTTGTAAATTGAAGCACGATTGGATTCGTATGGAAATTCACGACGAATAAAAAATATAAAAATAACACACTCACCCCAACATACAAAGAACTTGTATAAATATTCAATAATTACTTACTACTCACATTATTCTCTAAAATGTGAATAAATGGAACAATAAATCATTATTCAACCCTTTTATTAAATATATTGATGTAATATTTTTTTTAAAAAAATATTATATGCCTTTTATTTAGTTACATATTGTTTTTAAAATCATATCAATATCACTGTCCATCTAACCTTGACGTTGTAGTCCTTGTAGAACTTTAACTTCTTGTGAGAATTTCGTAATCATTTTTTTATAAGATGAGGTTGTCAGTTCTATGTCCCATAGAATATATGCCCTTATATTATTGATCGACTCGAGAAACATTTTTAAATTAGAAAATTATAGAGGAAGATCAGTTGGATACTATTAACAATTTTTTCAATAATAAACGATGGGTAATTATTTTATATTTGTCAAGATTTAATTTGACTATTAAGGGGTTATACGCACTTGCGAGGCGCAAAAACGACGTTTTTTTAGGAATTTTTTTTAGAAACAGTATTTATTTTGCAATTACAAATTATGGTTATTTGAATAGATCCTACTTTCAAGAATAAAATAACATGTCGATCATAAAAAAATATTGAAGTGCACCGCTCCTGCAGACGATGTCCCGAACGACCTCCAAAAAAAGGCGCTTGGCGGTGATCTCCATATCGGCGGTTTGGATTATTTGAAATCAAAAAATATGGTCAATTCTTTTAAAGGATAGATTAATGCAGGTATTGGAACGAAGGAATAATAAAAATTTTCATTTTTGACAAAATGGCGTCTACTTGAAAAAAATGTTTCGTTTTTTACTAAAATTTTCGCTCCAAATTGTTTAAAAAAAATAGTAATAATTTTTGTAAACCTTATTCCTTCGTTCCAATACCTGCGGAATATATTTGAGAAGATTGTGTGAAAATTTGAGACCGATCGGTTCAGCCATTTCTGAGATATCGAGATCACCGACTATGAAAACACCGTTTTGAGATAAACGCGTTTGAAGTTTCGGAAGTAGTTTACACATAGTTAAAAATTTGGTAAAAATTCAGGTGTATGTCCGAAAATATTTATCAGATTTACTTCAAATTTTCAGAGAATATACTCAAATATATGTGCATTCCGAAAATGCAAAAAAAATCGATTTTTTGAAATTTCTAAGTGCGTATAACCCCTTAAACGAAAAATGGTACTGTGGTCAAAAAGCTACTTTTATTTCTGTACTAATTTACATCAAAACAGATAAATAAAAGAATCTTTTATATCATAAACGAATTATGAGAAAAAAATGTTAGTCATTTTGTAAATTTTATTTTCAAATCTGAAAATATTAGTGTCATATTTTTATTCTATGAAAAAATCTCGTTTTAATTCGTACAAATAATATATGATAAAAAAAAACTACCCTATGATATAGATTAAAAGTTTTAAGAGTTTCTAAAAGAGGCAAGAAGAAACTTAATACCGAAACTATACAATTTTCTACAAATAAATAACATATGGAAAGTTCGTTCGACTCAACGAAACGCATGTCAATAATAATAATACAACTCGTAACGAAACCCATTAATTCCGTAGCTCCGACTGTTCACAAAAACTTCGAAGAAATTCGATCGAAGCGAGAAAAGCGTTTCCCTTCGAAATGGAATTCTCCATACGTACGAACTCGTTACGACAGCAAATCGTCCATATCCGTAATTCCGTTCGAATGGCTTTATTAAACGTTTCTTTTCGTTCGATTTCGAGAAACGAACGGTCGTTCTTTATCGCGAAAGCGTCGGACATTTTTGCATTTATTTTTCGGAACAAGCGCGCCGATATCGTCGGGCCGAATACGAAAAGCTCTACGTCGCAACAGTGACATAAAAGAGACGCAAAGCTTTTAGTGGTAACAGAAGGCCGCAGACATTACATATCAGATTGCGTGGATCGCGGTTAGCCGTGCGCCTGGCTGCCTAGATCACATTATCACGACCCCCCTTTTTGCTTTAGTTTCATATTTGACAGCGAACTCGCATTGAACGTAAATGATAATTCGTGTACGAGCAACAGAGACGGATTCACGTGTTTGGCTGCACGAGGGGTCCTGTCTTCCAGGTCGCATATATAGTACTCTGACTCTTTATCAAATACTAAAGGTGTGTGTGTGTGTGTGTGTGTGGTTTTATTTACATACTCCTAAAGGTGGTTTCATAGATACGTTATCGTTGTGTATGTATGTATATATATGAGTGACGTCGACTCAGCTGATTGATTTATATGGGAAATTGTTAGCTAAAGAAATATAAAAGAATGTTTTCAAAGAAAATGCATTATGTAAAGGTTTTAGTTACTATATATATATATATATATATATATATATATATATATATATATATATATATATATAAAGATAAAAACATCATAAAGTACATAAAATATATATAGAAGAGTTACCCTCTGCATGGATCTTTTAATTTTTTTAAATTGTATTAAATAGAAGAGTATTCATCCACCAGTGAATCTTTAAAGGTTATATATATATATCATGATTTTTAAACGGATTTAATACAATGGATTTCATTCAAATAGTATTGGAAGTCATCAGTCGATGTAATAAATACCAATCACCAATTGTCTTGGATTTATAAATTATAAAAATATTTCAATTCAAACCATACATCAACAATAATAAATACATTACAAAATCGTAAATGTTTTTTTTTAAAAAAACATATATTAACCTTAAAGAAATATTTATATATCTCCAGTGCTAAATGATATAATTTAATATCCAAAATTGATAGAAAATAAAAATACAAAAATATATAAGACAAATAATTATGAGTTATCATGCTTATTTGTGCAATAAAAATAAATTCCTTGATTCATATTTTATATATATAAATATTTTTTCTATTCCACTCCCATGAATTTCTCCAAAAGTCAATTTTTGTGTTTTTTGCATCTCGAGATTCTCAATTAATTTTTTTTCTCAAATTATCTCTGGGTTTCTTCTGTTCTTACTAAATAGCTTGTCAATTTCTATTTCCAATTTTCCACTTTTGCTTTAAGGGAGTATTCTAGTCTAGAATTTCGAAAAAATCGATTTTTTGCATATTTTCGAAGTTTAGACCTTTAAGAATATGTTTTTAAGAAGATTTTTCGAAATTCGAATTATTTTCGGAGTTATAGCTATTTTTGTGACGCGCCAACCAATCGATCTGGCCGGAACGAATCAACTTTAAACGTGTTTTTCTCGAAACTACTTTTTTCGACACGGTTGACATGATATCTCAAATTCTAATAGAACGATTTACTTGAAATTTGATACAGAGCTTCTCAATATAACTGTGATTTCCCCCGTCTAAAATTTTTTGAAATTTTTGTTTTTTACTATTTTTAAAAAATTACAAAAGTTGAAAAAATAGGGCAAAAAAATTACTGTTTTTCCACACTGCCGGCATTTTGCGAAAAAAAATTTTTTTTTAATTTCCCTAGGCAGAGATACTACTACAACCTTCTTTTTCAATAATTTTAAAAAAAATTTTGTTTCTGATGACCAGGCGGGTTGGAACCACGTCAACCAGGAGACACCTTTTTTTTCGAGCCCTCACTTTGCCAGCCTGTACCTTTTTCAATTTTGATTTTTTTGTTTTTAATAATACTTTTTTATACTCTTAAAATGTCAATAAATAACTGATAAAAATGGATAGTAAAAATATTTGTTGGTTTTTTTTTTATAGTGCCCGAAAAAACACCTAAAATTCGTGCGTCTAGACTAGAATACTCCCTTAAGATTAGATTAGTCTGTTAAGATTTGCTGACAATATTATTTTTTCGACAAAACGAGATAAACTTGAAAAAATAGAATAATTTAATGTGGAAAAAAGATACTAAATAATACAAATTAAAAAAAAAATGTCCTTTTAGTGAATCGTTAAAAATATTTGTGTGTGTGTGTGAATAAATGAATGATAAAATTAAATATCCGTTTTGAGATCATATTTTATTTACTTTTCAGATGATAAAACTTATAATGTAAACACGACCAAAAGGGACACAGTAATGCACGAAATCTGTCAATATTGTACTGTGAAACCTAATCCACAAGTGCGGCAGATGATGTAACCCGGCTCTGTCTAATAAGTTAAAGGTTCTGTTGACTTTATATTGAATTAAAATGTACCTACGCACTGACACTGCTAATGGTTACCTCGATATCAGAAAAATATATAGGATATTCCATAAAAGACAAACACTGTGTACTGATTTTATATACGGCTCTGCAGAGACTAATCTGTTTTTATATTTTTCGAATTAAATTTAAAAATATTGATCGAAATTTTAATAACTTGTGTAGAAAATTTTGATTATTTTTTTAAAAAAATTATATATTAAAAATCTTACATACATAAAATTAACATAGACAAATGTAGGGGTTGTATATTATAAAAATATAATTCTTTCAGATACCCATATTCGATCTACAAGTACATATTTAATCCCAGAATCTGGTATGTATCAAATTACTATACGTTTAGGTAATAAAATGATTAAGTGCATTCGATTAACAAAAAAAATCCTTACAATACAAATTAAATTTATTAATAAAACCCTTCATTAAATAGAAAATACAAAGCAGCGCACTGACAAGACGTAGTAAACTTTTTGATTAATTTTAATCAATTAAAAAATATCAAAAATAAGTGTATTATTGTAATTTATTTTTTCTGTTATTTAATTTTTTTTTTAATTTGTGTATTCATTGACTTATTTAATAAAAATACATTTTCAAAGAGTATTTATAAAATCATAATAAATAATAAATATTATTATTCTTTTTTGTTTCTCTTAATCAAATCTTTTTTTGAAAAAAATTGTACAAATTAATATTTTGTAAAAAAGAATATTTTCAAGTAAGAGTGTTTGTGTAAATCGTGAATGTTTTCAAACAATATTATTTTTAAGTTGATGATTTTTCGAGATATTCATTTTTTAAAAATATTTACTTATAAGTTTATAAACATTTAAATATATATGTAATAATAATACATTTTTTGTCAATTAATTTGATTCTATATTTTGTATTTCTAACTATCTGATATTTATGGCCTCAAATAAAACAATTTATTGACTGGATTTAAAAATACAATAATTTCAAATCCAGTCCATAAAATGTCATTAATTATTTTTACAAGAAAAATATATAAAAATACAAATCGTCCATAAATTCTAATTTATATATATATATATATATATATATATATATATATATATATATGTACATTTATGTGTTTTAAATATGTAACTTTTCACATTAAAAAAATAAAACACGTGTTTTTTCTGATAAGAACTTGAAAATCTTGAATCAATAACATACTATGACACGTCAACAAGTAATTCAAATTATTTTACGTATTCATATATATATATATATATATATATATATATATATATATATATATATATATATATATGTATACATAAAATATACATACAGATAAAAATATAGTTGTATATCAACAAATCATACTTTTCACTCTTATCAATTTTCATATTTTACAAATATTGTTGGATCATTTTTTTTATAAACTCATTATTGAATTTACAGTTACAGAATTTATATATATATATATATATAGAGAGAGAGAGAGAAAGAGAGAAAGAAAGAGAGAGAGTTTTCAATAAGGGATGATCTTTATTTAATTATTGTTTAAAATCTTTGATACAGAAAAACATTTAACGCAAATAATTTAAAAATATATAAATGGAAATTATTCCAAGTCTAGCACCCCTATGAAAAATTAATTTTTAATCATCTTGTTTCGCTTTATAATTCTCAAATTTAATTTTTAATAAATGTATGTTACTAATAATTATAATGAAAACTGATAAATAATTAATCCTACAAATTCTTCACAATAAAAAAGAAATATTAAACAAATTTCAAAGATATGAAATTAACTATCTCGGGCATATAAACGAGTTTCAAAAACTCATCTAATATTTTTTTATTAAAAATTGTGAAATAACTCAAATCATAATATAATAAAAATAGAGTAGTTATTTGTAAAATCGACAAACAAGCTCTGTTATGATACATAAAACGTAAACATGTGTACTGTTCTTCGACGATTTCGACATTCGATCACAAATATTTCCTTTTATGAAACCATGAAGTGATCGAGCACGACACACGATTTAATTAAACACATCGATGGTGCGAACTTTAACAGAACATTTACACATACAACCCACTACTGGAAGAAAAACGATCCATTCTTAAATGGTTAGACCACATTGAATCAATCGATTAACAAACTTGTTATGGAAAGAGAGTGAGTCGTTTAATTACTTTATATATATATATATATATATATATATATATATATATATATATATATATATATATGATATTTAAACACCGGTGATGATAATTGTAATCGATTATTGAAACCAATTAACCTGCTGTTACGAAACTATTCGTTATTGTTTGAAACTGATCTCTGTATATGAAGCACTAATGATTATATATATATATATATATATATATATATATATATATATATATATATATATATATATTGAATGGTTATCGTACAATGGGCATGTCACAAGTCACAATTCGAAGCCAACATACACAGAAGTCAAACGCGGGGGCTGGACACAATTAATATAATCCCAGTACGTGTCAGATTGACGTTTATATCTATCCAAATGATATAGACAAGAATAAAATTAAATACAATGACACGACAGTATCGCTTATATTGTCTCACGGACTAAATGTCTTCAACCTCGGCGACAGAAACACACATCGACGGCGATAAAATTCGGAACCATTAGCGTACGTCCGCACTGTTAAAATATGTCTCGATGCAATAACGAAATGTAGACAGATGTTTGTATGTTTCGATGGATTTTTCTGGTTAAAAATTATTTAGTGATCTTCTATTTTAGTTGTTGAAAATGTTCAATGAATACAAATTAACATAACAGGCCAACAAGGTGTTCCAATAAAATAACCTTATATGTGGAAAAATATAACACATGAAGATAAAAAGAAAAACGAGTTGATTGGAAAGAAAATCAAAGTTACTTATGTTAAAGCAAAAGTGGAAAATTGGAAATAGAAATTGACAAGCTATTTAGTAAGAACAGAAGAAACCCAAAGATAACTTGGGGGGAGGGAAATATTAATTGAGAATCTCGAGATGCAAAAAAACACAAAAATGGACTTTTGGAGAAATTCATGGGAGTGGAATAGAAAAAATATTTATATATATAAAATATGAATCAAGGAATTTATTTTTATTGCACAAATAAACATGATTACTCATAATTATTTGTCTTACATATTTTTGTATTTTCATTTTCTATCAATTTTGGATATTAAATTATATCATTTAGCACTGGAGATATATTTTTTTATATTATATTTGTATATTGTAAAATTTTTCGAATTATTCTCCAAGACCATACGACTTTATAAAAATTATAATTCAATCATAATTTATTATTATTACCCATTTCTATTTTTGTTCCATCATAGTCAGAGACAGTAATATATCAATTTATTTATTATCTTACAAATTATTTATATTTATTAATTGTTTAGAGATTCAAAATATATTAAAAATCTAACTACAATACCATTCAAATATATTTTCATTTAAAACACTCTCTATTTAAACACTTGTAGAATTATGGCTAAGTAAATAAATATTTTTCATTGCAAGATAATGATAAATGAAATTTAAATCTATTTTCAAAAAGAAAATTATGTTCTCAATTTACAAACAATATTTTGTGCTGTGAATAAAAACTTTACAATTTATCAAAATTATAATTAAACATTAATTCGAATTGATTTCATTTATTTAACCATAAAATTCGTTTAAAGTAAAAACCGTTTCGAAAAAACGAAATTACAAAATACTTTATCCAAAAACAAGCAAAAACCTGTTTCATACACAAACATACAAATAATTATTCATACATATATTTATATATGTATATATATGTACGTTTGTGTGTGTATTTATAAATATAAATGTTTATGTAGAAATGAATATGTATAATATACAAATACACGTTATGCAAATGACGAAATTTAATCAAATTATTCACAATTAAGTTATAATAAGTAATGATAGAGACCGAACGTCTATTTGAACAATTGTTGTGTACGCCTTCACCGTAACCAATTAAAGTGATCTCTCATGAATGAGGTGTCAAAATGGGTGTCTTAATGAAGTCAACACACACACGTATTATCATATTTTTGAATTTAAGTACATAATAGGTCGTGTCGATTAAACGGTAACTTTATACATAAATTCATATCCATGCATACGCAGACAAATATATATATATATATATATATATATATATATATATATATATATATATATATATACAATTATTTATGTACATATAATTTTATAAAGATACATGTACACGTTTTCACTGTACGGAATTTGAACAATGAGTTTAGATTTTCGATTAGATTGAATTAATTTCGTTCGTGATAGAACAATACTGAATTAATGTTCATTTTTTTGTATCTACATCTATGCTGTATTGATGTGTTTTAAATAGTGTTTTAATTAGTTAGAAAAGTATAACAGTACAAAATTAAAAACATAAAAAACAATTACTCGAAATTACATGTCTAATCAAAATATATCAAGGGTTTTTTTGACAGACGAAAGATTTGAAATTAAGATTTAAAATTTACATGTACTTGAAAGATCTCTCTTCTATTCTAAATATCATAAATGTATTTTATTTAAATTATTTCTTTCATACGATTTTTAACCTCAATATTATTAAAATCATACTTTCTCTAAAATTATTTTTTTAAAATAAAATGATTGTAAACATATTAGTATATACAATAATAAATATTGATTTTAGAATAATAATAATAATAATAGGCTTTTAATAATAAGACTGTTTTTATCCCATCACCACAAGATTCCATAAAATTATCTAATGACTGTCAAAATTAAATTAAAATTACTAGTATTCCATATTTTCCCAATTTGGGGGTTGAGAAAAAGAATGACAATCTCATCTCATAAAAAAACATAACTATCACTGAATTCTGACAAGAAAATCTCTAACTTGACTAGCATTGTTAGAAGAATCAAGGCCCTTCAAATAACACCAAAAATGATTATTATTCATTATTTACAACCCTGGATAAAATAAAAAATAGTTTAAATCTCATGTTATAAAATACACCAGATTTAATATTTACTGTGTAATAATATTTCCTAAACATTTTTAAAAAATATTAAAATCAATGAAATATTTTTTAAAAGTGCAATAGATGTAATTCACAATTATTTCAATTTTTCATATTTGTAATCATAATCAAATAATATTCTAATTTATGTTTATTATTATTACTTTACAGTAAATATTAAATATAAATATTCACTATCCAAAATATTACAATTCTTTTTTCTATAAAAATATCTCGATTTTTAAATAAATAATAAGTATAAAATAGTAATTCCATTGTATAGAAGGTGAAATATTTTTGAGAAATTAATTCTATGCAAATTTACAATTTTAATTTTTTTTTGTATTACTCAAACATTTAATACTGCAGTTCAATTCAAGTCATAATTCAAACCATACATCAACAATAATAAATCCCATTACAAAATCGTGGATTTTTTTGAAAAAAAAAACATATATTAACCCTAAAGAAATATTTATAGATATGTTATATTCGTCATGCAAATGCATTCAGAAATTAAAAAGTTTAAACAAGAAGGTACCAAAGTATTTACTGCAATATTAAAAAAATGTTTAAGACACTAAGCTAAGAATCCGAAGAAATAAAAGTAAATTAAGATTAGTTTAGTCTGTTAAGATTTGCTGACAATATTATTTTTTCGACAAAACGAGATAAACTTGAAAAAAATAGAATAATTTAATGTGGAAAAAAGATACTAAATACAAAATTTTAAAAAAAATGTCCTCAACCAGTAGTGAATCGTTAAAAATATTTGTGTGTTAATTTTAAAATTCTTTGATAAATATTCTATTAAATTATAAACATCATTAAGTAATTTACTATTCTGTTATTTATTTTTTGCAAAAAAAAAACATATTTTTTTAAAATATCAAAATTATATAAATATAAATTATATATACATAAATTTTAAATTTTTTATATATATATATAAATAATTATATAGATGGTGATATGTGTAGATTTTATTTATAATTTTCTATTTTAACATAATTCGTTCGAAAATAATTAAACGTTATTGATAAAACGACAAAATTCACCGCTGTTCTTAATCGTACAACTAATAAAAATGAAAGTAAATATATATGAAATGGGATTTATCGTCGTTCGCATCGGCACATTTTCAAATTAATAAAATGAGAACATGATTCATGTTACATGTGTATGCGTCGATTAGATCAGTATTTACTTTATTAGCTGAATTTTAAATTACATCTTATAAAACGATCCGTATAATAAATCATATTGACTTTAGGATTGTTTATTTTGTATTTTTATTTAAATAAAATTGACGACCTAAATATATATATATATATATATATATATATATATATATATATTAGTGTGTGTTTGAATGTTATGTATGGTCAAGTGTCATTAATAATTTAAAATTTAATCAGCTGAATAAAAAATGAAAAATTGTGTTATTTAAAACAGTACTTTTTATGTTTTACAATCATATCAAACCAATTATACATGGAGATAGGAATTGATATGTATTTTAAAAAATACTATAAATAGACAGTTATTTTCATAACCTAGTTTCATAATATCGAATGATAAACTATAATTTTTGTCTGTTATTAAAAAGACAGATAGTCGAATAAAATTTCAAAATAAATTCATTAGAAAATTATCAAAATATTAATTAATAAACGTTTTTTTATTATCTGGAAATTCCAATATGTAATATATTTTAAAATAGTTATTAAAAATAATCAAAGTAAACAAATACAGAATATAAACAGCTTGTTTATAAATTTAATGACAGCTATTGAAATTCAATATTTTTTCATACCAAAATACAAAATAACCTTTCGTCTTTAAATATTAAATATTTTTTGTTCAATTTTGTATATCAAAAAATATTTATTTTATATGACATCAATAATACAATTAATAATATTAAATAGAATTAAAAATTAACAATTCCAACTGTCGCAACTGTCAATCAAAATTTAATAATAAAAATTATTACGCTATTAGATTTATCCATACATTATATATATATATATATATATATATATATATATATGTATATATCACAATAAATTATTTTGTCAATACCGAACAATCGCATTAATTTCATTAAATTGTGAGACTAGCGTCAATTTGCACCCCTCTATTTGTATATATGATATTTATATCAATTTTAATTAACGAACGAATTTACTTGAATTTGTAAAATTTTTCCTTTATTCTATTACGAATAAAAAATATTAAGTTGTATGAATATAAATTCAAATATAATTAATCATCATCATGATTATCAGCCTCTCTATTTACTGATAAATGAAGTAAATAAAATTAATAAATATCATTATTCAATTCCATACAGTGATATAAAAAGGTATTATGAAAATTCGTACTGATCTTTTTTAATCAGTTTTGGTTTTAATTAAAAAACGAATCTGCCTTAATTGAATTTATGTATTTCTGTAATCTTCATTCTACTATTGATAATAAACATTCAATTGTAAAAATATAACATTAAATATAATTAAACAATCATTATTCACAATATGATTCTAAACAATGATGTATGATGAAATGGATATTTCTTATTGATCTTTTTTTAATAGAATAATTACAAAAAAGGCTTATCTATACTTTGATAAATAGATAAAATGTTCTAATATGAGAAAACATTTTCATTAAAAAAGTGATTTGACAAACTATCATTTCTAGTCTATCAATAAACTCGTAGATAAAAAATTATCTAACAAATAAAAAATGCATTCATTTTCTAAATAAAACCATACAATATTTAACTACCTAATTATTCACTAAAGAATAATTTATTTTATTCCATAATGAAATTGATTATCTACAAAATTCAAACAGTTCTACAAAAAAAATAACTGATTCTTATTCAATATAAATTAATATTATTTTTATTGATTCACTATTTTATTATTGACTTACATGTGTCTATTATATAAACTACATTCTAATCAGAAATTTTATTCTGTTAATTTTAAATATTTTTATAAAATCAAAGAAAAACATTTCATGCTCTATGAAATATAATCAAATATATTCATAATACAATCTTAGAGTTACATACCAATAAATGATTCTATTCCAAAAGATTAAAAAAGTACTATTATCTCGAAAATAGTATAAAAAAACTCCACATATTAATTATTCTATTTTGCTTTAAATAAACTTTGGAACTGATTTTCAAATATCTGTCTCTCTCTCTATATATATATACATAGAGCGAAAAAAATGAGGACAATTTTTTAAATAGATCTGATACAATGAAATGGATGAATTCTAAAAATAAAACTTTAAAACTACAAACTAAAACTTGTATTTGAGAAATCCCTCATGTGATTACCTTTTTGCTGGAGAAGACGATTGATAGAATTCGAAGAATAATTTCTATCAAACACAAAAGTTATTAATAAGTAAATATGTAAAAATTAATGGTTACAAATTCTATTTGTTTTTCGTTAAAAAAATTGGAATAAGTTGAAATATAAAGTTAATATAACTAAAATTAAGTTCATTTATTACAGAGATATTTTGTATATAATTTTCAAATGAAAAGAAAAATTAATTGATAAACTAATCATAAATATTTTTAAAAAAGGAATATTATCAAAATATTTCATTATAAAAATGTGGCTGAGAATTAGTGATTATTTTATACAAATATTCTTAGAATAGATTTCAATATTTTTTCAGAAAAATATAATAAATACAAATAAATAAACCTAATTCTATTCTGAATTTCAGTTTTACTTGACTAAAAACATGTATCAATCCAAACAAATTCCAAATATGAAAACAATGAATCCAAATTAAAATTTATTGACCATAAAAATATTAAAAAAATCATGTTTTCAATATACACAACCTCAAATGTTTCCAACAATTTATTTAAATGTATTTTTTAAAAAAACACACACATAATGATATAATTATGTAACGAATTGAAAATTTCTAAAAATCCACAAAAAAAATTAACGCCACCAGTGAACTTTACAACAATGTACATGATCCATCCGGTGGTCGAGCAACGAGAAGCGCCAACCCATATCACTGGCCAGTGGATGGATGTTTGTTCGACGTCTGGGGAGACATTCATTAATCTGTTGTGACAGGCCCGTGTTAATTACACGCCACATCGGTAATTAGTAATGACACGTAGACTTGTTCAGTCGATAGTTAGGGTCACATATATATATATATATATATATATATATATATATATATTCAATAAAATATCAGTCTCCCCTTACGTGTATCAAAAAAACAATACCCAATAATTATTTCTTTTCTAATTATTTTACAACGGCTCCATTAAAAGTTCACCTCTGGCAGATAAAAAGAAAACGACATTCAATTCTGATTTCATATTAACACATCTTTTATAAAAAATCATTTCATGTTTTAATTTGACGACATAGTTCGAATCAAAGTTCCGTTTAACTCAAAATATATTTTCAATTTTACATTTAGATAGAAAAAATATTGAAATAAACGCAATTATGTTTGACCTTACTGATCAGTATCCTGATTGAATAATGTGCCATTTTTATCTAATCCATTTTCTATATATTCTGAATATGATGAATATATTCTGAAAATTATTCATATAAACATTATTATCATAATTTTTAACCTATCATCCGATATAAAACACACGGAAACATTTTAGAAAGTTAATGTGTTTGCAGAAAAAAACAACATAATCGACCAATTATACATACACACATACTTACATACTTATTTACATATATATATATATATATATATATATATATATATATATATATATATATAATCAAAACAATATTTAATTATTTTAATAAAAAAAATCTGATTGGAAAATTTCAAAATTTATACTACCAAAATACATTTTTTTAATAATTATAAGGACAATCTTGTAAATTCAAAACAGTATTTAATTATTGAAAAAGATTATTCTATAATTAGAAAGTTACAAAATTTTTACTTCATAAACACTAAGATATTAAAAAATTAGTAAACTCATTATTTTATAAAAGCAATATAATATTTAATTAATTCATAAGAAAAATATACTAATTGTAAAATTTCATAAATTTTACAATGAGAATATAAACATGTTGAATGAACTCAAAACAGTAATTAATTTAAGAAAAAATATTCTATGATTGAAAAATTTCAATAATAAAATAATGAAAAATTGGTATAAAAATTGCTTTATAAAAAATAAATGTTTAACCCTAGCAAAACTGATCAAATAGATAATGAACTTTTTTTATAAATACATGTATTGAGAATTTTATATTTTCAAATTTAATTTGAATTAAATAATACATTAAAATTTTCGAATACTGTCACAAGTAATAAATAAGTCAATTCATATCATCAAAAAAGGTCACAAATCTATGAAAAAGAACATGTTGCAAAGACAATAAATAAAGGAAAACACTTCATACTTGCAGACCAGATGACGAAAAGAAAGATACAACCCCCAGTTGTAAATGGATTGAATAAGAACACAAAACACAAATTAATATATGTATATATAAAAAAGTTAGTCTAGATTTTAACAGAAAGGCTCTGACGATGATGGCGTCGCCATCGAAATGCATCAGCCGATATAATTATAGATTATATAATTATAAATAATAAGTGAGCAATAAGTGATTATTGAACACTTTAAATTATTGTGGTGTTGGGATTAAAATTCATTTGTGTAAACAATACAAATTCGTAGAAAATGACTATGGGTTACAAGTTCGAAATAAAATTTATTTCATACTAGTTAAATACGACCTATAGATAATAAGTATTGAAAAATACATTAATGTATTTCAAAAGCATTAGAGATTCTTGAACCGAAAAAAAATCACCAAACAGCTCCACACAAAAACAACATAATTAATGAAAAATATTTTAATGATTCTGTATTCGATATCGTTTCAAATATATCTAAATATTTACGTCCGAACAGTTCGTTCGATGGAAATACGACATGATTAGTTAACATGTTGTCAACTTAGTAAAATTGGCTATTCCGAACGTGTTAAAAGACAGGTTTTATTACAAAGCGGATTCAAATAAAATTTGTATATCGGATTATTATTTTTCTCGGTGTGTTCTCGTACCCATCATCGAACTAATTGGATCTGGAATTGTATGTACGTTTTTTTCACAATACACAAATAATCGAGGTTGGATTCAAACAAAAAAACACTTATCGTGTCGAAACAGAAATATCAAAAATTCAATAATAAAAATTAACATATTGTTAGTTTGATCGTATGACAGGTACATCGTTCTTTACCCACCCACTGACACCTGAACACAATCGTGCGTATCTGACCGTGTCGGATGTAATTAAATGTGACTCGCGTTAGAACGAGACGAGAACAGTACGTTTTTGTTGATATTTTTGTGGAATCGGATGTCGTTCGATCGCACGTATATGAATTTATTAAATGTTGAACGATAGGAAGAGTGTTTCGCTGATATACATATGTAAACAATAGGCTATAAACATCAGACCGTTCAAAAAAAAAAAAAAAAGTAGATTGGATTCGATAAGTGGTTCGAAATTGTTACGAACAAAGATGTTACTACCTGCAATTAATATAAAATTGCATTGCAAATACGATTGATATGGAAAAAATAAATAGAATTCCCAATACTAAAGTTTATCTAAAAAACATACAATGTCCAATATACCCTTCCACAGTCCATTTTTCTACTTTAATTCCAATTTAATAACTGCCCATTTTACAATAATAATAAATTTAATTTTTATAAAATTATATATGTATTTATAAAAAAAATTACAGACTTTATATCAAGCATGAGAAGTTTTAAATGAAAATGGACAGATCATATAACAAGAATATAAAATTACAAATGGATAAGAGAAACTATCAATTGGGAATTCAGAGATATAAAATAAAATCTAGGAAGAGATAAATAGATAAATTGAACTGACATGTGGAATAGAAAAAAAAGATATTAAATCACAAAAAATAGAAAATATTGAGAGAGACTTTCATTTACTCCTAATTTTATAAATGGTTTTATGAATCAAAATGTTTATATTAATCTATTAAGAAAAAATTTGAAAGCCAGTGCTCAAAAACTTGTGATTTTACAAACATTTAATTTTTATCAGGACAACGACTCCCAGCACAAAGCTTATAAAACACGTAGTTGGTTGTTATATAACTGCCCCAAAGTACTGGAAACACCACCATAATCACCTGATATAAGTGTGATTGAAAATCTATGGAATCACTTAGAAGTTTCCATTAGAATATACACTATTATTAATAACAATGATTTAAAAAAAGCGTTATTAGAAGAATGGGGAAAAATTGATCTAGCTTATTGTGAAAAATTAGTTAAATCCATCCCGAATCGTTTAAAGACTATAAAAATTAATAAAGGCTACTCTACTAAGTACTAAAATAATTCAATCCATTGTAAATTTTAATTTAATAAATAATTTGTTAGTTGTATGAGTTTTATTTTGATGTATTTTTTTTTTCATTTTTCAGAAATTGTTACTTTTTCTGGAGTAAAAGTATGAATTTACGATTGAAATTTTCAAATATAATAAAAATAACCTTAATAAATAAATTAAGCAAAAAAAAATAAAGAAAATTGTTATTATATTAAAATATATGTGTAAAATTATTGGAAACATAACTCTGTATGAGTTTCACTTTGACTCACTGTAATTATAAAGAAATGAAAAATCTATTATAATTCAAACTCTCTTTTTGATTTTTCTACACATTCTCTAAGTAACTTTCATATGATAAATAATTTTGATTCACATTATGTATAGAGAGAGATAGAAAAAATTATAAAAATATTAAACATAATTACATATCATCATCATAAGCTGGATGGAAGCTTTTCCTAAAAACTTCCATTTTAATGATCTATAATTATGTATCATCATATCAGCTTACATCAGCAAATTGTTGGGTGAAAGCTTCAGTAAATATCACCATTTATTAGTATTTATTCATAGTCACTACTCTGAGGTAAGTATTTTTATTCAGGGTTTACTCCTTTAGACAGATTGTTTTTTTTTTCTAAAATTAAAGAACTCTGCCAGCCCTTTAACTCCGACCAGAGATCAAACACACTTCTCGCACATGATATGCGATGATGGTAATCTACACCCCCAGTATAAATATAATTGTTATAGCTCAAATAAGCTCAGTTGTTAATTTTTTAAACAAAGATTACTAAGAAAAAAAGGTATAAAAAAATAATTGTCCAATATTAAAAAAAAATGTGATTTGTTGTAAATGAAAATAACCCTTAAATATTATTATAAAATAAACCATTGATTTTAACAATTAAATTTGTTAAAAGTTCTCACACGGACTTTACTCATAAATAATCTAAACTGGTCTCGATGCAAACCCGAAAAGCCCATCAACGATTCATTTTTATTACTGCCGCGCGCCGTCCAATCTCTCCGTCGTCGTACAAAGTGGTAAATGTATGCAATTGTCCTACCGTTTGGCAGGAGAAATAATAATAAGACCCCCGTGTTCTCCGTCGCCCACGCACGAACACGCTGTCACGAACCCGCGGACTACGAAATGCTCAGCGTCGTCATCGATTTGACATTGCGTGAGCACAAACTCGACCATTGGTCGACCACCTATGGATTTATATTTATTCGCGTATAAAAAAGTACACATGTACTAGTGGCTTTCAAATAATATGTGTGTTAATTAAAGTAAATATTAAATAATTTGGTGGCGTCACGCATGTACACGCGTGTGGCGGACACAAGCGGCTTACGATTTTTGCCCGAACGAAATGAAATATTTATTTTAATTAATTGGAGTAATTATATAAATATACAAATTGCACTGAATATGAATTCATGTTTTCTTTTCGAATCTCAATTGCATACAAAGAAATCTAACAAACGTCTAACGGTGAAAATAAAAATTATTTTTAAAAATCATTAGAGAATAATAATCGTATACTTGTGTACAATAAAACCCTAATACAGTTTCGTATAATTACAAAAAAAGGCACATGCTGTGAGAACAGCATTATTTACATATGTTTTGTTAATGTTGCGCGTTCTTAATTTACATAAAATCTAAAAGATAATTTTTTAATCCTTAAAAATGTATGAAATGTAAAATATTATAACAAACAATACAAATGTAATATTTTTTACAAAGACCCTGTATTTAGTTTTATTACTTTTTTACGTATCGAAAAAACACACAGATTAAACAAAACGTTTTACTTAATCAGACATCTATAAATTAAAAAAATCTATGTACGTTTTTGTAAATTTAATTTAAGAAAAAATTAAATTTTATACACCGAATGATAATTTTTTAAACTAATACAAAAAAAAACTTAGTTTCAGATGAACGATAAAAAAATGATTGTAAAAATTGTCTATTAATCGTTTACATTCGGTTTTGTTCTATATAAAATCTCAAAACTACAATTTCCACGGTCGATCATCTCTACAATCAGATAACAACAAATGCTCACCGATGTTTATACAATTAATATTTGTTTTTCAATTGACCTTTATCGTTTATAACAATCATCGGCACAAATCATGACAGTGTGTTCAAAACGAGGAAATGGCGTAAAACAAATTAGATTTAAATTAGCCTTAATAGAATTTTTTCTCGAAATTCTTTTCGTGCGTACGTTTTTTTTTCCTATAGGGTTGCGTGAGCGTAAATGGGAATCCTTTGAACGGGTCACGAAGTGGCGACTTTTGATTGAAGTTTAGCTCGAAACGGATTTGGTCAGATCATTAGCGTTCCGTTTTTTGACTTATACATAATGTCGAAGAGCATATTTTATGCAACGACGAACGTGTAAGATACACGAATTTAGTGAAAAAAAATACGTACGCATTTCACTTTGTTTTTCTATATATATAAAACATCTATTTGTTTATAATTTAAACAATTCGACAAATATATTCATTTATAATTATTATATGAATGTAACAATTATTGTAATTAACTTTTAAAATTATAAACAAAAAGAAGAAAATTCAAAAAATAGTCATATACATATAACTTTTATATACTTTCAAAAATTAATAAAGTACTGACTTTGTGAAAATAAAAGAAATCATGTTTTTAATATAATAATTAATAATTTAAAATCACTTTATAGAATGTTATTAAAAAAAGCACAAACTTTAAAACACTCTACACATTGTTGATATGTGACAAACAAAATAACATAGCCACTTGTATCTTCTATTTATAACAATATTCTAGAACAATTCTAACCCTATTCACTCATTCAATGGAGTATATGTTTTTATAATAATATTCTAAAATGTTGTACAATAATCTGCATCCCCCTCATAAGCCCTCCAATACTTTTGTCCAATGAACATTCATAATATATTAACAAAAAAACTTGCTTGGATGTTTGTACATAATGCAAAGGCATTTGAATAGTAATAATGGAATTCAACAAAATAATACTAAAAATCTTTTAATGTAAAATATATATATATATGATATGTAATAAAATGAACAAATTTCCATAACAAACAGCTAATCGAAAAATAAAACAAACTTGATTATCAGAAAGAAAAGAGCACGCAACCAAACATAAAAAAATAAAATCATAAAAATTACCGTTCTATTTTTAAAATAAATATAATCGATAATTATATTAAATCTGTTCGAAATTATGAAAAATATTCAGCATGAACCATAAATACTTACAAACACAAATCATTCATTTATATTTATATATATATATATAAATGAAAACAAGTCAATATAATTCTTACAATAATGTACAACAATTAATTTAAGAAACAATTACTTACAAGTAACATTAAGATTAACATGAAAAGTATATTGTTGTAAGAAAATAAGTAAATATAATACAGAACAGCAATAATCATCGTATAATCGCATTAATTGCATGCTTCGTGTTCATAAAATTCACATTATGTTATTTTCACACACATATATGTTCATTTATAAAACAGATTCAAATGACGACTCTTGCTTACTTATTTACCTTGCTGTCTAATAAAAACAATACAAGTAGCTTTTTATTTAAAATGCAGTTATATGGAAATTGTTAACTATAGTACACTCTTTTTATTAAACATTATTTTATAAAAAAAGTAACAAAATGAAGACAATTAATAAATGAAATAAATCATAAAGGAATCGATTGCAGTCAATAACTTTGAAAATTTAACTATTTCATTTTAATAATTTAATTTCAATAAAAGGTTCGTTTTTTAATAACCATACTTACAGTTGACCATAATTACATTTATAATTGATATATGTATAAACAAATTTAATTTTCTTTGACAAACATCAATGAATATTCTAATAACCAATTATTAATATTAATATTAGTACAGATAAAGTTACATGAGATGTAATCTTCTATTTCGTACATTACAATAATTAAATAAAATATGTCTTTTTAATCATCTTTATTACCATTTTTTACGTAAATTCTAAAGAATAATAAGGAAATATCGACATATAAAATGCATATGAGACGACAACGTGCGTTGTAAAAAAAAGTATTATATTTCGGAAGTCAATTTTCATAATGGATTGGAGTGCTTGTTGATTTAAGAACAACTATCGCTTACGATTTTTCTGATATTGGAAACAAATAATTTTTTTATAAATTCTTCAATCGATATCTTCAAATTACACATCATTACCTATACATTCATTATTATAAATTTTATATATAAAAATATCATCAATAGCTCCACAAACTATTCCAGTATATTATATATATATATATATATATATATATATATATATATATATAATAAAAATCATTTCTTTCGAAAAATAATGTCAAACAATATAATATTGTATATAGCCGAAAATGCAAAATATACATAAAATATAAAAAATCTTACAAGAATATATTCAAAACATAATCAATAACATTTAATGTATACATAAAATCTGTCAATTTAAAAACATCACAATGAATTTTATTTTTAAAAATATACATATGATAGAACCTAAATCTATAATGAAAATATAACCTAAAAATCAATTTATTTATTTAATATTTTATTCAAAAAATGCAATTAAAAATTATAATTAAACCTGTAGAATCAAAGAAAAAACAGAAAATCAATTTTTCATTTATTTATTTAAAAAACATAAATCAAGCTTCAAGTTGATACCTATAAAAAAAGAAAACATAAAATTCAATTTGTTTCTTTATTTGTAAAAATACAGAATAAACTTATAATTAAAACCTGTAAATTAGAAAAAAAACACACAGGCACATGGAAACTGGTTTCATTTATTTAAAAATACATAAAATAAATTATAGTTATAACTAATAAATTAAAAAAAATCATAATGAACGATGCTTTTTTGGAATTTTTTATTATAAAATTTACAATGATACTTAATTATATATAGAGATGTATTCATAAACAGCCATTCTATTCTTCTTCGAACTGTGATGTATATCTCCAATATACTTCATTTTATTAAAATATAAATAAATTGATATCTTGATGGAAAATTACATCTTCTTAACAATAACAAAATGAACTAGTCATTTTAAAAACATTTGAAGAAAATTACGTTTATTATATATATATATATATATCCATGTAATAACCATATACTCACCAAGTTAAACACACACACACATATATATAAATATATAAATAATAGCTATTGTACCTAATTTTTAAACCTATAAAAAAATATTTAAAATTCAAGAAATAGTTATATACAAAAAAAAAAAAACACTATCCTTCATATTATTATATGAACACAATCTAATTTACCAACAGCTTTTTAGATTTTTATAAACTAATAATGTACTAACCTCGTGAAAATAAGTGTATTTTTCTTTATTTTATAATAATTAATACTTTTATAATATTGCATTTCACATTACATATTCTTTTTAAAAACGACACGTTTTGAAACACATTCTACACATTTTAAACATACCATAAACAAAAGAGCACAGAAAACAAGTACCTATATCTTTTTCATATATTATAGAATGTTCTAGAACAAACCCCCTCATTCCCCTCCGTTATTAACATATTGACCAATGAACGTGCTTGAACATAATGCAAACAAATAAAAAGCAATTGAATAGTAATAATCAAATTCAAAAAAATGTGCCAAAAAATTATTTAATGTATATGATATATAATATAATTATATATATATATATATATATATATATATATATATATATATCATTGTAATTATTTTTTAATGTTATATACAAATATATAAAATTCACGAAATGTTTATATATAAAGAAATAAATACTAACCCTCATACCAATATACAAACACAATCTAATTTACTAACAAACTGATTTTTAGATTTTTGTTAGGTAATAATGTACTAACCTCGTGAAAATAAAAGTGTTTGTCTTTATTTTATAATAATTTTTATTTTTATACTACATTACAGATTCTTTTAAAAAACTACACATTTTATACATAGAATAAACCATATAAACATATATATAATATAAATATTAAATTATTGAAAGATGCGTCACGCATTCATTTGATCCAATCAATGCATACACGAACTGTGGCTTCGAATCTTCACCATTGACATCCATGAATGAGTGATCACAGTCGATGACAAGTCGACCAAATTGAAAAATCCAGAAAACCTATTTATAAATTCAAAAGCCACGTATAATAAAAACGTACTGTGTCAGATGTCGTAACAAAGCCGGGATAATTCAGAAACACCTTCAGCGTCAGTGAAATAAAAACCCGGAGCAGGAAAAAATGTATTAGTGTATGAATACAGAACGTACAGAACTGTCTAATCGAGGATTGATCATCTGTCCCAGAGGGCAATGTAATACCGACTTAATTTAGAATGCAGGTATATATATATATGAGTGTGTGTATGTGTGTGTAAATACACATCTACAGATATTATGCTTCACTGGAAATATCATAACTAAACAATGTTGTGTGAAAGGCTCAAACTTTTTATTTATAAGTCGGTCACTGAGAGTCTATTGACTGATTCTTTTAACAACAATAAAAATATTGAATTTTTACAAGTGTACAAAAAAACACTCGAAATTATTAAACAGATAAATTCAGAAAATATATAATTGCTCGACTCGTGTCAACCAGAGAAACAGTGAAACTAATTTAATTATAAAAATATTAATTATTAACATAATTGTTTCCATAGTTGAATAATTAAATCCATAAATTAAATACAGTACAAATTTCCAAAATTCTTTATAAATTATTTTAACAATCAAAAAGTAATATCAGTTTCAATGAATTAAGGAATGTATTTTGTAGTTTTTCAACAATGATCAATTTGAAAACATATTAATTACAATTCAAATATTTTTAAAATAATCGACTCGATCTTGACGACGTAGTCTAATTTCCAAACGACCAGTAGCTGCAAACTGACATTTAAATCGTTAATTAAAGATAAGATAAACTTATTAATAACGTTGATGTTAATTGAATCGAACTTTTAGATTTGACATCTTTCATACAAATACGTACATGTGTACAGAACGAGCCAGAATAATTACCAAATATAACTAACTCAAGTTTGATTATATTATTTATGATATTGTTATAGTTGGTAATTTTACTTATTTTTTAAAAAATATAGAATTCAATTATATTTTTATGAAATATAACAAGAATAGCTTATATAAGAAAATTGTAAGTATTTCTATATAAAAAAAATATTAGAATGAAATATGTATTTAAGCAAATGACACGAAATTAATAAAACACATAAGTTGATTCATTTCATTCTCTATAAATATCAACATTTACTTGCGTGTACATTTACTTATATATATATATATATATATATATATATATATATATATATATATATATCACAACGAGCTTAAATGAACTGGTGATGAGCACAACGGCACAGATATGGGAACCGGAAGCAGTCATACCCGCAAGCTACTGACTAACTGTCAATCTTGTTTCGTGAGCAAGCGAGATAACAATCTTCACCTGTCCCCTGCTATTGTCAGTAATCATGATATGCTAAGTAACAGAATTGGACATATTAGAGTAGGTGAGTTGGATAGATAGGCACTTCAGGCCACAACTTCGTTTGCATGTTAGCAACGAAGCTGAATTTTATTCGTATTCCGGTCATAGATGAAACTAATTACTAAACATGATATTATTAAGTTATTCACATTATTGTTAATAATTTTCAGCGAGGGGTCGTAGTCGCGTACACAGAAAATAAACACGAGTGTGAAATACAAATACGTTTATACACGGTCTGTCCCAAAAATATACGAACATTGTGTTGGTTTCTTTCGTTGACATACCAGTATGGACAATATATCTTAAACGCGCTTCAAAAAATCAAGACGAAGATTGTATTTCTTCAGAAGGTTTTTTTAATCAAAATTTTGAATATTTTTCGGATAGATAGTGTAATTAGAAATAAAAACAATATAGAATGTTTATATTGACTATGGAACTTATATCTGAATATAGGAACATTTTAAAAAAATCTTTCAAAAAATACTAACGATCAATTAAAACCAAAATCCACAAGTTATTTTACTTGAAAATTTGATACTTAATTATATATATATATATATATATATATATATATATATATATATATATATATATATGAGAGATAAAGATAGAATTTAAGCTCATTTGACAGTCCTTTATCTTGACCAGCTGCTGGACATATCGAATTAAGAACATTATCCGTAGTTTATTTTCTCAATAAAAGTATTTGTTCGCTGACACATACAAGCGGCGTACACTAAAAGGGAAAGAATTGCATTAACTGGACATCTACCCCTTGCGTGTTATTGTGTAACCCTTTTCTGTGTATCAGATTTGAAAATCACTCCAGAGCGCCATTAATGCAGTCGTAAAGTAAACATTACGTCAGTGTCCGAGATTAATATATTAACAAACAAGCGAAATGATTTCTGTCATATGATCTAGATTTTGTGTTTATGTACACGACTAGAACGAAAAATTATAATTTATTTTCTACATAAAAAAATATATTTTGTCGTTATGTTCCAGCGCCGAAAATCCCACCACCGAACATAAACGATTTCAATTCACTACAAGCGACCAACTGTTTGAATTCGACGCAGGCATCGTCCCTGGACCCGAATAATCCTGCATCGAGGACGTCGTGTCTAGGAAACGTGAACAGTATGCTCGGGAATAGTATGCTGAACCTGAACGCTCTGAACAACACGGGTCGTACGAATTTCACCAACAAACAACTAACGGAATTAGAAAAGGAGTTCCATTTCAATAAATATTTAACGCGGGCGCGACGTATCGAAATAGCATCGGCGCTGCAACTGAACGAAACCCAAGTGAAAATCTGGTTTCAGAACAGGCGGATGAAGCAAAAGAAACGGATGAAAGAAGGGCTGATCCCGGCCGAGTGTCTGACGAACGGGAGCACGAACAGTGGCAACAAATCGCCGAACGGTATCTCGAACCTAGGACATACGGATTCGTCGACGTTACCTGGCAGCAGTGAGAATAGTCGAGAGTCGAATTAATGCCGGGATTTTGTAACGACGGAACGACTTACTTGCGCTCCTACGACGTTTACTTAATTGAATGTGTGGTTTTAATTTAATTTGATTTTTTAAAAGAAAATATATAAGAAATAATAATGTTCTGTGAAATGTTACAACAAATTATATATACAAATATTTTCTTTATTTATAAAATATTTTAGGGAGATTTTCTTTTCAGGAACCAAAACTATTTTTTGTTTATAATGTATTGACTGTGATAATTTATTAAAGCAACAAATACTAATACAGAGTTATGTTTACGATTTCATAAACACAATCATTTTCGATGAGCAATCGATATTTATGAATTTAGAACGAATGAAATGTCATCATTCAGATTATACCCGCGGCATCGTTTAATTAATTTAATATTTTCAACATTGAAACTGTAAATATGACACTTTACGATTTCAATTTGTGAGCTACTTTTCGGTGGCACGCGAAATTTAATTTCTAGACATTAATATTCATAAAGAATAATTTAATTCTCTGTGAATCAGTTTAATTCATTAACGATTTATAATAAATACATAAAACGCTGTATTCGAACCCAAATAACATATGTGAAAAAAATGATTCTTCAAATTTGAGATTCGATTCAAACTATCGAACAGTTTTGTTGAAATTACAAAAATATATAAATAATTCCACAAATGTAAAATAATCAAAGTGTAAAACAATTATTAAATAAATGCCCCATATGTATAAAAAGTGGATGATTTAAAGTTCAGTACTGTATATATTTTTCATTTTATCTAATCATATAAAATCCAATTCAGCATACAAACATTCTTATATTTTTACAGAAAGAACATTATAAATTGATCTTTGAAATTTTTTGCCATAAAATTACTACACATAACCTTTTTCAAATTTGACACACATATTTAATGACGTTTTAAGATATTATATGATTTTTTCAAAATAAAAACTTTCATACTTTACCCCAAATCAAAAGTTAAATTAACTGACAACTAATTGAAATTAGTTTTTTATTTATTTTTTTTTTGCATATATTATATAATCTACATTGACACGTACTGAACCAAAAATCTTCCCGAAAAAAATATTATTTGACTAAAAAACATTGCTACATATTACATTTAAATAACAATAACGTTCAACAGCTGATTAAATTCGTATCTGAAAACATTTTTTATCTGTTATTATATTTATAAAATACTGAACATGTTATGAGCTTTCATAAGAGATAATGTGTATATCTGTATAAATATTAATACCACCCCATTACCCACAAACAAAAAATCAAGGCAGTTACAAAGACTTTATTTATTTAAAATGAACTGGATTCTAGTAAAATAAAGAACGAAAAAAAATCGTGTGTATTATTTGACTCCTTTCATGTCTATCGAAATATTGTAACTGGTTTTCAATTCAGCATACAAACTTTCTCGTCTGGTAATTTATTTAAGGAAAAAATGAGTTGTATATTATTGAAAATTAAATGTGAACAAAACGATTTTTATTTCAAGTTTAATAGATACCATACTCTTCATGACCTATTAAGATAATAAAATAAAAATACAACGAAAGAGAATTAATAAAGAATATGTACATTTACATTAATAGACCTTTAAAGAAATATTTGATGTACAAATTGTACATAATAACCAATCTTCCACATATATAGATATTTCAAAAGAAGGATGTATGAAAGGGAGTGAATAAATTATGTGAAAAAATTAATTATTAATCATTTTTATTTCGTATAACAAAAAACTAGTACATATGTAAAACAAATTGTAAATACAAATAAAATATAACCTGAAATTAAGAAAACAAACTGAATTCCACTGATGTATAAAAAACATATATTCGAAATTGCCAAGTATAGACAAAGAATGAAGAAAAGATTCATAAACTATTATAGGGAGGAAAAAACACACACACACAAACATATATATTCCTGAATTCGAATTTCTGCTCATTCTTCAAACATATTGCACGAAACAAACTGAAACATTTTCTCAAATCAACACCACGACATATTAAAATCGTATAAAACCACATCTTCTTAAATTTAGCAAACCAATGAACGAAAAATAAATATATATATATACTGAATGTTTGGTATCACCTCAGGGAAAAGATTATGTATCAAAATGATGTAAATATTAGAAGTAAATAAATTATTATTCTGACTGTATAAGTTTTAAACTATCTGAATTAGAATTGTAACAATTATGAGAACAGGAAAACTGATTACGGATAATAAAGCTCCTTTACCCCAACCGCATTCTATTTCAGATTTGAGTACTTCGATCAGTGTTTGGTTCGCTTTATTCGTACAGACAGTCGTACGAAAATCGTCAGAAACTTGTCGACATTTCGAACCTGGAGTATAAGAACAGAGGTATTGTCGTTTTTTTCTCTGCCACATTTCCACCCATCTGAAATCGATTATGTGTTATTATCAAAAAAATAATAGTACAAAAATCAACTAATGCACATATTTACCCTATATTGCAATCACATATTAAATCATTTCCTGACATATGCATGTCTACAAGAAATTTCTTTCCATTTTGACCAGGACGATCGCTAGAATTTGGATTACCGATTTTTTGTAAACTCTTACTATCTTTCAAATTCAATGTAATATTATGTGTTGATCCACAATTTTCGAAAAAGGCATGAGAAACAGTCGTCATGGAAATGTTTGAGAAGCCGATGTTAAGGACTGGACTTCGTATACCCTGATAAAAAATTAAAAACATACTTACACTTGAAAACAATATGTAGAATAACATAAAAATCACCTGTAAAATGTTGTCTGCAATATTCTTAAGACTTTTTCCACTGAATGTAATATTAAGTATTTTATTAGGTAAAATTCCGGCCATTTCATTTGCTAGATTTGTTTCATCATTCACCTTAAAACCCACAAAAAAATCCACAACCGATAAATCATTTAATTTTTTTTAAAAATAAAATTATTACCTGTATATGTAAATGACGCAACCCGCTGTTGTTCTCTAACAAACGTGGTATATTAAAATCTTTAACAAATTTACTTGTACTCAAATGTAACGAATGCAACGAATCCATTTTAGACAAAACGCCAGTCTAATAAAATCAATTATTTTATTAATAAAATTTCATTTGATAAACACATTTATGTATCTCTACAATACTAACCTCGAGATTATTCAAAACAATTTCTCTGATATCCAATTCTTCTAACGTATTAGCTACACCAAGTAAACTAGTGTTGGTGAGAGTACTTATAGGATTTCCAGCAAGTGATAAATAACGTAAATGTTGGAGTGAATGTGTGATCAGAGGCACGACAGTTAAGTCATTATAAGAAAGGTCGAGATATCTTAACGAAGTAAGATTCACGGCCAATTCTGAAGGGATTGTCGGCAATTCGTTTCTTGAAATAGACAGAGAACGTAAACGTGGAAGTGGAAGTTCTGGTACCTGAAACGTTTACAACACATTGAAATACATCTACGTGCATGCAGTGTGTCGTGTTTGTATTGATCTAATTACAGTTTTTAACGAAACGTTATTCAATTTCAAGTCTAAGAGAGAATTTTCGATCCCCTTAAAACTAATTCCTCCGTTCTCCAACACAAGATCTTTATTATGACTCAAATCAAGGTACATTAAACGAGGTACAGTTGCAAATACACCTTCATCTAATCGCATTAATCGATTGTTTGATAAATCTAACAGTTGCAGTGACTGAAATAAAAATAAATGTTTGTATCTATCCGTGGACTTTTTTCAGAAATACAACAGGTACAGGCATTCGTGATGAATAAAATACAAATCAATGCTCAAATGGATGTATATGCAATTTGAAACAAGTTGACAAATTTTAAATTTTTTTCGGACTAGTGACTAGCATAAACACTAATTAATAGATAGGAAAAAATCGAAATGTATACATTTATATCCAATATTTGCATTGACATGTTTACAACCAAATGTACTAATTTATAAAAATTAAAAACGATATTCATATAAAAGGTTTCTCAAAAATGTTTAAACCTTTGTCGATCTGAAAGAAGCTTACATGAAAATCGTTACTCTCCATTCGATGTATTTCATTTTCATTGGAACACTAAATCAAAAAATATATGAATATATAACAACTCCAAACCGTTTGATAATAAATACATTCTTTTACAAATATCAAAATGAAATCTTTACAGAAAATATACAAAACGATGTTGACAAATATACATCAAATGTTCATAACAACATTTTTTCCACACACAAAACTAAACATCAAGTTTAAATTAAAACGACTCGTACCTTGAATCTACCCAACATATCTCCATACGCTATTGATATAATATTATTCGATGACAAATCTAACTCACTGACTGTAGCTGCAGCATGTGGAGAAAAACTCGATAGAGGCATACGTGTCAATTCGTTATTTGACAAATCGATCTTTTCCAATCCTTCTTCAACGAAAACATAATCGGGGATAAATCGTAAATTATTGTACGATAGATCGATCACACGTAAACTAGACAACCCGATAAATGTTTCTTGGGCGATATTTTCTATATTATTCTTGAATAACAGCAACACCTGAAGGTTTTTTCCGTATGAAAAATAAATGTAAAAACGTTCGGATTGAAGGAATAAAATTATCAAAAATACCTGTAACTTTTTCGTGTTTCTAAATGCATCATAATCTATATCATAAATATCGTTATGTGACAAATCCAACCATTGTAAATGAGGAATATTACCAAAAACATCGTACGTAACATTTTCAATTTTATTATTTGACATATACAAATGACTCAAAGACATTGCAGCGGGTTGAAAATAAAAATTAACAATATTTGAAATATTGTTATATGACAGATCAAGAACTTTTATATCAGAATGAAAACCAAATCCCAAATCATATATATTTTCTAGAAAAAAAAACAAACAAACGTACAGAATATTCTCTAAGATGTCATTGGACAGATATAATTCAGAACACAAATTACCTAAAATATCAGAATTGATCGATTCTTTTCCCATAATTTGTATCATGTTATGGCTAGCATTTACTACAAGTGCTGATAATGTCCCCACTTGGTCAAAAATATCAAACTGTAAACTTTTTAAATTGTTATAAGCTAAATCCAAATGGTTCAACGAAGGTAAATTTTGAAACGCTTCACTAGCAATCACACTTATTTTATTTCCCCGCAGATTCAATTCAGTCAAACTGATTAAATTTACAAACGCACGCCGTTCTATCTGTTCGATTTTATTGTCATCTAAATATAAATGTTTCAATGACGATAAATCAGCAAACGTGTGCTGATTTATTGATTTTATCTCGTTAAATGATAAATATATCTCCTCGAGTAATGTATGAATATCTCCCTGAAAACATACTCGATTCATTCAACGATCTGAAAATACCAAGAACAATCTGAAAATACCTGAAACGTTCCTTTATGCACATGATCGATTTTATTATCTTGTAAAATGAGCTGGCGAAGATTGACAAGAAAATGAAACGAAGTATCAATCATCGAACGTATTTGATTATTAGAGAGATCTAAAAGTTCCAATTTGGAAAGAGGTCGCAGTACATCAGCTGGCATCACTTGTAAGGAAGGCGCCAAGCCGTGAGATATTCGAAGCACGTTCAACGAATGACCTATCTGTGATAAAATCGAGATGATAATCTATGCAATTATAATTACAAATCGATAAAAATATTTACATCGGCGAAACAATCATTTTCCAGAACATTGATTGAATTTTCAGATAAATCGAGTTTTCTCAAACCATGTATATGCATAAAAGCGAAACTTTTTATCACTTGCACATTACTAGAAATGATTTCCAGTTGTTCCAAATCAGTTCCGTACTCTAGAAAGTCTTCTGGCGTGATTTGTGGTAGATGCAAGTCACTCAATGTGACCGAACGTAAATTTTTCAACCTGGATATTGATTCACATTTAATAAATACTAATTGAATGCGATATTGAATTACCTCTTCAAATCTCTTAAACTGATAACAGCATTCTCTTTTCCTTCCAAATCCAATTTGTTTAGAGTATATTCGAATCTACTGAATTCCTCATTTGAAATTAAATCATTCAATAAATGATCCGGTAAAGATAACGAGCTGAGAGTATCGAATGTTAAAAATATTTTTACATTTGTATCAGTGATATTATTTCCAGACAAATCTAAATACTGCAATGAAGATTCGAGACCGTTAAAAGCAACTGGCGATACTTTAGTTAAATGACAATTTCTTAAAGATAAATGTCGAATTTTCGCATTACGGAATGCATTTTCCTGTAAAAAAATATATATTTATATCGAATACAGACATGAAATAAATCATGCATGTATATTTATATTTACCTCCAGTTCTTTTATCGGATTTCCATCGAGAAACGTATTATTTACTACACTAAAATGCTGAAAAGATTGTGTTTCTAAAACTGTAATGATATTATGTTGTAAATACAAAACATCTACAGATAATGTTACTGAAGAATTCGTTTGTTCGGCATGAAGATCAGTTATTTGATTAAAACTCAAATCCAATGTTTTTAACAATTTCAAAGGACTCAACGCTACATAAGGAATCGTGGATAATTGATTATCTTTTAACAGTACGCGTGTTAAACGATTCAAACCATCACGAAATGCATTAGGATCTATATCTTTTAAATTATTTCCACTTAAATCGATTGTATCCAACATCGGTAGTCCACCGAACGCCTTTTCAGGTAATGTTACAATTAAATTATCAGATAAAATTAATGTTTGTATCGAAGTTTGTAATCCGTGCCAATGGTCTGGATTGATTGTTGAAATTTTATTCCCTTGAAAGGAGAATTCAAAAAAAAAACTTACGATCTCACATTCCACATAAAATCATCGTACCTGATAAATCGAGAAGTCGAAGTTTCTGTAAATGACGTAATGCATGGCTAGGCACTTCGAAAAGATTATTTTTACGTAAAATCAATTCCCACAAGAACCGTTCCAAGCCCACGAAAGCTCCATCCGGAATATCACTAAGAGGATTATGACTTATTTCCAATCCGTACAATCCTGAATATGGTGTAAAACATTGATACGTACATTTCATCATCGGATATAAACGTACATACCTGTTGTTTGTAAGAAGTACGGTTGAAATGTTTTCAACCCATTATCTTCCAAACGTAAAATATATACTTTGGAAGAATTCAACGGTGGTGGAATCTTAAGTAACGGGACATTACGACACTGAACAATGCCTAGGTCGTGAGTAGCTTTTGAACAGGTACAAAGAGGATTAAAATAACAAGGGAAATGATTAACGGAATTCTGTTCACGACCAAACGCCAGAGAAACCCATATCATTAATATCATTGAAACTATCACTAATATATAACCGAATTTCATTACATTATTAAGAAACGCCTACAACAAAAGTTCGATTGAACGAATTTTATAAACACAAATTATCTTAAAATATTTAATCGGTCCAACGAAAATAACTTACCATTATTCATTCAAAAATATTAACATTACTTTAAATCCAATGCAAAATAAAACATAAATATAATAATTACACAACTAGTCAGAAATATGTTCTATATAAATATACACACAGGCAACACTGTTTCACTAATATTCATATTTCCTTACCAAAAATGAAATGAAAACATTCAACTCTTGTTCATATAAAGACAGACAAAAATCAACACTATCGAACGAATCGTAAGGCTTCAGCAAATAAGATTAACAAGTATTTAGTTCAAATCATTATTAATAATACATGAATGGACATGAAGATTAAATATGTTTCTAATCAATAATTAAATTTAAATATTATGAAGATGGAACACATTGTAAGACAAAATTGAATAAACTACATTAAATGGAACTAGGTACATGCAATAAATGAAACACAAAATATAATTGTATGTATTAGAAATATAATTACATTAATTAAGCCACTTATTATGAATATACATAGTAACTTAACTGTGTAGGTGGTTTAATTTGCTACAAAATTTCTTAATACAAGATATATATATATATTCACAGTGACCTTAAATGTACATATATACATAATATTAACGACTGTACATATCTGAAAATTAAGGACCGAATTTCGACCACATATGTGATAACTCGTACGAGTAATACTGATTATTCGTATTTCCATTTATTGTGCATCCTGAAAGAAGAGTTAATTATTACATGCATCAAATAATTCAAATATATAATCCCACCTTGAGAATTATCCAAAGATGTTGGTAATGTAAGACCCTGAGAGGAATCAAAAGATGATGGAAAAATAGGAGATGATGTTTGGAGAAATACAGAAGTAACACCTCTATTGTTGTTTTCTGTTGAAAGTATAAACCTCCACATCGTTCTGTATGATCTACAATACAAATATAAATAAGAGCAGATCATTCAATTGATATATTTTAAATAACACTCACGTCTGTAAAATAATCTCATCTTTTGTTAATTTCACTGTTAGTGTATGTTCTGAATTTTCGACCAAATCAGTAAAAGAAGTAACACGAGATGTTTGTAAAAATGTATTTAATGCCTCATGAGTTACTTTCAACATAGATGACAAAGACAATTGAAAATTGATATTCACAAAGGAAATGATATCTAAAACTGTATGTATCCTTGCTAAATTATTCAGCTTATTGTATAAGATGTTAACATCGACCAAATTATTAACACCAGTTAGTTTTGAAGCCACAACTGTTTTTCTATTAGAGTATAACGATGTTTTGCGAGAATGTGCATCTGTATCTGTAGATATTCTTGATTCTGGACAAATAGAAAACTGTGATCCAAGTGCAGAACTATGTGCTCTGATCGGATCTTGAGAATAATCCTCAAAAAACTTCTTTTCTGCTCCAGTAGTACTTTAATCAAATGTAATTATTATATTATTATTATATATATATAACAGCATAATAAAAAAAAGTAAGCCTACACTTACTCTTTATTCAAGAACAACTGTTCAGCATTAGCTAAACCAGTTGAAAGAAATATATGTTTATAATCTTTACTCAGCTTCTCAAAACCAATATCAATTAGAAGCTGAAGAGGCCGAGTTCCTGTTAATTTAGTAATTACTGCCCGACCATTTTTAATGTCTCTAATTGAACAAGCTATTTCTGTATTATTTTTAAAATCTACCTAATATCAAAAAAAATAAAATAAATAAACATTCACTTCTACATATATACAAGTATATATTCATAACACAAACTCACATATATATTTTTTTCATTCCTGTATATTTTTTCAAAAATATATTGAAAAGTGTTACTTAATTCAGTAAATGACTGTATAGCTAAAAATATACAATATGAAATATATATAATATACTTAAAATTTACTCAATTACAACAAACACATACAAATCAAAACATCCCACAACATATCTGTAAAATCTTTATTACTCCTTGTATTAATATTTAAAATAGATCGGTGTAAATCAATGAACTGTATATCTTTTTCAGATGCCAACTGTCTCAATCGAGTTATCTGCTCAGTCTACAAATTACAAAAATCAGTAAAGAGAAATTTTTTACACTGTCAATAAAAATGATGAAAACGAACAGTTTCAAATACTTCCTCAATTCTATCCATAATATCTTCTTGATTATTATGAAAAGATATAAAAGGAAGAGTGATTTTCTGTACATCTAAGTCAGTATCATTAGCATGAAGCTCTAAAATTTTAATCAGCTCATGCAATAATTCCAATTGCTGCCACAATATAATTGCCTCATTATCATAATGACCAATAGTACATTGTATTACCTACATAAGAACATTAAGTAAAAATATAAGATTTATCAAATGATAAAAAGACAATTTTTAACAACAAACCAAATTTATTGATGCTATATTATCCTCTACAATTGAATACAACCCTGATTTATTAGCTAAAAATTCAATTTGAATACTTCCATTTGATTTTATATCCTGACTGAATGATTCTTCTATTGCGCCATTCAAACTTGGACAACCAAACAGTGTGTACACACTTTTTAGTTCTGACTGGCACTACAAAACAACCATTTTCAGGGAAATTGAGAATATTTACTTAAATTAACAAACTTGAAATGTGTTTTACCTTAACAGTGTGAAGAATATTCTTTGTTTTAGTTTTATGAGCACTTAACATTTCATTTACAGTTTCAATATCTCCACTACAAAATTTACTGATTTTAATAACATTTCTAGAGAACAAATTCTTCCCACTATCACTCCCTAACAGAATGATATCTTCATTATTATCATTACAAACACACCATATACCATTCAACTGAGTTTCAGTGTTACATATCAATGAATTATATTTATTTATAATATTTCTATAAAAAAAATATTCACAGTGACTAACAAATAATTCTTTAGAAATGGTAATATCAAAAATTCAAATGTAATTAACTATTAATAATTACAAAAACTTATACAGTTTATAATTATTTATACAAAAACACACACATACTGTACATATAAAATGTAAATAAAACCAGTTTACAAATTTACTAACAAAAAAAAAAAAAACAAACAATAAAACTGTATAACAATTAGTAAAGTTGATAACAAGTTAATGAAATATGTAATGTAGCAAAGTAAATTGAATTTCAAGGTTTTTAATTTACCGAGCTTCTTCTAATGTTATTGGAGAATGTAACTCTTCCTCATCTTTCCATCTCTTAAGATCTAATTTTGTAACAAAAGTTTCATTATCATCTCCTTCATACAGATTTGTTTTTAAAGGTGAGCCTGTAAGGTCTAACTGAGATGCAGAATTACTTGCACAACTTGATTTTTTTCTTGGTATCACATTTAATTCAGACTATAAAATACAATCCTATATGTATAATTAATATATATATATATATATATATATATATATATATATATATATATATATATATATATATATATATATATATATATGTAATGTGGAATAAACATACCTTCTTATAAACTAATATTATTTTAAATGATGTTTTATAAAAACATTCAATATATGATGGAAGATTTACATATTCAATACAATAGTTTGGAAAACAATTCTGTAGTTCAAAACAAATTTCCATTTTTGTACAAACAATTATTATAGTTCAAATAACACTTATAAATACACTAATAGCTGTCAAAAACTTGAATTTCCATACAGTGACTGTTTACATGCAATGGAATAATATATCAGACCAATAAACAATCGACTCGCCCTTCCACAACTCAGGACGGTTAATAAATACATCCAAGTACAAAAGTTTATAGTTCATTAAAATTAATGAATTACTTTTTAACAATAACTTTATCTCTGCATATTATTCTATAAATTTTACAGTTTTTAGTATTTGTTTATTCATTAAAAAAAATTAAAAATAAACAAATACTGCAGACTCAAATTAAGATTTTGTGCTAATAATAATTATCACCATAAGTTTTTAAACAAGTTTAATTTAAGGACAAAAATTCCAAGATAATAATATATTTTTTATTATTTACTCTTTATTATTCAATTTCAAATATAAAAATTCAAAATAATTTTTATTAAAACATAAGGAAGAAAATATGAGTTACAATAATAACTTATTTACTTTTATAATAAATCCACAAAATACATTTTTTTCTGTACCAAAATGCCCAACAATAGATCATTAGACATTTTGATGGCAAATCAGATATGAAAATGTAATTTATATATATAACAAATACAAAATTAAATTCAAATAATTTTTTCAACACAACACAATCACTAGAAGAAAAAAATAATGTTTTTGTTCAGTCATTCAATAAAACAATATGTTTAATTCAAATAAATTATTTATGAATAATGTAGAAGTTTTTTTAATATCACAATATACACATAATTGACCTAAATGCATTTAATTTACAAATATCTGTTTTATTCAAACAATAATGATACAATATATATAGGTCACCAAATGTGACACCTAGATTTGTGCTTTATTAAAAAGAAACATGTGTATAGGGAAAAGTGTCTAGCTTCTTTTCAATAAAACACAAATCTAGGTGTCACACTTGGAAGACCCTATATACATATATATAATTATAAATTACAATTCAATTACAAAACACTAATAAGCAATGTTTTATGTACAATGTATACAAATTCACCTGAAAAAGAGTACATTACTTTCTGAATACAATTAACATGAATACATAATTCTAAAGTAGAAAATAAAAAAAAAATATATTTTATCATAAACTATGTTTATTTTAAGAATATTATTACAATATTAACATTAGATACTTATTCTAAAATTTAACTGAAGACATTACTTAGTGCAAAAGTATTTAACTACTACAGAATATCTTAAAATAAAAATTACTTGCATTAAATGCTGCAAAGAAAAGACGACAAACTTAAAAATGAATACTAAAATATTAAAGTTTTTTTTTTTATGCTCAAAAAGAATTAAAAAACTAAACCGATGTGAATAGACAACATATGGCAAAGTAGATCAATTTTGTAATGCAGGTATTGTATTTATTATTTTAGCAGTCAAATTTTGATGCATCAAACAATATTAAAACACATCATCGACACATCACATTGTTGCCAAACGATCCATTGATCTGAATTGAACTCCGGGCACAGGAACGGGTTTCTCTAAGCCGGTGGCGTATGAGCCCCTTTCTTGCCGATGAGAGATTTGTGGATATGTGGAATAACACCTATAAAAGACGATAGATAACACGTGCGGACGGTAACGAAAAACAAGAAGCGTACCTCCTCCCGCGATGGTCGCCTTGATCAGACTATCGAGTTCTTCGTCGCCTCTGATCGCCAATTGTAAATGACGAGGAGTGATACGTTTCACTTTTAAATCTTTGGACGCATTACCTGCTAACTCGAGCACCTGTCAAATTCGCACGCTCCATTCAGAATTAGCACGAAAATAGTTCATACGCGACAGAATTTAAAATCGAGATAACCTCTAAACAACATCACATATTGAATGTTTACTTACTTCGGCCGTCAAATACTCCAAAATCGCCGCTGAATACACAGCGGCTGTAGCACCGACACGACCGTGACTCGTTGTTCTATTTTTTAAGTGTCTATGAATTCTCCCGACAGGAAACTAAAGTAAATAAGAAGTATGAACTAACCTACTTGACGTTCACAAAACAATGAATGTGTCAAAACATAAACGTTGATTTTCGTATAAATTGTTATAAACATAATGAAAAACATGTATTCGCGAAAATATCAACGAAATAAATTACAAGAGTCGTACCTGTAAGCCGGCACGAGCGGAACGAGACACAGCTTTGGCCTTCGCCTTCCCAGAATCTTTACCTGCTTTGCCGCCAGCCTAAAAATAATTGAAACGATGACAATTACTGTAATAAATATACGATCCAGAGACGAAACTTCGTACACGTGGGAAAATTGAAAAATTCAATAGTCGCAGCGAACTTTCCAAAAAATCAACGAGACTTTTTCGGGAAAAAAAACAAAACAAAAAAAACACTCACCATAACGCTACGTATTCACCAGTCAGCACAAAATTAATGCTATATAGAATAGCGTGCCCGCCAAACCAATCTAGTAACGGACGTACCGAACACCACGTGACTAAATGCAACCAATAAACGTAAACGTTTTATAATTGAAACTTGTTCGTACGCACGACATCTATTGATTTTAATAATGTTTTACCGACTGAGTCAACATCTGGCTTGGCGTCATGTGCGAATATAGCACATTTATATTATACACACAAGGCCTGTAATGTCACTTACGATCTACATACGTAGAAAACGTCGAGCAATAAAATCCGAAAGCACATTGAATACGCTATCGTACACGTATTGAAAATCATCCAGTTTTAAATACTTTCGAAAGAATTGCCCCGAACAGAAAATTACACCATATAAAAAAACTAAAAAGTATAATCCCAAATGTACACTTCTCCTATTACTGTCTGATTAAAAATAATTTCAAATACAAACAAACAATCCACATCCTACAAATATCTACTCATCAACCACAATAAACAATGTTATTGACAAAAAAAACACATTGTTCATTATTAATATACGCAATCTTAATTGTTACGTTAATTTGTTGAACATAGCAAGAATGACTTGTTATAAATAAAAATAATAGATACGTCAAAAATAATCTATCGACTTTTATTAATACATTATAAATATACAAATATGGCAGTGATTTTAGAACGGTTTATTCCTCTACGTAAATTACATTTAAAGTATATATAAATGTTTCATTTTCAAATATTTTTTTTTCAAATTTGTAAACTTACAATAGCACCTTTGTATTCGGCATATAAAAATAGTTATTTAGTGTAGTTAATTACATATCACGTTAAACTAGAACTCGGATCGATCCTAGTTGAAATATTATTCCTCATCAACTACTAACTCTTCACATTTATCTTCTAGATCATCCTGTGGAAACAAACGTTCGTTTTAACAATTAAATATTAAGTTTGTTTAATTACGACGAAACACATACCTCGTTTATTTCCAAACACTTGCCCCATTCTTTAAGAGTGATACGATGATTATTATCTATATCACAACTATCCAAAAACGGTGCGATACAATGTTCTAAAGCAACTAAAGGAGCTCGAATCGGGAACAATTCGTGACGAGATACCGATCTAACAAAAAGTCATGATTTTTCTTTATTACTGAAATATTTTCTTCTTAAACTCATCTTACCTATCGTGAGGATGTCCATCCAAATCACACCATTTCCAAATTGCAGCATTAGCCCAACGAACGGTTAAGTTCGTCTCGGCCTCGCGTTCCATCTGCAAATAATGTGGATTCAATTCTCGACGGTCTGCGAGATCTCTCATGATGTTGAAGAGCCAGTCGCGCATACGACGAGGGAAATCGGCCATTTCCTCTTCAGTACATTCCTGTTTAATATACCGTAAGTTAAAAAAAAACGAGTTCAATCCACTTTTCGGAAAAAATCCTTACATCAATCTGACGACATTCTCCGTAATATTCAATATGAACATGTTTGAAACGATCTCCTCTGCATCTCTCGTCGCCTTTATCACACCAACACCTGTGTTGGTAGATCGCACAATCAGAACCCCATGTTTCATTATGGTTTGAGCATACTTTTCGACGAGGATCTTGTTCGATAGGGCAATCTTCTATACAAACACATTCGGCTTCGAAATCTTCATTTATCTGGCATACACGTCCTGCGCCACAATGGGCACGGCCACAAGGATCTTTAAATTATAAAATATGGTACGGGTAACAGTTATCACACTTTTTTTTAATACATAGTACATTATTTTTGGTAAAAAATACATTATTAAAAATACGTAAAAAAATAATATACATATCAAACGATAAGAACTTTTGAAGAAGAAAAATTCAAAATATTGTGAAATGTACCCGAAGATAAGATAGTATTTTGCTTTATTTCCTCTTCCCGACGTTCAGTTTCTCTTCTCTGTTCTTCTGCGGCAACTTGTCGAGCTCGTTCATTTTCCCTTTCATGTTCTTTTATCTTAGCTTCGGCTTCTTTTAAAGCGAATTCCTCATCTTCCTTCATCATAAGGAAAGGATCATCATTTCCATCAGATTCGGACGAAATCGAATCAATAAACTCTAACGGTTTCATCTCTTTATGAAACTTTTTGTGTTTTCTCTATTACAACAATGGAAAAAAATAACATGAAGATAATTTTCAAGATGAACATTGTGTACTTTCATAAAACACTTACATGTTTTTCCGAATGGGCATTATTAATTAATAATGCTAAAGTGATTACAAAAAGAAAGATAAACAGCTTCATGTTGCCGAAGTTGACCTATAAAATATGTAACATTTTTAAAAAAAATAAATAAAAAATATTAAATATTTATTTTTGAAGATATTCGTGTGAAATATACAAGAGTATGTAATTAATTAGTTAATTACCAAGAGTTAAATTTCGAATTGTTTAAGATAAAATGATTTATTACAACAATGAATATGGGTCAATGAATCAACAATGACAAATTAAAATGAATTTTATTCAAATATAGATCGACAGAAACGATAAGACGGTAGTGGAAACAACGAAAAAAAATGTTCAAGTTAATTGACGAAACGTCCATGAATGAAATAATAATAATAAACATTTCATTTATGACAACACATACATATATCATCGACCTATTTCGTATCGTCGAAAGAAGTGTGCACATGTTTAATATGAAACGCAGGATATGCGAGATACAACATTCGTTTAAGATACTGTAATGTCATCAACGCATTCCGAAACTTTTAATGAATAGAGATAAAACATGACGCAACACAAAACTGTTTTTATGTATATGGATTGAAGGATATGCGGATTTCTAATCGATTCTTTTTCTCATAAAAATATATGTGCACAGAGTAAAATTTGCAAAAGGCTTGAGGAACTAACAGATATTTTGAAACAAGCTTGAAAATATCTCAATACAACAATAGTCACATTTTTAATCAAATAATTATTAGTACCTCGACTTAAATAATGCTATACAATAAAGATATGAACAAGAAAGTAAGTTAACAATTAAATATGAATTTAAAAATGATAATTGTTATTTATACCAATTATAACATTTTTAAATTATTAAAAAATGTATTTCGTTAAATAAAAAAAATAATGAATATGTTTTTTTATAAGACTTCTGATCACGAACAAATTTCACTCCAACACTACAAGATATTATAAAAATGCTCAACAATGACTTATTGTTCATGTCATTTGTTTCGAGCTAATGTCAAACAATCATAAGATTGCAGAATGAAAATTATAAAAATACCATAAATCGTCTAATTCTATCGTAAAATAAATGAAAAATAATATGAAAACCTTTTTTATAATTTCTGTTCAGATCTTTGCTCCAATATTTATAATTAATACATAGAACAGATCTATTTATAGTAAATTTGTCATTCAAAACATACACGTTTTCTGTTCAGAAAAATAATACCAATTTCAGTAATAAAATATTTAATAGCCTTGGTCCATAAAAAAATGAAACGATATATCGAAGACAGTTTTAGAATAAGGGGGAAAAAATACACAAATCCCATACACATATGTGTACATATCTCCACATCGACATGTGTGTTTCCAGTTTGGTACAGTTTTATCATCGTAATAACAAATTTTAAATTTCATTTTCGAATCAAACATATCGCCACTCTTATTACAATGTTTTGAAAATAATATCGATTATCTCCAGCCTACATAACTGACCCAGCACTATCTTTCATGTGACCCTGGCCATTTATAATATGAAAAAACGGCCGTTTCTTAAAAAAGTCACTTTGCGAATAGATATTTGTTATGAATTGGAATTTGAAACTATGTAATTGAATGTTAATGTATAACATACATTTGGGGACGATTAATAATTAGAATATTTTTATATTAAATTAATATTTTATCGTTTGTTTAGATTTAATTAAAATTATATACATATATTTGTAAAATGGAACGTTATTTTTGATAATAAATGTAAATTAATTTCAAGGAAAAAAGGAAAGAGATAGTATGTAATTAATTACAAAGTTTTATTTATTTAAATAATATAATTTCAAATTGTATTTTTTACATAAGAGCATATAATAAAGTACTGATTAAAAAAATATTTTAAAGACGAAACTCAAAATGTAAACCGTTTAAAAGTGTTATACATAAATAAATTGATATATCCCAGAGAAAAATTACAACAAACTAAAATAACACAGTCTGAAAATATTAAAGAATTAAAAAAAATATTTCCGATTAAGTTAATATCAAAAACTCTGGTAGAAACATTTATTATTATAAATAAATATAATATGAAACTAAGTTTACAATTTACATTAATTCCATAAGAAATAATAATTAATAAATACCAAATATTTGACATTTCTTTCTACAAAAAAATATTTGGCAGTTTAATAATTAAAAATTTGAATTTTCCCGCTATGGCCATTACAAATGGCAGACCGAACACGCAACAGCGATCAGTAATTCAAAATCATCTCTATTAAAGACGATTACAATTGAAAAAATAAAAAGTAAATGAATAAAAATTCATGACCTGATACGTTTTTATGGCAAATAAATAAGATATTGATATTTGTTTTGATATTTTTATCACTTCTTCCAAAATAATACGATATTCTAATTAACAAACTTATTAAAGAAAAAAAATAAAACTCCAAATTACATCTTCTTATAAGACAATGATTATTTAATAATCAGATATGATATAAACCAACAATTGAACATTTGATTCAATAAACATTTATTTATTTTTTCAAAAAAGACTGTGAAAAATCCATTGTTATTCTCTGTCAAACAAACATATTTGTAATATTAAACAAATATTTTTTTCAATATCTGTTTAAACAAACATGTGTCTTGTAATCTAATATACTGATAAAAAGAGAATGTAAGTGTATCAATTTTTATATATAGAAAATATAAAACGAAGAAACATCTTGAAAGCAAATAAAGTGATTATTGAACATTTTTATAATTATCGTTTGGTGTTTGGATGACAACCGAAATATGTAAATGGTGGTATTGTTGGGTTAACAAAGATTATGGGTCATATACTACAAGAAATTCATAAATAAATTGTAGATATTTTCACATGTACATATGTAGTAATAATTACTGATACATTTTTTTTAATTAATCCGTGCTTGGCACGAAATTAACAACTTGCAGTAATAAAAATAAAGTTTATTATTTGCAGCTACAGTTACAGAGTTTAGCAATCATGCATTCGGTTTTTTTTATTACATTTCTATTCATATCCATGATGTAATTTAAGCTAATATTTATATGAATATATATGTATATACATCTAAGAACGTGTCTTTTTATTTTCTCAGCGAACTTATTTTCTATTCACATGTATACACATCTGCACACATATACAAGAGATGTAAACAGGAATTGCATTACTTGGACGACGATGAATAAAAGAATTTTGTCGAAGAAAGAACTACAATTTATTTGTGTCGAATCCATGAATTCTAATTTATTAAAAATTTATAAGTAGCCTTTAAATGGATGATAAGACCACAGACAAACGGAAGACAGATGGTGTCAACAGAAACATATCAGCTATTTTAAAATCCTACGCATTGTCAACAACGATGATGACAATCATCGATGTCTCGTCTCTGTTTAATGACTTCATGGAGCATGAAACGAGTTGTACACAGAAGTGTGTATGCATATACACACACACATTTATATATTTATTTTATATGGTAACTTGAACTGGATGACATAATCTGTGCCCACAAAAATATGATTATATACGATTCGCAGAATATATAATGTAAGTGTATATACACAAAAAAGAAAGATAGTTGCTCACATATACGCTTTTAACTTGAGTCGTTCGAATTAAATGTCAAAGAAGCCCATGTTCCATTTAACTTTAATTATTGTCGAGGCACGAGATTATTAACAGAAATAATATGCAGTGCATGTATACATTTTGATTTGTGTTTTTAGATGTCAAATGAATAAAGCGGTACGAGTGGAAGACAACGAGACAAAACAGCAGTTAATCAAAATGAATAATAAATGTACTTAAATAACGATTTATAAAACGGCTCTGATTTATTCAACGTCTTTTTAATTTTAATCTTTCGATTATATGACATTCGGTCTACACTGGTGTACACACACAAAAGACTGATGGACATTTTTAATAAGTTTTGCATCTAATTATAAACGTATTTAGGATTCGTGTACTTTGTACAATAATTTGTCTTTGTTAATTGACAGAAATAAAACAGTGTTATTTATTTAAAAAGATATTCAGAAATACACTCGATTACGATTATAATATCAAATATAAATTAACAACATAATAGACTAATTATGCAAAGGAATAAAATGATGAGGGATATGAAATTCGAGACATCGTTTCTTATTAAAACAATAATTTAATTTCGTAATAAAACAAATATTTAATATGTAACAGAATTAGCATTATTATTGGTACAATATCAATCGAACGAAAAGACGTGGATGAAATTTAGTTAATATTGCATTCGGTCGATAAAATATCAAATATTGACTCTACTCATTCTCTCATCTTCGTCTCTTAAACAAACACTGAAATTGTTTTGATTGATCCAAATATCTAATATCTGATTATAAAAATCAATTTTAATTAAAAAAGTTTCGTAATCGTGGCTGAAATTTAATTAACTCCCTCGAACAATCAGATAATATAAAATATCTTTCATTGATTAATATTTTTCTTTTATTTTCCAGATATAAGATATGTCTATTGAATAAACATTTTAAAAGAATATCATGATTTACTCAAGAAAATCAATAATTATTTTTGATTAAGAAACATTTAGTGAAAATGATTTAAATCCCATCTCTAATTGCTGAATTGGTTTTTATGTATGAATCTTGATCAAAATTTTAAAAAATAGAACATTAAATATATATTTTTTTTAATCAAAACAAAGACTATAATATTTACATTATAAAATTGTATCTATTTTATAATTATTAGCATGCACTTAATTCCCTTAACCAAAAGTAAAGAATTGAAATCTGATGTCATTTAGATAATGAAGAATCATATAAAATGTTAAAGAACTCAAATCGTATCATCAATCGATACAATTTATCGATTAAATTTTTTTTAAAGCAGGTACGTTTCAGAAATTGGGAAATTTGTAAAATCAAAATACCAAAATAAAAGATTTATTTTTATTTATAAAACAATTTAATGAGACAGAGTATTAAACAACTTCTGAATAGAATAAATCCAGATATTCAACAAATCTAAACAATTTAAAAATAGAATAAAATGAATAAAAAAAATACTTGAACATTAGATTTAATTAATTTTCATCAAATAATTAACTGCTGCTTAAGTATTTAATTAACAGCACTTCAATTTTAGTCAAGAGTTAAAATGTATTTAAAAATTGTTTAACTTAAATATTCGCTGAATAATTATTGACCAAATGTTTATATGAAATAAAATTCTGATCTTATAAAATTTGCTACAAAAATCGACATTTGATGAATTAAATTTGATTATTGTAACAAGCAGTCAATCATACATATATAAATTATAAAATAATTACAATTTTGAAATTTTCCACATTTGTATAATTTAATTAAATTTAACAAATAATTATGGTTTTCAAAAATTATTTAATGAATAATCATATATGGGAGGGTATTTTTTAATTTTTTCCATAGCATATTTTAATGAAACATCAGTCTTTTTTTAGAAAAAATATGAAAAATATATTAAACAATTCAATCCACACTTGATAAAAGTATTAAGATATTGATACGTATTTTTACTTTCAAAATAGACACTGATTTACGTTTTAAGTAACATAAAACAGACAAGATCAAATCAAGAACAGGTGAAAAAATAATGGACAAGTTTAAAACAATTAATAACCATATTTATTTACGAATCGACATACCGTAACAATCAGCTTGGCAGAATTGAATCCTGACAGTTGAGCCGAATGAGTATGTTAGAAAAATTTAATTAGATGAACGATAATTGACGCTCGAGAGTATCTCGTCGAACTGTTGACGAATTAACAGAATGTAGTACAAAAGCCAGCTGGAAGATTTACTTGTTCCCCACCACGATGAGGAAAGGCGAACTGCCGTAAACGGCAATGGTATTAGTTATAAATGAGATACAACTGAATTTTGTGGTAAGATCTTGAATACTCGTAGGTTGTATAGAAGCATGTAAAAAAAAGTTGATGACTTCGAACGACAAAGAGAACAGTGGTGGTAAAATACGAAACTCGAAGAAAAATATGAAGAATGATACGTAGATTTTACAGAAAACGAGTGTTTTGATAATTGTGGATAATGTATATATTTACAGGATGTGTGAACTACATATATAATTTCAAAGAGTCAGCTGAAAATGAGACGAACTTCAAGAACTGTACGATTTATTAACTTTTGTAATAAAAAGGTTTTCTAATTGAAATTATATAGATTCATAAATAATACACATAATTTTTTTTCACATGAATCAACACCAAGAAATATTGTTAGTGTTCAATAATTACTTATTGTTTACTTCATTTATAAGCACTTCGACGACAATACCATCATCGCCAAAATGATGTACAATAAAATTTGAAATAAATAATAATAAAAAATAGACCAAATGTTTATGTTATTGAAAATTTGTTTAAAATAAAAACGATTTATTGTGAAGATAAAATTAAACATTTTCAAGACTTATTCGACAATAGATATATCTCCTTCGAAGTGCAACAGTTTCGGTATTTTATATTAGAAATATTTATTCTTTTAAATTCAATGACAAGTATCATCATCATCAGCTTCTTTCTATCTACAACTGGATGAAGTTTTCTCCAAACACTTCCCACTTCGACCGATTCAATGCTTTTTTCTTCCATTCATTCCGACGAATTTTAATACTGTAATTGCACTTACATAAAAAAATATTAAACTGAATTTTTAGGACACAATTTTTACTTTTATGAACTGTACTATTCAATATCCTTTAATCAAATACAATTTTATTCAAATTAAATTCGTATATGAGTGTAAATAATACCCCTCGCTACCAAAACCGAATGGTATATTTTTGCCCAAAAAATTATATTGATATTGAAAATCTTACCGAATACAAATTAATGCCACCATTTATTCCTATTGTTAAATTTTCAATTCTTTCAAACATATTCATGTTGCAATGTTTTTAGATGATTGAATAAACTTAAAACTTGTTTTGTGTATCTTTTCAAAACTTGGCAGAAAATTATCAAAAAATGGAGGATTCAACAGGACCAAATAGGATACATACAGGATGTTTTTTCAACTTTACATATAAAAAAAAAAACACATTTGTTTTAAACACAACTCATAAAGTTTAAGATAAACACAATAAATCTGTAATATATCCACCAGAAACCAGATTCGTAACTCTTTGTGATTTTTTCAAGATATATTTTCGAGGACGATGGAGCTCCACGATATTACATTCTTCTTCGTATCGATCGAAAGCAGGCACATATAATTCAAAATTCGAGCATGTCAGTTTTCTTCAGTTACATAGATAAAACTTTCGAAACGTTTACCATTTTCATTTATTTATTAAAAACGTTTATTACTAATACATACATGTGTTTTTATACGGACGTGTAAATTCTGATCTACTAACAAAACAAGGAACATAAGTATATACAATTTTTGTATTGTCCCCTAGAAATAAACACAGTACATGTCCCATCTAAATATTGCCCTAATTTTTAATCAAATCGTTGAGACTTTGTGTGTAGTGTAAAGATTTATTAATTACTACACTTGCAGAATGGAAAAAATACACGAAATTTTATTGGGTTTATTTGATATCTAAAAGTAACAACGAATTAAATAACAAGCGTAGAAAAAAATATTTATTTTTAAAAACAGACACAATTCAATTTCTCTCGATTGTTAGAAATTTCAAACATGCACAATGAGAATGATAATTTGTAAATTGGTAAATAATCAAAAATACCGATTCGACAATTAAGAAAAGTTACATATTTTCAACAAATAAATTTTAAAAAAATATACTTCTGAACCGTTCTTTTGCAACAATCGTATAACGAAAGTATATAATATGCAATTTAGATTTGAAAAGTATTGTGTTTATTTACTTTTTAGAAATAAAAAAAAAATATCTTTAATATACAATTACATGAGTAGTGTATTGCACAAAAACATTCTAGTAGGACTAATTAAAAATGTTTATTAAATTGACTGTATTTATTTCAATGGATGTAAATATATTCAAATGACAATAATCAAAAGTGCTGGTAACGTACAGGTTTAGTCTACATACTCATTAACTTCTTTACATGCCTTTTTTAAGTATTAACTAGTTGACAAATACAAAATCTATTAGTGTAAAGAAGCGATACTTTTCAAAACAAGAAGTGCTTTGAACATGTACACAAAAAATGAAAAACAATCACTGTCTGGATGCATGAATTGAATATTGGTACAAAAAGTTATTGAGTAAATACACAAGAGTAGCTCGGATCATTCCTGTAAGATATATCGGAAGATAAGAAAAATAATCGTTTTATTTGCCCACACATGTCGAACTGTCCACATTTCACAGACTAAACGATCACAAATCACGATAACTAGTGAAAGAGAATTTGTGAATAACATTCATAACGTACGAATGAGATGATTTCAGCGAATGACTTCAAAGTTTTATTGTGAAAGCTGCCTAAAATTCGTGTAATACGAGACGAAAAGATAAACATAAAGAATAGGAACATCCAATTATCATAAAAATTAATTTCAATAATTTATGCACTTTCTTGTACTCTCAATGTATTATTTTATAAATAAAATGCATTCAATGTGAATGAATCCTAGCATTGTAGTTGTTTGCTACCTCTATTAAAATATATAGTAGTATCAGATATTTGAAAAATTTTCGATGAATATCAGTGTTATAACACATTTTTTTTTTACAATTGAAAAAATGACCACACAATACAACTGTGTAATTAAGTTACTTAACTTTTAATTTCATTTATATATATATAATATTTGATGGATATTTTCAAACACTTTTCAATAACGTCAATACCGACCTGAATAACAAATAATGAACTGAATAAAAGAGGTGCTTTTTGTATTGTCAAAACACTAAAATACAAATAAATAAGAGTTCATAAACCGCAATATTTATTGCGCATTAGAAATCATTTTTCACCACTTTTAATTCTGACTAGGAAAAAAAGACATAGGTCATAAATTCGACTGCAATAGAAATTTTTACATAAATGTAATATTTATATGGCAAAATTAATTAACTATCAAATTTAAATATCAAATTTAATAATACAAAAGTGAAAATTAAGAACTGGTAACAAATTACATATATTGAATTCAAATAATATATTCTAGTGACAACATCAGAATGGTATACATTAAAGAAATACAGCTAGCCCATACAACTACATTTAAATTTAGTAATTCAAAATAACAATTAAAAAAAAAATGATACATAAATACTAACTTATATCACAGGGCAAAGAATAATTCTTAATTAAAAATTTGTAAAATGTTATTAGTTCTCAACCGACATAGGGCTAGCTATGTACTGTTATTTATCTTCATGGCCGAGCATGAAGCAGACACAAAGGAATAAACCTTTTGTTTGGAAACGGTGATGCACATACATATATAAGTACTTTGTGAAATTGGTTATAAAGTGAAAAAATACTATAAAATAATTGAAAAAAAATCATTTAAACGGTACTGTGTATAATTGCTGTAATTTATTAAGAAAGAAACAAGTTTCAGCCTTTATTTTTAATATAGTTAAATACTAAAACACTCACAATCACTCTAGTCTCAAGATGCTTGATTTAAATATTTATTTGAAAAATCTGTAAAATTATTAAAATTGAGAATGATTTATATATATTTACATGGATCTGTTTCAGATACATATGCATATCAACAACGTACACATATGTACATTTAAAAAGGTATTTATGAAAATAATCATCAATACTTCACAATGACATTTTTAGTGAATATATTTTAAAAGCTCATAATAAAATGTACAGATTTTAATTATTTAATACAAGCACCTTAAGGTTTATATTATATATATATATGGTTATTAATGATAAAAGGCCATAATATTTGTCAATCAAATACCAATCCACGACACCATGGGGCTAGTCAGACATGGCAATAAGATAATTTTTTTTACATAAAAGAATGTAATCAAGTTATTAACTGCTGCAGTAAAACTATCTAAATTATTCTTGCAATTGTATTTTTTTTTATAATCTCTGAATTTGTACATATATGGAATATTTAAAATAATATTTTTTTTTTGTTATAAATTACAAAATCCTACAAGTAAATATTTACAAACATACCGAAAGTTAATTTGTGAATGACTGAAAAATGCAGCCAATAGTAATTTAAAACATAAAATTCAATATTTTTTTAAAGAAAATACATATTGTATCCATTTCTATTTTGTTATAATGAAAAATAATAGAGAACAAGACTGTAGGAAAATGTATAAGAGAGTGAAAATAATTTAAGATGCCATTATTGAGATCAAGGTAGAATCACAGGACCAGCCAATGATGCCAATTCAAAGTTTTATTGTTCCTTCATAACGAACAGCTCACTCGCGTTATTTTTTGTTTTTATTTTAAACTTGGCACTAATGTATTAATTCTGGCAAAAAACAATACCAACAAATAACAACTTGTGGTCTCATCATTTATAAATGTTATTTCACTGTTGAAATAATATTAATAATAATAAAAAAAAAAAAAAGAAAAACTGTACACGTACACCACAACTGTTACCAGGCATTCAAAAAATTCGCCTGATAATATTAGATAACTTTAACGCCAGGTAAAATGAAGCACTGGATTTCAGTTCACTCATGAATATAAAACAAATATCAGAACACAAAAATGATTGTTTGTGTTAATAACTGCGGGTTAACCTGTTCACAATTCTTGGGTCATTCCACTCAGTTTGAGAACTATAAATGATTTTTTTTTATTATGATAGTCTTTATAAATGATGCATCACCTAAATAAGCAGGGCTGTACACTGATCGAGGAAAAATTATATAGGGCAGCTTAGAGCCCTGCTATCAGTTAAGTTATATCGACGAACAGAAAGTTTATTAAGAAATCGGAGCAATGTGCTGTTAGCGTCGGTTGAAATTGTTACTGCCACCGCGGTTCGGACCGCCTCCTCTGCCTTCAGATCTGTTGAATCCCCCCCTACCTCCGCGACCCGGTCCTCCAGAACGTATCATTCCGGGACCAGTTCCAGGCCGAGAACCGGGACCATTGCCTGATCTACCTGACCCCATTCCTTGACCAGACTCTTGCCCAGGAGTTGATCCTGAGCGACCACTGTCCATTGACGGTCTAGGGCGTGTTTTTTTCTCTTCGACGTTTAGTTTTTGTCCGTTCTCATCGTTAGCAGGAAAATACAATGGCTAAAATAAAAAATGAGTATAAGTAAAAAGGTCTAATCACACAATAAAAACTTTGTAGTACCAAAGCTTGAAGACAATTCTGAACAGACTGTGGATCTTCAAATGTAATGAATCCATAATTTGGAACTCTGGTGCCAGGCATTCCTTTAGTTGGAGACTTACTAAGAATACGCAAATCTGCTATTACCCCAAACGAGCTAAAAACTTCTTTCAAATCTTCTTCAGTTGCATGATGAGGCACATTTCCTAAAAAGAGCTGATGATTGTCTGCATAATTAGGAGCAGAACCTCCAGGTCCTGCTGAACGTCTACGATCATCTAAAATATTTAAAATTTTAGTACAGTAAAGTAATTTATACATAAATTGTACATCCATTACTTTTAGCAAAATAAATCATCAAATTAAGATGCTCTAAAGTAATAGAAATGTTCATCTTGCATATATTTATCCCCCCAATACAACATTAGATTGCATGTAATGGGTCTACTGATATGCATACTAAAATACAAAACTAATAAAACACCTTCATGTTCCTTACCCCCATCCTCATTAAAACTAGTACGGCCTGGACCAGTACGACCCTCTTGTCTCACACCCCCACGAGAAGGAATAGATTGTACTCTAGGTACCCGATTCGGGCCTGTTCGTTGTCCTAATGGAGTAGCATTATTGCCAGAAATATTAGAAAGTGGAGTTTGATCACTTGTTTCAGAACGGTTGAAAATTGGAGGCTGTAATATACATTTTTTTTACTAGTCTAGAATTTTTTTTTCACATGAAATATCTAACTCAAACTCAAGATTAATAGTTTTAAAGAAATCAGAATGTAATGAAATATAATTAAATGTACTAACTGGTGAAGATACACTAGGTTTAATTTGCTGATTAGGACTTGTTGACATTGCAGAAGCAAAAGAAGATTGTGCTGCATTGCCTCCTGATTTGACAAGTGTTGCATATGTCTTAGGTTCATTTGAAATTGGAGCAACTGAAAAATGGATTTTATAAATTAAACATTAATATTTTATATGTACATTAAATGTGTGTGTAACAATATGTAGATTTTTTTTTAAAAAAAATACTCTATACAGTGAAAAAAAAATTACCAGGCTCAGGAACAATAGCCGGCTCCTCTACTATAACTTCAGATTCAACTGGTAATTTTTCCTCTTCAGTGTTGTTGACTAAAGGTTCTTCAACTGGTTCAGGAGCAGCAGGCTGAACTGCTGTAACAGATTCATTACCTTGCGATGTAGATAAAACAGGAGCAGCTTGAATTTGCAAGCCAATCGAGACAACTGGCTGCCCGGCCAATTGAGTTTGTTGTACTTGAGGTTGGATAATCACCTCATCAGGATGAACTGCTCCATTGACTGTAGGTACTGGAGTAACAGGCATGACAGGAGGTATTTGAGTAGGATGATGTACTTGCATTGCAGGAGGTTGCAAAGGAGCAGTGGTGACAGTGTTCGGAGCATAATAAGCAATTGGCTGTTGTGGTATTTGCTGAGGGATTTCTTGTACAGGTTGTGGTTCAGAAACCAATTCTTCATCAACATCAGAGCGACCTGATTCTGGATCACACTCTTCATCAGTGAAAATCTCATCCTGAAATATTTATATTCTTTTTCACAAAACCGTCAAATACAATTCGGTTCAGTTAAAAAACAAAACCGACCTGATATCGGAAAATATCGTTATGAACGTAATACTTCTTGGGAGCTTGAGCTGCCAGAACAAATGTCTGTGTAAAACGGCGCATCGGTTGACCAGCATTACTCAATTCTCCAGTGACTTGCACTACAACACCATTTCCTAAAGTTGCTTGGGAATCTACTTGGGTTATCTTGGCATGACAATCTTTAAAATTCAATTGTTGGATTTTTTGATGAATTTGCTTTTGACCTATCATCGGGCTAGTTTCTCTATTAGGAGCATCAAGACCGCCATGAACAAATGATGAGTGGTTGTTGTAAAAGCTATTGAATTGTAAAACAATAGATATACATATTTTTTTTAGAATTCAATAAATAAAAAAGCGCATATTTAATTAAAGGACAAAACAAATAATTGTACATTATTTTATTTCATCTTTTTCATACAGTATAGAATATATTTTACATAACTTATAGTTGTAGATGCACAATTTCTGATTTTACATCAGAAAAAATATGTCAAGATCTTCTAAACTCTCCAAATTCTAAACTATATACATATATGTGGATGTGTATAAACATATACTCATATACATTGAAAAAAAATTTAAACATAATAAAAAAAGTACAATATCACATACATTTAAAAATACAATGTATAATTATATATAATAGTGTACATGCAATGTATTATCAAATATAAAAAAACCATGAAAAAACATAAAAAAAATACCCTGAAAATAAAAACAATATCTTGCATCTAACTTAGAAATCATATAAAAATAAATTCACAAAGTTGAATACACTAACTACTAACTTGTTTGTTTTATATAATACTAGAAATTGTGAAATTTGTTCATTTTTAAACCAAACATGATTAAATATAAAATATAGATTATTCATCATGTTATCAAGAAAAGTAAAGATATAAAAGTACGATAGACATCATTGATAAGAAATCAAATTATACAAATAATGAAAATAAATACGTATAATGTAAATGATTACAAATACTGAACAGTTTTAATAAATATCTTACCGATGCAAATGAGCAGGAGCTTTGTTCAGCAATGTGTAATACTGCCGAACAAACTCACGTCCAACGCTCTGTGGAGACGGGGGAGCCTCCATGACCATTTCCTAATTCGTTAAGTACACACAAACAACTTATTTCAATTTCTAATGGGAAATGTTAATCGCTGGTTATGCCAAGCAATCAACTTTTTATAAATGTCAGATGGATCTGTAAAAAAGTAGGGTCAGAAATAATAAGATTTTTGTATGATAAACACAATAGACATATATATGTAACAATTCAGTATTTTAACTCTCAATGACAGTAATTAATAAATAAGTAAATAAATAAATATCTATATACATAAATGTATGTGTATGTATGTATGTGTGTATATATGTATACATATATATATATATATATATATATATATATATATATATATATATATATATATATATATACACACATACACATACAAACATATACATATATATATATATATATATATATATATATATATATAATTCTTTACATAAAATTAGAAGAAAAAAAAATGAAATGAATATAAAATGATTAATAATTAATTGCATGACAAATTCTGAATAGACTTTTACCTATACAACTAACAAAAACACATGGAGAACGTTGTACAGGTCATGGCGTTTCGCGGGTGTTCATAGTATAATAAAAGATTTCAAGAAAATTTTTCAAAGACACGTTAGAAAATACAAAGCAAGCACGACGTCTTATTTCGATAAAACTTGAATGGAACACGGTTTCAACACACACGAGACTAGATAAAGTTAGTAACCTTTGTGTTGAAAAAAAATTACAATTATGAACAGCCGCCCTTCGCACATAGACCCGGTGATATCAAATCTACGAATTTATTAGTCAGTGAAAAAAATGATGCAGTATACAATTTACCTGTAATATACAAAAATTTATTTCAAGTGGAAAGCGATAAATGTAACGTGCACTTTGAAATACGATTGGTTATAGCATGTATATGTATGTATAATAAAAACAGAACACTAAAGTTGTTGACGAAATTATTCCTGCAGCTACCGCTTTCTGGGTGGCAGTCCTGTCTTTTACCAAACACATGCTTCGTGCGCAGAATAAATGCGCAGCTATGTTAATCTCGAACCCCGCCTTTAGTAGAAACTCACATATGCGCAAATGCAAATCAGCGGGTTACATTCTGGAGAAATCAAAATTCCTACACAAATAACAAATGGCTGACTTTGCTTCCAAGAGGCTGCAGGAGCTTCAATTTTTGCAATATGTATATAACTCATAACCCCACTATTACAATACATACTCGATAAAATTTCCTCATCACTTTATATTGTAATCGAAAGTAAAATTCGGTATAATTTATGTAAATGATAGTACTGGGAAAATTGGGTTCATAAGGGATATAAGATATAATGCGTTCGTATTGCGAGCATTGATAACATAGTCTTTAATGATTTAGAGATTAACTTTTTTTATTTTATTTCGTGTAAGATCATGATTGCATTTCATTTATACATCACTTTTAAATAATTTAAATAAAAATACATTAAAATGTACATTGCAAAAGGTATATAATTCAAATGAAACAAATAGATATACACAAAAAAATTTATTAATTATACATTCTCCACTGGAGTTATTACATAGCCCACATAGCAGTCCTATTATATTAAAACTTAATACTAAAATTAAAAGCTATGCTGGGCACAGTAGTAATTCTTGAAGTTTTGTTAATGAACATATCTTAACATAAATTATGAGTAAAAAAAAAACTGTAGTTCTGTTCATTTACACACTCACTAAAAAAAATGATTGTTTTGTACACATTCTTCTCACTATTGTTAGTTAAATTTCTGACCAATGGTATAAATGGAATGATGATCCAACTTTAGTAGATGGTGGTTGTCAATATGTCAATCTGAAATTTGAGAAGTACTTTTAAGCAACAATTATTTATATAAAAAAGTAAATATTTTTAATTCTGAATGTGAATGGAACTGAACAAGTATGTAGGTGTGAGCGCATAAATAAGATCCAATAACAAAACTTGCAAAAAATACAGAAAAATCGATTTTGAATTTACTAACTCTCAGCTATTGAACAATAAGTTCAGTTATGATAAATATTTACACAATCATGTTCTTACCAAAAATAAAATACACGAGCACAGATACGAATGAGATTTTTCAATATGGCTGATGCCTTTGATTGCGGCCACCACCTCCTCCTCCTCCTCCTCTCTGCTTACCACCTGTGTAACCAGAACCACCTGTAATAAGGTCCTTTTACCTTAGCCTGTCTGCACTACACAACGATAAAGCGAACAATTCGTATAATCGTCACTTCAATTTACAGTGCAAACAGACCTCAGCATAAAAAAAAATCTACCAACCAATCACACCTAATTCAAAACAAAAAAATAACAAAAGATAAAAACTACAATTACTTTTAAATATGGGAATAACTAAAACTCTATTATTTTAAGAGAAATTAAGCTGTAAAGAGGTGGCAGAGATGTACCTTTTCCGCGTGAACCACTCCTTCCACCAGAGTAGCCACCGTCGTAGTTACCGTAGTTACCATAGTCTGGCGTTGGCCGCACAAAAAACAAATCATTCTCAGTTATAGATTCTTCAAATAACGATATGCAAAATTGCATGAGATTTAACAAAGTAACAAAATTCTGCACATAAACAATATTAAGAAAAGATATTTTAACATGCAATGTAAATTTACAGCTAATTGTTTTGAACCGAATTTAATTAAGCTATCAGGTTGGTAGATTGATTGTTAATTTATCCTGGGTGTCTGAGAATATTTCTTTTTTAATTCAAATGGAAGGATTTGTGAACAGGATAACCAAAATTACATTTCTGTATGGACTGACTTCTTATACGAAAATGCAAAGGTGTGAATGTACATCGTTGAATTAGGTACTAGAAAAGGTGCGAAAGATGGAATAACACATTATGAAATTGATTTTATAATTCGCTTTATTCAAAAAGCTATTAACATTTCACAATGTATCTTCCATGCATAACATTGATGTTAAAACATGCATTTCTTTTTTTAGGAACAATAGTTTCTAAATCTATTTCTTATAGTTATGCAACATATAAAATTCTTTTTAAACATTGTCAAAAAAATAAATACTGTATATTTGTTATTGAGTACACATAAATATAAAGTTTATTCTTTAAATAACAATTCTTTTGTGCACTCAATACAACACGTTTATATTTTTCAGGAAAGTGCAATTAAATAAACATTTGCAACAAACCCTGAGACTGATGACTAATGATAATCTTACAATGGTTTAGAATGTCTGATTTCATCTGAACTATATGTTTATGGCACTTAAGAGCTAATATCACAGCTCTAAATACATTAAAAACATGAATGAAAACAGACATTCTCTTAGAACAACTACGTTTAATACCGTTTTGTTTATTTACCGTAGTTGCCATATCCTGTATAATCGTAACCACCGTAGCCTCCATAACCACCGCCATAATAATCATATCCTCCGTATCCGTCATAACCACCTCCGTAACCTTGTCCGTAACCACCGTATCCGCCGTAGCCTTGGTTGCCCCAGCCTTGTCCTCCTCCGTATCCACCCCGGCCACGGCCGCCTCGTGCTCCCCTCCCGCCTCTGCCCCCCCTGGGACCACCCATCCCGTCGGGTTTAGGTGTTGCTTTTTTTACATCGACCTAAAATCATATCATTTTAATAAATCTGCATAATATACTTGTACATTTTTTTTTTTAATAATAACACTACTCACTTCTTTTCCATTTATAGTTTGTTTTGGTGTCTTTAAAAGTTCATTAACTATTTGTTCAGATTCAAATGTAATGAAGCAGAAACCTTTTCTTTGATTTTTTGTCTTATCAAATGGCATTTCTACTTCTACAATCTGCACATAAAAAAATAAATATATAAATAAATGTCCAATCAGAAGATTTTTTTTAAAAATATATATATATATATAACATCAGGTGCCTAAATTTCATCGCAAACAATCAGTAGCAGAACTGACAAGTTAATTCATCATTCAATTATATTTAAAAATACAAACAAAATTTTATTTTAAATTCAGAACATACCGATCCAAACTGTCCAAAGTATGATTTAATATCATCATCTGATAATTCATTTGATAATCCACCTACAAATATTTTCCCATGCCGTGCTTTCGCCTTCTTTGGATCTACTTTTTTATTGTTGATGATGTGTTCACCACCAGCAATAACTTTGTCAATCGAGTCCGATGCTTTAAATACAATAAATGCAAAACCCCTAGATCGCCCAGTATTGGGATCTGTTTTAACATTAATGCTTTCAATTTCACCATACTGACCAAAATGGTCTCTTAATTCCTCTGAAAAATAGAAGTAACAATGAATAAATAATTTCATTGTAATTTTTTTTTTAAAAAAAAAAATGACCTAATACTTACTATCTGTTGTTTCCCAACTGAGTCCACCAACAAAAAGTTTTCTGTAAACATAAAAATGCAAATTAATGATGAGCCGGCCTGCAAGTTCCTAATCTCTAAATCAGATAGTTTATCAAAGTACTCTTAATTGTTACAACTAATTTACAACAGACAATATGAAAACTGAACAGCAAAAATATTAAACGAACTTAAATGTTCATTGAATCGATCCGCAAATCTCGAACAAGTTTCAAAAGTTATCTGTAAGTTTAAAATGTAGAAATAGAAAATAAATTTAATAAAAAAAACTATCCTTTAATGGATTAAAAAAGGATTAAATCATAATCATGGCTCAACGGCCCAAAGACAAAGAGCAAGTTTAATTAGGTTTAAACTAAGTTGACCAGCATTATACACTGGAATGTGCTACCCAAGGATTACCATGGGTTGTACGCAGCTCCGACTCCTCATGTTGATTGCTTGCACCTTACGACTTTTGGACGACCTGATCCACACCTGAGGAAATGAAGTCTGGTTAGTTCAGATACATCATTTGCTAACCCTCTCAGCCTACAATTATTTTAGGCTGGGCCAAATTGAAGATCGAATTTTGATGCAAAATCTGAACAACCCAACCTCGGGAAGGTTTAAAAAATTAAAAGGCGTCAGAACAGCGTAACACGTTATAACATCGCGAATCAATTCACTGAAAAGAAAGTTTGCCTTATTCAAAAAAAAAAAAAAAGAAAAAAAAAGAAATGCCGCTAGACGCTTAAACCAGTAATTTTTTTAATTTATCATTAATAAATTACAAAGAGCACTGAAAAATTAAATAATACAATGTACATTAAAACTTTGTAGAGGTTGGATTTGCAAATTTGAAGGACCGCACAAGTTTACAACTACTTTTGTACAAATTTATAACTGATTCCGGGATACTGAAAAATCAATAAAATGGTGGCGGCAAACCTTAAGCGTGGGTCGCCATTTTTGATACAAAAACATTAACATTTAAATTTATCGTAAAAGTTCAGATAACGAATTATAAATGTTGATCAAAACATATTACATATTACAAACAATACACGATGAACTCGAGTAAATTTAAAATGTCTAGATATAGAACCCGATGATTTTGGATAAAATTGTCAGATTCAGTACGAATTAATTTTGATACGTACGCCTGCATCAAATTATAACTAATATATAAATTTTTAAATTCTAATCGTTAAAAAAAAATCTAATTAATGTATCTCAAATGATGTATTATATATTTATTACAAAATCCTACCTGTCGTCATCACGACCTGGTGCCTCAGCACTTCCACTATCGGCTGGAGCATCGCCACCACCGTTTTCTGTAACACCATTCATTTGTTGCTGAGAGTGTTCACTTTGTGTAGAAATATCCTGAGAAAAATCTTCACCGTTTCCCATTTCGTACTCTTGTGTATCAGCCATCAAGACAATACGTCTTCTATAAAGAACGTGTGTACGCTTCGCAGACTAAGTGACGAGAGACAATGCCGGAAGAAACGCAAGCCGGCTACTTCGTTTCGAGCTACAAAGCACTATGGGTACAACTTTAACAGCCAATAAAAACGATTCATTCAATAAAGACACATGCGCAATACACGGACGTCACTGTATTTAATGACAATTGTACGAAACAGAGCACTGAAATAACGACTTTATTGACAGATAATTTTATGCTGACAAATCAATATTGTTTAAAAGGACGCTTTTTCTAGCGGGAATTTTAAATATCATCTATTGATAAAAATGTAAACAAATCATGGCACGAGTATACTGTATACATATATACATATATATATATATATATATATATATATATATATATATATATATATATATATATATATATATATAGTAATTCATTTGTCATTGACTAATAGTCAATAACAGGAAATTTTAGTAAATGAAAATTATTAATAAATTAAATTATATTTAATTAAAATGCACGATAAGGTATTAATACATCAAAACATGGACATAATTTATTATTAAAATGAAACTAAAAAGCATATAATTAAAATAAACAATAAGGTAACAATACTAAATACGAATTACACTTAAAACCCGAATTTTCGTAGGAATTAATTCTGCAGAATGTTTGGCGGGTGTGTAATAAAATTCGTGCTGCTCTATTTCGGGTCAAAGGATTAAAATTACGAGAGTATTTTACACATTTTGATCCGAAAGGAAATAAATTGATATCAGGTACTAAGACAATAGATAAATTGCACTGCGAGAATATTTTCTGATAATTTTTTTTATACGTTTTATAAAGAATCACAGTTTGTGTCTGTATTCACTGGTCCTTTGAAACATCCTATCGGATTATCTTATCAAGAAATTGCCGATCTCACAGATTATTTTCGGGTTCAGGATGGAAGAATATTTTACGCACAGCTCTGCGATGTAATTGAAAATGGTAAGAGGAATCAAATCACACAATGTATTCTTGAAATAAAGAGACAATACAATATTCATTTACATACATGGATAAAATACAAAATAATATGATTTAATAACACAAATTCGATTAATGACAATGATGATAATACTTGTATATGTTGATATTTTAGTGCCTTCCTTTGAGAAGAATAAACCTTTGGTAACCGGTTTAGAATGGGAAGATCCAATGCATACGAACAGATTGAGTGTGTCGGAAGAAAGAAGATTATCTTTATTAATAACAAAAATAGCCACGTCTGTTAATATGCGCAGACTTGTATTACGGCCATATTTTCAAGACTATGAGCTGGTAATTGTCCCTGGAATATTTTAGAACGAAAACTAATAAAAAAAAATATAAACTCTAAAATTAGATCTCATAAAATAAAATAAAACAACGATCGTGGTTAATCTAATCGTTTAATCACTTATCAAGTCATAAATCAGTATTTCTTTAACATTATCAATATTATTCTAATATTTTTTCAATGAACAAGTTCTTTAATATTTTTTAATAATGTTTTTACGGGATTCAGGTCGCCAAAAATAATGGAACAGTGACAATAAATCATTTCGCTCGAATACTAGATTACTTGAAAATCCTGGTTTCAGCGGACGATTTCCACTTGCTCGTAAAAAAGTTCATAAAAGACAGTTACACAATCAATTATATTGCATTTTTGGATTCGATCGAAAAGGTCGTAAGGTGTTTCGAATCAAAAGGGATGCTCGATCTCGGAGGGGTAACGCTGCTCGAATCTTTAGAACACATCCGTTTCTGAAACTCAGAGTTATCGCCTTCCTTTCTCTATAGAATCTTCATGAGTTGTTCCCTGGACGTGTTATAAGCGCCGAACTGCCGAAACTCCCGAGGCCTGAAATCGGAAAAGTTCATCCAACCAGCGCATTTGGAAAACAATCGGTATTCCATCCAATTTTGGCGACTAAAGTTGAACAAGAAGCTTTTCTGACAGTTATTCGTCGGATACAACATCACGTCTATACAAATAGTATAAGAATTAAGGACTTTTTCACGGTAATAATGTACATATGAATGTTTACAAATGATTATTTTATTTCTAGAACATTAATCCGTTTTCTAATGCATGTTAACTTCAGGATTTCGATCCATTAAGAAGCGGCCGATGTTCACTCGCCCAATTCAAACGTGGTCTGGATTCCATCGGTATTAGCGGAATAGACCGTTTGTATTTATCTGAACCAGAAATCGAAGCGCTGACGGTCCAATATCGTGATCCTGTCGACCCGATGCGCGTGTTTTGGGAGACATTCGTAGAGGATATCGATCTAGTGTTCACGACAAAGGAACTGGAAAAGTATCCTGATCTTAAGGTAGAAACGCCACCGCTCGACGTGAAAGAACTACCTCGGAAAGGGACCACACACTGGCAATGTATTAATCCGAATATACGTGAGTTGTGCGAGGAGATCGTCGATAAAATTAAAAGACGATGCACATACAGACGATGTATTCTTAAGCCAGTGTTCAGAGATTTCGATAAGTAAGTAGCTGGAATTTTAGATACCTGATTATTTCATTTCAGATGAATTAATTTAAATCTTTGACTAAAGCAGGTAATCAATACGAGATATTCACCGAATATAAGATTTCAATATTAAAATACATTATTTTTTCCTTTAATTCCCATTTTCAACTATATAACTGTAATCGTGTTCATTAAAACAGACAATGTTTTCAATATTATTAGAATATAAAATGTTATAATTTAAAATACATTTATTCAATACATAAGGTCTTTTAACCACAATATTAATTTTATCTTATCATTAACAGTCAACATAGTAAACATGTTTTAAGTAGAATAACAACAAAGGGCGAAAACAGTTAGGTACTTTTATTTAGAAACGATAGATAGATATTCTGAGAAATTAATACAATTAACAGGTAATATCTTGTTTGCATCGAGTCCATTCGATTATTTAAAAGATATTTTGGTTGATTGTGAATCGACACAAACAGAAACAGGACTTAATTCTACTCATATACATTCAATATATGTTTATTTTAAAATGTTAGAAATAAAACGATATTTTATGCTCTATAAGCGTTCGATACGTAGAGGAAAACTATTTCTAAATCGTAAACACGACGTCCGCCTATGAATTTTCTATTAATAAATCGTTTTTGCAAACAGTCGTTCCGATAACAGTTTATAAATATAAAATCTCTGTTTTTTTTTCAACATTCGACAAACAATACGGGCTGATATCAATTCTTTTAAATATATTTTCACACTGATACATATTATTAAAAAAATTAGAGGGGAAAAATTATCAACTCTGTCATTTAATTTAGATATACATATATAAAATATCCACGAGTGCGTGTTTGATTTTTAAATGTTTTTGATAAGCGTCAACAATGTTCAATGATGAAACGTATTTTTTAATTGTTTGATTTATATTATAATTTATTTAAATATATAAATTTATAACTTAATCCTTTAGACGTAACAATGGACATGTATCTCGAGCCCAAATGCGTCAATGTATGCGATCGAATGGTATTTTATTATCCGATGAAGAATTTTATGCCTTAGAACAAAGATATAACGACGATGTAGGATTCAATTATCAATGGTTCCTCAAAGAAGCCGAACCCATGTCCCACGAAGAACCACTGGTACGATTGATCGTTTTTAATAATATTTAGATTTTATTAACGGTATAAGACGTTGAGTCACATAAAAAACCAAGTACATTAATCAATGACTCACTTCAAAAAGTATTATTTATGTTTATAAATACATATTGATTCATTTAAAAGAAAGTCACTAGATATCCACTCGTTACTTGTTCGACACACAAAATTGAAATGCCTATTTATCAACAATTAAAACAGCAATCAATGAATATTAATAAATAAAAAGTATGAAATACGTTTTGTATACAAGTATGTTTTCTATAATCGGATAAAAATAACTGGACAGAAAATAAAGAAACGAAATGATGGAAATCCTTGAAATGCACATACGTACATGTGTATATATAGCAACCTTCAGAAAATATGTATGTCATTTTGTCGAGACTGAAATTCAATTAAGAAATATTTTTTCACTGATGTTTAAGAACACATGTTTGAAAATTAAACCAAACACAGTTCGAAAAAATACAAATGTTTCCATTTTAAAACAAAATTTTAATTACATTCGCGAGAGGGGATTTATAATAAATATATTTTCAACAATACGTTTTTAAATCAACAGATATTTCTTTAATTACAATTATAAATAATACTTGTTTCATTTAACAATTATGATTTATAATCTTTTTTTGAATAATCAAGACAATCATTACAGCTCAGTTTATTTGTTAAAAAAATATTTATTAAAGAAATTATCAATTCGGTTGATATGTATTTACTTCTATACATGTGTATAAGCTTTATAAAAAAATGTACAGGCTTGTTAAATTTATTCTCGTCATATCGTGTCATATATCATTTTATTCAGGTATGAAAAACGTGTTCATATTTTGATTACTTTAATAAATAAACGACCTCGAACGATTCATTTCATAATAAAAAATTATACGGTTTGATATTTATTGGAAAAATATACACCTGTTCATCAAGAAAAATAATATATTCCATTATCATAGATATTATAAAAAAAAACAATTAATATACATTTTCCATATTGATTTTTTCATTTAAAATTATTCATATTGATTTAATTCTCAGATATTATGATTAAAAAGTATACGAGTTTAAAGTGTTATGTTATCTTATAATCTGTATAATGAAAAAAAATTTCTTTTCACACTTGTCGATAATATAATTAGTTAATAAAAATGAAAGGATTTTTTTTAAAATTTAATTCCAGTTTAAAAACTACATGGAAACTATGCGAAAGGTCAATGCGCCTCGTCCTAAACCAACTCCAAAACACAATGAAACAGATATCGTTATGATTCTTGCAAAAATTAAAGGGAAAGTTGTACGCGAAAGGATTCGCGTAATGGAATTCCTCAGACAATACGATAAGGTGAACAAGTATTGTATCACGAAGGATAATTTCGCACGTGCATTGTCTGTTTCTTGTTTGGATCTCACAGAAAAAGAAGTTGAAACGTTGATAGATGTGTAAGTCACTTTTTATTTAAAGAGAGGAAACTTGTTTAGAAAATTTCTTTTGAACTAGTTTAAATAAAACTTGATTAAACTTTGAAATATTTTCATTTAGCTGATGTTTATGACCCTTTGCATATATATATATATATATATATTAAATATAGTAAAAATAGTAAAAACATTTAGTAGACATTCAACGTTTTAAACGAGAGTTATTAAGCATGAATATAACATGTTTCGTTTGTAGGTCACAGATATGGTTATAAAATATCAACAGCAGCTCCCATTTCCGTTCTTTTTTTTTGTCGGCCAGGGATTTCTTACACATTCACAGGAAACGTAGTAAATTTTTATGAACGTATATATTTTTAGTCTACACAGTTTCTTTTTTAATAGTACGGTTTGATATTTTTGAATGAACGAATTTGTGTCATTTCAACTAACAAAACCTAGTTAGTACATTTATTTAAATCTCTTTATATGTCCAGAAGTTGAAAAATATTTATATTAAGATAATTATTACTATTTAATTTAAACATAGGAAACACACGTATCTTTGTCTATAACTTTTTAATAATTTCTCTATAAGATAAATTAAATATTTATTTATGCACTTGTATGATTTTAAAACAACACCGATATATAATTTAATTCTTAACAATACATTCTCATGGGCCATAAAACGATTCCAGTACATTTTTTAAATTACTATATTTAATTTGTATTCGACTATAATTATAAATCATCATTTATAAATATACAATGATATGTGAACATTTTTTTTTCATTAAAAAAATATTTTAATAATTCATATTACTTTTTATATAAAATGTTCAATTATCGATAAACTATCAATCGATTTTCTTGTAATTAACTCAGATCATGGAAAATGGAACAGAGAGTTGTTTTCTAATTAAAAATCGTACGTTAGAAAAATCATACGTCCTTCCATTTATTTACTTGTAACAATCTTGTTACTTCTGCACGAAAGCATTTGACCGGTCGACAAGTCGACGAACCCGCTGTTTTGTTCAAATATCGTATTTTGTATCCTCCAATATTTACATATGATTTAGTGTATGAACGTAGTTTTAACAACACGCCGTGCCTCCACACTTCGTCAGAGGTGTGCTGTTTTGCTCGGATGGAATTCTATTTTTAATACTTGACGTTTATTCAGCACGTTATGGTCATTTAACACGTAGACTTGTATATTTTTAATTATTAGCCGTCCAACCATCGATATATTTTAAGTTACATAGCTGTAATTACTACGAGGTCGATTTATGATTACTGTTAATTATGCTATCAATTACTGGAAGAATGATTAGCACGTTGCTGTTTATATCCTAAACACATACATATTTTTTTTTATTCCGAAAAAACGCCGAAGAAAAACTCCTTTTAGCTGATCAAAATTTCCAATTTAATAAAAATCACTCATAATTAATTATCATATCAATGCTATTTCAATCCATCCCTTAATCTGCTCTGTTTCTTTTCAATTAAAAATCATGCCTGATCAACAAGTCGAATCAATTATAACCAGACGATTGGAGATTCATTACATTTTACAATCACCATCGTCCTATTTTTAAAGGTTTGCAAGTCCAATGCGACCAAACTATGTCGATTATTTACGTTTTTCGGACGTCATCGAAGAAGTATTCTCACAAAAAGACTTGCAAAGGGCACCGCTCATAGTACCGATTCAGCATCTTTCGATCACCGACAACGAGAGAAACTTTTTGAATTATGAAGAAAGATGTGTTGTTTCGTTGGCTTTAGAAAAACTCGCAACTAAACCTGATCTTATGATCAATTTAATGGCTATATTTAAGGTACGTAATCTTCATTTATCGATCACTATTGTTTTTCCATAGGATAAATTAATTAATGAAAATATTCTGATTAAATTCCTATTCAATATTTAGGATCAGGATCGTGAGAATTGTGGTACAATTTCACGCGGGTACTTCGTGAAGGCATTAACTCTACGAGGTTTGATGAACTCGATATCAAGTCATGAATTTGATGTGATTTGTAAATGTTTCGGCTATGAACGTGGATTCAGGGACGAAGTGGATTATCGTGCATTTTGTAAAGCACTCGATATTTTGTTTATAAATTCGAGGCAGAAACCGTTCTAAGTAACAGTTTTTTTATATAATAAGTCTTTTGAAAATGGCAAACTGTGGTATTGTTTGGTTTTACGATTAATATCGTCGTCTCCACATATTGTGATTTATTATTGAAACATGTTTATGTAGCTAATAAAAATAAATAAATGTATTTTTAAATAAATACGTATGGACATTTTTCAATATATAATTTCAGAGAAAAATTGAATTGCGCGCCTTGTATTTCAAACGATAAATTCATTGTTTATTTATTTATTTTTGGAACGATACATATATTTTGCAATTTCAGGGCGTGAAATTAAATTTTTCTTCTCGATGGATGACGTTTGACATCTCTGAGTGATGTCACACACTTGCGACTCATTTAAGATTCGAACCACTTTGTTATAAGAATTAGAGTATAATTTTAATAGACGGCACAATAAACACGATGTCAAGGTTTATTTGTTCATATAATAAATAGGTTAATGACTTTTAATTTCAAATATAAAAAATATTCACAATTCACTAGAAATGTGACTTTAGGCCCTTCTAATAAAAAATAATTTTGACTAATGTTCTATTTTTTTTATTAAATAAAGTAATTATTTAATATTACACTATGGAAATACATACATTTTTATACATGAAATATGAAAATTAAAATATACTCGTGTTTATAAAAAAGAAATTACCTATATTCTAATTTTTTAATAAATATGTATTTTTTAATAAATCAAATTTATTTTATGTACATTTTTTTAAAAAAAGTATAATTATATATGCATACCAACTTTATAGAACGATATTTAAATCGTCGAAGAACAATTTAAAAAGATAATTTGATTATACAAATTGCCGAATAGTAATTCCTGTTATTTACAATGGAAGTTTTAAATGAATTTTGTAATTAATTATGATATATTTAAATTTATATTTATACTGAAAGAGCATGACAACTGTATTTCATAACCTTATTTTCATTTATTAAAATGCGATATTTAAACTTTTAAAGAATTTTAACAATGATTTCTTCGTCGAAAAGAAAAAATTCTGATAGAGATATTTATTCTTCGGCCGAATTTAAAAAAGAAAAATTAAGTTGTAATCAAGGTATAGTAAAAACAATAATTCTAATTTCTTTCATCTTTTATATCTTATATTAAATGATATATCGATTTATTTTTTGTAATTTATAGTCGATGATAATGAAAAAATTAAAAAAATTATAAAATCTGAATTTTCGAATGAAATAAGTAAGAAAGAAAACGAAGTCAGTATTATAGAAGAAAGGTTAAAAATTGTACAAAAAACTTTACACCTGTTAAGGTATGTGTGTGTTGTGTCTTTTTATAACCGTAAACCGGGTGTACTTGTCGACCAGAATAAAGTCGATCAAAGAGAAAATGCTAATTCGTCCGACGAGCAGTTTAAATTACATCCGGCAGTAAAAAAAATAATCGGACAAAATAATGTACAATTCGAGCCTCTTCGGACTAGGCGTAAGCCGACTCAAAAAAAAGAAGACGGAAATGTGAATTTAAACACGGTCGGTTTTGAAATATCGACTGAAAAGTTGAATGACGCATCGCTGCCGTTGAATATAAGTTCTGAAGCAGTAAATGAAACCAGTACTTCAAATTTGAATCCTGAGCAAAATGTGTCATCTTCATGTACTGTTAAAAATAAAGCAACTTTCTTATCCAGTTCGAGTAGAAATGAAAGATATAAAAATAAACATTGTATAATAATAGGAAATATATCTAAATGGAATCCTCCTGATAGCAAAATTGACAAGTTCACTTATAAATGGATGGTGTATGTTAGAGGACCAAAAGAAAATCCTGATATTAGTTTTTTTGTTAAAAAAATACGTTTTTTTTTGCATCCTTCATACCAGCCTAATGATGTTGTAGAAGTAACGTAAGTTGACTTATTTGCAAACAATAAATAATTAAGTATACATCTATATACGTGTATACTTAAAAAAAATTTTTTTTACAGACATCCACCATTCCACATAGTACGAAGAGGGTGGGGAGAGTTTCCATTACGTGTTCAAGTACATTTTCATAATAAAATGAATAAACCTTTAGATATTATTCATACTCTTAAATTAGATCAATTTAGATCTGGTTTGCAAACTCTAGGTAAACTTATTAAATATAAAACTTTTTTTTTAAGTGTGTACATAGTCAATTGCCATTTCAAAAATAAATTTTTAACGAAATTGTACATTTTTAGGTGCTGAAACTGTTGTTGATGTTTGGATTTATACTGAAATACCTTCATTATCTCAGAATGAACCTTCCAGTTTGCAAACAAAATTAATTTCAGAAACTTTAGATTTTGAAAATAATGAAGATGAAATAATAAATAATCACTCTGATTCAAATAATGCTGATGAAATTTTTGATAATTATAAAGAGTCTAGGAATAATTCAGACACAGTTCATAATTTGCAGAAAACATTACTTTCTACAAATAATGAAAAATTAAATAATCATGTATTAGAAAATAATTTTAATAAATCTGATTTATCTAATAGTACAACAAATTTGAATAAAATAAATTTAAAGGAAAATAATATTGAATCTAATGACTTTATAAAAACAGAAATTTTAAATCATTGTAAAAGTGATGATAAAACTATAGACAATCAAAAAACCATTAGAATAATAAATTCTTCTAATCATATAAAACGTAAATTAATTAATTCTAATCAAATTATAGTTTTTAAAAAAAATAACACACAATCTTTATTAAAACCAAGAAACCAAATTTCGTTGCTGAAAAATAATAAAAATAATTGTAATAATCATTTACTGTCAAAAGTGCCTATAATAGCACGGAGTATTGATGACATACATAATTATTGCCAAATTTTAAAGAATTCTGATCCTGATATTTTTTTGACAGTAAACAAAACAGATTTAGAACCGGAAGATATTTCATCAGATCATAAACGTTATGAAATCGAGTTTCCTGATCGTAGATTTAATCGGGTCACATCTGCATTAAATTATTTATTACGACGTCTACCGGTAATAACCAGTTTAGCCGATGATCCGTTGTACTTGAAGCTGTATCCTTATACGGCGTGTACATTAGAACAATATCTGTCGTGGAATAACGCTAAGAAATTTTATTCAGAGGTGAACGATTCAATAAATTTGATATATTTTTGTTTTTATATAATTGATACTTATTCAAAAACTTTATATTAATTAAAATTATATTGTAGTGGTATCGAGCTAAAGTAATCAAAAGAATATTAGATAGAACTAGTTTTCCTGGGTGTGAGAATTGGTCAGTCAAAGCTATAATTAAGTATTCACAATTGAATGGATATTCTTATTATAAATGCAATAATTCTAATCAACAATGTTGTAAAACAGTTCCACAAAGCATTTCATCAGAGAATAACATTATTAATAGTTTTACTTTTTCGCCAAAACTTTTAGAAATCATCAATTGTCCAAAATCTAATTCATATAATCAAAAAACAGTTTCACATGATGAAGATGAAATTGATATTTTGAATACTGAACCAGCAGGTAAGTTATTGTAAATTGTTATAGGCTTTAATATTATTCATGGATTAATAAAATTTCCTTCAGAAGTTAAAAAAACGAATAAAGAAGATAATTTAAAAAATATTAAACATTTAATGCAAGATGGATTTTCAACATTGCCTAGACAATATATTAAAGACACTTGTGAAAAATTAGGTATTAAGTTAATTCCAGAAGAAATAGTATCAGGAGTATGGTATTCTGCATCTGAAACCGTAATTCTTACAGCAGTTAAGTGTTTAGCAGATGAACTCATCAGAAAGTCTTTAATGAGCTGTGCTATCAAACAGTAAGTGTTTTAAAAATATTTATACCGTTCAAGATACATTTTTTATTGTAATAAAACCATATATTTCTAATTTCAGAACAGTTCCAAATAAAATAAGCATACAGAATGTACAAGAGGCCCTTGCTAGAAGACCAGAGTTTGATCTGTTTTCAAATTATGGTCTTGGAAAACAGTGATTCACTATTAAAGAAATGTATATTTAAATTCTAAAAACAATTGTGTTCGCTTTTCTATTTATTTTCTTTATTTTTTTGATATTTTTATACACATTAGTATAATTGTATTCTTTTATACAAATAGAACAGTATTTAAAAGTGCATTTATTATATTCTTTATGTGAAAGAGATAATTAGAGGAAGATTTGTGGATATAAGCATAAGCGTATCTTTGTATGTGTGTGAGAGAATGTGTACATATAATTAATTTTATGAATGATTAACAATCGAAATATTTGAATGACAATTTTAAACAATATTCATTGTATTACTGATTTAATCAAAGATGCCTTCTTGTATTTAATGTTTTCAAGTTAGCAGTACTGTGACAGTTTCAACGCGATTGTACATATTTATTATTTGTTATATTACGACTTAATAAAAAATAATTAATTCGTTTAAACAACAATACGTATTCAAAAGTACGTAATATATTAAAAAAATATCGTGTTGAACATTTGCAAACTATTTCGGGAGTATCATTCCTCGACATCTTTTATGAGCTCATTAACCTATCCTTTTTATATTTGACATTTATTTTTAAACTATATAACAACAGATATTTCTATTTATAATACACATAATTCTAAACGTAAAATAGTCGTTCAGTGCTATAGAAATGTAAAAAAATGGAAAATCCAATCGGTACGATGTCCGTTGAAACGGACGGGGTTGTATGGCAAGGTAATTATGAAGAAGTTGTTACTTATGAAGAAACTATCAACTTGAATGATTCGTTTAATATTACGAACGAAGATGATGTAAATAATGATAATACAGAAACTTACGAAACAGCTGTTGAGGATGATTCTCAATATTATTCTATAGTAAATGAAACGATTGTTGCTGATAATGAGAACAGTTTCATTGAGAATATTTCTAATGTCAGTTTAGATAATAATGATAAAACTAACTGTAGTGGTAATCTCGACGAGACACTTATATTGAAAAATCAATCGGAGGATTGTAAGATGTTTGAAGAAAATAGAAATATTTTAGTCAATGAAGAAGTCGTTCTATATAAGATTGAAGGGTCAAATGAATTGTATGCTGTTCAATATGCTACTGATGAAAGTGGAAATTTACAAAAGTATCAATATCAAGTGAGGTAAGTGTGTTTAGATGTTTGTAAAGAAGTTAACATTTCTTGTTCAAGTAATAGTGTTGATTATATATATATATATTTTACAGAGCAACTGAAGATGGTCAATTTGAAGCTGTACCTGGAACAATTGAATTGCAACCAAATACAGATAATGAAAATATTTACAAAGTGAATTCAGAAACGGCTTATAAGTCGATAGATCATAATAATTATGAAATTAATTTACAGGAACAGTTTATAACAACAATACTTCAAGAACCAAATATCACTGAAAGTATAAATAATGAAACAAACTGTGGGTATGAGAATAGCAATAGTTTTCATCCTGAGAATGAATTACATGAAACACAGATTGAGCAGTTGGAACAGGTTCATACTTCATCTACTGATAATATTCATATTGATAATCAAGAAATGAAAAATTTATACGAAGAAGGAATGTATGAAGAATATTTAGAAGATTCAAATGAAAATCCGAATCAGTCATTGCCTGAATATTCAAATCTGAAATTTTTTGAAACAGAGAATGGTGTTAGTTATGCAGAAACTGTCCCACTGGATGAACTTAATGTAAAAATGACAGATCAAATCAAGTGTAATGCGATTAATACGGGCATTGAAGAAAGATTTGAGAATGTGGAGCCGATAATAGTAAGAAAATCTAATAGTGGAACTGAACTTCATGTTTTGTCAGAAATGATTGTTCCAAAACCAGTGAAAAAAGGTAATCCAAACTTGACTTTTACAAAACAGATTCTCCCAAAAACAGATCAAATGTCTGATCTCAATAAATTCAAGGCAAATATTATATCTATTGTGCATGATAACAGATTAGTAAAAAAGAAAATTCCTACCATGACACATGTGTTGAATAAAGTGAAAACAAATAATTTATTTGATAACTATAACTTTGATGTTAAGCCTGTATCAACAGCAAAAAATGTAATTAATTCAAAAAATAACAAAAAAATGACTTTTCTCATTGTCAATAGAAATGTGGATACAAAGATAAAAGAAGACGTTTCAAAAACTCCTGATCTGTTTAAAAACTCTCGTAGTATTCTTAAACCTTCCATAAATAATATTCGTAAGAATAATACAAACACAAATTACTTAAGAGTAGAACCAAAAGCTTATAAAGATAATATGATACATTTTTCTAAAGTTCCTAATTTTTCTATTAATCAAAATATAACAAAAGATATATCTGAAAAGGTTACTTCAATTGTTGATGACAAATTAAAGTCCGAATCAAATTCAGTACGAAAAGAACCTGAAAATAAAGTGTCCAGGCAACCGAGAAAACAAACAATTAAACCTGTTGATAGGGTCGGTTCAGAAATAATTATTCAGCCGTCTGAAGATGATGTAAAAATTATTACATACGATCTAGAAGTTAGTGATGGAGAATATACTCCGAATAAAACCAAGACAAAGAAGAGAAAAATGACAAGAAAAAGAGGGAAAAGGCCAAAAACATTAGAGATCATTCTTAGTGACAATGAAGATAATGAAGAAATTTTAATAAAAAGCAAACAGGATAAATCAAAAGTCGTAGAAAATAATACTGAATTATCAAACAATGAGAACTTGTTAAATAATGAAAAAAAGATTTTGCAATCAAATAAAGAAAGCACAAATAGTAAAGAAATCTCAACTAGATCTAATAAGTCTAATAATGAAATAAATCATTCACTTTTTAATGCGGATACTAAAACAGACAATACTTCTAATCAGAAGACAGATTCAGAAAATATAGATAATGGTTTGGATTTAAATAACGTAATGAAAAATGTTATGAGTATTATGGAAGAAATACACGGTGAACAAGATAATGATAAACCTAAAATGGAAATAAAAGTAGATGTAAAAGAAACAGAAAATTCTGAAACTGATCTCTTGTCATTGTTAGAAAATACAAACAGTCCAAGTGTTGAAGAGAAAACCGATCTTCTAATGTTACAAACAGAAAAGGTTTTAGAGAATTCTCTCTCAAAGTCAGAAAGTACAGTATTGTCAACAAGAGTTACTAGAACAGATGTTAACAGAGTGAAATTATTGAAAAGAAATGTAGAAAAAAATAGTGCAGTTTCAGAGAATAAAAAACTATGGAAGTGTTTAAAATGTCCAAAATCATTTCCTAATGAAATTGCATTGAAAACTCATTCTCAAGTTCATAAAACTAGAAAAAGAAAATATTGGCAGTGTGAGAAATGTTCAAAAAAATTCATCTTTCAACGTTTTTATGACAACCATATGAAAACGCATGAAGAAGTTAAAAGTACATATATATCGGAATCAAGAATTCCAAAAGTTGATGGCTCACTGATGTGTGATATATGCTCAAAAAAATTTACCAGTGTGTCTGTGTTTGATGCTCACAAGTCTTTTCACAAAAAAAGATTTAAATGTAATAAATGCCCTCAGGTATTTTCAAGTAGATCAAAACAATTAGTTCATTCTAAAAACCACTCTACTAATAGATTGACTAGTTTGTATCGACAAAACAGTATAACCAGAACTAAAAGTAATCTAATTCATTCTACGCCAGTAAATAACAAATCTCAAAGTGCCGAATCATCCCACAAGATATTTCATTGTGATATCTGTTCAAAGCCATTCCGACAATTGAGTATTATGATGATTCATCGAGAACAGCATAAAATGTTCTGTTCAAATTGTGGTAAAAAATTTCAATTTAAGCATTTATTAGATGAACATATACGGCGGCATTGCCTGAATAGTTCAAATAGTAAGAAAAAACGAAATTCACTGCTTGGAAATTCAGTTTCACGTCTGTCACATCTCAGTTTTCAAAGATCTAAATTGAACACAGATAAAAAAATTGTCTGTAACAGCTGCAATAAATCTTTTAAAACTGTATTTGCATATCAAACTCATCATAAAAATTTGCATAAAAAATATGATAATAAAACACCTACTAAATATTTAAGTAGAAAATTAAAGGATTCCAATAAACTATTGAACAAGTCTGTAATTAAACAATCTGAAAATAGTAATATATCCAATTATCAAAAACACAAACCTGTGAAAAGAATATTGCAAAATGATAAAAAAATGAATATTGTTGATAATTCTAAAAAGGAAAAAGAAAATTATTTTAGCACATCTGCTAGAAATATTAAAGAGATGAATGTAGATTCAAATAAGTCAGTGATAGAAAGAAGGCAGTCTGTAAGGAAGCAAGTACCAAGCCAAAAAGTAATTGCTTTAAAATGTAATTTATGCGATCTCAGTTTTAGTACACATACCGGTTTATTTAGGCACACTCGTATGCATTCAGGTTAGTATTTTGCAAATGATTATTTAAATATTTTTATTCTGCATTGTATTGAAAGAATAATTTTATTATAAAAAAATACTTCATTATGAAACTTACAAGTAGTATATTTTCCTTTTCCAGAAAGTAAACACAAGTGTGATTACTGTGATAAATTATTTGAAACAAGAGATTTACTTGTATCACATATTCAAAGTCATATATCTAGTGATTTTTTAGTTTGTGAAACTTGCAGTCAACAATTTTCTTCTAAAGAATCACTTGCTAAACATCTAAGCAAAACAAATCACAAATATTCAATTGAGGATCATCAACCAGCTATGAAAAAAGTCAAAATGTTGAAGAGAAATATAGGGCATGGAGGTGTACCATTATCAATGAAAATGCAATCATTTTTGGTGAAAAGACCAAAGTTATAGAAGTGTTTGGAACTTAATACTGTTACTGTCTTTTTGTAAATTATATTAATAACTTGATATATTTTGTGTACTAGTAGAATTAAATGAAAAAAATCTGTTAAAATTCTTGATTGAATGCAAATGCCAAGATTTGAAGTTTGTTTTAATTTTTACAATACAATATTCATTCAGGGTTCAGCAAAATACAAATGTTTGTTTATTTCAATATATTGCATACTTTTTTTAGTTTTATATATAAGGTAAATTGAGTTTTGTTAACATTTCATTATCAGAAATAATAAAATATAAAAATAATACACTAAGATTGTGTATGTAAACATATGTATTCAAGACAAATATTTACTAAAAAAAAAATATAAAAGAAAAAATTATTCAATTATGTAATTTTATCATACTTTCCACAGTAAAAAATTGTAAAAAGTCATTTTAAATAGTTTCAGAATCTCATTTTTTTAAAAAAAAAATGTCAGTAAATATTCTTTTATAAGTGTCCAGTGTAATTTCAAATTTATTTATTTTTTATACTGAATCATTTTAATTTCATTTTAAAATAATTGTCATACTAATGTAAATATTGTTAATACACATTTATTTATATCCTTATGTACTAAACTATAAAGGAACATATGTGTATTGTAATTATAAAAAAACTTTGAAATGTCTATAAAAAAAAAATACATGTATACGTTTGTTATCAGTTTATTTCTCACCTATTTTCTGTTTTTGCATTCAACAAGTATAACTCAAAATGCGTTACAGAGTACAAAAGTATTTTTATGTACTGAAATATCACTTTTCAAGTATATTCTTGTACATTTTGTTAAGTAGAATTGCATAAAGTAAGAAATTGTGTAAGTTGTTTGATTGTATTCTAAATGGATGTTGGAAAAGTAAAGAAGGTAAAAGTTGTAAGAGTATAATAAAATCAATTCAAACTTTACATATGTATATAGATTTATTTAGATTATGTGAAATATTTTAAGTTATTTCTTTATATGTTGAAATATGTATTTTACAATGTTAAAACAACTTGTAAATAAACATAAAAGTTTCATATATATAAATATCTTTTTGATTTTATCTGTTTCGTCCAAAAATTAAATTAATTTAAAATAAGGCGAGTTTTAGAATGATGTATAAGTATTAATAAGAAATATAATTTATATAATGGTATTTGATGCAGAGCTGAATGAAACTTGCTCCTTCAAACATTAATAATTGGTTGTTGTGCGAACGTATGTAATTCCCGATGGCATAGACACTTTATCGACCCCATTAGGGAATAATTTCTGCAATTCATCGTCCTTAACACTCGGTAGAATCATAACTTTTTCTCCAGGCTGCAAAATAATTGGCGTTATTTGTTAAATTTGGCCGTGTATTTATAATTCAAAATAAATAGACAACATAGCATACCCACAGTCGAATTTCTTTAGAAAATTAGTTGAAAACAAGCGATTTTGTTCTTGATTAATATAAATACGTTTTTAATTTACTTACCACCCAATTAGCAGGCGTAGCGATTGATGGATTTTTATCCGTTAATTGTAAACTATCGATCACGCGCAAAATTTCACTGGAATAAAATAGAATTAATTAAAAACCGAGTCTATTTTTATATTTAACAATTGAAAGAAGATAACTCACTCGACGTTTCTTCCGGTCGAGACCGGATAATGCATGGAAAGTCGAAGTTTATGATTTGGATCAATAATATAAAGTGCTCTTACAGTGTTCGCTTCCGATTCATTATCTTTCTGATCTTCGTCGATCATATCCAACTTAACAGCGAGATCTCGTTTTTCATCCGAAATGATCGGGTACGGGAAATCTCCGGGAATATCGCGACAGTACGATTTAATGTCCTACAATTATTCGAAAATAAAATTGATACGACGAAAGCTGCAACAATCGATATACTCCGTGAAATTAAATAAAACTTACATTGACCCAATCTACGTGACTTTGTAATTTGTCGCAAGAATGAGCAATGATTTTCACGCCTCGTTTTTTAAAGTACGGATCATGAACTGCAATCCGGCCTAATTCTGTTGTACATACTGGAGTAAAATCGGCAGGGTGCGAAAACAGAAGCACCCATCTAAAAATCATATATTTGTATGTAACAGAATTATTAAAATAATTAAAAAATAATAATCGGGGAGATGTAAAAAAAAGAAAACATTAAAAAATACAATGGGTGTGAAAATAAATCCAGAATATTATTAAAAACGAGTACGATTAAAAATCGATCTGATTTCGTAATATGAATTCCATTTTTACATCAATGCCAATCGCCTCAAGAAGATTAATATTCCAAATGGTTCATGACCGACATCTTATTAAGATGCAAGGTGTTTTAACACCTCTAGGCTATTCGTAACGTGTATTGCATATTTTAAAAGAAATATACGCCGCATTATAATTACAATCTGTACACCATTTTGTTGAATGTGCATTTATATTAATTAATATTTGTTTATCTTGTAAAGTAATAAACATCTTTTTATTTATGTGATATCTTTAAACTACCAAACATTCATAGAACTGATTAAAATAATTCTCTCATAAAAACTAATATTTATTTATTGATAACCTTTATAATTAACACATTTCTTTTGCTTTCTTAGAATACTAATTGTTTATAAGTAATTATCTAATTGATACAAAACAGAAATAACTTAATAAACAAGTCTGCATTTTTGTATATCTCATAATGAATATCTTTATATATCTATTTACTCACATGTTTTAATTGAAATTTAATTATATTATTAATGATATGTATATACAATAAGTTATTTATGGTAGAATATATTCAAGTATTTAATTTTATTAGCTTTAGCATAAAAAAATAAATGGAAATGATAACATGTTTCACACATTAATGAAGTAAATTATATATAAATATACATTTAAGTAGTTTAAAAATAAATCTTGTATAATATTATTATTATTATAGATGTTTTAATTGGTGTAAAATTTAAAAATTACGATTTAATTCTAATTTCGTGAAAGCATGATATTAAAAACGATTAAGTTTTTCGTTCAAGAACTATGTATAGATTATTGAATATTTATTTTCAATGTTTATATAAGACATTGTTATTAAATTTATTTGATATATATATTTTTCGACTTTTTAAGTTAAGATTATTATTTAATTTAAAGATATAACAAATACAAAAACTTACGAATCGTCTTGCCAGTCATAAAACTTAATCGGACCGTGCGTCGTCTCAGCCTCGAAATTCGGTATTTTCGCTCCCAATCTCATATTAATTACAGTTTTTTTTTTACAAGAATCAAAAAATAATCAAACTAGTCGCTGAGTTCAATTGCGATATACTCGTAAAAAAGTAGTGAGACCGTGTAGTTTTAGTATATATGAGAATTCTCCCACTTCTTCACCAACGAAAGTAAATCTTGTTTGTTATGAATTAAAATAATCATGTATAAGATATTTATAATGTGTGTTTCTTTTATGATAGAATTGCTATCAAAATATTTTAATTCGTAAGAGATCGACAAGTGTAATAATGAAGGCAAACCTCAATGTATTTAGACCTCGAAGATTGTTAATGAACTCCTTTTATTGTCCTTATTTTGATTTATAAACGTGAATGTTTTTCCTGTTCTTATTTTAATTATGTACGTAAATGTATTTTTCTTCTTGATTGATATATAATAAAAATCAACTAAATTATACAAACAGATATTAATGTAGACAATTAATTAATTTACAAGAAATTTATTCTAAATCATTTATTAACAAGACAATTTATTTTTATAAACATTTAATCTTAGATTTAAATACTGTTATGAATATTAATAATTTATAAAGAAATTTAGATTATTTTTAAACTTATTCGTTAAAAATATATTATTTAAACTTATTTTATTTAAAAATAAATAAATATTTTTTTTATAATTAAAACATGTATGTGTAGCTGCGTACAAATAGGATGCTTGTTTATTTATTTTTATGTTAATATATTGAATTTTTTAATTATTTAATACCTGTGTTTATGCAACCTTGATAGTCGGTCTTTACAATTACCTTTTCATATAAAAACTATTTTAAATGATCATTTATGATTATTCAGATAAAAATAAATTTTGTTAATATTCATTAATTTATACACATTGGTATTTAAATGGCGACAGCAGACGATAAAATGTTTCGTTCTCATGGGTGTTGAACGTTAATGAACCATTAAATTGCTCAAAAATCAGAATAATTACTCAAGCACAACAATCCAGATTTATATATATATATATATATATATATATATATATATATATATATATATATACATATAGCAAAAAAGCTCTGACGATGATGGCATTACCATTGAAATGTGTATTAGCCCATTATTGTTATAAACAACAAAGTGAACAATAAGTAACTATTGAACATTTTATAACATATTGTTGGGGGTGAAAATTCATTTGTGGTAGTGAATTTGCCTCAGTTTCAAAATAAAACAGAGCTTACAGACGTTAAATTTCAAAAACGTAGTTATATGAAAAATCATGCGTTTAAAAACATGTTGTTAAGGATTTGTATAAAAAGTGTTGAAAAGAATTTGTATAAAAAGTGTTTGTAAGTTATGATATTATTTTTTTCCAATTTTTCTATTTAAATGAAAACGTCTTTGAAAGCAATAGGGGCGTATAGTATCTTCTGGAAATACGTAACGCTTCATCTAAAATCATTAAAAGACCACACCATCGTCTCTTTCTTTAACGCCTACTTGTAAGAAAATATTCTTCGAAAACCTGATGCAGATTCAGACCTTATAAGAAACTGTTGTCAGTTCTTCTGTAGCATTCAAAGATTTCGTATCATAGATATTGACAGGAAATTGCGCGCGCAATGAACGAAGCTCCCGTATCTTGTATACCCAACACTGGCAAAATGTCAAAAGCCAAACGAATTATCGATGAAGCGAAAGAAATACAAAATCCAGAATTGGATCTGGCAGATAAGGGAATAATAAGTTTCGATGAAATGAGAGGACTATGTGAGTATGTTATTAAAATGCCAATTTAATGATGTATGCCCAAATTTGGTATCTTGTTCATTAAAACATTAAAGTAGGCGTGGTATCCTGTCAATGTCTATTTTCATCTCTGTTTTATGCAATGCTTTTTAAATATAGCTTTACAAAAATGAAATAATGTATTCGATGAAATTGAAAAAAATAAAAAAAAATGATTTTCAGTAAATATGGAGAATGTCACTCGTCTAACATTGAGTCACAACAAAATAAAAGGTAATCCTTCTCGTTTAAAGTTCACGGCTCGCTTATTAAACCGGAGAAATTCTTTCAGTCGTTCCTCCCGGATTAGCGAATTTAATCAATTTGGAAATATTAAATTTAACAAACAATCATATAGAAGAATTACCGCTCTCTCTGTCGTCTATGCCGAAATTACGTATCCTGAATCTATCGATTAATCGTCTAGACGTATTACCTCGAGGTTTCGGAGCATTCCCGTCTTTAGAAGTATTAGATCTCACGTATAATAATTTGCACGAGAAGAACTTGCCAGGAAATTTTTTCATGATGGGTGTGTGTGTTTTGTATGAAAGGTGTATAATTTAGCAAATTTCTAAATTAAAACTTATGTTTTAGAAACATTACGAGCTCTATATCTAGGTGATAATGAATTTGAATTTTTACCTCCAGAGATTGGGAATTTAAAGAATTTACAAATTGTAAATAATACAATATTATCATTAGATTATTTTCATTGATTGTTATTAATTTTTAGTTAGTATTGAGAGAAAACGATTTAATTGAACTGCCCAAAGAAATTGGTGATTTGGTTCGTTTGAGAGAATTACACATTCAAGGGAACCGTCTTACTGTATTACCACCGGAATTAGGTAATAGTTTATATAATTAAAATTCTCTACGTTGTCAGTTGGTATACATTAAATTTTATATTACAGCTAACTTAGATATGACCAGCCATAAAGCTGTAATAAAAATGGAAGGCAATGAATGGATTACACCTATTGCAGATCAGTTGCAAGTTGGAGTTAGTCATGTTATGGATTACTTAAAAAGCGATGCATATAGATTGTAAGAATAACTTTTGTTTAAAGTCATAGGTTTTTAAGAATTTTAATTTTATTTGATTTTTTTAGATTGTACAATCGACTTTTGACCCAAAAACCTCCTCCACCAGCAACCTGTATTGACCGGAGTAAAAAAGTATCCCGAATGCGATCATAAATGTATATAATAGTTGAATGAAGATGCCTTTAAAGTGCTTTAATCTTTTAAAATAATTCATAATGACCCCTTTACAGAAATAACATATTTTTTTACAAAGGCTTACATTAATGTTAAGAATTCTTGTTTATTGTGTGAATTAGGTCTGTTTCATAATTCTTTTATTTTTAAAAGAAATGAATCATAATGTGTTCATAATATTTAATATTTTTTTGTAATTTAGTCGGTGCTATTTTTTTATATTAATTATGCCATCAAATATTAATCTTGAATGTATTTATTTTTTTTATATTAAAGTTAAGAATAATTTGTTCTCAGTAGAATTAAAAGTACAATTATACATTGAACTAATTACTTCCCAGTAATAAAATGTAATACATTCTTTTAAATATAGTACTAAATATATTTGTAATTTTAAACTACTACGTTTTTTATTTTAATCATTTATTAATAAAATTCCTGTAATTCAGACTTCAATGAACAATAAAAATGAAAAATTATAAACATGTGCTTAATGAAATTAAATTACAATATGAATTATGGATTAAATATTTTTCTTTTCTAAAAATCCATAGACTCTGATGATTCATCTGTAAATTCTTCATCTGTGAAATTATTTTGATGTGTTATATCATGTTCATAGTTACTTATTTCTTCATCACTTAAATGTGATCCTCCTTCAACAAATGAAGCAAACCTACAAAAGAAAAAAAAACTTATGAAAACATTCACAGCAAAAGAAAATTTTTTATTTGCACAATGAATTTCATAAAAATAAATTGCCTTTTTGCATCTTTTATTTTGAGGACTGTTTTCCATTGATTACAGTTTGGACTTGAACAATAGTTTCGTAATTCATCCAAAGCTTTTGATGTTTCTTTAATACCTTGTTCATAGTATCCATTTCTACTAAGCAATGACATTTTTGGGGGAAATCGTCTCCTCCTGTGGTATTTTTATATATTTGTATTTTTAATTCTCAATTACATATAAATTTAATATTTGTTGTAATAACATTTATAAAAAAATATAAATTAACAATATTATTACCAAAATTCTTTATATTTGAATAATAAAAATCCTGGAAAATTGTATAATAAAAAAACAATCATTATTATTCCAACTGCAGCTTCTTGAAATCGAGTACTAAAATATATCATGATTATTCCAAACGACTGCAATGTCCATTTTATAAGATTTTTACTGCGTTTATTCGTAACAGGTCCTAGACGATAGCAGATGACAAAACTAATTAAGCTTGCAGTAAGTACATAATATATCACGTATGTATTGTAATTATACATTATCAAGCGTAAATTTTCATATAAATGTTGAAAAAGATAGAATCCTAATGTCGATCCTCCAATGATGAAGCCATACATCATTGGTTTCTGTAAAACAATTGTAGATGATAAACATTGTTACATAACGATATTTCCAAAAAATCAAATACCTTTGGAAACATTTTACTTATTATATATATTAAAATTATGAATGAAGCCATGTTACCCAGAAAAATACCACAAATGTAATAAAATAATACATTATTACTTAGTTTAGCAGCTAATAGAAATAGTGAAATACCAGCACAAGTTAAAATAACTTTCAAAAGATCCACACCTATGAAGAGAATATAAAGTTTTAGTGCATAAGATATGGTAAAATTACAATTTATCGATTTTTTGACCACTTCTTAGATTGTTAAATATATTTTTTAAAGATAAAATTTTTGAAATCTTAAAAAATCTAATAACATACGAATGACTTTTAACATAGTATTATATTTTTCTGCAGAAACAACTCCAATACAACTGCGACTAAAAGGATTCAAGTAAATACTCTTTTTTTTCCATGAAAACAAACTATTGGACCAGATTGAATTATGTGCCAAATACATATCATACACTTCTTGTGGAGAGACTCCATCATATACTTTGAAATTATTGGAACTGATATTTAACTGCAGCTGAAAGTAATTTTATTTTATATACATATTCAAAAATATAGTTAAACAAATAGTACTTTAACTGTTTTCCATAAGTAAAATAAATATTTCGGCTGTCCCTCATAACAGAATATTTCTAAATTTTCGGAAAAAGACTCAGATACATTAATACTTATTTCAGGTTGAAGAGTATGAGCTGAAATAAAAAAAAAAATTATATTAACACAACCTTAAAAAAGAAGTTAATTATAAATTCAGGCAGATACAATTACTTTTTGCATAGTTTAAGGAAAATGTATTTATAAAAAGAAAAATAATTAAAAATATCATTTTCGCCAATTTATTTTAATGCTATTAAACACTAGAGGAAATGTCATCTAACGGTGATCATTGTGTGGAAGTCATTTTGCACATTTTGCTTTGCGCCAATTCAAATTTAATTTTGGTGATGTTTCGGTGTTTCATTGTTGTTTACGTTGGCAACAATGTAATTGTGAACATTAGGAAAGGCGAGAGTTTTAAAATTATTCAATGAAAAAAATGTATTTGAGTTTTTTAAATAGTAAATATTATTAGTCGCGTGTCTGTAAATTAGAGGAATCGAAAAATGAGCGAGTTTATTGTAATTCAAGGTATCTATTATAGAATTAATATTTTATAAAAATAACACCTTTTTTATAAAAAATAGGATTATATTCAAGCATTGTTCTGATTTGAATATTTTCGCGGGAAATAAAATCATTTAATGACTACTGATGGGACGTTTCAAACATTTCCTTATACCTATATGTATGTCTTTTAGTTGGACAATGTGGAAATCAAATTGGGAGCATGTTCTGGCCATTAGTATTGAATGAATATGGTGTTAAACTTCAAACTTCTACAATAACGTCCAATAAAAATAATTCCAATCAATCGATATCAGATAAAAAGTTTCACAGTTTTTTTTCTTGCTCGGAAGACTTTACAGATCCGATTACTTGTATCGCAGATTTAAAAAAAAATAAAATCACTGCTCGGGTTTGAAACATTCTATTGTTAATTAATTCTTTATGATAGATTCAAGAATTTTCTTTGAATTTTAGGCCATTTTGATTGATATGGAGGATAGTGTAGTGAGTAGATTTAAAACAGGACCCTTTAGAGATTTATTTGAGGATAGATGTTTTGTTTCAAATTATCCAGGATCAGGAAATAATTGGGCCATGGGGCATTTACATCATATGCATGAATATCATACGAAAATTTATAGTGCTATTCAGAAAGTTGTCGAACGGTGTGATAACTTACATGGGTTCTTAGTTTTATTATCAATGGGTGGTGGGACTGGCTCTGGTCTTGGAACTGCAGTTTTGAAACTTCTTTATGAATCTTTTCCACGTATTGAAAGGTAAAATTTATAATTCTAGTTTAGAACTTAAATAGTTATATTGAAATTATACTTTTTAGATTTGTGTGTCCTGTCTATCCTTCAGGCACAGAAGATGTTGTTACTGCACCTTATAATGTAACATTAGCAACTCATCAATTAACAGACTATTCTTCTTGTGTCTTTCCTGTTGAAAATCGAGCATTAAGTGATATAGTTAATATGCAAAAAGTACATGTTCAATATTCATTGGATAAACACTCAAAACCATTTGATGACATGAACAGTATATTAGTTAATATGCTGTTGCATTTAACTAGGTAAACTTAATGATTATAAATTATATGATTTATTAAAAAAAAATTTTTTTGTTTTATTTTAGTGGTTCTCGATTTTCAGGGAGTTTAAATATGGACATGAGTGATTTATATACTAACATGGTGCCATTTCCAAAAATGCAGTATTTGTGCAGTAGTTATAGCCCTTTAACTCTAGCTCCAGTAAAAGTCATTAAACAGATATCAAGGTAAATAAATAAGTTAAAATTTAAACAGTTTAGACCTAAAAATGTATTATATATATATATATTTCTAGTAAAATAGTTCAAGATGAACTCTTCAATGGTATTTGTTCAAGAAGCAATCAGTTAGTAAAAATTGATCCTCTAGGTAAATGAATATCAACTATATATATGCACAAATCATAAACATTTATTGATATTTTTAGGAGTCAACTCTATTTTACTTGCAGCAACACTTACAGGTAGAGGGATTTTAACAATGAATCACATGCGGCAACATGTCAGCCGATTGCACAAACATGCAAATTTTGCACCCTGGAACAGTTGTGGTGTTAAAGTGTCTCTTTGCAATGTGTCATCACCAACACATAATGCTGCTATAATGGCTCTTTATAATTCATCATCAATGTATACTCTGTTCAAAAATATTCTACATCAACTTGATTTGTTATATAAAAGAAAGGTGCACAAGTTTTATTTATTATGTATTTATTTAAAGAAAACAATTATTTACTAACAAATAGAATCTTAAAAAAAATCAGAAAAAACATATTTTTTTATAATTTTAGGCTCACATTCACCATTACTTAGAAGTAGATGGCTTTGAAGAATCCTTTATCACAGATGCAAGGGAGAGTCTTCAAAAAAGCCTAAATGATTATAAAGGAGTTGAACAAATCCAATTAAGAGACTTCCCTCATTTAAATGTTCTTTAACATCCAAGCAATTAAAATATTGTTGAATATATTTATATGCACTGTTAATCAAAACTTTTATACATAAAGTACCAATATACAGCTACTTTTAAAATTAGTTAGTATTTTTTTTATACAACGTTTATATATTTTATATCAACTGGTACTAAAAAAATACAGTAATAATAAAATGTAATTCAGTATCAAGAAGGAAAGCAACAATTAATAAGTAAAATTTTGTATAAGCATTGTGTGGAAAAACACTATTTAATTTGCACTATTAATTTGCGGTAAACCAAATTCATCAACAAGTACACCATCCTGTAACAAAATGATTTATATATTATTATGTGTTACCATGTGTAATATATACAACATACTTTATTTCTTGTTCCATCTGCAACCGGATCTTTACTGGGTGCTTCTGGAGCCTTAACAACATCATCTAAGTAACTAGAGTCGTCATCTAATGCAATTTCATCTCCTAGAGCATCTAATTCAGCAGCCAATTCATCATCATCAATTTCAGGCATGCCGTAACTACGACCAAGAGCTTCTTGAACCTCACCTGCTTGATCTAGTAAGTCAGCTAAATCATCTTGAGTATCCTATTTCAGTGGAAATATAAAAATATATTACACATTTTCATATTTATAATAAAATTATAGTTTAACCTCTATATCATCAATATTTATTTTCTTAAATTCCTTTTTCATTGCTTTAGCACCTTCTTTCATTGCAGCAACTGTAGAATGTGTGTCTTTTAATGATTGATAAGCATAGTTCGCTTGTTCCATATTGAAAGACTGAGTACGTAAATTATCTACTTGCTGTTCATACCTGAAATTTTAAACCATATACAACAAAGCATTCTATGTAAAGTATTTATTTTGGATTTACATTTTCTTTTGCTTTAAGACTCGCATTGCTTTTGCTTTAACAGAATTCTTTGCCGGTCCCTCACGCATTTTTGTCATTTGATCCTTATACTTTCTTAACTCTGCATCGAGACGAGCGATTTTTTTGTCAATATCATCAGCTCTAGTATCCACCTGATGTAAACATTATGTTGAATGTATTGTACAATTAATAAGTAAATATATTATTATGTTTAATCAATCAAATAGCATAAATATCAATACATACTCCCGAAATACAATCATTTATGTTCGGGGGTGGAGGTTTTTCTTTACCTCTACCGAATAAACGATTCATTGTGTATGGTTTTCTGAAATGAATTTGACAATGTCAAATGTAGACTACAGAAATATGATTCAGACACAACTAAAATAGTAATCAGGGTTTCTAAAACTGTTTTAAGATTGAAAATGTTAAAAAAATATCTATTTAGCAATTTTAAATTTTATAGAGAATTGATAAATATATTTGTATCATTTTTGTTGTCTCTATTTTAAGAAAAAATTAATATATTTGATAAAATTTTATTACAAAAATATCTGGAAAAAGATTTACTAAAAATATCTTTAAATAAATATAATAAAATAGAATTAATCAAAATACTTCATTATTTCCCTCTTAATAATTAGTTATAATAAATGATTATACTATATTATTGATTGTAGAAGAGTTTGGTTAAATGTATTTTTTAATAATGATTTTCTAATGAAATAAGTTAAAGTTTAAGAATTTGTTTTTAAAGTTATTTAAAATTATTTACAATGCAAAAAGCATACTTATTAATTTGTATTGTGATATAATTCTTAATTTATAAGCTTTAAATGATAATTTTAAGGATATGCAAATATGAACAGGGAAAATTATTCATGAAATTTAATCATTAAAATATTTAGGTCAAAATATCATATTTAAAAACGAGTTAAATTACAATAGTATGTGATTATATTTGTTTTATTAATAGGCTCATGCATGGATATTTTAAGAACTGGTAGTGAACCTATGAGGGAATGGAACCTAATTTTATCATGCTTATTTAAGTTTTTATATTAAAAACTAAAAATAATTCGCCAGAATACCTATGAATAAAACAATGAAAATAATCTTAGAAGAAATTTGATTTTATTTTGCTTCAAAACATAATTATGGTAATAAACAGTATTATTTTAGGTTATTAAATATTAGATTTTATTGATAATAATTATTTTGATTTTATAGGCATTACTTGGTGCACAATTAGTAATAACGCTCGTTATGGTGAGCGTGATTCAAAAATTGGGTCCACATTTTTCTCTTGCCAAGTGGTTACTATGTTCCACTGGTTTAATTCGTTATCTGTATCCTACTAATAATGAATTAAGACAACTTGCAGGTGTACCCAAAGAGAAAACAAAATCTAAGAAAGGAGGAAAACACCATGATATGAATGACAAACATGAAAAAGAAACTTTTCATGTACCAAGGAACATTGACATTCAATTAGAAACTGCTAAAGTTTCGCCTCTTGATGTTATACATTTAAGATATTACACGGAATATCAGTGGCTAGTTGATTTTACATTATATGCCACAATAGTGTATGTAATAACCGAGGTAAAATCACATATGAAATCATTAAAGAAACTATATTAATGAATTTAATATAAACTTGTAGGTGTACCAGATTTGGTTTTCTATTCAGGATGAGTTTAATTTAAGTATTATGTGGTGTCTTTTAGTTTTAGGATTTGCTTTGTATCCTTTATAATATTAGTGTATATAGGTATATATGAAAATATGTTAATTTAAAATTGTCTTAACTTATTTAAAGGAAAATATTGTTGTTATTAACATTACAATATTTTCGTGGTGAGGAATCTGTTGGTGAGAGGTCAACATGTATCGTAACAGGTTTCTCATATCTTTTATTATCGATGATGGTCTTGATTGTGGATGAAAATACTTTAGAAATAGGTATTGAAAAAGCGTACACGAGTTTTAATCAAAGTGCATCGTTATTTTTAAACAGTCAAGGCTTAAATTCTTCGTATGTATAATTAAAATATATTATGATTTTATTTAAATACCGATTAGAATCTTATTTCTAGCGGTCCTGCATCAAAAATAGTTCTTAAATTTTTCATTGCACTCTGGTGTGGTCTTATAGGAGCTTTATTTACTTTTCCTGGCTTAAGAATGGCACGTATGCACTGGGATTCTTTAAAGTTTGTATATTGTACTCACAGTTTTATTTTTTCTGATATTATGAATAAAAAAAAAATTGTTCTTTTTAGATATTGCAAAGAAAGTAGAATATTAAGAATATTATTAAATATAAGTTTTGCATTGCCTTTCTTACTTGTAATTTTATGGATTAAACCAGTGAGCAGAGATTATTTGACTGCAAGAGTTTTTACAGGAATGACAGGGCCTTTGTAAGTTTCTTTTTATTCTCATATGAATTGACAGATTAAACATTTCAATAAATATTCTAGTGTGAATTTATTGATTTTTTATCATATCAGGATGAGTGTTTCATCATTCGAAAGTATGCGTCTCATCGCGATCGTAATAACTATTTTATTACGTTTATTACTGATGCCGGTTTATCTTCAAGCCTATTTAAATATGGCCTATCGTAGAATAGAAGAACAGAAGAAAGAAGCAGGTCGAATAACGAATATTGAATTACAGAAAAAGGTACCTGAAAAGTTATCACTTATTCAAATATTTTTAAAGTGATAAGAATATAATAGATATTTTGCCAATATTTTGCAGATTGCATCAGTGTTCTATTACTTATGTGTTGTTACATTACAATACTTAACACCATTGATGATCTGCCTATATTTAACTTTCATGTACAAATCATTGGGAGGTTATAGTTGGTCAGGTTTTTTGAAAGATCCAGAAAGTTTAGAATGTCCAGCTACAACTACAGTTGATTCTCATTCTGAAGTATTAAAAGACAGCGATGATGAAGAAACAATACAAAAGACAGCTCAACAATTTCATTTAGCTTTAGATTCACTTAAATCAGTAAGATGTTTTTTTAATATAACAAGTGTTAAATCATTATTTTAGATCGACACGTTCATTTTTGTTGTATTTTTACAGGTTTTTACAATCGATGTCTTTCGTGGAGTTTTTGGTTTTGCTACCTGGTGGTGCTGTTTCACATGGTTCGCATCAACATCATTAGGTCTTATGTATCAATCATACTTTTCACAAGTTTAAAATTAAAAAAAATCATGCCAAGGGAAACATTTTTTGTGTGTAAATAAGTTCCATATTTGTTATGTTTTATTTATTTATATTTAGGTATATGAAATAAACATATTAAGAGGAAATTACACTAACAACTATTTTATACATTTTGTATAATTTTTATATTTAACAAACGAGTGGTATTGAGATCAGTTGTATAATTGTTGGAAAGTTAAATAAAGATTATCAAAAATTACACAGCATTGAATCATATATAGTAAACATTAGTATTATATTTAACAGGTATCTAATTCTCTGTTAGGAGTATTAAGGAAAATAAAAAACATATATTTGTCATACATAAGAGCATAATGATATTGCCTGATGCGTGTTTAAATTTCATTGAATTTACGTCATGCTTGATCTTGGGAATTTTAAAAACCGGACGCGATTGCATGAAGATAGAATATTCTAGAATTTTCCCGCCAAAAAATTTCAAACCGTTCTTTAATATCTATTAAATAAAAGGAACGTTGCTACTCTTTAAACTCGTGAAAAATAATATTATTTTTTATTTATAATAATTGAAAATTATTTTATTGATAAATCTTGAGAGTTGCTAGGATTTTTTGACGGAAATGAGGTGGGAACGAGATTAAGACGTCAATGAGTTAACCAATGATATTACGATTTGTTCGACCTTACCAATCATTGGTGCGATACTGTAGAATGTTCTCGAAGCGTACTTTTAGCAGAGGCTATATAAGCAGCCATTTTAGTTTAGTCATTCAATTCAATTGTCGACCGTTGTAGTGGAAGCACGTATATTTATATTAAGAAATTGTTTCAAGTTTTGTCTGCGATAATTTAATTTATATTAGTATTAAAAGTAAGTTTCCAACGTATATTTTTGGCGGAAAATCGATATTCTTAAGTTTGAAGTGATTAAAACGAGTTTTTCAATAGATTTTGTGAAGTTTTTAGAAAAAATCACTTTCTAATTATTTAATTCCTTTGTGTTGAGTTTAGTTTTTAGCAACTTAAACCTTGACTGTGATTAGTTTTTATAATAATAATAATAATAATAATTTCTCTTCGATATTAGATGGCAAAAGCACCTGCAGTTGGTATTGATCTCGGAACAACGTACTCGTGCGTAGGTGTGTTCCAACATGGAAAAGTTGAAATCATCGCTAACGACCAAGGTAATCGAACTACGCCTTCGTACGTCGCATTCACGGATACTGAGCGACTTATCGGCGATGCCGCGAAAAATCAAGTTGCAATGAACCCCAATAACACTATTTTCGGTAAGTTTCCTAGAAGCAGTTTTTTGAAAAATGTACGTGTATACGTTTATTTAATTTTTCTTTTTTTTTAATTCTTCAACACAGATGCCAAGCGATTGATCGGACGTCGTTTTGACGATGCCACCGTCCAAGCCGATATGAAACATTGGCCGTTCGAGGTGATCAACGACGGCGGAAAACCGAAAATCAAAGTCGCGTACAAAGGAGAAAATAAGACATTCTTCCCAGAAGAAGTTAGTTCGATGGTTTTAACTAAAATGAAAGAAACTGCAGAAGCTTATTTAGGAAAAACAGTAACTAACGCTGTGATCACTGTTCCGGCTTACTTCAACGATTCCCAAAGACAAGCTACAAAAGACTCCGGGACTATCTCGGGATTGAACGTGTTGCGTATCATCAACGAACCTACGGCAGCGGCTATCGCGTACGGCTTAGACAAAAAAGGTGCCGGTGAAAGAAACGTTCTGATTTTCGATTTGGGCGGCGGTACTTTCGATGTGTCTATTTTAACGATTGAAGATGGCATATTCGAAGTAAAATCCACTGCTGGAGATACTCACTTGGGCGGTGAAGATTTTGATAACAGAATGGTCAATCACTTTGTTCAAGAGTTCAAGAGGAAGTACAAAAAAGATTTAACATCTAACAAAAGAGCATTGCGTCGTTTAAGAACGTCATGCGAAAGGGCGAAGAGAACTCTATCTTCTTCTACTCAAGCTAGCATAGAAATCGATTCTTTGTTTGAAGGAATCGATTTTTACACGTCTATCACCCGTGCTCGTTTCGAAGAATTAAACGCCGATTTGTTCAGATCCACGATGGAGCCTGTAGAAAAATCATTACGTGATGCCAAGATGGATAAAGCTCAGATCCATGATATTGTCCTTGTCGGAGGTTCCACCCGTATCCCTAAAGTACAAAAGTTGTTGCAAGATTTCTTCAATGGAAAAGAACTTAACAAATCCATCAATCCTGATGAAGCTGTCGCATATGGTGCCGCTGTGCAAGCTGCCATTCTTCACGGAGATAAGTCTGAAGAAGTGCAAGATTTGCTTCTTTTAGATGTTACTCCACTTTCACTCGGTATTGAAACCGCTGGTGGTGTTATGACAGTACTTATCAAGCGTAACACTACGATTCCAACCAAGCAAACTCAAACATTCACAACTTATTCCGACAATCAGCCAGGTGTACTTATCCAAGTATTTGAAGGTGAACGTGCGATGACCAAGGATAATAACAGTTTGGGTAAATTCGAACTTACCGGTATTCCTCCTGCCCCACGAGGTGTACCACAAATCGAAGTCACTTTCGATATCGATGCCAACGGTATTTTGAACGTCAGCGCCGTCGAGAAATCCACAAACAAGGAGAACAAGATCACCATCACAAACGACAAAGGCCGTCTCAGCAAGGAAGAAATCGAACGTATGGTCAATGATGCTGAGAAATACCGTAATGAAGATGAAAAACAAAAGAGCACTATTGCTGCGAAAAATGCTTTAGAATCTTATTGTTTCAACATGAAAAGTACCATGGAAGATGATAAACTCAAGGATAAGATCACGGAATCAGATAAGAACACCGTCTTGGATAAATGCAACGAAGTTATCAGGTGGTTAGATGCTAATCAATTGGCTGAAAAGGAAGAATACGAACACAAACAGAAGGAATTGGAAACACTCTTTAATCCGATCATCACCAAGATGTATCAAGGTGCTGGCGGCCCAGGTATGCCAGGCGGTATGCCAGGAGCCCCTGGAGCTCCTCCCGGCGGTGCCCCTGGAGCCGGAGGTGCTGGTCCAACAATTGAAGAAGTAGATTAAACACCAGCAAATATTTAATTTGATACCATTCCTGCACAGCAGTATTATTGCAGACATTTCTTAAACCAAATTTCGTTTACTTCAGGAAATATTTATTTATAGCTTTCATTATTTGTATACATGTACATTATTTTTTTTCTAAAAAATCAATGTAGTTTTTGTTTATTGGAAAAATCTTCCTACATATGTTGACATTGTATTCACATTGAATTTCCATTAAAATACAGATTGAAAGAATATAGATTTATAATTTTTTTTTTCCCTAATACAATTTATCTTATGGTAATTGTTTGAGGTTTTTTCCAGTTTTTTATTAATTATCCGAGAGCTGTTCAAGAGAGTTTAGTGGAGTACAGACATTCATATGCATTGTTGAAAACAATTTTTTGGAATTAACTTCAGTTTTATGAGTACATATATATTTGTGAAATTTATTGTCATTTCTAACATTTTTTAATAATTTAGTTTATTGTTTTTTATAAATTGTAAAGATATATATATGCTTGCACACACCCAATATATATAATATATATATATACATACACGAGGGTCGTTTCATAAGGATGGTAAAAAAGTAAGAAAACTAAGAAATTTTTACAATAAATAAATTTACTATACTTATCAGATTCTCGTGTGTATGTATATATATATATATATATATATATATATATATATATATATATATATATATATATTCATACATATGTATATATTTAAATTTAATATTGCTGCGTATAATAGATATTAATTGTTGGGGAATTTCATTGTTATACAATAATGTGGATAATTATTGAAAATATGTCAGATTGTATCTGTAAACAAACCATTTTTGACTATTTAGCATGGAAATTAATAATGCAGTTTTCTTTCAATAGTTCATTATAATTGCGTTAAATTTTGAAATGGTAGAGGTAGCATGACGTTTTAAACTTTGATATTTATTTTCTACTCTGCAATTTCTGCAAATTCCTATTTTAATTGCACTTTGTTAATATAGTAAATAGAAATGTTTATATTTCGATATAATCTTCTAACAAGTACATACTTGCATTTACTTAAAGTTATGTTTGTTTTGGCCTACTAGTAGACGCGGGAATTTTAAAAAATATTTTAAGTTAATAAAAAGATTTATGAGTTGTAATATAAATTTGTATAGATCGAAATGAAAAGATTAAATTAAATCTTGTTCATTTTTTAAATATTCTACTACCGAATTCTTTGTTATAAGAAACGTATTTATTATTGTTATTAAAAACCTTAGTGGAAACTGATTTATATATACAATATAAATATATTGAAATATAAATTCATGCACATTCAAAGTTTATTTCTAAATTACTTCGAGTTGATTTAAGGATTAAGGTATATAAATGATAAGAAGTTTTTTGAAACAATAACTTGTACCAAATCCATTCTTTTTATTTTATATTTGTTTAGCATCTCTCTATATATATACATATATATTTATAAGCAGAGAAATTCTTAATGAACGTACGTAACTGATTCGAAATGATCTATTCTGAACACTGGATGTTCGAAGAACAAACGTTGAGGGACGCGATTAATTATGTACATCCTTAGACGCTACATGATCTAGTTTGGATGAAATACAATACAAAAAAAAAAAAAATGAATTTATGCGTTCTTAATACTGTTTTGTAATTTTCCTATGTTTCAATTTCCTAGATTGATATCATTTTATTCATTAATATAATTATTATAACTAGAAGTATTTGATTAAAATCAACGCGACTTATCTGATATGTTTACATTTTACTTAGCAAACACGCTATTATAGTGTAAATTTATGATTAGTTAACAATATCAAGTGTTATAGACTATTGGACTGTGAATACTTCGAAAAATCAAGAGACGAACGAAACGTCGACAGGCACAATTCGAAAGAAACACATTTCTCTAGAAATGAATATATATATATATATATATATATATATATATATATATATATATATATATATATATATATATATTAAAATAAAAACCAATCCGTTCGTATACACACGTCAAAGACACAGTGGCTGTCGTACATACAAACAAGTTTTGTCTTGCACTCTCCTAAGAATTTCTCTGCATATACATACATATATAATTTATCTTAACATAATAAATGTAAAAACCGATAATTAGGTACTTGATAATTGTAAGCAACAATGTCCAACTTTGCAAATACATTAAAATTGAAACATTGAATTATTTATTATATCCTCATACAGAAATCGAAAAAATTTTTATACTTTTTTCCATTTTTTGCTTGTTTTACTGAAGTATTCACATCAAAACATATTTATCTCGTTAAATAAATCATAGTCCGAACATACGTCGTCGTTATATAAATAAGCAACACTTAAATTCTTCACTTTATTATTATTTCTTTTTTCAGATAGATTTATCAAATCAGTAATGGATCTCTTCTTCGATTCGATAATTTACTATGCGAATATTACACCGCGCACGATTTTTTTTTTTTTAATTTATTTATCACCAAATCACTGGTCAAGTATTCATAAGAATTGTCGGTTTCGGCATTAGTTTAAGCAGTCCTTCGATGAACACGGGCCGATCTCCCCGTGCAGCGACGACGAATCGTCTTCGCCCATTGCTAATGTTACCTGAAAGAGATGGTTTTGTTGCTCGAGTCTCTATATTTCGTAAAAATATAAATATTAATGATGGTTGTTGTCGACGTTTTACAAAAAACGATATTGATAAAAATCGATTCTGTTCACCTCTCGCAACTCTGCCACCGACGGCAACAGTTCATCCGTCGACAATGGACTCGGTGTAGGAACAGACGTGGTCGGTTTCGGTAACGGGCTCGGCAACGACGACATCCTCGCGAGCCGTATTTGCATCTCGTGCCTCTGTTCCTTTTGTTCACGTTCTTTTTCGTACATGCGGTTCCCGAAACTGCGCAACGAGCCCGCGCTGTGTATCGACGCTATACTAGGACGTCGCGAACCTTTTGCAACACAATGTCAAATTAGCGTCGCGACCATCGTGCACGTTTCGATTGTTGTAGCGATGCATGCATGCGTCGATATTGGAATTAAAAAGCTTTAAGAATGACCGTTGTTCAGTGAGTTCGTGGGTGGATGGGTGGGTGCGACATTGTTCAAGAATTGTGAATCGGGTTTAGTGTCGAGAGAACTGTGTTAAAAGAGCTAGACAGATAGATAGAGATGGTGTTGTTTGGGAAAACAACGCGTATCGAGTTTTATTCTCAGCACGAGTTGTTTCTGTTTTAACGTATTTTTTTTTATTATACAAATTTCTCGTTTTCTTTTAAATATTTTTAAACAGGATAATATATTTATCGATACTGATTTTTCATATAAAAGCGAATCATGCTCGCCATGTAATGAAAAATGATCCAGAGATTAACAGTACGTTACAAATATAAAACATGCAAATGAATCGCGTGAACTAGAACTTGTATGAAAGATTATTTAGCAGAAAACTGTAAATTATCTCGTCAAATGAGTAGTTATTTTATCAACACTACAGAAAATTATATAAATCATACAAATATAATTCGTTTCGATGAAAATACAGATTATTTTTTAAAAAAATAATCGGTTAGTTCATTATATTTCTATTAATAAAACCCATTGTAGATTTAATTTATATAATAGATTTTATATAATTTTACTCTTTTTTATCCTTTCAATAGATTGTGATATTTAAATTTTTAACTACAAACCTAATTTCATTACAAACGATTACTGGAACATATTTTGTCGAGTGTAATTACAAAATTGAATTCTGTATACGTGACAATTTACAGTTTTCATTGAATTCTCAAATAAATATTTATTACGAATAGAAAAGTGTTGCAAAAATGTGCTCTTTCATGCTGTGTAAATCTGTGTACATGTTTCTGTAAGTATGAACTGCCTGAAAGCTTCAACAGTGGTTCTGTTCAATTGAAATAATCGCACAAAAGGTTCCAAAAAAACGAAAAAACCAAAAAAACGTAAAGAGAACCAAACGTAAAATTTAATATGCAGAAAGCGTTTGAAACTCGAATTAATTTTAACATTATACTTAAATGCCGATTTCCGCCATCTTGCTATTCTGTGTCTGGAAGACTTTCATAATAATGTTTATGAAAAGTGCTTCGCTTAATGAATTTTTTACTTTTTTAAAAAAACAGTCTGAATATGATTGGAAGAGAACAGACATCAATGATCATTAGCTGACGATTAAATCAAATCGGTGATAAATAAACAAATTAAAAAAATGATATATATTTTTTTTGTTTTGTTTGATTGACGATCGAAAATATGTTCAGATTTCGAAAGAAGGCTCTCGGGAGGTAACAGTCGAGAGTGATTATGTATGACGACGACACATCAAGACGCACAAGCCAAACTCCACACAACATACGACATTTAGAGGGATTCTGGTTGATTTCAATGTGTTCTGTGCAAAATATCGAATGTTCATCGAGATTGTGGCACACAGTAGCGGTTTTAACATCAAATGCATTCAACACATTGAATTTCGTTAAATTTAACGGCTCGCTGATTATTGGCCGCACTTAAAACCGCTTTTGTGTAATGTAATGTGTGTGTATGTATATTATACATGAGTATATAGATGTGTGTGGATGGTTTATATCGAAGAAAAAAATATATAGACAAGTAATGCGGAACAACTTGTTGAAGGGCTTTCGATTGGAAATCGAACAGTGTTTAGTAAATAAATAAAAATATTCACATGCAAACAAACTGTAAATTAATGCCTAGGGGGTTGATTTTAGTTTGGGTTGAAAATAATGCAGAAGAATGTTTCAATGAAAATTCGTTTTTTTAGGTTTATTGTAGTTTAGAGTTCAGTTTAAATGTTTTAGAAGAGAGTTTAATCTACTATTTATTTAAGCAGTGTTTATATATATATATATATATATATATATATATATATATATATATATAAATGTGTTAGTTGTTAATTTTAATTGATTGTAATTTGAGTTTATTTTTTATTTTTTTTAAGTACAACAACACGAAACCAGAAGCAAACGATTCGTTTTTTTTAAATCTCTTGGGAATAAATTGGATTTTTTTTTTAAATATTGACTGGAAATAATTATCAATCAATTTTTAAGTGTATGAAAAATGTATAGATAATTTATTAAAATCCTTGTGTTTTTTTTTTGGGTATATTAGGGATTTAAGATTATTTTTTACATATAGAATGATTTTTTTTATATACCTAAAAGAAATGATCAATATTTTGTGTGTGGATAATTTATTAATTTCGTATGAGCATAATTCATCTTTGAGCATATTTAGAGATATAAAATCATTTCTTTAGATAATGAAATATGTATTTTTTTTAAAAAAATCAATGATTCAAATAGTTATTAACGATGGTTACATTTTCATCAGTGTATAACTATAACAAATAGAAAAGTTATTATACATCTAGTTAATAGAAAAGTCTAACAAATAGAAAAGTTATAAACTCTAGTTAATAATTCAGCACGATTGAAATATTATATTTTTTTGAACGAAACAATTATTAATACTCGATAAAATATTCTCGAAGAATGAATAAATAAACAAATATAAGTGTAAATTTTTGATTCGAACAGAAAATGTTTATTGATTTTAACATACAAATATATTCTGTTTCAAAAATATCTGAATTTTGATTAACAAACTTTTTCGATTTTTATTGTTATTCAAAATAAATTCATTTTGAAGAAGTACAATTCGAGAATATATCAGGTATTTTTTTTCGGATTTTTTTTTTTTTTTGAATAATGAGGGCGATTATTGAACATTTTTAGAGAATCTTGTGTTGTTGATGCACATGATTTTATGTTAATGTTATTTTTTATCATCCAGTGATTGTTTGTTTTTGGAATAGAGTTTAGACTCTGTGTTTTTATGGCCAGGTTGTTTATTGAACAAATTGTAAATCTTTGGTTGTCGAGATATTTGATGTTTTGAAGGCATTTATTGAATGTCTTTCAGGCGACTTGATTTTATGTTTGCTTCTGACATCGTGCTATCGTTTTAATTGATTATCCGTCGATCGTTTCGCAGAAACGTCGAGTAAATAAAAGACGGATCCGATCACGTGTCCGTCCATCAAATCGTCGTCGAAGTCGTCGTCGTAGTAGTGGTCGATCGGTCCGTCGTTCTTTCACGCATAACAATCATGTGATTGACATGTGAGTTTCGAGTGTTTCGTATACTGTGGACGTGATATATAAAACAAAACTGTAACGCGGCCACACGATGTCGTACCTAAGACGTAAGAAGCAGTCTTAAAGTTAACAGTAAAACCAGAATCCCTGCTTGCACCCGCACCGAAGATGCGAAACGGCCCGCGGCCGACGGCTTTACCGAATCGCGTCGGAGAGCTTGGCGCGGAGCTGCATGCCGCGTCGAAGCGTTCGTCCGCCGGCTCGGCGGGCGGCGGCTCCGAGGCCGGCGACGACGCGCGCTCGTCGGCCTCCTCGCGAAGCACGCCCGCCGCCGCGGCCACAGCATCACTCGCCGCGTCGTGCGCTTGATGACACGAGATTAGCAAGATGGCGGCGGCTCGCGCCGCACCTGCCCGCGACGCAGGCACGAGTGCGCCACGGCTACCGCCCTGTGCGCTGCTCAACCGCCGCGAGTAGCCCGAAACGAGGGTAGCGCCGCTGCGCTGCGATGAGCGTGACGTTGATCGCGCGCCGCAGGCGCTGTTCGATGCAAGGGGAATGCCTGGAACAGCATTCAAATCGACAAATAGGTCTTTTTCTCCCTCTGCGTGCGTGTGTCTCTAAATTAAGGTCTACGAATAAAATTAATTGAGATTTTTGGTTCGCGGTTTCCATTCGACCGGACGCCGAGAAAGAAACACCGCAACAGGCGTTTATGTACTCGATTGAATCTGTTTTACATTTCGAACTAAATATATGGAAAAAATATTTATATCTTTACAAACACACACACACACACAACACATATCAAATCTCAAAAATCACAAACTACATACGAAGAGTCCATTATTACATTTTAGAGTTCCTAATTATATATTCAATTAGACATTTATCGTTATAGCAAATCTATCTTTAAGATTAAGTATTTGATCCTATTTAAGAGTGCCTTCAAGAGAAATTATCGAATGTAAATGAGAAATTTAAGAGTTTTTTATTTGAAAATATCAATTTGCAAATAGACTGGATTATAGTAAAAGAATCAGCAATTTTTCTGCTCAATATTAATTTTTATGTTGGCAAGTTGAAAAAATAGTGTAGGTTTATTAAATTTCTCTTCAAAGATACAACAGTGATAAAATTGAAATTTATATAAAACAGTTTAACATATATTTGATTTGTCATCCCTTGTGCAATTTGAGAATGTTATATACAATAAAAAAATTGGAATGATGCAAGAAAAATCCTCACACGAGTTGGAAAATGAATAGAAAATAATTATCATTTTATTTAAATCTATCCAGAATAATATTCGGTTTGTTATAATGGAAAATTCGCTTGAATACAAATGAATCATTCACCTCAACACCACAAGACATTATAAAAATGTTCAATAATCATTCATTATCTACATTATTGACTGATATGAATTGACTGCTTTTTAATTCCAACAGAATGAACAATACGTGGCTATTAAACACTTGTATAGAATCTCGTGGTGTTGAAACGTGTGATTTATTTGTGGTTCTTTTAAAAACGTGCAGTCTCGTACACATGTTCAGATATAAATAAATGTTCATCGATAGTATTTTTTTAATTGTCACGGCTCGAAAAGAATATAACGAACTTCTTCAATTATTTCTCTAATATTTTATATTATAAATAGAGTACATCGAATGCACACGAGAAAAAAATAATCGACGAAATAGAGACATCGACGTTTCGACAGAGAACAGTTATGACAAGAAGCGAACGTAGCTCATATCCTAAATTAATAGATCCGAACGTACTTGTTGCATAGAACGTCCAGGACTGAAACAACCCCGTGCATTAATTTGCAGACATTGATGTTAAGTCTTGTGAAGCGAATCGACGTGACAAATCAAAAATAGATCACATGTATCAAACGATCAAAAACAAAAAAAAAGTACATTTATTTTTATGACACAGATGATGATATATTCAAAGCACACAGATGTTATCGTGTTTTTATTCATCTGAAATAAATCTTCGACTTAATTCTAAATGAAAGAGTATTAGTAGATATTTTGATAAATAATAAATATGTAAGTATATCGAATTTAAGGTCGACATTTCTTAGTACAATTTATAAACGTTCTTAGAATGAAAAAGTGATCAAAATGTATAGCATTTAAAAACATTAATTGTCAGGTTGTGTAATATGAAATGTCAGATTTTTCTTCGATTTCCAATTGAAAAATCCGACATTTCATCTTACAACACAATCTAATATTTACCAAAACAAATATGAAATACGTTTGAAAATTTGACAAGATCGCACACAAGCACTGTTTAATTACTTAAAAGATCCACAGCTTTTGAACGATCCTTGTTTGATCGTCTACATAATTAGTTATAAGATCATGTCAATCGTCGTCACAGTGACTCTTTGTCTCGAAATCGTACTGGATGTACCTGTTTCGCTAGAGAATAGAATAGGTGGTGCCATGTTGGCGTTCGCGAAATGCCTAGGCCTGGAGTATCGTGCTTGACTGAACAGCCTCAATACAAAACAGATCAGTCCCGCTAGGATTGCGATGCCTGTTGCGACGCCAGCTAACGCGGACAGATCGGTGGTCAGGAGTACCAAATCTGCAAACAGATCGAACGGTATTGGGCATTAGATATTTTTATATGAAATATAATTTCGCATGTATTTATTTGACATTTGTAGTATTTGATTAGGAACCGTGGAAACTGTAGAATTTGGTTTGGAACTGCGGTTAATTCATTTATTATAAACATTTATGATGATGGGATGAATGATTTGTTTTTTGTAAAAATATTCAACTGATGTATTAAGTTATTTCCTTGTGGGGTTACTACTCCTACAGGTATATTTTTTATGAAATAAGGTTGTTATCCTCATGCTCAATTTCTAACTTTTATTTTAATCATAAATTATCTATCTAGAATAGATGTCAAGTTTTAAGAAATTTAATACAATTTTTGGCAATGAAATACGAAATAATTTGAGTAAATTTTCTAAAAAAATATTCGTTTATATGATTTATTTCTTGAAGATGCTTTTAATATTTTTATTCTAGATTTTTACTGTTTAATAAATATTTTATCTAGAACATTTTTTACGTTATAATTTAATAAAAATATCAACATTTACAGATAATTTCACCTGACTGTAAAATAGTAAAATCTGAGATATACATAAACTATTTACTTTTCAATTTCCTCGACAAACTTCGTGTAAATTACTTTCTAACTTTGTACATTTTTAAACCGACTTTACATAAGCGCATGTGAAAGAATACGTAAGTTAATTGAGCTTTCGAGGTTTATATGCTTAGAGGTTAATTGAGCTTTCACGTTATACCGGTTTCAAGGTGAAATATAAATACTGTTTCATGTCAAGTACTTTTATGGTTATGTATATATCTTTTTGGAAATTTGTTTAGTACTTCTTTTGTATCTAACTAGGTCATTGTGTTTTTGGATTAAATTGTTTATTTAAACTCATATATTTGTTTTTCTTCGGTAAAATTAAAATATTTTGTAGATTTGGACGTTAAATTATTTTATTCGAGTTATTAGATTGAATAAATATGTCTAATTACCTTCAGCACAGAAAACTCGCTTGTTGGGCCGTTGCAAGGTCACAATATGAAATCCAGCTTTGCATTGGCATACTGCATTATGATTGATTTGAATGCACGAAGCATGCGGATCCATAAACGAGCACGTGTGTGTGTAGTAACATTGCTCCCCCAAACGTTTGGCTGTAATATACATACACAGTTCGATTATTCTTGTCCATAAACGTCGCGGAAAAATATCGAAAAAACGCTCACGTTTGGCACATCCTCGCGTCGGTCCCAACTTGACTGGATACCTTTTTTCGCACTCGCATTTTTCAGTGATGGGATTGCAGTACACGTGGTGCAGGTTCGAATTACAGGTGAATTCGCAAGGCGATCCCAAGTACTTGCCTTTCTCTGTAAATATAAAACAGTTATGTTTAGATTTTTAATAGACATTACTTTTTTTTTAAAAAAAAATATTCTAATTCTCTACTTCATTTTTCAACTATACATATTTTTTATTTCATTTAAAGCTTTTATGTAAATTACCTTAGAACTTTTTATACAATAAATGAAAAGGAATTTTTTTACATGTATATATAAAAATATAAAAAAGTGTATTGGTCATGAGAACTGTATTAATGTTCGAGGCAGTTACTGAATATATATATATATATATATATATATTCCTTTATATAAAAACAGGAAAGAAGTTCTCAGGAAATAGAACTCTACATATAAATAAGTATCAAGGAATGGTATGAGGAAGATATTAGACGTCTTTTGCGAAATCTCGGCCGACTGACGATTCTTTTCTAAAAGAACAAACTACCCTTCTCGTGCTTCACGCACAACAAAAGATACCGTCTTGTCTCTTTCTCTGTATTGGACATTTTCAGTTTCATTTATAAAAATAAACATCCACGTTTATTAACTCGACGGAATCATAATAATACCTCAATTTTATATATTTATATATATATATATTCACGTGTGTATACACGTTTTTCTAGGCCATTGTCACTTTGAGGTTTCCGGTTTATACCGCAATGTATTCGAGATATCTCTATCTTTATATATATATATATATATATATATATATATATATATATATATATATATATATAAAGAAATCGTGTTGTTATATATTGTTTTTATTGTTGGAAACGTTGGCGCCAGTTATGGATAATGTTAAGTTTATATCCGATGGAAAGTGTTATCTTTACAGCGGCTCGATTTTTTTTTATTATGTATTTTGACGATTGTTTTGAGTCACAGTTTGGTTTCGCACGAGACAAAGATATGTTTTGTTTACGTGTAAAATTTTCCATAACATTCTCACCAACTATTCATTCACACAAACAACTGATATGTACTGAAGAATAAACACACACATATATGCATATACACAAAGGGTGAATAAAATAACAAACAAACATTTGTGAACTGTCCTTATTTCTTTATTTGTGTATTCAATTTGTGAAGTTCCCCAGTGGACTCTTTTCGTAGAAATAACGTTTTTTTAACTGGTCATCGAGTGCTGGTATCATTTTATTGCACTTGTATCGATTTTTAGATACAATTCGTTTTAAAATACACCTGGGTCTGTTTTTATGCGGTAGATACGTTCCGCAGAAAACCGCATTAAAAAAAATCGCACAAAAAAGACCTAACTTATATTGAAAAATTAGGGATACGTTCCGTAATTTTCAAAAACCGAATAAAACCAAAGCTACAAAGTGAAATTACTCTGAAATTCGCATAAAAAATCAGGAAATGAAGAATGCCTTAAAAAATTTCAAATATCTGCAAAAAATTAATACAAAACAAAGCTTTTTTATTTTATTTTTTAATTAACTATTTAATTTTATTCAAAGTAATATGTACATATGTGTAATTTATTTTAAAATTTTTCATACATATTTTAATCATCATCGCAATAATAGCTGCTTTGTTTAGAATAAAAAAAAGAAAATTAATAGCTGCACTGTTTTCAAGACATGCAGGCCGAGCCTTTTTCCAACAGGCATTTAAAGTGTGTGGTTTTATTTGAGTAATAGCAAAAACAACATGATTTATAAAGTCAAAGATTGACAAAATTTTCCAAGCGTTAGTTACTGTTATTGACTCATTTTCTAGTTTATTCAATATAAGTTGAAAAGTGCGTTTAACGTAATATTGTTAAAAAATATGCCTTGATATAATGGCTGAATAATGCTTGTTGTATTGGGTGGAAAAAACATCATCTTTACATTTGGATGTTCTAAACATGGATGACCTGGTGCGTTGTTAACAAGTAATAACATTTTGAAATCGAGACCTTTTTGCTTCATATACGTTTTTTTTTTCATCAGCATTAAATACTCGGTGTGAACAATATCCACCATCTTTAATAAATTTGGCTAACTCTTCTGGAAAATTTTTGATAGCTTCTTTATCTACTGATGCAACCGCACTCGTAATCTTCACGTTATGCAGTGAATTCCTTTTTAAAAACCCGGTTAACCATCCTTTGCTAGCCGAAAATTCCCTATCAGTTTGAGAAGCGGAAGTAAATGGCTCTGCTTCCTTCATTTGTTCATAAAACTGAAGAGCTTTTCGTTGAATTAAATAACTGCTTAAAGGAATTCTTAAAAAATCGGCATAAATAGATACTAAGAAGAAATATGAATCGCATAACTTAAAAATCGCATAAAAACAGACCTAGTTGTACTTCAATTTTTTGTTGACCTGTATACAAAAGTAGTTTATTTCCAGTAAACAAATCATCTTGAGACTATATAAATATTATCGTGATTTAAATGATCGATACGTGGGCCTTATGTTCGGTGTCACATCGACAAAATTTATGGCCACACGTTGCACGGCTGGCACACATATGTCGTTACGGGAACAGTGCCAAATTGGCCGCTCGCCAAATTTAAAATTATACCCATAGATGTGTTTGCATGCACGAAATAAATGCACAAGTGCATTGCGCAACTCGTGTGTAAACAGTATCGATTTATACTCGCATTAATCATGTTTTTGACTTGGAGATGGGTTTGAGTTGACGGACGGTTCGAAAATTAAACGACAGGAAAAACACGACCAGCTCTGAACGTGTTCAATATGCAAGAATCTTCACGATTTATGAAAACATTTTTTTAAAAAAAACACGCACGAGATGGCGATAAGAGCCACAGTGACGAAAAATAATTTGTTTACTATTGTTTTTGTCGTTCATTATCATCCGGTTGGTTTTATAAAAAAATGTATGTACGAGTAAGCGTGGAAAAGCTGTTCGTGTGTGAGAATTGGGTTTGGCCAAAATGCGTTTTGGCTTTTCGACAAGTGTAAGTTTACATTACCGTGTGTGAATAGTTGATAACGCTAGTAACGTTGACCCCATTAACAGCAAAGCGACGTTGTTATCTGCACCAGAGTTTTGTTCGGCGCGTTGATCGATCCGTTGATAGCCGTCGTGCGTTTTTAGTGCGGCTGTTTGGTCGAAAAGTAGCTTCGTTGAATCTAATTAGCGAACTGTTTCAAACCGTGCAGGGATTCTATCGTTTTCACACATTATATATATATATTGATTAAAAAAAAACAAAATAATACATGTATTATATTTTCAATTCATTGAAAGATAATTCCTGTTTTAATAATTTAACCCACCACATTTTGTTAGTTTTTTTAAGTTGTCTGTTTTTTTTTAATTGAGGATAGTGCATATTTATTCATTGAAATGTATGAGAGTTAAACAGTTGAGAAGTTAAACAGATTTTATTGCTTCTAAAATAATATAAAACAATTCTTTTAATTACATTTTTGAAATAAAATGAATTTTATTTAGAGAAAATCTTCACTTAGTTAATCAATAGCCATATTATTCATTATTTTTATTTTTAAACACTTATATCAATACATATTTCATTTTTTTTAGTGGAAATATTACTAGAGAATCACACGACATTTTTATAACAGAATTTATATGTTTTATTAAAGAGAAATATTTTTCTTAATCATTTTTCAATTTGCTGAGAAGAAAAAAATGATTAAAAATCGTTTATCGGCTATAAAAATCGTATTATCTGATAACAACTGCTGATTTTACTGGAGAATGACTATTTTCTATCCAAATAATCGATTTACAATAAAAAAGATTGGTTTATTGCGATTTTTCAAATTTTCAATTTTTAGACCTTGAAAAAACCATGACCTATAGTATGGAAAATTTGATAAAAATCAAAATTCGAAAAAAGTAACTTCTGATTATTTTAAATGATAGATTGGATATAAAATAACATGAATCGAAGATTAGAATTGAATTTCTGAACACAGAACGAATTTTATTTTCATAAAACCTGATTTAATATATCAGTCTATGATTTAATCAAAAAATCACTATTTTCAATTCTAAACAAGCTTTTTCATACAAAAACTTTGAATTTTTTAATCAAGAAATGTTCATTGGGATCATAGGTATACATATTCAATTAATATTTTACATTTTGTACATTATTAATATTTTTTTTGGATTTTTTAATTTTCGATCAAAAATGTAAAATGTTTAAAATTCATTCATCAGCTGTAAAAATCGTATTTTTTAATAAAAATTGCTGATTTTACTGGAAAACGACTATTTTATATTCAAATAATCAATTTCTAATAAAAAAGATTGGTTTATTGCGTTTTTTAAAATTTTCAATTTTTGGACCTTGAAAAAACCATGACCTATAGTATGGAAAATTTGATAAAAATCAAAATTCGAAAAAAAATACTTCTGATCATCTTATATGATAGATTGGATATAAAATAACATGAATCGAAGATTAGAATTGAATTTCTGAACATAGAACGAATTTTATTTTCATAAAACCTAATTTAATTAATCAGTTGATGATTTAATCAGAAAAATCACTGATTTCGTTTTCGTAGTTTTTTTTGAAGTGGTATATTAATTTTTATAAATATTTAGTAAAAGATACATTTTTGAACATTATTTGTATGAATAAAAATACTAAATCGTACGAATTATATTTTAGTCTAATAGAAATATTTATTAAAAAAAAAGTTTATGTATTTTCTAAGCAGTTTGACTAGACGAAACCACTTCGACAGTGTATGACCAATTATTATCATTATTATTAATTTAAATTTTTAAATCATTTATATGATACCAGGAAGATCTTTCTTCAAAATTTGATATCATTCACGGATATATTACAATAAAGAAATTTTAATTTCGTGTTCAACGTATAAAACACCGGATTATATTATCGCGTGACTCGACTGTAATTAAAATCATAACAATAAGTTTTTAGTTGTTCCTTTCTAGCTATACATGTTTTATATTTACTTCCGAAATTAATTCCGAGTTGAAAGATATATTAGATCGAATTGGATTCAGAAAAAATGTTTAATTATATATTATGGATAGATAAAAATATATTTCAAAATAATTATATTTTTTAAAGAAATATCATTACACATCTATCAATTTTCCTAACAGATATGTAAATCAATTCATTCTATCTTAATTGTATCCAATATCCACAATTCAATTAATTGAATTTATTTTTTAAACTCGTTTTTAAAATCTTAACATAAATTGATATTTATATAACTGTTATTTGTGAATATTATTTATATAATTTTTATATATATAATTATATAATAAAAAACAGTAATATAATTTTTTTAAATAAATAAAAATCTATATAAAAGTCAAGTCTTGACTTTTTTTATAAAAGGCTTTCATCAAAGAGACAAGTATGTATTAAAACGTTACCAGAGACTACATCATCTATCGATAATTTTAAAGATCGGTAGAGTAGTTTAGAGGAGCATTATGTTTTGATCTTAATATTCAGATAAGGTACTTTTTCAATATATTATAGAGTTTGCAATATCAGATGTACTAGTGTGTTCCAAGATGTATTTTTTATCTGATTATAAATATATGAAATGATATTGCTTTTGTATTTTATACATACATACATACATATATATATATATATATATATATATATATATATATATATATAATATAAATTATATTTGTGAAGAGTTGATGCAAACAATAAAACCTAAGAGATGAGAAAACTTATAAAACTAAACTTTTCAAACTTCACAAGTGGCACATGAAAAAAGTTAACGATTGATATTTATCTCAAATGTATGTCATCAATACTAAAATTCCACATATAGTAAAATTATTAATAGAATCAAATCATAATCTGAGAAAAAAATCCAGTCTCCATTAATGGATTTCCTACTGTAAAATATACAGCATCGATTTAACGTTTAAAAATAGAAGAATATTAACGTGAGTGTTGCGATTTTTTGCCAGGATCGAATAAAAAGAATATCGATTCGAATTGTTTAAATACATTTACAATAACTGGAATGTTTATCGTTTGATATATGTAGGCGTTTTTGTAAAGATCTGCTGATATTTCAAGAGCATTTGCGTTCATATAAACCAGTATTGAACAATTTAATGTTGAGGATATTTTTAAAAATGTTTCGAATTAATATACAAAATTCGATAAAGGTCGAATGTTTACAATATAGTTTTTTTAACGTTTTGGATATTTTCGTATAAATAAATCACATAAATCAACATGTCAAGGTTTGAATAAAAAACTATTTTGCTTATTTGATTTTCTATTAAATAATTTTATTTTTCATCTGTTAATAAATCATTGGAAATTTATTTTTGACTACATAGACATACATATGTGTTTGTGTAAGCTCTGAGATAAAAAATTCATTTTAACAATTCAAATTTGATAAAAATATTTAGAGGTCTGAATATTTTAGATGATTTAAAATTCATAAAACATACAGCGCGTGTTCGAAATAAAACGTTTTAGGATTATCGTATTTTTTACATTATATTTCATTCAATTTGAATTATACTTTGTTTGAATATAAAATAACACGTACAATATATATATATATATATATATATATATATATATATATATATATATATGTAATGAATCTCCAAATCAATAAAAAAATATTTGAAAAATAAATAATACAGGCTAATTAACATTTTCAAATAGAATATTATTTAGTGTTTTAAAAAATTGGTAATTGATTTAATTCTGAAAATATTTTCCTTGATTTCCATTAATAAATTCTATTTTAGTCGTCTGTTTTCACTGAACATTATTTTCATTCGAGAGAAATTAAAAAAAAGTAATCGAGTATTTCAAAAAAAATGTTTCATTGAATCATTAATTACTTCTGTTTATTTTCAATTATATTCAACAGATAAATTTACAACTTATTCAATGTTCTAATTGAAACTTTATACAGAAACATGATTGAAATTAATTTTCCTAGATACACAATTCATTAATTTAGAATAATTTTCTTTTGTCACACACACACACACAAATATATATATATATATATATATATATATAAGTGTGTGTGTATGTGTAGTTTGTAAAAAAATATTCCAATATTTCAATTTGTTAAAAAGCTTAAACTTTCGAATAAGTGTGAAGTAATGTCGATTCCAGACTCTCACGAACGGAATGGCGTCCTGCTGTCACTTTAATTAGTTCCAGTCTTAATCTTTTTCATTTACTAAAAGTTCATTAAACAGAATTAAAACGATTAATAAAGTTATAGGTTCGTTTCAGGTCGAGGAACATGTTTAATAAGTAAAATTAATAATTTTCTATGTAGCAAAATTGTTTGAGAATTTTTAATGGCGTTCCACTGATATAACTTTTAATGTTTCCATAAAGTTTAAGTTCTATGTAATTTATTTTTAAATATAAGCTAATTATTTTTTTTATCGATTCCGAATTCCCGTAAATATGTTATCTATTATTGTCTTGTATCATTACACATTTCATTTGTGAAAAATATTTGATTTTTCCATTTTCTCTCTCTCTATTATATTTGTGGACATACAAAAGAAATTATACACATAAAACGTATAGAATTAATATTTAACAATCAATAATATCATCATCGACTCAACTACCACACTCTCGTCGTTCTTGAAATGCAAACCCTCGTCGTTTCATCCTAATTCCTTATCATTGACATTTCATCTGTATAGTAAACTTATATATATATATCCAGATATCGAATATCTGTTCATTGTCTTCTTAGACGTCCGTTTCGTCGCCAATCTGAAGTCACCGGTTCGTTCAATCGACGAAACTGTTGTCTCTTCGTCTATGTTATCTGCTCTCAAAAGTTTCATTGAAGACAGGATGTCGATTCGAATTCAAGGATATTGATCGATCGGTCCACTTTTTTGTCCAATGGAATTTATTAAATCATAAATAGATAAAATGTGTAATCAGTTCTGTTCAATTGAACGATAAATTTTTTTTGGAGTAGTTATTGAAGTTGTTTTGAATCAAATTTTATATTTTTTCATGATGAGGCTTTTTAGAGTAATTAATGATTAAAAGACTATTTAATAATGTTTTCATTTCTATGAAATATAAATTTAAACAATATGAATTGATTTTTTCCTTCTATGTTATATTTAATAATCAATATACACGTGGTTAGAACAGTAAATCTTATAGCAAGGTTTCCAGTTTAAGAAAAATCTTCACATTAACATTTTTCATCCCTGTTAATTTGATTTTCAAGTCTTAATTAAAAATGAGAATATTCCAGGCAAGAGCAACTCTATGAAATATTGAATTTTCCCCAACTCTGTTATAGAAACTATTCTTTGTTTAAAGTCGATTAAACTATTATTGCTACTCATTGTTCAGAAATCAAAAAAAAAATCTCTAAACGTCTCGTTTTACAATCAATCACAGCGAATAAAAGAGTACGGTCGTTACCTGCGGTTGTATTAACATCGATGTCCGCGACGCCGAGGTCGGGCAACGGCTCCTCGTCGTCGTCATCGTCCTCATCGACACGAAACAAGTCTGCCGGCGCGGCAAGTGGCACCAAGACGCATAATGAAAACAATAGCGTCGCGGCGTGAAGCGTCCTCATCTCCGCCAATGACTGCACTCGACGGCCGTGCTTTCGACGCAAGTCCGCATCGTAACACCTTCGAACCGCACAACAACAACAACAACAGTTTGTTAACGCAGTTTGATATATTTTATACAAATACATATTAGTACATTTAATATATATGTATACATGTAACAAATTCCATCCAGATGGAATACATTATGGTGTTGTATAGCATAGGCACTTAATTGATTTAATTACACTCATTCGTTTAATTATTTTCGTCTCATGTATCATCTCTCATTTTTATCTGTATTACATACACATACACACACATATCTATCTATCTATACAGTGTTTTTTTAAAAGTGTTTGAACTTTAAATTGAATCCCTATCGAAAATTCTATCTAACCTAAAAAACATTATATATATATATATAAGCACACAATATTTATATTTTAATTTATTTAAAAGCATCAAATATAAAAAAAGATTACAAAACAGTGCAACAAATTGAACTCATTTCAATTTTAATTTTGTACTGTACTGAAAGCATTCGTTTTGTCTGCATGGAATTTTTTTCAAACACTTCCGTTTATGATATCATATAACATACTCATCCGTTTAACTTTCATAAACGAAATTGTTTATTTTACAAGCTATAATAATGTTAAACAGTCTATTATAAGTTTAATGTGGCGATGTTGTCAACTCGAACATGGTCGTTTTATTCCGATCCTGACCTTTTGTTCAGGAAAAAAATATAAGCCGGGTTATCGAACTACAACTTGAACTGTGCCTCTGCACACGAAATAATTCCAAATGTTTATTGTGTTGTCTTTTCCGTTTGCGAAACGATAAATAATTTCATACAACGACGTCATGAAAATTCGATTAACTAAAGCTCAGCTTGTACGACGATGCAAACGTCGACCTACTTTGGATTCGGGCCAAATCTACAACTCCGTGTTATTATATAACCGTGAAACTTGAAATGTAAATGTTTGTGTAAAAAAGTACATTAGCTAATGTTATTTTCTGGCCATTTAACCGTTTAATTACTTCTCGTATAAATATATAGGGCGGTTTAAATGAGACCGAAGGGTTTAAACATACATTTACTTGCTTACAATTATTTACTATCATATTTGGTAACAACATTTCTGTTAAAGTGTAAGAAAAATAAATCAGATATAAAATCGTTAATTATTCGAATGTCTTGAAATTTTGATTAGTTTTTAACATCAGATCAACGATCGTTGTCTATTCATAATTTCATTTATTGTTTAATCGAACGTTGAAAAAAAGTTCCAGTCCTGAAACTGATTTATACACGAGTACAACTTTTAAACAATATAAACGAGAGTCGAGACTAACATTGAAAGCGGCTGATTTTTCACGAAGTTGTTTGCCTTAATTCGCTTATAATGAAAGTTATTATTCAGTCACGAATCATTAATTATAAGCTTTTCGCTCTGTACGGTTTTACATTTCGTTTCCTATTAAATCTGAACGAATTTTAATCACACATACACACACATACATATATATATATATATAAATATGTGTGAGTGTATGTTTATAAATGAAATAATAAATATCTACCTTTTCACAAATGAAAATATCGGAAAATATAACTGTCTGGTCACGGGAATCGAGCTCGATACAAATATAGACGTTGGAGTTGTTCCGAGAAATTCTAATTAAGTTCGCAATTAGAATGAAAACAAACGTCTTTGTTTATGACAAAAATCAAAAACAAACCAGAAAAATAAACCTCAATATAACAAATAAATGTTGAAGGTTGTATTGTACGAATAACAATGTAAGGTCTTGTTTTTTAATCTGTCGATAAATACTCGATATGTTATTGATATGAACTTGTGTGTAGGTTTATATAAATACATACAGTGAGTCAAAGTGAAATTCATACAGAGTTATATTTCCAATAATTTTACACATATATTTTAATATAATAACATTTTTCTTTATTTTTTTTTGCTTAATTTCTTTATTAAGGTTATTTTTATTATATTTGAAAATTTCAATCGTAAATCAATACTTCTACTCCAGAAAAAGTAACCATTTTTGAAAAATGAACAAAAAATACATCAAAATGAAACTCGTACAACGAATTATTCTCGCTTGAAAACTGCTGTGTTAAGAAAGTATACTCTTCAAATATGTGTTTGGTCACTTTGGTTATAAAAGAAAAACCTATTGTTAAGTCGTTTATAATCATTTTGTAAAAAATTAAGTTGGATTTTCACTTTAAGTAGACAAAGGGAGCAATCATCGACGGACGAGCGAAAGCTAATAAATTTTCATTACAAAAATGGAAAAACTCTACGGGAAATTATGAAAATAGTTAATAAAAACCACGCTACAATGCAATCTGTAATAGAAAGATTTAAAAACGGTCAAAATGTTGACAATAAAGTCAGAAAGAGTCTCTGAAAGATTTTTAATGACTGTAAATTTTAATTTAATAAATAATTTGTTTGTTGCATGAGTTTCATTTTGATGTGTTTTTGAATGATTTTTAAGAATTCGTATTTTTTTTGGTCTTTAGGTATTATTTTATGATTTATTTATTTTTATATGATGAAAATATCCTTAATAAACAATTTAAGTCTAATATAAAAGGAATTTTTTTTATTTCAAAATTTATATACAAAAATTTATTAAACATAATATTGTATGAATTTCACTTTGACTCACTGTATTGTATATTTATGTAGGATGTACTGAAAGTCAAGCCTTATAAGCAATTTATTAGAATTTTATTAATTATTGATTTTATATACTAGAATATTAAAATATCGTCTGCATTATTAATTAATACTAGATTTTCGGAATACTAGATTTTCTTACATCCTTGACTAATTTTCAAAATTGACTATGTAATTATTATCAAGTAGATTTTTACCTCTTTATATACTATTTTACTGAACGATTTTTGATCATTGAATCATTTTGATTAGTAAAAAAACAGTTAATTCAAAATGTGGAAAAATATTGTTCTTTAAGAAAACCATATCGGTCGAATAGAACAATTCTTATAAAATATCGAACACTGAAACATTTTTCAACTCTGACATTATAAGGTTTCGAACAGGGATATTTTTGTAACATGGAACTCAATATCCTGTCCAATTAATGTTAGCAAGTTGTTAGTTCTTATTGTTAAAAACTGTAATTGTATCGCGTTTCCTAGCGCTTTTTGTTATTTTAATGAGATAATCCGGCCTGAGCACCTGTTTCGATGTTCGTTCGCGATAGGTTTTTAAAAATGTATATTTTTTTTAAAAGTTAGAAAGTTGTTAATTAGATTGTGCTTGCATATGAAGTTATAATCATCTCTCGTGTCTATTTATACCGATATGAAAAATATTCCCGTATCGTATAACATGCATGTGGAATTTTTTCATGAGAAATGTAAAATAGATTATAAAATACTAAAATCAATCGATTATTATTTTGAAATTATTAAGCGAGAAAATGTTTAGATTGGGGTCAATAAAAAACTAGTTCTGTTTAAAAAAGTTGGGAAAAATTAAATAGAGAAAAATAAAATAAATACAAAAAAATTAAACAAAGAAGAAATTAAATAGAGAAAAATATCCAATTAATTTGTCCTTAAATGAAGTGGAATAAAATTTCAAACGTTAGGAATTGAACTTTGTTCATTTTTCAAACAATGAAAGTCTAAAAAAATATAGTTTAATTTTACTAATTAAATTATATTTTTTTCAGGTCTGATTCATTTTTTTGGTTTATTTTTTTATAAACGCAGCAATAGATAATCGAATTTTATAGTACAACAATTTTAATTTTAAAAATGTTAATTTTTCTAAAGAAAGAATGTTTGATACGTATTTAAATTAAATAGAGAGTAAGATGAATATTTTTTGGGGCTTATTTTAGAAATATAGTCATCCAAATGTGACGCCTAGATTTGTGTTTTATTAAAAAAAAACATGGATATACAGTGGTGTATAAGGAAACAGGTGTGGAGTTTATTTTGTTCCTATTTAATAAAACACAAATTTTGGCGTCACATTTGGATGATCTTATATGATATATTCTTTAACAATTTTATCAATTAATTCAAGAACATTTTTATAAGTGGAGAAAATGTCTTAGAAAATCATTTATGAATGTAATAAATAGATTTTATTGTTCAGATAGTTCAACAGCATTAGTACAGTTTTGTGTTTAAAGAAATTAAACATTTTTTTATTTAGAGATAGAACTACGCTTAGAACGATTTCTTATTGAATACCAAAAATGACGTCATTTTCAAAAAATATCTCAGATACAAACAAATTTAAGTTAAATATAGAAATCCAAGTTTAGTTTTAAACAAGTTTATTCACCAGAGAGCACTAAATTAAATCATATTTCTATCACGTTTAAACATGTTTCTCTAATAATCGTCTTTTCGTGTAAAGTCATGTGTCTAGTCGAATTTTGTTTTAAAAAATCGCAAATTATAGTGCAATATCGCTGAATATATGTTGAGAAACATATTAAGAGTGTTGTAAACTAAATAAGTGTCATGAAAAGTGACAATAAGTGTATATAAGTGTTTTTTTAGACGTTTGTTGACTATTATTTGACCGTGGTGCTTGGTTAAACATATTCAATATGGAACCGAATAAATTCAGAAAATGGTATGATTTTTTTAAAAAAAATGAATTAATATTAAATTGATTATTCGAATGAACTGATTTCGATCGAATTATTGGATATATGTTAAACAGTATTGTTCTTATTTTTATTGAGAAATGAGTTTTTGCTGAATTTGATCAGCAGCATTCTGGAACAGAGCCTGAGAAAAGAGAGAGTTGTGAATTACGTACTCAATCACAGGTATACTTGTCTTTATTTTTCACATAGGATGATATGTTTGTGATGAAGCCAAGATGATTAGTATTCTCGTTTATATTTTGTTACATAAAGTCATATTTATTTTATTCTTCAATAGTTTATCTGAAGAACTAGACTATCGGTTGAAACGTTTTCGTAATAGAAACTATTGATAAATAAGTTTCTATAAGTTGAATTAAAATCGAAATTAAATAATTAAAATAGTTATTATGACTTTAGATGTAAATTAGAATATTCGCGAGGAATGAAAATAAGTCAGCTCTCTGCACATTCTTTTTAGGATTTTGTACAGTTCTTGCAGATCTGTATTTGAAGAATTGTAGTACAACTGATCTAATCTGACATTTGAGAATTTCAGAGATATTTTCTGTTATGAAAAAAAAATATTAAAATGGAATATTTTGTATAGAGAAATTGAACAGATAAGTGCGATTATAAAAAAAATTAATCAATATTTTAATTGAGTATAAACACTCGTTTGTAGAGATAATTACGGTTGGAAAAACGGATTTCTTATAATTTACTTTGTCTTTATTGGCAACTCGCGTGTCGAGAGTTCGAATAACGTTGTAATAGTACAATAATCAAACATTCGTATATACAAAAGTATGCTGAAGTTCAGCAATCGATAGAGTTTAGCCTTGAATTTCACATTTATTTTTTTTGATAATTATAAAACAATGTATTTTTGAGTCATCATGTTTTTGTATATGTACATATATATATATATATATATATATATATATATATGTATTTGAATTTTTATGTAAACCTGACTACTAAGTCATCGTTAAATTAATCTCCATAAAACCATATTCTTCCTCTATCATATTTTTGTGGTTAAACGTCTAAATCTAAGATAAAATAAATACATTTGTTTGGCATATCGTTCAAAATCACGGAATATAGCGTGCTGACAATTTTTCTGATATATCGAAACATCCTCGACCGATTTGTAATGAAAAAAAACGTAGACAGAACGTCTTTTGGCGACCGATTAACATTCAGAAAAAATAGATTCAGTCGTACGTTTTTATAAAACAGTCGTGTCGCACGTTATATGCGATTTTTGTATGTTCGTGTTCGTTGTTCTATGACATCTTAGAAATTAATTGATTGTAGTCATATTATCAAAACTGGAAATTTGAATGAATTCAATGAACGTCAGTTGGTTGTCCATCGGTATATATTCAAGTAGGGTATTTTAAGACATATGAGAAACTCAGTATGATTTTTAAAAGTTGTATTATTTGTCTACTTGTTTTCAGTGAAATAACTCCAGATAGATATTACTAGTACACTGTTGTATGTGAAATTGTTGAAATGTTCTCTAAACTGGTTAAAAACCAAATAAAGTGTTTATTTCAATATCAGTTACTATTTTAAATATATCGAGTTTATTTTAATATCTGTAAGTGGGAATTATGAAATTGATAAAATTCATTTCTCAGATAATATAATTTTCGTTATATGATTGAGAAATGTAAACATGTTTAAAAAAAATACATTTCTATAAACATATTTCGTTTTATTGCATTCAGGTGTTCATCGAACAATTATATAATTGTTCTCTTTTGAAGATTGTTTATTAAAATGAAATTAGTCATCAGATTTTTTAATAAATATTGTTATAAAATATCTTATTAAAAATATTTTCCAAATGATTCATATTTTGAATCACAGTTGATAATTTCTTTATTATATTCATAATGTTTATGTTTAAAATATTATTTTATGAATAATACACACACATAAATATTGTTCTGTCTGTTTTTCAAGTGGAAAAATAATATTTTTATATCGTTTGAATTAGAAATGTAATTTTCATTAATATTAACAATTTCTTTCCATCTTGATAGAAACTTTTAAATTCCTCTCCGATAAAATGACTTGTCTTTGGAGCTAAAAATTCATTTAGTACCTTTTTAACATTTCCATTGTCATTTTTTTTTCTATTTGAAAAAAAATGTAGAACAAAAATTAAATGATGATCCAAAGATGTTATATTTGGATGACTTAGAATTTTTTAATCAAATTCCACTATTTTTTTCTAGATTGATAAAGAAACATGCGGTCTTGCATTATCATGTTGTAAGATAACTTTGTTCTTATAACAATTTGAACAACAATATTTTTTGAAAATTATTCGTTTCTTCTGACTTTAGATGTTCAAAATAAATTACATAGACAACATTCTCTGTTTCACACTTAAATTCAGTTGAGATGTTGTCAGAGCAGGTTGTCCAATTTTCAGTATATTTTTTTCTTCACCATATTTTTATATATAATCCACTTTTTACCTCCAGCTACTCGATATTCCAAAAATTATTTTATTAGAGACGAGCAAACGGTTAATGATTTTACTTATTCCCAGCAGATCTTAATCCCACGTCAACAATTTACAACAATTAACACTTGGACTATATCTAGTCATGTTTTATTCGAGTATCGAACGACAGACCCGTTGATTAGTTAAGTGTAATGGCAACACTGCGTGTTTGTATCGACGTCAGATTCGACAAAAATAGTATTGTGCTACTCCCAATAACATTAAATTAATTAATTAATGTGTCTATTGTATATCGAACGAGATCATTCCAGGCATGTGTTCGATATTGCAACGAACGTTCCGACGAACTACCGAGCTCGGTTTATTAATAAAAGATCTGTACAGATCTTGTCAGCATGATAATTTGATATAATGGACGAGGGAAAACTTTTCGATGTCCGAAAATGATTTTTGTAGACTTGTACGTTTTTATTAATTATGTTTGGTTGCGTGTCGATTATTGTAAATTATATACGTTTGGTGTAGCACTTGAAACAAACTTGTTTACAAAGAAAAATTCTAATTTTAATTCCCTATATTTAGGGTTAAATCGTCAGTTATTTTTACTACAATTTTTTAATATATTTTTTTTAGAAATTAACTTTGATTGTTATCAGATTTCATATTATTTTTTTTATAGAATATCAAACTGATTATAATTATAACGTTGTATATAAAAATGTTTTTATTTAAAAAAGTTTGTTTGAAATGCTAAGTTAATTTTGATATTGACAATATTTTAAAACAGACTTTCACACAACACACATACAATTTCATAAAATAAATTTAAATCAAAATAAAAAATAAATATCTAGTACACAATTTCAAATAATACACAGAGATTTAATTTTCAATATCGAAATATAAAGTATTTTTTTAAAAAAAAAGAATTGTGTGGATGTAAGGAAATTTTAATATTTTCTTTTTATTCTCTTTTCTGTTTTTTTTACTTTAAAATCATTCTCAGATAAATTTATTTCATTAAATGGATATAAATAAAAAATATGCAGCAATAAATACTATAACAATTAAATATTGAATTTTTAATACCAAAATACAAAATATCTGTGAAAATTAGTACTGTCAATAGTAAAGGAATTGAATATTTTTTTTTATTAATTTATCTCTATGATTGTTGAATTTCCTTTTTTTCAACTCTGAATCCACAAGCAAATTTTTCATTTATTTGAATTAATTAGACTATAGAAATTAATTAATAAAATATATAGAGAAAAGATAAAAGAAATAAATTAAATATTGTAAAACTAGTAGAGAAAAAAAGTAAGCTGAAAAAGTGGTAGATAGATTTATGAAAATTAAAGATATATTCTGTCAAGTATTTAAGTGACAGATAGAACAGTTTTTTTAACTTAACAAATAATTAAAATAAGTAATATTTTCCAAGACTTTTTTATTTTTCAAAAATTGATAAAATTCATTTCTCAGATAATATAATTTTCGTTATATGATTGAGAAATGTAAGCATGTTTAGAAAAAAAATACATTTCTATAAACATATTTCGTTTTATTGCATTCAGGTGTTCATCGAACAATTATACAATTATTCTCTTTTGAAGATTGTTTATTAAAATGAAATTAGTCATCAGATTTTTTAATAAATATTGTTATAAAATATCTTATTAAAAATACTTTCTAAATGATTCACATTTTGAATCACAGTTGATAATTTCTTTATTATATTCATAATGTTTATGCTTAAAATATTATTTTATGAATAATACACACACACACAAATATTGTTATGCCTGTTTTTCAAGTGGAAAAATAATATTTTTGTATCGTTTGAATTAGAAATGTAATTTTCATTAATATTAACAATGTCTTGTCATCTTGATAGAAACTTTTAAATTCCTCTCTGATAAAATGATTTGTCCTTAGAGTTAAAAATTCATTTAGTACCTTTTTCACATTTCCATTGTCATTTTTTTTATTTGAAAAAATTTGTAGACCCAAAATTAAATGATGATCCAAAGATGTTATATTTGGAGAATATGCTGTTTTTTAAAAAAATATCATGTATTCAATTACAATACAATTTAATATAATAATTTGATTATTTAGATTAAATAAAATTTTCAAGATTGGAAATTAGAAACAATAAAGAAATTAATTCTATTTCCAAGCATGATTTGTTACGTTTTGTAATTATTAAATTCTACTACATATTTAATTAAAAAAAATCGAATTCTATTTCAAAAAAAAATATTTTTATTTTTGGTAACTTTGACCTACTGTTAACTATCTATGTATATATAACATATCTAATAGAATAAATGTAAATAATTTATGGAAAAATCGAACAGCGGACGAAAACAAACCGTAAAAATTTATGTATGAGTAGTTAGTTTTTCCCCACGTTGCGTTTCCCTTCGCGTTTTAAATATTAAAGCACGACGACGACGATGTTTTTTTTTTATTTATTTCGTTCCAATTTCAAACGGAACAGTAATTGCCCACTAATGATATTTTAATATACTTAACGTTTTCGGCTGTAAAGTTTCATCTGCAATCGTAACGATTTTCTTAATAAATGTTTTTAGGACGTTAATATACTTTTTTGATCTACGTTTCTTTTGTAACCAGTTTTGTCTCGTGGCAAATGGTTTTTATACACGATCAGAGTTGACGAACGAATTTGAAACTTTAATATAATAAAAATTATAATAAATACGAGCTTAAGATAAATTTGTCAAGTATGATTTCCTTCTAGAATAAGAGTATAATCTTTTATTAAATCACAGTTGAAATGTTTGTAAGTAGAAAAGAAAGAATTAATTCCAAGATGTAAAAATGCAATTCTTCCAAGTTTAATAATCTAATAACAATATAAATTGCCTGATTAAATACTTTTATTGCTGATTAATTAAACACCAGTTGATTGAATTTTGCTAACTTTGAAATAATTATTAAATTCAAAAACTTCAAAAAAATATTACGTGCTCTTGTTTGAAGTCGTACAAGAGTTTCTACTAAGATATATTGACTGTATTGTAACCAACCTTGATATAAATTATTTCGAAAACATTTCTGTGTAAGAAATGTTCGAATAAGAAATGAATCAATACAGATACGGATGTAGTAAAACGTAGGCGGATTCGAGTTGTTGATGGAAAGGTGAATTAGGTAGAAGGTGAAGAAATTTATCGATTAGAGACCGAGGGACATCCAAGACCAGAGGTCATCAAAAGACTTGAAGTACGGTGTAAAAGTGTCATTGTTGGATATGTCGACGTAAAGTAGGTGAAATATAACGAAGAGAATTGTACAACGCATATATATATATATATATATATATATATATATATTTGTGTGTGTGTGTTGGGGCGGTAGGTTAAAAGTTTGAGCACACTTACGCAAACAATAGGTAAAATAATAATAAATTCATAGATGTTGCTTCGAAGAATATTTTGATAAGATGTAAACAAGTTTTTCTTAAAAATACATAGACGTTTGTGAAGTTAAACTTTTTTTGTCGATTTTAAAAATTGAATTGAAACAAGTAATTGAAATAAATTTATAATTGCATTGATAAATAAATTTAACATAGTAATTTTTTTTTCGATTAATAAATAAATTACATTTTGAATTTTCTATTTAATTTTTTCGAATTTTATAATTTATAATAGTTAAGGTTATTATTTGATTTATATATATATATATATATATATATATATATATATATATCAGCCCATTACTTGATGAAATCTTCAACGAATGTCGTTAGATCTTATTAAATATTATCTCAAGATTTTTCCATTATTTATTGTCTAAAGCTAATTTCATCCAACCCTGACATCCATTGTACTTCATAACTTTATCCTTCCATTTTTGATAGGATTTGTTTTTATGTTTTATTTTGTCTTTAGGTCGCTAAATCATAATGATTTGTCCATCAAACGTCTTCTTTTCTTGTTATATAGGGCCATCCAAATATGACGCCTAGATTTGTGTTTTATTAAAAAAAAAAACTATACACATGTTTCTCTTTAATAAAACACACATCTAGGCATCACATTTGGATAGCCCTATATATTCTATATTTCAAATTTTTAATTCTTTCATTTTCTTCAAATAAGTAGCTAATAAATCAATATCAATCAATCGTTTAAAAATGGTTGACTATTACAATGTAAACTTATAAAATTAGTTTGAGATAAATGAAAATATATTGAAGAATTTTTTCTATTATATTTAATAAATTATAGAAAATTTTAATGGATTTAATAAAAAAAGAATATGAGAATATCATCAATTGGTGTACAATGATACATCTGTTTTAAAGTATACGACATTAATCTTCCAAGTTGAGTTATCTCGGCTGCTTTCAAGAAAATATTTCTCACGATTAGCCTTCAAGTCATCGACCAACCCTGACTAAGCCCAAATATAACACTGACGTGTTATTTTTCATGTGCGTGTGACGGTCGTCAGTGTTCGATTGAATCGTATCGAGATATATTTCTCTTCGACTTTTCCTTAGTTCGTGAACTCGTTCATTACGAATCGAACTCACGTACCACAACCAGCAACAGTTCGTGAATGATGTGACGATCGCGAGCGTTGATAAGCTCGTGTACTGGATTTTCGTACGACTAGTTTCGCGAATAAGTTAGCTCGATTGTCAGATAAGTTTGTAGAATTTAAAAAAAAAATCGTTTAGCCACTCGATAAATATGTTTACGAACCATTCATTTCGAATGCGACAGAATTCAGGTCAATAATCGGACTTTTCCTTTTTTTATATCAACTTTGCGCTATTGTAAATAATTATTTTGCGCTATGATTTTTTTTATAGAAAAATAACCTTCATACATCAATGTCATATTTTTATTAAATAATTACATCATATGGACAATAAAAATATTATACTATTTTTTGCTTTTAAAATGTTTAATATATATACATACATACATATATATATATATATATATATATATATATATATATATATAATAAGGACAAGAACACAAAAACAAAATTTACATATTTGAGAAAGGATGTCAGAACGCGTTGACTAGAATATAAATGAGTTATGGAAATTCGAAAAAAATTGATTTAATTAAAAGAAAATTCATCAGTAAAATAAACATCCTGATGTTTAAGGATTTACGAAATGGATATATATATATATATAATATTAATAACGTATGAAAAAATAATTACATCAAATCGATACGCAGCTCATGAAAATTACAATAGAAATATTTAAATTGTTTTCGTTATGTTTCATTCAATGTCTTTAAATATTCCATCTTGATAATTGGTTGTGTCTATTGATTGTCGTTCTGTGGTTCGTTTTCGTTGCCTTTTGTGACTTGTGTACATGTTATACAATATTCTATGATTCAAATATATTACCAAGAAATGTAAAAACATATCACAATATGTTTAATTCCTAAAAGTATAAGAGTTTCTCATCCAAAATTATTTTTATTGTATAGTTGAGTCAAAATAATAAAAACGTTCTGCTCTAACCTGCTGAATTCTCTTTGAATTTTTTAATCGTATTTTTTTGATATTTTATCTGGTTTTGGTTTCAAGTTCTCATTTTTTGCTTAAAGCACCTAGGGGCAGTTTTGATCTTATAATATTCTTATATTTAATACATAGGCAACAAATAAAGGCAACAAAATTTATTCATTATCTGTGTATCAATCTCAATCTGTACTATCTGCTTGTACTTATAGGTCAGAAATTTGGTCACTGAATGGAAAAATTAAACAAAAAAAAACTTTTTATAACCCAACAAAGCATAGAAATATATATAATAGTTACTGGTTTGTATTATGGCTGGATTGGTATTTTTATAAACACTGTTTATATTAAGACATCTTGTTCAAGAACTTGCAATATAAAATATATCACTATTTATATATATATATATATATATATATATATATATATATATATATGTGACCCATCTAATATATTTCGTAAAGTTCTATAACCGGCAAAATGTACGACCTTCCGATTTGATATAGATAACAGGGTATAAGTTAAAATCAATGTTTGGGATAATTCTGAAACCGAATATTTACGTTATAACGTCGTTATACGAAATCCTTGAAATTAATGTGTGAGTTTTGTACATAAAACACATAATCGAATAATCGTAAATAGTATTTTATGTTTTTCTTAAAATAGGTTGGTAATTGAATACCGTGTAGTTTGTATCCTAACAATATTTTTTAAAAAAATAAATACAATACTTTTTTACAATCGTACAGGATAATATTTTAAACTAATATAAATTATCAATTGAAATAAAGTTTTACTTCGATAATTAATTTGAAATATTCATATCTTTTTCCTTATAAAATCTGATAAATTTCTGTATTATTGATGAATTCAACTTGGTTATAATTTCAAAAATTCAAATTAATCTCTTGAAAACTTAGAAACTATATAAATAATATATAACAGTGTTTCAAATTATTTTTTAAACTGACGATTAATCATATAGGAAGACGTTATCTGTCGAATTTTTTGATACAAAAATCATCTTTCCATGAATCCTCTAGCGATTATATTCGCATGCGAAACATATTTCTAATCTTAACAAAATTATTTTTACATTTTACTATTAAATATCTTTCTATATCATATTTTTTTAGTACGAACAATTTTCAATTATTCGATTAAGAAAACGTTACTTGATTCTTGATTAAATGTCAATATTGTTTTCGAAAAGCGATACATTTGATTGAAAATCAGTTTAATTACAGATAATTTTGCATGTAGACGTTGGTAAACTGAACGTCGATTCGTTAAGCAAATATTTTTTATTACATTTTTTTCTGTATGAATGAAACTGAATGTTAATCGATCGTCAAAGAACAATAATATAAAAAACGTCGAGTTATGTAGCAGCGTCGAAATTAATCACATTTACACAATCTCAATCTACATTAATTATATATCCTTTATATTTCCAACCCCTTTGTGCGGTCGACAATTTTTTGTTGTACTCTGTCAACTGCAATCATTGATATAAGTGCCAGCATGCTTTTACTGTTACTGCGTTTGGGGTGGAGTAGACGTAACTACCGTCATTTTAATACATATTTACACACACACACACAAATATATATATATATATATATATATATATATATATATATGCAATTATATTATTAAAATAAACAATGCTAAAAGCGTAGTATAAATATTTTATTCACTTCGAAAAATTCTTTTCAATATAATTTTTACACAAGGATTTTATTTATTTAATTTTTTGAATTATTCTCAGTATTTGTTTTTTAAAATAAAAATTCATTTATTGAATTTTGAGAATTATTTCTCTATGAATATATTTCCTAAAAAATTATACTAACTAATTATTTTCTTAGAATTGATTTCAATGCTAACATCGTTATTTTGAAGTTCTGTTGTCTTTGTTTTTAAGAAAAGCTCATATCTAAAAGAAGAGCTTATATCATTATACAATTATTTCATAGAATTTGTTCGAAAATAAAATTTTATATATATATATATATATATATATATATATAAAAGGAGAATAAATAAAATAGATGAAATAAGTAATAAAAGAACATATAGCTAGAAGAAAAGGCAATAGACGAACAAAAATAATTATGAAATTAGGACAAAGAGATAATAAGAGGTCAAGGAAGAGACTCCATCAAAAATGGAGTGATGAAATTGTAAAGAATAATGGAGATAATGGTTGAATGAGATTAGCTGTAGACAACAAATAATGGAAGAATCTTGGGAAAACATTAAGGAAGATCTAATGATATTCGATGAGAATTTCGCTCAGAAATAGGCTGATATAGGCTTGTAATGACATACATGTATGTGTGTGTGTTTGTATGATTTTTGTTCGACTATACATTTTTATTCCTAAAACGAAACGTTCTAGTTAATGGATTTTGTATTGATTTTAAAAAAGACATTTTATTAAATAAAATGATTGTATTGTTAAATAAAATCTTTTTTTAATATTTATGTATAAAATATATTTTTGTCCATTACTGGATGAAGGTTTTTTTCAAAAATTTCTGCTACGAATATTCCAAAACTTTTCTGTTTTATTTCAGACAGACGAATTTTCTATATCCTATCTATCTATGAATCTTTTCTTGACCTCTTCATGTCTTTGGATAGCTAATTAGTAATTTTTCTGTCCATCGGTGGTATCCTCTTCATGGCTAATTTCCATTTTAACTTTTAAATTCGGTGTACTTTCTAATCTACTTGTTTTTTCATTCTGTCTCTACGTGTAGTTCCTGATATATTTTTGGTTTTAAAAAATCACATTTTATTTAATTAAATATATTTTCGAAATATAAACTCAATATATATATATATATATATAATATTGATTAAATATTGATTAAATTATGTAATAAATTAAAAAATGCATTAATTAAGTACCTTTTAGTTTGATAATGAATCAATAACCAAATTAATAATTAAACATTAACATACAAACATTAAATCATTTTAGTTAAAGCTTTATATGAATTTTCTATACAATTACAAAAAAAATTATGTATTGATTTTTGAAGTTTATTGAATATACATAGTATCACACATAAATATATATATATATATATATATATATATATATATATATATATATACTGAATGAGTTATTTAATTCTAAGATTGGTTATTATGAAAACAATCTTTATATTGTATAGAGTCTTTTTAAATTAATAGAAAAATAAATTGATTGACGTACATTGTAAATTTTTTTTCGATATATATATATATAAATATGTTCAGAAATTTTTTTACAATGTACGTCAATCAATCTATTTTTCTAGTAAGTTCATAAAGACTACACAATGTAGACTGTTTTTATAATATATATAAGTATATGTTTTATTATCTTGTAATAAAATAGCTTGTACATTTTCATTTCTAATATTTCAATGAAATCCCTAGAACGTTTTTTAAATGTTAAAATAAACATTTCTTTTATTTTTAATTACACAGAATTCTGTTTAATTTATACAAAAAAAATTATATTAATTACTACATGGTATTAATTATAATTTAACATTTTTATGAAAAAATATGGTTAATATCTTTTTTTAAAAAAATCTTATAACATATTTATTATCCATAATGTTTATATATATATTTTTATTGTAATTTATGATATTGATTTTATATATTTTCATCTTTAACTGAATAGACTATAAATTTTTACAACCTGTTTTAAATCATTTAGATATTAAACGAATATTTTATTTATTTCATATGTACATAACGAACATTTTTAAATTTAATTAATTTTTAAACTAGTCTTTGACTAGTTGTTTTAAAAAACAGATCACGTTTTTTGTAATTTTTTTAACCACCATTAAATCACAATTTTTGAACCGTGTTTTATATAAACGATTTCTAAACATTAGAAATAATTTTAAATTATTTTTAACAGCATAGAGAGATATATACATACATACATATATAAATATATATGTATATATCAGTAAAAAATATTTACCTCCATTTTCGGTTTCTATTCTCAACAGAACCATTGTTTCAAGTACACACTTTACCGAACACCATTTTAAATAAAGAACATAATCGTTATTAAACGAGAATCGATCTTTTGACCGATTAGTGTTTCGATGCGCAAATTAAAGATGATCGCTACATTAAACAAGTCTGCACCTTTTCAGTCTCACACATTTTCACGGAGTTTCTTTTCCATATTCTCTTTAATATATATATATATATATATATATATATATATATATATATATATATATATATATCGATTATATAGAGCCAGTTTAAACGATTAAAACATTTAACATTTATGTAACACAAATATCAGGATAAAATGATTTTTTTTTCTTAAATCGAGATGAAAGTTTTGATGTTTTTAGACAATTTTTGTAATTACAATTTTTTTTATGATTGTTGAAATTGTAAATATGTAATTTTGAGATATACATATACAAAGGGATGTTTTTCATTTAATGTTAAAAGGATTGTATTGTAGAATATCGATTTTGATTTTCTAATAGTAGTTTTTTTGTAAAAAAAATGTATATTGATTAAGAATTGTATAAAAGCGAATAGTGTTCTAAAAGAGAGCAGAAAATTGGCAAATCAAGGTAGTTGTCCCGAATGTTCAAGCTATAGAAAGGTTGTTTTTTCTGTATCAGAACAGGAATATGACCTGGGCTGTTCTAGGATTTCTGTATTCATGCAGGATGTTTCGTCGTTTGTACCTAATGTGTATTTATATAGAAATTTGCGTGTAAAGCTGTGCGTTCGTACAAAACTTAAGCCGTGCGTGTACATCTCCATATAGACAGCCAAACAGACAGACAGATACCTTTTATCGTGAGATCCGAGTACCGATGCAGTTAATCGCGTTAATCATTTGTCGTGCACGTCGTTCGTATGTCGATGACCTGTTCTTGATATAAGCACGACGTTTCGTTCATCCGATACACAATAATTCACTCAAACTTTTCTACTGTATCACCACGCATTGCGAATTGTTGGCAGTTCTCCCGATTACCACTGTCGGAGGGTTGAAACGAAAGCGCGCATCAGCCGCTGCACCATCGACGCATGTCCGTACTCGGGAATTTTTCGATTGTTATCGATTGTGTCTGTTCATCTACTCTCGGGATACGTTTTTTCCTCGTGTCGTGTACGTGATTTTCTTGGATATAGGAGGTAATGTTTTGGAACACGGATCGAATGATTTAGGTCGAGAGTTCGAGATCAAACTCGTGATAGTTTTTTTTACATCTTTGTAATTGGAGTAAATTGATATTCTCTATGCTCAGAAAATAAACATGAATATTTGATCGGTGTACTTAAAAAAATGTTTAATTCGATTTACAAGTTTCATGAAAAAACATTTGTTTATATAATTGGAAAATAAAATAATATTAGAGGATATAAAATTCCAATATGTTCTAAGAATGGAAAATTATTTTCTTAAAATGGTTGTGAATTGGATTTCAACAGAATGAAGAAAAAAAAGATTCAGATTTAGCTGGAGTGAGTTTTTTTTTTTTTTTGGGGGGGGGGTTCGATTTCTAATTTAATATATTGATTTTTATTCAATTTAAGAATTCTTTATATGAATTTTCCATTTTCTGACAATGAATTAAATCAAAATAATTTTTTTTCTATATCCAAATTAAATTTAACACTTTTTATTCAATTCAATGTAATAAAACTGTTTATATTCAAACGATAGGAAAAATACGTTATTTTCAAACACGGAATAAACTTAGTATTTTTATGTAAAAAAATGTATATAACGTATAAACGATAACGAATCAAAAATCGTATCGTTGTGGTCAAGATTATCGATATGTGCAAGATAAATGGACTTATTATAGCTAGTACTATTGTTATTGTAGTTCGGTTTTGTCTGAGGTGAAATTATACTTTATCGTTTCCCGTTTTTGGCCTACACATTTTTCAAATGCTGGAATATGTCACGATATCGCTCTTTACATCCGTTCGTTACATGTACATAAATATATTTGTTGTATTAAAAACGTTTATTATTTATAAATAATTCAGATCGTCTAACCTACTTTTTTTCAAACAATAGAATTTTACTACAGATATACATATATAGAATATCAGTTTCGAATCTACTTCCTTCCTACATTTCTATTTATATAAATTATAAATAAAAATTGATATTAAAAATATTTGTTTCGTATTGGTTGTTTAATAATAATAATGTACCTGTTTAGAATAAATAGTTCATATAATAGATACTTCTTTCAGAATAACGAACCATTGGTTATAGAATAATTTAATGAAGGGATATGCAGAAGATTTTTTCCATTTACTTCAATTTTTTGAGTAAAAAATAATCGTGAAATTATTTTTATTTTCATCCATATAATCTATCATTGTTAACAATTCTAAAATATACATTTTTTAAATTGTAATATAAGGAACTATAAATAGACAAAGATTATATCTGGGTTTTTAACTGATTTCTTTTTTTGGATTGGATAAATGCAAATTTATTAGATTTTTTTGGAAAAGCTTTTCTCTGTAATTCAATAAAAATATTTTAAATTTTGTAAAGTTCTCTCCTTTTATTGCTAACCGTCGATCTATTCTATCAATTTTAAATGAAGTTCATAAAAATTAAATTTTGAAAAATAAATAACTAAGGCATGTAGTATAGTTATTAAAGAAAAAGCAATTTTGTGAGATTTTTACTTGAGTGCTGAGAAAGAATGTGGAATCTATATTCAATAACGAAAACATGAAATTTAGAAAGAATTAAAAATAGATTACTCATTTTGTGTTAAATGGTTATTTTAAGATAGACAGTTCTAGTGAATTGCTTGAATAGCTCAGGTGGGGAAGTATGGAGAATAGATAGAGATTTAGATTTCATCCATTCTAAGAATTTCTTTAGCATTAAGCAAGTTTTTCTTTAGCTTGTTTATTTCACCCTTTAATATTTCTCATACAAAATTAATTATTTTTTTATTATCCACGTTATCCACTGTTTCTTTTCTTCTTGTATACATATATAAAAAGTCAGTAAGTTTGTGTGAAAAACATGACCGATTGCGGTCCTGTCGAGGACCAGGCGTCGAGACGCTGCGCGTGTCTGCTTATCGCGCAACTCCACCCGCATCGACTGGTGTCGCCGCAGCTACCGCTAGTGGTTCACGAACCTATGTGCGCCAAGTATGAAGTACGAATGATGGATGAAAAAAATATAGCCGATATAATAAAATCTCTATGGTAACCAAACACACGGCGAGAAATGTACGTTCGCTACGCCCGTCTGTGTACGCGCGAAATTATTGTTCGGGGATGATGACCGATATGAAAATTATATATAAACATACAGACACATAAATATATATATATATATATAAAAGAACGGTTAGCGAATCGACCAAGCACTATCTCAATTCAGAGCATCGATTGACTAAGATAAGAGTGTATTATTAGTGTTGTCTTGGCGTCTTTGTTTATTTAAGACATGTTATATATAGCCATAATTCGATTGTATACATAATTTAGGGTTTATACACGAATGATCAGTTTATATTTGTAATGTGGGATTTTTCCTCATCCATCATATTCATCAGATTTTTTGTTAACAGATTATCATTTTTTTAAATAAACATTTTGATCATTTTTTGATGGAAAACAACAATAAAGCAACACTTTCAGGCATTTATTAAGTGTGGAAATTCGAAAATCTACAAAACTAGTATGAATACATTTATATCCAGTTGGGACAAATGTCTTTCGTTCGATTATTCTTATTTTGATTACTAAGAAATATTTTTTTAAAAAATATAGATATTTTAAGTTTTATTAGAGAATTTTTCGTTTCACATACAATTGAATAAATTGATTTTATCAATAAAAATATTTTGCAATTCGTATAAATCTATTTTGTAATAAAATAAGTGTTTATTTTTACAATATAAATTTAATGATTGGCTTATTGATAATTATTTTTTTAGTCATTTGATTTATATTAATTCAAAAGACTATAATAAATCTATTATTTATTTTTTCTTTATTATCAAATTTATTGAATATGAACGTTCGCCGGATATCCTTGTTAAAATTTATATAAAAAACCGCAATATAAGTAATTCATTTATTAAACTATTTTATTATTAAAATATGTACAAAGATTTTATTAAAAACAAATTATATACATTTATTAGAAAAAGATATAAATACATTTCTATAATTTATTATCGACATGAGTAAAATCCTAAAACTAAAACAGGTAAATATTTCTTTCTGTTATCAAGTTCATTAAAAACAAATAGCTTATTCCATTGTAAATGAAATTTAGTTGAATTCATAATGCTTCACCGACATTACCCGGAACGTATGTTACGTTATTATACCAAAACGGTAGATTGTTGTATGTCTGCACATTCTTCTTGATGTGCTTCAAGAATTTCCGTCTGAAATAGGTACCGAAAGCGACTGTTAAAACCGTCGAACAAAGAACCGCTATCGACACGATCATCAGCCACGGGTATCGTTCCTGAGATATCGCCGAACTCAATAGAACATCGAGATCTTTTTTCAGAAACTTGTTAACGATACAGATGAAAGTTTCGTTTATATAAATCTTATATTCTTCCTCACACTCGCATTTCTTTTCTCTATTACTATTTTCGCAAGAAATCTCTTTATTGGGAATACAACGATTATCATCGATCTTCCTGTACCCTTCCAAACAGGTACATATGTCTGGTTGAGTACATAATGAATTTATACAAGGTTGAGAACAGGATGGTTCGCATGTGTTATTCTTGAGTTCGAACCCGGGTAGACATTCGCAAGATCCCGGTTTATCGCAATAGCCGTTCGTGCAAGGTTCTTTACAAATCGGGCTACAAGTATCGTTGTTCATGTAGTAACCGTCATTGCACGCGCATTGTTCCGGTTTAGTGCAGTAACCGTTCGTGCAAGGATCTGTACAGATCGGTCGGCATGTGTTGTTTTCCAACAAATATCCATCGAAGCAATGGCAAGTATCAGGAGCGATGCATATTCCATTCACACAGACAGGCGAGCAGAACGCCTCGCAAGTTTGATGTATTCGTATGTATCCTTGCGAGCATTTACATTTACCTGGCGATAGGCACGTTCCATTTCCACAGTTTGAACAGACCGGTTCACATTTTCCACCGTTCCATTGATAACCTTCGAAGCATGTACACATTTCCGGTGCTGTACAAGTACCATTTCCGCAACCTTTTGAACAGTACGGTTCGCATGTATCGTTCCTTAGTTCGTATCCTTCGTGGCAGGCGCACGTGTCCGGTTTGTGACAGAAACCGTTTGTGCAAGGATCGGTGCAAATCGGTACACAGATCCCGTTTATCGAGACGTATCCTTCGAAACACACGCACTTGTCCGGCTTTTCGCAATTGCCGTTCAAGCACGGTGTTGTGCAGACAGGCACGCACGTGTTATTCTCCAGTTTGTATCCTTTGTTGCATTCACATATTTCTGGTCGATCGCAATAACCGTTCAAGCATCCATTCGAACAGTATGGCTCGCAAGTGTTGTTGATCAAAACGTACCCTTCGTTACATTCACAAGTTTCCGGTTTGTAGCAAAATCCGTTCTTGCACGGTGTTGTGCAAACAGGCACGCATGTATTGCTGTTCAGCTCGTATCCTTCGTTACATTTACACGTTTCCGGTTTGTAACAGTAACCGTTCTGGCACGGGTTCGAGCAATACGGCCGGCACGTGTTGTTGATTCGAATGTATCCGTCGAAACATTCGCACGTTTCCGGTTTGTAGCAGAATCCGTTCTCGCAAGGTGTTGTACAGATCGGCAGACAGAGGTTCTTATTAGAAAAGTAGCCGTAGTCGCATTTACAAGTTTCCGGCGAGGCGCAGTATCCGTTCTCGCACGATGCCGAACAGTGCGGCACGCACGTGTTGTCGACCAGGTCGTATCCTTTGTTACATTTACATTTTTCCGGTCCGTCGCAGTATCCATTCTCGCAAGATGACGAACAGACCGGACTACAAACTCCATCTTTCATCTCGTACCCGTCGTGGCATTTGCACGTTTCCGGGCTATCGCAGAACCCGTTCATACAGCCGGATGAGCAGTACGGCTCGCACGTGTTGTTCGATGATCGGACGTATCCTCGATTGCACGAACACCTGTTCGGAGATACGCAAATACCGTTCGTGCAATTCGACGTGCATTCAGGAACGCAGGTTTGGTCCTGGCGTTTGTAGCCGGCATGACAGTGGCATACGGGTTTCTTGTAAGAGCAATGACGGCCGCTGCACTGGACGTGGCAGTCGATTTCGCAATTGGATCGGGCGTAGAGTAACGTGAACGATTTACAACACGGGTCTACGTTTTTGGCGACGTCGTATGGGATTTGGTAGTTCCTTGAATATTCCGTACATTTTGTCAGTAGTGTGCAGAGGTCGGCGTGTGTTGGAGATCTTTGGAAAGAAAATAGAAATAAGAAATACGTTTTTGAATGAAATGTTACAAAAGATGGGTTTATTAAATCAGATTGTAATTTATTACATATCTCAATCCATAATTATTGAATTTGATTCGTATAGATATATAATTTTTTACAAAATATAATTATACATTATCGATGAGAATTTTGGATAAATAATAAAAAAGAAAAAACATATAATTTCAAACTTTTATTTGTACACGAATCGAATTTTGACATTAAATAAATAAATCTTTACAGCCTATGAAAAATTCAAGCCCAGTTTTTTTAGTAATAAATAATTTTTAATTCAAAATATGTAAAAAAATTTTCAAATTCTTGTATGAAAAAATCACAAAAAATATATTAAATAAAATCACAAAAATTTATAACACGTTTAATAAAAAAAATATATTTTTTTAATATTTTAAGATATATTTATAATAGGATTAACTTTAATTTTTTTATTAATTCTAATAAAAAACACTACTGAGTAGTTTTGACAATGACGTACTTTATTCGATCTGTACATTTGAACGAATCTCCAAACGTAAATCCATTAATAGATACAACAAACACAAAAAAAGTCGATTTGAAAATTCGAGACATCTTTACAAATGTGTATTACATTCCACCGTTTCACCACAGATCCGAAACGATCGGCATTCCATATATGACTAATTGTAAATGTTTCTATATCTCGAATTAACCGACACTTTTTTTTAATATATATATATATATATATGTATATATAATATGAGAACTGATTGTTGTTGACGCGGAATGTGATAACGTTTATTTTTTTCCGTTATCGACGTCCTGCAGTGGCGTGTCCGTTGTTTTTTTCCCTACGTTCGATAAAAAAATCGGATGCTGTGCGTAAAAAGTTGACGCATAATAATCACTTGAATGAATTTTGTCTGTCTGGTTTATAAGTAGATCAGTATTTAAAAAAAATTGAAAAAAATATTTTAAAATACTATAAAAAAATATATAAACATTTATAGAGTTGAATATTTGGTACTAAAAGTGAGAGATAGAAGTAAAATTCATGCTGCCCAAATTTATTATATAAAATAGAATAGATAAGAGACATATATCTATGTGATTGAAGAAAATAGGTATTTAGCAAGGAAGATGGAAAAATTACATTATTAGAAGAAAGAAAGAAATTGAATGAAAGAGATTATTAAAAGTACAAATAACATTTAAGTTTAATACTGTGAAAAAAATCCTTTACTCTCTTTCTTTATTTATATCATCATTGTCAAAGTTTGTACCAATACATTATTGGGTGAAAACATCATTGAATACAACTAGGTTTTCTAAAATGTTTTGAAAAGAATTTTATATTTTTTCTTGTCCGTCACTAATCTCTTCCAACTCTCATTTATATTATTCTTCATAATTTATTCTATATATTTTTGATAAAATTCTTTTCTATCTCTTTATCTTCTTGTCTTCATTCCAAAATGATATTTGCCCACCTATTGTCTTCTCTGTTTGCTATGTGCCTTGACTATGTCCATTTGAGTGATTTTATTTTTTCTCTAATATCAGTTACATTTTTCTGTTTCCTCCCCTCTCTTATCTGTTTATACATACACACACACACACATATATATATATAAATCATATATATATATATATATATATATATATATATATATATATATATATATATATATATCAGCCCACTATTAAACGAAAGACTCATAAAATATCCCTATCTATTTTTAAATGTTTTTTCGTTGCTATAACTTCCCCCAAAATAATTCCTACCCTGAGATCCAAATGATTGGCTATACTCAATACTCACGATTCTGAGCAGATGAATTAGTTAGAATTTTTTTTATTCAGGGTTTACCTTCTTAGGTAGAATGCTTTTACCTCATATAAAAGTCCTATCTGCACTATTTAGAGTACTTCTTAATCCAATCTTTACCTTTTAACATGTTTAGCTTGTATTATCATATCAGTAACTAAGCTACCATTGGGATAGCTTTTAGGGTTGGTTCTAAGGATATATAAGTTTCATCAACAACGACTTGGTCTTGTACGCTTTAGGTACACTATACACACATACTCACAATATATATATAAATATATATATATTAAAAAAATGATATTTCTTTGATTTGTAAAAGTTTCACTATGTCCTATTTTTGTTATCATATTTTTCATCCTTTAATTCCAATCTTTTTATTTTTTAAAACATAAAATTAATAATTCATATTATTTCCAGTAAATATTTTTATGAATATTTAGAATCGTATAAACATATGTAATCAGTGAATGATTTTTTTATATATTAAAAAATATGTATACTTGTCTACAGATTTCAAATCGCCGCTTATAACATGAATTTGTGTCCATAAACTTCTAATCTCTGTTACAACTACCATAGTTTTATAATTATTTCAAATAATATTAAAATATCGTCTAAATAAATAAATGAAAGCAATTTTGTATATATAACTGAAATATATCTGAAAATAAAATACGAAAACAATCAGAAAAACAGAAATTCTCCACTTCATTCATTTATTGATTAAAATTAGGAATACAAAGTTATTTTATTGACCAGGTTATGAAGTAGAAGTTTTATAATTTTTTTTACATTAAATGATCGATTATTGAAATTAATTTTGATATGTAATCAAATTTGTGATTGAAAATTGGTTCAACAGTCGATTATTTAATGTGTGAAATTATCCAGACTCAGACTATGAGAAAATATGTGATTTTTTATAATTAAATAAAAAATCGGACATCTTACGAGCTAAAATGAAATCGGTTATACAGACTTAAACTACTAGGTCAGATATTTGATTATACAGTTATGTTTGCATGGACATTAATTATTATAATAGCAAACATAATGAAAACTTAGAACATTTAGATTGAATTTAAACGTTTTGAACGTCGATCACGCACGATTCCTTGGAAAGTGTCGGATTGTTGTTGAACTTCTTCACTGTAAAACAAATCTAAATGAAATTCCACAATCAGTTCATAACTTTATTCGAACTACTTACCATATTTGGTCTTGTTGATCGTGACCACTTTCGAGCCATCAACTGGTACGAACGCAAGACGAAAGAGATATCCTTTCTTGATATTCTTCTTGATCCAGAAATAACGAACTAAGCGATGCATGAAGAAACATAGGAGAAACAGACACCAAACCAAAAGCAGGAAGAAAAGAATGTCGCTGAAAATTAATCGAAATGTAATATCAGAAAGAATCGAATAATTGAATCGATCGAGTTTACATTTTAATCGTAAAGCTGGTATCGCGGACGTAGATCAATACTTCTCCATAATCCAGGAACGGATGCATCCCGCCGTGGAACTGTAACAAAAAGAAAAGAGTCGTGTATGTATTTTATTATTGAATATCAATCGAATTTCTTACGCCGGTTACGAAGTTGATCGACATAAGCATGGAAAACATGAGCAGATGCAAGGCGATATAATGTAAATTAGCCATTTCTTCCTGTTTCCTCAACATTTCTATGAGACGTTGTTCGGTGAACACCTGATCTCCTAAATAGAAGCTTCTCATCGTTGCAGTGCACGTAGACAGATCGTTGAGTATAAAAGAACTGACCCAGAGAGACAGAGACGCGCACACGCGAGAGAAATGAGACGAAACGATGTGGATTCCACAAAAGTTCGACAGGTTTTCGTTCGATGATTGAATCTTGCGGCCTTTTATAGCAAACCTGGTTTGTTTATAGTAAAATGCATACGCACGTGTGTCGTCTGTCCTGTGAATCATTGCCATTGTGTATGTTCGAAAGACGCCAATAAATTTATATTTTTGAATAGTATTTTGTCTATCTTACTTCGTTTTCGATTCGTTTGCAGTTTTTGTGTTTACATAAACGAGCACTTGACGACAGAAAAATCATTTCAATTGAAATTTGTCACCAATAAGATTCATAGAAATATCTGTTATCGATAGTTTATTTTGAATCGATGTACACACACACACACACACACACACACACAACACATACACACACATCTTCCATCAAATTGGAATTCATCTTCAAATTAAAACTTATTGAATTTTTGTAAAAATGTATCGTGAGGAAAAACATTTATTTAATAGAAAAAAATCATACATTATGTAAAAATGAAAATAATTTCGAATTATATTTATTTTTAACAACATACAAATACCATTTTTATCTTCCATTAATAAATTCTTTAATCCTAGCTCTTTTTTTACATTTTCTTAAAATCTATTCTATTTTTTATTGCATATTTAAAAGATATTAAATCTGTGGATAATTGATACAGTTTGTCTTTCAATTTATTTTCCTATAGAATTCATTTCAGAACAAGTATTTAGATTAGTGATTATAATTGAAACCTGTATTCAGAATATTAATATATAATTGATTATTATATTATATCAGTTGAGGAATCAGAATTAAGTTCTGTAATATGTGGAAACTTTAACAATAATACCATTTATTTAGATTTCTATAATTTACCTTTTTTAACAATTACAATTTTTATAAAGATTTGTAATTTTTCCAGAAAAAAAATTACTTTTATATGTTTTATGTCAAAAAATCAACTGAATTACTTAACCTACATAGAATGATTATTAATAAATATAATATTGTTTTATGAAAATATATGTTATGTTATTTCATTTTATTTGTTATATATTTGTGTGGAAGAATGCGACTTGCTTTTGATTATTTTTGTTCTTTATCTTATTCAGGACATAATGGATTCGTTACTTCAGCGAATTCAACTGTAAATAAATGAAAATAGTTCAGGAATATATATATATATATATATATATATATATATATATATATAAATTGATTGGAAATTCAAAGTTCTAACCAAAGATGTATGAAACAGAAACATGAGTGGAATAAAGGAAAAAGTATTTTATTGTCAAAAATAGAAAGTTTTGGGAGAGATCTTCATCTGGCATAGGGTTGAAGGATGTTGATAATGATTGATATATTTGTATATTATTATTTTATTGACCGGTTTAATGTTTTATTGTATATGATTTTTAGTATTGAAAAAATGACTTACCATTCAAATTTCTATTTGAAAATATTCGTTTTTTTATTAAAACAATTATTACGCTTAATATGATTAAACAGAGAATTACAGTTGGAATAATAATTATTGTTGTTGTGTTGTGGATTCTGGAAATGAAATAGAAATTTATTTAAAACATACAGTCATTTATTTATAATAATATCAATAGATTTTGTATATAAATTTCATTCGTTAGGGAGAAGCTACAGTATTGTGTGTATTGAAAAATAATTTAGGTTATAGAACGATCAGAATATGTTTCATTTATAATAATTAATAATACCGTGAAAATATATGGCTATCCAAATGTGAAGCATAGATTTGTATTTTATTAAAAAGAAACCTGTGTATAATTTCTTTTTAATAAAACACAAATCCAGTCGTCACATCGGAATGACCCTATGTATTGATATATTATTTGAAACATTTACTAACCTAGAATCTCCTTGTTTGAGCGTCGATCCATTATCTTTATCGCAGACATAGCTATTCGTCACGTTCAGAATATATCCTTCGAAACATGTACAAATTTCTGGTTCTGTGCAACGAGCATTAACGCACATTTCCGTACAAATTGAATCGCACTCGTACGTGTTATTCTCTCCCAGTTCGTACCCCTCGTTGCATTCGCACGTTTCGGGTCGTACGCAGTTACCGTTTATACAAAGTTTGGAACAGATTGGATCGCATTGATGAGGAAATTCGTCGTTCGGTCGATATCCTTCGAAACAGGCGCACGTTTCTTTTTCTTTACAGTAACCGTTCGAACACCCTTTGCTGCAGATCGGATCGCACGTGTAAGCGTTCGTTTCATTCAAGCGGTACATTTCGTCGCAAGTGCACGTTTCAGGTCCTGTGCATTTCCCATTATGACATTCTTGCGAGCAGACAGGATCGCATACGTGAGGATTGGTTTCGTTCTTAGAGTATCCTTTCATGCACGTGCACGTTTCCGGACGAGTGCAGATTCCGTTGATACATTCTTGTGAACAGATTGGATCACAAACGAAAGAACTGTTCGCAGTTAATTTATATCCGTCGAAGCAAGTGCACGTTTCCGATTTTGAACAGAAACCGTTTATGCATTCCGAGGAACAGGTCGGTTGACAAACAGCCGTACTGTTTTCTTCTAAGCTATGACCATCGAGACATTTGCACGTTTCTGGTTCTACGCAGATGCCGTTGACGCATCCTTCGGAACAGACCGGATCGCAGAGATACGCGTCCTTATCGTTTAAAATGTATCCATCGTTGCATGTGCAGTTTTCAGGATCTGTACAGATTCCGTTCATGCAACTTTTCGAACAGACCGGATCGCAGAGATACGCGTCCTCATCGTTTAAAATGTATCCATCGTTGCACGTGCAGTTTTCAGGATCTGTACAGATTCCGTTCATGCAACTTTTCGAACAGACCGGATCGCAGAGATACGTGTTCTTATCGTTAAAAATGTATCCATCGTTGCACTTACACGTTTCCGGTTCTGTGCATTTTCCATTAACACATTCATGGGAACAGATTGGTTCGCATACAGAATTGCTACCGTTCGAAAATCTGTATCCGTCGAAACATTTGCATTCGTTGGGCGCCGCACAAAATCCGTTCGTACAATTCTGCGTGCATTCCGGTATGCACACGTGGTTGGATTGCATCGTGTAGCCGGTGTTACAGGAACACTTGTTCGGTTCCACGCAAGTCCCGTTCACGCAATTCGGCCAACAGATCGGTCGACAAATATGTGGGTTGGAAGTTTTCTCGTAGTGGATATGACAAGTACACTTGTTCGGCTCTGAACAAACGGAATTTTGGCACTGAGGTTCACAGCGTGGGATGCAGTGTTTGTACGGTTTGAAATTTAAAATGTATCCGGCACAACAAACTAACTCGCTTCTAAAATTCATGAATGTCTGGAAAAAAATCCATTATTTTAGGGTTAGTTGATTTGGATATAAAACAAGTTGAATATCCAATCGAAAAATTGTTGTGAATTCGTTTTTTATGAAATCTACAAAAAATATTCGATTGGAATATTTAGAAAAAATATCATATGGTTATTGATTTTTTTTTTTAAGAAATGTTTCATTATTTTTTTATCATTTTTGACCAAATGAGATAATCAATTTCGATAAATGTGATGAATATTCGAAATTAAATGAGATTTTAAATCACTTGCCACATTTTTCCAAACGTCGACGTATTTTGTTGTTTCGTACGAACATGATCGCCAAAAAACCTTACATCTAGCTGTGTAAGGAACAATTCTCGATTCTCTCATCTTAATGTATTTGGTGTCTCTAAATCTACAACACGAACGAATATTTTTATAAATATGTGATAGCATGTTCAATTATAACTAAACATTCGACATAAAACACTAAATAACAATCATTTTATCCCATTTCAATTTCCCATTATTTTAATAGAAATAAAAATACTTACGGAACGCTTTCATATTTACTACACGCTTCAACTACGTGTATTAAATAGATGTAGAGTGATACTGCAGTCAACGTGTACGAAATTTTCATGTTTGTTTCGAATAAATCGTCGAAAATGTAATTTTCTAATACGAGAAATATTTTTCACGTTGACTTCTCGGACAATTCGAACGAATACTCTCATTTCGGATGCGCAGTACGAGATTTATATTCTAACAGATAATTGTCTCTTGATAATGTTGAATTGTCAAAGAATGATAATGAACGTATGTAAAGAGATACGAATTCACATTTATGTATTATATCAGTCGATTAGTTTTAGAGAAAAAAAGTACACGGAATGTTTAGTTTGAAACGATTTTTTTTATCAAAAGATATAAAAGTATTAACGTATATATATTTCTATGAATGATTGGTATATTTGTTTATTTCACACGAAATCTAAATAGGAAAAGATTTCATGCAAGTGAATCATTCAGTTCAACAGTGCAAGATTTTATAAAAATGTTCAATATTGTTTACGTTATTCTTTGATGTCCATTTCGATTAAATTAGAGCAAAAATTATCCGATTAATGACTTATGACTAAAATTTTACTCGTGTAAAATGAGTTACGATTAATTAATTAATCGTTCAGACAATTGATTTGAAATTAATCGTTTTTAAATCAATCTGTGACTAACATCTAAAAAAATAATCATTAGTCATGATTAACTTTTTAGTCATTAATCGTTTTAAGCGATTATTAAAACGATTGATTGTAATATTAAAAACTGTGCAATATTAATTAAATACAATATTATTTTCATAAGACTATTAATTAAATTGTAATGAAAAATTATAAATTGAATAAGTGGTTATTGAATACTTTTATAAAATCTTATAATTTGATACAGTATCAAAATATATAGCATCGGTATTTAAGATTTATATTGGTCTTTTGTACAGAAACTCAAATACAATTAAAAATTAAATCTATCGAACTTACTTTCGGTCTTATTTCTAACTTTGGTATGTTTTGAAAAAAATATAACACAGCACATTCAATAAAGAACGTTAATAAAGTTGAATCATATACATATAATTTTTTTCGTTCACTGAAAATAGTGTATAAATAAAAAAAGATGTATTTTTAAAAATGATTTATTAAATAAATTAATTACAAACAAATTCATTAAACATAAATTAATGCATTAATTATAAACAGTATAAAAAATAAATTAATCGATTGTATTTATATAATTTGATTTGATTAAACTTGGTGTTGTGAGATCATGTTTATTTCTTCAGGAACGTTTGGAGCTAAAATAAAAAATATTATTATGAATCATCTAATATTTAAACTGTTCAATATAGTTCATGTTTTAAATATTTATTATTTACAATATTAATATATTTGTATATTATTAGCCTAAATGAGACTGAAAGGTTTACACTTATATTTAATTGTTTATTATCATTTATTATTTTTTTACTATGCTTCAGTCTCATTTGGACTACTCTATAAAAAATTAATAATCAATATTGATAACGAATTATAATTAGAGTTAATTTTTAGTGTATTTTAATCGAATTTATATTTAATATTTGTTTTGTAACTGTGACGAATTCACTATTTCACAAATGAACTATCATCTCAATGTCACAAGATATCAAAAAAGTGTACAATAATTATTTATTGTATAAAACGAAAAGGTGAGTAAGAAATAATTATTGAATTTTTTGTCAATATTTTTCAGTATTGAGGTGATAGTTCATTTATCTAAAATATATTTATATCAGGAGAATATTTTAAATATTATATTTTAAATATATTTTCTTGTTTGTTTTCTAACATTTAAACAATTTTTCTAGTATCTAATGTCAATTAAATAGAATTACTTACTGGTATCATTTTTATCCATGTTACTTATTCTCTTATATATTACTATCATAAGTATAATTGATGCTAAGACCAATGTAAAAACAACACATACGAAGATGATCATTCCTGCGATCCTGAAAAAATATCAATATTTATTATTAATATAAATCTGTATGTGTAATGAAAATAAAATAAAATACAAGGTATTGAACAAAATATAAATATTTCTATAAAACAAGATAGGAAATGAAAGAATTTTTTACTTTATTAAAATAATATATTCTATATTTATCATCTATTAATTAGTAGATTAAGTAGAAAGATTCGATAAAGTTGTACAACAAACAGAAATGAAACTGTGGTAAATTCACTTTCATACAAATGAAATATCATCCCAACACCGTAATGTATTTTAAAAGTGTTTAATAATTATTCATTATTGATTAATTGGCGTTGGGGCAGAAATTAAACTTTTATTTTTTAAATTATTTTACAATTTTGTTAAGAACATAAAGAAATAATATTTAAGTGATTCTGTAGAAATTGGACTGTTGATCTTGTAGTTAACTTTTTTTATTTTATAATTTTATACTAGGTTTTAAAAAAATCATGGATATTTTTATTTTGATAATGGAATAACAATAATAGTTTCTGTTTATAACTGAACATTTATAAAAATTATTATATTTTAATTTGAATTTAAAACACTTTTCTTAGAAAGGAAATGGTTTTAACATATTGGAATAATAGGTATAAACGATTATATTTTCAATAACTTTTCTATATAGTTTTCTTTGTTAATAATTAATACTTCTATCATTTCTATCAGAGAAAGGAGAAACTATTTTTTGACTAAAGTTTTCTTATACTTCCCGTTCACACTTTCCAAACTCTCTCAATTGATCTACTCAATCATTTCACACGATTAATTATTATAACATACCGTATGCTGGTTTTTTTCGTTTGAAGATTCTTTTCACTTTTGAAAACGTGCACGTTGCACACATAACTGTCTGTTTTGCTCAGAGCGTATCCGTCAAAGCACGTGCACGTTTCAGGTTCTGTACAAAGTCCGTTCGTGCATGTTGTCGAACAGAATGGAATACATTGGAACAAGTTGCTCGTGTTGAAAATATATCCTTCGTTGCACACACACATGTCCGGTTTTAGACAATTGCCGTTGATGCACGTGCAGATCGGATCGCACACGCGCGGATTTTTGTCGTTCGGCGTGTACCCCTCTGAACATTTGCACGTGTGCTCTTCTGTACAAAATCCGTTGACACATTCATCGCCACAATCCTCTTCGCAAACGAAACGGTTCGTTTTACTGAGCTTGTAGCCGTCATCGCACGTGCACGTTTCTGGTGCCGTACATTTTCCGTTGAAACATTCTTCTGTACAGTTCGGTTGACAGAAACGATCCACCGTTTCGTATCCCTCTAAGCATGTGCATGTGTCCGGTGCGGAACAATATCCGTTAGTGCACGGCCTCGTGCAGATCGGATCGCAAACGTACGAATCGTTTTTGTTCGGTCTGTAGCCACGACGGCAATCGCACTCCTCAGGACCGACACACTTTCCATTGACGCATTCTCTCGTGCACGTTGGATCGCAGATATACGGATCATCCTCTTTCGGATGATATCCTTCGTTGCACGTGCACACGTCCGGTTCGGTACACGTGCCGTCGATACAATCCTCCGTGCATTCCGGATCGCACACGTATGGATTTAAATCGTTCGACTGATATCCATCATCGCACAAACAGAACTCAGGGTCCGAACAGTGCCCGTGCACGCAGTCTTCTGAACAGATCGGCTCGCATGTCGTCGTGCTGTTCCCTTCGAATTCGTATCCAGGCAGACACGTGCACGTGTTTGGCTGCAAACAGATTCCGTTCACGCATTCGACGTTGCAGACTCCGTGGCACGTGGTCGGATCGTCTTTGCTCATCACGTAGCCTTCGTTGCACGTGCACGTGTGTGGTTTGGTACATTTTCCGTTCTTGCATCCGTCGTGACAGATTGGTTCGCATACGGACGTGCTGTTCGCTTCGAACTTGTACCATTTGAAACATTCGCACGTTTCGGGCGCCGAACAAATACCGTTCACGCACTCGTGCGAACAGATCGGCGTACACTCGTGCGTGCTCTTTTCTTTCAATTTATAACCGACGTCGCACGTGCAAGTGTCTGGACCGGTGCATTTTCCGTTTATGCAATCATTCGAACAGGTTGGATCGCATGTCGAAGAAATTGAAGTACTAGGAAAAAAGAAATATAAAATTAGTCATTTATTGCACAAAAAATTGAAAAAAAACTCGTAATTAAAATTTACTATATATTTCACCCTTAAACTTGGCATAGAATTCGACTCTACTACAAAACAATAAAGCAAGATGCAAGCTATACTTGAGATGAATGACAAAAATAAATCGAATTAGAAACATAGCTATAACAGCTATGTAATAAGAATAGAACAAATTCAAAAACCAAACCAAGCTTTTGAACCTCCTCCAGAAAGGGAGAAGGAAAAGATGGAGAAATATATATATATATATATATATAAATGGATAGAAAGATGGTTGTTGCTATTGCCATATGATAAAAAAATATATTCCAGTTTTGATCTCTACTAATATTATTGAATCTTGTAGTACAAAAAATATTTGAAAAGAATATAAAATATTTGATTTATATTTTCTTATAATTCTTCCACGAACTTATTTTAAGAAATTATAAATGTTTATAATTCTTAATAATAATTTTTCAATTAATAAAAATCAATTAAGAAAACAAGTTATGTTTGAATTAACTTTTGATGATAATACGATATTGACTTTAAGATTTTTTATAAATATTTTATATACAAACATAATAAAATAATATATTTATTTACAAAAAATAATTACAATTAACTTTTGTTAAATTCATTCACTTTTACGTATACGTAAACATAATTACACGGTTTTCGAATAATTATTTATATTCTAGAGAAAATTAGAACCACTCACCCATCTTTTGTCGTTTTAATACAATCCTTATCGACACCAGAAACACAGACACATGACACTAGCACAAAAGTTAATGTTAAAAAAATCATCTCAACAATTGCGTTATTCAAAATTATGTCTATATAGCGACAAAAAAATATGATATGAATAAAAGTTTGTTATTAGAGTTTCATTACGAATTTCATATCTAATATCAGCACAGGAAAATTACGCAGATTAATAGGATGTGCATATTTATTCCACAAAAAGATAAAAAAATCACGGTATTTTTGATAAAAATGTATTTTTTTATTAGTCATCGGTGTTTGCGTTTTCGAATGAAATGTAAATAATTTTGCAATAATTGGTTTGATAAAGGATATTTTTTACAAGGAAAATAGTCGTTGTAAATAAATATTTTTTTTATTACTTGAATAGATTTAAATGTACAAAATAGAACAAATTATTGAATCAACGAAATAAGTAAACAACATTCAATCAACGAAAAATAAATAAATAACGTATTATTAAACACGTTGAAAAAATACAATACAGAGACAATTTGAAAATGAATTAGTCGAGATGAAATAATTATGAATTGATTCATTAGATTTGGGCGTTGTAGATTGGATTCGCAATATCAATCGAATTGGAATTTCCTGAAAATAAGACACATTTTAGCACACCCACATGTATATATATATATATATATATATATATATATATATATATATATATATATATAAGATATCAACGAAAATTGAGTTTGACATTAAAAGAAATAATTTATTTTTCAGTAATTTTTCACAGAATCATTTTTATTTTAGTTTCGTCTATGCAATTATTCTATCTTTAAAAAAGCATTATATTTGTTCATAAATTATAAAAATATGTTTAATTTGAAAATGTTATCATAACTGAAATATTCACTTTTATTTGTATTATTGTTTGTTCTTTACCCCAAAAATCTTTTATACAAATGTTTATTATATTAAATATGTTGATTGTGTATAATAATCATATTTGTTTAATAACTGATATCAATTCTATATCGATCCGTACTTACCTTGTAATTTGCGTTCTAAAAATGTAATTTTCTTATACATTATTCCAAGTGCCACAAATGCGATCAGGAATAAAACCGTAAATATTAAAAAGGTCGCTATATTGATTGGAAATCTGGAAGAAAATAGAGTTTTATATATATATATATATATATATATATATAGCTAAAAGAGAAAACAATAAGCGTGTAAAAATTATTGTATTACGAAATTGCGAACAAGATATAAGAAGAGAATAAGGAAGAATCTTTAATAAGATGGAGAGATGAAATTGTGAAGTACAGTGGAAATTATGGTTGAATGAGATTATTCGTGTATAGAAATCAGTGGAAGAATCATGGGAAAATATTTAAGAAAAATCAGTAACATTCGATGAGATTTTCATCCAGTTTTGAGTTGATATAAGGCTTTTACAATAATGCTAATGATAAATACAAGATCATACACATACAAGTCTTGTATTTAATCTTCGTTATTTTTTTGAATAAATTATAAAATGTTGAATTCTTTAAACAATGTATTTTTTAGTTGAATCAATTATTTATCGTTCTTACTTTTTTTATAAATATTTTTCTAGCTATTATTTTCAAGAAAAATGTATATAAAAAAACAATTATTGAATTTCTTTTAGATATGAAAAATTCAAAGTTTGGTTTTATTTTTTGATTTGTTTGTTTGGATTAATGTCTTGTTTTCTGTATTATTTCTAAATGTGTTAACTTGAATACGAAAAAGCATAAAAATTAAATTTTTAGAGAGTTGAAAAATCATATATACATGAAAGATTTTTCAAATTAATCAACTGATTTTTATTTTGGAGTTAGATTAATATTAAAGAAAATCTTTAGTAGTTAACAAGAACAGTTTATGAAATTAATCTGCAGTGTGAAATAAAATACAATCAATTAAATAAATACAAGTGAAATTTTTGTTGATTTAATAAGAGTACTACAATCATAAATTTGATTTTTTAAAAATATATATTTTTTAATTAATGTACGGTTTTTATTTTTATAGATATTTATATTTATGTTGTTACTTGTTTATTTTTTTAAATAAAAATCTATTGAAAAGACACACTTGTAGAATCTTGTATTTAAAACAACGAGAACAATCAGTCATTGTTCGAGTAATAAAAAAATACCTGTTATTGAAAATAATAACATTTTATGATTTATACAAAAAAATCGAACGAGTTTGAATAGATGTTTCGTAATATGTGTATGTTTGTTATGAACATTTTATATCGTAATGAATTTACAAGATTATAAAAAAACCGCAGAATATTTCCCAGAGACCTGATGTGTCAAATCGAAAAAAAACCTACATGTAATTATTTTTTTCCATGTCTATTTTTTCGTGTTCATAATTATTATTTATCAGCTGATCGTAATTTTCAGTTAAATTTTTATCACAGACATAACTATCGGTTTCATTCAAACTATATCCATCGTTACACGTACAAGTTTCTGGTCCTGTACAGAACCCATTGACGCATATCTGCGAACAGCTCGACACGCAGACAAACGGGTTATCTTCGCTTATTTCGAACCCTTCATAGCACGTACATACGTTCGTTTCTTTGCAATCGTCGTCTGTACAATTATGACGAACGATCGGTTTGCAAACATCTTTGGTTAATGTTTCGTTAGATTTGTACAAGGTATGAGTTGAGGAACAGTCATCATCGGTCGGGTGCGTGCAGAACCCGTTACTGCACGAATTACTACAACACATGTTCATGTTTTTCGTACATTGGCACGTGTTCGGTGCGACGCATATGGAATTTACGCAGTCTGGCGTACATTCTGGGACGCATCGTTGTTTCTGATCGTTCTCGTGTTTGTATCCATCACAACAGACGGTCTTGGTTCGAACTTCCGTCCGAATCTGAAATCATATTCATATAGGTTGGAGATCGATGTCCAAAATTCAAATCTTGTTTAATACGAATTATTATCTCAAAAATACAAGACACTATAAAAGGTTTCGAGTTGTTATGAATTTTTAAAGATTTATTACAGTGTTATAGTGAAACTGATATAGATTTTAGAATAGAGTACTTTGTTGGTGATGGCATGACTATTGAAATGCGTATCAACTTGAAAACAACAATAAACAATTATTGAATGTTTATATGATATATTGTTGGGATAATAGTTCATTTGAAAAAAATTGTTTAAAAACACAATAAACAATCTATAAGTAATTTTTAATTAAATAGATTTTCTAACGCAATGGTTTGATAATGATGACATTGCCATCGAAATACGTTTTATATAAAATAAGCAAATTGTTCTAATAGTATTTATAAATCACCAAAAGTCACCTACCACAATTTTCTGTGATATTTTTTTTTGTATTACGATAAATTTTATAAACTTCACGAATTAATTTCAAACATCTTACCTTTCTTGTAGGCACTTTTCGAACTGAAGTTTTGGTAAATTCGCATTCAAATAACAAATAACACCATTTGTAATATTTTTCCGTAAATGTTTGAAAAATATGATCGTGTACTAGATGGGAGTACCTATAAAATAATCCTCGTGTTAAATAAAATTCCAGTATATACTTATTTCTATCTAACCTACATTGTTTCTCTTCATATGTAATTATATTAAAACTGAATAATGTATCTGGTTAATTGACAAATATGATAAAATTTAAATTATACTTACGTTTCTGTTATTGTTTTATTACAAGCGTCCGTTTGATCGAATATCACAACACTTAATATTATAAAAACCAGATAATAAATTATGTTCATTGTTAATTAATTAGTTTATTTTAATTTAGATGATTTGTCTTTGTACACGACATGCTTGACACTGATACGTTAAAAAATGTACAATAATTTTATTTCCGTTACCACGATAAAAAATTAATCATTTCTCGGAGTAAATATGCTAGAGTTTATAGTCCGTTTAAATGATAAATTCTATAACCATTATCACATGGAAAAAATATACTAAATTTTTATGCAAATTTTTAGAAACGATGTCCTCTGAAAGTTTTAAAAGTACGATATATTAACTATTTGAAGAATATCAAATACCGAATTAAAATTGATCTATAGGTGTAAATAAATTAGAATTATAAATCGTTTAAATATCTGACTTAAATTTCGTTCTATCGAGTTAATTATTTGTATGTATATTCAGTATGTTGAAGTTTAATTTGAATTAATTACAACTTACTTAATCTTCATTCACAGTGTAAATTTATTCTTTTAAAAATCAATGCTTTCAAATTTCGATAAAATTTTACTCAGCAAAATTCATGAATCGCTTTTAGATATAATATTAATACGATGTTAATTTCAATTTACAAATTATTGATATCATTTAAAACAATTTGAAATGAAATTTGTACAAAAATTAAATCGTTGGAATGTTTAAGAAACAAGTCAATGTATATTTTCTGTAATCAGGTGATTTTTAAATAAAAATCTGGTTAAAAATACAAAAACAGTTTTTCTTTCTCTGATTTCAAATATGGAATTAGAAAATTTATAACCTCCTTAATTCATATTTATCGTTTGCTTTTTTAATTATTCTTTTAAAATCATTTTATTATGATTATTTAGCTTTTTGGTGTTGTTTTCAATTTTGTTCAGAGATTGATTATTCACTCATTTCATTTCAAATTTGATCCTGGAATGGTATTCACATATTATATATATATATATATATTGTCTTAAATATACATAGTTACTAACTTTTCTATTTTTCCTTTTAATTCTAATAGAAATATGTATAAGATTCAATTTTTCTTTAAAGACCAGGACTATTTGGTTATCTGCAAAATAAAGGGTATAAATGATATTATCATTCCCATATTTCCACATTTGCTTTTCTATGTTTTCAAGGGTTATTCCAAGTATGTCTCGAGTAGTTCCAGTGAGAGCTAAGACTCCTACTTGAGTTCTTTGATAATCTAAACTCTCTGCAAATTTGCTGTTCACTGTACTATCTTATTTTTATATAGATTTGTTTAGTCAGTTAGCTTTTATATTATCATACTTATTTATGAGTTAAAAATGTATATCTGTTTGATATTATATATTGAAACTTTTTAGTATTGAAAAAATATATTTATCAATCTAAAGTTCTTACTTTTCAACAGTGTTTTTAGTTGTTGTTTTAACATCGTGTAAATTGAATTTCGTTTTATTAAAAATTCAATAAAATCAATCAATATAAAATTTCATTTGCTTTATCTCTTTGTGTTTATAGATACTGATCATGTATAGTTATTATGTTTGTATTTATATAATTATTTTGTTTCTAACTATTTGTTAATTATGATTTATTTTATAGTTCAATAATCTATAAGCAAAATCTTATAAAAATTGAAAATGAAAGGAAAAAATATATAAAAAATCCTTCAAAATACATTTTATGTATATTTATTAACACAAATTACAATACAACAAATGGATTACATATTTTTCTAAACTAAAAACAACAAAAACGAACAACATCAAGATACTTATACTACGATCTAAGATATTTTGATTCAATATTAGTTTTAATTTCCATGTTCTTCTGGTTTAATATTGACGGTGTTGATTTTGTTAGGCGATTTGTTATCAGTCTTAGGCATTCCTGGAAAGAAATTGCTATGAAAACTTGAAATCCATTAAAGAAAATTATCGATGGACAATCAAGGAATGTAAAAAAGTCGATGTTCGACTATTGTTTGCGTCGTGAGAAATAATTAAAAGAATTAATAAAGACTGTTCTTAAGTCAAGTAATTTACACGGAGTATTAAGAGGATGAGTAGTATCTTGTACAACTTAACATTTTTAATATTACCTTTCTTCTTAAAAGAGAATTGGACGGTGAGGGCATTTCCCCGCTGGAAAACTGAAAAATCGTCAACGAAAAGAATTAGAAATGGAATTTTCGTTATATTTGATCAATACACGATCTACTACCTTTGATATGATTGCCAGATTTGTTGAATCGTTTGAGAGTTTTGATGAAATAAACCGTGTAGTATAACAGGATGGACAGCAAGACGATGGTGATCAGCGATAGTATAATGCAAATTGCATCACTGCAATAAAAAAAGTGACTGTTTCAAAACGTTATCGATATATTCAATCTTTTTACACTTACGAGTTGAAGATAACGATTTCGTCCTCTGATCTGAACACGACGGTCCAGTTTTCGGACTCGGTCCTCAGCTGATATATCACCTGTATATCAAATGAAAAATATCAATAATATTTCAAAGCATGTCGATAGATCAAGAATAGTCTTATCTGTAAAGTTATATAAGTGATGTTAAGTTTAACTCACAGTTAGAATAAAACCGGCCATCAGGATCAAAGACATAAACACAAAAGTGGATTTGATAATAAACTTGCGTCGGTTCTGTTGTCCGCGTTTCATTAGCTTCTGAATATCCACAGTATTCATCTTCGAACCGATATCACTACAAATACAATCGTTTGAAATTTGATCTATGGTTCCAACAGATTTCAAACACTTCTGTTTAATGAATGAGCACCGAACCGAAATTTGCTGTCTTTTATAGCAAAAATTTGTTCTAAGCAAAACGTGACTACAACAATCGAATGATTCATCCAGTATGTTACATTTTTTTGAAATCGTCGAAAACAATTAAAACTGTGCGTTCGTTATTATATGTTTATAGTTCTTGTTTATTGCATTCATTCGAAAAATATCTGTCAGTGGACACCTGCATAAACATTGACATATTATGAATTAGACTTTGAACATCGTTTTTTTTTAAATTTTGAATTGTTTGCACGTTCTGATTCGAACTGGAATAATTATAAAATTTCAATCTCACTTTAATATAAATACTGTATTTGATTATTTGACTAATATTTGATATAAATATTGTATTTGATTTATTTTGATTCGTGTAAAAATCTTATTGTTTAAAATATACGATCATAATTATTTTTGTATTCTATATGATGATTCTTAATGTACAATAAATAATTTTAACATACATTTTTCGATTTAAAAAACGTACAGATAATAGTAAAATCCAGTTTTTTTAAAATAATTTCTTGGCAGGAAATAATATAATTTTAAATAATAGTTGAAATTTTTTTTTTAGTTAAACATTAAATGGCAATGAAATAAAAACTTAAATTCCACAGCTATTGATTATTTATTAAAAAGAAAAACGTACTTGTACAAACATATTGAGTATTATTAATAAAAAAATATAAATTTTGATTTGGATCAACGTGCGATATTTTCAAAATAACAGCTTATTCGCGCGGCACGCATCTGTTACTTCCTTTAATACTCATATCTTTCACGAATCCTGGATTGCAGATACAGAAGTTTGGCGATGAGCAAACGCCGTTGAAACATCCTCTTGGGCAATGCGCGACACATCGATTCGCCTTGGCCGGATCGTTGATATATCCTTTCTTGCACGTGCACGTTTCCGGAGCCGTGCACTCGCCGTTCAGACACGGTTGTGTGCAATGCGGCACGCATCGTTTCAGTACGATATCCATGATATATCCTGGCAAACAGACGCACTTGTTCGGCTCTTTACATATACCGAACTCACAACCGCCAGGACATTCCGCCTGGCACGCGTTGTCCTTTTGCACGTAGCCTGGTTTACACGAACAGACGTTCGGTCCGGAACATTCGCCTCCATCGCCGCAATTCTTATCGCAATGGTACCTGCATTCTCCGTAACGATTCTTGACGAAACCCGGTTTGCACACGCAGGTTTCTGGTTCGGTGCAATTACCGTTCGGACATCCTAGAGAACATTTCGGTACGCAGATGAGGCCGCGGTCGTCGAGCGTGTACCCGGAATTGCATTTACAGTGTCCGTCGACGCCGCAGTGGCCGTTCAAACAGCCTATGGGGCATGTGGGAGAACAGTGTTGGCCATAGTCTAGGATGTAGCCTTTTAAACACGTGCACGTGTTCGGGCCTGTACAGTTAGCGTTGATGCACTCGCTCTCGCAGACGGGGTCGCAACGGGTATGGATGCGCGGATGACGCTTGTAACCTTTACAGCAGACATGTATTTTGCTGAATCCGGGTTTTGTCTATAATCAGACAAGTGCATTTAATGTAAATTAATTTGAAATTCTCGAAATCTACATTCATTCAACTACGTGATTTGGAAATAGAGTTTAAATAAATAATTTACAAACGTTTTATATAAAAATACAACATTTTGAAAACGTTTCTTTCCCAAATTCAAATGTTATACAAGTATTATGAACTTGGATATTCTGTTTATACATTAAAACTATAAAGTACCTAAATCATTTTTAAATTTTTGCATTTTGTCACTACTTACTAATGGAATATTTTTTAGAAGAAATAAAGCAATTTCTGATTTAGAATCTACTAAAATATAATATATATCATTTAAACTATTAGTAAATATACATTTTTGTATAGAAAAAAATATTTTTATATTTAAATAATTTTTAATTCAAGCCCAAAAAGTTTGATTCTTTAAAAAATCAATTTTGGGTTAAAAATTATTTAATATCGATAATATAATCTATTTTTTCATCGAACACTACTATATTTACATTAAATAATCGATCTATCATGAAATTATCTCACATTTCATACTTTCGATTTTTGGCCCTAAAAAACACACGACCTATAGTATGGAAAAATTGATGAAAAATCGAAATTTTTCAAAAACGATTTTTGCGATAAAAAAACACTGCCATATAATTAAAAATAATAAATCTATGACAAAAACAGCATTTCTTAATTTAAAATGTGATATTTTATAGAAAAAACGACGATTTTTCGAAAATCTTGTAAGTTTTATTAACGAATTTGTTGTTCTCTATTAAAATGTTTTTTTGAGAAACAATATAATAGAAATGGAATTTAAATCCACTTAAATATAATATAGATAGTTCAATTTATTGGTGGAGATACACTTTTGTATAGAAAAACGTACAATTGTGTGTTTAAATAATTTTTAATTTAAGTGAAAAAAATTCGAATCTCCCAAAAATCACTTTTTGGTTAATAAAATGTTAAATATCGATAATATAATTTATTTTTTCATTGAACACTACTATATTTACATTAAATAATCGATCTATCATGAAATTATCTCACATTTCATACTTTCGATTTTTGGCCCTAAAAAACACACGACCTATAGTATGGAAAATTTGATGAAAAATCGAAATTTTTTAAAAATGATTTTTCTAGTAAAAAACTATTGCTTAAGCACTAAATATTACAAATCGGTTATAAAAGCAATATTTTTTTGCTTGAAAATCCGTAATTAGTAAAGAAAATAACTTTTTTTTAACAAAATTTACCAGAATTTGTTATTTTCTGATAAAATTTTTATTTATCAAAATGATATAACAAATTTAAAATCAAATCTATTGAAATGTGGTTTGAATAGTTAAAAGTCATTTTGAAATATTTATCAGTATAATTTATATTTTTTTGATTTTTCAATCGAATGTAAATTTCGGTTAAAAATATATAATATAATACACAAATATCTTATCCAACTATTTTATATACACATCTATAAACATTGATACATTGTTTAGATAATTAATAATTACTTACTCCGTTTCCTATCGGAACTGGTATCTTTGGATCAGTAATATTCAAAATTTCAGCATTTCTGTAAACATAAAAATTATTATATTTTATATGTATGTTTATTAAAAAAAATGTGATGAATTATCTTTTAGATATATCTGTATTTATTTGTATTTTTGAAATTCTGGAATTGATATTGACATTCTTATAGATAATAAAAATTGATTAAACATTTAAATCGTATGAGTATAAATTCTTTTCAAAAAAATTAAAGTCATAAATGAGTACGTACACTCAACAAGAACTTTAGTAAAGATATTATTTAAATAAGAAAACTATAATAAATATGTTAAGTGACAAAGAGTAGATACTTGTAATAATTGAATATTTATATATTTTTTCTATCGACTTGAAAATTACTTATGAAAAGATGAACATTTTTTTTGTTGAATTCTTTACAATAAAAAATATTTCTATAACTAAATTAGTTTTTAAAAAAATTATATTTTGTGTTATAATCTTTGGCTATTATTCAATCATTTATTTCTGTTTTTAAAAAATAAAATTATCATTTTCGAATCAATATTAAAAAAGATACATACGAAACTTCAATCAAACATACACCAGATTCAGTCGAAACCGTTTGGTTCGTCAGTGCTGCATGTGTCAGTTGATGTCCTTTGACGGCGTTTCCATAAGATACGCCGACGAACGAAACCACAACGAGAACAAGAACGAGTGCTCGGTTCGACATGTTTCCAGATTCTGGACGGACTCGACGATTTCACGAACGGATGGATCCGTCGATGTATGATATTTAACCAGGAAGCTGTACGGATACGGTGGAGATTACGACGGTGTGTGCATAACATAATAGGTGATAACAGTTCTATGCGTGAGAAATTATCTCTTCAGTTGTATATTTTTCTTTTTTTTTGTTCGGAAATAGCAATTACTGTTACACGAGTCGTTCTCGAATATTTAACTTAAAAATATATATATGAAGTAATCTTTAAGTAAATAAAAATTCCTAATTGCTTAAGACATTTTTTCATATGCAACATTTATTAGAAAAGTACATATTTTACAACGAAACTTTTCTTCAGAAAACAAGTATACAAGGCAACGGTTTAACCAACAAATCTATTTAATAAACTAAGATTATCTGCCAAGTTTAATGATTGAAATTCTTGAAACCTTAAAACATATAGGATCATCCAAATGTGACGCCTAGATTTGTGTTTTATTTAAAAGAAACATGTGTGTAGGTTCTTTTTAATAAAACACAAATCTAGGCGTCACATTTGGATGACCCTATACATAAAAATATATTAATTTGTGTTAAATTATTGCGTATAACAATTTGTTAATTTTCAACTATAACATTGAATAAAAATGATTATTATTCAAAAAATGAATACGTTTATCATTAACTGATTACTAATTGGAATGAATAGCATGAAAAATATGTAATATATTTTTGTTTGTTTTGATCTTAGTTCACGAAACCACAATTATTTTTATTAAATATTTGGAAAATTTGTTGATTTCGATAACATATATATATATATATATATATATATATATATATATATATGTTATCGAATACTTGGATGTGTTGGATGGGATAGTTTTAATAAAATGGAAAGTAGTTAAGATAGGAGAATAACTCACATTATTTTAAAAATGCAGGGTATTAATCGTGGGAAGGTTTAAAATAAAGGACAGATTTTTTTTCTATAATAAAAATGATTACATTATAAAAAATAATTAAGAAATTACTAAAAAGAGTTTGGTAGAAATTTAATTTTTGTTAAAAATGTTAGAATTTATTCTGTTCAAATAAAAGATTATTTGAATAGAATAAATTCTAACATTTATTCTGTTTTAATAAAAGATAGAAGAAAAACTTACATTTTTTTAAAAAAAATATAGGGTATTAACCATGGAAAGGTTAAAATAAAGGACAGTTTTTTTTCTATAATAAAAATAATTATACTATAAAAAATTACTAAAAAGAGTTTGGTAGAAATTTAATTTTTATTAAAAATGTTAGAATTTATTCTATTCTTCATTTCAACACTTTTCTTTTTAAAATCAAAAGGAGTAACTACAATTAATAAAAGTTTGTTCTATAGAATCTCTGTTATTCTGGTTGACAGTCCTTAAGTATGTTTTTTTTATTGTTATAAAAACAATTTTATAAATTATTTTGAAAATATTGAAAGTAACCAGTAAAGAGCCTTGTTTTTAATATTGTTAGAAAGGCAATCAATGAATAGAATATATTTATTTATTTTACTAATTCATTTTTTAATGAAAATTAATATGATTGATATTGATAACACGATTCTTTTTCTTCTAAACTTTTTTATGATTCATTTTTAATTTCTTTTCTATTGTTTATAGTTTTAAATATACACGACGAACAGGAACCTTTTTTCATTCACTACTGGACATTTCTCAAAACTTCCCACTCCTAACAATCCGGTATCTTTCTTTTAAGTTTCTGTTCTATCTATCTAAGAATTTCTTTTGTATTTATATTTTTGGCTTTTCAATCAATAATGAATCTTGTTTATTAACAAAATACTCTTTTTGATTTATTACTATCTCAGCTTTATTTCAAACATTTCACCCTCGTTATGTTTGTAACTTTTTCTCTCAAATCCGCTCGTTTCTTTTCTTTATTCTCTACAAATTATCTTCAATATGTATACTTACATACTTTTTTATGTTATTTGGAATGACTGAACTATTCTGTCATTTGAAATCCACATCACATACCATAAATGTAAATAGATAGGACAAATTGATCAAAAACTTTTTTCTCTAAACATAGAAAAATATTTGGATATGAGAATTTTTTTCCTTGGACATTCCACTACAAATATTCCTTTAGTGTTGATAGTTATACACGGTTTTCAATTTTTATTTTTAATTCTATTTTCTTTTGATCTGAAAATTCATTTTAAATTTTTTATTTCACTGAAATTCATTAAAAGAACATTTTTAACTTGCGTTTGAAAATAATTTTTCGAATTAATTTCAGACTGTTGAAAAAGTATATATATAAATATGTATGAGTATATCTATTAAAATGATTGTATGTGTTATCAGTGATAAAAAATTATCAAGACTTGACATTGAAATTTATATAAATCAGCATAATGTAAGGAAAGGTTTTTGATGATATAACCTCGTTTGTGATAAAAATACAATTTTTAAAAAAATATTAAAAAGCATGAATATTAATTAAATGAATTATTTATATTTCTTCTTCATTCATTGTTCGGTTATAAAAATAAATTACAATTGTCACAATTTTTATTCAAGTCCATTTCATTATTTCCAGTACTGAGAATTGAGTAAATGTTTTGTTAACAATTTTGAAATGAATCAAAATATATTTTATTAATAATAGAACACCTGCGTTAATTATAAAATTTATGAATGTTTATATTAAAATTTTTGTAATGAAAACTAATTTTCTATTCAAATGATTCATATCTGACAATAACGTATTCTATTCATCATTCGAGTTTGAAAACAATTCACTTATTTTATGATGAATACTTGGAACTAGTTTCTTTTTATTATTATTAATATAAATATTAATATATATATATATATATATATATATATATATATATATATATATAAATAAAGGTCAATATATTAAAATATGTACATGAGAGTTTATTAAACATTTTACATATAAAAATTACGATTATAAAAAAATAGTACAGTAGATATGTATTGATGATTATTTATATTGACGCGTACAAAAAGAACAAAAAAAATTCAAATATGTTTGATTTCGTTTGTGATTTGTGTCATATCACTCGGCGACGAGATTTTCGATGTGATGTTGAACCCATCGACAGGCGTAGGTTGTTTCCAGCACGGTATTTCGTCATAGACGTGTTCTGGATCTTTAGGCACGACTTCACGGAATGTACCGACCGACGGTGGATGGTCGTATGTGCTATCAAACACTTCTGTAAAAAAATTCATCATTTATTAGATCACAAAACGGTTTGGTACTGTTGTTATTTCTTCGTACTATAATCAGATTTTGGTCAGAAAAATGTATATTCTTATCTTTAGGTCCGTTTCTGATTAGATTTATTATACGACGTACCTCTTAAAGTATTCGCGTAAACTTTATCGAAATCTTCATTGGTTGATACAGGTGATTTGAATCTTAAGATCGTATTAGCTGTTGGAAATTCTGAACTGATTACAGTTACTGGTTCTGTAAAATATCGATGATTGAAACGAGAATATATTTAAATAAAACATATAAAATTAGTTATATTATTTGTTGAAATTGTAATATTATTAATTTGAAATTTCCTAAATTACATATAAAAATATAAATGATAATTTTTATTTATTTATTATACATCTTTCTGTGCATATATATATATATATATATATATATATATATATATATATATATATATATATATATAATTCCATATTAAGTGTTTTACAATGCACTTGAAATTAATTTAATTTTTTGGCAAAACTCAACAGAAAAATCAATCATAATGTGTCAGATAAAGTTTAAATTCTTTTATCTAAAATTGTAATTAATATAAGAATTTTAATAGATTTGTATACAATATGTATTTTTAAATGACTGCATGTTTAACTTGAGATATAATTGAAAAATAATATAAAATTAATTAATAATTATAATACGAATTTAAGGAGTCTAGACGTACTAATTTTAGGTATTTTTTCGGGCGCTATAAAAAAAACCAACAAATATTTTGACTTACCATTTTTTATCAGTTATTTATTGACATTTTAAGAGTATAAAAAAGTATTATTAAAAACAAAAAATTCAAAATTGAAAAAGGTATAGGCTAGCAAAGTGGGGGCTCGAAAAAAAAGGTGTCTCCTGGTTAACGTGGTTCCAACCCTTCCGGTCATTTGAAACAAATTTTTTTTTGAAATTATTGAAAAAGAAGGTTTTAGTAGTATCTCCGCCTAGGGAAATTTAAAAAAAATTCTTTTTTCGTAAAATGGTGGCAGTGTGAAAAAACAGTTATTTTTTTGCCCTATTTTTTCAACTTTCGGAATTTTTTAAAAATAGTAAAAAACAAAATTTTCAAAAAATCTTAGGCGAGGGCAATCATAGTTATATTGAGAAGCTCTGTACTAAATTTCATGTAAATCGGTCCATTAAAACTTGAGATATCACGTCAACCGTGTCGAAAAAAGTAGTTTCGAGAAAAACGCGTTTAAAGTTTGGAGTCGAGTTTAGACCGGATTGGTTGGCGCGTCACAAAAATAGCTATAACTCCGAAAATAATTCGAATTTCGAAAAATACTCTTAAGGACATATTCTTAAAGGTCTAAACTTTGAAAATTTGCAAAAAAATCGATTTTTTCGAAATTCTAGAGTAGAATATCCCCTTAATTAAAAAGTCGAGTAATAATATTTTGAATTTGATGTTTCAGTCTATTTTTTGATTTGACTTTTTCACATCATTTATTTCAATCGTGAAATTAATAAAATAATTTCTTTACACTTTTTAAATAATATCTGTAATTTTTATTGTATCAATTTCCCTTTTAAGTCGAGTAGATAAAAGGAAAATTGAAACAATAAAAAATACAGATATTATTTAAAAAGTGTAAGGAAATTATTTTATTAATTTCACGATTGAAATGAATGATGTGAAAAAATCAAATCAAAAAATAGACTGAAACATCAAATTCAAAATATTATTTATGGTTGATTAATATTTGTAATAGAAATCGTTATTAATGTGTATATCATTTTTTAGGTATAATTTAAACTACTTAATGAATTAGAGATTGTAATTTTGTTTATGGTTAAAGTAATAAAATGATAACAGATGATAATATGTATTTTTCTTGGTTATTGTTAACATATTTTTTGAGTTAAAATATTTAAGTAAGAAATGAAATCTAATATGCTTATTTTAGATATAAGTGTGTATTAACTTATTAATTAATATTTAATTGTATGAATGAAGAAAAAAAATAAAAAATACAATGACCCCGACGTGATTTGAACACGCAACCTTCTGATCTGGAGTCAGACGCGCTACCGTTGCGCCACGGAGTCTTGATATAGAATGAAAGATTTTTCGTATATAAGTTTAAAAGTACGTCATACTTCCATATACATATTTCTAAGATTAAAAGTTACTTATCTATAAACATAAAAATAAACACTGATATTTACTAGATTTGAAAATTATATTGTTTGCAAATACCTGTTAATTCTCTATGAAATGTACTCTGCGAAATGAATAACACTGTCGGTATAACCGGACTTCTTTGGTTTTTATCTGCACTAATCGCTGTTGTTTTCCTTTGTTGCCGAGAGCGGTCGGTAGAATACAGTATGATAGCTGCTACGATGATAACGACGGTGACGCCGACGATGACGCCGGCGGCGACGCACTGCACCGAAATAAAATCGCGTTCGGAATCATTGATCATAGTTCGATTCTCGGTATTTATATATCGGTTGACCGATGGTATAACCGGTTTATCCATCGGCCAATCGCCGTCAATGTTCGTCGTAGTCGCTAACGGAGTTGTACTGTTCATTTTAACAGTCTCGGTGTCTTCGTTATCTTTATCAATCATCTTCGAAACATCGGATTCTTTTTCATAATCGGTCGTAGTTACCGGTAACGGCGTCGTCGTCTTACTCATATTCTCAGGCGCAGTTTCAGCAACGCACAGTTTTTTATTAATCTTCAACTTATTCTTGTTATCTTTTTCTTTACCACACTTCTCAGTCATCGTTTTGTTCAATTTCGGCATCTCTTGTATTTTCTGCGTAGTCGTTTGTATTATACTTATTGTTGTATCCAGTAACTCATCGTACGATTTAGTAGGAGTACTAGAAAGTACATTGAGAGATGTCGAAGTTTGCAACTCGGTTGTTGTGTTTTCGATATTTTTTTCAACTTTTTCCTGGCATTTGCCTGTCTTATGGTCACATGAGTTTTCGTTGCACTGACATTTTTCTTTACAGTCGAGACCATATAATCCGTCTGGACATTTCATATCACAACTGTAAAATCATATACATATATAGTACTAAGTAATTTACATAAACTCTTTAATTAATTTTTAATCTGCATACTACTAATTGGAATGTAATTATATGGATGTAAGGGTTAAGTATTGAACCTTATGATCAATTTGTTTGTACATTTTACATCAGTTTATTTTTTTTTTTTTGCTTCCATTTCAAAGTTATTTAAAGATAACATGAGCTACCAAAGGTGTGTTAACATAAAACACACGAAGGAAAAATAACTCTAACGTTTTATATTTAAAAGAGGTAATTGTTTATTATATATTTTAATATAAAAATATCGTCACTTTCAGAGGATATACTTTAAAAAATATTTTTAGTCTAGTGTAATTAAATTAAAAAATATTTCGAATTTATCTTTTCTGAACAAGTACATACCTTTGTCCATGCCATCCTGAAGTGCATTTACATTTACCATTTATCGGGTTACATAGAGCATTATTGTAGCACGAACAATGATTCGTACAGTTTTTTCCCCAAGTGTAAATTGAACATTCTGAAAATATTAAGAAATAATTTAAATGAAATTAAAAACGAGTTTATAGTTAATTAATTTTGAAAATACAGGCTAATTTTATTTACTATCCAATAAAATACTTAGATGTGTAAGATAGGACAGTTTCAATGAAATAATAGTAATTCAGATAGAAATTCACAATATTTGTATTTTTTTTTAAATAAATTAATTAATCTAGAGATAATACAGATTTATATTACTATCTAATAAAATACTTGGATGTATTGGGTGGGATAGTTTTAATAAAAGATAGAAGAAAAACTCACATTTTTTTAAAAAAATAGGGTATTAACCGTGAGAAGGTTTAATATAAAGGACAGCTTTTTTTCTATAATAAAAATGATTATACTATAAAAATTGGTAGAAATTTAATTTTTGTTAAAAATGTTAGAATTTTTCTGTTCTTCATTTCAATACTTTTTTTTAAGATCAAAAGGAGTAACTACAATTAATAAAAGTTTGTTGTATAGAATCTCTGTTATTCTGATTGACAGTCCTTAAGTAGGTTTTTTTATTGTTATAAAAACAATTTTATAAATTATTTTGAAAATATTGAAAGTAATCAGTAAAGAGCCTTGTTTTTAACATTGTTAGAAATATAATTAATGAATAGAATATATTTATTTATTTTACTAATTCATTTTTTAATGAAAATTAATATGATTGATATTGAAAACACGATTCTTTTTCTTCTAAACTTTTTTATGATTCATTTTTAATTTCTTTTCTATTGTATACAATTTTGAATATACACGACGATTTCAATCACGAGATAATTTATATCTCGATACGAAAAATCTCATTACTACAAGTTCTTTTACTCACTGTACACATACACATCCACGTTCGTACGTCTACATAAACAGACATAATTCCGAAATATCGTAATTTTGTATTAATGATCGAACGTAATGTGATATGTTTTTATGAACAGTTCGTGCAGAACAGCAACTACTTACGAACGAACGGCAAACACGCCGAAAGACCGTTTCACCATCTCATTCATTTATTTCATAAAAGTTCTCGTTTCCTCTGTTACTCAATCTCTTTTATTGCATTATTATCCCATTTATTGTTTAGAAAAATTCGTTTGCAGATCGAGTTAAATTGTTCTTTTTCAAGGACCCGTTCGTGTATTACACGGATTTGTTTTGTATTGCACTGAGCGAAAGTCTTAGTGTCAAAAATCTTTGGACTTTAAAAATTTTAGTAATTTATATATATATATATATATATATATATATGTCATCAAAGTTTATATCAATCAACACTGGTTTCATATTTTTCAAAATTTATTTTTTCTCATTTAAACATTTTTAAAGATGTTTAATAATAAATGATCTATCTTCTATTGTATTATACTTTAAAGATAATTATATAATTATTAAAATTGTTTAGTAAGTGATTTTACTGATCATTTTTATAAACTATTAGGTAGAGAGATTTATCTATAAATCAGTCACAGTTCTCAATTACTTGTGATTACAAATAAATAAAAATAATTTCTTAGGCTGGATGTAATTTTTACATATGATTGTCGTATTACTTAGTGTACTAAAAATTAATAAACATCATTAAAGTTATAAAATGTTTTGTGAACGTTGAAACCTATCAGATGCTCGAAGATTTCTTATTAGTACTATATTTATTTTTTGTATTTATATAGATTAATATTACAGTTTTGTTCTCTTTATTTTATCTCACAATTCGTTTACATTTCGATGGATGTCTTATCATTGTTTTAAATCTTTTTTAATACTCATTCTATTATGATTTTTGTAATGAAAGAAAGGTGACAGTTTTGTTGGTTCTCGCTCTTTTTTCAAGGAAAAACATTCAGAATCTAAGGCGTTTCTTTTCAGCCAAGGTTCTAATTCGATTTCGAAATCAGAATTCCTTTCACAATATAATATATATATATATATATATATATATATATATATATATATATATATATATATATTTAATTAAATAAATTATTCAGTAAAGAGATTTAAAATGGTATATTAAATAGGTTGATATTTACAAATGATCTAAAAAGGTCGATGGTCTGTGGGAAAGATAAAAAAAAATGGCAATGAATAAAATTGAGAGAAGTATAAAAAATTTTTTTTTTATTATAATTGAGTATTTAATTTATAAATAATTTTAATAAGCTGAAAATTGAGAAATTAAGATTTATTATTAAGCTTTTTCAAGTCTTGTTTTGAAGATGATAGAATGGTTATTAAAATTTGTATAAGTAAAAAAGTGATTACTGTGTAATTATTGAATATATTTTTTTATTAATTTTGTGATTTCGAGTAGTGACTAGATAGTATATTTTGTATCTTGTTGTTTGTTACTAAAATTATTAGAAATCTTAAATAAAATGAAAAATGAGATTTTCAAATTGTTCCAGTTGTTGATTATGAATTAATTCAAACTGTTATTTTTTTAAAAAAGAATATTTCGACTTAACACCTATTTAACCAAATTGATAGAACTGTTGATTTTTATATAGCGTAACTTATTGGCATTTCTTTCAAGACTCCACGTCGTCCTGCTTTATTCAAGACCAGACTGAACGCGTAAATTCTTAACCATCCCCTCTGGCTCACGTACTACTTCCGTGCATTATTAAACCCGAGAGTTAAAAAACCAACAACTCACTCTCTGTACAGTATCGTCCCGTGTACCCGTTCTCACATTCGCACGTTCCCATGAACGTATTGCATCGGCCATTGACACATTTCTTACAGTCGAGGGACACGCAGCGCGTGCTGGTTTTGTCTTCGATGTATCCTTCGCAACATTCGTCGACGTAGCGAGTCTTCTCTTCGTCCTGAAACGTATCAACAGACGGTACATTAATGTGGGTTGTGAGAAACAGTTTTCTTTTTTTAGTATGGATGTAGAGCAACCGCGTCACTCGAAGAAGTGGTAATAATTTATCTTGTATTTGAAAATAGACAATCGATGAGGTTCTAAAATTGTTTTCGAATTTAGAATATCAAAATATTTTTTAAAGAATCTATTATTCTTTTTATAAACGAAACTGAATCAAAAATTATTTTTTTTTATATAAATTGTTTAACTTTGTAATATTTTTTTCATTTCTCATCCTTAAATCATTGTTTTTAATTTTTTCTTTAATATTATATACTAGAAGATGATTTTTGTGATTTTTTTATAAAAAAAATATCTTAGGTTTTGTTTTAAAAATTTACATATATTTTTATTGACATTTTAAGATTTTAAATTATTTTTTTCGAAAGAAAAAAAAATATATTTTACAAATAAATGAAGTAATGTACAACATTTGTATATAAATGACCAGTGATATTATTTTCAGTCATTCTACTTATTTAAAATTTAAAAAATCAATTTTTATCACAAATACTAGTTATGATAATCAACGAAAAATTAAACATTGTTATTTTAAACATTTATATAGATTTTTAAAACAAATATTCATTTTTTAAGAGTTGATAAAAGTCGATAAAAATCACAGAAAGAAAACAAAGACTTTGGATTGTATAAAAAGGAAAGTTTTAGGAAAGACCTTCACTCAATAGTAAATAAAAAGAGGATATTTATGTTGATGGTATATAAATAAAAATAAATATAAAAATATTAATAAATGCATGTACGTATTTTTTATTTATTTTTATAAAAACGCACGCAACAAATTCAGTAATCAGCATCTCATTATAAAATCATTATTATTTCAATGACGTCGTAACGATACGAGGCTACGTTAATGATTTTAATATTTAGTTAATTAATTAGGCGTTTCTTTTATGTAATAGATTTTTATATTAAAATTCAGTAAGCGAGATCTGCGAAACGCATAATTTGAAATTCGTTTAATTGATTTGGTCTGGGAACTAGGTCAATGCGTTATTTATATACATATATATATATATATATATATATATATATATATATATATATATATATAAATGAGAAAAAAATGTACATTAATACATATGCGGCACTGAATGTTTACACACTTGAGTGTTTGAATACAATCATCGAATTCGTAACATAATTCAATTATTTGCTAATCTATGTTAGGTCACAACACTTAATTATCTAAACCAAACAGAACGACACACGAATATTCTCAAAATATTTTCCGTGACCTTCTGTCCATTCTTCTAGATTACTAGGTTTAGTAATTCTGTTTAGAAATGGATTTCGAACTTGCAACGAGACGAAATATAGATTGTGATATGATTTCAAACGTATTGTTGTCTCTGTAATTGAGATATTTGTAGATTTACATCTGCTATATTTAACTTTCTTAACACTAGGTTTACGGACGTTTTATGTATACCTATCTTTACGGACACGGGTCAATTTGACGCATGAACAAAATCATACATTTTCTTTAAAAAACAACAATTATACAGTATTAACTTATAAATGAAACTATAAGATATACATTTATATAAAATTTATAATATTTAACATTGTGTGACATTACATTTATTCCGCGTATCTTTTACACATATATACTGGTAAAAAAAATATCTGTTGTTATATTCCTGCCTTGATGTAAATATGATTCGGCTAACTTTAAAACTACAAAATCTGCCCAAAAGTTTTGAAGTTCGCGTTTCATCTTTACCCAGATTAGGGAAACCATTTTTTTAGATATTTTGAATTTACATCTACTGCCAACCAAAATTTTATGCCAAATTTATGTGTCTTATTTGGCATATATTACGTGAATCTGTATCGGACTTTCGTAGGGAACAGTTGCTCGTCTATTGAAATATTTTCGTGAGGTTTATAACAAGATTGACTATTATGTATAAATTTGTTCCATATTTCAGATATCAATGCAAATTTATCTGTACGTAAACGTTCGGATCATTCTGTTCTTTTATCAAATCATATGAATCGAAGAATTTGCGTAAATTGATCTCTAGGCATTGTGCTCGAGAAGAAAGCGGGTCCCCATTTCTTCGACCATAAATAAAAATCTTTTAGTGACTTTTCTTCATATGCTTCCCGAACATATCAAATTACCTTTTCTATATCAGATCAAGGTTTCCCCACTAGCATTAATGGTTATTTTACGATTGTGTTAAATTGACGCGTACCGTAAAGATAGGTATACCATATACATAATTTCTAAATTAGACAGTTTTGAAGAAAATTAATTTCCCTATTTTATTTGTCTCGTTAAATGAATAAAAGTCAGTACAAGTGGTAGAAGAAAAATGTAAACGATTTCTGTAAATTCCCTCATGGAACTCGAAATGTATCAAAATGATGCGTCCCATAAATCTAGTGTGTTAATAAAATTCAAATTTTTGCATCACATTTGTATGACTATATATTTCAAATGCAGTGTTATAAGATTTAAAATATCTACAGATATTTGTTACTCTAATAGTATATACATTCGAATTTAATCGTGAAAACATCATACAAACATATTTACTGCACATACAAATAAAATATTATGTAAGTTAGTTACGTTAACAATTTATCATTTCTTAAAATGTATCGACAAACAAACATAAAGGTCATCATTTTATGTAGTGATTTCAAAGCAAGTGCACAATAAATGTAAATTACTTTTCGTAGTATTTTTTCTTTTATTTATTTATTTCATATATGCATATATATATATATATATATATATATATATATATATATATATATATATTTATTCTATATTCTATATTTGTGTGTGTGTATGTGTGCACGTGAACATATATTGATGTATTTTAAATGTGTTTGTATATGAAATAAAACACTTTTAAAATATTGGTATATTAAAATATATTTATATATGTAACTTATAATTATAGTTTTTAATTCGTATTAATTGTAATTTAAAATTATATGATTATTGCACTATTTTGAAACATCTTGAAAATACGTCGGTGTTCACAGTATGTTTCATTAATGTTCGTGTTTTATTGTTTTAGTAATCCAGAGTTTTAATTATAATATCTTTATTTAAAATATGATTTTAAAAAAACATTTCTATAAATTGACTGAAATTCATTTATTGTAAACTGTAAAGTCTTGGAAATAATATAGATATGACAATATTAATAAATTGATGTCTTAATTCAAGTAGAACTATTGTACTCTAGATTAAAATGTTTTTTTTTATATAAAAGATTTTATTTAAAAGATTTTATTTATAACAAACTGATCGATGTTAATAGGTTATATCTAAGGATTTTCTCTACACGCTCACACACACACATATTCAACAAACATACATAAGTACATATGCATACAAATACACAAGAACACAGCATTTCCTAGTAAAAAATCTTAGATATTGAAATTAAATGTCCTGTAAAATTATCAAATATTTGTTTTATAATATTCGTATGTGATCTTCCAAAATGCCTGTAAATATTAATTTATCTTGGGTCGTTTAAGAACTTGTCAACAGAGACTGTAAACATAGATCTCAAATTTATTTTTCTTGGGTTGGTATAACCCAAAATCGTTAAGTGGTGTCAAATTTGAATTCAGTTCGATTTCGTCATTCGTAAAGTGTAGTAAAACTGTGTAGTGAAGTGTAATTGTGTTTTGTGATTTCAACTGAAGCTGGGATAATACGAAGGATTGGAGCATCGGTAAGTTTTTTTTTTAAATTTGTACATTTTTTTGATAGTTTTGTTGTTTTATATTATTTCTAAACATAAAAGAAATCTTTCATATTTAAGTGACAAACATACTTAGTGGGGTTCTTAAAATTGACAATTAGTATAACCTTACATTTCATTTTCGAAAACTGACAGTAAAATGAAAAAAAACTTGTTACTAAAAATGTACGTTCGAATTTATTTTATTGCTTCTTTTATATAATATGAAATTAATTTACAAAATCCATATTTTAACTTGCAAAAGACAGGAAGTTTTCATCTGTATATTCAATAATTTCAAATATATTTTCAATTTTTTATTTCATTGTAACATATTCAAGTAAAACAAGTAGATAATATACACAAATGAAAATAATTATCAGTTCAATTTATAGCTGTTTTCGTGATAAATCCTTATGTATTAAAAAAATACGTAATTATATTTTCAACTAATTGTATGTGACTATGTGCAATCATAATTCATTTCTACATTCAGTTCACTATTTAGAAAAGAAAATTGTTGGTTATGAATTATTTGAATTTAAACTAAAGTTAGTGAACTTGTTTTTGTCTTCGAATTAATTTAAATGTTATTAAATGAAATTGATATTAATAATTAGAGTATACGTGTGCATGCACACACATACACATACATATGCATATACATATATTTTTTTATCGATTCTGTTATTCTATTTCCAAGAACAATTTTGATTATTTTTAATTTTTTCACTTTTACTTCTGAATTTTCTTTCAATTGATTTATAAATTTGTATTTTTTAACACTTCTTTAATTTTCAATCTCATTCTATTTTTTTTTTATTTTTTAAATAAACTAACTTACTTTTTTCTCCAAATTTCAATAATTTTCTTATTGTCTACATTCTTCTCTAGTAGTTTTCATTTAATTTTTATTTACACCATCCTCATTTGATATTAATAATTAGTGTAAGTGCACGCATACGTACACACACATATTATATATATATATATATATATATATGCATATTTTTTTTTGTATATTTAATTTCGTTTAAAAATAATGTTTATTTTCTTTACAGATTTCCTGCTCGTGTCCAAATCCAATCGAGGGATAATCTATCAAACGACGAAGAAAATAAGGCCAGATTATTTTATTTATTACAGTTAAAACTGTACACGCATCGCAAGTTCTTGTCCTCCCAAATATTTAGAATAAGTTTCATCAGATATCGTTTTATTTTTTCTTCATTAACTCTATTAACTTATTTTTTTTATTAAAACGACGTCATGATGCATATGTTTATGTATATATTTTTTATATATGTTTGTACACATTACGTTGATTCTCAATTAACGGTCTTCAATATATAAGATGTTATATTGATTGATTGTTGATTTTGTTATCAACGCACGGAGATTTCGGGGTGGATGAAGTGCTGTAAAGCAAAGTTGAAGCCCCGACTCCACCATTTTTCTACACATGATTTCCCAGCGTTAGAACAGGCTGCATTCTAGCAGTGTTAGATAGGGACGCATATATTAATCCGCTTCACGGGTTTTATATGTATGTTTCACCTTGTAGCAGGTGTAGATAGGCAGGATCTCTTCGGTGAGCGAACGATCTAGCTCCCCGAAGAAATTCTATAGCATATTTGTTTACTAATCATTTTTTTTATTTCATGATTTTCATGTTTTACTTCTACATATTTCGTCTTCGTCAACTTGGAGGAAACGTACTGCAGCTTCATCAGGGGCAATGGAACAAATAGTACCATTGTCCATAAAATCAAAACTATTTCTATAATTGAGCTTGCATATTGAAGGTGCCAATACAAGTGATAACGAGTTTTGGAATCTTGTATGTAATGTTCGTTATAATAATAATTTTGATTTTAAAGTGTCCCTTTTTGAACTTGCGCTTGCATTGTGTACAGTTTTTTAATCGCGCGCTGTTAGTGAATAAAAGAAAAAACTCGAAGATTAGTTTGAAGAAAAATGAATTATTTATACCCTTTCTTATGGAATTTTTTAATTTTATTGAATGTTTCAGATACCATGGTTGATTCACGAAGAAAGATTTACTGAATTTGCGAATTCCAATTAATCAAAATAAAACATTTTTAATTTTATTAATTTTCATTAAATTTCAAATATTTTCAAAATTATTCATTTTTTTCAAAAACATAAAGGACTTGGTATATTTTAAAAAGCACTGTTTTTAATAATGATCATACGAGAGTTATTAAAAAAGAAATAATTGATGCAATCTTGTGTTCATAAAATTTACATCACAGAGTGAAAGGAAGAACTTATAAACAAGATTAGTTACAAGAAAATTGAATTATTTTAATTTTTTCAATGGAATATTTTTAATTTTATTGTATGTTTCAGATACCATAGATGGTGGATAATCCAAGTAGGTGGTCCTGGATTGTATACTTTTGTAATTTATTATTAACTTTCGGATTAAATTCAATTTTTCTTTCGTAATTTATTATATTTTAATTTTTCAAAATTTTTTTTAAATTTTAAAAATCATTTTTTTGATTAATTCAATTAATCTTTCGTCTACATACCTTTTTTATATTTCTTGGTATGATCATCTTGGATAAAATATGTAAGAGTGGTAATGGGAATTAAAATGTATAATAGGGTATTTTCCAAATTCATTTAAATTTAACATTTTTTAATAATGTATAGATCTAAATTTTTCACTATATTAATTTTATTTTGATAAATGCAAAATTATCTTATATTACTTTTTGAATTGGATAAAATTTCAATTCAAATATTACACACATACATACAACACACATTAAACTTACACATACACATGCTAGTATAACTAGTAAAACTATTGAAGAAAATGGTAGATATCGAAAAATAAAACGAAATTTTATAATCTCCTATTTAAAAAGAATTATTTTCTGATGAGATGTGAAACTTTCGTTTTCGAAGTTTTCCGAGAATTAGCGAAGTACAAATTTTAACGAAGAGAGTAGGTGGAGGAGAGCCCCCTGATGAAAAAACAAATCGTTCTAAAATTAGAGTACAGAAGCAAAACATATAATAGATCCACAATAATCAAAAGAATAGAAGAATTAATAGAGAAAAATATCTAGAACAAAAAAAGGCAGACAGTACCAAACGTTCCATAAGTTCTAATAAACGTTTCAAATGCAATCATAAATCCGAAAAAAGATTGAACTGAGTAAGAAATTTACAAATTACAGAAGAAAATATGAAAAAAGTATTGGCTGATATCTTCACTCGATATTTTAGAAAAAAGAAAAATACTAATTGAATGGAATGAAACTACATTAGTTCTTTTTTACAAAAAAGAGACAAGGAAAACTTGAAAAACCATTGATCGATTAGTTTACTTCCGACAATGTATACAATTTTTGAACAATCATTTTAAAGCGATTACAAAATCAATTGGATTTTTCATACGCACCAGAACAAGCAGATCCTAATCCACTTCGAAGTGTATTAGGATAGTAGAAGGATTAAAATAATAAATGACATTATTTTCGCAGCAATTCCAAATAAACTTGAAGAAACAATAGAAGAATTTGATAAAGAGTTAAAAAATATGTCTTGTGGCAAACCTCAACAAAACAACTTATTATGATCATACTTTTATTAATTTTCGATATTTTTTTATTTGTTACAGATATACGAAGACATTCCAAATTTTCTTTGTTATTCGATCAATAAAAAAATCGTCAAAGGAATCATTGTATGAAAATATTATCACAGCGTGATTAAAACTCATTTTTAAAATAATCACAAGATGCAAATTTCAATAAGAAATCATTGAAAAAATTCATAATGTTTTTTTAATAATTAATTCTATTAATATAAATTTTGACTGTTTCAGGAAACATGAATATTTTCCCAATTACAAAAACTCAAAAGTAATTGTCAAAAGTTAACACATGAAAACAAGTAAAACAACTTTTGGTTTCAAATAATATTTAATGGCTAAAAGTGGAATAATAAAAATTATTTCTACAGATAGATATACCTAATTAAGAAAAATCAGTCTACGAAAAAAGATAATTAGAATTTTGATGAAATAACTTTTTAATAATAAATATATATTAAAAGAAAAAACATAAAGGAAAAGAACAACTTTGAATGGTTGACAAAGGAAATTAAGTATTTTGTGGTAATATTTTTTGATTTTCAGCTTAATGTATTTGTTTTATTTCAGCTCTTAATATTTTCTTAATTTCAGAATAATAAAAATAAGAAGTAAGATAATTCAGCTAATATTTTTTTAATAACTATTAATTTTCTATTTTTTAAATCTTACTTGTTGCCTCATTTATTTCTTTGTCTGTTTTTTGATTTTTTTAATTTATTTTGATTTTTAGCTTAACTTATTTCATTTTATTTTGATTTTTAGCACATTACTTTATTTGATTTACATGATATTGTTTTACTTTATTTTCTGCATATTATTTTATTTAAATTTTATGATATTTGATTTGATTTTTAGCATAATTTCTGATTTATGTTTTAATTCTGATTTCTATTTTAATTTTTTCTTACCCTATTTTGTTTTATTTTTATCCTAATTAATTTTATTTTGATTTTTAACTCATTGATTTATATGATATTATTTTACTTTATTTTCTGCATATTATTTTATTTAAACTGTAAAATATTATTTGATTTGATTTTTAGCATAATTTCTGATTTATATTTTAATTCTGATTTCTATTTTAATTTTTTTCTTATCTTATTTTATTTTATTTTGATTTTTAGCTCATTGATTTATATGATATTATTTTTCTTTATTTTCTGCATATTATTTTATTTAAACTGTAAAATTATATTTGATTTGATTTTTAGCAAAATTTCTGATTTATTTTAATTTTTTTCTTATTTTATTTTGAGCTCAATTTATTTTATTTTAATTTTTAGCTCATTGATTTATATAACATTATTTGATTTTCTGCATATTATTTTCTTTCAATTGTATATTACTTGATTTGATTTTCAGTATTATTTATTGTAATTTTCTATATGTTTTATTTTATTTTTAACATTATTTGCGATTTATATTTTCATGTTTTTTGTAATCTTTGATTTTCTTTTTTGATATTGTTTTCTTATGTTTTGTTTTATATATTTTGTCTTTCTTATATTCTCGTTTTTTAATATTTTTTTCAATGTAATAATCTGTTTATATATTGTATTTTTGTATGACATTTACAGATTTTGTTAAATTTATGAATGTATATATATTTAATTAAATATGAATAAAATCAAATGTCTAAGGATGTGAAATAAAAAGAAACAAGTATGAAACAACAAAATTAAACTTATTAGATAAGATTTTCAAAATATAATTGAATAATAATGGACCAAATGAAAGCAAATTTTTACTATGGATCAAAAGTAACGAAAGGATTATATGAAATACAAAACATTCTCTCTCTCTCTCTTTTCTATATATATATGTATATGTTTTTATTATTTATAAATTGTTTGTTTCAGATTTTTTTTTAAATATTAGCACCATTAAGAATTTTTTAAAAATATACTTGAATTTGATTTATAGAAATATTAAGATAATATATAAATGAATATATGATTTATAATCAGATGAATATAAATTTATCAAGCAATATTCAGAATAAGATTACTCCAAGGAATAAATATTAAAATTTGGACAGTTAAGATAATTTTGGACTAAAGACTTCTCAATGGAATAAATAATATATAAATTAAAAAATCCAGGTGCTTGTCACTGGAATATTGGGTTAAAATTATTGGGTGATTCGGTATATATATATTTTTTTACTTAGCTAGCTTAGAATTTAGCTTTTTGTTTATTGCATGTACATACTTTTGTAATTAGTTTTGTTTTTAATTCAGTAATATTGCTTAATTTTTTTAGGGCCTTCTACATGTCTGCAACCTCAACGTGGTGTAGAAGTGGCAACGTACATGAAATATCATTTATAAAAATAATGAAGGAAATAAAACTAATCAGTAATTATAAATTGAACAATTTCATAAAATCTCATCATTTGAAAGTATATTTCCTTTAAAAGAAATTACATATTTATTTATTCCTTTTTAAATTCAAAATTCTATCCTTAACATTTAATATAAACATTTTATGTACGGCGAATGCAGACTTATTTACATATTTCTAGGTATATTATAAAGTTTGTTACACTAATATGCTTATTGAATTTATATTTTTGAGGTATCAAAACCAAGTTGCAAAAGAAAATAACTGTCAAAAATACTAAACTCTAATTCCACAAAAAATAAGAATCGAAGGTTTTTGTAATGTACATTTTTTAATTGGTATGAATATAAAATAATAAAAAAATAATTGAAATTAGCTGTATAATGTCATTAGATATATAATTTAATTAATTTATTATAAAATGTAAAAGCTTATTATTTTATAATAAACTGATCTTTTTGAAATGATTTTTTTAGTTTTTTTATACATCTATTCTAATTTCCTCGTACTTAATCATAAACACCAAATTTTATGATTCATATATTCCACTGGAAGAGCTCTGAAATTAATTCATTTCCATTATTTGTTTTGATACAGTGTCAAATTCACTTCATCAAAAATCAAGCCAATAAATACCCACACAATATTTAATAAAAATGTTTGATAATTGCTGATTATTTACTTTATTTGCGAATATGCATTTTGTAAGCCAGTCGTTATTGTTAGAAAACTGCGTTATAAAATCTATATTTTATAATAAATCTATGTTGATGACGGTATATCCATTGAAAGAGAAACATAAATGATTATCGAACAATTTTATGAAAAATTGTGATGTTGAGATGAGTGATTTATTTATGCCAATTTGTTTCTTTTAAAACTTTTAAATATGAAATAAAAAATTTACGATGAATTTAATGTTAAACATAGAAAAATATACAAGAGATAACTAAACAACAAACAATTAAAAAAATAAGGTCACAAATAAAGTCAAATAAAACAATCCATTTTCATTTTAAAGAAAGTAAATGAAATAATTTTCACTTTAAATAATTAATTGTTGAAAATGTGTACACTGTAAAATTTGAAGATAAATAACAAACAAAATGACTATAAATCTGAGAATAATTAAAAATCAATGGACTGATGATTTTATTTTTTTGATGTTTTAAGAAAGAATAGGAAACTGAATCATAGAAACGATTATTTCTTCAAACAAAAAACGAGTCCAAACATTGTATCCAAATTGTGAGGGGACGGTTGTTATTTATTATTAACAAATAATTGCACACTGTTCTCCAATTTTCATATCATAATTCTATTAAAAGTTTGAGAAATTCTAAAAAAAATAACGTTCACCTATAACAAATAAACTGACTGAAAATTTAGATAAAATAACTTTAACAAAAATATTTCTAAGTAGGAAAACTTGGAATAAAAATATTTACCAGTTATCAGTGCAGTTACATTTTTTCATGTCAAATACTAGTTTTTCTCTTGTTGATTTTTTCAAATGCAGATTTTATCTTTTAGATAAAATCTAGTGTTAATACGGAATTGGAAAATGTATTAAGTTTTCGTTCTGGTAATTAAATCGGATTTAGTGTAAAAAATAAGGAAATGCAATGACGATTTCTCAGACGATTTATTATAAAATGTACGAATTTCTCATTTCATAATTTATTATTATAGTAATAGTTTTTTTTTGACATAACATATTTATGTTTGAGCTATTGAAACGTGTTTTTAATTAAAACTTCCGATTAGAAACAAAGAATTTATCTATATAAAAAAAACAGAAGTGGGATCGAATAATAGGAAGTGAAAACTAGATATGTAAAACGACGGAAATAGTTATTAACATTTGTTAATGGGATTTATATAAATAAATAAAATCATATATATATATATATATATATATATATATATATATATATATAATGTTTATGTGCATGTGTTGATATGTAATCATCATTAATCGCTGTGAAGTAACAATAACTCGTAAAAAAGTAACAGAATAGTTAAACGTTCGTACACGTTTGTGTGGGAAAAAATATCTCTTTCGAACAATACACGCCTTCGAATTTCATCTCGGAATGCAGCATATGCAAGATGATACTAAAGCGAAAGATGAAATTCTGTGTTTCCGAATTTATGGTGTGTGAAAGTGAATTGCAGACTTGTTTTAAAGGTTATTAATATTGACCAGAATCAATAATAAAATTTATTTCGATTTAGCTTAGGAAGACCTTGGTCGATATCAACATGAAAAATCACAAGATTCTAAATATCTATAATTTAACCAGAATTACATTTTATGGACTGAGTATAGATTTGAATTTCGTGTTGTAGTTTAGATTGGAATTTATTTATATTTTTTAAATCGATTTCTATGAAGATTTTTTCATGAAAAAACTATTAAACATATTTTTTAAAATACATCATTTTTGATTTTTCAGAAATTTGAATTTTTTACAAATATATATATATATATATATATAATCAACCTTTTTCTGTTTATTGCTGTATAAAGCCTTTCCTAAAATTCACCACTTTCAGCAATTTCATATTTTTTCTTTTATTTTATATTAACGATTTTCTCATCTATCTCTCTCATTTATTGATGTAGGATTTGAAGTTCTTGTCCTAAATATGTAAATAATAATAAAAGAATGGTACTTGGTAGAACAGAATTTCCAATTAAATAACTTTTCATATTATCCATCTGATTCAAAATTAATCATATGTAGATTGACTTTAGCATATGTAAGTACATATGTGTATATAATAAGGTGTGGTTACCAAAAAAATTTCGTTACAATCGTGTAGCGTTCAAAAAAAATCGTTCCTTTTCCTCGATCATTCACTGATCGAACCGATTTCAAATAACGAGATGCACGCGTCATCCCGTTATAATGTAATAAATAGCATTATAACATCATCGTCAAGTGAGAGTGAAAGCACATACACACACACACATACACACCACATACATTCGGTCAAGTCTACTTCCTTCCATCGACGACGTAATCTCATATAACCTGTACTTGCTACTAATTATTCACTTTCAATTCGAATTAAATACATGCATGTACTACACACGTACAATAAAGTCATGGTCTAATGCGTGAACGGAATATGATCTGTAAACAGTCGGTCGTTTGATATGTACAATTATCTCTGCATCGAAATTGTTGTTGTTGTTCTTTCCTTCTTTCTTTCTTCCTTCCTTCTAGACAAACAATCGTGTGCACGGCACTGTGTTATTAAAGATCTAAGTAATTAACTGGCCTCTGGCTGGACGTACTTTGAATTATTACCTGTATAATATCTTTAGATCGATTGTAACTTCTGCATTTTTATCTCGTTTATCTACCTAATCAATTATTTATTAAGTGTGCAAAAACGTACACCTGAATATGTTCATCAGTCGATAAGAATTTAAAAACGTTATGATTTATGTATTTTAAATAATTGATGATAGTATAGTCTATAATTAGCTAGAAACTTGATCTTCGTAAAAAATTAAGAGCAATAAAGTATGACTTGTATGAATGTGTTAATTTATTTCAAGAATAAAACTTGTTAAATATCTATGTTGAAAAATTAAAAGAATTTTTTTCCATCGACTGGAAAATTTTACATTTTATTGATAAAATTTTTAAAAATTAAATAATTTTGAAAAAGTTCCATATATTGAATATAAATTTGATTATAATAAAAGAATTGAAATGATGATAAAAATTAATTCAGTGTACTTATTGAGGATATCAGGGTAGATATTTAACTTACATATTTCTTAAAATAAAAAGATTTAAAATTAAAAAAGCATTAAAGGAGGAAAATTCTAAAAAAAAATAAAAAATTATATAGAAAATTGTTGAAAAATCATAGATTATTTTTTTGTAGTAATTTTAAATTATATGGAATTAAATAGAGAAAAATATTGTATTGGGTATAAAATTATTTATTTTTTTGTAAAAATTTTAAGTAATTTTAAATAAAATATATGAAATCCTGTATAGAAATATAATATATATTTGAATTTCAGAACGATATTTTTTTAAATAATTCCATAAAATTTCTGCGAGAATGAGAAAATGATTTGACAACAAAGATTTTAAAAGTAAATAGTGTTCTATTTGTAAATTCCTCGTACACAATTATCCAAGTACATGTTTAATATGTATATCAAATTGACATATTTTTACAAGTACAATACATAAAACATCTAACCGATATGATTAATTACAAACAAATCTACTTGACAATCAATTGCTCTGTCTGGCTTTGTTGCGAAAAGTCGTCAGTGAAAGGTGTATTAAAATAAGGCCGAAATTAACATTTCTGTTTTGATAAAGAAACGTCGAAAATGACCATAAACGTAATATCTGTTGAACTTGTGGCCTTCATCGATTCGACTTTTTGCCATTCGATATGGAGTCACAGAGATGAATCAAACTGATGTACTGACCTTCTGTTCGATATCGAAAGTTGTACGTTGAGTGTCGTTTTTATGTTATTTTAGTACAGTTCAGAGTTTTTTCAGCAAATAAATGTGTAGGATTATTCATCAAAAATGCTGTGTCATTATCAAATCTAAATTTATAAAGCATTATTATATGCATATATATGTTTTCAATAGTAGATATTTTTTATTTATAAATATTACGTTACTTAATTAATTATGTGGTTAATAAAACATAGGCATTAGTAATATATATTTATGTACATTTGAGCGTATAAAAAATATTAAAATGTTTCTTTCAAGTCTAGAATTATGTTTATGATTAAATGATTAAATAAAAAATACATTTGAATACATCAATCAGTAATTAAAATAAAAAAAATCTGAACTAATTGATATTTTTTGATGATTTAAATTTATTTATTGTTAGAAAAAAATCTTCAACTAATAAAAATTTTAGTAAAGTTCGTATACTTACGACCGTTTGTGTATTAAAGACGTATTCTGTTCTCTCTTCTTCACATCTCGGCGGTATAGATACACACCACTTGAATGTTCGAACGGTGTGAGGTATCTTCACAGTCTTATTCGACGTTATTTTATATCTGCAAGTAATAAAATATAAATAAATATATTTGAAAGCCGATATTTTTTTCAATCGGTTATAAAAGTGTTAAATGACTTTATTAATACATTTTTCAGATGTGCTTTTATCCCTCTTCATACATAATTTTTCCAGTTTTCTTTATAAATGTTCTATATAAGATCTAAATCTTGTGATTAAGAAATGATATTTTTTTTGATCGATTCTATAAATTTATTACTTGTTATAAAAACGAAACGTGTACGAGCCAATTCGATTTTGTGGCAGTATAAGAATTTTGTTTAAAAACAGCCGTACAACTTTTGTATTTGATTACATGCTCGGCCTCAGGCTGCAGGTCTGATATACTTGGCCTAGAATGTCGTCGTCTCTCGTTTATTAAATTATTATAATCGTCCGGGACGATTGCATCGAGAATATCAAACATATTAATGATACGTTGCATTCAGTATTTTCGCATATGTATTTATTATGTATCGTCTTCGGTTACTTAATCTCACTGACATCTTCGAATTGCATGCAATACGATCGTACACACCTTTATGAAAACATATTTTCTTACTAACCTTTTATGTCAAATTTTTCTTTTTAAATATGTAAAGGTTATACGAGTCAGTATTTAAGTGCAGTGGATGAACATGTGCATATAATTCAATCAGATAAATTATTCTCTCTCATTAATTTCTTATTACTGTTTATGTACAGATGAATTTAAATTTATTTGTAAATTAATTATAAAATAGATTTATATTCAATATGTCATTTTAAATTTATGTTCATATTATAAGGTTGTTTAAAATATCTTTGACTGTAGCGAACTTTTTATACATTAGTACGTTTATTTTATTTTTTTATTAAGTTAATAGAATTATTTGATGAAAAATCTATTTGAAAAAAATATTCATATAGCTTCATATTTTTCAAACACATATTCGATATATTCACAAATCGTTTACAAAATGTAAAGAAAGTAAACACACACACACGCAATACTACTGTTCACCTGGACCGGAAATTTTCGAGAACAGGAACCCGAGGCGTACGTGTTATATCATCAAAACAACTGTTATTTCGGCGAGTAAATGATACTATTATGTGATAAAAATCATGTAATAATCAGATATATGAAACAAGCTGTGAGAATGGTACAGAATAAAAAAAAACTGGTGTACGTATGTGTGTATTCGTATACACACACGTCCACATGTTGCATTCGAAACATGAATATTTTTAATGATCGATTCATTCAGTTGTATGTGAAAGGCAAGCGATATCCAGTATGAAGTTTGATTTCTGCGTTTCTTATAAAAATGAAAATTGAAATCTTATACTTTTTTTAAAAATTATATATATTTTTTTTAATATTAGGATTATGTTAAAAGTTTCTAGATATCAGTGGGAGATTATATTCAAATCAGAAATTTGTTTCATTTTAAAATAAAAAAATACCATGTATATTTTTTTACTTGATTGAAAAATGAAAAAAGTCAAGAATATTTTTATATAAAATTTATTACAACTTTAAATTAGTTTGAATAAAGAAAATATCTTAAACGAGTACAATGATTAAAGTATGGTAACAAATCTTCTTTAGTAATTTGGAAAATTCATAGGATTTTAATCAAATCATAATTCATTCATTTATGTTCAATAATAGTTGTAATCTTGGAAATAATGATATGAAAGAAAAAATATCGATGGATAAGAGAAACTAATGATCGGAAATCTGAATGTTGAAAAGAATTCAGAAAAAGATCCATAAATAGATGAAATTGTATTGAATCGGCCAAACTGGAATTTGGGGAGAAATAAAACTAATCAAACTACTCAATTATCAAATTTTTCATTTTCAACGTACGTTTTGTTGAAATGACGATTTTTATTCTATTTGTTATTTATAGTTCACATTTTTTATTTTTTTCTGGCATTATTCTTCGAATTTTATTTTTATCATTTTTTTGAAATTTACTATTTATTTTTTTATACAATTACAATACAATTGATTTAGTTTATCATTTGAAATGTTGGTTTAAAATTCACTTCCTTCGCGTTTAATTTAAAAAAATAATGAATCCTTTAAGACAAAAATTACAAATGTCACACATATGAGTTTTCTTGGTAAAATTCGATTTTGATGGGCTAAACTGTCTATAATATTTAAATGTTATATTTGACAATTTCTGTTAATTTGCATAAACAAATTACTTATAAAAAAATTTAAAATAATAGTCTCAATAGCTAATAAATTAATTATATATAGTTCGAATACACACATTTTCTTGCAAATAAATCGTAAGGCAAGAGATTCATTAATATTAAATTAATTTAAAGCAACAATTGTTTATATATATATATATATATATATATATATATATATATATATATATATGTGTGTGTGTGTATGTGCAAGAAAATTTATTGGAACGAACTGGAAGAGAAAGGCATTAGATCGGTCGAAGTGGAAAGTTTAGGAGAGACTTTTATTTAGTAGTGGATATAAAGAGGTTAAAGATATATATATATATATGATATATATATATATATATATATATATATATATATATATATATATATATATATATATATATATATATATATATATATATATATATATATATATATATATATGTATATATATATATATATATATATATATATATATATATATATGTATATAAAATATATATATGGGTGTATGTATGTGTTGATATTTGCATTGAATTACAGCTAATCGTTTGATATTTATAATACATAATCAAATTCACCACATAACATTAATAATAGGCTTGGTATTTATTATCTCTGTAAAATTACAAACAATACTCGTTTAATTTTTTATAAAATGTTCTAGAGAAAAAACTAACATGTTTAATTTATAGGCATAAATTCCATTTATGTAATAAATTAATCGACCTTAAGATCATCCAAACTTTTTTTGCCATTTTCAATTGAAATCGCTAAACATAATAGATGTTTCTTGATACTTTATACAGCTAATCAACACTAACCTTTATTAATAATAAACAATATAAATTACCGTCAATTATATTTCCTTTATCAATATTTATCGATCGACGCAACGGATATTTTTTTGCACGTTTATGTACTGTATATATTTTTTCGCACGGCGTGCAGAGAATATTATTGACCTAAATTGTGTTCGAGCTTAAGGCTTGTACGTAATTAAACATTGAAACAATCGTGGTAGTTGGTACCTTGAGGCGTGGGTATCTAATGCTTAAATTTAAGTCTCTGTTTACGATTGCTTCTAATTACATTCAGGTGTCAAGATCAATAGTGCCAATGTTACGTTTGTGTAGTTACGACATGACTGTTGGATGTCTGAAAACTTTTTCAAGTCCACACGAGAGATTATATTTTTTATGCCATTTTTTCAAATGCAATTGTTTTATTTTTTTAAAAAAAATAAATAACGATATGGAAATCTAAATTTGGATGAAATAGTTGAGTTTTTCAATTATTTTTTATTTAAAAAAATCAGAACTTAAACGTGCACTTACTTTTCTTCCCTTTGACAAATATTATTTCCGATCAACGACACAACGATCTGTAAACGAAAGCACGTCAACACTAACAGAATCCACCCCTTCATTTCAGAAGTTTGCGATTAAATCTGCACGCGCGCACACAAACACTTATCACTTAGGACAACGGTCCAAATTCGATTCTAGTTGATTTTTCCGGATCTTTTTCTCACATCTCTATCATATATCGAGCACGTATTTAATTCGATACATATCGATCGGATTCATCAACATTCCGTACGGCAAAACCTCATGCTCAAAATGTCCCGTATTGAAGAAGACGACGACCGGCCGAAATTGAACAGGAAAAAAACCCGCGACCGTAACTTATTTACTTATTGCATCTATCTAATAACATTTGTTAAATGTCAACGCATGTCATCCGGGACGATGTTGCGAGTTATCTACTTACCGTGCTGGAATCGCACAGATATTGGACACATTATTCAATTGTCGGATCCGTTGTTCTGATAGGGACGTCCTGTTCTAGCACAGTTCCGTGCTGTATGTCGGTTCGTTGGTACGAAGATGTTTCTTGCGTGGTTTTGTTTTTGTATGAACGTTCCGTGGAATATATTTATGATGTATGTCGCAGTGGCGTCATCGAATAATATTTGTATAAGGAGACACATACATACATATATCATACGACATAGGACAAAGTAGCGAATGATTAATCTTATATACTAGAAAAAAAAACTAAAACTTTACATAGACATTTTTATACAGATCTTAATTCGATGATTATTTAAGGAAAAACTCATATATTCATAATAATCGAAAATATGCTTTTAAAACACATCTCAACATCACAAGATTTTAAAAAAATATTAAATAGTTACATTGTAAAATCTCTATGATAATTTGATATTTCTTAAATTGTTAAAATTATTCAAGTATTTATATTTTATATATTCGATTATGAATAAAAAAAGAATTTTCACAATTTTACTTAGTACATAAGAATTTTTATTACATTTTGAATTGACCAAGTAATGTTTGATTTTTCCAGTCTATTAACATCTTGATATCAGCATGAAATCATCAGAAATTTTGAAAATTATATAACTAGAATTTTTATTACATTAATTGTTTGAAAAATAATTATCATAAAATATAACACTGTATGGCAAACATAATTATTAATATTTTTTTTCGAAACCTGAAAAGATTTTTCAGACTGTGTAAAATTTATCTGGAATCCAAAATTGAGTTTGGAGTTTAAATGCTAATCCAATGAAATAAATATATGAATTTATGTGCCTTCGAAAGAGAAATTTATCAAATTTAAGTAAATGAAACGAAAATATTTCCAGTTTGAAATAAATGGCAGTGCTGAAATAAATTCCAGTACTACAAGTGTTGCAATTAATATTTTATGTAGTTATTTTGTTTTCAGGTTAAGTAATCGGAATTTTTTGTCATTTCCTTATTTATATATATATATATATATATATATATATATATATATATATAATATAATGAAAACATATATGTAATTGCGAAAGACAACAAGAAAATATGAATTTAGATTTAAATTACAGTAGTTGTATAAAAACACTTTCGAAAACAACAAATGTTGAATATATAAAAATTTATATAAAAGAGTCTAGTAATTGTATTAATTATATATATATATATATATATATATATATATATATATATATATATATATATACATATATATATACATATATATATATATATATATATATATATATATATATATATATATATATATATATATATATATATATATACATATATATATATATATATATATATATATATATATATATATATATATATATATATATATATATATATATATATATATATATATATGATTTTTTTTAAAATCACTTTCGATGTTTGTTAGTTTTTTGTATTGAGGAAATAATCGAGTTATTAATAAAAGATGACCCAGCAGTTCAGATGATGTATCAGCTTAATATTCTGTTCATTTTATTTTTAGTTTTTTTTTCATTTCTAAAACAAATTAATAAATGAAATGTAAAAGTTTGATTAGTAAAACTAGCTGTCGTGGCAAATATGATAAAATTAACTTGTATAAAAACGTTTAATAAGTTTTTATTTTTTTCCTCAAAATTATTCTTATTAAAATATTCATTACAAACGTTTAAAGTTTAGATTTAACAATATAGGTTTTTGATTAAGATTGTAGATTTTTGAAATGTCCATTAGTCAAAAAATAATTAATTGTTGAATACTTTATAAAAAAAAATAATATATAATATTTAAGTGATTTATCTGTGGTACCAAATGAGCTATAAAATAATTTTCAAAAAAAAATTAAACTATTTTTAGAGACATGTGTACTTTGTTCCAATTAATCGTAGTTATATTTTAGTAACAAACACGTCATATCTGGATTACTAATCTTATAACGTTTTTTTAAATATATAATTTAACCGCAAAAAAACCTTTTTTAAACATTTAATTCTTATAATTTCCTGGCTAACATATTTTTAAATTTCCTTCATCGTTCAATTGCACATGTCGATCCTGTTATTATTACACGATCGAATCAATACGAACGAATATAAAGGCTTGTGAATATACACGGACGTTCACCAACGTATGACATTCCTTGCATATGACGTCCATGCGTTCGTTTGTTGTATACATAACATGTGGTGTTTCGCTTAACAATCCTTTTTTATCAATCCTACTGTGACACATGATCTCAGAGACAGATCCAACCATAAGTACCACAATCAAAATAGATTTACGTATTTCTTTTTGCGGTAATAAACTATGATAATTGTACTTTTATATATGTAAGCGAACTTATACACACATATAAATATTTATATATACATATATATGTTTGAACATATGTTATACAAACATATTTCATTTACTAAAAGCCATGACGAAAGTTGATGATAAAATAATCCATGAACTAATTCTGAATAGCTTTAAATGAATTATCCTGTAGAATTATTATCTTACCAGCAAATATTTTTTTATAAACAATTTTAATTAAATTGCAATTTAAAAAACAAATATTTATAAATGAATTTTTTTTCTGTTCTAATGTAGTTTGTAAATAAAAAAAATATTTCCTTGTTTAAAACTGATAATTTTTATCTTCTCTGTTTAGTCTAGTAAAGAAATATCCCTGATTATTTAATCATGACATTTCTACAAAAGAGACTAGATTTTCGTATCTCGTTATTTATATTTCGAAAAATGGTTTAGGTTACATTCTTAGTATTTGTGAACTTGTGAATGCATATATAGTTGAATATTTTGAATTATTTTTTTTACATTTAAATAAATTTTGTGGTTCAGTAAATTGAAAAACTTGATAGATTAAAAATCAAGTATTGATTAAAAAATGTTAAATATTTATAATATAATTCAATTTTTGATCAAGTACTGTTATATTCATTTTAGATAATTAAAAATAAATTTAAGATTGATGACAGAAAATAATTTTTCATTGACAACTTTTATTTGCAATTCAAATAAATATAGAATATTTAAGATTTTCGATTTTAAGCTTTAAAAAATTCACAATTTATAGTATTGAACATTTTATGAAAACGTTTTCTCTTGATTGACTCTTCTTGTGATTTCTTATATATTTAGGTTTCCATCAATATTTTTTTTGTCAATCAGTGGTCCTTTCTTCTTGTTATATGATCAGCTCATTTTCATTTCGAATTTTTTATTTTTGCCTTAATATGTTTAACTTTTATTTTCTTTCATTATTCATTTCTCTTTCTATCTTTTCGTGTTATTCTTAACACACACATACACTCATATATATATATATATATATATATATATATATATATATATATATATATGATATATATATATATATATATATATATATATATATATATATACATATATGTATATAGTTGAATACTTATTTTTATATATTTAAGGAAAGTTTTTTCGATCATTCAAAAAAAGGAAACGATCCATCCGGTATATGTAATACATTTATTAATAAATTAATACTTAACAATAGCAAAACCACGATTAAAAATATATCAGCTTATCAAGCAGGAAAAGCAAACGAATAAATAAAAATCATTATTGAATTAAAATTTAAAGACAGTGATTATTTAATTAAAATGTGAATATATTCTGCTAAATAAATCGCCATTAAATCTAAACTTGCCTATTATAACTGTTTCTTCAGTGATTTACAAATGTTTGTTATTTTTCTTCATTATATTTTGAATTACATATGAATGAGTAATTTTTGATTATAGTTGTTTACTTATTTATCAATTAATTTCAGTTTCGATTTATAAATATGTAGTACTGCATCTGCTGTGTGTACATTTTTCGATACCAGTCTGTCAAACAATTTCGATTCCATGATACAAAATGGTTTCAACAATCATTGCTATTACATAGTACGTTGAAGGACATATTTCCGCTTCTACTTGATTTATTAAATCAATTTACGGTGCTCGCGTTTATATAAAACGTTGACAGTACTGTCTCGATGACTATATATCTCGAGTTTGTCAACGTCAAATAATTTTGATTTGTATATGTATGTATGTTTTAAATCTAAGTAAGGATGTGCAAGGTTTTGATGAAATTTAGTAGGGATTTAATTAGAGAGTAGCTACATATGAAAAATAACTCGATTCTGAGATGTTGTCCATATTTTTGCAAATAATATAGAAGGATGAAAAATGTCTTAGATTATTTTGATAAAAGTTTATACAATTATTTGATCATTAGTCGTGCATTATTGTTTTCCTTTTTTCCATTCAAGTTGATTATAATTTATCTAGTTATCAGTAATAAAGTTCAGATATTTTTTCGGGTTCAGTATATAATCTACGAGAGTCTGTAGTTAGTTTTCCAATGCAAACATTTTTTTATATATAAAAAAACATTTCTTCTCTAGAAGTAATTTTTACTTTTTGGTGTAATAAATTTTATCACTGAATTTGTTGTTCGTTAATAAAATATTTTTTAGGGAAACATTGTAGCAATTTTTGAAACTAATCTATTAGAATATATTATAAACAGTTTAATCTTTCAATATACAAAGATTATTTCACAGAAAAACACATATTTTTTATTTAAATAATTTTTACTTCAAGTCGAAAAATCTGATTTCTTAAAAAAAAAAACAATTTTCGGGTAAAATTTCTTCAATATCGAAGATATAATTAATTTTTAGATTGAAAACTCTTGTATTGATTCCTAATAATCGATTTAGTATGAAAAAATTTCATATTTCAGACTTTCAATTTTTGGCCCTAAAAAACACACGACCTATAGTATGGAAAATTTGATGAAAAATCAAAATTTTTCGAAAACGATTTTTTTTGGTAAAAAGCATTATTTTATGATTTAGAATATCGAATTAGTGCCAAAAATAACACTGGTTTATTTTAAAATCGATATTTTGCAAACAAAATGATATATTTTTTAAAATATCTATTAACATTTTTCATTGATTTTGTTGTTCTTCATTCAAACATTTTTGTGATGAACAGTATAAATATTTTAAAACTTAAATTGTTTAAAATATAATGTTAGGTCTTTCAAGTTTATAGTTTTTAATACAGATAATTTTATCTGTATAAAAGTATACAGAGATTTGTATAGAAAGCTGCACATCGAACACATTTTAAACATCTCTTATTCCTTTTTTTCTAACTGTTTTATTTTACACCAAATTCAGTCACAAAAAAACAACAAATTCCATACTGTATCGAAACAATCTCACGTATCTTCCACGCTCGTTCGTTACGAATCGCGTTTATTAAAAAGAAAGTACATTCGTCGATCTTCTTTCGCATTTGACAGCTCCGCAGGCGAAATGCTCTCATCGTTGATTAATACATTGAAAAGGAGTGTACTGGTCCGATAATTGAAAACGCAAGTACCAACTCGGACGACCGCTCTGATTTATTTATATGGTGATATAACGAGCAGAAGAAGCGGCAGTGAGAGGTACGTACGTATGTATGTACATACAAAAACGCACAGAAATAAAAAACCGTGATGGTGCCTTTCATCCGATATTCAGTCTAAAAAAAAAAACACATTTAATGAAGACGTACAGATATTTTTAATGATGCATGTAATGACGCGTTACGTAAGAACAGATTGAAGAAAGGCGTGTGTAGGTTTCGATGTATTTAAATTACAAATATTTGTCTGAAAGAATATATGTTGGATGAAGTAGATTTGAAAGAAAAAGAAGAATGTGAATAGGTCTTCATTCAGCAGTAAATAGAAGAAGACAATGATATACACACATACATATATAGATAAATATAGATGCTTGTAAATATATGTTTATTTTTTTAACCAATCCTCCTTTAAGCTTTCCAGATAGATTTTTCTTTATAAGCACACTTCTTTAAATAAATTCTGTCAGTATTAAACTTATGTGAAAAAACATTGAATTCCATTACTTATTGCAGCATTTTAAGAAATCTGTTATCCATCCATCATTTATGTCGATTTCGAACAACTCGAATGTACTATTGCACCAGATTTTTCTAATCCATAAATTAGTTATTACTTTAATCGCAACATAGAATCATTTCTGTCACCTTTGGACGTGTTTATATATATATATATATATATATATATATATATATATATATATATAAATTGGCATGTAGGTATTTGTATCTTGTAAACAACACGAATAGTCGATTTACACATAAACTTAATTTCCGCATACAGTCTCGACTAAATATCTGCTCATTAAAAGAAAGTTGTAAGTTCACAATACGACGCGGACAGTGCAATAAAACAGATCTTTTTTTGTGATACATATACGATCAGTTTACAGAAACCTTTTGCACGCGATATTTGAACTTAATAGCATGTAAAAACAACAGATAATGTATGTGCAATATTATAATTCATTCGACATTTTTTTCTACTTTTAAAAATATTATACAGTTTATTTATTGTTGCATAAATCCTTGAATCGTTCGTCTATATTTTAATTAAACGGTTTATAATCGTCTCAAATCTTTACAGATGATCTTTTTAAATTACAGTCTTTTTTTGATGATCATTCAATAAAGATTTCGTTATAGAAAAAAAAACTTATTGATTTTATTGCAGTCTGTCTAATATCTAGTTTAATATTCAAAGACTGCACTATCCTAATTTAATTTCAATAACAATGATTAGTGAAGAAATTTAATTAATATATACAAGTGGGACAACACCATTTACTTAATACAAAATAATTTATATATATATATATATATATATATATATATATATATATATATATATATATAGTGTGTATATGTATCCTGTTATTACTGTGTACTCAATCATAAATGAAAGTAATATACATTTTCAAATATCAACGTGTAATCAGTAGCAATTAAGATACACACGTACGCGACGAGGAGTAATTTTTACAATTTCATCATTGGTCTAAGAAGTGATTTAGTTCACGTGAAAGGGTCTTAGCATCTTTGATAGGCGTTTCATTATATTATTTATCATTTATAATCGAATAATGTATGGTGAATGTGTTCCAATGGACGAGATTGAAAATGTAAACGAACAGAGAACGATTTCAAGGCAGAACCGTCACTTCTTTTTTTCGAAAAGATGTCGTACGTAGGTGATGGGTTTTTTAAACAATCTAGTAATTTATATATAATTGTTACAGTAGATATTTTTATGTTATTTATTACATATTGTCATTATCAACGCTGGCGATACAAACTTGATGGATTTTGGTCTCTTGAATAACATCTCTCCGACCAGTTTTATTTTTCTTATCCCTTATATGGTCTCTAGAATAATGCTCACATTGTCTATCCTTTTCTTCTTAAATTATTTCCTTGTCTATTTGCAAATATTCTATTTCAGTATTTTCTCTGGCATTCTTTCTATACGACCTACATTTTATCTTGTCTCTCAATTAATTATCATAATTTGTTATTATAGCATACATTTCAATATTAATTAGTCCATAATTATTCTCAAGATTTTTTCAAAACATCTTAGTGAATTTTTTGGTTGGTTTATATTATATGTGACTATAAAACGAACCAATATTTCATTTTATAAGCTGATTTATAAACAGCTGTATTTATATTTTTTAATTTTCTCTTTAATACGTTTTTTATGGCAATTAATCAAGATTCTTAAATATTTAAATTATGTCACACTCTTAAATATCTATTCTTAAGTTCTGAAACATTTTTTTAGTTTTTAAGATGGATATTGTTGTGTACTTTTGGTCTCATTTACTACAAGTCCTATTTTCTCATCTTTTTTCATTAATTCTAGAAATACTATTTAAGAGTTGAAAGGTTTCTAATAATCTTCTGCGCATACACATATTTGATATGATTTGTAAAATATGATGTGTATTTTATTTATTATAAATGTATTTTTAAATCGAGTTCGGTACGTTTGTAGTTAATTAAATCATTTTTTAATATATACAATATCCTCATTAAAAATGTAAAAAAATATCGTACGTCCCTGAATTAATATGGATTGATCTCATTATGTCACATATTTCCACATGTGGAACATCGCTAATGTCGAAACACGTTTTGCAATTATAAAAATCTTGTCGATCTCAATTAGTATCGATCTAATTGTATGAAAAAATGTAACGACGAACGTAAGATACTTATGAAAAAAATCTATGACAGATATTACAGAATCGAGAATAAACGAAACAAAGAAAAACGACGACGTGGCTCGTGCACGTACGAAATGAACAGTTTAAATGAAGTGGCATATTTTTTTTATATTATTTTAGTCGCATTCTTTGTTCGTGTTGTTACGTGAATTCCTCACGACTAAAATAGAATGATATTTTGTATTAACATACATTGCAGTAAATGTAAATCATATAAATAAAAAAAAAACGATTGACATATTAGACTATTATACAACGTGAAAGTATTTTTTTTAAAAAAGATTTTCGGTTTTATTAACACTTATATATATAATCCTATTTGTTTTTTAAACTATCAGTTCTTAATACAAAAATATTTTTAAAAGTCCAAACAATTCAAAAAATATTAAAAAAATTAAGTTGGGTCAAGTAATTCATTCCATATTAATGATGTAAATACCTTTTAATATTTATAATAAATTTCTTTTATTGATTGATAGTTATTTCGATATTATTTTTAATTGAAATCAATGTTTAAATAAGAGAAGAAAAAAATCGAAATCAGCAACAAACGACATCGCTCATCTAATATGTAAATTCGTTTGATTGTATAAGAACATATTTTCAGTATTTCCAATTATATAACTGATGTATTAAAAAAAAGTGTTACAGAAGTGTTGCAAAGAGATAATTAGTCCGTAATCGAGCGACGAGGTATTCAAACGACGATATTATTCATATACTCTTATCTTCTATCAAAGCGAACTAAAATAGTGTTCGGATTGTACAATGGAAACGAACGTCGGTCGATCGTAGCGAAAAAACCGGACATGTCCAATTTATCGCGTTTTATTTGTCGACTCGCATGTGAAAGTGAGTAAAATCGCACAGTGGCAATGGTCAGAAACTTAAACACATAATACGCATAACTTATGGAACTCTGATATAATTTGTTTTACTCACGACAATCACATCTGGCATTCGAGACGTTTTCTTTATATGTTCAATAAACATCTTACGCACACATTCATAAATACATACATACAAGTAAATATTTACATTTATATGTACATATAAATATAAATCTATGAATGTAAATGTGGATATATTATGCACATTTTTTGTACAAAAACACTAGTCGCGGTCATAGAATCATCGAATTTCGTTTTGAAACTCTCACTGAGAATGTCTTGTTTTTTGTTTGAAATAAAAACACATAATATTAATTTTGAAGATTATTTTAAAATGTGCAATATGAAAAACATATAAATAGCTTTGTAAAAAAATTCAGACAAACAAATAAGTTCAAGATTATTAAATATTTTATAATGTTTATTTTAATAAAAATATAAAAATAATCATGATTGAAAAATATAAGTAGTTGTATGGGAAATTTTGTGGATAGAAATTGGAATGCTTTATTTTTTATATATTTTATATTTAGTCTCATTTAGTTGGAGATCAAATCCAACTCAAGATTTTATAAATATATACTTTTATAAAAGCCCTTGTTGTTAGTTTGTATTAATGTAATTTTACCTACAGTACAATTTCTAATATTTATTTATAATTTATTACATTTGAATTTTTTAATTTGTACTAAAAATTTTTCAAATTTAACATAAAAAATATTTCACTAGAATTTCAATAATTCCTTCCAAACCTGACCTAACTGTATTAAATTGTCTTCAGAAGAAATAAAATGATTTTTATTTTTCTTAATCTCTTGTTGAATAACAGTTTTCTCAAAACTTTAAAAAAAACATTTTTTTCATTCTCAATAAATATCCTATTCTTATCCAATCCTTAAATTATATTATTGGCATACAAATAGCTATTTAAAGTACAAACATGTTTTAGTTATTTTTAAATTTATTTTTTAAAAACAATTGTTTAAAAATTCTGATAACTGAAATTTGATTAATATGAAAATATTTTTTCAGTATTTCTTGAAGAAATTCTCTTTTTAATCTTACTTAAATCCTTTAATTGATATTAAAATAAGAAAAATATATTGTCAAATAAATTTTCATGTTTAATTGGAAAAAAAGTTTATCTACTATTTTCCTAATCTAGTTTTCTTTTTTAACTTGATTAACATTTAATTATACCATGCCTTTCTCTTTTAGTCATTTTAATGTTTTATCGACAATTTCTTATTTTCAATATAATTTTAATTAATTTACTGTCTATATATATATATTTTAAAAAAATGTCTAAATTACTGCATTTTATAATAAATTTCAATATCTTTTTTTTATCCAAATTATCAGTTAGAAAGAAATATTTAATTAAATACGTACAGAAAACGAAACACTCGATTATATACAAAACGAAAGAGTATTATTATATATTTTTCACTGTATATATCTGGAAAGAAATTCAGATAATACTTTTACAATTTGTCAAATATAATTGATTGTTGAAAACATGCGATCTTTTTCACCATAAATCTAACAATTTACTCTCTATGAAAGTGTTATGTAAAAAAATGTCTACGACAGCAAAACATCTTCATAATTGGTCGCACTGTATCGAACTAAAACTCAGTATAATTTATTAAATTGACACTGATTTGCATAATTTACAATTCGTGTTGAAAGTAACATTATTTTATTCAGATGCGTGGGTCGGTGACTTTATGTAATTAGAAAAAAATATCGAATATGTTCTTTCAATGATTATTTTTATTTGAAAATAAGAGACTAATTCTCATTTCAAATCAATTCATACAGATCTCATTGTCAATTTTCGTAATTTACTGCATGGATTTGACCTTTGTATTCGGTTTAGAAAATATTACACAAAGTTTATTCATAAATTTCAGGATTGAGAAATTGTTTCGTAAAATTATGTACGTGATTAAAATTATATTAGTATTTTTAAAACTAATATAGAAATTAATTACAAATTGAATACAGGAATAAATAATTACCATAAAAACAATTCAATATTTAGAAATAGCGTTTATCAAGGGAGTAAAATGTTGTAGCTGGGTAGATAGAGACGAGTTACTAATCTGTGATGATGATGATGATAAAAACTCATACATTTCTAATTAGAAAATTAAAGCTTATAAATAAAACTAATCTGGATTTTCATATTATCTATTTTTAAAACAAACATAAATAATTTTATGTATTATTCATTTTTAATTATGATTTATCAAATAAAAATATAAAAGTGAATGTCTTGTTGAACGAATATTTTATGTAGGTTGTAGTGAAATAAAGTAGACAGATTTATATGTAAAAATATTATTTATTTTTCATATTAATGTAGAAAACAACTATAATATTAACATTTGTGCACAGAAATTACCACTATATGTATAATTATGAATATATATGTTTGTGTATGTAATTAACATTTTTTATTAAAATAAAAATGTAATCATTTAGTTATAAGTAAAATATTTATAATGAACACAAGTGCATCTTTGGATATATATTTTTTAAAAAAATTGTGAATATTTTTAAACGAATTTCGATTAAATCTAAATTTGAATTATTTTATATATCTTACAAATATTTTTCAGTGTTTATTAATAAACCACTTATTAAAAATCATACATTATTCTATACAACCACGACGATACGATTTTTCTAAACTTCGACGTTGTTCAAACATCTGATCTAAAATATACTAATTGAACATGACGTTCGTCACAATCTGTTCGAAATGAAAATCGAGATGATTGTGTAGATGGTCAGATAGATCGACAACGATTTAATCGATGCGTCGTTATAGAATCCTCCATGTACTTGTAGATTCGCAGTCTCGAGACTCTGTTTACAGTAATCGCCGTCGTATGTCCATCCGATTAGTTCGCCGGTACGGAAATTCTCACTACGTAGCCATTCTTCAAGAGGACGGAAGTAGTCGCGTATCGCACTCCCGTCCAGCCGGGTATCGCCCGTTGCGGCGAACAAGATATCTTGCCATGGTTCTGATGCCCCTTTGCGCATTATTTCGCTAGAATATAGAGAAAATGGTTTAATATAAATGGATCGTTTGTTAGATCTTATAAAAATATTCAGCACTAATTAACTGTTTAATTTTTATAAAGACCGAACTATCATTACCAGAACATGGTGTTACGAAATTTTATTAAAAAATAACCAATAGTGATTACTAAATATTTATAATATTTTGTGATTATAATAAATGATTTTTTTGTGTTGAAAATGTAATTTTATTATTAATATATATAAGTGTCTTCTTTCTTAATTGTGATTGATTTTAATTTAATTTATAATTAATTTTTGAACCGGTGTTACTGTTGGCAGGTAGACAGTTTTTTTAGATGTTTTTGTATAAAATTATTTAGTCAATTAATAAGATACCAAAAAAATATCGTCTCAAGTACACAAAAGTTAACTGAAAAATATTTGTATATTATTTCAAAATAGTTATTATTTAGAAACGAATTAAATAAACAAACACAGACAAATATGTACCTGTGTATATTATTATAGGTAGGTCATTGAAAAATAATGATGAGCTCATATTAAATTGAATCAGTAAAATATTCAATGAAAAAGTGGTATTTTTCAACAAAAACTTTCAGTTCGGAGAAGAAGATATATTTTTTATGCTGAAGCAATATAGTTTGTAATATTTGTTGTTTATAAAAAGTTAACCTTAGAAGTCGAATGTTTTTATGTAATTCTATGCTGTATAATAACATTTTATTCATTAAAAATAATTCATGTTCAGATATTTATATCATTTTATAATATTTTCTGATCGAATCGTTTATTACCAAAAATTTCGAATAAAAAATGAAAGAATTTAATTCTGACCTATATTTCCATACACAAATAAAAACAATCACTGAAATTAACATAAAAGTGATTGTCAGAACTGTACCAAGTGACAATAACTAATTACTGCCGTATCTGACTGTGACTTTTATGCAGATTCGATTATATAATATAATTAAGAACGGTTGTACGGAAAAAAACGACAAGAGAGCAAAAGGAATTGAAAGCTGTCGTCGTTCGAAGGTCTCGTCAACGGCGCAGGCTGCGAATTAAATTATTTCGAATATGTTTATTTAAATGAATCACGATGCATTGTAAGGAAGTAGTTTTAGAATTTATTGTGCATTGTTTTCGACGTGCTTCATTGAAATCATATTCGTGATATTTATCTCGACGACTGGACGACTTTTACATCCTAGTTTGTTTGCTCGAGTGAAAAATACACGCTTTTTTCACTTGGTCATTTTGTGTTGACGTTGTTTCAATGAAATTCATTCCATTGAAATTGATATATACATACACACATTCTTATATATATATATATATATATATATATATATATATATATATATAATTAAATTTAGAACGGTTTGATTACGAAGGTAAAAAATGATCAGAGTATTGACTTTGCATAAATAGAATAAGTGTTCGACATAATGTTTTATGTCATTCAAATATCAAATATTTACATTATAGTTTGGCACTGTAGCTGAATTAACTTTCACAAGTAAATTCACACCCCACACGAGACAAAATTATTTTTTATTAAAAAAAATATTAGCTATTTTAATATTCGAATAACATTAATTTTCTTGAATATAAAAATATTCAAGACTGAATTGTAAACGCTCAATTATTCCTTATTTAAGTATAAAAAAAATATTTGTTTCAAAATTTCAAATTGTAATTTATGTTTGTCATATGAAAAACTTCTTCTCAATGATTTAAAAAGAAGAACTTATTTTCTCTAGTTCTTTTAACAATTCGTTATTATGAAATAATAGACGATTAATATAATTTCAATGAGTGAATAAAAAAAAGCTTTATTATTCGATAATATAACTGTTTTAATAAACCAATCAGTGCGGAAAGAAATACAACCTTAACGGTTTATTAATTTCTCTAAACAGAGTTGAAAAGTCATATAAAACATTTAAATAACTCGTTCTCATAATTAATAGCACGTTTTGAAATTTCTGCTTGAAAAAATTCTACCTGCACATAAAAATACATCTTATGATATTTATTTACATTAAAATATTATAAATTTATCCAAAACAAACCCGACTGTTAATTTTAAATGCAGTCAGCCAGTTTCGCAATAACTCGTCTCGTCGATCCGTATATCTTTTTTTTGCACCAAAACGATGTTTGTTTTTCTTGACGTTTTTCTCAAACTAATCGTCCGTTATATCGAAGGTCAACAGTTCTGTTTTGTATCGTTTGCACAACGAGAATTTCACTAAATGATTCATGCAGACACTGTCGAACGTTTTATATGACAGTGATCTTCAAATGCTTGGATTCTTCGACCCACTTGTAGTCGAGTCACACACACATATACAGTAACATATTTAGAAAATAAATTGATGTTTGCTGTACCGTACGTTTGTTGTTACATTATCGTCTAATTAAAACGTTTTCGTTTTCATTTCGTCGTGCTTGACGTTCTGAATAGATACAGATGGTTTTATAATAGTTTCGTATAGAGATGACCTCCTTTTTGACATAAACAAATCGATGTAATTTTTTTGAATGTTTCCATCGTTTTTTTCTTGTATCATTTATAATAATAATTTCAATTTATGATCAATCGATATTCAAACAATTATTTGTAATAATTATTTCAACAAATGATTGAATGTTTCATAAATGTTTTAATAAATTACATTCAATATTTTATTTTTAAAGGCTTATAGTCATATCCCTGTTCTATATAATTAAAATTCTAGATCAAATAATTTGTATTGTAACTTTTTATTAACAACATTGTCATTTTTTTAATTGAAATTTGTCCTATTTTTTCCTTATAGTATATATAAACGTTTACTGTTATTTTAACATATCTTCACTGTATCTGAAATTTATTTAAATTCACTTATTTAAATTGAAATTCATATTTTAGTACAAGGACATTTCACAGAAACACTCACACTAATAAACAACACGTGTGTTTTATATTATATTAAAACGTTATAAAACAGTTATTATTTTGGAATTTTGAAATAAGTATATTTTAATGTAATTATCTTTTTATTTAAATAAACGAACGTGCATGTGTGTGTATTTAATTATATATTTATTGATCGTTACGAAGTAAATGTAAATATCTGTCATTCGTACTTCATTTCAATTTCATCGTAAATTTTATCAGACACAAGAATTACAAATGAAAATTAATAAATGTATAAAGAGAATCGACCCTGACATCCGTTCACACCCATACAGACGCACGTACGCGTGTAATAAATAAATTTGTTGAAGTGTGCGTAATCAAATTCACACATTTTCGTCGTCGTAGATCTTCACTGTTTTTCATGCTTTCGACATAATTTGTTTCTAAAATTATATTACAGTTATTGCCACATAGTTATAAAGGTCTTCGATTCACTAGTACTACTAGTACATACTTGACATTATGGAATCGGTTTCGTATGATCGAAATATTCGAAATATACATGTTTTATATTACTCTTTTTCTTGTTTGCAAATAACATTTAAATGTTATTGAACGAACAGTTCTAAATAAGAGCCCCTCACTTTTGTTATCATTTCAAAACATGTATATATATATATATATATATATATATATATATATATATATATAATTACTATTTAATTTTTGAAATATTGTAGAAGATGCGGATGTGAGTCAATAGAAAAAAATACAACATGTCAAAAATCAGTCAAGTAGATAAACTTTAAATAGAATTTAGAACTTTTATATATATTATAGCAGTCAATAATGATGTATGATTGAACGGTTTGGTAAAATAAATCACAATTCATGTTCATGATAATATGTTTTAAAATATTTTGACGATTGGTGGGAAATACTAATTTTTATCAATTTCATCACAACTAAATTTGTATTATATTTTTGGAAAATTTTGAATATGGAGTAAGACAAAATGAGATTCAAGAACTGGGGAAAGGTCAGAGACGTAATAGCTATTATAAAGATTAAGAAGATAATGAAAGGTGAGAAACGAGGATATCGGAAAAAATTAAATGTCACAAGAGAAAATAATGAGTATTGAGAAAAGTGTAAAGCACATTTAAACAAAATAAACGAAAAAATGTTACAAAAAGCTTATAGCTAGAATCCAACAAGAAGATGAAATGTAGACCGATTGAAAATATTCTGTTAAATAAAAATTGGATAAAATCATAAAACGTGAATGATATAAATAATTAAGGTGTAAATAATTTAAACCAAGATTTGGGTACGTTTTTTTTAAACAATTAATATATTTTGTAACTACAAAGTAATTTTACTAAATGTCAAGCAATGTATTTATAAAAATAAATACTTTGTCATCAGATAGAAATTTCGAAAGTTGGTTACTATAATCTGATTAAGACGTGAAAACCCATAACGTGGGTTCTGTGGGTTGACTGTTTGTTTTCAATTACATAATGCAGATGAATTGAAACAAAAGGCATTGACTGTCACTTCGAACTTTATACTATATTCAAATTTTCGAACGAGATAATCTCGCGTATAGATTAGCAGAGCAAATAATCAGATCAGAATAATTAGCAGCCTTGTAAATGAACAATAATGTAATAAGAGAGACACAGGTATAAACCCAACATTCTTCACGTGTGGAATTCGGTTCGAATGAAACGCTCGTTAAAATACTTTTACAATTATATCGATGGTTGCAATTACACAATATATATATATATATATATATATATATATAATATGTCAAATGTATGTATGTGTGTGATATAAACTGTATAATTGGCTACTAACTGTACGAAATGCGGTGCACTGACCATAGAGTTATTACCCAACGTTGTTTAATGTTAATAAGTGATGTTCAGATCCGGTTCATGAAGAAACATAATACCTACGCTGAACGTTGTGAAAGCTACACATGCAAGCTACACACAATGAATTAGATTTATAACATGCACGCAGACACGTCCTGCCCAATAGCCAAATCGCTTGTCATAGTCATCGAAAGATTCGGCCGACTTGCAGATCCAGTTTTACTTTCGATCTCATTGTTCACATGAATGAATCCATTTACATATTTCTGTCTCTGTATGTGTGTACGGATATGTTTATTTACATTCGTCGTCGTCGTGCCAGATTCGAATTACAATATCTATTGAGATCTTCCTGTGAATCTGTCGAGACCTCCATCTCAATTGTTTGGAATGATACGTACAACACACACACGAGTCGACAACCTATTAACATATTTAACCTTCGTGTCTACAAATATCAGTTATGTGAATGACGGATCGGTGTATGGATTTCGGTTACGGTTCAGTCACATCATCGATGGATTTTCATGTTCGATTGAACAAACGGTAGCTGGTATTATTATACAACAAATAGAAAGACTGTTATAGATGAATGAACAAAGGTGTTGTCATTGTGACAATTTCGAGCTGAACTTGTGAGATATGAAAATGTTCATTGACGAGCTAACTGTGTATTTGACAAAAAATAGATTGTCAGAATTGTAGGAAAATTTTACACAGATTTTAATTATTTATTTTATAACTTTTTTTATATATTCCAAATTGAAAAATATAAACAATATTCGAAAATTATAATTCGACAGTGTAAAAAACTTCATATAAAATTAATTGATTTTCATTTAAATGAACCATTCGTTTTAGTATCAATGGTCATTTTTTTTCATTTGATTGTGTGGTTAATATATACTTTTTTCAATTAATTACTTATTCCAAAACTACAAGCTTATTAAAATGTTCAATAATCACTTATTGGTCACTTTTTTATTTAAAATAAAAGATAATATATTTTATTTAAATCAAATAATCTGTAATTAAAATTTTCTTGAATAAGTAGATTGAGTAAAATTAACAATTTTTTAATTAAAGGAGTAGATTGAACAGCTGAAAAAGTTTCAAAAATCTATATGTAATTAAAATATATTTATTTATCGATACTCTAATTGTATTGTTAATTGTCCTCAAGATGTTATATTTAAATTCTAACTTATAAAAAAACTGAGTTAATATGAAACTGTTATAAAATTGTCCTTGTAAAAATGCAAAGATTACTTAATAACATGAATAATGAGTGCAAATATCTAGAAAAGGAATTATTGGATCGTTACAAAACGACATTAATTATTGAATCGTTTCAAATCATTCCATGCGATTAATAAATACTTGAAACGTGGAATACGTTATGTATATACGAGTAATGATCTCAATCAACGCATGTCCAAGCAATTAAACGTGAAATATAGACGGACAGTTCCACGACGCCGACGACACGATTTGAGTCGGTTCGTTTATTTGTTGTCGGTGTTCGAACAGCGTCGTTCCGATTGGAAAAACGTGCCACAAATCGACCATAAACATGGAAATCTGATGACGTCTCGAAGGTTATCCGTTCGATGTGATATAATACGAATCAATCGATTAACGACATTTTATACGAGTGTGCAAACAATGAACGGTTGTCTGATGGCCTCTACGTTTAGATACAGTCATCCTATCAAGTAGCGATTATTCGATTATTCCTGGATACGAGAAAGGAAAACGGACAAGACACGATTGGAAAGGTGCTTCGTAATATTATGCGTTTGAATTATTTTTTGCTCTGAATATTGACATATTTATATCTCTATGTGAAAGTAAATGGAAATAATGTACAAATGTTGGAATAGTTAAATGATTAATTGTTTTTACAATGTAATTTATACATACATACATATATATATATATATATATATATATATATATATATATATATATATATTTGATTAAGAAATTAGATATATAAAAAGGCCAAGAAAGAGACTTAGATGGATAGACGAGACAGAGATGATGAAAATGTGTAAAAATGGACTAGAAGAAAAATATACTGGATTGGCCGGAATGGAAAGTTTTGGAAGTGACATCTATTTAACTTTAGATAGAAGAAGTTGATGATTTTAAAGAAAATAACAATTTGAAAAATCAATCTTCTAAACATTTTAAGAGTCCATTGTATGATATATGATATATATTCACTTGCTAGTTTTGTAAAGAATTTTGAAAGTTTTCTATAAATATTATTTTAATATAATTTTTGTAATAAAATATTTTCTGTATTACTATAGAGGAAATATTTTTTTTAAAAAAATGTATATTGTAATTCGTTAAGTTAATTCTTTTTTACACATGATTTTCTTCATTCTTGTATCATGAGATTTTTTAAAAGATTAATAATATTTTGAATACAAATAAATTTCTTTCATTAATAATATAAGATTTTATAATGGTGTTTTATATTTTTTAATTATTCATGAATGAATTTGTGTGTTTGACAGAAATGAAATATTCAACTTAAACATCATAAGGTTTTATAAAAATGTCCAGTAATCACTTAGTGTTTACTTATCCTTATTCTTCATTTTATTCTAGATTTTATTATGTAACCCTTTGACCATAATGGAATCGTCATTGACACAGATCAGTTTTTCAACAAATAAAGTAAATGAAAGTTGATTATTGGAAACTTTTATAAAATCTCATGATGTTAAAGATGATTGATTTGTATTGAAGTGAATTTATCAAACCCAATATTAATTTTTATGTTTAAATAATCTACAAGATGATCTAATATTTAGTTAGTATAAATATATGACAAGATATTGAGCTGCTACAACCACTTGTGAGAATTGTACGAGTGTAGCATTTTTTTTTAAAGGATATAGTCGTTTTTTGCAACAGGCTGCTGTTCGTTTTTCGTAGCAGAGCATGTACTTCAACACACATTAAATTTATTTTCTGATTTCATTTACAAGCCATCGACCATGCCTTACGCAACACGACGTAACGACGACGCAGTACGTTTCCGTTCGCGTCGCGTTCATTTACTGAAAGTTGCGACTTCCGTCTGTGCAGAACAACGACGAGACCTCTTCGCGAATTTCGTCACACGTCGTAACTATTGCCAAGGCCCGTTCGTTCAGCAAACTGTATATCCATCGACAACAAACCTCGCTGTCGACGTAATACAATACGTGTCTTATTATTTCTTTCCCCCGTGTGAAGAAACTGCCGTACGTTCGTACGATAACAAAATATAATAATATGTTTTCTCTTCATTTTTTTACAACTCGGACACGACGAAAACGATATACATATTCGATACAAGGTCGGTCGAGGTGCTAACTTTCCGGAAATCGGCCGTATGAATGCGTTCGTCTGTTCATCGAGACTTGCATATTTTTTTTCGAATCTCGTTCCACACTTAAATTCTTCAATGTTTACGTTCCGCATTTACGGCGATAGCTGTCTCATATTCGAGACCAGGTATTGTTTATTATATGCTAATTCACAGCAAAACATATGTAACAATCGAAATGCACATGTTTGTAGACTTTCGAACACTTTTTCATGAAAAAACAAACAGTGGAACAGTTCAGTCGAAAGGTACATAGAATGACACATTTATCAACTGTATCTAGAAAGGTGTACGTATAAATTATTTCTGTACAAAATAATCTTACGTTTGTAATTACTTTGTCGAGTTTCATAATTAGTTTTTATCGAGCTGATAATTTAGAGTCGAATAAAAGGAACTATAAATTAAAAAACATGCATATGCAACTACATTTCATTACGACTGACATAAAAATTAGATTAGAGAAAAATAAGAAATAATTTTTAATATTACTATTGTTTTTCTTTAGGTCACTGCTCTTGAGACCAGTTTTAGTTTAGGTTATTTCATAAATAAATTTTTGATTGAATTTAGTAACTAAACAATTCATATATTATTGTAAAAGTTGTGTCTTAGAACGAATAATTGAGATTTTACTGTATTACTAAAATAATTTTCAATTACAAAAATCATCGATTAAAAATCGATAAAGTGAAAATCAATCGAATTGTTCCACCACGATACACATTAATCATTTCCTGTTTCCATAGAAGAAAAACGTCATACAAGAATCTTTCCAAGTAATCATACACAATTAATTAACAATCTATCGTTCGACCTGAATGCCGGTTTGTTTCTATACATGAATACAAATTAACGATATGACAAAGTGAATTCGTTTATATTTTATGAATCATTCGCGTAAATCGATTGACTTAGAACTCGTTATAATATTTTCTTATGTCGTTCGTGAGCTGTAAACGTACCGTTTAAGAATAAAAAAAATAACAAACACATATAATGAGACATAAATAACGAAAGTGAAATTGTCGGACATGAGGATCGAGTCGAATGATAATAGTGAAATTATGAACGACCTTGACGATGTTGTAACTTTTTTATATACGAGTATTGCGTTGTAGAAAGATTGTCACTTTTATCGGAGGACGATCTGAGGACGAGAACATCATTTTTATTTTACATTTTAATCATTTTTTTAATATATACATAACTGTATACGAGAAGCATTTAATCCAAACAAGTTATTTGTTAATACTTTTTAAATATTTGTAAAATTATAAAGGGATTTAAGGGTAATTGAAGAAATATACTTTAATTATTATTTTTTTATACGTATCTATTGTGAATGAGTCGAGTTTTTTTTTATTCTCAAGTCTGTATTTTTTCAACAGTAATTTTTTTAAATCAATATTATTTGTTTCGGACCTTATGGCAAATTCAAATTCATTTGAACACAAATATATCATTCATTATAACACTATATAATTTTATAAAAACGTTCTTGATACATAATACAAATTATATTTATATAGGAAAACATGTGTATAGTTTCTTTTTAATAAAACATAAATCTAGGCATCACATTTGGATTACCATATATTATTTAAAAAAAACGAACATATCTGAAGATTGAGATAAACATGATTTATTAGGAGGATATTATTTTTAAAGAAAATGTATTTAATTAAACAATTATTAATAAGCATATCTAAGTTCTCATATATTAAATAATTAAAATTTTCACTCGGTTTTAAATTAAAATAATAATTTGTTTAAAATTCATCTTTTCTAAGATTAAATTTCAATAGGACATAAATTTCCGATTTGTTTCTAAAATATATGTCCTTGAAACTATCTCGAAACATGATCTGTTAAAATATCAAAAGAAAATCCATCGTAGTACATTTCTTACGAAACGTTTTAACATCTCATCTCCATGCTATCGAACAATTAATATTCATAACATCTACTCGCTAATTATGTGTGTTTCTTAATTATACAAATATTCATTACGTGTTATTTAAATTGAAAATATAAATATAATCATTCGATTTAACAAACTACCAATCTCATTATACACGTTCATAAAAATCTGTGTACTTATTATTACTCTTCTGTATAAAATGAAGATTTGAACTGAGATCGAATCGAATGAGAATGATTTCAATTAAATATACAACATAATTGAACTTTTATTGTACATGAAATTACATTTTTTTCTCTAAAATTTGTGAAATCATTTTTAATGATATTAATGGATATAATTGTATAGATGTAATAAATCTTTTCAAGTAACTACAAATCGGATTCAGAATACTAAAACCAGTTCTTTAATTATAGTTACATCAAAAATGACTTTATAATGGTCTTTATATATAATTTAAATATGTAATTATTTTAAATTACCAACGAAATAAATACTTAAAAAATTATACACTTAGAAACTCGCTTCTCGTTTTTCTCATTATTGTTCTGTGAATATTTCTATTTTTTTCGAATAAAATATATAACAGTATATTAAATGAAGTAAAAGGTCTGTTTAGTCGACGAACTATCCGAAACGGCGACCTTGTGTTTTGAATATAAAATTATTGGCCCGTTTATATTATTTTGCGAATTTTTTCTTGGTAACATAAACTGAATTTATAATTTGTACAAGTTAATGAGATGTTTTACTAAGATTCCACACACATGTATTTTTTATAAACTTTAAAGATCGTAGGATATAAATTTTATAAACAGGATTTGTTAGTTGAATAAGTTTTGTAACTGGCGAATATTCTTTGTAAGAATTTAATGTTTTTTATTTCGTTGAAAAAATGTCATAGTTGTTTCGTGAAGGTTTTTTTTTAATGGATCTATTAATTATATCCATAGTTTTTTTACATGAATATTTATTAGAATATATTTGTTTGTTAGAACATTATTTTATCAAGTATTTGTATAGTGAACATATTTATACATAGTTTATGTGCAATATGAAGAGAAAAAGGTTTTTTTGTAAATAGAAAAGTTAATAGGGTATATAAGAATATTTTAAAAAATATTTGACTTGGGGTTGAAAATCCAATGAATCATAAACCTTCATGAAGATGGATTTTCGAAAGCTATTAATACATAAGTATATATATATATATCCATATGTAAAAATGATTCATCGAAAGAAATAAACACAAACACTTTCGTTTAAATACATGTGTGGCTATCGAATCGAATTCTGCATAAATAAAACAAGACCATTTAATAGTCGTCTCTTTTGCAACGCGTATCTCTAGGCGAATATTTTTGTATAGAAAAAAATAATCTTCCATTAAATAAAATCGTACTTTCAGTAACACAGATTAAAGTGACCTTGACTCAGTAGACATGATATTACATTAAATAATAAGAGAACTGTGATTAAATCCGTGTCAATCGTTTAGCGAACGAGGGAGATTTTTGTGTGCTTTAATCTATGACGAATTTTCGTAATACGTGAATGGTCCAGCGTTTTTTTTTTAAATAATCTGGGAATTTCGATAGGTGAATCTCATCTTGTTTTTGTTTCTAGTCATTTGAATTTTTTAATATGATGGATACTTTAACAAAAACTTAATCATAAGATAAGTGTATAGTTTTGAGATTTGAAGAATTAATTATTTATTTATTGCAAAAGAATAGTGTAATTTGGGAGATTTTAAATGACTACAAAAAATCATAATAATGTCTAGACTATTGTTTGAAATCGAATAGAAGTGTGGAGTACTTGAATTATTTTGACATTGATTAAAAAATTATTATCTATATTTGAAGAACAAAAAAATTAAAGATTATTTTTTAAAGTAAATGCATTTCTAATCTTCTGAATATAAAAATTGTACGATTTTAAATATATTTTTCCAAAATTTAGTTTATTTATGAATAATAAAAATATCATTATAGAATAAATAATAATCGAAAAATTTAATAAAAAATATAAATAACAGATTTGGCACTGAAAAAATATAATTAAATTATATTAGAAAATGCATTTTTTTTAATTACCACTTGAAGCGATGCGTTGACCATGGAAAGATGGTAAATTATTTTTAAATACTAAGTCTTGCATTGACGTCCTTATAATATTTTCATTATATTTTACATTTAAATCATATTACTTTTATGACAAAATAATGTTGTATAAAAATTAGGAAATAAATTTTATTTTCAATTATAATTTCGTGACTAAATTACATTTTGAATAGTAGCAAATGAACAATAATTTCTAATTGTATAATTATTATTTATACAATAATATAATTCATGAAAATAATGTCATTGCTACTGAATTAATATTGGGAAATCGAGATAATTAATTAATTAATTATTAGTAATTTTTTACTATATGGAATATTAATGTAAGTAAAAATATATTTTTAATATTATAATGGCACAATATTTTATTAAATTGTTTGATAATTATTTTTCATATATGAAAATATTTTGATGAAAATATTAAAATGTTTGAAGAATTGAGATTTTATGTGATTATCTTTTGAAGATTATGGAAATGATATTGAAATATGTATAAACTATCAAAAATGAACAGAAAGTTAATTAGTATGAGTTTGATTAATTCGTGTGGTGGATAGTTTCTGTTAATCAGAAAAATGAGAGTTTATAAAATTCATAAATGAATTTATTTCAGAAATCAGTGTAAAATTTTAATAAATAAATTATTGTTAGCCTTAAATATCTTATATATATATATATTTGTTTAATAATTTTGAAGACTACTCATCAATTTTCATAATAATTATTCTAATAAAAATATTTTTATTTATTTAATAACTATAAATGTTTTATTAATAATAGATTGTAAATTGTTTAAATTATTTGACCTGACTTGCAGTAAATTACAAACAACAATATTCATTAGTTAGTTAATTTTTTATCAGTTATGAATTTATAAAGCTTTTAGGATCATCAAAGTTTAGTTCATTGTTTTGAATAAGTAAAAAAATATTATCTCTTATTCATATTTCTTTATTAATATTTTTAAATAATAATTTTTGAATACTTGTAGAAATAGGATAGTTATTATTTGGTGAGAATTGATTTTTTTTGTGTTTGAATTCTATTGAAAAGTTATTTGATTTCTTTAATATTCAATTATTTGTAATAATTATTCAAGTAATTAAATTCTATTCTTGGCAGCTACAAAAATCTAATTTACATTATTTATAATAAAAACTAAAATTAGTTTTTTAAATAACCAATCGTTAATTTATTCACGAATCCTCAACAGAATCATTCACCCGATACATACAGATAAAACTTTTCGTCACGAATCATCACAACAGACAATTACGTTATGTAACTAGAACTTTTTTGCACATCATTTGACCTTTTCAATAAAGTCAGAGTTCAAATCGAACTTTTGATATAACTGAAAGAAAGTATAGCCGCGAGATCGAATTAAAATTATTACATACGACGAATATAACAAAAATGGACAAATTTCGATTTATTTTTAAAAAAAATTATGCAGTTTTTTCCTAGTATTACAAAATTCAGTCAAGGTCGATGTACATCGAAAGTTCCAAACAGTTGTTTTCCTTCTGAAGAGATGACATTTGACCGAACCTCATTAGATACATTCGGGTTGCACATTTGTATATATATTTAATAACATTGTAATTAACATTACATTGAATACTTGTTTTATCAATGATCTCATTTTTAGAAAAGTTTGTCGAGTGCTAGAGAGTTCACCCTGGGGGGTAATGATTCTTGCATCACAAATATTCTATTCTTTTGGTGTCCCCAATGGGATTGCATTGCAATTTAATCATTGTTGATTTGTACGAGTATATATAAAGAAATGACAAAAATACTTAGAGGAATAAAATTTTAAAATTATTTTCAAATGAATGAAATTTATTTAACTGAGAAAATATGTTAAATTAAAAAAAAAATTTCTATGAAAATATGTTATATTTAAAAAACATGTACACTCCTCAACACTTAGAAAATATTTAAATATTACAAAATATTTAGCTTTTCTATCCATTGTATTTGTTTATCGATAATTTCATTGATTTTATCTTCGAATTGTGTTACAGAAAAAAAACGTGATTCACTTACAAACAATTCCGAATAAAAATGAACGAGATATTCGACTGTAACGAGAAATATTCTTTCCATCAACTTTCTTTCAGTCCACACATACACACGAATAAACATTTTCGAACGATTTGAATAGTTCGAAAAGGGCGTGTGTAAATCTCGAAACCATGATAATTCAATAGACTGATTTACATTCCGTTTAATTATACTTGACCATTTTATATTTATGTAAATATCATTTCCGTATACGTACAGTCACATGTAGTCGAGTTATACATACGTATTATTTTATTATGCAAGATTTTAATTCGACGCTTAATCATTTTTTACTCAAAGTATTAAATTGTTTTGTTAATTGACATTCCGACTGATTCGTTCGAAAGTGACTGGCGATTTAATATTGGATTTCATGTTAATTAAAATTGTCGTAATCAACATTAGGACGATTAAACTTTTTTTTTAAAGACAGTATTAATTTGTTTGGTTTATATTTCAAAGAAACAATTATGACATTTTTCATACTTTATTTACTGTCGTGTTTTTATTAATTTTTTTTATTGAATTCACTTCAAATTAAATGTTGTATTAATTAATTATTTCACAACAGAGTTTGGAATTGCAGTTAATTTATTTTTCATAGAAGAATCTTCGTTTCGTTCAATAAAGTTTATACGGTTCACATTTATTTATTATGCATTTTTTCGAAAGTAACACAAGTATATAAAATGTTCTATGTTAATAATTAAATTAGTTACAGTATTAAACTATACTATGATTGTTTAATCTTATTTAATGATTTTAAGAAAGAAAAAGTTGTTAAAATAAATTAATCCATTTTCATAAAGATAAAGAAATATTTGTATTTCTTTGTTGGTATTTTTTTGCCCATTGAATAAATAATTTTTTATTTGAATCCAAAAAAAATATAGTACATAAATGAAAAAAATATAGTTTAACTTATAAAAAAATATTCATCCACAACAATTTAAGATTTTATAATATTGTCTCGTAATATTTTATTGTTCACTTAGACATATAATTTTTTTAAAAAATATTTTAAAGAGAAAAAACAAGAAAAAAATCCAGTAATTTCAATATTTAACTGAAAAGAGAAATAAAAGATATATATTTACAATTTATTTTTTGTACAATGTGGATAAAAGTAAAAAAATAACGTTATTAAATTTTTCTTTCAAAAATTAGCCTAAATATCTAGACATTTTCGCCAGTATTTCCTTTTAAAATCAGACAATTTGCATAAAGGCGATTTATCAAAACAATCTGTTGAATAATCGAATAAATATTTATAATTCTTTCGTACAATTCATAATACGACATCAACTTATATTAATATACATTTTTATTCAATTAATTTCACTTCCTGTACTATGACATAACTGTTCATTTAAATAACCAAAACGATTAAAAAAAGTATACATATTTTTTTTAAATTCGATTCGACACAAATACAGCACGGAGGAAAAAAATACAAACAAACTATTAAAATGGTAGTATTCTACATTTCGAGCATTGACCGATCTGAAATTTACATATGATTAATATTTATATATAAGTAAACGTGTAGGTGTGTGTGTGTGTTTGTTTATTTGAAACTCAAACGCTTTTTGTGTGTATTGCATGGATTTATAAAAATAATAACAGTCGATTACATATCAATGGTTTTAATTAAGTGTTTCGTTCGTTAATTCGATTGGGAAGTTGAGTTTTATCTATTTTTCATGTCTCAGGCAATGGACAATTAAGAACGCATGTTTTCTGTATAGTTTTATAATATAGATTCAAGATTTAATTACATGGAAAAGATTTATTTGGGATTTAATTTCAGTAAATTAAAGGGTGATTTTAACAAAAACAAACAGTCAGTTTTAGTTCCAATTTTTTTTAAAAGATAAAAGTTATTTCCTCACTAATTCATATATGCTGTTATATAATTTGTATTAGTCGAGTTTTTTTACTTATATATTTCTTAGAAAAAAATGTACCATTTATACAATCGAAGAGAAATTGAGCAACTGAACATAATTCGTTTTAGTACTGTGGTTAATACACTTTTACATAAATGAATCATTTTCAATATCATAAAATATTTATAAAAGTGTTTTAATATGATGGTGTGGCTATAGAAATCTGAATTAATAATAAAAGTGAACAATAATTATTTGCTAAAACATTTTATAAAATCTTGTAGTGTTAAGATGATTGAGTTTATTTATATTGAATTATTAATCTGATATTACAGATTTATTGTTTCAAGTTTATGTATCAAATATGAGTAAAAAAAATATATCATCATCATCATTATCACTGCTGAACAAATCATTAGTTTTTTAAATGTTTTTACAAAATTCCTGTTTGTTGATAAATTTATCCAAACTTTATCTTCCACAATATTTTAAAATTTTATCTCTTCTTTGGTCTCTTTTTGTCTTTGGTACATTATTCTTAGCAATAAAGTCCTTGTAGCTCCTTAGTCTCTGTGGCAGTGATAGGTCAATAGGGATTTTCTTGATTTTCTCGTGCTTCATTACTTAAGTAATATTTTTTCTTTTCATTAAAGTATAAAGTTTTTCGATATGTTTTTTATCCGGTTATACGTACTTTACCAGTCAAAGAACTGGAACATTTTTTTAAATTAATTCATTCACGTTTGACCTTGTCATAATAATATAAAATTCGTAATAATAACACAAATCAATTACAGAAATCGGTAATTACTTTACAATCAAAATAAATATTAAAACACCTACTTTCAAATTACTTCACTGGCCATTAAATCACTGACATGCAAACAAATAATATTCAACGACGCATGAATAATATTCAAAAGAGTTATTACGAAATCGTATGTAAAAAAAGTGCATCGGAGATGTACAACAGTAATTTTATATTATTTGTTATTTAAATATATTCAAGAAAAATGAATCGTACGAACGCCTTCAGACGATCGGTTCGTATTACAAAACAATGCGGTCTGAATGATACCACACGGTTTTTTGGAAAATAACCTTTGAATTGAATGACTCTCGATTATTATTAAAAATAATTATTTCGGTCTCACAAATACGCCAGTTGTAATTATGTTTATAAATAAGTAATTAATAAGCGAACCATTGGGAAATTCATGCATTAATTTCTGTTTCCCAGCTCAAGGAAATCTTATCTTTGATCATATAACATTATATATATATATATATATATATGTCTATGAATAGATTATAAACTACACAAGTTTATTTTTGTAGGTAAATTAATCCATTGTTAAAACATAACCGTGAATTAATTATTGAACATCATTCGACGTTTTTACTTAAATATGACGAAATGTTATTTGAATAATATCAATATTTATTATATTCTTATTGCGACATTAAAAAGAAAAAACGGTCGGGTTTGCGTATTTTGGAATTTTGTTCAAAGTACAATGTCATTTAGTTTTATTTCTAAAGATTAATAGTTAGAAATTGTCGAATCCTGTGACACAAAATCATTTAAATATCTCTGTATTATAAATGTAACAGTTTAGTTTTATTTCTGTGTACTTGGTGTCGATTTGTATCTGTATTTACAGATAAAGTATGAAATTATTACTCATTAAATTTTTCTAAGAGTTTTTTGATAGTCAATGAATATTAAAATCTATTAAATATTTTAAGACATAATAATGTAATTTTTCTATTAAATACATCTTTTTATCTGTGGAGTAAAAGCTCAAGCTTTTTCCTTAACCAATCCTAAATTATAATTCTATTTTTTTTATTATCATTGAACAGATATGTTCTAATTTCTAACTACATAATTCAAACATAAACATACCTGAGTATCTTTCCTGCCTCTTTACTCTTGTAAATGTCACACTTGTGCAACGGTTTATTCGGATCATCCGGTATATATTGGCCAGCGGCACGACATACGGCCCTGTGGATCTGAAACTGCAACACAGTTCCGACGAAATACCTGTAAAAAAGGAGAAAGAATTACATCGTGCGTTTATTATTATTATTATGCAATTGCATTGTTGTTTCATTGGCGAGAAGAAAGTGGGATGCTGTTGTACTGGGGCAGTCGATAAAAAAAAACATGCCAGACTCTGTCTGATATTTTCGCATACTCGATATCGTTTTCACTTTCGTTTCGCAGACAAACTAAATGTTATTTAGCCGATGTGAAAGATTTATTATTATCTGATTGAGTAGAGGATGATCGTGTTTGGATTATTTGTTCGTTTTTTCCTGTTACGAAATAGGAGTGAATGAAGAATCTATTCTCATGCTCTCTCTAAATAACACCGATTTAAATATTTTAATTGTCGGAATAAATTATTCTTCAATTGGTATTTCTTAACATTTTTGCAAATACTAATTACTACCTATTTGTCTTTCTGTCTATTTATCTGAAATATATTAAAGCAGTAATAATATATAATAAATAAGATTATATTAAGACATGAATTGATGAGATATTTCCTTTTACCACGATGTGAATGATAATATTAAAAAAACATCTATAGGTAATTTGTTATTTCACAAATTTCATAAATTCAAAAGAAAACACTGAGAAGATAAATTTCATTTAGTGAATTCATTTCTTGTAAAAAATTAATATTTTAAAGCATGACTGAAAAAATAGTAGATAAATGAAATTATAGATTGAATTAATTAAATTTTGAAAATTAGTTTCCTTTTTACTATTTAAATAATATATAGAGCTGTGTTGATTTTCTATAAAAAAAATATTATAATTCTTGTTGATATGTATTTACAACATTAATAATCATTTATCTACGGTTTCAAATTAAGATTTCTATAATTTATATTAAAATCAATTATTTTTTTTGTAATAAACAGCGAAACATATATTTGCACTAGAATAAAAATTAATTAACCAATAATTGAATAGAAATAAATTTCAGAATTAAAAAGATATTTTTTACAAAGTACGTTTTTTTCTCTAGTTATTTTTAAGAATATTTTTAATGGCTATTTTACATTTTTTGTGAAATTTTATTTTTATTTTTTTCTTTCAAACAATAAAGAAAATTATTTTTCTTACTGCATTTTTTGATACGATCTGTAAGTGTTCTAATTTAATCTCAAAGTAAAATTCACGATCAAAAAAAAATTATGAGTCAATGATTAATTATAAATATGTTTGGAAAAAATGAAAAAACACATTCCAAGTGTAAATTTTCATTTCTTTCACACAAATTAACTCTCACCCCAATATCATAAGATATTTTTAAGTCTTAAATATTGGGGTGAGATTGATAATTAATTAATTTTCATTATTTTGTCTTATAAACTACTTCAATTATTGTTTTCGTTTCAATAGAAAATTAATTACATCCGTTTTATTAATAATACTGATATCTCAAAATGTTATTCGATGAAAAATTACAAGAAATCACTCATCAACCACCATATTCAATAAATTCTATTGAAAACCAAATAGAATTAGATACACATGTTTTACATAGATCTAAAAATAATTTCTAAACTAATATCAATGTCAAACATTTAAAAATATCAGAATGTGAGCGTTATTTATATTTACCGGTGAGTGTTGATTTTTATTTGCGATGAAAACGAAGAAAAAAAAACACGACCAGTTTGTGGTAATAGTTGTTTTAATAAAAAAAATCAAAAGAATGAACAAGCATGCAATTGAAGCTGTAATAGCCTATAGAAGAGTAACCAATCACTTTGTGTCCTCAATATATAATATCATTCACATTTATATACATATGTGTGTGTGTGTGTATGTTTTTACTGTGCGATACCAGTGGCTATATAAACCTTAATTTAATTTTCAATATAAATCAGGTGAATGATGTACCTGATACCTATTTTGGGCGTACCATCATCACAGATACTGAATATATAAACGAACATTGTCCACTAGAAAATACAAATCTGTCGAAAAAGATGTGTTCAAGGAGAACAAAGACGTTCGTACGAGCGTACGAATGCCGATTATTAAAATTTAATATTGCACATTTGAGAGTCGATGGATAGGAGTGGCTCGATGGCATCATTTGTAAAGTATAAAAGGAATACGAGCGAGGATTTCTGAATTCAGTGTTGTTTCTGAATCTCGGCAGCATCTCCATGCGAGACGAGATGAAGATATTGGTGAGTCTTACACATGGACGATTTACATACACATACACACCCATTCACCGGCGATAATTGAATTACGTTGTAGACAAAAGGATTTATATAACGCTCGGGCAGATCTCGGAAACGTGAAGTGATAGTTGTGCTATTATGATTTTTTTAAAAAAAGAACTGTGCGTTTGAATCGATCGGTGCATCGATGCAGATTCAGTCTTCGAGTGCACCGACTGAACGCTTGATGTTCAAACGAGGATTATTTATTGATTATTGTTATTAACGATTTGAATTTATAATCGTACAGTAAATATTTTTTCGGACCGATTTTTATTATTGTTTTTTTTTTAAAAAAATAATTCAGTATAAAATAATTTAATTTAATTATTTATTCACTACTGGTTTTGTGTTAATTAATCATTGATGAGAAGAATTCATCAAGTCGAAAAATATTTATTTTTGATGTTTTTAGTTTGAAATTTAAATTCTAATCAAAAATTATATTTTGTGATTAAATTCCGATTTAAATATATTAATTAGCTATTATACGTTCTTTATTCACGTTTACATAACACATTTTAATTTTAGCAGTATAGTTGTATGAATGAAAACTGGACACAATATTTATACATGAAACTTTAAAATCGTTTCAATATTAAAAAAATCGTTTTCTACTACAAAAACGTGTTTAATTTTAAAGATTTAACTACGTGCATTATAATTCATTAGTATTACGTATTTAAATTGTTTAATTTTTCATTAAATTTTCTTTATTACACACAATCAAATGTGGTAATAAAAATTGTTGATATTTTTGAAAATTGTCCGTTTATAATGAAAAAATTGCGTTTTAAATGAAATAAACGATGGTTTATTTACTTATTTATGATTTTTAACCTAAATATATTCAATTATAGTCAATAGAAACGTTTTCAAAATTATTTGATTTTTCATCAAATTTTCCATACTATAGGTCGTGAATTTTTTTTGGTCAAAAATCGAAAGTCTGAAATGTGAATTATTTTCATGACAGATCGATTATTTGGAGTCAAAATAATCGCGTTTCATGAATAATTCGTTTATATTATCAATATCAGATATTGTATTCGAGAATAACTGATTTTTAGATAATCAGATTTTTTCACGTTGCAGTTAAATTTTTTTAAATAGAAAACTAATCAATTTTCTGCATTAAAATTCATATTTTTTAAAAGATATAACCATACACATTATATTCCAGTAGATTTAACTTTTAAAATTACAATATTGTTTCACAGAAAAATATTTTATCCGAGAATAACAAATTTACTACAAAAATTTGACTGAATTTAAAAAATCACGTTTTTTCTAAAAATTTCGATTTGAAAATAATCAAACATTGTTTTTGACACTGATCTATCATTTTTAATGATAAAGCAACGTTTTTATGTCAAAAAAGTCGTTTTTTAAAAAAATCGATTTTTCATCAAATTTTCCATACTATAGGTCGTGAATTTTTTTAGGCCAAAAAATGAAAATCTGAAATGTGAATTATTTTCATGACAGATCGATTATTTGGTGTGAAAATAATCGCGTTCTATGAATAATTCGTTTATATTATCGATATTACATTTTTTATTTGACAATAATTGATTTTTAGAGAATGAGATTCTTTTAACTTGCAATAAAAAATTTCAAATATAAAAATAATCGATTTTCTGTATTAAAATTGGTATTACTTAAAAGATATAATCATGCACATCATGTTCTAGTAGAATTAACTTCCCAAATTGCTCCATAGTTTTTTTCAAAATTTTTTTATTAAATAATAGAAGATTCGGTGATAAAATTTGTTTGATTTTCAATATAATATTTTAAGAAATCGTTATTGGTTATTTATAAATCAATATTGTAAAATAAAATTACTTATATAGCATACAAAAGAAAGTATTTTGAGGAAAAAGAATATTTAATTGAATTTTATGAAATTTACATATCATCAAAATAAATCTAAATGAATTTTAAATAAAAAAATCTTTTAATCAACTTTTACTACTTTTTTAATTGATAACGATTCCATTGACTTTGTTTACATTTTTTTATCGATTCATTCATATCTCTCAATTGCTCTCTATTTCTTTTAACAATTCATTCATAACCATTCAACGAGTACAAATAATCCATTTAGGATTGATGTTCGATCGAATCACTGCACGTGCCGTTCTCGTTTCAGTTGTGCATATCGATCTCGGTCCTAGTGACTGTAGCACTAGCAACAGAGACTGTAGAAAAATCCAACAATGAAAAAGTTCTACAGAAACGTGGACTTAATTATGGCGGCGGGTGGCAAAGTTACGGCCACGGTTGGCAAGCGAGACCTGAAACGATTATAAAGACCGTTCATGTACCATATCCAGTAACGAAGATCGTCCACGTTCCTGTAGTGAAACACGTACAAGTGCCTGTAAAAGTTCCTGTGGACAGACCATATCCAGTTCATGTGAAAGTACCAGTACCACAACCGTATCCGGTCGAGAAACGTGTACCATACCCTGTTGAAGTCAAAGTACCAGTACCACAACCTTATCCAGTCATACAAAAAGTACAAGTGCCTGTACATGTTCCTGTAGATAGACCGTATCCAGTTCATGTAAAAGTACCAGTACCACAACCGTATCCAGTCGAGAAACGTGTACCATACCCTGTTGAAGTCAAAGTACCAGTACCACAACCGTATCCAGTCGTACAGAAAGTACAAGTGCCTGTACACGTTCCTGTAGATAGACCGTATCCAGTTCATGTAAAAGTACCAGTACCACAGCCGTATCCAGTTGAAAAACGTGTACCAGTACCGGTAGAAGTCAAAGTCCCAGTACCACAACCGTATCCAGTCGTACAGAAAGTGGAAGTGCCTGTAAAAGTCCCTGTAGATAGACCTTACCCTGTCCATGTGAAAGTCCCAGTTCCACAACCGTATCCTGTTGAAAAACGTGTCCCATACCCTGTCGAAGTCAAAGTACCAGTTCCACAACCCTATCCAGTCGTACAGAAAGTAGAAGTGCCTGTACAAGTTCCTGTAGATAGGCCTTACCCTGTCCATGTGAAAGTTCCAGTCCCAGTTCCACAACCGTATCCTGTTGAAAAACGTGTCCCATACCCTGTCGAAGTCAAAGTACCAGTTCCACAACCCTATCCAGTCGTACAGAAAGTACAAGTGCCTGTCCACGTTCCTGTAGATAGACCTTACCCTGTCCACGTGAAAGTCCCAGTACCACAACCGTACCCTGTGGAAAAACGTGTGCCATACCCTGTCGAAGTCAAAGTACCAGTCCCACAACCTTATCCAGTTGTACAAAAAGTTCCAGTACCTGTACAAGTGCCTGTAGATAGACCTTACCCTGTCCATGTGAAAGTCCCAGTACCACAACCGTACCCTGTGGAAAAACGTGTCCCATACCCCGTCGAAGTCAAAGTACCAGTCCCACAACCGTATCCAGTCGTTCAGAAGGTAGAAGTGCCAGTAAAAGTCCCGGTTGATAGACCTTACCCTGTGCCTCAACCCTATCCAGTAACTGTCGAGAAACGTATTCCTGTTCCTGTCGAAAAACCAGTACCTTATCCAGTCAAAGTGCCAGTGGATAGACCAGTACCGTACCCGGTAGAGAAACAGGTTCCTGTTCCGGTTAAAGTACCTGTACCACAACCGTACCCGGTCGTCAAACACGTCCATGTGCCTGTCGAGAAACGAGTACCGTACCCTGTGAAAGTATACGTCGATAGACCGTACCCTGTTATTAAACCAGTACCGGTAGAGAAACCGTGGCAACAGCAAGGATGGCAACAAGGTTGGCAACAGCAAGGTTGGCAACAACCTGGATTGAATGTTTGGCAACAACCGCCACCAGTTGTTGGATATTAATGATTATTTTTATAAATCAATAATTGTGTCTGCTTATCATTCGAAAAATCATCGAGGAATGTTTTGAGAGATGGCAAAAAAATTTTAAGACGGGTCCAGGACAAATTACGTCTTGTATATTTTTAATATGTATATATTTCTTGTTTAATATGTTTTTTTTTTATATTTTTCAATAAACGAAACAAGTTGTTTTTTATATAAATATGAGTAAATTATTTTAAATTTATTCTCTCTTATAATTTCATTTGAAATTATTTTATATGTACATAAAGTAACATAAACGGTTTTGTCAAACAATATTTGTCACCGAAATGAATAATTTCTGAAATTTACTACAGTCAAAAATATTTTTTTTTAAATATAAAAACATTGAATGCCTGTTCATTTACCTGTTGATTTTTTATAATACAAAAATATTTTATATCAAATTTATTCACAGATCAAACACGATAAAAATTTCTTCTCATAAAATATTTAATCATTAATTATAGCACATTTTGAAATTTTTAATATAATTTGCATAAAAAATAATAAATTCAATCTTACAAGATTTTATTGGTTTTAATAATTAATTATTATTTACTCTTTATATTTTTTTAGACTGTAGACGTATACAGTTCTAATTTTGTTAATTATTTAAATTATTTTTTAAATTAAGTTATTTTTTTAAATTTTATGAGATTATTTAAATAATTGAAAATTAATGTGTTTACATTTTAAAGATGAAATCGTTATTAAAATTCATATAAATAACTAGTAATGAACTATAAATAATGATCGAATATTTTGATTGAATCTCGTGCTGTTGAAATAAAAGTTCCTTTATTAATTTATTATTTACTTTTTATATTCTTTAAAATTTAGGCATATCAAATTTAATTTTGTTACTTAGTTCGATTAATTTTAATTATTTTTGTACTCGAATGATTTATTTAATTTCATGAGATCATTTTTAAAATAATTTAGATTTCATATATTTGTAACCTAAAATTAATAGAACCGTTGTTAAAATTTGTAAAATAACAAATAATGGCCGATAAAAAAAATTATTGACCAATCTTATCTTATTAAATCTTGTGGTGTTAAAGAAAAGATTAATTTATCAAATGTGAATTAATAACCGTGATCAATTAATAAATGTTGATTTCGGTCAGTTTATTCCAAATATAATTTGTAAAAGTGAATAATTTTTTTATAATACAGTTATGGTTATTAGTAAAAAAGTGAACAATGCTGAACGTTTTTATAAAAGTGTGTGTGTTAATATAAAAATAGAAATTGTAAAAGTGAAGTTAAAAATATGTTCATTTAAAAAGGTTCTTGTTTTGAAACAAACCATGTTTTCATTCCATATACAACTCTGCTACCATGATTTCATTTCATAACAATTTTGGATACCAGAAAAATAATAATATTTTAAAACCTTTAATTCACATATAATGTGAATTAAGATATCCTGTTTTTCTATTTGATGATAAATTTGATTTTTAAAAATATTAATAAACACACGTGTAATTTATTATAACTTTTCTCATTTTCATTACTGTAAGAAGCAAACAATTTGATTTGTTTTGATATTAATATTTTTAAAAATTTAATTAATTTATTTAAAAGCTTTAGTATGACTGTAAAGTTAATTTAACTAAACTGTTTATTGTTTGCTGCTAAATTTCAATTTTAAAATATTTATAAACATATATCTTATTAGTCCTTTTTATATTCTCAGTATTGTGGGATAGAAGTAAATAATTCGAATTATATTTTTGTTATACAAATATTTAAAAAAATGTTAATTTGTCTACAATTAATTGAGATAGGAATAATTTCTAGTCAGTTTCATAACTGATTTCATTTATAGAAATAATGTGGTTTTATTTAAAAAACTTCTATTTCTTATATGCAATTTTTAAGTGAGAATTCAGTATTCACAACAAAAATAATGAACAGAGGAATATTGCAATATAGAAATGTTATTTTTCTTATTTATACAAAAGTATAAATAGAATTGTTTTAAATTAATTACTCATTACTGACAAAAAATAAGTAAGGTTAATCGAGCTATATTATTTACAAATTATAATTTTCATAATGTTTATAAAGATATTAGAATTAATTAGTATATTTTTTCAATTCTCATTAGTATGGAATGAAGCAAATAATTCACACTAAATTTTTGTTTTAAAATTTTTTTGCAGTAATTGAACCGTTAATTCGTTCATACGAATGTATCTATCTGTTTCAAAGTCACGATTGAATTAAAGAACCTTCTCGAATGACATAATTTTCTTTCACTTGACAATCTCATCGGTACACTTCACAACAAACTACATCTGTAAGTGTTTCTTTGTTGACTTTACAGATGATTAAATCTGGTTCTTAGTCAATATATGGCGTAATTATTATTACATGCTCTTAATCATGTACACATATTATATATATATATATATATATATATATATATATATATAATTTAACCTGTTACAAGTTGAAGGACACTTTCTTTCTACCGAATTAATCACTATTAACTTTATTGCAACATGAAAATGAAAAAATGACATATATTTTCTGCATATATACATTGGTATTATATATATATATATATATATATATATATATATATATATATATATATATATTTATGTATGCATGTACATATGTATTTATAATTGAGAATTTCGTCATTTATATCCCAAATATAATTAAAATCAATTGTGCGTTTAAATACGTTTCTTTAATTAGTTACCAGAACATAGTTCTCAATTACACGCCATGGAAAAGCGTCGAAATTACGAATAACGTAAATGTTATTTTAACGTGTAATAATTAAAAAAACGAATGTAAAAAGAATCTGTATAGTAAACAGATTAAATACAGGTGTTACGGATCGAACGAGACGATGTTATGTAAAGCGACGTTATTGAAATGAAGCGATTTTATTGTCCATTAATCGAAAGTGAATTTCGTCCGTACCGGTTTTTCTTCATCATAAAATAACACATCGATGATTGTACACATATGTAGTCGAGACATACCACAAACATACATATACACAACCATACATACATACATAGACCATACATACATACACAAACATACATAGACCTGATGGTTCGAATGAGAAAAATACGGATATTGAGATTTGACTGGGATGCTGTTTCTGAGAATGTTAATGATTTAAATCTAATTGAGCGATTTGTATGGATATTACTTAAAAAGATATATAATAATTCATATTATATATGTAAGATTAAAAAATATATCATTGATAATGTCAAAATTTCGTAATGATTTTAAAACTTGAAAGTTGACTGAAGATGATTTTTAAATAAAAATAATCCTAAATGTATTTTTTATTTACATTATTAATATCTTTTTATGATATTTTTGAGTTCTCTTAGATTTCGTAATAATATATGGAATCTAAATACTATCTGTAAAATTTTATATGTCGGCTATATAAATCTAAAAGCTGTTTTTTATGAGGATTATATAAAGTCAATAGTTCTAATGACATTTTGAAAAAAATATGATGGATTAATTTGAAGGAAATAGTTGTTAATACTAATTTGTATTTATAAAAATCTGGATTGATCTGAGTTTCATATTAATATATTTATTTCAGTTTAAAAAAACATTATTAATTTTATGAAAATAATTTTTAATACTAACTTACGTTTTGCTTTTTTTTATTAGAAATTGGAATGATCTGAGTTTTATATTTCATTATTTATTTGAGATTAAAAAGAACATATGTACTTATAAAATATTTTTTTTATAATTTATATTTATAGAGTACACAAAACTAGATTCAGTTTGGACAACGTTAAAACCATCTTTGATAATTTCATTAATTATAAAAAGAATTAAAACTGTAATTAAATATTATAAGATTGGTCTGTGTAACTTAGCCAAAGTGACATTTAGGCTGACAATTTTTTTCATAAATAAATGACAACATATATATATATATATATATATATATATATATATATATATATATAAATTAAAAAGACTGATTAATATATAATTTAAAAGATTGTATTCGTAAATCATATGACAATGAACAAACAACAATTATTAAACATTTTGTTAAAAATATTTCTATCGCTCGTGAGATTTGAATTACTTGTGAAAGTAAATTGAATCACAATACAAAACTGTTAGATTTTTCTCCGTTATGTTCAATGAAAGAAAAAAACAACTACATAATGAAATAAAATCATTTAACTTCACTGTAAATTCAATAGTGAAATCATCGACCTTCTGTTTCTTTATTTATTCTTATTATTTTTTAATTATACTTTTTTAAAAAATATCTTTATTTTTGAACTCATGTATGTATTTAATTGAAGTTTTAAAAATGGACAATTTCAAATATATTGTTAAAAAATATCAAGCTAGTTTGAAAAAGCTGATTTTTTAAAATTAAAATTCTTGATTTTATTTCAAATATACTCACTAGTATTTTTTCTAAATCCCAAAATTTATTTATATATTTTTTAAGTATAAAGAATGTTATTATTAATCGAACTCGTACACAAATTATTCCAAATTAATTATTTAAATATTTAACGAATTAATTGGCTTCATTTAATTTCCATTTACTACAATTCTGTATGTTTTTTTCTGAAAAAAAACTATTTAATTGCTAATAAATTCACATGAAAAAAATTTCTAATTGAATATGAAAAAAATGATAATTTTTAAACAACCAAATAGTAAATAATCAATGAGTAAGTTTCAATTAAGGAAATTAATATACGTTTAATTATTAAAACATGCTGAAAGCAATAATTAAAATTTATTTTGAAGGGAATAAATTCGTTAATGTAAATGTGTGTAACAAATTGCGTTTAATTGAATTACAAACGCATCGTTTATATTGAGAAAAACTGTTATTGTATTTTAATTAAGGTATAAAACAATAAATTAAATTATAATAAATTAGTTTTTATGAGAATGTTAATCGAATTATTTTTTTTTAAAATATGTCTGTAGTCAGGTGATAAATTCTACAATTGTTAATTTATTTAATAAATAAATAAATAAAAAAATTGTAAAACTCACCAATTGAACAAAGAATTAATCTAACACTTTTTAACATACGAACTGGAATTTATCGCGGGTTTTTTTTGCGAAGAAATTAAATTGTTTGACAAGTTTTTATACATGTATTATTTTTTTAAATTAACAACCAAATAACTATAAACGCACACAGATGATGATGATTTGCATAAATTCGTACAAGATCGAGCACTTTTTTCTATTAGTCATTTAAGAAAAAAATTAACGTTTAATTTATTAAAATTAGACATACTGAATGATTTTTTCAACAAGAAAAATTGTATAATCTTTTAAAAAGAAATTATTTCTAATTGAAATGTAGAAAAAAACTCATCAAGGTTACTGAATTAAACGGGCATTGAATTCGAGTTATTGAATTTAATTAACGTGACGAGAATTCGTAGAAATCGTCTGAGAGTTGATTATGAAGAGAAAAAAATCCTCGTCGAGCTCGTGGCCGATTTATCCAGAGAAATGATCGGATCTGGAGTTCGGAGCATCGTCGCCCGTGCTAGTGAAACGAAATGATTTGTATTAATCGACACAGTGAACGAATTCTGACCGTCAATTGGCACGCTGTCGTGCATGTTCACGCTCAGCCGGAATCCCGTTATGCTCTCCGGTTACTTGGTCACTGTAATAAACTACCTTGTTAAGTCATTGCGCAAAAGAAGTAAAAGAAATAAACACCGAATGATTTTGATGATATACATTTTGCCCGGTGGAAAAATCATATCTAATCGTGTCGGTTTCGCAACTGATACGAAAACGACAAAGAGACATTCATATGATTTTTTTTGTGAACGTCCTCCCGTCGCATGCTAACGAATTAACGGCCGCGACGACGGCTACGGCTACGACGACGACTACAACAACAACAACAACAACAACAACGTCCAAGTAACAAGAATCACTTTCGTTCGACATTGGTTCCGTGCAATTATCGTCCGAACGGCTCGTCGCCGTAAGACCGTTTTCCACGGTATTGTTGTCCGACCGTCGGTGCAACGGCACTGGGGGAGGAGTGGCCCGATGCCATCGACGGCGAAAGTTTCAAAGAGGTATAAAAGACATTCGTTCGTCGACTTCAGCATCCAGTTCAGTTACTGAACTTCATCAGTACCTTCATTCGAGTCACAATGAAGGCTTTGGTGAGTTCGAGGTCTTATTTATTTTTATTAATATTTTTTTTACAAAAAAAAATCATTTAAATCTCAAACCGTACGACGACGGTCGGTCAACATTTTTTCTTTTCCGAAAAAATCGGATCAGTGTTTTGGAAACGTGAAGTGATAATCTCTATGTGCGTTAATTTGATCGAAACCGGTGCTATTTTTTTCGGTACTCGAAAGGACGTTGAGAATTTTATTCGGCTCGTATGAAAAGAGCTTCTTTTCGATTAACAAGCATTTTCGATATTCGTATTAAAATTCAAATATGAATTTTTGTGATCTTGAGAAAAAATCCATTCAGAATTTTCAATTCACAATCAAAAAAGTCTTATTCAATCATTCAGTATTCTTATTATTTAATATTAAAGGCAATTCTCTGTTAAAAAAATAATCTCACTTTTAATTAATTTAAGGAATACAAAATTTTACAATATTGTGGATAAAAGTAACGTTTCAATAAATACCGATTCTCTAAACACTATAAGATTTTGTTAAAGTATTTAGTAGTTATTTATTATTGAATCTGTTTGGCTTATAAGAATTTCGATAATTCCATCATCTCTAGAAGGTAGTTAAATAAAATTCGATTTTATTTACTACATTCTGAAGATGATAACATTGAAATTCTTTTAATCAACAAAAAGTAAATAATAAATAATTATTAACCATTTAAAAAAATGCCATATATTGCTGTATAAATATTTTGTTAAAGTATTTAATAAATTATTAAATTCTTAAATAAAATACAGCTGTTCTTTTTTTTTAAAAAAAATTGCTAAGTCTTGATTAAAAGCAATTTCATTTTTAGTTCAATTTAATTCCAATTAAAATTTTTCATATAATTTTTGATAAAAGATGCTTTTTATTAATGGAAAATATATAAATCCCTTTTTAAAAATCATTTTTAGATAGATTAAAAATAAGTCAAGTTGGAAAAATATTTTTTTAAAAAAATACATTTTATTATTCGTTTTAAAGAACTTTAAAATATATGTAGAATTTGAATGGATTAATTATAATTTGGATTTTTATGCTATTTGTAAAAATAATTTATATATTTTTAAATTTACAATATTGAATCTGAATTGTTCATTACTAAAATAAAATTTTCTTGCAGAATATTCTGCATTTTTTTAATTATATATATATAAAATATTATTTATGAAAATATTCCATTGGATACGTTGTCTGATTTTTTTAATTTCGAAAATTATTAATCCATCGATTTTCAATTTCTTTAGAAGAAAAAATTGTCTAATACAATTATTCTATAAATAGTTACAACTATTCAATTATATTCTGGTATCGTCGTATTAAATATTCTTCCGTTTGTTTTCCTTCCAGTTAATTTTATCAATCTTAGTCCTAGCCGCAGTAGCGCTAGTAAAAGCAGAGGCGGAGGAGAAGAGTGAAGCGAAGCCTGTGGCGCCCGCTGCCGACGCAGCTGACGATAAGAAGCAAAAGAAACGCGGTCTCCTTAGTTTAGGTTATGGATATGGTCCAGATATCGACCACGGATATTCGGTCGGTCAAGGTATCGGCCACGGCGGATTCGGACATAGTGGATTCGGTCTTGGTCTCGGAGGTGGTCTAGGTCACTATAGCGGTGGTTTGGGCGGTGGATACGGAGGATATAGCGGAGGATACAGCGGAGGATATGGCGGAGGTTTAGGTCTCGGAGGAGGTTCAGGTTTCGGAGGAGGTTTAGGTTATGGCGGTCATCATCTCGGTCACGAAATCACCAAAACGATCACACTAGTTAAAGGCGTGCCCGTACCGTATCCAGTTACGAAGACCATTCATGTTCCGGTTGAAAAACATATTCCGGTGCCAGTGAAAGTGCCTGTTCCACAACCGTACCCTGTCGAAAAACATATTCCGTATCCAGTGAAAGTACTAGTCAAGGAACCGGTACCAGTACCGCAACCATATCCAGTTTATAAGAACATACCCGTACCGGTTAAAGTACCAGTCGATAGACCTTATCCAGTTAAAGTACTCGTACCACAACCGTATCCAGTAGAGAAGCACGTACACGTACCTGTTAAAGTACTAGTACCACAACCTTATCCAGTAGAGAAACATGTACCATACCCTGTCGAAGTTAAAGTACCTGTTCCACAACCGTACCCGGTCGTTAAACACGTACCAGTGCCTGTTAAAGTACCAGTAGACAGACCGTACCCAGTGCACGTACCACAACCGTACCCGGTTCATATTGAAAAAGCTGTACCTGTTCCAGTTGAAAGACCAGTACCGTACCCAGTTAAAGTTCCAGTCGACAGACCTGTACCGTATCCCGTAGAAAAACCAATACCTGTACCAGTAAAAGTACCAGTACCTCATCCGTATCCAGTCGTCAAACATATTCCATATCCAGTCGAAAAACACATTCCATATCCAGTTAAAGTACCGATCGAAAGACCTGTTCCGTACCCAGTAATCAAGCCGGTCGCCGTTCCAGTGGAAAAGCACGTGCCTTATCCTGTGAAGGTACCGATCGCTGTCCCTGTACATCACCACGACCATCACGGTTACCATCACGATTACCACCACGAAACAAGTCATTATGGATATCACTGAATAACGATTCGTTTTTAGTCAGATATCGTCATTAATTTTTTATTTTTATTTTTATTATTATTATTATTATTCAATCGTCTGAGCATATGATTAATAATATTTTTATATATGTATTTATATAGTTGGTATTTATAAAATGTACGTCTTCTTTAATAAATGTTCTTATTTTTCTATCTGAAATGTATTATTCATTACGCGTTTGACACATTCAGGAAGTGTATGTCGATGTGATTTCTCTTCGTGTCACTTTTTCTGTTTGTGTGTGTACGGAAAAAATCATGGTAAAAACACGATGGTATCATCGCTCGATCGAAATAAATTAACAATTTTGAAGGTGACATACGAACTATTCAACTACCTCAACATATTCGAAAACGAATACAAACTCCCTACACGAATTTCTATTTTTATAAAAACGTTATGTATCTATATTTGTTAATAGTGTTATATTTTTTTAAATTAAAAAAAATAATCAGGAATGAAATAAAAAATCAAATAGAAATATACAGATCGGTTCAGGAGATAAATAATATAGAATTTCGTTATTTTATAAAAAATACCTTATTTAAATTCAAAAACAAAACGATTTGTAGATATATTTTTATTAGAGAAATAAAAAATGTATTTGAGAATTAATTGTAAAGTTTCATTTATTTATTAATTTTTATGTATCCTTATTTTATTTCTACTATCTCTTATATTATTTATAATCGTGTTATTATTTTGTATTTTTATAATTAATATATTTGACTTTTTCAATTTTATGATTTAAAAAAAAAGTTGATTTAAATTATATTGAATAATATAAATAATTATTATTAAAATTAATCATTTTTTATTCGTTGCATTTTTTGTTGTTTAACGTTTTAACTTATTTATTTTACAATGTTTTATAGTTGAATAGTAAAATATAACACACAATATTTTTTAAGAGTTAGCAAGTGCACATAAGTGACTATTAACTTTTTTTAAAAAAATAATTTAATATTTAAAGAATTATATATGTACATATATAGTTTTTAGAAAAGACTTTTGACCAATATTTAATCTTTTTAAATTTATTAATGAATTAAAAGATACATGTTTTATCTATCTATTTATGTATTTTTCTCTTTCTATATATATATGTTGAATTAGTGAGGCCAAATATAGAAGAACTGAAATTAGAAACATACTTGTAAACATTTCGTGATTTTCAAAGTTGTCATTAATATTGCACAACGGTTGCAGCCGTATGTAACAAGTAAATAATTTAAGAGAACATAGTCCAATGGTAATAATGCGTCTCATAATAATATATGTCCGGTGTTCGAGACCACCTGCTCGTACACATGACATTTTCGACACGTTTTCACATTTTTTTCATAATGTAAAATTGTACAGCAATATGAGAACATTTTGGAATGAATTCGATATTGAAAAACGTACTAATGCTTATGTCGAATCGGTCATTTGTATATATTATATCACTTTCGAATATTTATTTATTAATAATGTTACTATAATTAATAGAAAAAACAACGTTTCGACACTCGAACTTGACACGGATTTGAAAAAAAATCGTACTGATTTTTTTTCTCTCATTGCGATGTTATATTGAAATCGAACTCGATTCGTTCGGTCCGATTGCCCGATCGTATATTTCAATTGCAAATGCGACACATGCGTTACACAAAATTTATTTTATACACATATATGGGATTTCGAACACGTCGAAAATTCACTTTCATTGCAACAGAATTATTGAAACGGCGCTCGCACGTAATTTATGCGTCGCTCTCGTTCAATATCGATAGAATTTTTAATTGATATACATATATACACACACACATACATACATACATATATATATATATATATATATATATATATATATATATATATAAAATATGATAAAAATATTAACAATGTTCAACATTAAAAAATCTTATTAATTATAATACAATTTTTTTTTGATTTTTGTATAACAAGAAGTATTATGGACTTATATTCTTTTTTAACACAAATGAATCAATCAAAAAAGACTATATGATTTAATAAAATCTTATTTTATTTGAGATAGTGAGCGATTTATTTATGTTGAAGTGAATTTGTCATAGTGTACAAAAGAATAGTGAATTCGTTTTCTTATCATATATTTTATGTCAAATAGTCATTATTTTAATAACATTTGATTAGATTAAAATATTCAATAATTATCTGTTGTTAAATATTTTTGCTTACACTTATTTTAGTACCTATCTATTAGCAATGAAAAGTAAACAGAGCAGTGAATAGTCAGCTAAAAGTAATTATTAAATATATTTATAAATAGATGTCAAAGTATTTAAATTCTTTTATCTAAATTGATTTAATCAATGTTAAATTAAAATATCTTTATTAGAATAACACAAAAATACGAACAAATATTTTTTTATATAGATAAATATTTTATCTTAAATAATATAACATTTTTTTATCAAATAATTTAAGAGAAAAATGTTCCTTAATAACAAAATGATATGAATATTAATATATGTATGTAAGTAAATAAAAATGAACAAATAATAACATTAGAATATTTTACTAACGAATTTTAAAACTTTAATAAAGAAAAAATTCTGATGTTTGCAGTAGTGATTTGTTTATAAAAAAATTGTATATATGTAATCATTATCAACTTTTTATATTCACTGCTAGATGAAGATTTTTCCCAAAATTTCCACTTTGAGCAATCCATCTTTCTTTTTCATTCCCCAGTGATAAATTTTCTTATATATCTATTTTATTTGTGTTGATATTTAGTTAGGCTTTGTTTGCCTCTGTTTGTCTCTAATCTATTTATCTACTTACATTTTATCATCATTATTAATTAGTTTATATCAGTACATTGCTGGCTGAAAACCTCACACATATTTTTTTAAATTTTTGGACCTCATTGAATTTTTTAATTAAAATAAAGACTTATCTGAGGACTAAAGAATGAAACTAGAAAAATAATAAATCTCTAATATCTTTAATTGAATCTATTCATCGATTTTTGGCTTCATAATATTTTTTTTATTATATATACATATGTATGTATATACACAGATATAAATATATATAAATGTATGTATAAATAGGTAATAATAATTTTCCGGAATGCACATTCCGCGTCCGAAACGACCGTTTCATCTTGTACGCAACGTGTGACTTTTTCCATTAATAACGCTTCAAAAGCCGAGATAATTTATATTAAACGATATTATGCAACGTAATTCCAGAAACAGTGTCGTTTGAAGAAGTCTTTCGACACATGTGGTCCCATTAAATGAAATAGAAAGTGAAATTGAACTGCTGCGAGAGCACTGAATGCTTTCTATGTTTTATTCATTTCGTAGAAAAATATGTTCTCTTTTTCAGGTATTTTTCTAATCACAATTTTCATCGACACTTATTATCTAATGACTTATGTAAATAAAGATTACTGTTACACAATATATATATATATATATATATATATATATATATGTATATGTATATCCGAACAGAGTAATTAATAATTTTTGTTCCGAAATATTCACAGTTCCTTTCGACGAATGACACCGTCGTCGAACAACAAATACGTTTTTCAATTTGAACAATCGTCCCGTTGTGTTGATAAAATCGTCGTTGCTAATTGCGTTCGTACACACCGTTCAGGTCTTGAAATCTGTTCAAACTATTGTGTGCCCGTTCGCACGATCCGAGAAATTAATTCGATGTTATGCGAAATTCTCTGTCTTAAAATATATACATTAATGTTTGTACGATTTCGACAATTTATTTGTATACTATGTGTTCATAAATAAATTGAATTACGCATTGTTTCGATTTTTTAAAGAATAATTACGATCATTATCGAATTACGTCATCGTTATTATCAAATTTCATTTTTTTTCCTCATGCGCGAAATAATATGTTTTATTTATTTTAATTGTATATATATTATTCGAGTACGTAACATGATAACATATCAAATAAAATAGAATTGAATTGTTTAATTTAGTGTTTACGTAGAAATTTTATTTAAATTATTTTCCAGATCGTTTGAAACGAAATATTTTCTTTCAAGTGTTTCACTTTTAAAAAAATATTTTAATTGGTTATTTCAGTCATTGCATATTTTACCAATATCGATGGTTGTACAAAAATTCCATTATATATTTAATAAAATAATGTTCGAGCAAAATCATATTGAAGGTGAATAGTGCAATACTCAATCTAAGATAGTCTGATATTGACAATTAAATTAGTTTAAAAAAGTATAAATCCAACTATTAACTATTTTATTTTCTATATAGGTGATAAAATCCCATTATCACAATTAAGATCAATAAATGAGACTGTGGAAAATTCTTTTTCATACAAATGAATTTTTTTAAAAGGGTAATAATTCATTTGTGGGAAACCAATAAATTATTTTTTTATCAATACCATGAGATTTTATAAAAATGTTCAATAGTTAGTGTCAACTTTTCAGTAATAATTCCATTGTGATTAAAGTATAAATTTGTAATTATTTACTAATAATATTCTACGAAGATGATGGCATGGCTATTAAAAAAATATTTAATCAAGAATAATTATTTAACATTTTTATGAAATCTTGTCGAATTGAAATTGGTTCCTTTGATAAAAAAAAATATTATTATAAAATAATTATAAAAATTCAACAGTTAGCTAGATAAATAAATTACTAATGAAAATATTTTAAGAACTTGATTCACATATTTCTATTAAATTATTTTTATTAATCCTAACCATTAAACGATTTTATTATATTGCATATTAAATCAACTGTAAGTAAATTAATTAACGAGCAAGTGGTTCCATCATGTATTCAGGAGAACAAATGTACGACCCACGCTTTTACAAAACGCCATTTCGTTAGAAGCTTACTGTTTAGCTGAAAACCTGTAGATGACGCTGTTTGTTTCGTCTGCGCGTTAAAAAAAAATAATGAAAATTCGTTCGTTCGTAAAACTTTCTAAAATCGTAAAGAATTTACTAGACGCTTTGTTGCATACATATTGGCGATTTTATGGTACTTTTCTATTGTTCAACTATATTTTACATTATTTTTTAAAAAAGTATTTTGTTCGTAATAGAATTTTTTAAACTAGAAATGAAAAGCAATTGATTATGAGTAAATTAATATTATTTCTTTTACTAAACTCTAGGTTGAAATAATCATGAAAATATATATATTTTCATTAGGAAATCAAAAATTAAATAATTAAATGAACAAAATATTAATTTCTTGAAAACTTCTTATCCTTCAGTTATTATTCCGAATTATATTTCAAACACTTATTTATTTTTATCGAAGCTGGTGTAGTAGTAAAAAGCTAATACGAAATGTTGCCTAGGTGCAAGGCAAATGCTAATTCATTCGTCAAATTTATGCAAGTTGTGGAAGAGTGTCTTTCTTTTAAAATATGCAATTAAAATAATTTAATTTTTTTCATCGGTAATAAAAATCATGAATTTATTCTGTATAAAATATACATAAAAAATTATTGAATTATTTAAATTTTAAAAGATGTTAATTAGACATTTTAAATGAATAAATAATAACGATTTGTTATGAATAAGCACATATCTTAGATCTATGGAAAAATAACTCCTTATTAACCTAAGATCACGAAAATAGATGTTATCAGGTTTGAAAACAATACATCTAATAAGAAATATGAACAAATATACTTGATTTTTAAAATATAAATAACAATTTCAAACTTGATAAAATTCTAGCTAAATTGATTGTATTTTTTTTTATTCAAAATATCTGTATATCATTTTGATTTATTTTTGGACCTCTGGTTTTGATATAACTAATTGTAAATCGTATCGTAACTTCAAGTCTTATCACTACAAGACTGAGTAATTTTTTGAAATTCAATAAATTAAAATTTTTAGAAAACCTGTCTGAAAATGAAATTGAAATCCATTGTGGAAAATCATATTTGAGATTTATTTATAATGTTAAGAAATCAAAATATTGTCTAGTATATTTATTTGAATTTTAATTAAAAAAATATTTTTGTTGCATTTTACTACATTTGGTTTATTGGTTTTAATTAGTTTAATAAATATAGATTAAATATAAAATTAACTGAAAATGAAGTAAATACTGAATCTGTCTGTAGCAGAATACATTAAAATTAATGCTTGAAGAATAATGTATCATTAGAATTAATTTTTTTTCTAATAAAACACTCAACCTTTTCAATTTTTTAAACAATTTCATATTTTAGTACCGAGAGATTGATATGAGAATAAAATAAGAATCTACATAAATCATCAAATCAGTTCACTTTTGACTAATTTATCGACCGACTCGTCTATAAAAATATGATATACTTTTTAGGCACGCGTCGTAAATTATTCAAATTGATTTATCGACTTCTTGGTCTAATAAAGTCGTGATTATCTAAAAATGTTTTAAAAAATAATATAAAAAAAATCTCTCCGAATATCTATGTATGTAAACGATTTACATTCTATGCTACACTAACATTCAAATGAAGCGAATGTATGTTTCACCAATTATTAAAATCGCTCTAACGAAAATCCAATGAATATTTAAAACAAATCGACGGCCCATTTGTAAATTAATTCGTGTTGTGTTTATTGTTATTATGCTGTATGGTTTTTTTTCACTGAGGTACCGTGCACAATTTCCTTTCTTTCGTATACAGGTGTATGTATTTCACTTTCATGCTCATTGTGTATATGGTGGATTGTTGGAAATAGTTTACAGTGTCGTCGAACATAGAAATTCAATATTACTTGGATTTTTTTTTAAATGTCAAATACTGTTAATATTAAAAATATATATATTTTTCTATATCAAAACATAAACAAATTAAAATATAAGTTAACATGTTTTATTATTTACTGATCTTTTATAAAAAAATGCATTTAATTTGTAAACTATGATATTTCACGTTTATTTATTAGATAGAAATTATCTTTTATAATAAATTAGATTCAAGTTTAAAAATCTAAGTTTTTATAAATTTTTGAACTATTAAAATTACTATAGAGAAATAATATTCATAGTTAAATTAATAATTAAAACATAGCTGGTTAACGAATTAAATTATGATTGAATTAGATGTTTTTTCACTCTAAAATTTATTTCATTAAAAATTTATATATATTTATTTAAATGTGATTAGAAACCCTGTAAGTGTATATAAGGATAATCAAAAATATCTAATATAATAGAACAAATAAAATCATAAAATAAATATGGACAAGACTCATAGCATGAAGAGAAGACAATAGGTAGACAAATATATTTATGCCAGGGAAATCAATTGATTGAATAGAGATTAAAGAAAATACCTTATCAAATATAACAAAATGAAATTGTGAAGTATAGTGGAGCTGATGGTTAGATGAGATTAGTTTTAATGGAAGAGTTTTGGGAAAATATTTAAAAAACTCAGTGATATTTGATTAATTTTTTGTTTAGTTGTTGGCTGATATAAGATTTTATAATGAAGATATAATTATGTATTGTAAATAATATATTTTTTAAATATGATCAAAAGATTCTGAGCTATATGTAGAACAATTTTTTATTAAAAAAATAAAACCAGAATTAGAAAAATTATTTGTTTCTATAAATCGATGTTTATCTCAGTATAGAAGAAAAGCTTAGATAATAACATAAGGTAAAACAAATAAAATAAGAAGAGTAAAATTTTTTTAACAAGACTGGAAAGAGTAATAAAAAGGCTGACAGAATAGGAAACAAGAACATCAGAGAAAATTTTAATGTTTCTATAAGATATAATAATGGAAAACATATTAAAACAGAATATTCTTATTAAAATATCTATTGATTATTTAGATGATTGTTTCATTTTATTCAGAGTGTAGAAATTTCAAATTGTAGACATGGACAATTATAGACATGACTTGCTGAAGTGTGGTTATTTTTCCCAATTTAATTAACAATTATTTTAAAAATATTTTGTGGTATTGTGGTGATAATTTATTTCTGTAAAAATGGATTTAGAGATATTATTTCCGAATTATCTGTTATTAACGAATCTATCATTTCAAATAAACTGAATTATTCTAAATAAGTGAACGCCACTGAATAGTATTGACGCTCAATTGTATGTTTTAATTATTAGGTATTATTTGGATGCGTGCAAAGATTGTAACGATGCGTTATAGAATTCGTATACTTTAATTGTAAGCGAAAGCTGTATATCCCTCACTGATAACGTTCCATCGTACAATGTATATAAATATGAGGAAAAGAAAATAAGTACAATCAGTAATAAGTCGATATTTTTACGAAAAACAACAATGAGATTGAATGTAAGTGCGATAATAATCAAATATTGTACACTTTTTTCGTGGATAATTCAATGGAATTAGCTGTTGTGCTTTGTTGGAATGGGTTCAATCAGTTTTATTCTGTACTGTGGTGATTATACATATATACAGTCATTATATGTATATATATATATATATCTGTCTCTGCGTGTGTGTATGTAAATAAGTGAATTCAAAAAAATATACAAAAATTTTAGTGTCTTGAAATTTTCGAATCGATTCGAATTAAGTTTTTTTAATTTAATGGATTTTTTTAAAGTATATAACATATTTCATAAATTAATATTTTTTTTGTGTTTAATAATTATTTATTTCAATATTATCCCCATTATTAACAAATCTTCATACATTTTTTCCAAAAATATTCAACAAATTTAAAATTATCTTAGTGTGTATTTAGGGATATAGTTAGTAGTAATATTAGAAAAAAAATATTTTCCTGATAAAAATATTAAGTATATAAATGATTTTTGGGAACATTTAGTTAAATATTTATTTAAGGATTGCAGTTCATTTCATTAAAATATATTTAACAACAGTGCTAAAAAATTATAGAAAAATACATTTCTATTGATAAATTTTATACATTATTTAACTTTTATCTGAGATAGTAAATTTAAATTTTTGATTTAAAAGTGGAAATAGATAAATAATTTCTTTGAACTTAAATTTTTACTACTAAACGTTTTGTATTTTTCTTGCTATTTATATATATATATATATATATATATATAAGGACTATTGTTGAAAAGTTAATGAATATCAAACGTCATTTTGTATTCAATGTCACTATTCCACTTGGCTATAAAACGTCGAATAAAATCGTAAAAATGTCTACGAGACTCGAATGACAAAATCCATAGACAGATATTATGTATAGAGCCACAGAACTATACAGATCAATCCTGTAATTGTTTTGGTATTAATTTCTTTCAGATAATCGGTTTTATTATACAATATCTCTACGTGTCGACATTATGTGACCTACAGGATAAGCATCAATTTTTCGACGATACTAAACAAGAAACGATAGAATCGGAAAATATGGAATTCAATTACGAAATCCACGAACCGAAAACCATATACATCGAGAAGAAGATACCTGTCCCGTACCCGGTCGAAAAAGAAATTCCTGTACCGGTCGAGAAACTCGTACCGTATCCTGTAAAAGTGCACGTGCCACAACCGATTCCTATCGAAAAGAAGATATTCTATCCTGTGAAATTAAGGATTAAGATCCCTGTTCCGATGCCATACAAATACCGTATCGATCGGAGGATTCTTGTTCCGGTGCATGTTCCATTCGAACGATTCATTCCTGTTAAAGTTTTCGTACCTAAACGGTATCCGGTTGAGAAAATCATACCCGTGCCTGTTAAAGTGGAAGTACCGCACTTGTATCCTGTCGAGAAGAAGATATCGTACCCGGTCGAAGTGAAAGTACCTGTACCGAAACCGTATCCAGTTGTAAAGACAGTACCGTATCCTGTCAAAGTATTCTTTTACAGAGATGTTCCTGTACATGTGTACAAACCGATTCCTGTTAAAGTCGAAAAAGAAATACCGGTGCCTATTGAGAAAATCGTACCGGTTCCTGTGCAAGTTAAAGTACCCAGACCGGTACCTGTGCCTGTTGAAAAACCGGTACCTGTTCCTGTTGAAGTTAAAGAACCACACCCGTATCCAGTTTTCAAACAGGTTCCTTATCCTGTGACAAAACTCGTACCGTATCCAGTTAAAGTACCATTTGAGAGACCTGTTCCTGTTACGGTATTGAAACCAGTACCTGTACCATTAGAAAGGAAGATTCCTTATAAAGTTCGAGAAACGGTGCCTGTCATCGTTGAAGAAAATAAAGATAAAAAAGAAAATGATGACAGTAAAGCCAAACTTGATACTGCGTGATATTTACCACGCATTATATATTGCATTCTGTTTGATCAAATTTATGTATATAGATTTTTTAAATAGTTCATTCCACTTACTCCACTCAGTCACAAATAATTATAGAAAAAAATACTCTCTCGCCATATACGAATTATCTTTAAACAATTCGACTTGTAATTATTCGATTTAATGATCGTTCATCGTTACAAATGGCCATTCAAATAATGTAAATATCGTACAGATATGTCTGAATGTGAACTGATTTTCCTCATTATTTTATTTGTATTTATTTATGTATTTTGTAATTATCTGTTGATTAATGTTGTGTTTGTTATTATTATTGTTATCGTTGTTATTGTTATAGTTTTGTATCTATTATAAATATATAAAAATATGAAAATTTATTTGCATGTAGTATTTTCATTTCACGATTGAAAATAAGTCACGAACTTCGTCTGGTAGCCGAGGATTAGTTTAGAATTTTTTTTTCATTATGTTGTATCAGTGTATCGGTATGCTAGAATACATCTGATAAATTTTTAAATCTAGCATCTATCATTTCGTTATATTATATTTATTTTAAAATGTGTCAATTTAGAACATTTCCAAATTCCATATGAATAGTATTTAAAAAATGAAATTATTCAATTCTAATAGTAAATTGGATGCACTTTCGAATATCAAAAACTAGATTTTTTTATCTCTAACCGTTTGTTCGTAATGTCGTAAAAATTGAATAATCTACTTTATTAGAATATAGATCAATATCCAAAAATTCTTCAGTGCTGCACGAGTAGCTCGCAATTAATGAAAAAAAGTTCTGATAGATTTTTTTCTCGTTTGAATAGTATAAATGAAATTTAATTACTTGTAATAATTTATTTGCAAGGTTGTAAAAATTTGTAAAAATAGTTTCATGATGTGATACTTAAATTATATATATTTGACTGTAGTGTTTAAAGTGGGGAAACGATGACTCCGGCCGGAGACCATGCAACCAACACGCGCCAAATCAATTTTCCTAATTCCCTGCTCTCTCGTTGACTATTGATATTATATAAATATGTTTATACATCATACAATAACAAATATTTTTTGTTAATAATTTAAAGTATTATAGGATGACTTAAATGAGACTAAATTGTTTAGATATAAATTTATTTCCTTATTATTACTTATTATTCTTATTATCATTTAATCACATTTGGGACACTCTAAGAATATTTATTTTTTCTACGTTATTACTAATAACACATAAAAATAAAATTTTATATTTCAAAAATAGAGCACTAACAATATCGTATACGAGAAATAGCATTAAATTGAAAAATTATTAAGGGTCATATAAGTAGCCTGAAATTAATTAAAAATATATTTCTTATAGCTAATTTTATACCGATTAGAATGATGTGCAAAATTTTAAATTTCAACCAGCCATTCTTAACGAGTTAATGAAAAATCGATGATAAAGTAACGTAGTATACACCTATAATAAATAGTCAAAATTCTAAAATTCACCAATGTTATAAAAGTATCTCGTAATTAATGTAAAATTTACTAGAGGTAGTAAATGTTATCCTCTTTCGAATGACGTAAATAAAAATTAAGTATCTCTAATAGTTTAATTGCAATGTTGAAAAAAATTAAGTACCTTTATATTCACATGTGTTATAGAAATATTTATGAAATTTTAAATTAAATACTTATCACTCATAGTTTTTATATTGATTTTTGCAGCATAATTTTTTTATTTTTTGCAAAAAATACTATTGATTGTAAGTGATAAAATCCATCTAATAATGTAATTGTATATTGAGTCCATTATGGAAGTTTCGTCTTTGAATACTATGGATGTTTTTTTTAATTTTTTTCACATGTTCAGAGTCTGATTCAGTTATCGACATGTAGGATAACCACTGGATAGTAAGAGGATATCTTAATGGTATCTTAATTTTTTCTGGTAAATCATTACTAGACGGTTTTGTTTGGGATCATAAAATTGTTTTACTTTAATTTCATGTATCACTAAGATTGTCATTATTATTCTTTAAGTATTTAAGTTATTAGTCATGATTTTTTGATCGTTACTCCAGCATAATTGATCTTCAGAGAATTTGAATTATAACAACCTTCGAAACATATAAATATACTTATAATTTTTAAATTTATATATTTTTTTATTTTATGTAATTAGTTTTTTTTTAAAATTTTCTTAAACTTTATAGCTTTTTTTAATTTTGTAATTATTAAGAAATCATAGGATTATTTTAACTGAAACGTCGGTAAATTTATAAAAAAATAAATGATATAAAGTCAATTTACAATTAAAATAGTATTTTCTTAACACTTTTAATTTTGGAACTGTGATGAATTCATTTTCACACAAATGAATTATCACCTCAACATTATAAGATATTTGATAATTCAAACTTGAAAGCTCTGATAATTTTATTATTATTAAAAAATCATAGGATTATTTTTTTTGATACAGCAGTAAATTTATAAGCAAATAAATGATTGAAGACAATTTAGAATAAAATATTATTTTGATACTCTTTTTTTGGAATTGTGGTGAATTAATTTTCACACAAATTAATAAACATTCCTAAACTGTAATATATTTTATGGTGTTGGGATAATAATTTATTTGTACGAATGTATTTTTTTAATTTTTCACTGATGTATTAAATAAAACTAAGATTTGATTGTCGAAATTTAAAATTAAGAAATGCATTTCTTATAACTGTCTATCTATTTATCTAAATGTATATATATATATATTTGTTTGTGTATTTGTACATACATTTTAATGCGTATGCTAATATTTTAAATAAAACGAAATGATAAACGACTTTCATAATTCCATATGTCGGAAATTCGATTACCGAAACATTCTTGCGAATTAAGTAAATTTTCAATGTGCACTCGAAAAAAAAATGTCGAAAAAAAATTATATCAAACATCTCGCAATAATTTACACGAACATTCGACCATATGTACGTGTACATTACGTCGTCTCAGTTGCTTTCACACAGAACCGAGTTCGATGTGTCTGTCTGTCTTCATGCACCTGTAAACCTGTGCGTAATTCATTATCATATTTGTGATGCTTCAGTGGAATGCACCGGACCAATTAAAATATATTAGAATGTATTGTATGGAACCCGACAGGATAGGGCGGTGGGGGTTCGAGGTTGAATCTTGATAGAAAGTGTAATCACTATAAAAACGCTCGAGTTTTTTATCGAAGTATCCAGTTCTTTCCTGGACTTCACACAAGCAAAAACAACATCATCATGAAGTCTTTGGTAATTTCATTATATACACATATTTATTTATTTATATATATATATATATATATATATATACAATATTTATATATTATTTTAATTTTGATTCGATTATTAGGTAGTTGCTGTGATATTGGCCGTAGCTGTCGTCTCGGCAGAGCAAACGAAAAAATCAGAGGAGAAAGCACAATCCAAACGTGGTTTGTTCGATCTCGGAACTCACGGTGGATTCGAATCCGGCCACGGTTTCGGTTCGTCCGACAGTTTCGGCCACGGATTCGGTTCCGGCGGCGACTCGTTCGGTTTCGGCCATGGACAATTTGAAGATCACGTGAAAACTGTCACTGTTGTCAAGAACGTCCATGTTCCGTATCCGGTCGAGAAAACCGTACCGGTCCCGTACGAAAAAACCGTCCATTATCCAGTCAAAGTACCAGTACCTCATCCGTACCCTGTCGAAAAGAAGATCCCGTACCCAGTCAAAGTACCAGTGAAAGTGCCGGTACCTGTACCACATCCATACCCGGTCGAGAAGACCGTACATGTGCCTGTTCATGTGAAAGTCGATAGGCCAGTGCCTGTTAAAGTGTACGTCCCAGCTCCGTACCCAGTCGAAAAGGAAATCCGGGTTCCGGTTAAAGTACCAGTACCACAACCGTATCCAGTTGAGAAACATATACCGTATCCAGTCGAAGTTAAAGTGCCAGTACCAAAACCGTACCCGGTCGAAAAGATCGTACCGTACCCAGTGAAAGTACCAGTCGATAACCCTGTCCCAGTACATGTACCCAAACCGTACCCAGTACCGGTTGTGAAGAAAGTACCCGTACCGGTCGAGAAAGTCATTCCATATCCAGTCAAAGTACCAGTAGACAGACCAGTACCATACACGGTTGAGAAACCAGTACCATATCCAGTCAAGGTACCAGTCCCTGCCCCATACCCTGTCGTGAAGAATATTCCCGTGCCTGTCGAAAGAGAAGTGCCTTACCCTGTCAAAGTCCCATATGACAGACCTGTTCCATACACCGTCGAAAAGCACGTCCCATATCCGGTCGAAAAACCAGTACCTTACCCAGTAAAGGTACCTGTACCGGTCCCAGTGCACGACGACTATTCGTCATCGCACGGTTTTGGAGGATCGGGAGGAGATTTCCATAGTTATCACCATTAAGGATCTCTGGTTGAACATCATTTTTTAGTTTTATTATTTTTTTTTATGTACTGTGTATAATTGTTTTCTATCTCTGTTTTTTTTGTTACTACGGTTTGAAACACCTTGCTTGTATTATTATATCTATGTAATAAAATAAATAATTTAAAAAAATCCATCGTTGCTTTCGCACTCAATCCACTAAAATATTTTACCAATTAACTGCGCCGTTCTTGCTCGCCAATTAACAACGTTCTGGTCTATCGAGAGACTTATTATCGTCTGAATTTAAATGAATGCATACACGATTTCTTCGAAATTAATTAATGATTTATTAATGAAACACTTTAACAGAGCGTAACAAATTAATACAGTTTCTTCAAGTGCTCGTTCAATTACAATTCAGACATTTATATGCAAGTGTATACATTTAAGTCGATAATGAAATTAATAACGAAATAATTTCATTATTCGTTGCGTCCATTGTGGATTTTTTAATATGTTTGAATTTCATAATTAAATAAGTTGAATTCGAAACGTTCTCTCAATTAAGAGAAACTTAACAGTTGTAATGGAATTTTGAAATTCATCAAAATGGTACTCGAAAGTTATGCAAAAGACAGACACTAGAATATTATTTAAAAATTTCACATACGGTTGTTTGTAATCGAAAATAAAATCATAGAAATGAATTGTTTAATATATATTTTATGGAAATTATTCGATTAAATTTTGGTTTATTTATTTTATCACTTCTTATGTTTATCTAGTTGAATACTAGAATTATTTAAACAAAGAATTTCGTATAAAATTTAAAGATAAAAAATATTTTTAATTAATATCTACATCGATTTTTTTATATAAAATGAATTGAAAAATTTTAATAGAAGCAATAAAATCATAATTAGGTATTTGTTATAAACTAAAATTTGTTATTAAAAATAATTTGAATTTTTAAAAAAATAAATTATTGTTTTAACTAATAATGATTTTAATCAAGTGTACAATAATTATTTATTATACGCTTGTAATTTTTTTATATGTTTTTTAATAATGATATCATCGTCCTTAAAGTACTAGACTACAAAAATTCATATTTATGTTTTTTAAAAATAATAGAATTATAATTGAAATTTTTATACAAGATCAAAACACAATATAAAAAATTCATAATCACTTTGATAAAATGAGGTTGTGGTTTATTTGTAAAAATTAATTTAGTTGTATGCCAATTTACTATTTTATTACATTTTAATGATTAAGTAGAGCTTTTAGTTATTGACTAATAAACTGACGCAAATTCATTATTAAAATATATTTATAAATTTTATTTGTAATTCATGTGAAGTCGTTAATATGTGTATATGTGTGTGTGTGTGTTAGATCAGATCAATGAAACAATATCAACAGAATCACATAAAGAAGATTATCTGTACTAGCGAGAGTGATATTTTTTTAAAAAAACCACACAACCGACAAGTCGTATATGTGTAATTTACCAAATCTCGTCGAAAGTGATCACCTGTCGTCAATAAAAAATGCTCAAATCATCTCCGAAGGGTTTCGAAACAGATTCAAGACGTAATCGACTCGATAGATGTTAAATGAACGGCTATTGAAGAACATCGATGCCACAAAAGAAATCAATTTATGTGTTGTAATTCTTTCTGTACTGATGTTCGGTTATAATGTGTAATAAAAAATTGATTACGATGACTGGTTAGATGATGATGTTTTTTATTGACTATTATTTAATGTGGTCTTTTTTATGTGTTGTTATGTTGGATATTGATAGTTTAGTAATATGTTTTTTAAACATGTTATTTTGTATAAACAATTAAATTTAATCAGGAAAACTATGAAGAAATTACAATCAGATTTTTATTATGAATAATTCATTTTAATACAAATGAATTATTATTTTATAATTTAAAAAAAAAATTGTAGTCGATTTTGAAATATAATTTTAAAGTTTAAATTACTTTTAGAATAAATCTTGAAAAAATACAAAATCTGTTATAAAAAAAATCAATGAAAATATTATAAATTTTTTTCACAAACAAGAATTAGAATTTTACTAGAATGATAATGTCTTCCACAAGAGAATTATTACCCAAATATGATCAGTTACAAAATATTGTAAACGTGAAATAAATACTCTTTATTATTAATAAAGTACAATATACATTTCTTTATAGATTAATGGTTTATATATATATATATATATATATATATATATATATATATATATAAGCATATATGTTCGATGTATCTAAACAATTCGACGTTTATTTACTTCCCACTTTCACACTAAAGATCAATTGTATATCATGCAAGTTTTCTATTTTTATATGACATATATATATATATATATATATATATATATATATATATATATATATATATATATATATATATATATATATATATATATATATATATATATATATATATATATATGTATATGTATATACATGCATATAACGAATTGGCAAACAGAGTGTATAAATATGTTTCAACATACTGAAACGAATAATGTAGGCTCAAAGTAATTATATATGAAAAACGTATTATGTAAACGTCGTTTCCGTCGAAATTGGAGCAAAACTCTTCATATCGCTTGTCAGTAAATGGAATTATGTATTAAATGTACGTAAGATATTTTTTAAGTTTTTTTTTAAAAGTCAACAGTGAACAATAGAAAGTATATTTCGAGTATTTTTATTAATTTTCAATTTATACACATACATGTATATGTATCAGTGTGTAAGTATTATTTTAAGAGATTAATATATATATATATATATATATATATATATATATATATATATAATAGAACAGCACATATAAAGATTGTAGAATTTTTTTAAAAATGAAACAGAATATTATTTAATATATTTTTTATCACTGATTTATGTTTGAATTTGATTTTTTAATTTTAAAAACAATTTAATTAGTATATATATATATATATATATATATATATATATATATATATATATATATAATATGTAAAAGCATTGAATATTAGCCTCTTTGTATCCATTGCTGGATAAAAGTTTCTCCCAAAACTTTCCCTTTCGACCGATTCAATGCCCTACTTTTTCAATCCACTCTGATAAATTTTTCTGTCTCTAATATATATTTATATATATTTATATATATATATATATATATAACTTAATTTGAAATTCTATATGATCTACCTCTTTGTATGTGTGTGTTTATATTCATAGTTCAAGTCAATTTCCGATACTTGTTCGTCTCCACTCAATAAAATAAATTGTCGTCGACAGGTTTTTAATTTTACTGCCATACGCATGCCACTGAAAGTAAAACCACATCGAGAATAGGAAAAAAACGTACGCCTAACTTGTACAATTAAGATGATCGGGATATTAAGTAATCGTTCACACTACAAATCACACCGGTAGTGGAATCGTTCTTTAGAAACGAACTTTTTTTCTGTCTAAAGAAACATTTCTTATTATGCATCGGACGATAATTACATATTTGTTCGTTCGCTGTACGATTTATTCTTTTGCTTTCGGGTAATGTTGCGACAGCACATTAAATATAATAATAAAGCGAGATTCATATTACGGATCAGAAAAAATAATGTTTTATTTATGTATTTACTTAGTTATTTGTGGAAATGTTATATGAAGTAATTGATATATTATCTTCCTTTATGAATATTCATTGGTTTATAAATATTCGTTTTTGACTTGATTCTGATTCGACTGTTTTCATATTGAAATAATTCAATTAAAATAATATATATACAATATTATAAAAGAGAGTTTATAAAAAAAATGTCCTATATACTTCAAACAAAAAAACATAAACATAGATTTCATGAACATAGTATTATTAAGTAACAAAGACAGTTTTTTGGACGATTAGGTTGTATTCTACTGAGCAAATATCGCGTGACTTAATTTCATTCACACGATGTTAAAATTGACATCTGTTGTAATTTTGTATCGAAATCAATCGATTAAAAACATCTAACCCCGACAAAAATCTTTCTGAAATCCAGTTATTTAAATACATATTTCAATGCTGATATCGTTTTATTCGTTCTTCAATATTATTGTCTACGATAATATCTATTAAACAGAGCAATTAATATGGAACTATTTGATAATGGTTTAAGAAAGTTCAGACCAGAGATACAATCGTAAAAATAAACTTTTTTAATATTTAAATATTGTAAATTAATATTTATTAAAAACTGTAATGAAATTTAATTAAAAATATTTATTTCAACTTTTAAAATAGACTTAAATTTTTTTTTATAAAGTAAGTGTTGTCAGATGGAAAAGAATTAAGATGTCTGTAATAATTTATATTCTAATAAAATTATTGATAATGAAAGTTTTGGGAAAGACTAGAAAGAGGCTCATACTAAATATATTTTATATATATATATATATATATATATATATATATATATATATATATATATATATATATATATATATATACAATATGTCTAAGGAACTAACTCCTGCATAAAAAATTCTTATCAATGATCAGTAAAATGAATTTGACCAAGTACCATTGAATGGTAATATTCAATGAGACTTTCGCTCAATAGTGGTTTGATATAAATTCATTTAATGGTGATATATACGTACAGAAATAAAGACAGAAATCAGTGGATTAGAAAGGAAACATTACGAATTTTCTAACAACAGTGAAAATGAAAATAGGTTGGTTATATATTAAAAATGAACGATCCTCGATGGATAAGAGAAATTATTGTTTGCTAATCCAGAGATATAAAAATGTAGAAAGACAAAAAAATCATAGTTTAGAATGGAAAAATATAACATTGAATCGATGAAAGTAGAACTTTTTTTAGAGAGATTTTTATCCAGGAATAGGTAAAAAAAGACTGATGATACATAAATATATATAATAAGAATTTTATCTGTAATTATCATTTTCTCTTTTTTGAATTTTTTGAGAAGAACATATAAAAATATAATGTCTTAATTCTGACCTAATAAATGACCATTTCATGAAACACAATCTGATGTAATGGTATATACAAACGTGTGAATATAAAATAATTATTAAAAAAGAAATAAATAATTTCCTGTCTAATTTTTTGTTTGTACGAATTAAATATGAACTTTACATATTAACCGACCCACGAATAAAAATCACATATAGAAAAAAAACATTGGTAAACAGTGAACAGTTATATAATATAAAAATAATAATAATAAAACTGTGTATATAAAAAAATATACGTAGCATAAAAGTAAGAGATCTGCACGTATGTATGTAAAACGTGTACCGAGCATCGATATCACATTGAATGGACGACATTCGTTCGAAACTCGTTTGATAACTTGTCGGAAGTGAATTCGCACTGTGTACGATTTTTCCCGATCTATTCCAAATACCAAATGCATATCGACGCACACAGGCGACGATTACCCACATTCGACGATCTCAATCTCATCAACATTCTGCTCGATCGTCCATTACGTATCGTTTTGTAATACGAACGTGGAAGTATTGTCTTGTTACGTGCGTATCGACATATTAAGAATGTGTTTACATACGACGATTAGCAGTAATGGACTTGTTCCTATTATTGAACAAATCTCTAGATGATTGGTTATATCAATTAAATCGATGAACGATGTCGATATGGTGTTTTTATCCAGTCAACATCTTTTTATGACGCGTTATTTAAATTTACAACACGTTTGGTTGAAATAGATTGTTGGACCGAGTAAAATATGCAATCGAATGGTTTGTTTTGATTTTGAATGATGTGACATTCCATATATATATAATCATAGAAAAATATATGTATGTGTTGATTGAGTTGAATTTTAACAGTTACTTAATTTATTAAAAAGTAAATATTGCAAAAAAAATGTTATATAAAATAAAATTGAAATAAATATATAAGTGAAAAATATACAATCCATTTTAAACAATCAAATTATTCAGCCATTGAAATTACATCAACTAATACCGAGAACAGAATTTGTAAATAAATTAAAAATCTGTTAGATAATTTGATATACGAATAATAAATATGAATTTAAAAAATAATTTTAAATACAAGTCTAACTAGATTTTAATTATCTATCCAATTTCAACTTTATTTAAATTGAAAAATAATCAAACATAATTCTCAATTTAAATAACAAAACATCTTTTTGAATAAGAATGAGATATAACAAATTGAAAAATATATAAGAACAGATTTTTATCCTCTTTTTAATCTTTAAATTTGAAAATTATCCTCGTCTATCTTTTTTAGTTCTATTTATGAAATTTGTAAGTCTTCAGTGAAATTTTCATTAGTGTATATTTAACATTGTAATGAATTCGTTTTATATTTTTATACAAATGAATCACTCGTCTTAATATTACAAGATTTTATCAGAATATCAATTAATCTCTAATATGCAATTTAAATATTAATTTGAACCTTAATTATTATTTTAATAGAAAAATAAAATTGTATAAAATTACAATATTCAACAATGTAATTAAACATATTTTAAGATAAACTTGCTTTTATGTTCAAATGTGAAGTTTATTTTTTTAAAAAAATGTTTGATTGAAAGGTTATTAAAGTAGATATATTGCTTCAAATATTTTTATAAAAAAATTAATGTACTTGTTTGTTTTGGAACTGTGGATAATTTAATTTTACATTGATAAATTATCAACTCAATATATTCTTGCGGTGTTGGGATGGTAATTCATATAAGTGAAAATGAATTGTCCTAGTTTAAAAACAAGAGCATTGTCTTTGATGTGTAGATGGAAAAATTACAATCCAATTTTCTCATTTTAGAACTCTTTACTTAAAAATATATTTCTATTTCTTTGTATATATGGTTTAAATGAATATTTGTTTATAATTAATCAAATTTCCTCATATGTTTTTTATAAAATGACCAACTAATCAAATAAAATGTAACTTTTGAATACAAGTGAATTACTATCACAAATGTTAGAATTTTTAACAGTACGTTTGATAAATATAATTAATCTTATAATTCTTGAACATCGAATTCAAGATACAATACAGTCCAATCGGACTCAATTTTGAACAACAATATTCAAATCTTCTAGTTCTGTTTCATCAATTTTATATTCATTGCTAAGTCTACTATTCAACCCAGTCTCTGTGACTTTTGAGAATTCAAGTTCTCATCTCTTCTTATACAAGGTCAATCCAGTTTCACTTTCTTTTCCTTATTTCTATTTTTAATAACTTTTGATAAGTATGTTGCTAAAGTAGATATTCTCGATAATTGTTTAATATTAAATTTAATTCAAAATTATAATTCAGTTTAATATTAAATTTAATTCAGTTATATGTATTGTACCTTCAATGAAAACGAATTCAATAAAATTTTATTTATGAAACCAATATAATTTTTACTGTAATTCATTCAGCATTGTAACTAATTTACTTTTATATAAATGAACTATTTATTTTATTACTAATTTTTTTATAAAATGTTCAATAATTATTGAATAAGTTTATAAAATTTTAATCAATAATTTTGAAAAACTAAAAATTGAATTTGTAATTGCTCTACATTTACTATTAATATATTTCAAAAATATTTGGTTTTAAATTAATTTTAGTTTAATTTTCATTGAAATTAAAATCGTTTTTATTATTATTTAATTATGATTCGAATTATAGCTAAGAAACATTAGTCAATTATAGAAATTCTACTATATATATATATATATATATATGAATCCATTTTCGTTGGAATGAAAACCGTGTAATTTTTAATTATAAATAAATAAGATTCGAATAGTAGACAACAGTTAAGAAATGAACGGTAAATTATAGAAAATATATGATATTAACAGAAAACTGTTAGAATTCACCGAGAAGCATGTACTCCTTTCATAATTTTCTAATTATGTTCTTTAACTCATTCTTGACTCCTATGATTGCCACTTAGTTGCCAGTGAAGTGTATCAAATATATCATATTATGATTTATTGGTACGTTGATTTCTTGGCAAAAACAACACTTTTTATCGATGTAATAAAATGTTAATTATTGGTATAAAAAATTGATTTTGAAATATATACAGATGATAATTGAATATCAGTCGATATTATTACGATTATTTGTTTATGATATTTATTAATATTTTTCAAGAGAAATAAATATTGATACGAGACGATTTGTTTGTCATTAATTAAACAATATTCGAAATATTTTTATGTATCTAGAAAAATAATTGATTCATCAATATTAATAATATTCGTGCGTGTACGTGTTGTATCCAGAGTGTAAATTATACGAAGAAAAAATATACTTCGAACCATAGACTATGACTGAAACCATATTCTCTACTAATTAACCATCTCCAGACATTAATGTGCGATTGTAATCGTCCGATCATAAATTTTACATGAGCGTATTTAATTTTTGCGCTCGTTATAAGTTTCCGGATACGAACACACATACGTTCGAATCGGTTCGAAGCAATGCTCGAGACGATTGTTTCGAACATGCGAAGAAGAGACAAAACGTTCGATCGCAATGCTCTGTTACACGTGCGTGTTAGCCACATAAATGTATTGTGTTTTCGTACTGTTTGTCCGGTTACAATGGCCTGTGGTCGCCGTGCGAGACGATTCGGTCGTTCGGGGACGAGCGAAAGTGCATAGGTTCGTTTGTATAAAAGCCCAATGCGGCCGAGCAAACCGTATCAGTTTAGATTGCACTTCTAAGAAAGATCGCAATGAAACTGTTGGTGAGTGCTCGTGGATTAATTTTATTTTTTTCATTTTTTTTTCTTCATATACTCGTATAGAATTTCAATTTTAAATAATATATATATAGAAAAAAAAAAAAACGTTAAAAGTTAATAACAAACACGTATTTTATTTTGATTTTTTTAAATACAAATATTTCGTGACCGGTAAAGAACAATAATTCAATTTTATCATTTTAAAATGTTATTTGTTGTGCAAAAATATCTTTCTTGGCAAATTTCATAAATGTCTCAATAATTTTTGAATAAAACAGTTTTGTTCTAAATCAATATTTTCAAATATTTCATTTAAAATTATACTTTGATTACTTCATTAAATTTTAGCTGGTTAAAAAACATTGTAATAAATTTAAAATTTAATATAAACGAAAATATTTATATGTATTTTAATTACTTTTTTAATTAAAAAAACATTTTCAACGTCAGTATCAAATTAAATTTTTTATATTGACAAAAAAATATATTATTTCAATACATTTTGTAGTAAAGTTGATATTTTTGCTATATATCTTTATTTATATATTATTAAATTTATTTAATTAAATACAAACATATTAATACAACAATCTATTTTTTTTTGAAATACATATTTGATTGCACTATTTATTAATTGCTGATAATATTGAAAATTGTACTTTTAATTTCAAAAAATACATATTTATTTAATTTTGTTTAATAGTAGTTTTTATATTTATTACAAATGATAAATTATGTTCGTGGTTTTATTGAGGGATCATTACAACACTTTATACTACTCAATAATTATTTGTTGTTTAGTTTTTGTTGTTTATGTTTAAATTGTAAAGATGTCATTTCATTTTAAAACAATCATATAAATTATGTGCAAAGATATAGATCAGATTTATGTGTCAGTGTTTTAAATATAAATGGCATTGCTTTTAAAAAAATATAAACAACAAAGATTAAATAATAAGTAATTTTTTAATATTGATATAATTTGAAATTGATATAATTATTTATTTAGAAAATATCTGTTGTGTTTATGAATGAAAAAATTGTAACCGAACCAAAGTGTTTGAATAGAGTTTGGATTTTGATTTGTCTTTGAAATAAAATCGTTTATATTTAAAAGTCCAATGATATTTAAATTGTCAACAATTGTCTCGTTATATTTATCTTTATACGAATATATTTCAAGAACAATCTTGAATTCCATCGTATGTATTCTGATCAAACTGCAACATCCTTTTTAGGGGTACGTCGCTCTTTTCGCTCTGGTCTTTCTTGCCTCTTGCGCAGAGGAAAAGAAACCAGAGACGACTAAGAATGTCGAAGATACAAAATCCGCAGAGAGTAATACTGACGAGAAGAAACAGGACAAGCGTGGAATTTTCGGTTTTGGTTACGGCGGCCACGGAGGCTACGACCATTTCGGCGGCGGTGATTTCGGTGGTCATGAAGAGCACGTGAAAACCGTCACTGTTGTCAAGAAAATACCTGTACCGTATCCCGTCGAGAAACACATCCATGTGCCCGTGACCAAGCACGTGCCTGTACCGATCAAAGTGCCCGTACCGCAACCGTATCCGGTCGAGAAGAAAGTGCCGTACCCCGTCAAGGTACCCGTCAAAGTGCCCGTTCCAGTACCGCATCCAGTACCGGTAGAGAAGAAGGTACCGTACCCGGTCCATGTCCCAGTAGATAGGCCAGTGCCACATAAAGTGTACGTACCAGCACCGTATCCAGTGGAGAAGAAAATACCAGTGCCCGTTAAAGTCCCAGTACCACAGCCGTATCCAGTATACAAGCACATTCCTTATCCAGTGGAAGTTAAAGTGCCGGTACCCAAACCGTACCCGGTCGAGAAGCTCGTACCGTATCCAGTCAAAGTGCCAGTCGACAGACCTGTACCTGTCCATGTACCGAAACCATACCCAGTGCACATTGAGAAACATGTGCCTGTCCCTGTCTACAAACCGGTCCCATATCCAGTCAAAGTTCCAGTCGACAGACCAGTACCATACACAGTCGAGAAACCGGTTCCTTACCCGGTGAAAGTACCTGTCCCACACCCGTATCCAGTCGAGAAGAAAATCCCAGTCCAAATAGAGAAAAAAGTTCCATACCCAGTACATGTACCAGTCGATAGACCCATCCCATACGAAGTCATCAAACACGTACCATATCCGGTAGAAAAACCAGTACCGTATCCAGTTAAAGTACCTGTACATGTGCCCGTGCACCATCATGACGAACACCAAGGAGGTGGAGATTATCATTTAGGAGATGAGGGAAGCGACGGTGGATTTGACGAAGGTTCATATAGTCATCATGAACATCATTAGGTCTTTATAGTATTAGTTTAGTTATTTTCATCGTGCAATATTCGCTGTGCTCACTTCTCAGTATTATCTTTTAATCATTTTTTTTATTTTATAACTGTTCTGTGTTATTTCTAATAAATGTTTATATTAAAAAAATTAAAAATATAACAGAGTCGTTTTTTTTCGATCAATAGTTTACAAGAAGTCACTTACCTTATATATTGGATATTTGCAGGGATGTGGTATTTTGCGCCAGGATCGAAGTCCGTCTCTGATCTCAGTATAGGCGGTTTCACTCCAGAATATTCTTCCCTAGAAAACAATCCTTTAATTTTATAAACTAATTAGATTCACCATTGTTCATTATCGGTTATTGTTCATTTTCTAAACCAGTTTTTTAACCTTTTATTTACAGAACAAAAAAGCTATACTTTAAATCGATATTAAAATGTGTTTATATAATAATTAGTAATTATTAAACATTCGAACATAATTTTATTACAAATTTTAATTATATTAAAGGAAATTAAATTCATAAATAATATTGAACAATTATCTACATTTCTTTTCATTTGATTTGTTTTAAAACGTACCTAAGTCTCCACCAGTGACAGTTCGATTCCCTTTTCGACACAGTGCCCTCGAACAAATCCCAACGCCACTTTTCAACAGCAAGGGCGAACGGTAAAAACGTCAATTTCTCTAAAGCCATCGAGTACAGATAATTGATTTCGTGCGGAAAATTGTCCACGGATCTCGAAACAAGACCCAACGTCCGTAAATGTTTCAATGTACTGACAGATAATGTAATTGCATCGCTGACCGCTTCATGGAATGCTAAAAAAAATCCTTATTGATTAATTTTGATCATCTATCGTTTATTTCTTATCTATACGATTTTGGTTATAAATGATAATAATATAAATATAAAATAAATTTAATTGAAATGGAGATATTAGTATAGACTCGGTCACTGGACTTGAATTTTAATTCTAGGCCATCGATTTATTTGGAATTAATGTCGTGCGCGGTCGTTGTCGATAAATTTACCATGAATATATAATTTACAGCATATGCTGTTTCGTTCTTGAAGTGAAAATATGTTATTTTGTAATTATCACTTTCACTATCCGGAAGAGTTTAATAATAATAATAAAATCTACCACATCTTATTGTGGTTCTTTCGAATTGTGAATTAAACGAAATAACTTGTGATCGTTTATACATCATTATGCAGAATGTATTTACATACATACACATACACATCGTACAAACGTTCAAAGTAAATATGTTTTAAATAAATATATTTATTTTAACACGGTATGATTTCGAAAATTTAAATAAACGATAAATATTTGTTGAGAGATTTAATAACATCTTTTCATTTATACATAATATATCAGTTAAAACACAAAACTTTGTAATTAAAATTTCCAGTTCAATTTTTTATAATTTATTAATAAAACAATAATTCATCATTAACTTTTTTATTAAAAAACTGAAATTGATTACAAACCTGGATTAGCACCGTCTCTGTAAACTTTTGGAAGGTGTCTGTAGTGTAAAAAATATTGAATGTGTGCCATTTCGTGGTGAACTGTTATCAGATCTTTCATCGTAATTTGAGAACACATTTTTATCCTGAAATTCACATAAATATATTTTTTATTTAATCATATTTTTTCAAAAAATAATTTATAAAAAATTAAAATGATATTTTCAATAGTTAACTATTTTAAGTGATATTTTTTTTGATGGATTTTCTGTAATATAAAATATAGCAAGATTATTGATTTCAAAATATCATAATTTAAAGAGATGATTTCAGGAGTGAATAATATCAATTTTATTTGAAATTATTTTAACAGTTCAATAAATTGTTTGATTAAAACATTAATATGATTAATTGTTTATATGTAGAACACAATTTTATCTAATTATTTCTTTTATTATATAACAATATAAATAATTAATATTTAAATTTCTTTCTAATTTAATTTTTTATTGAACATTTAGGAGAAACTATGTTATCTTCTAAAATATAACATGTTTTTCCAATGAAGAAAAAGTATTGATTTAAATCTTATTGTAGATTTAATATGTTTAAAAAAATCTGAATCGAGATATGTACTTAAACTGACCGAAAATCTTTCCTGTTACAAAAATCCCAAGCGGATGGTTGACACAAAATTGCACGGTTCAATGGTCGTTCGAAAATCGACCCACTCCAGAATTCTTGTGGCATCGGTGTCATATTCAACGACATATAGAAATCTTCAGCGAGACGAACCATTTCAATAGGTGTGTATCCCTGTGAAAAATAGTCAAAAAAATATACATGCGAGAAATTAGGATAAATCTAATATCTGTTAGAGCAGGGAAAATATAAAACTGTGTTGTTGGATATGCAAATTAAATAATTATTATCATTGTTTTTTTTTTAAAAAAAACAGATTTAATTAAGGACTGTTTTAAAATGTTCAAACAAAATTCATTAAATCGAAACAGTACCTGTAAAATCATTTCAGGCGTGATATCCAGAAAGTTTTTACCAGGATACGGTACAGTAATATCTAAAATATTGGTCCAGGTCTGTGCCCACATATTGCCTAAAATGTGAGCTGGTAATGGTGCTTCCCCGTTAATTCGTTCAGGTCCGTAAAAATCTTTTAATTTCCTCCTAACGTACGAATGTAGTAATTCGTACAGAGGTTTGATCTGAATCCAAACTTCTTCGATATCAATACGAATCGTTGGAGACTCAAATGGAAACAGCCAGTACTGTGCAGTATCTGTGAAATCTAGAAAATACGAGATTGGAATTTTTATTTGGAAATTTGTAAAATATCAATCAATCAAAAAAAAAATTAAAAACTATCATCGTTTTTTATTTAACTTAATAGTAAATTTTCTGTACAATTTAATTAAAACATTTTAATTAAATTTACTGTATAGACTTTTAATGATATTTAATATGTAATTTCATAATTCAATTTTATATTAAAAAAAATCATAAAGTCTTTCTACTAATAGTAATTTTAATTAAAATCAACTGAATGTAATTAAATATCATATCTAAATAAATAATACTAGTTAAATCAATTACATTAATCCAACATTAACGATTTCTTTTCAAATCTTTTTTTTATTTCTACGATGCTCCAAATATAGCTTTCTAATGAAATCGTTCCTAGTAATTAATTTCAAAATTCTATTTCATTTAAATGCTCATAATTTTTCCATATATGCTATTAAAATATTTAATTTATTTAATGAGAATTCATGTTTTATGTACTTTCTTTTATTTCTATAATGTATTTTGTCTAGAAGTACATAGATTTTAATCGTTCATGATAAATATAAAATCTGTTTTATTCTATGTACTTGAAACATGGATCGTCGTTGAATAAATATTATAATTCTGGCCGGTACTGATAATTCGTGAGAATAATTGTAAATATTTTGCATATAATATTGAATAAATTATATATATTTGTACTGTATTTGTCTGTATATGATATTTTTGGTATTTGATAGAAAGTGAAAAAGTAGTGTTTGTTTACTTTTATAGAACAAGTTTAAATTTTAAACATGCTACTAAATTTTTTAAATAAATCATCTGTCAGTTTTAAAATATTTTTATTCAGTTTGAAATTGTAGTAATGTCAGTTTCTATTCAATGAAAATTTAGTAGATGCTGTGTGATAAATAATCTGTAGTATTATTTATAATTAATAACTATTTTTTCCATATTAAATATTCTTTAGTACTATATAAAATATTTGTAATAAATCAAGATTTGTTTTTTATAGAAATTTAATTTAATAGATAGTTAAGTTGTGACTGAAAATAAAATTTATCATCCAAGGCAGATATTTTCAATAATTTGAAAAATATCGATTCGTTAATACAAATTGTTAGATTTGATTAAGAAGAGCTTTGTGAAGCGTTAAAAAATATTTTAAACGATTAATAACATATTTAAAATATTATACGGTGTAGAATCTAAAAGAAATTTGTCGTTTTCGAACGTGAAATAGTTTATTGTCCGGAACAAACGTTCATTTAAATAAATTGCACTTATATAAAATTGAAAAACAGACAGTTGTTTCAATAATGTATATGTAAATGTGTGTCAATTAATTCTTACTTCACATCGTACCTGCGACGGTTTCTTAATTTAAGTACGTTGTATAATTATAATTAAAGTAAACAACGACAAGTTTTTGTACATTTTAAAGAATAGATTAGTGCAATAATTGGAATTTGATGTGATATGTATAAAATAATTCAATTCGAAAGCAATTGAAATAGATTTTTTAATGAAATATTTCTTATTAAAAAATCTGTTTAAATTGCCTTATCTTTCATTTAATTAATTAATTCTAAAATAATTTCTAATTTTTATACAAATCATCATTTTTATATCTTGTAATGTTAGGGTGATAATTTACTTGTGTGAAAATAAATTCGTTTCAATTACAAATAACAGACATTTGTATGTTTAAAACAGAGATTTATTTTAATAAGAGTAAATTATTTGTAGTCATAAATTATAATTTTAAATTTTATAGAGCTACTGATATTTTATATCAATTGATTCTCAAATACTTACTGTTCAATTTCGAAGCTTCGTTACTCAAATCAATAAGCTGATGGTATAGATCTTTTAAAGGACCACCAGTCAATCGTCTCCATTCGGTCCAGTAATATTGTAATTCATCCCAGTCGCGACTACGAGCCATAATTAAAGCCAGATCTGGTTGTAACCGAAGTCCGCATCGAAACGGTTCGTTGTAAGCGCAAATGGAGGCACCGTTGTAGATTGATAACATATCGTTGATCAAACGATTGTACTTGAAAATAAATCAGGAAATATATATTATAAATCATATTTGTTTAATAAGGAAAATATTTGTAAAGCTACATTTTCTTACAAAAATATTTAATATTTTTTTTGAAAAATGTTTGTGGTGTTGGCAATTATTTTCTATTGGGAAATTAATTAGCTACAATACCAAGTTCAATTATATATATTTTTTAATATTTATCTCTCATAATTTTTTTTTTAGATGCAATACATTTAAATAGTATTAAAGAATGATTTCTTTATTGAAAAATCAATTAGTCTGGTACTGGAATTAATTAATTTTTATTTTTCATGTTTTCAGTATAAATAGAAATTAATGTTAATAAATGTGTCATATTTTTTACAAAAAAAATAATTTCAAAATACCATCAGTATTTTTTATAAAATGTTTAATAATCATTTTTAAAAATCGATATTTTGGAAAATAGTTTCTTTGTAAAAAAGTAATTTAGACACTGTTGTAAAACAAGCTATATCGTAGGAAATGTTTTTTTATTAACTTTAATTTTTATTATATAATAAATAAATTAATATTTAATGTTTGTTCTTTTTATGTTCGTAAAATTTAATAGATAGATTTTGTTGATTAAACTACATTTCTTAAATTAAGAACAATATTTATTAGGCTATATATTATGAGTAGAAATTTATGAATAGATATATATTTCATAAGGAAATGATTATTTCGTACTATTGATATTTAAAATCTGTAAACGTATCGTTCAATATACAAAAAAAATTGTGAATTCCTCGAGTAATAAATCCACCGACTGCATCGACAATCACTTCCGTTCACCATACGTTGTACTTAAACAAGTTTTTAATATCAATTTATGTTCGTAAATACGTTATGTAACCATTTAATATTATGGTAGGAAGTTGTCACGTTGATTAGATAATTTTATATTTATGATTCGACCGAACGACCGTACTTGAGTGCATGTGTGCTAGTTTTTTTTTAAAAAAAATAAATAATAATAGTTATAATATGTCTAGTGGTGAAATAATAAAATTGCAAATGTAATTATCACTATTTACCCGGTCCAGTTGGTCTGGTGACAGAGCGGCTGGTCCAACTATCGAATATAGTCTCAACTGTCGCCATATTTTTGGTTCGTTGATTTGTTCGCGGTTTATGTGCTGGATTAAACTCCAGACGTCCCGCTGGAAATCCGTGTATTCTTGTTGAGCTTCCAACTAGAAACAAATATTTACGTATGTGAATAAAATATTTTTTTTATCTTTTTTAAATTCTATATTTAATAAGACTTAAATCACCTGTAACATTTTTTCCATTTAAAATAATTATTTAATATTTTATTTGAAAATAGTTTGTATTTTGTAATTTTTCTATCTTATTAAATCATATATTATTACTTTTAAACATTGATAATAAATATACCAAATATATTTTGTATATATACATCTTTTAATTTTTGATCATTTAATCAGTAAAGAGAATTTTTGACTAATTTGAACTTTCCTTTCGTACAAAAAATATTTTTAGGGTTTTAAATCTAATTTAATTGCTATTTTAGATTTACATATTCATAAAAGAATCGATTGGTGTAAAAAAATAAAAAAAAATAACAAAAATTTTTTTGGCAAAAATTGAAGGGGTATACCTTGATGTTTTTTTGGGTCAAAAATCGAAAGTTGGAATTATGGATAATTTTTGGTACAGATCGATGCTAATGGATGTAACAAATACGTTTCATGTGAAAAACGGCCTTCGATATCGAAATTAATTAATATTTTAGTCGATAAATCGATTTTTGAGAAATATGAATTTTCTGTCATTTCACAAAAATTATTTTTAGGTTATAAAAGTTTAATTAAATGTTATTTACAGTCAATACATTTATAAAAAAGTTGTTTGATGTGAATGAAAACAAAATTTTTTCTCTCAAAGTTTTTTTAAAAAAATTAAACTGATTTTCCTTGATGTATTTTTACACCATGAACGAAAAATCTGAATAATAGATTATATTTAGTATAAATCAAAGATGTTAAACGTAGTAAACATATATTTAATTTAAAAATAATCTTTAATACTGGAATTAGTTGGAATTTTAATCGATAAAAAAATTCTTTCATTCGAGATTTTTTTTACTCATAAAAATGTTTCGAGATGTATGGAATCTCGATTCATACCTATATATTTATATTCATAACTAAATCAGTTTAGATACAAAACAAATATTCAACATTTTTATAAAATCTTTCATTATAAGTGAATGATTCATTTATGCAAAAATGAATTAATCACAGTGAGAAATCAATTTGATACTTGCAACAAGTTGATTAAAAAGAAACTCTTGAATTTGTGTTTTGCTTACAGAACTGGTTGTAAGGTAAATGATCGTGTAAGAATCACTGATCATTATTATGTTAATTTCAAAACAAGAGGTCAAAGAAACTTATAAAAACTATAAATATTTTTAAACATAATTTAAATATAATAATAACTAGAAAAAAACGAGAGTACTTTTTACAATAGGTTCTTTCTCATGCAGATACACATAAACGAGCTTCATTATTGTCTCGATGAATGAAGCGTGTGAAACTGGAACATATCATCTCAGTAATTTATATATATATATATATATAAATTTATTTTGAAAAAAGTATGTTAACGAAATGTATGAAATATAAACAAGTTTGAACAATGCCATCGTCGTGCGATTATGATTAGTACGGGTTTGCATTTCCGTTGGAAAAACTTTCATTCGGACAGATGCTTAACAGATAGATAGACAGATTCCGGAAGTTTACTTTTGAGTCTCCGAAAGACAAGTGTATTGATTTTTCTATTATGTGCCTTTTATATATACGCCTGTACATGTATTCATAGATACTACTGTATATATTTATCTCTTGATAAAATATCTATATGTGTGTGTGTTGGAGAAAGAATAATCCATATCTGATTAGGTAATTTCTGTTTAAACATTCTTTCTCGCTGACCGTATGTCGTTTATGTGAGTTTTATCAGTGACACATGCGTCGTATGTGCCGTAATAACCTATTGAAATAGAAAGTAATGTTGCTGCTTTACAAGTTCCGAAGATAGTTTTATATGGGGCAACGACATTAGCTAGATTACTTGTATATACCAGTACATAATTAAACAAGTACATAAAAATACATATATACACATATGTTTTTCAAGAAAAAAAGTTATTTGTTAAATGCATCCTACCTGTTATTATCTGTGATAACGAAATATAGATTTTAAAAACGTGGAAAAATATATATGTTAGGAATAACATATAGAAACAGAAAGAGATAAAAGTGGATTCTATAAAAAACCAAAATTATAAACATTAGAACAAGAGTAAAAAAATTAAAATCAAGAATAGATCATTGATGATAAGAGAAACTATTAATTGGATGTCTAGAGAAAAGAGGCTCAAGAAGAGATTTTTGCATAGAAAAAAAATATTGATGTGGGATAGAAGACAAGAAAAATGTATAGGTGGAAATAAAAAGTTTTAGGAGAGATTTCCATCTAATAATCGGTAGAAAGAATTTATTGCTGCTTATATATATATATATCCAAAGTGTTTACAAATAAACACAAAACAAGGATATTTTAGAAACTCCATTTCAAAACCGCACGTACGAAATAAATTAAACTACACTCCCACGTTAGTAAACAGTTTTTAAAAATCTGTATGAAACAATGGTACATTTTTTCACTTAATCCGATTACGATCTCGTGTTTTTTTCATTTTTTTAATTCGACAAAGTGAGAAATAGTGAACGATCTCGTGTACCCAATTATCGAACGCATTGCCGCCGATAATCAGGAACAGATAGCTACAGAGACGGTCGTCGAATGAAAATTGTGACGAAATCGATACGTTTTATGCGTAATTTGCTACTTGTTAATTGTTATCGGAACAATCATCCATTCATTGTTTGGCTAACCATGAAATTATTATTTTTTTTCTATTAGTTTGTAAAGACATGTGTGTTTTTTGCAACAATTGTCCTTGGCCCAGAATCAGTACAAGTTTTTTTCTGTCAAATGACCAGTGAACAATGCAAGCGTACACATCTTTAGATAATTATGGTAATAAGGAAACAATGATATCGGAGAAACAAGCCTTTTCAATTTATACACACACACACATATATATATTTATATATTAAATTAAAAAAAATGAAAATAAATATAAATAACAAAAAAATATCTAATGAAAAATTGTTGGTATGAATTCAAACAATTTCGAATATCTATTTTAATTTAAAAATATTAAAAAAAATATTCAATGCTACAAACTCATTTACATGAAATGACAAAACAGTAATTTTAAAAAAATTGTATAGAAAAAAATTATTCGAATTTAATTGTAGATATTTACTGAACGGCAGATAATAATTCGAATTTCGTTTTTCGAAAGCTATCATTAGTGACAATAACAATATTTTATTTAATAATGGGAACCATCTAACGATACTACTATATTGTCTCTCGAGATGACAAACAAACAAGTTCATACGTCAATTCAATTAATGAATGCTTGAAGAAAACAATACGTGATTAAATTTATTACCGACGTTGTATATGTGTGTCTTTGTTGGTTTGTATTTTTAATGAAGAAGTTTTTTTCAAAAAAACTCATTTTATTCTTATACATTTATAGATTATATAAAAGTGTAATTTTTTTTCAAAAAAACTTTTATATTTTATAAATATATTGTTTGTATAAATTAATTTAAATAGTTGTTTATATCAAAAAAAGCTTTTTTTATTTTTTGATTGAATACAAAAGTTAATTTTGTAGGAATTGAAATTAAGTAAAATTCTGCTTGTAAAAATCAGTAATTAGAAAAATGAAGTTATCAAATAACAAAACTGATTTCAAAAAAATCATTTTAAAAATGTAGTCTTTGAAAATCACATGGAAAATCTCTGGTTTTGATTTAAGACAGAGATTCAATACAATGACTTGTACACTTATTTAATGGATGAATATCATTAATATAATATTAGTTTATATCATATATGCATATATAAAATGAAATTGAATTGTTAAAAAGACATAAGTATTCTCTAAGATATAAACACTTGTAATTATATATTTTCTCACAATTATCTTATATCAATTGAAACATTAAATTATTGTTTAAATAATTACATGTAGATGGGTATTAATCAACAGAAAGGACAAAAAAACATGCACAATCATTCAGATACAAATGACACAACCGTACAACCAAACCAACTTTGATTTAAAACCATTTTGAAAAAGGATCCATCATTGCCAATGACAACCGAACCCTTTATTTCTGATGTTAATTAACCGCGTCGGTCTGTTCATCCATATTTATAATATTAATGTTTTTCTTAATGCATGTAAACACTTCGAGGTGTAGGTCGTACGTGCTTCTACAAAGAACGGATTGACATTGACACGTTCGTTTCCCACAGAAAAGAAAAACGTATCGTGAAAAGACATCTTTTTATTAAATAGTATGTCACGATATGCGAACGAAGGAAAACAAATATTTATTATTTCCATTGTGGTAGCGTTTCGTAATAGCTGTATGTATCCTGCTAGTGTTTGTACGAACAATGAGACGTCGTGTTGCGAAAGAGAATGGGTTTGTGGAGGGCGAGAGGCGTCGTCATTGAGAATCGACGTGGTTTGGTCACGAGTTATAGGAAAAAATATCCATATAGGATTGATTGTAGCATCGGACGATTGAAAATCTTACAGTGGTTAATGATTTGATAACAAATTTTACTGATATAAATAGTCGATAGAAATATCAATTATTTTACATTATTTCAAATTGATGGAAATAATATTAATTGTATGATGTTTGATATTATAAAATTAAACCAGAAAATGGAGAAAATTGTGATTATATAGATGAACAGTTGATATAAATATCAGTTAATAATTAATATTAAAAAATAGATAATTGTATTATAATGAAAATTGTTTATAATTAAAATCAAAGAAATGATAAAAATATATTAATTATTTTTTAGACTTGGAGAAAAGTGAAAGATATATAAACTCTACATTTCAAATCTTTTTTGGAATAGTCAATTGATTTTTATTATTATACTTAAACAATAATAGAATTAAATTTTGAAAAAGTATAAGAATATTTTATTGTTTAAGATGCAATAAATTGTTATTATTTTCTTATAAATTTTATTCAAGTATAATTTATTTAAAATAATGCTATATAGAACATAATCTGACACTGAACAATTTAAAAAAATATTATCTTCATAAAGAAAACATTTTTATATTTAAAATATTTCTTAAAACAAATCTTTCAAATAATTGCAAATTATTATAAAAAAATTAATGCAAAAATACATTTTACTAAACGTACAAATAAAATCGATTGTGTAAACTAGGCCAGTCATTCAAAACTTGCACCGATTGTTCATGAAAATACAAATGAACATTTTTAATCATTTTTTGCCGAAATTTATTTTCGCACGGATGCATACACCTTCTAAAAACATATCTTGTTAATAATTCTTCAAATAAGTTTCAATTCAATATCAATTGTTCCTTGTACAAATATCAATACTGCAATTAAAAATCCAATTTGTCTATTTCACATTTTTAAAAAATATTTTATATGATGTATATTCTTGAAAATATTATTATATTTACAATGAATTATTTTTATTACATTTTATGTATTATATCTTGAGAAAATTGTAATTTTGTATCTATTATTTTTCTACCTATTACTTGTTATAAATATTTTTATGGGGCCATTTTTTTACACTTTATGAATATTTTTGTATGTAAAAAAAATATCTGACGATAGATACAGATTCGAAATTAATTAGAGAATACAAAAAGTGTACATCAGTCTCGATGACAAAAATAGAACTCGTCTAATTAATTAAATCGTGACAATTACACATCCGTAACTACAATTATACAACGATTCGACGAATGTGGTAATTCGTCGTGTTACGAACTCGTGTCAGAATGTTTTGAAAATGAAACGGTGGCATGGCTCGTCATTCTTAATTATGTTCGGAACACAAACACAAATTAACGTAGACAATTCATCTCGTGGTCTACTTCCTCGACTCGCTTACGTTTCTTTTCTCACCGCATAGATGAGTAGATACTGATAATGCTACTGTCCTACTTAAATGTTTCCCTGTTAGTTGTAAAAAATATGAGTCGTATCGTCGTGCATATACAAGAGATTTTTTTATACAAAAATATGTTTTTTTAGATTAGAGAAATGTCAAACTAGTTATTTAAATTTGTACGAAATAATTTTAAAAAACGAATTTTTTATGAAGTTTGCATTTTCATCCAGTTATCAAGAGAAATATGTAATTGTTTCTATAGCAAATAATTTAAAAAAATATTTTGATTTATAAATTACAATTCAATAAATCAGTTTATATCAGCCCATTACTGGGCGAAACCTTCATTAAATGTTTTGATATTTGGTATTACTCATCACGGTGACCAGGCAAGTTGGTGAGGATTTTTCATTTAAAATTTACACTTTTAGGTAGGTTGCTTATATATATATCAATCTAGAGAACAATAATATATTTAATCGTTCCTTCACAAATTAATCATTTTCTACATCAAAATATTTTATAAACGAGTTCAGTAATTACTTATTGTTGATTTTTTGTAACTTATACGAATTTTATCCATGCCATCATTTTCATAACAAGATTTAATCTTTAAAAATAATAGAATGGCCTTTATAAAAAATATAATAATCGAATAAATTAGCAATAATTAATTTATAAACACTATTATTGAAATTAAGAAAATGTTTATTCGCAGAAAAGTAAATTAGTCTCAATGTCAAATAAGGTGTTTAAATAAATTAGTCACTATTTGCTTTGAAATTGTGACGAATTTATTTTCACATAAATGAACTATCACCCCAGTAAGTTATTTAATGATTAAAATGAAATATACAAAGAAAATTCACTAATTAACATATATTAAAAGATAATAATATACCTAAGATTTTTTTTATTAATTTATTTCGTGTTTTACAGTCAATTGAGATTCTAATATGGTATAAACATGTTAGTTATTATATAAATTAGTTTTCAAATGAGTAAAATGTTGTTTGTTATTTGAGTATGTAATTAATTCAGGAAATATTTTTTTAGAATAATATCTGGTTATAAAGATTGATTTTAATGTAGATTTTTTTAAATTTACAACTTTATACAGATAATTAAACATTAATCATAATATAGTACTATTTATATTTATCTACGTTTTAAATAATTATTATTAAATTTATTATAACAATTTTCATTACCAATTTTTAAAAATAGGTAGTTTAATAAAAAAAATTATCTTAATAAATAAATTGTAGATTTCAATAATTTTTTTTTAAAGACAAAAATTTTTTGGAATAATTTTATATACTAAATTGTTTTCTGGATTTATAATTAATGTTTCTATTAACTGATTATTGAATATTTTATCAATATTTTATGGTGTTGGGGTGATAGTACATTTGTGTAAGTAAACTAGGTTTTAATAACATTTTAGGTTTGTAAATGAATCTTTGATTTTTTAAAAAATTAATTACATCTCAATTAAATCCATTAATGGATTATTAACCTGTTGAGTGGATACAAATACTCTTTTCTTTTTAACATTTGATTTTGAATAATTACTAGTTTAGAAGTCTTTATTTAGTTGAAAACCCAATAAGAATTTATACCCATATAATTATTTAGATATTGAAATTATTTTCTGGTGATTGTTTTAAACTATTTGAAAACTGTTATTCTTTAAACAAACCTTTTTACTTTTAAATAATTATCAGATGTTTAAATAAATTCGATTTAGATTACTTACAGCAGCCACTTGTGTCGCATGATTTATATTCGTCTCGAAATTCCACTGCGCCGCCACATTATTCGTACACTGTTCCGAACTCTGTACCTCCAACTGTTGCAACAAACTCAAAATGTCCCGTCCTGAGAATCCAGTCGGATTATCATGAACTCTTACGTTCTGGAACGACGTCAGATCGAGCTGCGGCTCGCACGTTATACCGACAACGACATAAACCACCACCGATACAAAACTCGACATGAACCTCATCTTCAGATCACTAGAAATCGTTTAACATCTTCCGTTGATAAAAATTCATATATATTTATATACACCGGATGAAAAGAACGCCGACGGGTAACTAAAGAGACACATGAATGGAGAATCTGCAACTTCGAACGCGCGTGTGAACTTTTTACCCACCTGGATGTATTGTGTAGGAGGAGTCAAGCAGGGTCGGAATAAAATGCATATTTCAACACGGAGTGTTGTACTGTGAAATTGCTTCGGGTGGACACAATGTCACATTCATGCTTGTGTTAGTACGAAGCGCAAAAAACACATGCATGCGTGCGTGTGTGTGTGTGTGATATAACAACGGTCGTCTTCAGCATTCGTAACAGTGCTGATTCATATTTTCAAGGTTGGAGATTTTTCTCGATTCGAGAATAGTCGACATGAAACCGTATGTGGACAGAGTTCAAGTGTTAATTTGAACATTTTTCTATTAGTTAACGTATTGTGTTCGTTTCATTAACGATTTAGAAATGATTTTCAAGAACTGTCATTGTTGATGAAATTGACAAAAAATATTCTACCTTGATAAAATCGATATTATTACAAAATAATATTATTTTCAATGGTCAAATAGTTATATAAATTGATGTTGTTTCTACACATTTCCCATTTTCATAACTAAACTGGAAAATAAACTAAGTTATTTTCAAACTAATTAGTCTAGGCATTTGTTAATATCAACAATAATTTACCAAGGAATAGAATTACTTAATTGAGACATTTCTTTCGCAGTACTTCATTATATTTTCCTATTCATTTTTTCAATCAATAATCTTATTTAATAATCCTTTACTTTAATTTTCTTGTTTCAACCCTCTGCATTTGATTTTTATAAATTCTATATAAAAAATGTAACATTCCAGCCAATCATAAGATTTTAACCGAAATAGTTAAATATAATATATATCAAGATTTCAATATCTCTTACTATGGATTTTAAAAAAGTCCTATAATATGAGACTTATTTTTATTTGTCAAGATTTTATGAAATATTTAATCTGAAAAAAAGAATCAAAGAATAGTAATAACAAATTATTGATTTTTCAATCCACAGGGGATTAATTTTTTATTTAGTTTCAATCATGAAAATTTTATCATCATTAATAATAATATAACTACAAGCACTACAGTAGAGCTAAAGTCAAAGTTATGAGATAGTTGTTTATTATCAGTTCCAGTCGTTCAGTCTTAAATTTGAGAGACTTCCTAACCGGGGATCGAAATATAATCAGGACATTTAAAACTTCAGAATGTAAAAGAAATAAATGAATATATTTTGCTATTTAAAGAAAAAAAAACTCAAACTAACACTGTATTCTGTTTACGATAATCTATCGTTGTTACAAATACACTTTGCATTGATGTTTCCTTACCCCTTTGGCCCTGCATTGTGTTTCATACAACCTATTGTATCATCAGTGTAATTTATACGTATGTACATACACAAGCAGTTAACAAGACCATTACAGCTCAATTATCAATAAGTATGTTGACTTTTAAATTAGTTTCTGTCGTAGATAAAAAAACATGAACGTTTTTACGAAATAATCGTGAAGAAAATAAAAATGACTATTTTTATTATCTCATTTCAATAATGATTTATAGTGCGTTACACAAATTTCAATGTGTTTAAATATTTAACATTGAATATTTTTTTAAAAAAAGAAATGTATTACACACTATTTAATTAACACATGCTAGTGTTATTAGGAACGTTGAAAAACAATTTAGTATATAAAATTATTCCAGAATTGCATAGTCTTGTTAAAAAAAGTTTATTGAAATTTACAATCTATTTATTAAATTTAAAATTATTACTAAACTATATATTATATTTATATAATATATTTATGTTTAAATTTTGAGACATACGAATCTAATATTCTTTTATAATCACAACACTAGCTTTCAAAAATTCATTTTAAATTCATTTGTGTTGATTTTTTAAAAATTAAATAGTTTCTATCTTCAAAAAAAACGTCGATTTTGCTCATTTATCTCTTACTCGTTTATATTTGCAGTGTTTAATAATTTTCAGTTGACCAGTTAATCATTTTTATTCATAATAATGATAATAATACATTAATTTTGAAATTTTTGAATCATTGAATAATTTTTGTAAAATTTTAACAACATTATTATTTACTAATATTTTTTATTTTATTTTTACTATTCATTGCCAACTCAATAGTTTCTTGCGATTAAAAGAATTATTCAAGTATCATATATAGAGTAATTTTATTTTTTAATTTAAATATACTATTATATCACATTGTACTTTTAAAAAAATACTCGTTCATACAGTTTTTAGGAAATGGGATTACAGATTAACAATAATAAACACAATTTATTAAAAAAGTACTTTTTTAACTGTTATCTTTAAAACTATAAAACATAAAATTTATTAATATATCCACTACTTGAGAATTTTATCACCCGTTCAGTTTTTCTTCACCGCGCAATCTGGAACAAATTCAAACAATTTTTAATCGAATCGATAGTTAGAAATTAATTGTATTTACCTTTATTTTCCGTATTCCAGCCGATATGTACGTCCTTATTTTGTTTCTCTAACCATTCTTGTAAAGGTTTGAAATATTCCAACAGACCGCTAGCGTCCATTTTTCTTTGACCCGTGATTGCTTCCATTGCGTCTGGCCATGGACGAGACGAACCCATTTGTAACATGGCTCTGTGGAAATTATTTTCAATTATTTATCTATCTATCTATACACATAAATGTATGTAAAATATTAAATTTACTTTAAGGCATTGCCGGCTTCCTTGCTTTGATAAATATCACAACGATGTAAAGGTTTTTCGGGATCATTAGGAACATATTGTCCTGCTTTTTCACAGAGCGAACGATGGAATTGGAACTGAACAACGTAGCTGACGAAATATCTGAAATAGAATTGAATACATTTATTGCATATTTTTTTGGAAATAATTACAAAAATTATCCTTATTTTTTGTAAGTTAATTCATTTTTTTATTTTTAGGAATATTCAAAATAGAGTAGTGGCTTCCTCAATAGTAAAGAGGAAACATCACGTAATATATTGTATATTTGTTAAATACTGATTTTATAAAAGGGATAAATTCGTTTAGAAAAGTTAAGTTTAATTCCATTGATGAGGTTTTTACTAGATTGGGGAAATAGGTGTATTGTTGATAAAATTAGATATTGCGTTTCAAGTTTAAAAGATGTCAACGTGTTGAATATTATTTTATAATATTTTTCTGATGAGAACAAACATAATTCGAAACTGTTTGAAGCAATCAAAGCATTATAAACAGTACAGTTTCGTTTCATCAGTAATTTTTATTTAATTATTTATTATTGTTCTTGTCTAGTTCTTGATATACAGACAATATTTCATTAAAAACTGATGAGAAAAATCATATAAAACTTGTACATATATCAGCATTGTTTATAATTTATATTGTATTATATTTTGTGAAAGTTTTTTTTTTATAAAAAAAATAATAAACAGATCATAAATCTAACATGAATGTAGATCAAGATAAGATTGAAAAAATACTTTAAAACGTTTCATATCACCTGATATATGGAACACTGGCGATCACGTGGTATTTAGCACCAGGATCGAAATCGTTTTCGCTCCTTTCGACCGGTGCATCGATTCCCTGATACTGGTTACGCAGCTTCCACCATTCGCAGTTGTAATTATCTTCTTTGATATTATTAGCGAACACGTCCCATCGCCACAGATCGAGCAGATAAGCGAACGGTAAGAACGCGATTTTCTCAAGACCGATCGTGTACAGATGGTTCAAATCTGTTTCGTAGTTCTCTTCTTCACTCTTCAATAAACCGATCTTGCGTAAATGTTTTGGTGTAGAGACAGAGAGAGACATTACATCGCCGACAGCTTCATGGAATCCTAATAGATGTACAAAATAAATTGGTTAGGATTTTTTTTGATGATCTGATTTTGGAGGATATTTTTTTTGATCAAATCTTGTGCATCGAAACAAATAATTAACTGGAGTAGGTGTTAATAAAAAATCCAACTAATTGAAAATAATATAGATGGATAAATAATTTCAATTTTCATTTAAATAATAATATATAAAATATTTTATATAATATTCATTAATTTTTTACAGTATTTATTTTACGAATGAATAGTTTTAAAGTAGATTATTAAAAAAAAATTAATAATTTATTTTTAAAATAAAAGTTAAATTTTTTTTTCATTACATTTGTATCATTTTTTTCACCAAACAATAGTTACAATAATAATAATATCAGTTCAGGAGATCAAACTAAAGAAATTAATTGCCATAGATTGGAGATACAGAAAGTTCCTATTAATTTTGAAGACATTACACCAATTGTTCCTCTTACCTGGATTTGCGCCGCTTCTATAAATTATAGGCAGATCTTTGTATTGTAAAAAGTATTGCACGTGCCCCATTTCGTGATGTACAACAAATAGCTGGTTATTATTTATTTCGGTGCACTGTTTGATCCTGAGCAAAACAGAAAAAAGAAAAAGATGTAATTCTATGGCTTACCAGGATTAGCACCTTCACGATAAATAACGGGCTGATCCTTGTACTGGAGATAATATTGTATGTGACCCATCTCATGATGAACAGTATAAAGGTCTTCAATATCAACAGTAGTGCATTGTTTTATCCTACGTAATTAACAAATCTACATTGTTGGATTGTGGGCACGTATGGACGATAATCCGATTCTCAATTCGTACCATTGTGTAAAAATAAATTAATGCTATTTATGGATGATGAAATGATTTTGTTGGAAGATATTTTATGATACTATATCAAGCTCTACTCATTTACAAATTGAGAATCGAATTGTGAAATAGGGTCATTCTAATTTAAAGAAAATATGTCGAATTTAAACCATCTACCTGAAATCTTTACTATCGTAAAAGTCCCAAGCTGAAGCATGGCATACAAGTTCACGATCTTTTGGTTTTTCGATTAATGAGTTTTTCCAAAACAGTTCAGGCATTCCACTCAAGTTCAATGAAAGGAAAAAGTCTTCGGACAGTTTGAACATTCTTTCTGCTGTGTATCCCTTGAAAAATAATTAATAATGTATTTTTTATATAAAAGATTTGTTTATAACTAATTTTTTTTCGGTAAAATTAATAAAATGTATTAAAATTGTACATATTACATATTCTGTTTTATAAAAATGTATGATATTTTTTTCAATGATTTGTTTATAAGAAAATATATTTACCTGTTTAACCATCTCACTTGTTACATCTTCAGCCTTTTGATCTGGATATGGTAGAGTAATTGCTGCGATGTTATCCCAGTTTTGAGCCCACATGTTTCCTAAAAAAAATATTAATGAATTATTACAAACACATATTATATATATATATATATATAATTTATTTACCTAATAAGTGAGCAGGAATTGGTCCTGTTTTCGAAACAACGTCCTCTCCATATTTCTTCCTGAGTTGTTGTCTCACATAAGCGTGAATTTGGAGGTACAGTGGTCGGATTTGTTCCCATAGAGCTTGCACTTGATCTCTGAAATCTTTTGCTTCGTAATCCTTCAGCCAATATTCAGAATTGTCTGTGAAATCTGGAAATAAAATTATAACAAGTGATAATTTTATTTATTAAATATATTTTTATTATATTGATATTCTTTTACAAGCATTAATTTAAGTAGTAAAAGAATTATATGTTTATTAAAAAAATGGAAATAAATAAAATAATTATTTTGTTGTATTTTAATATGCTTTTTTAATTTTCCATTGAATTGATGTCAATTTATTCGTGTTAAAAATAAATGTTACTTCAGTTGCATATATTTAGTTTCATCTAATTCACATATAAAAATACGAATATAAGAAGATTACAACAATAAATAAAAGTGAAAAATGAATAGAAATTCAATAGAAAAAAATCACAATTCAATAAATGGCAATTATTTTTTTAAAAAAAAACATCTTAAAATATTTTACTCTAATTAAATAATGTATATACTTTTATTTTTTAAACAAGTAGTTGCTTATTTAATTACAACTCCTGTTTAATTCCTATAATAATAGATTTTAAAAAAATTACAAATTAAAATTAGATTTTGAAAAGTAATGTCTCATGTATAGATTTAAATAAATTTCAATCGTTTAAATCGGCCAAAAATAAAATAAAATGGGTTATAATAAAATTAAACAAAAAAAAAATGTCTAAAGAATTATAGAAAAAATATGATAACAAATATCTAACTTACTATTAATTACAGCTGCTTCGTTAACCAAATCAATATACTGTGTGTATTGATTTCGAACTTTAGCGCCTGAAGCACTACGCCACTCTTTCCATATGTATTTCAATTCTTCAGGGTCTTGTGAAGTCTTCATGATTTTGGTTAGTTCTTTAAAAAAATATATCAACAATTAAATATAGTCGAAGAATGGTTTCAGATTTGTTTATATTTTTAATCATTATTTTTTAATCCATTCAAATTATACATAATGATATTTTGATTGTAATCTAAAGATATTTTTTTACAAATACGAATTCTTAACGTTTTCTTTTAATTGAATAAAAAACACTAGCTACTTGAAATAATAAAAAAAAATCCTAGAATTTTTTTCTAAGACAGATTTAATTCACCAACCTGGCTCGAGGCTCAGATCACATTTCTCCTTATTTTTGAAATCACATATCTTCGCTTTAGCATAAGTTTCAGACATCTGAGCGATGATTTCGTTCAATTTGTTCACTTTTTCTTCAGGTAATGCTGCCGTTCCCAAAACCGAATATTTTTCAAATTGTCTCTTTGTATCGTAGTCTTTGAATGTTCTCCATGGGAATTTAATCGTTTCTTGCCATTTTTCTTTTTCGAATTTAGCGTACGCAGCATTCGCTTCGAGCTAAAAATTAATTTAGTCGGATATGAAATTTAATTTTATATCAAAATATATTTTTTAAATTTTATTCTATATATATATATATATATATATATATATATATATATATATATATAAATATATATATCAAAATATATTTTTATATATATATATATATATATATATATATATATAAATAATATTTTATATAAAAAAAAAAAAATTAAAATATATGAATAAAAAATATTTCTCACCTGTTTCTTCAGGTTATGATCAGTGATATTCGATTCATAATCCCAACTGGCTAATGAAATTTTGTTCTGCCACTGGCCATTAAGTTCATTTAATTCGTTCAAGTAGCTTTTGGCAGCTTCTTCATCATAATTATCAACAGGATTTGCTTGACAGTGGAATAATGCACCGATTAATAAAAACAGAAATAATTTTAACGCCATTCTAATCTGAAAAAATATAAAAAACATTTTTTAATTTTCAACAATGAAAATTGTATCACAAATTGTAATCTAATTTAGGATTTTATTTAAAAAATTTCACAGACTAGCTTGTATTTAATTCCTTTAATTAAAAAAAAATATTTCTAATATTTGATTGTGCAGTTATATAAAATCTATATTAATTTATTTATTCATATTTCGTAAAGACAAGGCAAAAAAATACAATAGTTTGAAACATAAAATATAATGGATATAGGTATTGTTTTTGAATAAAATGAAATGATTTCACTTATTCAACGATTTGAATTTTAAATCAAATAGCCTCTCGTGTCACAAATGTCTCATAAATATCTTGTCCTAGTGAAATAGTAAACGCCTCTCAGTTGTAACTGTCGCAATAGTTGCATTTAAATGCAGGTATTAATAGAGATCAGTCTTTATTTGTCTCTTTTTCTTATTTTGCATATTTGGTTGCGTATTTACTGGATATGCAAATTTATTTACGTATTTTTTAATCAGTATGCATGTGTGTGTAAATAAAAATATAGTAATCTATTTTAATAACATTCATGTTTTTCAAATTATAAAAAATATTTTTAAAATTATATTTGTAGGTAATATATCTATAAATGAATAGATGAATGAAAAAAATATGGAATGAATTCTAATTCGATTACAAACATTTTCTAATTTAAATATTTTTTAAAAAATACTAGTATAAAAAATTATAGAAAATATTAACTAAAGTACAGACTATTTTTTTTTAAATAAATCTGTACTTTGTTTATCAAACCATCATCTCTAGACATAAAAAAAAAAATTAAATTTATTTATTTTTGAACATAAATTAACATCGTTATTTCTAGAGATAAAAATATATATTGAAATATGTATTTATTCAAGTCTATTGTATATTTTTAGAAATTGATTTTATTTTTTTCAAATATACTATATTTTGGTTTTAGGATAAAAGCTTTTAATAATTATTTATCCCCATGTTTACCAAATGTCCCTTAACCCTTTACATTCTAGTGATTTAATTGTGTAAGTAGTACATTACAAGTCTGTTACCCTTTAAAGTAAAATTTAATATAATAAAAAATTATTTTATCATTTATTGTAGATACAAATATTTATAAAGTGGCAATTATAAAATTTCAAAAAAATGTATTATTTTAATACTCTACTATTGAGACTACTGTGAAACTACTAGAATAAATTGGTTAATCAAAACAAGAAATAATAATATATATTTGATATGTATTTAGATAAAAAAGAATTTAAAATAAAAATTTAATATTGAAGTAAACAGCTGATTATTGCACATATCGATCAAAGAAAATTCTGTAGTTTGTTGATTTATGAAGGTAAATTTGTGTGAAAATATGAATAATTTTTTTATTTACATATTTTATTTTCAAAACTTTTGTAAGAAATTATTTACTGTTAATTTCTATTTTAAATTATCATATCAAATAAATTAATAATTGACATTAGAATCGTGTATAATAAAATTTGTTAAAAAAATCAAAAGATTGTTATACTTGATTGAACGTTACATAAAACCGTCCGGTTATTTAATCGTGATCATTATCCGCGTACTGGAAAACAATTCCAGCTGATTAAGTGATTAAACCAGTAGACAAGAACCGTATCTAACGTACAATCAACGTGTATTGTAAACATGAAAGAAGTAAATTACTTACGGCAACAGTCGAAACGATCCGGATGAGTGTCTTGCGCTCTCAGTGGACGACAACCACTGTACGGTCCGCACGCGCAACACCACTTTATGAATACCCCGGTCAGTCGACAGAATTTGCACGCCCTCCCCAAAAGACCGGTTCTATGTTGGCAACAATAAAAAAAAATATGTTATACACATACACTGTTATATCTGCGATCTAAACAGAACGCGTTCTGGATACGATTTTGGGCAATGACCTTTTTTCGTATTGTTTCAAAACAACAGTCTTGGTCAAGGGCAGTCACGCAGCGTCGTGCATAATAAGAGGTACGAAGACGGTCGGTGGAGTCTCACAAACAGATATATAGATTGAAGGTCCGACGTACGATGGTCAAATAGATAAACGGTCGTGTATTGATGGATTCTTAATCTATCAAATCGGGTTCGAGCTGTTTTGAATGATTCCTGTTTGAATTGATCCTGTACTGAATTCTCGTCCACATGAACACTTTTTTATTTACTGATTGTTTTGTTTCGTGGTTTGAATTTCAATGAAAATTTTGACAAGTTTGCCTAAATTGAAATTGACATTTTATTTATTTTTTTAAAAAACAACATGTTTTTGTTTTATAATTTTATTAAAAATAATAATTCATTCACTCTTAGAAATGCAAAAAAAGTTCAGCAGACTTCAAGATGAAATCAGTTTTTAATCAGAATATAATTACTTAATTGCAAAACAGTAATAAAAAAAATTCAAGACCAACACAATTTATGATCTTTTTATATATACACAAATATATATATTTTTTATTAAAGAGTAATTTAGTTTTATTATTTCATGAACGTTTTCAGTTATGTGCGAATGAATGACTGAAAACCGGAAAAAACAGATTTTCGTTTGATCTTTAGATTGTTTATTATTATTATTATTTCGGTCAGTATTACACAAATAAAATGAATCACAAGCCACCGCGAAATATATAATATACTTACATATTTATACAAACGTGATAACTTTTTTTGCATACCGTACGATTTTTAACAACCTCATTAAGTAATTTAATATTTGTGTACGTTTATATAGTGAATAATTAACAATATATCTGTTTTGAAAAATCTGTCTGTTTATACAGATTTCTTTAGAAGAAGAAAATGTTAATTTATACAAAGTAAATGTTGTATTTATATATAATTAACTATTTACATATATGTATATAAATATACATCACTGCTAAGAATAAATCAAGTTAGATACTAAGAGTTACAATCGATTAAAAATCTATCATAAATTATTTATTCTAATTTTTGTACATAAATGGCGTTTAAAGAAAATTGCTCGAGTGTTAGATTATAAATTAATTCACGTTTTTATGACGTGACTAAAAATAAAATATTTATTCAATTTGTTATAATTTTGATGGTAAATAATCGAAGAGAGATTTAAAATGTTAGATATGAAATGTTATATATATATATTTTTTAAAAAAAATAATATATTAAAAAAAAAACATTTTCCAGTAAAAATATGCAATAATCATTTATTATTCATTTTATAAGCCTTTAAAAATTATGAGATACGTATTAAAACGTGTGTTATCTAAAAATGAACGTTAAATGATGATTGAACATGTTTATAAAAACTTGAGACGTTCAGTTGAGCGATTAGTTTTAAAAAATGTATTAGGCATAGAGCCAAGTCAATTGTAATAAATATATTATTTTTTTCTGTTTTAATCTTCCATTATTCTGTTTTTATTTCTATTAATTAGACTTAGTTCTTGTTATCAATTAAATTATATATTAATAATTGTTAACATTAAAATACGAATAGATGAAATAACGATTCTTTACTAAAATCGTTTATCTTATTTTCTACTAAATAACATTTTTTATTTAAACTATCGAATATTTTATTATAACTAGATATAATCACAATTGATTTTTTTAAAAATTAAAAAAAAAATAGTTTTATATATAGATTTTATTAACAAGTGTGTGGTAAATATGTAAACTTATTAGTGATGTTTCTGATAATGTATAGTTAATTTCGAGAATCAAATAAAATTTTAATTGAACTTTTCTTGAATTTATATATAACTTTTAATTTTTACAAATTATAAACTATTTTATTCATATGTACTTGATGTGTAATGATAAATAGACTTTTACAATATTGTCCAATTATTACATGTGTGTGAATTGAACATTGGAGTCAATAAATGTCATATGAAAATTTAATAAACTCTCATAAATTAATAAATTCAATCCGTACTAAATTACTAGACCTACATTCCGTTCAAGAGAGACAGATTCGTGCGCGTCGTCCACGACACCAATTCACATCGATACGGTACTGATTAGTGAGAGTATTCGCGCCACAGACTCAAAATCTTAACAATATTAGAGCAGAAATAATCGTACAACTAAGTTTTCGACTTTTTTGTACGTTTCGCGGCACGCGAACGATAAGAAATTCTCAGTACGACAGTTGGTTTTTTTGTACGAACAAAAATATGTACACACACACACAAGTATACAAATCCAAATTGTCGAACAGTTTAACATTCTATGTTGATTTTATTTAATGCACGTTTGCGTATAAAAACGTGTTTTTGCTGATATGAGTTAGGAAATCGTGTAATAATAAATAGAATGGCGAATTACTCAAGACATGTTAATGTGTAAATATAGAAATATTGAAGAGACATTTAAGTATCTATTTTATGTATAACAAAATAATAAAATGACATTTTATTGTAATAAAAAATATATTCCAATGGTTGGTATTTAATATTTTTTAACGAAAGTGTTTTACGAAATAATTTCCAATATGTCATTTAAATATAAACTCTTTTAAATAAAAACGAAATCTAATTTCTAAAGTTACTTAATACAGATTCATTCTTTTATAAAAAAATAATAATATAAGAATATATACTCGTATCTCATTTGAAAATCTATCTCATAAACTTTTAAATAAGACACTTATTTTTAATTAAAATTTCATTGATACAAATTTTTATTACAAAATTACTACTAAATACTTGAAAAGAGGTTCAACTTTATATTTCATGATCCGATTACACGAGTGATCTTTTTTTTTTTAAAAAAATCTCATTTGCAAGTCAAACAACAACGTGTCGTTGAAACCAGTTTTAATTAATTTCATACTTTATTAACATTTTATAACAAATTATTTAACCATCGAACGACTCGAATATCATATATAACTGTAGTATAAAATAACTATATCAAGCAAGACTTTTTATATTCAAAATAGAATTATTTATAGCATCAATTTTTAAGAATCAGATTTCTTTGTTTTCGATTCTTCGAAATTTTTATATAATGTATTTAGTAAGAAAATACAATACGAAAAAAACTGTTATTGAATTTCTAATTAAACTCTCAAAATGGTTTAAATACAGTATAAAAAATTAAATAAAAAGTTGTTTGTTGACGAAACGTGTTTAAAATTTTTACTGAACTGAAGAGATGTAATTGCGAACTAATTTCAATTTATAAATAATAATCGTATTTAATTATTTCCTTGAAAAAGATCTATTATTTTATTTAAAACTTGTATATTTTTTTGAAAGAAATTTATTCAGTATTCTTAATTTTTTTTTTGAATTATTAATAGATTAATTAACAAATTGTTTATGTGAAAATAATTTAGAATTTGTTGTATGTAACAAATTCATTTTCAAAACAAATACAAATATGTTTATTGAAATGAATACAAGATGTATATAACTTGTTATTGTGTAATTCAATTGCAACTTTTGCTTATCTTTTTATAATTAAAACTTGCATTCGTTTCATCAATTGCTTGCAAATCAGCATATTTTCAAGCATAGAAAAATTCTGTCATGTTTATGTATATAATTTTTATATATCAAATTCCTGTTTATTCTTTTAAATATATTATTATGTATACAATTATCTACATAATCATTATCATCACCTTGTTTTTATTCTCTAATGAATGAAAGCTTCTTTAAAAATTTTCGACTTCGATCGATCCAATGATTTTTTTCCAAATAAATGCATACAAGCATATTTGTCTCGTGAAATAAAATCAATGCAAATACAAACGTACAGCATGTCATATCATCAATAATAAAGCTCATTGATTTTTAACCGCTGCTATGTTCGGAACATCGAATGGTATTCTCATAATTACTTCGTTCGGAATTATATTTGTCGTATGACGTGATTAGAACTGCTGATATATCGTCATTACGTAATGTCTTATATATTATATTCGAAACGGTCTATAGCAGTTCTCGAGGCTAAGGTCGCGCGAAGAAATCATCACCGTACAGAAGTATAAATAAGTACACAAGTGTTTTTTATGTACGTTTGATTTGTAATTATAATAATCATGTATGTAAACATATATTTACATCTGGCTGTATATATGAAGTGAATTTGTTATCAAAAGTAACAAGGTATTTACAATTTAGATTTTAATATTGTATTTTCAGATATAAATAGGAAAAAAGATGATAAATTGATTATTACAAAGATCTACATATGAATATAATTTGTTTTTGTATTTTTCACAAATTTTCATTACAATATTTAATACTTAACTTATAAGATTTTTTACATGATTCTATTATACAATAAAATAAAACATTGTTAAAATGTCGATGCTGCGATTCTAAGAGTTGATAGAATTAGAGTACCTATCCTAGAGTAATGACTCTGGATTACAAATATTCTGTACGTTTTTGATTAAATTATTATTATAAAATAAAATCCCTATTAGGATTACTTCATGCTGTTTGGTCAAACTATTAAAAGAGGTAAATATTTCAGTAAGTAGAAGAAACGATATACACTGACGTACATAAGTCATCGCCACATGAGTAACATAAGCAAGTTATTGATATAATTCAATAAGTCGTTAAATAAATAAAAAAAAAATATTCAATTGAAAATACATACAATGAATATTATTGTATGATGAATAAATATAATGAATATTATATTTATTATCAATTAAATATATTTTTTTTTAATTTAACAACTTCATTGAATTTTATCAATAAATTATTTATGTTACCTATTTGCCGATGACTTATGCACGATAGTGTATATATGTGTGTGTAATTAATATCTGACATGTTCATATATTTAATTATTGATAAAGAAATCTACATGCATTCTTTGTAAACCACAAACGAATGACCTTAAATATGACTTTCAGCTAATTACGCATTTAAACTGTATTAAATACACACATACACATGTATATATATATATATATATATATATATATGCAATTATTTAAAAATATATCAATAATTCAATTATGTAAAATATATCAATAATTACACTTGATTACATAATCGTTACTGACCAGAAAAAGAATTCATTTTCGGTAAAAAAAACATCTCGAAACCAACCTGACTGAATCATGTGGCGTCATTGATGCAGGTTCATATTTAATGATTGTTTTTAAAACGTTGCCTTGTAATACAAAGTAATTTCAACAGTGGGTATTGACATCAATACCAAACGACTTGCTCAGTTTAACATTAATGTCATTGCATTTACTCCAGATACTCCTACATATTTATGGCGCTAACCTTAACGACATTCCTCCGTATTTTATTTTTGAATGCGTTTCGAAAACATGCCTTTGTGTCTTGTACGAAATAAATTCAAGAAATCTTACAGTATGGGTCTAGTCCCTATTTTTCCATATCTGATTATAGTGAAAGATAAACACAAATAATTTATTCCAAACTAAATTTCTGAATTTTATTTTTTTATATAGAAGAATACAATTCGCCAAGTTCAACCACCTCTATTTGAAAATATATACAACTACTTGGTTTATTTTCAATGTATATGAATGTTAAATCGTCTGTCTATTTGAATACTGTATATAGTTTAATATAAATATTTTTAAATATGTTCAATGATTGATTCAAAACGATCTGTTTTAATGAAAGGAATATTTTATATGATATCACTAGAAACACATTACGATCTTGAAGTTCAATATATTATTTTTATGTAGATTAAGATTAAGAACAAGTTTTAATACTGACATATATATATATATATATATATATATATATATATATATGTATATATATATATATATATATATGTATATATTTACGCAAGTACATTGACATCTGAATTATGAATAAATATTTATAAGTTTATTAATGAATATTGATTTGAAATATTAATTATAGTCAAATTAGTTTGTTTCCATTTACAGTATATATATATATTAAAAATAAAACGAAAGTAAAAATAATTAAGGTATTAATTAAAATGTTCAAAAAGTAGAATGAATATTTGTGTGGAAATTTCTCAACAAGAATATTAAATATGTGCAATATATTTATTTGATATAAATGAATTTACAGTTAAAATATATCTGAAGTACATTGATATTTCTTAAAAACTAAATTAAAAGAAACGAACTGGATACATTTTCTTCAAATATCGTTTAAAATTCCAAAATTCTCCTCTTTTTATGTTTCGTGTTTAGTGCATTCTGCAAAGAAAACAAAGTAATTAAACCATTTCATTCTTTTAATTGTGAAATTTATTTTCACTTATTTTTATTTTGTATTTTTTTTAATTATTAAAAAAATTAAAGTGAAATTTTAAACGACTTACTTCGTTCAGTTGGTTCCCATCCGACATATTCACCGTTCTTCTCATTTTCTTTCTCTAGCCATTCTTGTAAAGGACGGAAATATTCGAGAAGACCACTGACGTCCATTTTTCGTTGTCCTGTGATTACTTCCATTGCTTCAGGCCATGGTCGAGATGCGCCCATTTTCAACATATCTCTGTTTTATTAAAAAAAATATATATAAAATAAATTTGGAAACTTTTTTTCACAAAAAAATCTTTCTACCTTACGAACATTTTTAATAAAATCTAAAATGTTTTAAAGTAGATTCAATTTAATTCCTCACACTTCAGTTACTGGAAACAAGATTAAGAGAAATTTAATTGAAATATTTTTGAATAGTTAAATGTTTGTAATTTTTTTAGAACATTGTTCAATCTTGGATGAATTTAAAAGTTGTTTAATATAAGGTTTTTAAAGTAAATAATATGATTTAGAGATAATTTAAAAAATTCATATAATTTTTTTAATGATATTTCTAAAAATAGCAGGATTTTTCAATTAATATTTTTTTTAAAAAGAAATGTTCCAAATTGTATAAACTTTTGAATTATTTTTCAATAGTTTTGTTATTTTTATAAAAGATTAAACGGTGGATGTGTGAATTAGTTTTGTTAAGATTTTTATAAGATTCAATCTATAATAATTGTCTTTTCTGTTCCAATATCACATACTTTAATAATTGTCCAGCTTCTTTATTTTCATAAATATCACATTGATGTAGTGGTTTAGTTGGATCATTTGGAACATATTCTCCAGCTCTTTCACAAAGTGCTCGGTGGAATTGGAATTGAATAATGTAACTAACGAAATATCTAAAAAAAGAAATAAACAATTTCTGAAAATTTTAATTAAGTAAAATTTAATGGTTATTTTAAATCAAAATAAAACTTATGAATTTGTTAATTTTGATACCAGTTTTAAATTTGCACAGGTTGTAATAATATGTGTACTTTTTGAAATAAAAACCTGTGATCAATTTGAAAAAAATGAAATTTCAAAATTATTTTTTTAACAAATTAAACGATGAATTGTGTAGACCGAAATTAGAACCAAAATTACCTGATGTACGATTCATCGGCTACGATGTGATATTTCGCGCCCGGATCGAAATCGTCTTCACTTCGATCCACCGGTGGTTCGACACCTTGATACATTTCGCGTAATCGCCACCATTCGCAATTATAATCTTCCGGTTCGATATCGTTCTTGAACACGTTCCATCGCCACAAATCAACGAGATATGCAAACGGAATCAATGGCAATTTCTCCAATCCCACATAGTACAGCCGATTCAAATCGAGTTCGGCGTCGTTTTGTACAGATTTGATTAGTCCGATCCTGTGTAAGTGTTTCGGCGTCGATACAGATAACGCGATGACATCACCGATCGCTTCTTGGAAACCTAGAAATTGGTCCTTCTGATTAATATTAATTTGTTTGTAGAATGTTTTATGTACGTTTACATAACGCGTCTAAACAATCAAGTAAATATATAATGTGTGTGTATGTGTGTGCGTGATTATGTCTTCTCCATTGTCCATTGTTAAATGGATTATTAATTTTAACATTTATCACTGAAACAATAATTACATATGAGTAATTTTCTTTAAATGACTCTTAATGTGATAATTTTTTAAACACATTATTCCAAATTACATTAATCACTTCAAGCTGGTACATTGTTGATAAATTAACATTTTTTTAAAAAAATAAAGTTATTTATTAAATATATTACTACCTGGATTGGCGCCGTCTTTGTAAATATACGGTAAGTCTTTATATTGTATATAATATTCAATGTGTCCCATTTCATGATGAACTGAATAGATATGATCTTCTTCGATTGTAGTACATCTTTTAATTCTGTAGAAATATATCAATAGAAAATATATAAATAGGATAAAATCAAAACTGATTTCTGTTAAAGTGAATTACTATTCGAAACATTGTGATTTTTCAATTAGTAGTCAATAATTGTTCATTTTGGTGTAAAATTTTTTATGGCCATGATTTTAATTTACAAATATAAGCAATTAAAATAAAATTTGTGTTTTATTCGAAGGACTGTAAAATAACTATTGAGTATATTCGAAATAATTAAATATTAATTCAAAATTTGTAGTATATGAGTGAGTAACTTATTTCAGTTCAAGAAAATTTTATCTTGCACAAAATGTAATTGTTCTAATTTTTGCTGATGAAATTAGGTCTAGTGACAAAATTCGTCAATCAATTTTTGATACAACTATTATCATCATCCTCACTACTAGAACACTTGTACAACTTTGAAATTTTTGTCAATGTTGTTCCAGCAGGACTTTTCTTGCCAGAATAATTTTCAATACTAGATGATTTTATAAAAGCATACAAATCAAATAAAATATTATCATTGAGAATAAATTGTACCTAAAATCTTTTCCATCATAAAAGTCCCATGCGGCCGAATGACAGATTATATCTCGGTCTTTTGGTTTTTCCAATATGGATTTTGTCCAGAATGATTTAGGCATTGGATTCAGGCCGATTGATACGAAGAATTCTTCTGCTTGTTTGAATATTTTCAAAGGAGTATATTCCTAGAATATAAAAAAATACCATTATTTTATTTAATAAAATAGTTAAAAAAATATCTCAAAACAAAATGATTAAACAAGAAATATTTTTTATTAAAAATACATCTTACTTGATCAATCATCTCTTCAGTAATATCATTCAACTTCTTTCTAGAAAATGGATGTGAGATAGGACCGATATTGATCCAATTTTGAGCCCACATATTACCTGAAATAACGATATGTTTACTCATTCTAACTTTAAACAGAATCTTTAATCAGTTATTTGAAATTTAAAATAATTTTATCAATATTTAATTTACCTAATAAATGAGCTGGAATTGGTCCTCGTTTAGATACAACATCTTCGCCGAATTTCTGTCTTAAGCTATGTCGAACGTAGGCGTGTAATTGAAGGTATAAAGGTTTCAATTGCTCCCACAATTCTTCGACCAGATCTTGGAAATCCTCTGATTCATATTCATGAATCCATACTTGAGCATTGTCGGTGAAATCTATAAAAAATACATGTTTAAATAATTGAATAATATATTCAGAAATTAATATATATCTAAATATTTACTATTTAAAACTGCTGCTTCGTTCAACAAATTCACATATTCCTTATACAAATCCTTGACTTTTCGTCCTGTCTCCTTCCTCCATTCAGTCCAGATATATTTCAGTTCTTCCGGATCTTCGGAATTTCTAAATACGTTGTATATTTCTGTAAACAAATCATATAAGATTTTCATGTAGGTGAATTGAGAATGTATTGAGTACCTGGTTCGATGTTGAGATTGCATTTAGACCGATCTTTGAAATCGCACAGTGTTGTTTTTGCATAAATCTCTTGCATTTCAGAAACGATCTCTTTGAATCTAATCCCTTTTTCGTTTGGTAACGCCGCTGTGCCCAGGAATGAAAACTTCTCGAACTGCCTACGAATATCTGAATCTTTGTATGTTCTCCATGGATATTTGATTGTTTCGTGCCATTTCTCTTTCTTGAAATTTTCGAATCGGGCGTTTGTTTCTAACTAGAATTTGTATGGAAATTTTTAAAACACTGTGTTTTATTATCTATAATATTAAACAGTGATAATAAAATTCATTTATTTATATATGATTTTAAAATTATTATTTCTAATTAATTTATATATTAAAAATATTTTCATACAACTTGACAGATACTTATCTGTACTTATTAAGCTATCTGAAAATATTACACCAGTCGAAATAAAAAATAATTTTAAATAAGAATTTTTACTGAAATTCTTATCGAGTTTTTACCTGTTTCTTAAGATTCTCTTCGGTCAAATTCGAAGCATAATCCCAGTTTGCCAAAACGACCAAATTGCGTAGTTTTTCAGTTTCAGTATTTAAATTCTTCAGATACGATTTTCCATATTCTTCGCTATATAAATTTAGACGAGTTGCGTGACATTGTGAAAATGTGACAATTAATATTATTGACAAATAAACTTTCATCTCGACCTCTGGAAAAAAATATTATTTTTTTACAATTGATTTTATGTTTTAATAAACAATTTAAATAATTACAATTGGAAATATTGAATATTATTATAAAATAAAATAATTCAGATAACGTGGTTGAATTTCTCAAGAAAAAAATATTTACATTCGATGGAAATATTGTAATAATTTGGAAAATATTAAAACATTTATATTAATATGAGAGTCTTTATTAACAATGAAACTAATATATTAATTATTATACTATCTTTTATATTATTTCACAATATTCTACAAATTATTCCATAATGCATTAAATAATAATTGTATTGCAAAAAATATTTTTCCTGTTTTCACTACATGCTCGTAGATCATTTATTTTCATTCAATTATTATTTAATTACATATTGCCTCTCTTTACAATTTAAAATCTTGATTTTTATTCATTTTGTCACACGTTTATTTCTTTTTAAAATAACTGTAAATATATTAAAGTTGTAATTAAGTTATAATCAAAAGTAAACTTACAATTAAAACGGTATTTGATGATATATTATATTTAATAAATAAAAACTTCTAATTTCACATATTACTTCTTAATAGACTGTTATAAATTAATTGAAATCGAATGTATTGTTTTCATGTTTTTATACAAATTTTGGATAAATGTTTATCTCATTAATATATATTTAATGGCATTTTCAACGAAATAATTATTGATTTTAAAGTAATTATAAATACATTTAGATAATTTCAATAAGTGCATGTGTGTGTGTGTGTGATAAAAATAAATAAAAATCAAAAAACTTACATGTTTCAAGGGACCATCGAACGATAAAAAATCACTACTTAAAGTATATGATATCTTCGGTAAATATAATCGTGCATAAAATGAAAATTGATAACGGCCGGCTTATATAAACCCTCTGCTCCTGTTTAATAACATGTACAGATTATCCTTCAACAGGACCGGTTTTTTTCCAGATGAGTTGGTCGACGAACTCGGGTTATATTTAATATATTCATGGTCAACAGTAAGCAAACATGTAGATAATAAATGTTTGTTTTTTGAATGTTAATTGTTGAAAAAAGGAATCTTATTCGAGTGCAGTTCGGGTCATAAAAATCTTTTGAATAAAATTCAGTCGATGTAAGTGGTTGATTTGTTGTATACCGAGTTGGAAATATTTCTGATGTACGGATTTAATGATGTTGAGGATTTCATTAATTTCAATTATACATATTTATTGATATTAAATGTAAATTCAGTTGTATTCTAAGTTAAATATAAAATATTTACTTAAATAATGAGCCTAATCTTGGCATTTTTCAATACTTTATATATAAAAAAATATTATTAATCGAAATTTTCATCCAGGCTATCAAAATATACAGTAAAAAAATATGAGATATTTTGATAAGGGATATAAATTTAATTTATATACAATATTAGGGGTGTATTTTTTTCTAGACAATATTAATTATGTGTTGAATATTTCATATTGTTTATTTATGTACATAAATATTTTTCTCTTGATTAATTTTTAATTGTGATATGAATTTGTTAATGAGTTGAAACTATTCGAAAACAATTCTATTATTCGTTTAATTACAACAGTATTTTGCCTTTCAGTTCATTTTTCATAATCAAATATATTTCCAAACTGAATCTTTTATCTTCATCATATTATATCATCCTGTTTTGATTTACTACCATTCTTTGAATTGACATATATTTCTTCCATCTACTAATTTGTAGATGTAGCTTTTTTAGTATTCTCCCTTCGACTATTTTCTTTAAATATGCTTTCTACTTTTCTCTATACTTCATTATAATATTTTCTAAAGATTCAAGTTTTTCTTTAAAAATTCGATTTTTACTCTCCTATTCTATTTTTCTTATCTCCTATCATCGTCCAGATTTCGTTCCCATATTGTAATATTGGGAAAAAAAAGATTTATAGTTTCACATACAGATTGAAATTTGTTAATCTCTATAAAATATTACTCTAATTGACTTTTATTACCTGATATAGAAAATGCATTTCTTATGTAGAAATATAAAATTATTTTGATTTTTTAAGAAATCATAAATGTGTTTTTTTTATAAAGAAATCAGTATATAATTTTAAAAACATATTTAAGAGTAATTAATGGTCGTTTATTGTTATTTGTACTAACTTAAATGGTAATGCTAGTATCTTTGGATGAGGAATATAAAATTTGATTCGATAGAAGTTTTATATGCTTGTAAGTTAATCAGTATCTTGTATTATTGGAGTGATCAATCATTTGTATGAGAGTAGATTTGTCACAATTTCAAAGCATATATAAGCCACAAAGAATTTTAAAGAAATACTTATTGAATTCTTAAATAAAATGTTATGGTTTTAGAATAATATTTTTTTAATGAATTATAGAAATGTTTTGGGGTTCTAAATTATTAATTCCTATATAAAAAATAATGTATAAATATTTTATAAATCCTTCATTTATATTTCGTATTTAATTTCTTTACAATTTTAAGTTTATTTTTTTTATTTTCAGATATGGAAAAGTATTTATATTTATTATCATTAAAAGTAGTTATATTTTACTTATGAAATAATATCATTGTTTGGAAAAATTAAATTAATTTATTAAATATATTCCGATTAAATATTTCATAAAAAAATATAAATTTCAATGTAAAATATTGCTCGTGTGTATATTATTAAAAATAAAAAATAATATATATATATATATATATATATATATATATATATATATATATATTGTGTATTCTCAATTTCCACGCAATATAAAACCCAAATTTGGATTCAAAACAACCAAAAATTCATTTCGTACGAAAAGACTACTCGGCCAGTTCGTTTCGTACGCCCGATGCATAAATTTTGATACACATTATGCATATTTTCGAATTCTTTACTTGTATTATATTTTTTTCGTCTTGCTCTCAGCCGAAAATATCATTCAGGTGTACATAAAGTAAACTGAATACGTTACAGAGTTTGTTAACATTTCGTTTAACGAAAAAGAACAAGTTTCGAAGTAATAATTTTCAATCAGTTATTCAAGAATTCATAAATAAGTCTCTTAAGTTTTCTTTTGTGTTTTCAATTAAAATGTAGTGGGATAAATGTATAGTAAACGAGTTTATTGATATTTTTTTGTAAATGAAGTTTCAATGCTCTTTTATGTAAAGGTTAAAGAACGTAAATAACGTTGATTTATTTACATAAATATGTTTAAATATGTTAATCATTATTATTTATATAAATATGATTAATATAAATTTAGTTATACTGTTTAATTTTCAAACAATATCTTATAATTTGATCCATCTCGATTATTACTAATTGTTCTTCACGATATATCTGATTAAATAAATATTTAACATTATTTTGCATCAAAACAAACATACAATTAAAGTAATAAACTGTAAACAATCAGAATTCGGCACGAGTTATTCTTAAATTACAATATTTTTGCAATTAACGGACGTGATTCATGTGCCTGTACGAGTATTTCGCGTTTTGCATTTTATTTCATTCATGTTTATATTATAACATATATACAGTATAATAAAAATGCCGAATCTCATTTCCATTTTATGTATTTATTATGTGAACGGCATTGAGACCTTCAGAAACTATGTCAGGTTGTTCATCTACAAAAAAAAGACATCATCTGAAAGACAACAGTCCTGGCTTAAAAACTATAAAGTTTTCCAAGACGTCAGAAAAACTTTCTTGTGAAATAAGTTCGTGATTTTTTTTTGGGAAAATATTTATTCTTTCTCGAGCTATTTATATTTTACTCGTTCGTTAAAAGTTATTTACTTGAGACTGAAGGAAATGGTAGTAAACAAGTAAATGTATATCTAAAACATTCAATCTTATTTGGGCAACCCCTATATATGTTTTCTTATTTTTATTCAACGTATCATCAACTAGTGATCGATTCTTTCTTTTGGGAAAGTAATTATTGAATAGTTATTGGTAATAAGTAAATATTTATGTGGAATAAAGTGTAACATGAATGAATATTACTCCGAACAACACAATATGCTGTAAAATATTCAATAATCACTTATTTGTGTTAACAATATCTAATATTGATTATTGAACATTTGATAACATATTGTGGTGTTAGCAAGTGAAAATTCATTTGTGTTAAAGTGTTTATTAAAATTAAATATTAAGTAATTAGAAATTACATTTTGAATCGGACATGAAATAAAATTTAAATAATTTTTATATAAAAAAAAAGTTTAATTTCATTATCATTTAATGCAAATATAAAAAGAAATAATTTATTGATTATTTTCAGAATTACCTTAAAAATGATGAGTGTTTAGACAATAATCGTATTAAATTTGTTGAAAAGATGTTCGTTTTTGCTGGTCAGTGTGGTCAAGTTATATATATATTTTATATGCAATTCTTATCCTTGAATGTGTATTTATTTTGTATACAAATCACCATTTTGTTTAGCAGATTTCATGCGATTTAAGTGTAGAGCTTAAATAGTCTAGATCTAAACACTGTACGAATCGAATAAGTTCGACTACTGGTCGCCAGAGCACCGTACGAGTTTAACATCGTTCTTCGTACCGTGACAGAAGTCGTAATTTAGCGTGGTATGTTGTTGAGGTCGTACGCGCGTCAGTTGCCAATGGAGGCTCGCGCGGTTCTCGTGGCGCGTTTCCATCGACATAACCTGAATTTCGTACATGTCATTCGCGACACAACTTCGTACCACTAAACGATTATGTAACGGGCATTGTTGCGTACTCGCACGCAATCGGTCCATCTCACATCCAAAGTTTTTCTCTTCGACATCCCGTCATCCTTACGCCGTGCCAGTGTGTAAAATACATGTGTGGGAAGTGTTTTGTGCAGTGTACAGTTGTAAACAAATGTTTCGTGTGAAGTTTTTTCGATTTTCGTCGAGTGATAACCGCATGTCCAGTGATACGTTCACGTAATCGCGCGTCCCCTAATCAGTAATTATCGTCACGTATTTGTTTCTAAATTGTTCGAAATGAATTCGAGGTCGCATCTGCAACCGTTCCTCAATAATTCGTTGGCTATCAGACAAGAGATACAACGGTTCGAGAGCGTTCATCCGTCAATATATGCTATTTATGATCTGATCGAACTGTTTCCCGATGGACCTGTGGCGCAACAGATAAGAGATCACGTTGTCTGCATTGAAGGTAAGTTTTTTGACAAGTTTGTTTTATTTGCACGGATTCGCTGCGCACGTACGTCGATCTGCGTATATATTTTCTCTTCATGTTCAAACGGAGTTGTAGTAACTTTGGTGATTTATCTCCGATGGATTCTTCGACTAGTACGAAAGTAGTAATATTGATTCATATCGTGGGCTTATTCAGGTTCTATCTCATTTCGGTTACATTTTTATTTTCAGTTTATAGAATTTCACATAATACCAATTTTTCTTTAATTAATTAACGATTGATTTCAATAATGTTTCGATTATATCTTCAAATAAACTCATTTCAAACTTGCCCATTGGGTCTTGACAAATTCGTTATTAACTTGGGAAAAACTGAAGAGAAAAAGCTTGTGTATTAAATTAATTACTCTTTAAATACCACTAAATAAACAAGTTATAATTTGTTCCTATTTCAGAATGAACCCTTATCCTAATATCTCAAAACTACAAGATTTTTCTTCAACCGAGAAATATTATTTTCACTTTCCCATCAAGATTGATATCTGTGAAAAAAAAACAGAAATCTTAAATCAAATCCCGAGGATGATAGACTTTTCCTAAAACGTTACCAGCCTTGTAATTGTAACTGTATTTAGGATCTGTTTGTTTTGGAATTCTGGGCTAATTCACTTTCACAAATGAATTATCACCCCAACACCATAAATTGATTTAAAAAAAATTCAGTAATTATTGATTGTTGACTTTGTTTAGAACAACAATAAACCTATACTCATTTGGTCTTCATCAGTGAGTAACGATTTTTTTTAATCTTCCTTGTGGTACTTTTTCTTTTAGGATCTTTGAAATTTAAATAAGGGTAGAAGCTCACCGAACTTTCGAAAGAATATTAGGGGATGAGAAAAAGAAGAAATTTAAACAGGAGTCCCCTCGAATAGGAGAATTAACATATTTCTTGATTTTATAACAGTTTTTCATATTTAATTCCAATAATCGACTTAAAATGCCTTGAGAATTTTAAATTTATTTAAAAAAAAATCTCTGAGTTTGTATTCTTTTCTCCCATTTTTCATCTTAGGATATTTAAAATTTGATCAAAAATATTTTTCTCGAATGAAAGTATGAGAAGATAATTTCAAAAACTTTGTTAATCCAAAAAACTGTATTAATCTGTATTTATTTTCAAAAACTTTTCTAATAAAACTGTTTAATCCATTGATTGTGTTACTGATTTAGTAGATACTTTTTCTCAATTAAATTTGAGATTTAAAAATATGTTTAATGTTTGTTCAAAAATCAACGTTAAATATGAAATATCAGTTATGAAAGAAGATGTTGATGTACTTTTTAAATATTTTACAAGAATTTTTTGTTCTTGTTTAAATAATTTATAATATCTAAAATATGTAGAATATTCTGATATTCCTTTTAAAATAAAATGTGATAAATTATTTTTTCAGACATGTGGATTCATTTTTGTATATGTTTTGTTCTTATTGGACATTTTCTTGTAAGTCAAAGTTAATAAATTTCGTTAAGTAAATAAAAATAAAATAATAAATTGTCTTTGGCAAAAAAAAAACTTTGTTGCGACGACTTTTAACTAAATACTAGGACAATTGTATTTTTACATTTCACAGTAACTTTCACATCCGATCTCTGAACTCGTACGACATTATTTTTTAGAATTTTTTTCACTTATATGTAAACACGTTCGGAATCTTTTCAGCCAAACTATCTACATGAAGAATCGTCGACTTGTGACCTTAAAAAGTAACAGTATTTCTCGAACGAACCTAAAACGTTTGATATTTTTATTGAGCGCACGGCCACGTCCGAATTATTTATTTTCTAGTTTTATAAGAATCGCTCGCGAAATTTGTATTCTGTCTGATAAGAGATATATCTCTTCTTGTACGAACAAGTGGATGGTATAACCATATGTGGTAACCATTATAAATGTGAACAATCCAGTTGTACTGGCTGCGGATTAAACGCCATTCCGGTCGTCCCGATGGTCTCCGATCGTAATTTTTGCTCGTACTCTGAATTTTTCATATTTATCTTTATACCGTATGAATTATTTCGCTCGTGAAAAATGTATCGTGTCGCAGTGACGTCGGGAATCGATGGACACGATAATAAATCATGTCTGTGCAATTTTTTTTTTAATATTTAAACACGGTGTAAATTATTTATTATATTTCTTTCATCTTGAATTATATTGTAAAATATATTAAACATTTTTCAAACATACTTTTTTATAATTTTTCAATAAAGTAGAAACATTGTTTTTTTGTTACATTTTTCTTTATGATCCATTTTTTTTACAAGTTCCATACTGTCAAGTCTTGTTTAATTTATTATATAAAATAAAACTTGTATCATCTCCTCCTTAGTATAATATAAAGTACTATTGATTGATATAAACACATATTCAGTTTTACTGATAGGAGTCGGTGGGGAGGGAGTTGGAGGTTGGAGCCAAAAGTCGAATGTACCTAATTCAAATCCACAAACATCCAACAGATTCCAAAAAAACACTGTCAAAGTAATCTCCATAGTACTTATAATTTTGCTAAATGTTCGTTTTGGTTTATTGCTTCAAATTTTTGTATGAGTTTTAACTTCGTGTTTCTACTATATTCTCCATAATTGAATGAAATATAGGTACGAAAATCAATTGTACTTTTAAACTACTTATTACGATTAATACTTTTTTTTAAAAAAAAATCTGATTGATTGATTGAATTCAAACAATATATAGATAGAAAATAGTTAAATGGAAATCATTTCAATGGTAGAATATGTATATGGAATTGTTTCAAAGTACTATTTTAATTGTCTATACTAGAATTATGTTTCACTATGTTTATTATATTTTGGTATTTAATGTACATATCATCAGTAACAATAGTTACATTGCTGGAAGGCCTCTCTCAAAACTTTCTGTTTCCAACGATCTGAAGCATTTCTCTTCCATTCCAAACCGATTAATTTCCTCATTTATATATATATATATATATATATATATATATAATTTACGAATTAATATTTAATGAAATAATATTTCTTTTACTAAAACAAATATTTTAAACCAACATACACTTCTTTTGTATTAAGTAAAGGTCAGAGGTTCAATGATATTGAAAAAGTATATAATTGTTATTCAACTGAATTTGAACTATCGTTTACTGATATATACTTATGTAAAGTAACTGTATAGAACGATATTAAACTTAATAACTCAGTTCATACGAAATTACTTAATGATAATTACGTTAACTCTTTCAAAGGATTTAAAATTGTGTAATAGTGTTCTTATGAACATGGAATATCTTGAATTTGTATTCAGTTTTGTTACACGTACTTTTTCGAATATTTGAATTGAATGTTGATAATAAGGAATAGGATATATTTATATATGTATATAGATATTATTAAATATTGATTAAACGAGAAATATTTACAACATTTTGCAAAATGGCCAGGTAGTTACATCTGAATTACACACAAATAAATAAATATATATATATATATATATATATATATATATATATATATATATATATTTAAGAGTTAATTTTTAATCAAATAATATGTAATTATTTTAATTAAAAAATGTTTAAAAATATATTTTCCTTTTATTAAATAAAGATCAAAGCAAAAAGAATATAGTCGTTACTGAACAGAAATTGAACTGTCATTTACTGATTTAAATTTATATATAAATAAACTGTGGTGTAGAGAATAATTTTAAAGGTTGGATTTTTGTTCATTTATGAATTTGAATAGAATAACCATCACAAATTAAAATTATGGTCTCTTTTTAATATTTTAATTAATAATATCCAATATACATTTATCTGATGTAATTATTTTAAATATTTTTTCCAATATTTTATCTTATCTTGACATTTAAATTTAATTGAATATTAGTAAAAATTATAATAAAATAAATAATATATATAGAAGAAAAATGAAATATAGATCTATTATGGGAATATATATATATTATTTTTTTTTCAAAATATCTAATAAAAATACCTATCACATATTATATGTATATATCATTAGTTTTTTTCTATCCAATGCTGAAGGAAGTTTCTTAAAATGTTTCACTTCTATTTTTCAATGAATTTTTTCACATCTCTCTCTCATCTATTTATAGATCTTTTCACACCTCTGGGTATCTTCTTGGACCTTTTTATAATTTTAGATTTTTAAATAGTGGTCTTTTGAGTTTTCAATCTTCATTTAATTTTTAATTGTTGTCAATTCGTCATCACATAAATGCTTTATTTTCATATTGGAACAATTTTACTTTAATATAAATGTATATATATTAGGTTGGCAAATATCTCCCTTCCGCCTTCTGGTCTTTTGAATTTCGCAGCTATGTACAAAAAAAAAAAAAAGCGGAAGGGAGATACTTGCCAACCTAATATATTACTTTTTTATAAAATCATAAGATTTTATGAAATATTTCAGTAATAACTTATTATTACTTTATTTTTTGAATCACATATTTATTTACATCTTCATTATCAGAGTAAAATATTTTTCAGAAAATCTTGTGATGGGATGATTGTTTCATTTTTTTTTTATTGTCAAGTCTTTTTTCAAATTATTCTAGCTTAAAAGATTTATTTCTCTTTTCCACGAATTTCACACACATTTATATATATATATATGTGTGTGTGTGTGTGTGTATTTTTTTAAAAAAAACACAATGTTGCTTTGACAGTAGCAAGTTCACATGTAGGTTCGCGCATTTGACCATTCGAGTGCGAGTCAGTGTAACGTTACCTGCATTTTAAGTACACACATACCGATGTGTCTGCGTGTCTCGTACTGTTAGATTAGCAGGTAGGTACACTGACCGATAAAAGGTAGTAGTGTATATTTTTCTTGTCGTATACGTGTAAGGTGTAGGTATCGAATGTTACATGTCAAGGTATTAGTTAACACTTCGGAACGGTCAGCAACTTGTAGACGATCTTTAACCAGAACCATCGACTAGAACTCGTCGACTTCTTCATTCACAGTCCATGCGTTTTTCGGATCGACTCTTTCACTTCGATGCACGGATTTTACTTTTATATATAAATATGAATGTAATGAAATCGATGTGGAGACTTTTCGTTTCGTGTATTGTGATTCGAAACCAGATACGTTTGTAAATAACGTGTATGTGAAATGGGATCTATAAATATTCAGATTTGTTTTGTAATAAGTTATTATAGAAACTGTAAGTTATTTTATGAAAAATAAAGATATGCTTCGGAGAATACTGTTTTAAATATATATATTTATTTATTTAGTCGCTATCTCACATAATTGTAACTCAATTTCATGAATTACTCGTTTAATGTTTATTTTTAATGCTTTTGTTGTTTGTGGTTTATCAGCATAAACCAATGATTTTACACAATCCAATTATTTTTTCAGCATTTCTATTCTTATGAAATTTAGATAAACATGATTATTTATTTAATTATTAAAACAGTCTTTTTGCGTAGAGTTGGTTTATTCTTCCATGTTTTCAATTACGTGCCACCTTTTCATTATATTTTTCATCTTATTCCATCCTTTCATATTAGTTTCGATTTTTCCACAAGCCAATTATCTTCAAAATTCTATTTGATTTTTTTTTTTTTTTTGATTATCGTATTTTACTCCTTAGTATACAACCCAATCATTTTATTCTCGCCTTTACAGTGGATATAATGTCCTTTTTTTGAAAGAATTTTTAAATTTTGTCATTTTTCTAAATAGAAATATTTTTTTCAGTACTTTATTCTGAAATATTATCGTTTATTGATATAAATTTAAATACCAAAATTGTTCTATGTTTCTTTATAAAATAACATTGAACATCAATAATCCATTCTATGGAAAATGAAATGAATTATAATAAAAAAAATGTAATTTTTCAAACAGTTTATAAATAAATAATATCTAAAATATATTTCTTAAATATCAAACAAATTTGTGTTTAATTTTATATCACGTAAATACATTTTTCGAATATTTTCTTTTTACCTTGACATTTGAATTTAATTGAATGTTGATATTACAAAAAAAAATATAGAAATTATACGTAGAGGAAAAAAACGAAACAAATCGATAGTGGAATAAATATATATATGTATCATAAACTTTGCAAAATATCCAGACCTTCAATCAAATATAAATAGAAGAAAACTGAAACGATTATAATAAAATATGACAAGTCAGGCAGTACACGTAAAACTGTGATTACAGAATACAATTTTTATACCAAATTAGTGGAACGAAACTTTTTTATGACATCATTTAAGTAGATATGAGGTTTGGTGTATTGTTCTTATCAGAAAATGACATTATATATATATATATATATATATATATATATATATATATATATATATATATATATAAACTCGTAATGAATAAGAAAAATATATTTATGTGCATTTCGTAAAAAGAAGAAAGAATAATAACGTCGACACAAACAAATTATACACACACAGACAGATACACAGACATACTTTTATATATATATATTATTTCGAGGAGAAAACAATGTAATACAATCAACATAATAAATTGGAGGCATCGCGAAACTCTTCGTGTGCGTTGTATTTTTTTCCATGCCTGTAGGGCGCGTGGTCGTTCGGTCCTACGCTTTTCAAGTCGGTTACTCGACTTCGTAATTACAACAAAGGCATTCTCGACAACGCACAATCTTCATCATATTCTTTCATTCTTCTCATGAACAATTTTCGTACGCCGTTGCCACGACATGTGAAATAATCGTACGGCCTTGAAACCGGTTCACAACAATGCAATGTCGTTATTATTATTATTACTATTCTTGTACAGACCACCAGCATAACACACTTGAAATATTTCCTAGCCGCTCGTTCGAAGTACAGGCCTGACGATAAGACACTAATTACGAAAGTCATTATTTTGGACGGATGGTACATACAAGGACACGTGACGTCGTCGTCGTCGTTCACCACACAGGTATTTAGTTCAATCGGTAGTATTGTGTTTCGAACGACGTAAGATTTTTTTGTTGTTGTTGTTGCACGTCCAGTTATTAATTTCTGTAGTAAACGCGATGTGTTTGGAAAGTAAACAATCCGTTTCGTGTAACAGATACGCGGTTCATACACGAAATTCAACTATTTGCTTAAGAAAAATTAGCGGAAAGGAGGACGAGAGGGGGTCTCGATAAAAAAAGTGAATTTTAATTATATTTTTCCGTTTCGTAGATTTTATACATGACACATTTCATAAAATCGACTTTTTGCTTCAAGCTACATTCCTTCGTATCGTTATAAGTTTATTAGCGAAAAGAATTGAAATCATTGACAAAAAATGTCCTACAAAGTGATTTTTTTCATTTAAATACTAATTTAGCAAGAATGAATTTCCTTTGTAATGAATTTCATAATCGATTTTTTAATTGAATTGTATTTTTTTATTATAAAATGATTTAATTAATTTTTTATCTTTTAAATGCAGTTGTATTACGTTTATATTTCTCTCTCTCTTTCTTCCCCTCCACTCCTCTCTCTAAATAAATAAATAAAGAACGTAATTTTTATTATAATTTAGTTGATTAAAAATAGAAATCCAATGTATTATATTTTATTTAGTTTTGGAAATATATTGTTTAAATATTTTCTACAAAATCACAAATTTCAATTACCTCTTGAAAAATCTAATTATATTTGATGATATTTTATCAAAAAAATAATACTTGAAATAAAATAAGTACTGCACTTGAACATAATATATTTTTCCAATATTTTAAAACCAATAAAGACAATGATTATTTTCTATAAATAAAAAAATATTATCTTTTATATTTTATCACTGACGTATTTTTAATATAAATAAATGATTTTTATATCACGGTACTTTTTTTTATTTAAATAAACATTATAACACTAACAATTATTTTTTTTTTTGTAAATAGAAAAACGTATTGTCCTTTTTTCTAATAAAAATATCAACGACTTTATTTAACTCTCGAGATAATGAGCGTAGGATAAATTTTATATCCGTGAGTATATAAACGAGTGAATAAACTGCACATTGAAAAAAATCTACAACGACCTGCACGAAAGACGTAACTCTTCCATAAATTCTTCATTTATTTGTAACGCGGCGGAAATAAATTTTTCAACAGAGTATAAGACGAGATGATCTATTAAAATGTTGAAACGAGTCGTCGGCGTGCAGAGCACTGTTTCCCTAATCATCTTCGTCTGTGTTGTATTTTTAACGAACACAGAATCCAACCGATTCGAGCGAGTGATCTATATTCGATCTTAGCGAGCATCAAAAAATAATTAGCGTTGTCTTGCAAGTATGTAAACATTGTTCGTTACATTTTTCTCTATAAACCGTCTTGATGTGTTTTTAAACTGACGCCGATGTTAATTTTTCACTCTCGTAAGTTTATTTGTTAGTTATTTCCGTGTTTGATGTTCGCTCTAACATTTTTTTTCCTTTTGTTCGATTCTTCTTGTTTTGTATTCGAACTGTACGAGATAATGGAAGTTTATTTAAATATTTGTACATGAAGTAGTTAGTTATGGCGTACTGTAAAATATGTTTTCTTTACGACTCATTAACCGCAGTTTTTTTTCAACACGATTCGATCTCAATGTTTTGTTACTGATGAGATTGATTTATATCCTAGAAACGTTTCATATACAAACGGATTTAAAGTTAATTACTACAATACGTACACAGTAATGTGAGTTATAGTTTTTTTTACAACTATAAAAAATATTTTATTACTATAACACGAGTAAAATTGGACTTGCATAATATTTTTCCATTTATCAAACAGCCATTTTTAATTCGTTTTATATTACATACATACGTATAAATGTAGAAAAAAATCTTAAATAGAATTTAATGTTCAATCGTTGTTTAAATTTATTAAAAATATTAACATTCGATTATTGATTCAATTAATATTTATTAAATAAATTACAAAATTCAGTTTCGATGTAATTAATAATTATAATAAAAAAATAATAGGAAAAATCTATTATTCAATTTATAAAATTCTAATATATCATTTTTTCATATTTTTGTCTTAAGGGGGTATTCTAGTCTAGAATTTCGAAAAAATCGATTTTTTTACATATTTTCAAAGTTTAGACCTTTAAGAATATGTCCTTAAGAGGATTTTTCGAAATTCGAATTATTTTCGGAGTTATAGCTATTTTTGTGACGCGCCAACCAATCCGGTCTGGCCGGAACGAATCAACTTTAAACGCGTTTTTCTCGAAACTACTTTTTTCGATATGGTTGACATGATATCTCAAGTTCTAATGGACCGATTTACTTAAAATTTGGTACAGAGCTTCTCAATATAATAGTGATTGCCTCCGCCTAGGATTTTTTAAAAATTTTGTTTTTTGCTATTTTTAAAAAATTCCGAAAGTTGAAAAAATAGGGCAAAAAATGATTGTTTTTTCACACTGTCGTCATTTTGCGAATTTTTTTTTTGAAAATTATCGTTGGGATGATAATTCATCTCTTATCTACAGCTATCTCTTAGGTGTTATTTTAATATATTTTTCACCAACTTTATTTACTCTTATTACCTTGGATTTATTATTATTTACTTCCATAATCCATCTTTTTATTTTCTCTGTATATTCGTCCATATCTCTTAAAATTAATTAAAATGATTTTCAAAGGAGCACTTCTCAAATTATTATTTTAAATAAATTTATTGATAATATTTTTAAAAATCATCCAACATCTATTTTCTCATATTTTACTCAATTCTCAATATGAAATTATCGATTCGTTTCAATTTAACTCGTGTTCTAGATTTTAAGCGAATTGGTTCATTGTGTTTATATTCTTATCTATCTTTAACTAGGTTGAAGTTTATACCACAGATGACATTTCCATTCGAAATCTATCAATAAAGTATATTAATTAATTTCCTTGAAATGGAATCAGTATCGATTTTATTTGGTATCTCGATATATTGGAATTTTTTCGTACGTATTTGTCATCGATTCTATTTTTAATAACAATTTCACTTACTGTAATCGTTAGAAAAAAATCTACAGATAAAATCCACACACCGTACTGTTGTTGATTTAAAGCTGCACGAGTGTGGCTTATAAGAATTCCATACGTTATTAATTACAGATGTAAACGCTGCAGTAAAGTCACGCCGTTCCGTTAATATGAAATCTATAATAAATAACGTCGGTCTGCGTAACAGGAGATCCACATTAAACGTTATTTACGCGCACTGGCGTACATATCGGTATTACATCAAACTTTATTTCACACATTATATTGTTAATTATTACGTACCGGCTAACGATTTTAATACCTGTTTCAGACATGACAAGTTCTATACTCTGTAACACCGAACTGATCTCGCGTTAAACCATTATCTTCGCCCTTATTCCGCATGGCAAACATCTGAACCCTTTGATGTTGCAAATTTGTTTCATGTTGCTAAAAAGCATCGTACGTTACTCGGAAAAAGCGTAACGTGGATTATACGAGACGTGGAAAAAATCGGACGTAGTGTTAGGAACGGCGAGGTCTTGACGTTGCTTCGAATCGACGACAGTCGTCGGTTTGAATCCGATTACTGACCCGTTGAGATTTTTCTGTTTGTTTGTGTTTTTATTTATTTTCCGGAAATCGGATTGGTGGTTCTTTTAAAACGACTGAATTATCGAATTATTTATTTACAATTTTTTTTTTCAACTGACAACTCTTAAAATACATTTCACTCTTCTCTCTATATATAAATTTACTAAATATTTTCGTTAAATTACAAATAGCAATATATCACGAATGTACTATTGTTGATTTGTAGACGTAATTCCATTTATATTTTGAGTTTTTTCATCTATCCTATATTTTTTGGTTCTTACATAACAGTTAGTTCTGAAGAAAAAAATCGTAAAAATATATATAATTATGTTTTCAATTTCTCTATCAAAAGGTCAATTAAAGTGTACAATAAATAATTATTGAACATTTTTATAATACCTTGTGGTATTGAATGATAATTAATTTGTGTGCGAAATCAAATGTTGGAACGAATGATTCATTTGTATGAAAGTGAATTTAGTTCAAATAGAAATTATAAAAACATCATATGACTTTGGCCACGGTTCCATAATAAACTTATATATAAATAAATATCTGTTATGAATGTATGACACTTCATTAGTTGAATCACGTTGTGTATATATATTTTTTGTACAAAAAAAAAGAAATTAATTTCAATGAACACACGATAAGTACAATACATTATTTACAAACGAAAACAATTCCAAACATCTCTTTGTTCCGGACGTAGTTTCATATATATTTAAACAAATAACATACTCATGGAATTATAAAACAATGAGTGATAAACATTTCATACACTCACATGAATTATCATTGAAATGGAATACGTATAAAAATTTTATATTTATATAAATGTATATGATTCACGGTCAAAGAATTCAGGTGTCACGTCGAATGAAACGTTGTGAATATGTATGTTGTTTTTTCGTCTCTTTATTATTAAATAATTTTTTAAATGATGCTCAACAGCTATGACAGCAATTATCGTATTACGCAGATGTGTTCTTTTACAATATATATATAAATGACGTGTATTTAATAAAGTAATATTCACTCATCGATATCGAGTTCTGCGTAAATTTCAATACAAAATCAATTTACGGATAGTGGACGAACTTTATAATGGATGTATTCCACTGACCTACGTGTCGACTTCATTAAATCTATCTTTGTGTATTTAATATAAACATCGATTCTGTAGGAGCAGGTAAAATGGAACAGGTACTTTGACTCAGTAATTATGTAAAATAGTATTAAAGTTACATTTAACTACATATTTAACAAGTAATTAATCAAGATGTATTTTCTCTTATTGCCATTGTAAACTTGTTCCATTATTATTCTGTATTTTGAATTTTTTCTTGTTTCATTTAGTCGATATAATTTCTCTCATTGCATATAATTTTCTTTAAATGGGACGTGTTTTCTAAGATGATTTTTTTATAATTATAATTAAATAATTTTTAAATTTATGATTTTTTAAATAATCAATTCGTAACTATTTACTTTTTTATGTTCAAGAATTCATTTCATTTTTGTGTGATTATAAAATATGAACAATGTTGAAGCTAGCAATACTTTTCGATTAGAATAGAGAGTTGTACTCGTAAATTCGTAGCTACTGTTTTAATTAATTAACTAAAAAAAATACACATTTACATGACAATAGTTCGACGTGTGTGCAAGTGACAAAAATAACGAAACGACTTTTTTACACGTGTACTACGACAGCAGTGCATTAGTAGTAATAATAATAATACGAATCGTTCGGGCGTGCGTGCGTTCGAAAAAGCACACCCACTCCGTCGAAAAGCTGCGACCACGTAATCATCATTTGCAGAAAAACGTAATCACGCACGTAACAGTATTGTTGGTAATTAATCAATACGTTTTGAATACATATTGTTACTTGGCGTTATTAAACATGTCTATGGTACAGCGTTCGCTTTCATCGGGACATAATTTCGTTAATGATGTGAATAATGGGTCAATTCTGATAAAAAACAGTTCTGTTTTCGTGTGTGCGTGCTTATAAGCCTCTGTGTGTGTACATACATGTGCGAGCTTGCGAAAGAACCGACGTCGATGTTGTTTATACGACACATGATGTATTTTCTTGTAACAGATAGTGGAGGAGGGTCGATCGTTGCTGCAGACGATGTCTCTTGTGTAGGTGGTTATAATATATTAAATACGACGATGGGGTAAGGGACTGATAAAGATCGATAGTTTGTCAGAGTGGTTCTTTCTCTATATTATTTCGCAGATAATAACACACTTGACCGTAAATAGAACCGTTATGTTTTCAATTACTTTCCTCGATATCCCCAATTATTATCAATTAGTTCATTGAGTTGTTTCGACGATGAAAACGTCTTATTTTCAATTAAATGAAACAAATCTTCATCGTAATTAAGCTTCGTTTCGATGAAGAAGAACTCTCCAGAGAATGATCGTTCCTGATATTCTTTTTATTTCATATTTTTCGTTTTTATCTTCGAGCACAGATTTTTTTCCTTTGAAAAATAATAACAAAACTTTTTATACAAAACGTTCCAGTTTCCAACTATGATCACAGATCAATAGTTTCAGTTAGTTTGATATCGTAGTTCTGTGTCAACACTTGTCCGCATCTGCACCGATCGTTTTCTTTATGTAAAGCGATTTCCGGTCAGATTACTTAAAGAGGATTTGTTCGTACGACCCATTGGATATTCTTGAGACTGTTGTTGACGTCGAATGGCCATTTCTAAAACGACCTGCATCTCCGTTGCAACGTCTCGTAATCTTTCACTGTTTGCGTAAGCGTTAAGACGATTATCCATTAGAGCGAGGGAGGACAGTGGACGAATACGTACGATGTTAAATGTAAACGGTGAATGGAAACACGGAGAACGCCATCTTGGCCATTCGGTTTAATCCTTTTATTGATAAACGTGAATTTTTGTCATCTTGCGAGTAAATATTTTTATACATAAATCTCTAATTATATTATATATGTATATATATTTATGTGTGTGTGTATAAACGACCAGCATGCATGAAAGAACGACATCATGCATTACAATTACAAAAGCGTATCACAGGATACTCGTTTTACGAAATTTTCGTGCAGAGCAGCACATTCTTTCTCTTCCATCACCCATATGATATCAAAACATAATCGCTTATGTAAAGCCCTGATTCCACATCTGTGTTGTGTAGGTTTTACACAGTTAGCATTAAATACCCACAGTAAACATTTTATATCAAGCGTAGATATATCGCATGTGCTTTAACACACTGGCACATTAAATCATTCCTGTTTCTCATTTGATAATGCGTTATTGATAATGAACCGCCGAAAAAACACAACAGTCAATAGAAAAATTATAAATGCCCGTATATACTGTACGTACTGGCACGTTTTTTTTTTGCGCGCAAATACCAGAAAAAAATTAATACAGACAAAACGCCCGTCAATTTTGTCAGTTGACTTTTTCATGGTTTGTTTGTTCGCGTGTGGGGTTTGCTGTCATAACACGCGTATCGAAAAAAATATTACAGGTTTTATTGATTTTCAGTTAATTATATACTGACAATGTACTATTTTCGAACTGTATCAACGATTTATACGAAAATTAATAGCAGTATTCGATTTGGGATTCTGCGAAACAATTTTATAGTCGATGGGGATATTTGTTATTATACACTTTGATAGTTTTGATGGAATGAGATGTGGATAAATAAATATACACTAGTTGGCAATAAATAACATACAATAGTTTCATTCTGAACACTAAAACATGTTTATTGAATTGATTGATCAATAAAAATATCTAATAAATAAATTAAAAAAAAGTTTCGTTAATACAAATAGATTAAATGTTGTATCTTAGACAGTTTGAATTTAAAAAAATATATACATCCATGTATATGCGTTCAAATCTCACTGTTTTCAATCGATGAACAAAAATCGTATGTATATATAAAGAATTTTAATTGAGATATTGACTTTTTTTAGAATTGTAGATTGTCTAAAGTAGTTTAGAGAATTATGTGTTTAAAATACAGGCCTGTTTTATATTAGAGAATAATTGAATTCGAATGAAAAAATAGTAATGTGTCGAAATATATATTATTTTTTTTTAAAAAAAACATGTTATTTCATGTATTTATATAAAAAATAACTCTGTTTAAAATATTAGTATTGTTTTAAAATACAATATTTAAATTTGAAAAAATCGTGCATCCATAAAAATGATTGTGTGTTAAAAAATATGATTTTATTTCTAAAATTATATAGAGGATTGTATGTTGAAGATACAAGCTTATTTTGTATCAAAGAATAACTAAAAAAAATTCGTGTGTTTAAATCCAAGTTTGTTTTCTATCGTAGTTTTTGTAATTCTTTAGTTGATGTACATTTCTAATTCGATTTTTTCCATTAAACTTTTAGTTAGATCGATGTAACAAATAAAAATAAGTTACGAATACTTTGAAATTTATTCACGAGAACTGAAATCAGCAAATCACGTCAAATCAATATAAGAACAAAAATAAATAACTAAAACGAATAAAGAAACGCGAACGCTTGATTTATAACTGTTCTTTCGACCATAAAATACAGATTTACATGCGTTTACTTCTTAGACGAAATCCGAAGAGATAAACTAAAACTAACTAAATAGAAATGTATATATATATATATATATATATATATATATATATATATATATATTTGTGTGTGTGTGTAGAATGTTTGGAGAAAAACGGCCAAGTTAAATTACTCCGCAGTCAGTCGGAAACAAACAGGGTTATATGTTCCGAGATAAAATATTCAATATAACTTCTGTATAACACCTCTGTATGCTTTAGAGAGTTATTTATAACATCATATAAGTTATACACCTATTCGTCTGCTACTTCTGGTCGGAGTGGTATTTTAAAAATACTCCATATGACCGATATACATACATTCTGTTACGGATGCAGCATACGAATGAGCATCGTTCCGTATGCACATTCTGCACAAACGGCACGAGTAATGGACGCATAATGTAATTCGTTCGTTGAAATATTGATACGACAATACGATATTTTCGCATCGGCGGCCGGATTTTTTACGCGGTCTGTCTGTCAGTCCGACTATCTGTTTGGCGGACGACGTTCGGATTTATTATCCACCGACTGTGGAAAATCCGCGACGAGAACGATTCGTTCGCGTATTTTGAGAACGTATATTTATTTGATTTTTTTTTTAAAAAAATTAACTATCATAATGCTAACGATTTTATCAGGGAATTTTTGTTATATATTTTTTTTCAATGTTTATAGTAATTTTGAAAAATAATGTTTATAGTAGATTTATTATCATAAATAAATTTGTTCAATATTCAAAGACATCTTGGAAAATAAATATCTACTATATCAAATAACTAAATATTTTTATTATCAAAAAACTTTTATTGCTGACGATGTTATCATTGTTGAGTATGAGAACAAAAATCTAAATCATTTTTTATGCTGTGAAGGGTATAACAAACACTTAATTGTCTTTATAAAGTATTATAATACACTGTTGTTTATTATCGTCTGTGAAACGGATACAAACTAGCAGAATTTCATTGTCCATTTATCAAAAAGTAAACGGTTGATATTATTTAATGTGAAGTCATGCTTAGTAAATGAGTGCATTTAATCAAGTATAAAAGACAGAAATGATTATATAATAGAAACAATACGTATTTAATTTCATATAAATACATGTTCGAATATGAACCCTTATCGGTCGTTTGTCACCTCTGACGTGACATTACAATTTTGCTCTATCAGTCGTATGTCACGTACGAGGTGACAAGATTGAACAAGTAACAACGTCCTCATTGTTGAATGTTTTTAAAGTTTAATTCTTACTCTACTTAGCAGACAACACGTTCTGTCATATTTCAGTAATTATTTTACTTATATTATAATATTTTATTCCTCCAAAAATGAATAAAGAAAACTATAGCAATATGGAAAATAACAGTGATAGTTATAGTGAAATATATGAGAATTTTAAACATTCGACAAGTGATTTTAATTTTTGTGATGAAGTTACATATCGTAGAGAAGCATAATGACTGGATTGTATGTTCCAATCGGAAGTTACCTGGAGGTAGAAAGACGACTATGTACTGCGAAACTTGTAACAGAAAATCATTCCTTCATATAGGAAAATGTTTCAAAAAATACCACACGTTGAAAAAATATAAATAACATTTAAGCTTGAAGATTACTCGTTTAATAAAATGTAAATATAAATATTTTTATGCATAAAACTATCTTTTGATATCAAATAACCTCAGTTACTATTCTCTTACAATAAGCACTCAAATATATCTCCGACCTACCAGAAAGTTAAGTACAAAATGCTAACGTCCGATAAGGGTTAACATATTTTTTTAAAAAAATAAAATTCCGTAATGTGTGAAGTATTAATTCATGTATAAATACGAAATTAATTACATTAATAAATTATCATTTAGTAATTTGAATTTATTGATTTTACAAAAATCAATATCAATTTATTTTTTAAAAATATACCAGAATCTTTTTAAAAATCGTTCTTTCCACACGAATGTTTTTTGCGAATTCAAATAAAAATTCAACTTGTATTTTTTCCTCTAATATTAAATAGTAAAAAATATAGTTCTTTATAAAAAGATCTCACGTTTCGACTGATTGAAAAAAAAACATATAATTTTCAACATCATTGGTTATAATTTACTTGAAAAAATGAATATATATATATATATATATATATATATATATATATATATATTATTTACATGACCTGAAATTAAGCTAATGGAAAACGCAATTAAATTCACGTTCGTGTTGGTGAAACTGTGATAAGTTTCTCTTATACTTCGCTTTAGATGTATCATTAAAATAAATTTGTTCAATTAACTTTAATTTGTTTATTGATTACAGTTGAATTATATGTTCTTGTGTTTCGTTTTAACGCTGAAAAGTCTCGACGGTGTCGTGAAAATCGTCGAAATGGTATCGAATTGTAAAAGCTGTAAATTAGACAGAGAATGAGTTATAATTGTCTCGTTTTAAAATTTGAATTTTTATTAAATCAAATTATTTACAAATACGCGAATAAATTTTTTGTTATAAAATATCAAACGTATTTTTTTTTGCAAATGGTGATACGAGTGTATGGTTTATATTTCTGTGTAATATAATTTCATTTGATATAAAATTTCTAATCTTTAAGAAATGTGCGAAAATAATTTCTCATCTACATATTTTTAATTAAACATTTGCATGCTTAATAAAACATGAATTATTATAGGCTTGTAATTTTCTCTCAAACAACTTGTCTGTACAAACGAAAGGTCATACTACGTTCTTGGGAGATGAGTGAATAAAAAAAAATAACCGTCCTTATATTCTGTGCAGTACATAGTACGTATGTTTGAACAATATTCGAATTCGAAACGTTGTTCGTGCGTCTGAACGAAGCAGCTTTGTCAAACATAATAATGTGAAGAGTGTATAGTTAACTGTAAATCTTACAGTTCATTATTTTACCTAGAGCAAATTAAGAACTGTCAAATTTGAACAGCAGTTGCGTTCGTTGCGCGATTCTCGCGAGACAGATAAGAGACGTACAGATATGAGACAGACGGTGGATTTGAAACGGAATTCGAGTGGATTTTGGCAGTTATTGCCGTTACTGGCACTACTTGACATGTGAAAAATTGTGACATTTCGAACGGTGGATGATTGTTTGGTGAATAATCGGTCCCGTTAATTACAAAAGACTTTAATAAATTAAATATATATATATATATATATATATATATATATATATATATATATGTTTAAAGAAAACCAGGCATTTTCTAAACATTAACAAAAACAGCTAAAAGGTTGCGAAGTCGATTCTTAATTATTCATTTTCAGAAAAAGCTCTTTACAGCTAGCTTGTACGCTTTTATAACATTAATTTTTTATTTACTGTAAATAGATTTTTCTGGCACTAGAAATTTCACGGCATTGTCTTTTAAACAATCATCTAGGTAAATATTGTTGATTCGGATAATTTAAAATAAAATAATTAAAAAATGTTCAAGGTATTAGTAGTTGTTTAATTGAACGATTAAATTGCATAGAATTTTACTGCAAGAATTTCTGTTAATTCAAAATTGTTTCATTACATTTGCTATTGTTCCAATAATTTTCTGTTACAAACTCCAAGGTAAAATAGTACATAGATAATTCATAAAGATTTTTATTCAAGAGGTATGTGAATGTCTTTATAAAATGTAAAAAGTGTAAATGTATATTTACATGTTAATGGCTGAGGTCACTTTCGAAATAACATCCCTGAATGGTGATATATTTCGTCTAATGATGATGGCACTGTCTGAAATATTACTAGTTCTCCTTTTAAGAAACATCGTTTGTAACCACAGTCACGTTTTTATGAATTTCTGAAAACATACGAGCTTTAAAACAGTGTTTGACGTTTTTAATATTTTTTACGAAAAATATTTTATTCGATCTAGTATTTTTCCTCTTTATTTTTATTTTTTTTAAAAAAAACTATCCAAAAAATCGAATTTAAAACAATTTTGGTGATATCTGAAAATGTATATTTCATATTTTTATGAAATATATTTTATTTGTAAAAGCTAACCTGTTTTTCTTAATTAATTTTTTATTAAAAATTCTATTATAAATAGAAATAACACAAGTATTTGATTTCGAACTTAAATATTATTTTCTTCAGTTCATATTTAATTAAAATTAGTTTCGAGTGTTTTTTTTTTAAAGAATTATTTTTATTTGATTTTATAAGCAAACGTGTCTGTTATTTCTATTTTATTTATTACCAAGAGAACGAATGTTTTTTTTTTATTATCAAAATTAAGAGAGGTAGATAAAATATCGAAACACATTTTTATTAATCGAATGCGTGATATCGAGCTGTAAAGCTTTCTATAGGAACTTGATTGTCACATTTCGTGATAACATTTTTATAAAAAAACGTGTTCAGTTAAGAGACGAAAAATTCATTTTATTACCGACTGGTTTCAATTTTCTCTTTACAAAGTACATTTCTCGTATTATTCGAACATTTGAGACGTTATTACGTCGCAATTGTTTCAAGAATATCATCCACATCCACATGATTCATTGTTCGCTATCTTTCCATGCCATTAACGATTTTATTGTTCATTAACGATCAGTGTACACGAATATATAAAAAAAAAACGTATGCTCACGCGAAATACATATATTTTTTTACGAGTCATATAACCATATTTCACGTTGCACCGCCATCCATCCGCGTTCTGCATCGCGGATCCGCCGTGCACATCCCGTCCGTGACATCGTAACGTCAACCGGAAAGAAGTCAATAAATGTGCAATATAATGTTTTAATATCACTTACGTGAGTGTGTCTGAACGACGAGCGACGTCTTGGGGCGAAGGGGGACGACGACAACGTCGTTATGACTGCTTTATGGACAAACATTTGAATTTTTGATGAGCCCGGTGCGGGTAGCTAGCTCGCAAACAATGCCGTCTTTATGTCACATAAGTGACTCGTAAATGTGGACGTTATGTGTGTAAAGTTTTCGGTGAAGATGTTGCGAGTTGAATTAATCACGGCTTCATTGACTTGGAATGCTCCGACTTACTGTTAACAACGAAACGTACCTTTGTTTGAGATGTTGGATCCCCGAGCTAGGTGCACGTTTTCGGAAAACAGATGTAATTTAAACAGAATTTATATAAATATGTTTCTCTCTCTCTCTCTCTCTCTCTCTCTCTCTCTATATATATATATATATATATATATATATATATATATATATATATATACAGGTGTATACAAATACAAAATATTTTGATTAAAACTTAGTTAAATGTGAACTTTTTTAATATCTTTTCTTTACAATTTCCTTATAAAAACTCTAAACTTTGATTTGAGTATCTTCTAGGTTTTTTTTTGTAATTTTGTATATTTATTTCAATTCCTAGATTTTGATCTTTTAATTATTGATAAAAAAATCTACAATATTTTTTATTTAACTGCAGTAATTTAAAATTTGTCAAGTGTCAAAAAATTTATAAAATATATAAAAAATACTTTTCAGCTTATATCGAGTCTTAATTTCAAATAACAGTTCTAAAATGATTTCATTTTAATATATTTTCCATTATATATATATACTGTATATAAAGAAACTGTCTATTTGTACATTCGAATGAATCAAATCGAGAATAAAGAAACGAGTACAGGAAAAATGACATACGGTTTAATATTAAATGAAATAATGGACAATTCTAACAACAAATAATTTATAGCAGTCGTAAATGTCCAAAAACAAGACCGATGTCAACATAATAGCCGGGCGCGTAAAGGTCAACGGTCCTACTAGTTTATGTTGCGGTGTCCGTGGGTTCGAACACCAACTACGGACGTCGTGGAGTTGCGGTCGATCCTAAATCAATGAAATATAACGCACAGAAAACGACACGATTGTGTCACGTCGCTCTTTCGAACAGATTAAAAAAGTGCAGGGTGTCTTCTAGTCTATTCTCATTTTTTTATAAAACCCTTTTATATATATATATATATATATAAGGGGTTTAAAACATTTTCTATGAGAGAGAAAGAGAGAGAGAGTTCATTAGTTGTTTGGCATTCTTTGAAGTTGAAACGTTGAGAATGAGATATTAAATATCTGAATATTTTTGTAAATAGATCAAAGGCATTTTCTTGTGTTGTTCGTTATATAATCTCTTGAAATCAGATATAACAACATTCAGTTTCATTAATTACTGGAATTGTCTCTTAGTAATTAAATAAATTTAATATCATTTTAAATAAGAGCGACACGTCAATTTTTAAACTGATTTTTTTGATTATTTTCATAAAAAAATATATCAGGTATACCCAATTATTTTATTTTAAATAATTATTGTATCAAAAAGGAATAAATGGACAAATATGAAAAAATGTTATATATATATATATATATATATATATATTAAAATGATTTTTTTTTTGGAAATCTTGTTTTTAAAAAATTAAATCACAAAACTAACGCATGCAGATATTCAATTCATCTAGAACAGACCTCACAAATTGTTAAAAATTTTCGAATACCATCACAAGTAATAAATAAGTCAATTCATGTCATCAAAAAAGGTCACAAATCTATGAAAAAGAACATGTTGCAAAGACAATAAATAACTGAAAACACTTCATGCTTGCAGACCAGATGACGAAAAGAAAGATACAACCCCCAGTTGTAGATGGATTGAATAAGGACACAAAACACAAATTAGTATATGTATATATGAAAAAAGTTAGTCTAGATTTTAACAGAAAGGCTCTGACGATGATGGCGTGGCCATCGAAATGCATCAGCCGATATAATTATAAATAATAAGTGACAATAAGTGATTATTGAACACTTTAAATTATTGTGGTGTTGAGGTTAAAATTCATTTGTGTAAAAATACAAACATATAATTTTACTGATAGACTGCAAAATTTATTAACACATTTTAAGATTTTTATTGTAGAAAATAATTCTATTTTAGTTGAAATATAAATTTGTGAAGTTGTTTCGAATTTTTTTGTTGAAAAATTAGTTTTATGGACGAAATAAAGGAACTGAATAATTTATTATGAAATAAAATGACAAAATTTTATATATATATATATATATATATAAAATGTAGAAACATTACGACAAGAAACTTCTGTTCTTTTTTACGTACTTGTTGAACACAACTGCTGAAATTATAACGTAAGAAAGTAATTTTCAAGATAAACAAGTAAAGTGGAGGAAAAAACACACACACAGCTCAGAACTACTCAAACAGTTGTGAAATATTAAACGCGGGCGAACTTTTTCCACTCGTCGAAAATTACTCGAATCAATTTCAGTTCGTTCTCTCATACTGTGTGTGTATAAAAAAAAAATACGGACATTATTATAATGTCGTATCGTATATATAAATCACGTGCGGATGTTATACATATTAATCTGATATTTTTGCACGTACGTGGTAATGGCTGATAGTGTGGATGTATCTGACTTACACGGTTGGGAAAATGGGCTTGGCGAGGAAGTCGACGATTTTGAGATAATGTTGTGGATGAAATGTGTATTAAATGCTTTAGTATCGATACGAGGTTCACGATTTCATATTTGTTGATATTAAATATGTATCAATAATATTTTATTTAATTTAAAAGTATTTTTTAAACAAAATTTCTATTCAAAGCATTAAACTGGCTTATAGTCATTTTAAAAGCAATAACTTTTTTTGAATAGGTTTCATATTTAAGTTTTTGAATTGTCGAAATTATTATAAATTTTTATTATCATTTGAAAAACGTTGAATGGAAACTTCGTACGCTCAACAGAAAAATATTCATGTAACAACATTTTTTTTATGAGATTAAAAAATGTTTAGTTTGAATCTTCTACGATTCTGTAACATTTGTGTGTCTATCGTACGATAATCGAGTGCCGAAAAAAAGCCATCCGACTACTACAATGCAAAGACAACCATCTGAATATACATTCCGGAGATATTTCGAATATATCTCTCATCTCGACATACAGCACTTCACTTATTTTATTTGCTCGGACTGCTCGAGCAGGAAACGTCAACTCTTCGCAAACATGAAACTCCACTATAAAGCGGTTTTATTTTAGAAGTCTACAATGTGACAACACACCGTTTCTCGAGTATCTTTATTAAATTGATGTTAGCATTTTATTGTTCTCGAACGGGAAACAAAAATCGTCCTTTTTTCCATATATACGTTTTTGTAGTGTCCTTGTACATTCCTATATATATATATATATATATATATATATATATATATATATATATATATATATATATAAATTATTCAAATATATAGTTTCACCAACCATGCATGGTATTTTATTTGTACAAGTATCATTATTGTCATGAATAAATGTGGAATGTCTAACGAGAGTCTTTGAGTAGATTTGGATTGTGAAAGAATGGATAAAAGTTCATGCTCGGCTGGTGTTTATAATAATACTTTTTGATAATGTTTATCGCATGATTAAGTACGTCACGTGTAAACATTTAGTACTACCTGTGAAAATAATTACAAGCGATCAGTCGAGTCATTAACCCCGTCAAGTGTTGTAAGATTTGTAATCGTGTGCAATGGACGATTATCGCCGTGATTGATTCCATTGATTCAGTCATTTGCCATCAGTGTTCGAAACTTGTTACATACATTTGTTTGTTAATTAATAATCGGTCGAGAAACTTGACGAATTTCTCAAAAGCTGGTTCGTTTAGTAATGTTTTTATAATTAGATCTCATTAAGATTAAGATAAGGACTTTTCGGTGATTATAAACCTCTACTAAATAATTTCCAAACGATAACCCGATTCCTGAATAAAATATTATACGAAACTCACGATCGGAATATCTGCATAGGCTCGTACGACGCGTGATCATCGAATTAAAAAATAAATAAATTGTTGATATCTCGTTTGTAGTGTTAGGTTTTTATTCGTAATTTATATCGTACGATTAATAAACGTTCTAACGATACACGAAAATCAACGTCGCGAGCAAGGTACGAACGGACGGTCGGAAGGAATCGCTCGACGAGACGAGCGTAAATAATTCGTGAACAGTTTCGGTGCTGACCAGATGAAAATAATCCGCTTTGCGAGGCACGGGGATTATTTGCAGAGACGCGACTAATAAAATATATCGTAAATAATTTTCAGAGATCATCGAATCTGACGTTCGGACGCGTGAAATTGTTTAAATAACACGAACGTTCGTTATGATAACCAATTAAACGATTGTTGAATGTGATCGATGATAAATTACCTAAATACCAATACTAATTAGCGTTTATAAAGAACATTTGTATGGATATATCAGTTGAATATTTTTTAAAAAAAATCCTGTGAATAAAATTGTAGGCATTTTTAAAATGTATTGTGTGTGTTTTTTAAGCAATAAATTACAGATTTCATTCTGTACTTTGATTATTATATAATTTAGAAATAAATCAGTCTTGTATTGTAAAAAGTATACAAAGATTTTTTTAAGAATTGTCTTTAAACAAGGCAAATCATTCGATAACTTTGAATAGTAAAAAAAATTTAAACATATTTTGAAATTTTACATCTCTCTATTTATATATCAATATCTTAAATTTTTTTCGGAATTTTTATTTAAAATTGAACAAGCGCATTTTTGAATCTGTAACCTTTTAAAAAATTCAAGGAAAAAAATCAATTTTTTTTTTAATTCACCAAAATAGAATACATGTTTAACACATTCGCGAACGTGAATGCTATAGCATTCATTTTCATTGTGATGCAGAAGAATGACACGAATGTTATAGCATTCGAACTTTAAAGCCAATTATTATTCATTTGATTTTTTAATTAATTGTATATACCTACTAAAATGTAATATTCCGACTACTCTTACAAAATGTATCTAATCAAATTTCGGATATCACAATTAATTTTAAAAAAAATCGCTTGTCTGTTTTTGCAGCTCACTGAAATTTTTAGTGTTAAAGTAGTAATTAAATTAGCCATTAAATTTAATTCCAAAATATAACAAAGTGTGTCAAAGGAAGTATTTTAAACACTTTTAAATTAGAATGTTAAATATAAACTTTAAATATCACATATTTTTTTTGTAAATACTGGTTTTGATGCATTGGAAATGTTGAAGTAATTTTTATCATTCTTTTTCAAATATTTAAAATGTCAATATTGCAAATATCAATTAGTGTTTGTTTGATGTTCTTATATATATATATATATATATATATATATATATATATATATATATATATATATATTTCATAATGTCATTAAGATAAGAATTTCTTATCAAATTGTACGCAGTAGTATTCGATAAGAAAATAGTATTGTTCAAGTTAACTTTTATACAGAGTTCATTAACACTTGTATATTTCATATTTTCAAACGTTTTAATTCCTGTTATATTTTACGAACTCACATAAAACTATTTTTCATAAATAATAGTCTTTAATTAAGTACAGACTGCATATTTCTTAACACTAAACCTATTGATATTTCATGTATACCTATTTTTACCACAGCGAGTCAAATGACCCGTCTTCAGAAAGTCTTAAGCGAAAACAATATCGAGTACCCTCTTGAGCAGGGTCCTTTCGAACACCTTGCTCAAGCTGGATAGCAGCGAGATGAGAAGGTAGTTCACGGCGAACTTCAACGGTTTGCCAATGTTCGGAATCGCGATTATTTTGCCAAGTTTTCAGTTTCGGGAGAAATGCTTCGTCTGAATGATCGCGTTAGAAATGTTTGTCAAAAGGACAATCTTGTATGCAGTAAGACGTTTCAGTGCAAAAATATTTGTCCAGACGACAATCCTACACGCAGAAGACGTTTCAGTGCAACGTTGTTGTCTTTGTCACCCGTTATTCTTATCTCTTCTAATTTGCAAATGGGCGCTGTGACGTCATCAACGGTCATCATGAAAGGGGAGGGGGGCAGTACTAATTTGCAAATGACCCCCGTGACGTCATCGGCGGCCATCATGAAAAGGGAGGGGCCAGTGCTAATTTGCAAATGGCCGCCGTGACGTCATCAGCGGCCATTATGGAAGGGGAGGGGCCAGCTGGCATGGAAACGCACAATTAATATTTTATATATATATATATATATATTTATATATATATATATATATATATATATATATATATGTATATATATCTGAAACTGAAAACTTGGCAAAATAATCACGATTCCAAAGATTGGCATTTAATACAATTTTGCGGGGAATAAAACAATTTTGTTTAAATAACGGTTCTAATTTGTTTATTTATTTGATTAAAAAATGAATAGAAATAAAAGAACAAAATTCCAATTAATTCTTGAATTTAGAAATAAACAGTATGCAAACCTTATTTATGTTCAGCGCATAATTTGCAAATGATTTGCATCTTGGAAGACACATTTGCCAGAGTTTTGCAGTTTTGCTTCCTTTGCAATATCTTATTTGGATCTTTTTTTTCTCACACATGAAACTGAACGTGAATTTGCTGATGTTTCGTGTACATCTTCTCGTTTTTCCTTTGCACATCTTGAAAATCTTCAGCACGTTCTTCAGCTAATTTGAATAAAAATTGCTGCCTAGAATTTTTTTCCCTGGTTGCTTCTTTATATAACAGCCAAGAGTTTATCCAGCTAGATCAAGAATATTGAAAAAAACCAACAAAGGTCATTTTTGACATTTTGATTTCACTGAGTATTTTTTTGCCATTTGATACGATATTTTTACACCGAATTTAGTACTATTATGGAATCTGATCGTTTCGTGTATACGTTTATCATTTTTTTCAATTTTTATAGATTTATGCATTGAGCTTAATGTTAATAAATAAAATAATTCAATTTCGAACAAACTTAAAACTGTCTGTCGACGTTTCACACTTTTATATTTCTATGCGTGGAACGAACGAAACGTGTAATTTATTTATTTTCAATTACGTCTCCGTAAATCCTCCTGTATTATAAAGTGCTTTCGATGCGTCTTCAGCAACGACACCCGACTCCGTCTCTGTAATATTTCATAGAGAGAACATCGACGCTATTTATTACAATGCAGTAAAAGCGAATGTTTAAAATTCAGTTTGTGCATAGTGCCCCCAACTAGATACAGGGTAGTTATACGCTGTTATTATATGTGTACTTTAGTGTCTACTAAATCTATTATACGACGTCGGTTTAATGGGCGCACAGTTAATGATTTACCACGCATGAGTAGTGAATGCAAGGATATGAGGACGTCCTGGCGCCCATGTTCGTCGTTCCTTGTCACGACGTTCTGACGCAACGTTGACTTTTCGCTGACATTGTTATATATGTGAAAGATTTCTTTACGGATTCTGCGACGTTTTTTTCCCTTCTCCTTTTTGTCGTGGAACTCGACGTTGTCTACTATAAATAAACAGCGAATTTGTACGAAAAACTTTCACTGGAGGAAAGAAGTTGTCTTATATGAAATTGTATAAAATATAAATATGTGTGTACATGTGAATGATTTGCGAATAAATGAGACGTTTTACGAATTTGTCCCAAACATATATATTTTATATATATATATATATATATATATATATATATATATATATATATATATAATTTTATGTATTTGAAATTTCAAGGATTATCAAACAATTTTGATTTAAGAATGGTTGATGTAAATGTATTTTCATTTGAGGATGTTTTTCAAAATTTTTCCTATTGAAAAAATTAGTAACATTTTATATCGTAGTATTTTTTATCGTTGCATACTTTGTAAATAATTGTAAAATTATTTCTACATATTTCAAGTAATATTGTAGTTATCAATTATCAGTTCATATAAAATAATATTCTTTTAAATAAATATTTACTTTATAACGTCATTTCATGTTTCTAATATCACTTTTATTATCTACAATTTCAATTTACATTCAAAATTAAATCCAATATAAATAAAATATTGTGAATGCAACTAAAATAAATCTAATGTAAATGTGAAATATTGAAAAATGTACTATTTGTGTTTTTTGTGTATTTTATTTCTTACTGATCTACTTATATTTACTTTTTTCAGTCATTTTAATTCATATAATTTTCTTTGTTCATTTTTTTCATATACCTACTTTATATATGTATATATTGTAATCATTAATTGTTTGATTGGTTAAAACTAATGGCTCTCCTACGTTCACAGTCTTCATGTCTTTTTTTCGTATTTAAAAATTTTCCACAATATATATATATATATATATATATATATATATATATATATATATATATATTCTTTTTAAATTCCTACTTCAGTGCATTAAAGTGGTGAGAAGGTATAAACGGGATTCTAAGGAGAGGATTGTGATATTCTTCGAATATTTGTAGATTTAACCATGCAAAGAAATTTTAGAAAATATTTCGGTCAAAGTGAAGAGATACTCACCAATATGTAAGTGGGATTATCGCGGTGAATCAAGATCCCAAATCTTACTATATATATATATATATATATATATATATATATATATATATATATATATATACATAGTGGTTAAATAATCTCTTTCCTCTTTCACGTTTGCTTTCGAACATTGTCCATTAGCAACAGCGTGCTGTTTACAATTAAGTATTTATTTTCAGATGTTAGTCATATATAATAAAGTTTAATCATACATGAAAATGATAACTGAATTACTCCGGCTAACTAAAATAGCCGTTGCACCGGTAGTGGTGATGTCGGTAGCCGAGATCTGCGGCACTGTTGCCGCCGCCGTCGACGACGACGACGACGAGGACGAAGGCGGTGGTACTAAATGTATTCCGAGCTTACCTACGCTTTCCCGTACAAGCGGATATGCATTTAACAAAGTTGCTGACCATATATACAAGTGCCTAACCCACAGCATTGTGTGGTAACCGTCTGCAGACAGTTATAATTTAGTTTGCACTATATTCAGTAAGGATTGGTGTTACACCTTTTAGTTGTGAAATATTTTCGTAATATTTCACATTGTCTTAATGAAGATACAGTGCTGTAGCACGAAAATATGTTTATAAAACACACATCTACACGTACCGGGCATACGTAATACGAATTCGAATAATTTACTGGCGATTAAGTATCGTGAACCGTACGTTTTTATCATACGTTCGCGATTATCGAACTCGGCCCTAATCAATAAATAATTATAGAACTTATTCGTTCGTACGCACGAAATACGTGTCGCACGAGTCGAGGTCGGCGTCTATTTAAAGTTCTTTGACGATCGAAATCCATTATTCTTTTCATCAACTACAGTCTCTTTGTCTCGTCTGAAATATTACTTTTTTTCACGTACATCGACTTTTTCCTATTTTAATGGTGTTCGCTTACAAGTCGACCATTTAATTAACTTCACTGAATGGTGGCCACACTCGGTCGCTTTGCTTGTTTCTCTTATATTTGAATAGTTGTTTGTATGAGGCAATGTATTTAATAAAACGTCAAGAATCACAAACGCTACCCGGGCTTGTCTTTGATGTAAATTGGAAAACGTTTAATTCATATACATACACATATCCATATATATATATATATATATATATATATATATAAATTAAAGAATCTATTCAAATTTTCGTTTAGTTTTTATAAATTATATTCTCAAAAAAAACATGGCTTATTTTCATATTTATTTTCATGAAAGGTAATTTATATGTTTAAATCTCTTATTATTTTCCATTTAAAATACAACGTAATTTATATAGGGTTGAAATAAATGTTCGGTCGTTTTTTAAGACAAAATTACAAGTAAAATTATTCTTAAAAATTACAATTTTATTTAGCATATAAATAACATAACATATTGATAAATCTCAAAAATGCATTAATAAATATATAATTCACTGAGCATTAAATTAATTCAAATACGAAACAACACAAAGATTGAAAAAAAATATTTCCAGTAAATTTTAACCTCTGTTGATTTTTTAAAAAAATCTCTAAATTATTTATTACAATAAAAACGTACTTCTTGTACAAATCAACGAAACTAACAGCGTCGCTAATTTCGAATCAAGATTATTTCAGCCTATAGCATAATTTCATACTGAAAAGAAATTATCTCGAATTAAATCTTAACAGAACATAAAAACACACTTGACAGTATCCTCGTGGGATACAGGAACACATCTTCCGGATTAGAATACATAATCAATAATCACGACTGTGCGTGAATTTCAAGACAAAAAAACGTACAAAGAGGTATTCGTTTCGTTTATGAATATTCTTTTAACATGAGTAGTGATTCAGTCAAAGTTATTACCGTAAAATCTCTAATTACATCTTTTTATCCGTGCCATGTTAAAAAGTAAAAACTTATATGCAATGCTAAAACATTTAAATTACATGCTCTCATAATTCTTAAACGTTGTATGTAACAAACGTTTTCACCTAACTGTAAAAACAGTATATATATATATATATATATATATATATATATATATATATATATATATATATAAATGTAGATGGAAGAAGCAGAAAGTACAAGTTACAAAGGCACGTACACAAAACTATGGATGTTGTAGTCGTCTCTACAAAACACTTCACACGTGCCTGTACAATGTATTTTGTAATTTTTATGCCATGCATATTTCAACAGGTATTTGTAATTTATATAGTTTCGAGTGAAACCAAATATCAGAACGTAGATAAAGATCTCAAAATGTTTAACATTGTTGAATTGTAAAAGATCCATGTCTGATATTTGCTTAAAAAAAATCTCATAAGAATTAATTTGGGAGTGCAGTACGTTTATGTGTACAAAAATTACGATAAAAAATAAATATTCTCCCTGTAAAAATGTTACGTGCAGCAGGAATTTACTGAAAGGTATACTGAATCGTTTTCTGTATGTAAACTATTTTTTTTTGTTCGAAGCGTTGCTTGTTTGTAAGATGTAGGATATTTTGCGAGATTAAAAAGGCGATGAGCTTGAAAAGATGATATGGAAACTTGTGTAAAGTATTTGATAAAAGCTCTGTGATAGTTTAAAGCTTATTACAGATTTTATTTTAAAGTTTTTTCGTTAGAAATTTTCTCTCGAGTTCTTTTAAAATACTGTTCGTAATTTATATTTTTTCATCTTTTAATTTTCTCTTTACAATATGATCGAGCATTATTTTTTTATATTAATTCAATAATATACAATTTCATTCCTGGTGACTAATAAGATCTAATATTGTAAAATATTAAATCATTTCATCTAATATTTTAGTCTTGAAACTAAATCACTTTTACAAATTAATCATAAAATCAAACATACTTTTTTACCAAATTGTTCAGTAGTAATTATTCATTTATAATTGACTTGTGTGCATCGATAGAAATGTTATCATGTGTGAATTTCATACACAAAAAATATTGCTATTTAAAAGCACATCAAAAATGAATTAAAAGTGATAAATAAACAATTATTAAATACGTTTATAAATAATTTTTTGCGTTGTTTAAAACAGTGATTCATTTATAAAAATAGTTATTTTTAAATTCGTAATTATTAAATAATTCGAATTTGAGGATTTTTTCATTGTAGCCAAGTTAAACTACAAATCGTTTTTACACAGATGTATGTATTAAAGTTTAATTAGCGATAGTAAAAAAACTAATACAATTTTATTATACGTATATAATTTTATAGATGCTATTAATGACATTCGATGCCTAAATTAATAATTAGATAGTTAAAAAGTTAATATATTTTTATTAATTAGTGATAGTTAATAATTAATATTTTTTGCTATTTATAATATTATATACACAATCCCCCCCCTCTCTCTTTCTTTATCTCTCTATATATATGTGTTAATTTGAATTAAATACTTGATTAAATAATTACATAATTAAAAAGTTAATATACTTTTATGAAAAAAAATTTTTTTTGAATTTATAACAGATATTTGTATGAATATATTCGGATTTAATATATATATTTATCATCAGCATCTTTTTAATAATTGCTGGACGAAAGCTTCTTCCAAAACTTTCCATTTTAACTTATCCAATGTTTTTTCGTTTATTATGAGTCTCTTCTTGGACAGTTATATATATATAATGTATATTGAAAATATGGTACTTAAAAAGTACTTTATACATTTGACTTACATATGTATTCATTAAAATAATAAATAGTGTGGATTTGTAAAATATTTCACATATAGTCTGTTTTATACTGACCTATGTTATTAAATACGGAGATGTCAGAAAAAATAAACTGTAAATAAAAAAAAAATGTTACCATAAGGATATGAAAAAAAGCATGAAATGTGCAGACAAGATGATGTCATGTGTAAATAACTGTAAAACTAACCAAGTTAGCACTCGACTAGAAATACCGACTGATTAAAGCCAATTCAGTCGACAGAATTAATCGGCATTGCGTGAAATTCTAATTTAAAGTTTGATTGACAAAATAATTACAATGTCTAATATTTTTTCTAACACTGATTTTTTTGTTTCAGGTGAGTGTGTTCACTAATCTTCATTTGGTAAGAAAAATCATTCAGTATTGGAAATATATATTTTTTTCGATGGTGGTTATGAAAATATTTTTAAATATACTTGATGATAAACTGTAACGAAATGCTTCAATTCTTATTTAAATCAAAAGACGTGTCAATTTGGTCGAGTCATTCTTTTACATTTCCCTTAAACTTAATACCATCCGATTGACATTTTTACACATTGAAAGCGAATGTCGAATTCAATATTGAAATATTTTCAAAAACGTTTAATATCGATTCGGTGTATAAATTGTTCGGGTTTATTTATATTCCCAAACTATTAAAATATGTATAACAGAATCCATTAAAATTAATGTCAGTAATTATAAGTTGTTGTTCAAATAATATGTACATGTAATAAAATGATAAAATATTAACTGTTGAATTTGTAGAACGTTTTCAAATAGATTGATATCGAGTAGTTAGTTATATTCTAACGATGCACGTTTTATAATACCTCCTTTAAATAAATGTACGTATTGTTTCGAACTATGTCCGTCGACATAAAAGCCTACATACACTCACTGAACATGTATACAAATACATTCCGGACGGCCTAAACTGTTCAACATTGAATTGTTATTTTTAGCTTAATTGCTTGTGGACTGTGTCTTAAATATTTAATACATAAACAACCTCTCTGAATCATTTGAAATTCAAAGGAAAACGTACACTAAACCCCGGAGTCAAAGCAAATTGTGTACATTGCAGATCAAAGACGTTTTTTTCACAATAAGTATTTTTTTATTCGATAATGAGTTCTCCTTTTTAACAAAATCTACGTTTGTTTATGTGTATATATTTTGTGTTACATTTTTTTTATTAATTAACACGATACAAATTTCTCTTTTTCTACAGCTAATTTATATCACTTTTAATTAAAAATTATTTATTTAACGTAATTCATTGTTGGCATTTTTTCAGTTCCTTTTGTACGAAATATATTTGTAGATTTAGAATATAAATATTTGGTTTATAAAAAAATATTTTTGAGAGTGATTAAAATTAAACATTTTTAAAAAGTTCTGCTAATAACTTTGAATGAATTTTGATTTTCGAAATTTGTTAATATTTTGTAATAAACAAAATTCTGTAGTTAATTAAATAATCATTTTTTTTGTTGTAAATTGTTGTACAGATTAATTCAATGACAGATCCAGAGTTTCGTATTCGAATATTTGTTAATTTTTTTTTCTGAATACAGTCAGTATTGTAGTTAATTAAAAAAACATTTTTGTTGTTAATGGCAATACAGAATCACAGCTATTTTTTTAAAAAGAAAACATATTTATTTAATGACTTTGAATCTATAAATTCTTTCTAGTGAGTTTCTTATAAATATTCTTATTGTTTTTATCGGTAAGACCAGTCTATTGTCTTTACGATTTTATATTTACTGTTAATAGAAGATGGGAAACAATACAGCGATTACAAGAACAAAAACAATAAGAACATTTATTTAATATTCATGGCTGAGAGCCAAAGTGACGGAAAAGCCATTTATTGATTTTTAAGGAGAGCCAAAAGAAACACAAAACGGTTTCTCATTATGGTTATGAATACTTTTTAGGTTACAAATGTGATTGTATTTTTTTGATAGAAATGATTTTTTTAATAGATTTTTTTCTATATTTTTTTTGATTCGAATGATGCATAATTTAATTATTTTATATTAAAGTTCAGTAGAGTTAAATTTATAGACTATTCTATAAACTATGCATATTAGTATGTGTTGGGAGATTTGAGAATAGAAACAAAAATCATTTTTTAAGTTCTAAATTTAAATAATTTCACAAATTATATACATGGTCGTATATTTAAAAAAAAAATTGAAAACAAACTCCATTTCATATAAATTTCATATCGAGTTTCTCAAATTATACATAAATATATGGTTTCGTGACTTTCTCTCAATATACGTATTCATATTTTTGTCGAAAAAAATGCATCCGACTGTTTATAAATAAGCCGTCTAATTTTAGAATCCTATCAGAAAAAAGTAGAAAAATCTTTTAAAAACGAACATAGTGAAAGTCAGCGAACGAGCATCCGTTATTATTAACATTTGTCACTGTATCGAACGACGACACACTTCTGAAAATCTGGCAATGTTTTGATTACGCAGCAACGTGCACGTCTCTTTCTTTCTTTCCATTTCTACTTTTTTTTTAGTCGTCGTTAATGTCGATGAAATTTCCGTTCGTTCGAGAACCGGTGTGAATCATTATTACGACGAATCGAACGAAAATAAACACACCATATATATTTTTCTGGTCGACGACGAAACGGTCGACCGCGACGCACACACGTGCGTCCAATGTTCCTGGAGTCGTTGAAGAATTTGTGTACATAATAGAGACAGAAAATGATCAGAAGTGGGTAACATGTACGGGTGTTGTTGTTTCGTCAACGTCTCATTCATCTGCCGCGAAACGTTGTTCAACAACAGCACGTATCAGTTCTTCTGTTCACATAAACTGTTCGGTTTTTTTATCAGTCACTGTTTTTGCCTTTTTTTTTTTTGACCGTTTCGTATGCCTGCCCGTACGACATTTTGATGTATAGTCTGGTTAAAACAGATAAATATAAAATATGCATAAAATTGAAATATTACTCGAGCTGAATATACGATAAAACTTTTTGTTCTGCGATTGAAATGCTCATTACAATTTTAATTAATAATTATTACATGACAGATTGTTATCACTTAGTGTAAATCTGTATTATGAAAGATTGACAACATTGATTACGTTTTAAAATAGTCATAGGATTTTTTTAAGTATTAAATAAATAATATGCCATATTGTATCGGTTTTAATACTGATATTTCCCTTATAAATATCTCATAGGATTTAATTACAAAGAATTTTATATTTTTGTTATTTTAATTATTTTACTTGGATTTTTCTCTCTGTAAATAATTAACTATTATTGTAATATGGTAGTTAGTTTATTTAAGACATAAATGATTTATTTATCTCAAAATTACATGAATTCTTTATGTTGAAGTGAGTGGTTTATTGTGTAAAAAAAATCTTTGTATAATGAATTATAATTTCGAATTATTAAGATTTTTTCTAAATTTACTTTTATAAATTTTTCAGTAGTCTTATTTATTTATAATCTTTCATTACTGATTATCTATCAGTTATAAAATTTATTAAATATCCATAATTGTTTGATTAATTAGGATTGTTTGCTTTGTAAAATTCTTTTTACGAAATTGATATTTCAAAACGAAAACGATTTTTTTCCTGAACGAATACTCTTCGCTCCCTTACTAAATTTACGATAAGAAAAACAACCACACTCATTACTTGGAATACTGAACAGTCGGTAGATTTTCAGTCCCTGTCCGTGGTACTTCGTTAACAGTACAACAGTACGGTGCAAGAGCGGCGACTCTCGGGTCATTACGACATCATTCCATCATTTAATGTAGCGTGAAGATCGGACCGCGTCATCACCCGAGAAAACGTTCTATTTTGATATTTATATTTGCGGGCAACTCCCTTCATTACCGTGCCACATTTTTACCCGTCCGTATGTCCGCGCGAAAACTTTTCCTCGTCGTTTTTTATCTCCGAAACGTATACATCTATATATATGTTCCTTTTCTCGCACCGCAAACTTTTCTTTATAGTTTTTAATATCATTACCGTCATAAATTCGGTCGTTTTTTGCGACGATTGTGCGACGGCATCTTTTTCGAATACGTGCGTCGCAACATTTTTTTTTTATACATAAGTTATATGTGTTGTCGTTGGAACAGACATGTCAAACTTAACTTGACCTTAGGGTCGCTTTGGAAGTTATTTTTTTATATGGGTCGCACATATTCAATACCTGAAATATCACTTCAGTGCCATATAATTTATCAAGATCTCCGTTTTATCTTCGATCCGGAAAAGGACGTATCGTTGTTTTATTTGTTTAGTGGCGGAGTTCGGATTCGGAGATATCACCTGCGACATAAAACGCAATACCGGTCAATAAAGTGTCCATACTCGTACAGGTTTTAAATTCGGTTTCAATCAGAACATATTATACGAATTAAATGATTGAAATGCGTTTTAGAATAACACCATTATTCAATTAATTGATTTATAATGTGAATAATTTAATTTTTCACTCTTCAAACATGTGTTTTAGTTTTCAATTTACACATGAATCGAAACCACAAGATTTTGTAAAAAAATATTAATCATTTTTTTTGTTACAATTTTTTCTATGTATTTTATTATTGCTAATCATTGAAAAATTGAACAATAATGATTACTAATCACGTTTATAATATCTTGTGGTCTTGGAATTAATCAATTATGTACTAAAACCAACTCTTAATCACTAAAATTTTTTTACCCGTGTTTTCAAATCAATAGATGTTTTATTTTCAATTTTAGATCAGTTTTAAAAATGAATATTTGTTGAAAAATACATTAGTCAATATTTTTCTGTTTGTTGATTTTATTATTTGAAAATATTTTTTAAATACTTGTAATAATTTTTGTACCATCTTATTTTTTTAAAATTTTATTGTGTTTCAAAATATTAAAATGTACCTCTCTGTAATATATGTTTTAGGTTATTATCCACAGTAAAAAAATAATGATGATATATTTTATTTTTAAATTTTAATTATGAGAATTTATTATAAAGTTGTAATCAATAATGTGTTGATAATTTTATATATATATATATATATATATATATATATGTATATGTAAATAAATATCTAGTGCATGTCAACAAATGTTATTAGTATAAAAAAATAAATTGATAAGAAATGTTAAAAGGCAGATTTATATACGAATTTATCACTTCGATGATAAAATATTATTTAATAAATTAAACATAGAATAGTAGTAAAGACTTTCATTATTCAATTCGATTTTTTTTTAATAATTCAATAACCAATTTTCTAGATAATATAATAATTGCATGTTCTTTTAAAATAAATTAATTCGATCTCAAGGAACAAAATATTTACATATAGCCTATTTAATTATTTTGTTGTAAATTGCATTCGACATAATTTTTAGTTCATGGAAATTGAATGCATAAATCAAATCTATTTATTTATATTTTAATATAGTAAAAACGTTTTTCAACACAGTTTATTTATCAAATAAATACAAATATAATTCATATTGTGCAAACAATATAAAGAAATACAAAAAGCAAATATTTTATGATCAGATGTATTTTTATTGAGTAGTTAAAAATGTATAATTATTTTTTTTTTAATTTGTTATAGATAAAGATTGATAAAATTTGTTTATATTTTCTTTAATAGTACGTGTTAAAAAAAATACGTAAATATTTATATACAATTGTAGGAATGGAGGCAGGCAGACAGACAGACCATTTGTATATCAAACGAAATTCAAACGTACGACTATTTGAACCAACACCGTACCGGAGCAATATAAATAACAATTTGGAACGTAGCTGTTCGTCTATCGAACATGGTTCTTGGTTTCGTTGTCGACCGAATTCGAATCTCTCTCACTACCTGTTTAATACATACGTTACATTCGATCTCTTTGTAATTCGCATGTCACATTATGTACAAAAATTCCATCCGATCGTCACAATAATAATTATGTACAATTATTGTACGCGTCGTCATAAATTTGCACGATTTGAATAATGGACCCATGAATATTTATCCTGCACAGTACTGATAATAATTAATTTAAAATTATTAATTTATGGTACTAATTATCATATTGTTTAATCGTCACATTGTTTTCCATTAATTCGAATCACAAACAAATACATACATGTATATATATATATATATATATATATATATATATATATATATATATATATATATATATGTAGTTGTTCAGAAATTCTATTAATAAAATAATTCGAAAAGCTTTTAATGGCTGCTTTGAACAATGGTTATCTGTCATCGGTGTGTCGTTATTCTGGAAATTGCTGATTCATAGGTAATTTGTTACGATGGAAAAATAACACCCAATTATTTATTTTATTATGTTCGATGGATATATTTCATACGTTACAATTATTTAAACAACTATTTATTTTATAGAACAACGATACAGCTTTTTTTCATCTAAAACATTTTCAATTATAAAACACTGCCTGTCGTTCCTAATATCAATTTTATTAAATAAAATGTTTGTTTTTCTTCGAAACAACACATTCGGAATCTCAAACATTCCTAAATAAATGGACTTTTCTACAATTGATTATTTAATTATTGAAAAAGTTAAACGGATTTTCTTCGTGACCGAGTATATTAAATTCAGTTAAAAATCTAAGTAAATATTCAATTTTTCCATTGCGTGTTTTAAACATTTTATAATATATACACTCGGTATGTAATTAAACAAATAGCTTTCATTGCTAATTTCCATAAATTTGAAACAGTCGCAGTACAAATTCAATCTAAAATCTTGTTTGAAAAACGCTGATGCTGCGACGACATATTAACGAGTCTTTATTGAGATCTGTTATCGTCTTCTTTATTCACATTTTATATATATATATATATATATATCAGATTCATTAAAAACGTACGAAAAAAGGTATCAGATGTCCATCAAACATACTAAATCATGTATCAATTTCTCATTAACTTTTTTTTTCATATCGTATCGTTGTATATTGAAACACGAATATACGTGTAAAACATATATTTCGTGTCCAGGGGTATTCATTATCAGTTCTTCGTTTAATCAATTTTCAATACTTGTCTATATATCGAATATATATATATATATATATATATATATATATATATATATATATATATAAATTTTAATAAAGTAATGTTTAAAAAATAAAACATTTTGAAAATTCAATCTATTTTTTTCAAAAAAAAAACTATCAGATTGTAAAGTGAAATTGATTATAAAAATATAGAGATTTAATTTATTTTATAATTTTTATTTATCATTAAAATGGCTTTTTTGTAAATGGATTTAAATCTTGTATTAATTGTTTATTTAAAGTGAATAATTATATTATTAGGTTTTATTTAAATAAACATCTATTTAAAAATTGTGTAAAAAGCCAATTGTAGGTATAATTGTCTTTTTTTTTTGTTGAAACATTTTAGAATAACATTTTACTTGGACTCAACCAAATATTTTTTCATATTAGCTGAACAGATTGTACTTTACTTTTTGTTTTTGAAACTGTGGAAAATTTACTTAAATGATTTATGTTCTTCATCTAAGTATTCAATAATCATTTAACAACAAAGTGAACAATAAGTGATTATTGAACACTTTATAACATATTATGGTGTTGACAGTGATAATTCATTTGTGGTAAAGATTGTACTTTCCATAAACTATTTTTTATAAATATTACACTTATATTTATATTCGAATTTCGATTCAACTACTTACAATTGAATACACACACAAGCTTTGACTTCCTTTAATAGAAAAATCCACTTCTTCCGTGATATTCACACGAAAAAAATATCTTGATTAGCCGACCTTCGCCGTAGCTTCTTTCGCCAGTCATTAAAATGTTCGTTATCATCCCGTTTGTTGTCGTTACACGCCGGATCATTTTTATGAAAACGGTTATGTTCGGTATCTTAATGCGTGTTAATCAAATTTTAATTTTACACCGTCGTTGAGATAATTTCCATGATGGAATTAGCAACATTAGTACAAAAATCGATTACGTTTTACATAATATATACGGTTTTGACGATGTGTAGATCCAGTAAAAATGGTAATTTTAAAAGGAAATTTCAAACACAGTGTTTTTTCTTCGTTGGAATTTAATAAAATTATTACAGATAAATATATTTTTTTTAAATTGTTTAAAGATTGGATTAAAATGTAATAGATTATATTAACGCGTTTCATTTTCTTGCAATTTGCAGGATGTTTCTAAATAAAAAAATATGTGTATATTATTTGTGTTAGTTAACTTCCATGTGATTTTTCCTATTTCATCACTCATCGTTTGTAATTTAATTAGTCATGTCTGTTGTATGTTTCAACCTTGAACAAAATATTATATGTAATGTAAAAGATAACACAGTTATGGAAAATTGTACAATATTAATCATAATATTTTACATCTTTATATTTATATATATATATATATATATATATATACATACATAAACATAAACATAATAATTTATTAACAAGCTTAATTAATAAGTATGTTTATAATTTATTAATATAAAAAATAAAAATCCATATTTAAATGTTTTTAAAAAAGATAATTTGAAGTCATGAACTGTTTATAAATTTTATTTTTTCTCTATTTTTCTGTTAATATATTTTTAGTTAATAATTTTGATGATTTATTTTTTTTTTTGTAAAAAATGTACAGTTTAAATATTTTGAATTATTTTTTTTCTATTCTTCTGATAGTATATTTTTTTTATTAATTTCGTTGAGATATTTTTTTTATTAAAAGTCTAGTTCAAATGCTCTAAATTCCAAGATTGCAAAAATATCTAAATGGTTATAACTTGTTTTATTGTACAGTACTTAAAATGAATTTTGTGTACTTGTTATCTACAATTCTATTTTTGTACAATATACTTTGTTGATTTATGTTTAAAAATATTTTTGTTATCTAGTTGTTGTTTATATAGGCAGTAGAGAAATTAAAAAAAATATTAAACATACTGTTGTTGAAAAATATAAATATTTATCAAAAAATGAATACACTTATTAAAATAAATGTATTGATTAATATGCATTATAAAAAATATTGTCAATTCTCAAACGCTCAATGAAGTCGTTGAATAAATTCTGCCCTAGTAAAATTAATTTAAATGAGTAAACTTTTCTAGTAATTTTCATCTAATTGAATATATTTAAATACCTTGCACAGGAAATGTTATTGTTGTTTGTAACTTCGAACAGTCGAAAATAAACTTCAGCCGTTCCTCCGAACTGTAAAAATACATATGATTGTATTTTAACGAAATCGCATGTAAAAAGTGTTGATCGAATTGGATTTGAAAAATTCAAAAGTTTGACGTAACAGCCATCGGAACGATTCGAACAATCTCTATCTACTTTTACGACTGTCGAATTTCGCAGATATACAGAAAAGTTCACGCGTTAAATGTAATTCTATCGATTCGAACGAACATTAACTTCAATGCCGTGCCTTATATTTGGCAAATACGAGATTTCCGCAGAGTACAAGGCGACGCGACACGACCGCATCAACATATTTCTTTTCTAATAACTGCGAGTTCGCTTCTTCGCGCGGATTTCTAATAAAACGTATCGACTGAGTGGAGCGAAAAAACGAACTGCATCGAAATAGCATAGCTGTATGTGTTCGACATGTCCTGTACGTGTGATAAATTCGCAATAAAAAAGGGTACGTAACGACGGAAAATTGAACCTAATTATCCTTTGAACATAATTTAATGATATAGCGTATTCGCATGCTTTGAACTAATATCGTTATACTTAATTAAAAACTTTATCATTACGTGTATGTGTGTGTGTATGAGTGCGTTTGTTGTTTTTCCGTGGAAAACGGAATGAATTTAAAACGAATCCAATTTATTAAAAAAAAAACGCACGGCGCCTGATCAAAAGTACGATATTAACTCGGCGTTGAAATTCATCTGTCGTTTCTAATTAAAACTTTTTGGTTGTCACATATTGTGAAAGGGTTTATAAATAATCAGACACTAAACATTGAAAGGAAGTTAATGTCATCCGAACATCATTCGACCACTCTCTCTCTGTGTATGTGTATGTGTTTATATTATATGTTGCGTTGTAGAATGTGGTATTCTGTTTGTATCTCGTGTTAAATTCATCCATTTTTCCTTCTTTATATATATATATATATATATAAATTTTTATTTTTGGCACAGTGCCTGATTGACATAACAACTAAACATTTCCTAAAAAAATATTTAATTAGGATGCACATTAAATATTGATATAGAAAATAGTATTTTAACTGATGAAAGAACTTAATTAACAAAGTATATTTTTATTCGTTCATTTTTTGATAATCTTTTCAAATAAAACTGATATTTTCTCTTAATTAAATAAATATCTATATAAATGAATCATTTTTAGTACCACAAAAGTTTGTTTTGAATAATCACCTAATGTTTTTTTTTTTACCAGTTTTCATAATATGTATGATTTTATTGGGACGACTATTTATTACTAATATAAAAATAGTGTTTGTTTCGAAGATAATTGTTTATTATTTTATTTTATATTATTATTTAGAATAATTGTTATTTTTATTCATTTTTAATTTTCTTAATATATTATTTTAACCTTTTAAAATTATAGATCTATTTATTTAATTCAAGTACTAAAGTACAAAATTTATTTCTATATGAATGAATATTTCACCAATTAAAAAAAAATATAAAATTTTCAGCAGACACTTTTTGTTTACTTTAATCTCTTATGTGCTTTTTTACAATTTTTTGATTTAAATAAAGTGTACAGTAAGTGATTCATCATCGTTATCAAAGGTTATATCAGTCCATTGCTGGCTCAAATGATTTTCACCTTTTTCTGACTGCCACTAACCTCTTCCAACTCGCATCTCTACTATGTTTCACAATTTCTTTTCTCTATCGTCGATAAAGTCTCTTGGTCTTTATTTCATAATGATCTTAGTCCATTTGTTATCTTTTCTTCTTGTTATATTCGCTTCATCGATTTTATTTGTTCTTTTATATCAGTTTATAAGTGATTATTGTGTGTTAAATACAGAATAGTTTAATGTTTAAATCTGAATTATCTGCAGTAATGTTTATTATTTATAAACTGTTTATAAATTTAAAATTTATTATATTTTATGTCTAATGGTTAGATGTTATTCACTGGTAATATCAAAAATGCTTTATGTTTTTTGGAATATCTTTTCATCTGAATTCTCTATCTTTTATCTCTAGTAATTTTAGAAAATACGTTTCAAAAACTTCTGGATGATAACAAAAAGCGTATTCATTTAATTTTCAGCTACGTTGAAAACAAACACACAAAAACGTACAATATACCATTTTGTTGACTTTCACTAACCTTTTATTACGTTTGAACTGGAAACTTCAATCGCACATATATACGAAAAAAAGATCTCATCGAGCTTTTTCTTCAAAGCTATCAGTGCGTCGTCATTATAAAAATATCACATGGACGTCGAGCCGAAGAGTAAACGTTGGAAAAAAATCAGATCCTATATATTAACAGTCGAGCGGGCGGCAAAGAAACGTCATCAAGGAGAACATATAGCGCAATCTATCAATTTATTGATGGAGGATACCATTAACCACACAAACAGTGCTTTGATGAATTCCCATCGGAAACGAAAATCAATGCCGACGAATGTACCGACAGAAACAATGGCCCCGGTCGGTCGTCGCGCGCTGCGGCGGCACTTTTCGATTCTCTTCGATTGCAGCAGCACTCGTACAAAAACAACACACGAAGCTGTACAAATTCGCTGATTTGCTTCCCACATGTGCGTAGGGGTAGAATTAAATCGTTTTGATGGTATTTACTTTTCATCGGAGCGGTAACATTGTGTGAAATATATTGTAACGTAATGCGAACACACACACACACACACACATAGAGAACCGTACGCACGACTGGACGTTTCGTCAATTGATAATAATAGAACTGTTATTCCGTATAAATCTTTTTGTACGAAAGTTCGTGTTAACTCTACATCGCGATTAATACACCATGCAAAACTTTTGTTCAAACGAGTAGAGGTCCAGAGGCTATTTACTTAAATATGAATATATATATATATATATATATATATATTTAATTATTTATATATTTATATGAGTGTATTACGTACGGTCCTGTACTCTTTGTTTATACATAAAGTTGAAAACGTAAATGCATTGGTATGGGGTAGCAGGGTTGGGTTGTTTTCTGTTTGTCTCGCTCAATCTAAAAATAGGATGTATACGAATATGTGTATGAAAAGTTTGAAAAAAAATGACATGGAAAATAAATGGAGTACTGAAAACGGTCGTGGAATATAATAAAAAGTTACATTCTGTTGCAATTTCTTTTTTAATCATCGGTACACTTGTTGAATTGTTCTAGACTTGTCCTATCATCTGCAGGACGCTTGTATTTGATATTAGAACGATCTGAAGAAATGAACAGACCGTTTATTCAATAGTGTATTTATTATTTTTAAAATTTGAGATTTGGGAATAAAATTAGTGGTGGCTGATTTGAAAGATTGATTTAAAGTTCTTATCTTTTGTTGTAAATAAAACAACTATGAAAAATTTATGATCAAAAATGGTTTTCATATAATTTCTAAAACATGCTCTGTATATATATAACATTTTTTACACCGAGAATTTTTTTTCTATTTTAAATTAATTTTTACATTTCATATAGAAACTCATATTTTTCGAAAAATCGAATTTCTTTTAAAAAATTTAAAATTTAGATAACTGAACCGAATTTTTCATTAAACATGACTAATATCATGCTATTGGATCGATTTATGATGAAAAAGATCAACATTTTCGACTTTCGATTTTTGGCCTAAAAAAATCCACGACCTATAGTATGGAAAATTTGGTGAAAAATCAAAACTTTTCGAAAGTATTTTTTTCGATTGAAAATCATGTAGTTATGGCAGAATATGTCATATTGATGACTAAAAACGTATTTGGTCATTTAAAAGTTTGAAATTTGTGCTTAAATTAATTAATTTATTTGACTTTTTAAGAGATTTGGTCAGTTTTTGTCTATTGAAATTATTTTTAAAATGTATATCATTATTTTTTATAGAAAACAGTTATATGTATTCAAAAAAATGATTTTCTGTTAAAAATAATATAAATTCAAAATTGGAACTAATTCATAGGAAAATTTAGATTAATTCAAAGTGAAGTTGAATTTTTTAACTAGATTATAAAATAAAAAGAAAATAATAACGCAACTTCAAATTCAGTATTTTTAAATAAAACTATTAATTTCAAAGATTTGAAAAATAAGTTAATATTTTTTTAGTATTTATTATTTTGTGATAAAAAACGATTGAACAGTTTTATTAAGTTCTTTGTATAAAATAAACGAAAGGATTTTTTTGTATGAAATTTATACCGAATTGTATTTATATAAAGTAAGAATCTGTGAAGGAAATCTCGTTCATTTTCCACAATAAAATTTCTACAATTTTCTTAATAACTGCTGCATCGAACGTCGAACGTTAAAAGCTCTCTCAGCATCGGAAAAAATCCTTATAAATGTTGACTAACAGTAAAACCGCAAGGGATTATTTTTATGCGTTGAAAGGATCTTCAATAAATTTGCTAAAAATAAAGGCGCCAGAATTTCATTAAAGACGAGTGGTACGCGATTTTTTCAGATACATCATATATATATTTGTGTGTGTGTGTGTATGTATACGTTTCTCTAAATTTATCAGATTTGGTTGCGTGAACCAAAAAAAGGTTTATTCAATTTATCAAACGATTCTCTATTTACGCACACAATATATTCGGATTAAAATCCGAGACATTTTTCACGAAAGCTTTATAACTTGTAAACATCGAAAAATGTAATTTGTTATTTATACCGGCGAAATGTTTCCGTATTAAAATCATCAAGGTCTTGTTTACGGTGTCCTTTCGTACCTCGCAAATCCATTTTTAATTAAAAACAATTCCGAAAAACTGTTCGAAACATCATTCCACTGTTACACACCTGTGTGTATTTCTGTATTCCGGCCCAATTATAACTTTTATTACCGAACGTACAACTTTCATAATTTCGGTTTCGAGAAACTTTTAAAAACGTATTAAATATTTATCGTCTAATACGATATTTTAATTTGATCAATGGAAATTCACATTGTTTTAATTACGGACAGTGTCAGACGTCGGCGTCTGCGGATGTTTAAATTACACACTTCTTTATCTCTATGTTCTGAATTTCACACGAATGAATTTTCGTTGTTTGTCCAGTTGATCTAATGTTTAATTTATTCAGATTACGTACGTCGGATCGAAACTACTATTCTGTTATAATAATGTATGTTGTACGTTCGTGTCATACGAAGTAGTAAATATAAATTGGATGCCTTATAAAACTCTTATTGATTGTTAATACATATTTAAACATTTGATTTTTTTTATAAAATTAGTTTTTAAAAAAATCAAACAGCAGATCATAATTTAAATTATTTTTATGAGTTTATAATTATTAATATTTCAATTTCAGAATTTGATTTCTTTTAAATGAAAGCTCGCGTGTCTCGTTCAATTACCAAAAAAAAACACAGCTGCTTTTGAAAACTAGGCCTCCGTTCCACAAATCCGTCTGTGTATATAAAAAACAAACAGATTCTTTTTTCGTAATGGACATAAACGAACTCTCATCTATATATATATATATTCCCGTGCCATTATTGTCATTTATATTTCGATCCTGCGTTCGTTCCTTTGACGACGACGGATGGATATGATAACGTCGAACGTAGATTACGATTGGCAGGCAACGGCGGCACTATTTAATTCGAAAGGTCAATGGAATTTATACCGCACAATCACAATGTTGCTTTTGTGTGTATTATCGAGCTATTTTCAACAAACGACCACAGCTCGGTATTTGTGTATATGTGTATAGAATCGTCGTTGCAGAGAGCCGCACGCGATGGCTCCGACATGCAACGGATGTTTTGGCTTGTGTTCATGACGTAACGATTAACCATCCATTTCCGTATTGACGTTTCTTATTACAATCGCGTTTTGTGGCCGGTGATTAAATGAAGAGCGCTTTTCAAAATGTAATGATCGAATCTCATTGTTCTATCGACGTACGTACGTATGTGTGTATATAAATGGAAAAATAATTCATACCCTCATATGAACATAGTTACAGACACCATACGTCTTGTCGTCGACGTAGTAACTCGATTATAAAGTGAAATAAGTAACCAAAAATATGTAAATTAATATAAGCTTTGAATTCTTCATGCAAAAGTTAAATTAAAATCTTAAATATTCGAAAAATCACATTATTACTTCATTTAATGGACTTAATAATTTGGAAGCAATATTTCATCTTTTTTTATCTTGTACAAATAACGAAATATTTAAAATGGTTAGTAAAATTCTGTTGAAAAATGGATTTAATATGATCTTTAGAACGTTCTCCTACACAATTACAACATTTTGTATATCGAGAATTTTTTTTTTCATTTAAAAATAATTTTTATATTTCATGTAGAAAATCATGTTTTTTCGAAAAATCGAATTTCTTTTAAAAAATATGAAATTTCAATAACTGAATGGAATTTTCCATTAAATACGACTAATTTCATATCAAGAAATCGATTTATGATGAAAAAGTTCAACATTTTCGACTTTCGATTTTTGGCCCAAAAAAATCCACGACCTATGGTATGTAAAATTTGGTGAAAAATAAAAATTATTCGAAAATTTTTTTTTCGACTGAAAATCATGTAATTATTATAGAATATGACTTCTTGATGACTAAAAACGTATTTGTTCATTAATTCAACAAAAAAATATATTATCATTGAAAAAATATTTTAATATGAATTTTTTATTTAAAAAAGTTATCCACCGAATACAATTTTATCATGCAATAATAATAAACAGTTATTTGAAAATCCATCAAAGTGTATCAGTAAAATTCTTGTCGGCTATAAAATACATTCAAGTCAAATAATAAACTTTACCGAGCATTATTTACGACCATTATTTTTCATTCCGTGTCGATATCTGCGGTTACCTCCGTTAGATATCAATTATTGTTTTACATTCAAACGATAAAAAAGTACGACGAACGTCGACATTCGGTTGACCACGTCGGTTTTGTCAATATCTCAAGGTATACATACATTTACTAGCAAACAAAAACAAACAAATCTAATTCCCTAGAATTGACTGACATCGATTCCATCAATCGTTCTGTTTTGAAAAATGTAATGTATTTATGTCAGAGCTATTATCTCGTAATATAACTGTTGATAATTATATAGCTTTTATGTACAGTGATTTAGATGTTTTTTTTGGGATGATAATTATGGGTGTTAGTACGAAACGTGGAAGAATATTGGGACTAGTTAACGTGTAATTGATGGATTGTGAACAGTAATGGAAACAATACATAGAAAGTGGATTCGAGTGAGACGATAATTAATTATCTGTGTTTTAGAAACTCTCATTCGATCACCTCTTTATTTTAGTACCATGGGAAAAATTCTTAACTTAATTTTCTAAACATTCACTTGTAGGTTAGAAATCTAAGATGTGAATTGTACATTTTGTTTAATGAGAAATTGATTTAAAAAATATAAAAGAGCAATTATTAAACTTAATTGGAATCTAATAGAAAGATTTTTGTTATTCATTAATTCTCAAGTCTAAAACGAGAATTACTTGCAACTATATAAAGAAATTAAATATTTTATCGGTTATCTTTTCATTATTATTTTTAGATGCTGATTTTTTTTATTTGTTTCTTTGAAATAAAATCAAGCATGATAAAAATAGAAATTAAATATTTTTTATAAAAAAATCTTAATTAGTATTTGAGACTATAAAACGAAATATCATTTATGAGCATGGAAAGTTATAAAATATTTGTTTCTATAATGGATTGTAGAAATATTTTTTTATTAAAAAAATATTTAAAATAGCGTTTAAGACTATAAAAAGAAAATTTATTTACGACTATGGAAAGTTATAAAAGATTTTTTTTCTCTAATAAATTTTAGAATTAAAAAAAATATTGAAGAATTTTCAAAGGTTGATATTACATTAAGAAACGTTTCTGTATAATTTTTCATCAAGGCTTTTTCTTTTTATTAAAAAAAAAATGTTATAAAACATTTTCGTTAATTTACACTCCTTAATCCATGAAAGTATTCATTCCTAGTTCATTTAAACTCATACTTTATCGATTTTAAACGTCGTGATTCAATAACCCCCATTTCTCCGAAATCATTCCGACCATTATAAAAAAGAAAACGTTAAAAATTAAATTTTATGTTATCGTTCACAGAAGTGTGCGTGTCATTCGAGTCAGAAATCATAAAGGTTAAAAATTTAAATTACATTCTTTCTATGGTCGCGTTCTGAGATCAGGCCTGAGCTTACGAATTAAATAACGCTTTCTCATTCTGTAGCCTACCGACCCCACTATATGTAAATAATAATCGACGAATGGTACAATGGCTCGCTCGTGACAGTATATTAATATAATAACTGTTAATATAGTTCGGTGGAAAAAATGTCGCGCATAAATTTAATCGCATGGACGCATGCGAACCCGAACCAAGGCTACGTAAGTGGAAATTCATCAGTTTGTATTGATTTGAATTATAGGATGATATCAAGTCTACATTTATATATATATATATATATTTCAAGGCTGAATAATTTATAAAAATATTTCTTTTTTAAATTTCTTATTATTTTTTATCAAAACATGTTAATTTTTAAAATATTCAGTATTAAAAGTTGGCTTAATAAATTGAAAAAAATTTAAATCTTGGCTGTTTTTTGAAAAAAACTGTATTAATTTAATTCATTAACTTTGAAATTGGTTAAAACAATATGAAATAAGTTTAATGTTATTCCAAAAAATAATAGTGTTATTTTTTATGAAGAGTAATTTACATTTTTATTCAAAAGAATGTTTGATAATATTATAGAATAAAAAAAATAATCAGTATGTTTTTAGTAAAATAGAAAATATGTATAAAAGTCATGTATAAAAACATACTGTTCGGTATGTGTGTATGTTTATATATATATATATATATATATATATATATATATATATATATAAATGTAAACAAATATTAAAGTTTCCAATCTCTAATTGTTTATTTGTGCAATTTCGTGCGAGATAAAAGAGATAAAGAGTGCGAGATATTTATTTATATTACACAAAGATATATTTATTTTATATTTCATATCCTGCAGTGCAGCAGGAATGAACGTAGCTTCTTCGGTAATTCAACAGTGGCGGGATGATTGTTTCTGTAAGCTGCGTCTTACGACTCGTGCCTCACAGGAAGAAATAAAATGAACTGAAATCTGCTGAATTGTCGGAAGCCAGGGTTGTATTTTATACTTGTTTGTTGATTTTCTATACCGGGAGAAACGACGTTCGAAATTGTTTTTGTTTATTTCCTATATGTTTTAATAACTGTGTGTAATGAATTGGCAAATAATAAATTAGAAATATTACACGTCCCCTCTCGCTATTTATATAATTTTCTACGAGATTTACCGAGTTCTAAAGTCACAATTCTCGAAAATCATTTACCAATAAAAATGTAAACGAGAAAAGCGCACAGACAAGTTCGTGAATTTACATATTTGATAAATATTCATGTCTACGTGCACACACATACTTACAGAGACGATTACATTATTTTTTTACCGTTGTTGCTGTTGTTTAAAAAGATCGTCGACATATTTTCATATTTTCGTAGCGGCGCGCCGCCACACACACACACTCGTATATATAACCACGAGCGACGCAGACGTTGCAGGAAATTGAAAAAGTTTCAACGTAAAAGACGTTTGTCACTGAAAATTAATCATAGGACATGAACATCTAACGTACTCTGCAGATCGCGGAACGTAGACGTTTTCATTTTTTGACGTTTTTTGTATTTTATTGACTTGTACGAGATGTACGTACAAACGGAATGTCATTTGTGTGTGCGTGTGACAGAAACGAAAGAAAGTTTTACTTTGATATAAACAGGATGGTTCTGGAGACGAGTCGAGCAAGCACGTTCGCGTTTAGTCATTGAATATTTGTTCCATACACTTCATCTCTTGATTATCAGCCTTCACTTTGATTTTCTCTAGTTTCTTAAAAAGTACTTGAAGTTTTAATACATTGGTTTCTCTACAACTGTAATAGTTTGGAAAAATATTTTTTTCAGATAATAATCTGAGCTTATTTCAATTCTCTAAAATGTAATACTTGAAAGATTTTTCAATATTTTAATTTTTGATAGTAAAAAATATTTCGTATATTAATTTGTGTTAAAAAATATAAACAGAAATTAATACAATTTTTTAAAGACGAATAATCATAAATTCACTGCCAATTTTCAGCTTTCTATTTTCGATTTTACGTTACAAAAGAAAAGTTAATTAATGTATTTTTTAAAAATAATCCAGTTAAATAAAATACTGTATCAAATTAGTTCCTTTATCGTGCAATAACCAATTTATTGTTTCCTGACATTTTCCATTATCGACGAGATTTCGAAACCGTTTTGTGTTAACCAAAAAAAAAATCGTCAAATACTGTAATGAACGTCAACGTTGCGGTCAAACATAATACAGTCGACTGTGACGAACCGAACGAACACAATAACCGACCGAACTTTTTGTTAATATCGGTCTGAAGTTTTGTATTCGACGTTACAGCTTAGCGGTTACGTTTCCGAACATAAACAAAGCTTAACTGACAAGTTATCGACGCAGCTTCTTTGAAAGCTTCAAATGCATTTCAGACGAAACGAATAGGAAACAACAACGGTCGTCGTTACGTAAACTTCAAAGATTAAATACACATACACATTTATACACACACACACACTCACATTTAAAATATCTGATGTATTCGTCCATCGTCGTCATCAAATTTAATTCTCGACGATTTTTATCAGATATATTAATTTGCATGAATAACAATAGAGAACGTACGTCGATTTATCTGAAAAAGAGCTACTGGTCTTTTTCATTTCATATACTTATCTCGAAATGAACGTCACGTATTGATTTTTTAATATGTCAACCACCCCATAATTTAATAAATGCACAAGATATATCAACTGAGTTTTGCTTTATCTCTGTATACGATTATGCTAACTAGACCATTTTTATGTACATATTTATGACGGTTCTCAATAATTTTCTATTGTGGCATATATTAAAAAAAATAATAATGTGTATAGAAAAATAGCGGATCGGTACATTTCGTAGAAACAGAAAGCTGAAAAATAATTATACACATGAAGGGCGCTGACGAAGTTCAGGGAATTTTGTTCTGTCATTGTCGTCGTCATATCAGAACTTTAATCTGCAATGTCGGTTACACCCACTCTATGATAAATATCAGTTACTGACCTTACTTTCATGTTCGTATGAAATAGAATTTATTAATTGTACGAAAAGAATCGTTCTCGATATGCTTTTCATAGAATGTGCGTTATGGCAGGTCATTATTTATAATAGAAGGGTGGATGTTTTAGGGAAAATATGTTAAAATAAAAATATTCAGTCCGTTGATAGTGTATAAAAAATTACAGTTGTTAATTAACTATTCATAAATATAAAATGTTTATAATTAGAATTTAAATTCACATGAGATAATCAAAAAAAATATTTGGGTATATTTGAATTAAGATACAATTATTAATTTAAATTACATTTCCCCAGTTTTAAATCCTGTATAATATTTCATTCTATTTATAAGCATTTGCAAAGTATTTTTTATATCCAAATTTCTTTTTATCAGTAATTTTTATTTCATTTTAAAATTTGTTTTTAATCAGATAAAGATTATGTTATCATATGTGAGCATATATCCCAAATAATAGAAATTGATCACTTGTTCTCATTTTTGATTTCTAAATTTTATCTTTTCAAAATAAAAGCTTTGTAGAACAAAGAAATTCGTACGAACATTTTTATCAACTTACTTCCATTTTTCCATAAAACTGTGTTATTTAATCGGAAATGAGTTGAAATTTTATCAGGAAATAACTATATAATCCGAATATTACATTTTATACCACCTATATATATATATATATATATATATATATATATATATATATATATATATATATATATATATATATATATAACAAGTATATAAAGCTTCCAGTCACTAGAAAGTAACTACTCAACATATTGACGATTGTATCTCGAATATAGCAGGTAAATATAATATTCGGAATTGATATAATATCGGAAATCGATCCGTTTGAAAACGTATGTGTACGGATAATACAATATCCAATAAAAGTGATACAGATGTATAAAAAAAAACGGTATAATAATATGGCATACAAATATTATGTATTTGCAATCGTTTCGCTACGAGTTTATTCTTATGATTGTGGGTGGAGGATACGACGACGATGTCGTCGTCATCATCGTCGTCTACTCCTATTTACGATCGCACGTTTGTACAATTTGATTGCAGAGGAATACGAAATGGTAATCCTATACGTATATTTATATTTATATATATATATATATATATATATATATATATATATATAAATGTTCAAGTATGGGTATATATTTATATGTATGATGAGTTTATGACACGAGACGCTAGTATTTTTTATTACTTTCATGCTATATATATTTATATAGAATGTTCAGACCTGTGCATGTAGTATTTATCTTCCGATGTATATATTTTTTTTAAAAAAAATTGGTAATTAATTGAAATTTTTCTTTGAAATTTATTCATTTCAAGAATTTTGAGTTGTATTTGTATTTTTATGTAATTCGATTATTTGAAACTTTTAAAATCTCTAATGACTCTTTAGTATCACTCTTTTGTATATACCATGAAATAAAATTGAAAAATAGAAAAGATTATTAAATAACAGTAAGCAAATAAATGTATGTTTCATTTAAACCAATCTTTAAAAATAGTAATATGGTTCAAACAAAGATCTCAATAAAAAATATATTAATGAATTTAAATTAATATTTTTTTTTATCGAGTGCTATTTATTTTTGTATCTCAATAGATATTTTTTAGTTTAAATTTTCCAACTAGTATTCTAATTAAAGTTTTTTTTTGTTAAAAATGTATGTTTTTTAAAGTAATTAAATTTATTTAATACATTTATCTTGTCAATAGTATATTTTACGATTTTTGATTTCTGTAGACATCGAAAAGTTTAATTTATAACGAAATTTTTCGTATTTTAAGATTTGTACATTAATTTGTAATTGATATGAAATTTGATTGATATTGAAATATAAAAAAAATAGTTGTTTTGGATTTTTCTTTTAATTTATAAATCTAATTGATTCTGAAGCTCATTTAAAAACTATATTATAAAAATAAAACTAATGATTAATTGTAATATAAATAAATAATTTTTGTATGTGTTGAAAATCAGTAAAAAAATATTCTATGAAATATCCAGAAAGATATTTTTAAATCTAATTCTGGATTAAATTTTATTTTAAAAGATTAAGACTAATTTACATTTACACATATTCAATCTGATACAAAAAGATTGTATAAGTGTTGAAAATGTTTTTTATGGTTTATTTTTTTACTTTCCCAATTATTAGAGAACTGCATTCTAAAATTAATGAATAATGAACATTTTTATATAAATATTTTTGTAAGTTTTGAGGAGTGATTTTCAGTTTTACTGAAATGAATTTTTCACAGTACTAAAACCAAAAACTACCACTGTTTTTTTTTTAATTTAACAATATTCTAGACAAAGTTTTCTTTTCAAAATTTTTTATTTCAAATGGATTTAATTTCAATCTAATAAATATAATTTCTAAATTAGGGAGAGTTATTTAGGGGAAAATTGAGACTGTTTAGAGGCAATAATGTTGCTTATATTTTTTTGTACAAGTATGTTTAATTTTTCTTGTCTAGTGTGATTGAAAAATGTGTTTTCTTTCTGAATTGTTTATTTTTGATCATACGTATGTATTATAAACTGGGCGTCATTGCAAGAGCGTCGCGTCGCGATGCGTGCACGCGGCGCCGTCCCGGCGACATGCCAATGACATTTCCGAATGACCGCGTCGCCGTATGACGTGCGTCCGAGCCATTCGAGACATAAAAGCGTCCGAGTTGACATCTCACGAAATGTTTTCGCAGTTCATAATAATCGTGTGTATGTTGTTAGATGCATTCCCATTTCTTTTTTTTTTAATATACGAATGGACGTTTTAATACAAGCGAAGAAAAATGAACGCGGCGGACGTCACGCGTTCTGCCGTGCACGTCGCGTCCGGAATCCACATGCTCGACTGACCGTTTTAAATATTTGCCATATTTTGATTATGTAAATGACACTGAAATATGTAATTTTCGTACGAGGCGAGCGACGAACGTTTTTCACGTATCGCGTGTTCGCGCTGATGAGAGATATACTAGACGGTTTTATTTTTTCCTATTTCTATGCAAATTCCGGTCATTTTTAGACAACGAAAATCAAGTTGTCCAGAAATATCAAATCTCGATTGAATATCTTAACTTGTAATGAATTTATTTCTGGAGATATGGAGATTGAAAACAAATTTGAACACGAATTTTCGTTTCAATATGTAAATAGACGAATATAAATTTAAATTAAGTGTAAAATGGATTTTGTGAATAGTTGTAAATGGAATTTAATTGACATGAAATTTGATTGATATTGAAATATAAAAAAATAGTTGTTTTGCATTTTTCTTTAATTTATAAATCTAATTGATTCTGAAGCTCGTTTAAAAACTATATTATAAAAATAAAACTAATGATTAATTTTTATATAAATAAATAATTTTTGTATGTGTTGAAAATCAGTAAAAAAATATTTTATAAAAAATCTAGAAAAATATTTTGAAATCTGTAATTCTGGATTAAATTTTATTTTAAAACACTATTTATCTAGCATTATGACTAATTTACATTTACACATATTCAATTTGATATAAAAAGATTGTACAAGTGTTGAAAATGTTTTTTATGATTTATTTTTTAACTTTTACAATTATTAGAGAACTGCATTCTAAAATTAATGAATAATGAACATTTTTATATAAATATTTTTGTGAGTTTTGAAGTGTGTGATTTTCTGTTTTACTGAAATGAATTTTTCACAGTACTAAAACCAAAAGCTACCACTGTTTTTTTTTAATATAACAATATTTTAGATAAATTTTTCTTTGCAAAAATTTTTATTTCAAATGGATTTAATTTCAATCTAATAAATATAATTTTTAAATTTGGATAGGAAAAAGGGGAGAGTTCTTTAGGGGAAAATTGAGACTGTTTAGAGGCAATAATGTTGCTTATAGTGATATATATATATATATATATATATATATATATATATATATATATATATATATATATACTCGTATACATTGTGTGATTTTTAATAATGATTTCTCGCAGTTTATGCCCCCATTAAACCTAAAATCGTACGTACATTACATCAAAATTGTACCAATAAACTTGCCACCGTGCAATAAAGCCGAAGTGTAAATCACATTTCGCCAACCCTCGACATCCTCCATCAACTTCTCAGTAACTTTCATTATAACTCGAACGTAGAGTATCGTTTTATGTTCACCGTGCTCTCGACTGAATAATACGGAATATATTTTATAATTTTTTTCCCGTTATATCCGATGCATCGCACGGATGCACTCGAATGCAAGGCAGCCGCGTTAAAGACCCGTTCGTCCACCACCACCGCCGGTACGTTTTCGTCGCCGTTTATTCGTTTTCCCGACGATCCGACGACGTCGCCATACCTCACAGCTCCGTGTTTAGCTCGTATCGACAATTCAATTAAAACTGTCAGGTTGTAGCCGGAGCTTTGCACAGTGGAGTGACGTAACGCGATTTCCGTCGAACCGAGCTCATCTGTGAAACCGCGCCGCTACGTGACAACATTCGACTGGTTGGACGTCGCTCGATTCGGTTCGTTGAAGAATCATGTACGCTTTTTTTTTCTTTTAAGCGGAATCGATACTTCCATTGTATTCGATCATTGTTTATATTGTTATTAATCGTCCGGTCTTTGTTGTTCGAGTACTTGTATGGACCGAACAGTGACTGTTCGTCGACGTCTTCGGCGTCGTCGGTTCTATATCTAGCGCTTTGTTATGGTTTAATCGGTTGGTTTTACGAGACGCCGTAAATGGCTGTATTCTATGACCGGTGATGTCGTTTAATGCTATTATAATGATATAAATATTTTATGTGCGGTTTTTATTACCTTATGAAATTTATTAGTGTAAATATTTTAACATTTATATATATATATATATATATATATATATATATTATATATAATAAAATATAAATTTTATTTCGAATATACAATTAAATTTAAACAGTTTTATAACGAGTAGAATTTTTACAATATACAAAAATAACAATAAAAGTAAATTATTACTTCTATTTATTTTATATTATTTTTATTTTCTACGTAGATATTATTAAAATAATTAATTTTAAATCAATATGTTTATTATCATTCTTTTTGATTCAGTGTAGAGATAAGAGAACTGTTTTAAAAGTACTATTTCACAAATAGTGTGTGTATTTTTCATAACTAATTTTTTTTTTTATAATTGTGCTTTAATAGAAAGGTCGAATTTTTTGGAAATTATTATTGAACATTTTTACAATATATTCTGACATGTAATTTATTTGCATGTATAATAAAAAAGAAAATAACTAAATTGTAAACGAATTATTGTAATTTTATCATTATTTCCATCAAATTATCTTCATGGTTGTTTTAGCCACAAAATCGTTTTATTATGTTTGTTTATTTCAATAAATTCAGATGTGTGAATAATTTTCAAGTAATTTTTTTAAGTATTAATCATTTGCAGAGAAAAATATATAATATTTTTTTTCTATATATGCTATTAAATTACTGTCTCAGTTTATTGGTTTTTTAATTGTAAAGTAAAATCAGGATATGACTAATAACTGAAGATCATAAACATTGTATTGTTTTGTTGATCTTGAGATCAGTTTTATTGCTTATTATATTAATATTGTTCTGTAGAAATTGGGTATTTTTAAGGGCTGTTGCCAAGATTACAATCATCGTTTTAATTATTTATTTTTATATTTTAAAAATGTTTATTTTTTTTAAATTTCATCTTATATTTTTGTTAATTAGGCTTTGAATCCTATTTCCAAACATAATCTCTCAAATCAACTGAAAAAATAGACAAACACATTTATTGTTCTGACGTATCTGAAAGACACCACGTCTCTTCATCTCGATTGTTATTGCCAGAGACAGACAACTAGTTAGATCTATTAAAAGCGACCTCGTCCATACGAAAACAGACGTCATCTCGCAAACAGACCGCTGCCACTGTCTCTTCTGCGCCGCTGCTTAAACGGTGACAGCGTTTCGTCAAATATTTAACGTGCTCGCGAGAATTGTTCGTAACACAATAGATTGTCAGCCGCAGAAAAGTTGTTTATCAAATCCGTTCGTCGAGTTTATTGTTGAATTATATGATTAATACTATTATATACCGGTGTTGTATGTATTCAGAATTGATGCGAATTGAATTATAATGGGATTTTGATGATGTCAAAACCTCGACGCCGTATTGAATATTTATATATCGTGTGCCCGCTTTTCTATGCACAATTATATATACACACACACATGTTTATATATATATATAATTCACATAATCTCTTTGTACACATATATAATTAGAAATTGAATCGAAATATAATCATAATAATGTGGCTATCTTATAACGAATTTGATAGATGTTCAGAAATTGAATAAATTGAATTATTATATATATATATATATATATATATATATATATATATATATATATTTATTGATTGTACACATATCGTTTGAAATTTTATTAGCAATGTCACAACATTGTATGTATGTATATGGTTATTGATTTCGACTCGAGTTTTCCTCAGACATATAAAATTTCCTAGTGTCATAAACTATTCAGTACGTCTGAACTATTACAGTTGTTTAGCTGAATGGAAAAATTGTTCACGCAAAGTGTAAAAGAACGAGTAAGAGAAAGTATAAGACGATTGGGAAAACTTTTACGTGATTATAAAATTCGAATGGATGTTTTTCCGAGAAATTATCACAAAAGCTCTTAACGTTTATCTATGTTGTTCTATGTCAGGACGTTTATAAATTTTCGTCTAGACTTGTTTGCGATAAAGTACGGAATATGTTGAAATTGTTCGTTTTTAAATCCGAAAATTAATATAAAAAAAAATTAAAGAATACAACACTTTTCAATTATATAACTTTCTGTTTGTTTTAATTCGAAATTTATGCAGATAGATTCACCGAATGGTTATATTGTTATTCAGAAAAACATTTTAACTAGCATTAAAAGTCAGGATCGTACTGTTGGTATCTTCCACAAATATGATTTTATATTCAGCGCGTTTAATAATAACTTTGTTCTCGTTGTATGAGCTTAATGTTAACCCTTCGGTTTATTTTGACATAAGGGTAACTCATGCATAATTTTAATTGTGTAGTCTCTTACTTTGATGATGCATTTTTGCCGCGTGTGTGAGTCGTACTGTGAGCTTTAGCGCATTATCACGCCCTGTAGGAATATTACATTCGCTGGCGTTTTATTGAAATTTTGTAACTATTGGGGTTTATTGAACTGTTCAACATTGATCTATATTAAAGGATCCTATGAAATTGTGCACCGGTTTAATAATTCTCGATAATAATGACAGGATTCGGGGAACATTTTTTTGAGAGAATTTAGATTTTTTTGCAATAAAACGGAAATGGAAAAAATGAAAATATTTGAGCAAAATTTCAATGCTGTAAATGTTATTAATTGACATTTTTTTATTATACAACTTGATTTTTTTCTGATAAGAATCAAAAATGAGATTACCTTCTACAATAACATACTTAAAACTGGTTTTTTTAAGAAACACCATATTGGTATTTGATATAATGATTAATTATTATTAATTTTTTTTTTTAGAAAAAAAAACCGTGAAATAGTTTCTAATTAGCATGGATATGATATAAATCAAATTTGAACTCAAGATCATTTCGTTATTTTATTTGTAAAAAATGTCGATAATTTTTAAATAACACAACAAAAATATCTTTTAAATTTATAAGCTGTTTCATCAAAAATAAATGTTTATTTAATACGACATTTTTCAAAGACAGCATTCGTGTACTGTGAAGATGAATCGTAATTATTTTTATATTATTCCAACGTAAGATAAAATAACACATAAAAGAAATAATGATTTCTCTTTATTATCTCCGAGAATCCGTTTCTTTATTATTTCCAGAATTAATCTTATTTCAATTCTACAACGATGCACCGTTTATCCCACTCTAAACACAAATAAAAACTGCATTATTCAATTTCATTCATTATTAGATATTTCCGGATGTTCTGTCATACCGTTTACGATTCATAGACAAATAAAAATCCTTTTGATATATTAAAAGAGCATTTCCGGAACTTTAAATACCTTGAATATCATCTTGCACGCGACTTATTACAAGAATTCATCTCGACGAAGGCAAATTCAAAACAGTGCTTTTTCAACGTCGAATTCTTGACGTCGCTCAACGTTATAATATATATTGTTGTAGAATGAGGAGCTCGAGTGGACTCGGTTTAATAACGAACGTTAAAAATGTCGAGAGTCGAAACTTTGACATTGCAATTTGCTGTCGTTGCAGTCGAAATGTCGACTGCTCGAATTACTCATCAATTAACTTTGTCCGTGTGATTCGGTTACATGGAACGACAGTCTGTGTTGTCCTCACTGTTAAAAATAATATGTTGGAGTAATGCAGCTCTCTGGGATTTTCGATGCAGTGTGCATTTATACATGTAACAAGTTCAACAAAAAAATGCAATTTTTTGTTTAAAAAAACGTTTACAGTGGATTTTTTCCAACTTGTGTTTAAAACGTTATGTACATTTGAAACATTTATATTATCATTAAAAATTAAACCAGAGAATTATAAAAAAATACTTGGAATTGAAATTTTTCCTCATTTCAAAATATTTAAATATTTTTATGATTTCTTTCATATAAATTAATTATTACTCCAACACCATAAAATGTTAAATATTTTTTTCAGTATCTTGTGGTGTTTGAGTTGATAATTCATTTGTATAAAAGTGAATTTGTCCAAAAATGATTCAGTGTATATCTGATACAGTTTATGTTTTTACTTCGAGTACAAGTTGTACTAAAATAATATTTGTTTCACTACAAAGTCATTTTACTATTCCATCGTCCGTTTACAAAACTCGTCACACTGTTCTCGTTTTTATTGTTCAAAACTTGCTGACGTTTTCGTCACGGAATGGAACGACCGTTACAATAATGATGACTGCTGACTAATACCAAAACAACATCTACATAAAAGAATTTGGAATATAAACATATTACCATCTTTATTTTTTTTATGGAGCTTGAATAATAAACGCACGCATGTTGAGATGTAAGTTTCGCAGAATTATTATTATTGCGTGGATAATAAAATTCTGTTTATGTCTTCTTTAATATTTCTTTTAATTTATTTCAACAGACGGACTGTTTTTTTTATTTACCTATAAATAAACATTATTGTATTCTAAATACAAATAGTAATAAATAAATTTCAATTCAATTAAAAAAAAATCCAGTGTTTATCGATTCATCGAAAAACTATTTTCTAGTATCGATTTTCATAAGATTTTGTATACGGTCTTATCCAGTGAACAAATTCGTTTTTCACGGTGCATAAAAAGCGTCAAATCCGTTCGAAACTATAAACATTTCGTTATTATTTTATGTAAATTGCGTTCTAAGCTATTGGTTCATAAATCCATAAAGAAAACGAAACCAATGAAAAAAGAATGCTCCGTGTTCTCGATGTCGTCGATCGACCAGTTAGAAAACGTTACGTCGTGATAAAATAACCTTCATATTAAAAAAAACACGGGCTCGGTTCCGAAATGATGGATTTGTATCATAGAGCTGAAAGTCACTTTTTGAACAATACAACGGATCTGTTCTGAAATTTCGATACTTTTCTGTGTATTGCGTCGAAACATGATTATCGGTTTATGTAAACATTTTTAAACGTCGGTGAAAAGGTAATTGTTTAGGTGGGTGTAGGTATTAATCATATTGTAATCTCTCTTGAGATTAAAGATTAGCAATACAAATTGAATTATATTTCAGATTAAATATTTTGTAAAAAGATCAAAGTTATTTGATGAATAGAAATATTTATCTATTCTCAAATTAATACATAATCAGCTCATTCGATGTATTTAAGCACGATGTACTATATAAACTAAAAACTGCAGTGTTTGTTATAAAAAAAGTTATTAACGAAAAGTATAAACTAGAAATAATTGACTACAAAAACGTAGACGTGTATATTTTCCATTATGTATTTTTTGTGTACAATAAAAATGAACATATTTTTAATTCATAACGTTTCATTTTATTCAACTTGTGATATTCTGTTTACAAAATAATAAAACAAAAAAAAAATTCATTTCATAATTCACTGCGGACGTACTATGTATGTACATCATGGAAACATTTCTGGGAACTGTGAGCGTTTATTCACAGACGAGCAATACATTGTTTATATTATTTTTATTAGTGGCACACAACAATAATATTAAAAAAAAACGGAATATGTGCCAAGTGTGTATTTCAGCGGTTCGTGAAAATTTGATTCTAAAATTATTATGCAGTCATATTATATATATATATATATATATATATATATATATATATATATATATATATATACACGTATAGTTTGTACCAATTCTTCTATTATATTTTTCTGACATATCAGACAGAATAAGATTGTTCTTGATCGTCGTCAAAAAATACAAGATAAAAATTCTAAAAACATTCGAATGAAATGTTGAAAAGCAATTTGGTGCTGACATTTTGAATATGTTTATCGAAAATACATATTTTTACATGTTATCTAGTATTCATTTTTGATGTATGTGTATATATATATACATGGATCAAAAAATTGAACAAATATACATTGAACTTTTAAGAAATATTAATAAAAAATTGTCAGAATAAAATAAAACAGAAATGTGTTAGATCATTCAAGTGGAAACTCTTTGGAAAGATCTTCATCTAGTATTGGATTGAGAAAAACTGTTGTTGTTATTTATACATAAATTGAAAATAAAAATATTTTGTATAAAAAATATGTAAAATTATTGTTCAAGAATTTCTAATGACTGAAAATTTTAATTTATTTATTTTTGTAAAAGAAACATTTTGAAATTTAACCTTCGATGCCCGATGTTCAGAGGATTCGATGTAGTTTATTTTAATAAATATGATGATTTAAAATAATACTAATATAATTAATAAAATCATGGCGTATCAAAATACCCCACGTCGGGTGGCCTGAGTTAAATACAGTAGAATTTCTGGAATTATAAGAGATTTCATATATTTTTCAAAACGACTATTAACTTATTTTTCTCATCGAATATAATTTTTTTAACAAATCATAAAATTCATTCTATGAATTTACATTTAGTAAATTTTTGGATATTTTTGAAATTAAAGTTAATTTTAAAATAATAGTATTATTTATATAGATATTTAAGATATTAAACCGCAGTTTGTAAAAAGATCTTGTTTAAATTATTAAATTCTTTTCATTAAAAGTACAAATCCTGTTCATTGTATTAAAACTTGAAACGACACTACAACCGAAATGAATCATTCGTCTCAACACCACAAGTGGTTATAAAAATGTTCAATAATCACTTATTGTTCGTTTTTATTCCCTCCATGAATTTATAAAAATACCTATCAGCAAATAAAATGAACATCGAGAGATCATTGTATATTTTTCAAAATTTTACAATGTTGTGGTAAGTAGTTCATTTGTATTGAAACGAATTTGCAATAATCTCAAAAAAGATTAGTGATAGGGCAGTATTTAAAACATGTCTAGATTGTAATACATGTAATATTGAAACTACATTTTGAAAATTTCAATTTCGAAATTGATTCTGTAGAATATCTGTATGTGTATACATACATACACCCATATGTACTGACTGGTACTTTAATTAATATATTGGTACGATTATTTACACGCATCCAATGTGTAAAGTAGTACTCACAGTACCGTACTAACAATGTTTGTTTTGTTACAGGTGAGTTGTTTGTCGAAAGATTCGATATTGCGACGATAAAACCGTACGTTTGGAGGTAATAATTTTAATTCCACTTGTTTGTCTTGTTTTATAGTCAAGTAGAATTTCGCACTAATTACACTAAACAAATTTATATTGGTTTTTCATTGACGAAACTCCAATAGTTTTTTTTTTAAAAAATATTTTATAACGAGTTCAGTTAGTATTTTTTTTTTTTTTTGAGTTATGTTGTATGATACAGCTGCATATAACATTTTCTAGTTTCGTATCATTTTATAAAAAGTTTTCTGCATACGTTAATTAGTTTAATTTGTTTGTTTTAACTTTGCTGTATTTTCTGGATAAAAAATAAACATTGTAGTTAATGTTTGTAATAGCGTACATAAAATTGTGTTATTAAATTCCTCTTTGTAAAATGAACTTTTTTATTCATTTATGTGGAATATGCAGATATTAAAAAATAATGACTAGTTAGAAATATAATTTCTTATTTTATTATTATTAAAATTTTAATTTTTATTCGAATATTGTGTTAGTTTTTCAGTTATTAAATAATACATTTTTAAGAGATAGAAAATTTTATTATTTCATTTCTCGTTCTTTATAAAATATATAACGAAATTTATCGAATACGGTCCCGGGGTTTTCCCGTTGCGCCAATACCAAATAAATACATATTGACCTTTGTCATTCAAATCGCAGATACGGTATAAGTTTAATTGACGGCATTAATTTCAAAAAACGTTCCAATTACCATCAGGACTCGCCGCGTGTCCCGTCCATAATCCCGACCCGTTGTTGCGTCGCATTAAAATTATTTAAATTGCTATTGACTTTGAGCTGTTTAAATAGATCCGTTGCGCAGGTCATAATTATGCTATTAAATGGAATTGAACTCTTGTAATATCATGTTTTGATGCATTCGGACGAATGCAAATGCGAGCGATTATTATTATTTTTTTTTTACTATCCACCGTACGGAAAAATGCGGTTTTGTTTTGCAATCAGTGCACACGTTAATCGCTCTTGATTGTCTCCTCACTCTTCGTCCATCGGACGTTTTTTTTTTTTATAAACACCGCATGAACTAGCGATGAATTTCAATTATTCGCATTTTTTGTGTTTTCCCTATATTTCAACTAATTTTATTCAAACAATTTCTAGTTGATTTCATTTTATATTCGAATGTAGTTGTAATATTTTCAAATAGATTAGAAAATCAAAAATAAAAATCATATTAAAAATAATTTTCTTTTCTTGTATAAAATAAGATTTTCAAATTATTTGAAATTTTGACTAGGCAAGTGAATTTACGTACTGTTTTCGTGTAGGACCAGTTTCGAATATCTTTGACGATACCATCGATCTAATTTCTATAGAGAATCTGATTTTAATCGTTTTTCGTACCAGACGAGCGCACGTCGTTGCATTTATCTCGTACAATTTCCGGCACCATTAAAACTTTTAATATTAAAACTACACTCTTAACGAACTTAAACCATACGTTCATGTCTTGCATAGAATAACGAATGTTACATAATACTTCCTATTGTGTTAGCGACAAGAATGGGGTCGACGGCGGTGCGCGTTCACAAGAGGCGCACGCTTTCACCCTTTGCACGGCACGCTCGCTCGTTCGTCCTCGCACACACACACACACACACAAACACACTTCATCTCTATATTTATGTATGAACGTGTCCGTGTGTGTTTAGCGTCGATGTCAAATAACCTCAAGTATCTTACCTCTCTAAGAGAAACAGTTAAAGGACTCCTCATTAGCGTCATTGCATCGTCCTTTGCAGCCGTACTCGTCAACGGCTGCTACACGAAAATCCGCTTACCGTATTCATGTAGCAAACTTTAAAATATTCACGAGAACCGCCGCCGACCTCTGATTACATACGTCCCACCTTCGGATATAATTTGTGTATGTGATCTCTTGCCATCTCGACGTACAGAAAATGTACGTGTGAATGTGTGTGTGTGTGTTTGAGTGCGGGTCCGCATTTGCAATTTTACGCCATTAGGTATTATCTGATGAGTATCTCTTTCTGTCATTTATATATACATACACATTACATATGTACATATTATATATACATACATATATATATACATATATATATATATATATATATATATATATATATATATAATGCAAGTTTGATTAATAAAGTTAATTATTAGATAAAACGTTTTGTTTGATTTTCGTTATGAAACTATTTAGAATCATTACATGTGATTGCTCAGAGTGTGAAGTTAATAGAATAAAATTTTAATTACAGATATTTTGACTTAGGGTAGCAAATTTGCACAAGAGTTTTTTGTTAAGAGTGAAGATTTGAGTGTCGTAAAAATCTTCGATTTAAAAATAGATTCAAATAGTAATGCCTCATAGCTCAGATCAAAAAAATAAATTGTGTGATAGAAAATATGATCAGATATTTAACACAGCATGGTAGTGATGTCAAACTCATATATGAATATAATCAGTTTAAGAAAGTCTGGGTCGCAGGCAAAAAAATCTCCCAAAAAAATTTAAAAGTCATTTATGTATATCCGAAAATAACTTATTTAAATTTTATATTTATTTTTTAAATTTTATTTTTAAATTGTAAATAATTTTTCGTGACGATTTAATTAACACTCACATTTAACAAATATTGCATAATAGTGAATATTCAAATCAATCTACGAATCGCTTAAAACGATTGATAACTAAAAGATCAATCACGACTAATGATTAATTTTTTAGTCGCAAATTGTTTTAAAAACGACTAATTTCAAATCAATCGTTTTATTAACTCGTTCGCTACCAGGGATTCAGGAGAAAAACCATTACCACAGCCCAGACGTTTTATTATTTAAATATGATACCAAATTGTCATTAATTTTTGTGCGATGTATTTATAACGTTCTAAATGAGTGAAATTAACAATTTTACAAACCGACCCACATATGTGACATTGGACTATAGATAGTAAATTCTTTTTGCAACCTACGCGTCACATATACGGAGGTCATTTGATAAGTATGGTAAATATTATGGTAATATTTTTTATGATATTTTTTTAACCATACTTTTTTGGAAAATTTATAAATAAATAATAATTGTTTATTTATAAATTTTTATATAATACAACTAAAAATATTCCAAAGTCGATTTTTGGTTATTCAAACGCAAACCTTTAAATATTACATCTCAATGTATAAATAAATGGAGTTATTGCACTATCAAAAACAAACCGCTCAATTTGTTATTAATGAAAGTGGTATAAATCCATTTAAAATTAAATGTATATACATAATGTTATAAAAATAAAAACACTATATACTGTATATTGGAATATGTGCCAATAACCTCAATTTCGCACTATATACTGAATATTGGCATACATGCTACTAACCTTATATTCTTAAATTTTTAAATACCACGTGGATTTAATTTACTGTTATTTGTATGATTATTTAGTTATTTTTATATAATAAAATTTAACAAGTTTATAAACATAGTTTTAAAAAAATAACTCGAATTTATTAACGTTTGCCAATATTTTTTAATTCTTTCAAACATATTCGTGACGTCCAGATCTTGTAAAAAAAATGTAATTATCGGTAGACCAATAACATCCTGTATCTCTTTTATTGTTTTTAACATAACTCATCTGTTTGCGATACGATTTGGTACAAACAGTTATCATAAACTGATAATGTTCATCCGTCACACATTTGTGACGCTAGGCTGAGGTAAGAAAATCGGGTCGTCACATATATGTGACGCTGGTAGCGAACGAGTTAGTCGCTTCAAATGACAAACGACTAATAAATTAATCGTAACTAACGATTGATGTTACTCGACTAAAATTTTAGTCGTTAGTTGTCAATCGAATTTTTTTTCTTTATATCTATATAACTGAATAATTATTTCTGATGAAAATTTCAATTATAAATTCATATTAGTTTATATTTTTTAAAGAATCTCATTTCATTTTTAATTTATATATCGACATCATCAGCCTCTTTTTTATTGAATGAAGGTCTGATCCAAAATTATTTATTTATAAATATCTATGTATGTGTGTATATATATATATATATATATATATATATATATATATATATATATATATATACATAAACCAAAAACAGTATTTGTAATGTTGAAAACGTGCCAAATGTCATGATAATAACAAACATATCCAAATAAACTTGAACATTTTTCACCTTGAAAGTAGATTTCATTAACTGATTTGTTTATTTTGTCACATTTGATACGTGTAAGCTTGTAGTGAAATGAAATGTTTAATAATTACCATATCTTTTATAAAAAGTGACTAAGCACTGAATATTCAATGTGTGTATAAACAATTTTGGCTTTAAATTTTCACGTCTTTGTATCTCCATGAGAATAAAAATTGATAAATGAAATTCAATCGGTTATGATATAAAAATTGTAAATGATTGGTCCTTTCTGTATATTTTTTGAAAAGAAATACATTTTAATATTATCTAAAGATTGGCCAGAATGGAACATTTCAAGAATTCGATTGTTTTTACATGACTGTTAAAAAAGTCGAGTGTAGTTGATATCCAGTGATTTATTTCGCTCGTCTACAGACATAAATATCACATGTTATCATACATAAAGACGTAAACGTCTACGTCTAGTACATACAACCTGTCCAATAGCTCGTTTCATGTACGTACCATGTTCCTTCAATCCTACATCTTTCTTAAAGAAAAAAAATCGAACCTGTATATAAAAGTATAAAGATCGAGAGAAAATGCAACAGACTGCTTTTACGTTCGGTACGTTCATACTTCTGCATCGCCAGGTGTGTACGTATTTGTTGAATGCACGCTACACAAAAATGCACCGTTTTTTGTGTGCCGTTTTCGTCGTCGTTTTTTCTTTCTCTCGTGTTGTTGCTTCGAACGTTCGTACCTACGTACGTTGCCTGTATTTATGCAGTTTGTGTCATAGACTTGTGCACGGACCATTTGCTTGCTGACTAGAAGAATAGTCACATATGGTGTTTGTTTTATGTCCAAACTCTTTAGGTTTAATGCATTTTTTTTATTAAGAATGTACACGTCTGTGTGCATACCTGTACTTGTTATTTGTTCAGAAATTATCGATATGGAATATGAAAAAGCAATTAAATCTAAATATATTGCTTTGTTTAAATTCAATTAAATTATGTCTTACTTATTTGTATTGAAATTTAGAATATTCAGTGTCATCAGCCAACACAGAAAATATGGAAAAAATATGATAAGAAGAATACGTAGAGATAGAAAGAAAATTGAAAGGATTAGGAAATAACCTCGAGCTAAGGATGAACAATTTAAAATGGAATTGAGTTTATATAGTAAGAAGAGAAGATTATCGATGAACAAGAGAAATGATTTTGTGCTTTGTCAGTTATCTTTTCTTCTTGTAATATATAATATATTCTATCCATTTTGATTTTTTATCCTGCTATTTTTGAATTTAATGTTGTTTTCGTGTAATTTTTGTTATTGTAAGCATACATTTTTTTTTTGAAATGTAGGGTCATCCAAATGTAACGCCTAGATTTGTGTTTTATTGAAAAGAAATATGTGTATAGTTTCTTTTTAAAATAAAACACAAATCTAGGCGTTACATTTGGATGAACCTACATAATCCAACAATAATATTATGTAGAGTAAAATAATTTTTTTGTAGATTTTGGAACGTAGTTTGAATTTTGATTGCTTTATAACAGATCATTTTCAATGATAAATACATATTTGATATTTGAGATAATTTATAAAAAATATCAGTGTAAATAAAATTGATATACAAATATTTGGTGATCACAAGATTGATTAAAAAATATGTTTATGTTTTGATCAATTATTATATTTTGAATTGTATAAAAATGGGAGTAGAGTTTTTTATTTTTTTAAAAAATGTATTTATTATATCAACAAGTATTAGTCAAATTTAATAGCTTCGAATGTGACAAATTTATAAAAAACGAAACATCCGTCATTAATTTCGTACTATCTATGCTAATTAGTGAAAATATTTCCTGATGCTAATACGTGTCATAAATATAATCGTCGTACGTTTCTTTCCCTTTATGTGCACTGACATTAAACATAAAATATAGGCTTAAACAAGACGAATAGTAGCTTTAAATAGTATTATATGAAAAGGTAAACACTAACAATCGTCCGTACTGACACGGACACTTATTTAAATTCAAATGTTGACATTTACATTTAAATCGTCAATTCTTTATGACATTTAAATGAGCGTGTAAAATAGCGTATACACAAAAAATACGTCGTCAATGTCATCATAAACGTTCATAACGACGTGTCGTTAAAAACGTGTAAAAACAAACAAACGGGACGGTCTGTTTGCTGGATGGACGTACGAACGGACGGACGAATCGTTTTCAGAAAGAGAAACTAGGAAACGTTGTCAGGTGGTTGTCGTTCGTTCGTTCGTTCGTTCCGCAAAGTCGAAAATGTTACCGTCGTCGTTTGAATCGCATAATCCGCCCGAACGAACCCACGTGCCCTAATGCCCGTGCGTATTTGCATAAAACAACAAATCTCTGTTTTGTGCAACGGCGATGCTACTCTATGTGCTTAGACGAGGTCTTTAACTTCTGATGGCTTGTAGTTTTTTTTCCACATCGTGCGGCATTATCCTTTGAATTAACGTTGGTTGCCGCATACAGGATATCTATTAAGATAATTAAACGGAAAAAACATGCGGACTGAACGAGAAAGTGTGCAAGAGAAATGACTAATAATAACTCAAGGTCGAACGGGTGATACGGCCGGAGATAAAATGAAACACATGTTTATAAATACGTACATGCAACAAATTCAAATAGACTCGACTGTATATGACGCACGACTTGCATTGTATGTGCGTATTAACAAACCTTAATCAATTTATACTGTCTGGGGACAAATTGTACACACGACTCCGTGGCGCAACGGTAGCGCGTCTGACTCCAGATCAGAAGGTTGCGTGTTCAAATCACGTCGGGGTCATTCCGTTTTATTTATTTTCGTCGATATGATTTTTTAATGTTAGTCGTAATGATTCGAGTATGTAAATGTGTTATTTTTTATCATATTCCTACGATGTGTTTTGTACAATGTGTGGAAATTTACATACATGCAAAATTATTTGCTTATTTAGGGTGGAATAGTTTTTAGATTTATCAGGGCATACAAGTTTTCTTACCCTATTCAAGTGGAATGATATTGTGAAAGTTTCTTTTATCATTTAGTTACAGTCAACGACAAACATTTACTAGTTAATAAACAGAAAAAAATAAGTATTTGTTGAACATTTTTATAAAACCTTATCATGTTGGAATGAATGGTCCATTTATGTAAAAATGAATTAGACACAGTACCAAACAATGAGGAGAAGAGTTCAATTTAGTTAAGTGTCAATTTCGTAAAGCGAGCAAAATTGTTTAGCACTGTGATGCACGATTTCTGCTTCTCGTAAATCATGTAAATATTTTTTTTAAAAAAACAGGAACTATTTTGTGTGTATTTCAGTAATCTTTTCAAGTAATTGGAATTTGTATATTATCGATATTAATAAAAATTAACATACTGTTTATAGGAATCGATTAGGAATTTTAGTCTTCATTTTAATCAAGACTAAAATAGAATTATTGATACTGTTTATACTTATTTATGTAAATATGTCATATGTCACATGTTGTATTTATAATCTAATAATAAAACTTTTTAAAAAATTAAATCACAAAACTAACGCATGCAGATATTCAATTCACAAATTGTTAAAAATTTTCGAATACCGTCACAAGTAATAAATAAGTCAATTCATATCATCAAAAAAGGTTACAAATCTATAAAAAAGAATATGTTGCAAAGACAATAAATAACCGAAAACACTTCATGCTTGCAGACCAGATGACGAAAAGAAAGATACAACCCCCAGTTGTAGATGGATTGAATAAGGACACAAAACATAAATTAGTATAGGTATATATAAAAAAAGTTAGTCTAGATTTTAACAGAAATGCTCTGACGATGATGGCGTGGCCATCGAAATGCATCAGTCGATATAATTATAAATAATAAGTGAACAATAAGTGATTATTGAACATTTTAAATTATTGTAGTGTTGGGGTTAAAATTCATTTGTGTAAAATAAAACTGTCATACTGAATTGAAAGTAAGTACAGTGTATGAGAAATATGCAATTAACTGTTACAATAGCTGAAAGTATTGATTAGAATGTTCGACGGTTGATTTTTCAATCTATATTTAGTGCATATTAATGGGTGTATTACCTGTTCGAGTCTGGCAGTGATACCTGTTACAGTCTATTCGACGTCATACGACTCTAATGAATAGGTTAGTGTATTAAATAATGAGGTATCATGTCAACAACCTACTAACTATACTACAACTGCTTCTATATTATGTAGCTGCCGTCAATGTTCGCCGCATTGTAATATCACATTCAGCCCGCTGAAAGTTTCGATGCAATCTGATTCAATTTCGTGTTTTGTAAGAACGTCACGATGTAATTTATTAAATCAACTCGGATCGGACGCATAATTAAAATTTATTTCGTCGATTTGGAACAGTGTCGCGTTTTCCCCTTCTTTCTTTTTTTAATTTCGAACCAGCGGTCGTATTTATGATCGGCGATTCGTGTTCGGAGAATCTCTCTTATTTCATTTATTGGAAATAATAAAGTATTGTACAAGTTCACGATTTGATACTGTGACCGAATTCCATTTAGTAAATGAGTTGACAGCTGATTTCAATTAATTCATTTTTAGTCATACTTAAATATTTTTTTAAACAATTTTGATCAATTTTTTAAAATCTTTTGTGATATTGTAGTAAGTAAGAATAGAAACTTGTGTATAATATGAGATTTTATTTACTTATTTTCAAATGCATTCGATTGCAAAATAACATTGGAAATAAGAAGAAAAAATTATAAAAAAACGACTATTTTCTATAGACTCTGGTTGTGTTACGTTTTATAAGTTTTGCATTTGACAACGAACCATATTTTTATATACACACAAAGAAATATGTGTAGTAATGACATATGTATATATATATTTGCGTGTGCATGCGAATTGAGATTCGTATAGGGGTTTATACCCGTGTGTGTGTACGTATCTATCTTATTTATAGCCAAGTATACATTCTGCATAGTCGTAGTGTTGTATTCTTCGACGATATTTGAAAAGAATACTTTTTATTCTGACTGCATCATTATTATAACAGTGCTTTCAAAGTTTCACCACTCCATACCTCGCTTTGAATAGGATTTATTTATATCTCTCCCGTCCGGTTTTACGCTCAGAAACAAAAAGACATAAAGTTTGACGCTGGAGTCTGAATAAATCATATTTTCGTTTTTTCCCTTCTTCTCTTGCCTTTACCTTTTTACTCCCGAAGGGTTTTCTTGTTTAATATATTGCATAGATATAAACAGATTTTGTCAATAATAAAGTCTGACGGACTTGTATCATTTTTGTTTGTACAGATACAATAATTTTAAATGTATGAGTTATTGCGAGTAGGATGTGTCTGTCTACGGGAAATCTGTGCAGCGTGTCGGTCGTTCTCTAGAGATTTTTTTTTTTTTTGTTCGGACGATTCGTTTCGTGTAAGTAATTGCAACAACCTGATGAATGTTTATCTTAGTTTTTCTTAGTCCAGTGAGATATTTTTAAACGAGTTTATTGAATCTTTTATTCACTCGTAAATAATTCTCAAGTAAGTTTTACAAAAATATTCGGTGATACTTTTAACATGTTATTAAAATATGTACTTTTTTCAAACTGTTTTATATTTCAGTGAATTTTTTCTTATCATTTGAACTAATCATCTATCTTGTATTTATTTTCATATAAAAACATACATGTAAGTTTTTAATTAATTCGTTAAGTACCACTTCAAATTATATTTGTTAGAGTGAAGTATTTTTTTCTATACTATTTAAAAAGTGCTTCAAAGATCATCAGCTTTTCGTCTACTGTTTCTCAATTTATTATTTGTGAAATTTGATCTTTAATTCAGAAACTTGAAAACATATTGGCAACATTTTTCAAAAGTAATAGATTTCTTTTACTGTTTTTAAAACGTTTTTTTTTGACATCTTTTGTATTTGTAACATTTTTCAATTCTTAACACACACACATATATATATATGCAATCTTTTATTCGTAATACGACAGAGAATTCATTTTTGATGAAATAAACTCGTTCGTACGACGACTTTATTCTTTGATACGACGACAGAGGACAAAAACAAAATTCAGAACATAAAGTATTTTGCAAAGGCTTAACATACTTGTTGATATTTCACGTTCACGTGCTCATTATTTATTTATTTATTTATAGTCGCACGTATTGGAATTTTCCAATTTTTTTGCAACATCGCACTTGTACACAAACGAATAGAGAAAACAACGTACGTTTTTTTCAATTTGTTTTCGTGCCGAGCACGTTCTCTAATATTAAAAATAAGCAATCTCGGAAATCAATATTTCAAATAAATATATATATATATATATATATATATATATATATATATATATATATATATATATACAAGTCTATAAATGTTTAAAAATAAAAATCAAATAAACGTATTTACAATTTCGAAGTGACTTCTATTTCAACCTTTCGCCAATGTCAAAGATAATTTCGTACTTTGTGAATTTCGTACGATTCTTTTCACTTGGCATTACATCAGCGCAGGTACGAGTTAAAGAGAAGAACAAATAAAAATAACTACTTTAATTATGTTACATTACATAAATACATATTTGCTTATTTTTGTAAATATTTTAAATGAAAATATTAACGTCGAGATTGTAACATTGTTGCCAATTTAGATCTTTCAAGAATTTTGTTTGGTTTAATTGGCTATATCAGTGGTATCAAACTTGTATATATGAACACGAGCCATTAAATTCAGTTTAAAAAAGTTAGCGGGTCGTAGACAAAAAATATAATATATTATGTATATTGGAAAATAATTCATTTAAATTTTACATTTATTTTTCTTTAATCAATTTATTAATCAATTTTTTAAGTATTATTATCAAGTGTTATAATAAAATTTAAAATTAGAGAAATTTTAAAAAATAATATTTTTTTAAATTCCATTTTATTATTTTAATAAAATTTCAAGTGTTTGATGTCTCTGGGGTATACGATAGTAAATTTGTTAGATGAATTTTAACAAATTGATTTAAATATTAGGTTTTAATCCAATCTTATTATTATACATATACAATGAGTCAAAGTGAAACTCATACAGAGTTATGTTTCCAATAATTTTACAAATATATTTTAATATAATAACAATTTTCTTTATTTTTTTTCTTTATTAAGGTTATTTTTATTATATTTGAAAATTTCAATCGTAAATTAATACTTTTACTCCAGAAAGAGTAACAGTTTCAGAAAAATGAACAAAAAATACATCAAAATGAAACTCATGCAACTAACAAATTATTTATTAAATTAAAATTTACAATGGATTGAATTATTTTAGTACTTAGTAAAGTAGTCTTTATTAATTTTTATAGCCTTTAAACGAATCGGGATGGATTTAACTAATTTTTCACAATAAGCTAAATCAATTTTTCCCCATTCTTCTAATAACGCTTTTTTAAATCATTTTTATTAATAATAGTGTGTGTTCTAATGGCAACTTCTAAGTGATTCCATAGATTTTCAATCACACTTATATCAGGTGATTATGGTGGTGTTTCCAGTACTTTGAGGCAGTTATATAACAACCAACTACGTGTTTTATAAACTTTGTGCTTGTGGTCGTTGTCCTGATAAAAATTAAATGTTTGTAAAATCACAAGTTTTTGAGTATTGGCTTTCAAATTTTTTTTAATTGATTAATGTAAACATTTCGATCACTTTGACTCACTGTAGGTATTTTAAAATTCGTAATTATTTTCCATAGATTTAATAAAAGTGTTAATACAATTTAAAAACGATGATTGAAAATCTTTGTTAGATGTTAATTAAATATTTTTAAATGTTAAAAAAAATAAAAATGTTTCTTTTTTGATCGTACAAGTTTTTTCCCCAGCAAACTTGACACATAAACACCGACAATTTTATTTTTATACTCGTACGATAAATAATGACTGAATGTACATACGCATACATATATTTTTTACGATATCAAGAGAGCACACGCGACTTAAGCACACAACAGAATTTGCTCTAAAATATATATATATATATTAAATGAAACCACCCACCACCGCCGTCACAACGTTGTTTCGGTCGTACGTACGTACGGTTTTGATATATTAATTTATGTCAACGTGGGGGTAGGCAACGAGACTGGTTTTATTTTAATCATCCGACACGATCAGCTTAATTATCCTCGTGCACATATGGAAAGAGCGACAAGAAAGATGTCTGCAATGTCATTAGGATGTTAATATTAGTAACACATTACGGTGACAGTGTATAAAGTGCTCGCGGACGGAAATTAAATTGGATTGTTTTCAGGGTAACCCGAATGTATGTATATTAATCTACCGTTCACGATTTCGAACGAATCAAGTGTAGATGATGGAACGACGTACGTATGGGTACGTACGTACTCGTAAAAACGTTCCATTATGGTTGTCATGAGGGCGGGGGTCATTCACACGCTCTATCATCGGCTTTCTTTTTATTTTTATTTCGAGTCACGTCGGAATCGCTGTGACTCAGGCACTGCTAATGGTATCTCTTTTACGGTATAAGCAAACGGTTACCTTTTATGTATCCTCATTACATACCCGCGTGCCTGTTTTTGTCCGCCGTGTGTGATTATATGACGGACGATACGCTTTCTGTGACTATTGAAACTGAACTCAACACTTTGACGCTTGACAAGTGAATTGATGCGTTCAAATCGTCAAATGTTCCGTGATTATCGTCTTTGTTTAGTCGATGAACATTTAAATTGAACTCGTGTTTCGAAATACGGGTTAGAACAAAAATCTTTATATATGTGTGAAAGAGTTACAGTAGTTCGTAGAGGTTTTAAATTAGAAGTAGAAATTTAAAATACAAATTTAAATACATACATTAATATTAATAATTTTTATTATTTTAAAATTTATTATTCCATTGATTTTCTATTTAAATAGTTTTAGTTGATTCAGTTACGAAAAAAAAACATTGATAATACTTTTTTATCCACTGTACAATTTTTTTTTTGGGATAATACATTTACTCTTCCTAATCTGTTAACATGAAATTTAGTTTTTTTAACTAATTTCATTAATAAAAATTTATACAGATCTTTTTAAATCCATATTTTGACTCGTATACAATTTTTCTTACTTGAACCAATCTTAGAAAATACCCACACTCATCATTTTTAACCATTTCAAAATCTATCTTTAAATTTCTACTAAATTTCTTTTTATGAAAAAAATCTTTTCCATGGAAGTGATGTAATCCACTTTCAAATAGTTATTATTTTTGGAAATAAATTTTATTCATTTCTAAAAAATCCTCGAATTCAACTACTAATCTGGCCAAACAAGTAATCAATAAAAAAAAGTGTTCAAGCTTTTTTAAGGTAAAAATCATAAAAATGTTGAAAAATTAAACGTTTCACTATTAGTTATTTTTTTTAAAAAAAAGATTTTCTCATACAATTAAATAGAATAAGAATCGTAAATCAAAATAGAATACAAACATTTTTTCTCGATTCCGTTTTTCGTCCATAACAATAATTTAAATATTTTATTAAAAATATTCCGTTTTAAAAAAGAATAAATTTCTTTTTCAATCCATAAATATTTATAGCAAGACCAGATGTACATGTATATATAATATGAAAAAAATATTTATTTCAATTCATTCAAATGCATAACTAATCCCGACTTAAAGTATTGTTGGCATCCATATCGATTTTAAAAGAGATGTATATATATATATATATATATATATATATATATATATATATATATGCATAAACTTGAGCTTTATTTATATCACGTCTGCATAATAAACCGTCCACGTTGCGACAGAGCAACGGCGCAGCTAAATGTACAGGAAAAAAGGTTGAAAAAAGTAGTTTTCTTTTTAATGCATAAACAGTGTACGTTCGTGTAATGTGCACATGTGCTTCATTCCATTTAATGCACTTTGTAATCAACGACAACGGATTCCTTCTACGGAATTGTTAATATATGTATTTTTTATACGTTCACAGGTGCTCATTAACGGGAACTGCTTGTGTTGTAAACGATTAGTTAAAACGTTTCTTCTTCCACATACGAATATCGAAAATAGAGATAATCAGTTAAAAGATCACGATTATATTTTATCAAAATGTAATTACTACTCGAGTATATTATGACGCTTTCAAACAGCTGATGAAATATTTAACTAGGTTGTACGATTATTTTCAGAATAGACGAGAATTTCTTTTTGGTAGAGAATAATTTAGCTATGGATGTAATTGGATCGAAAGTTAAATAGAGAAGGATGTAATTCTATTGTTTAAATATTAACGGATTAAGTTTTATATATCAAATTCAAAGTTTTAATTAGTCCATCAAACAATCATTGTATGTTTTTCTGTTACAAACTAATTAACTGAAATTACATGTATAAAGTACTTGTTGTAAAATGATTGACAGTATAATAATAGAAATTATGCTTCTAATTAAACTGTTTAAATTTAATTTTCTGTGAAATGAATTCATTCACTCAAAGTTCTTTCAACACTAGCACTAATTTATTTTTTAAAAAAAATTGAAACTTGAAAAATATAATTCTGGAGTAAATAAAAGTCTGAAAACAAGAAATAATTCTTTCAACATTAGCACTAGTTTAAAATTGAAGAAATAGAATTTAAAAAATAATTTTATGAAAATAAATGAAATTTGAGTTTCAAGATCGTTTTTAAAATGATTGAATGATAATTTTTTGAAAATTGGTCCTAGAAATATGAGTTTTGAAAGATCTTTATAAGGTTTTATTAATAAAAATAATTAATTAAGAGTAGTAGAAAAGAATTAAATTGTATTGTTAATAGATGAAGCATGTGTCTGTATTACGGTTTCAGGTTAGAGATTCTAAATATCTTATCTAAAAAAAAAAAATGTAGAGTGGATAAAAAAAATCTTATCAGTGTTTCTTTCGTAACTGAATCAGCTGAAACTATGTAAATAGAGGGTCACAGTAACTGCATACGTCTCGAAGCGATTGCAATATGAAGAGGACAGACCAAAACGGACCATATGTTGAGAACGAACCGAGCGAGACGAATCAAATATGCACGCGTACGTTTTTATCTTTTATTAAACTTTCTCATGGGTCGCAAATATCGTCGAGAATGGACGACGTTCGCGGGAATTTCGCTTTCTTAAATATTTATGATGTCGCAGCGTCTGCGAAGTGCAAACACGAACGTTAAATATTCAGGCGTCAACTTAAATTAGTTATTTTGTACCCCGCCGTCGTCGCCGGCGTCTTGTTACCCGTCGTCGCCGCGCCCCGCGGCTGACAATGTCAATTTAATTATGGCCCTCTTTAGATGTTGCGAGATTAACTCACTTGGCTGACGAAAGACAAGTGCACGGAGTTTAATTCTAATTATGACGTCTGTGTGTCGTCGGCGACGGCGGCGGCGGGCGTCGACGTGAGACCCGTCGATTCGACAAGTGAATTCGACGACAGAGGTTACCGTCGGCGTGCTCGTTCGCGACGAAGACGACGGCGGAGACGGAAAGATCGCGTGTGTAGTTTATAATTCAAGATTATGGGCCGCGACTACGGTGGCGTGTGTTTGCGTTTTTGTTGACAATACTCTTGCGGAGTATTTAATGATATGCTCCGTAGTACGGATTATGTAAATACAGTCGAACAAATTAATTTTATATTCGCCATTGTGTCTCTTTATACAAATGTTATTTGTTTACTTCAATGGCGTTTGCGGTTTCGGTGCGTTGAAATGTGTTATTGTTTCAATAGTACTTTATTCACATATTTATAAACAGACATAAATACACACATAAACACATGTATATATATGTATATACATTTACATGTATACATAATTATAATTTATATTAAATTTCCTTTAAGAACATTATTCATTCCACGTTATTAAATTTACCTTTGATAAAGGAATTATTATCTTAAAGCCACAAGGACTTATTAACGTTTTCAATAATTGCTTATTATGTATTCTTTTTTACTTATGTATTACAAAATGGATGGCATTTCTTCCTGAAGATAAATATATTAATGTACATTTTATATACTTGTGTTATTAAAGATAATGGCTGTTCTATTGAAATAATTATGAATAAAAAAAAATCGCCATTAAGTACGTTTTGAATATTTTAATATAAATTTTATTAGTTAGTATGTATTATAATGGCAGTGGTTTTTTAATTTTTTATATTAACCCTTATCGGTCGTATGTCACCTCTGACGTGACATTGTAACTTTGCTCTATCAGTCGTATGTCACGTGCGAGGTGACAAGACTGAACAAGTAACAACATCCTCATTGCTGAATGTACACGCTATATGTTTTTAGAGTTTAATTGTTACTCGATAGCAGACTACACGTTCTATCATATTTCAGCAATTATTTTACTTATATTATAATATTTTATTCCACCAAAAATGAATAAAGAAAACTATAGCAATATGGAAAGTAACAGTGATAGTAAAAACAACTCTCTTATATTGATTTTGTTTTAGAATTTATATTATTTGTATAATTGATTTCCCAGTTGAGGAAAATTGATGAATGATTAGAAAATATTTTCCGAACTACAAAAGTTTCCAATGTTTAGAAACCGTATTGTTCAATAATGGTTATAGAACGTCTTCGGTGGTTTAAAAAAAAAGTCTACCAAGAAAACCAGACAAACGTTGTAAATAGCCTGGAGTTTATTCGAGCAATTGAATAGTGTTCGACGCTCGTTCTTGTGGTCTCGAAACTAATTACGATTAGAATAATCAATTAAACCGAGTCGACGAGCAGACGTTTAGAAAAAGCGTCCGTCCATTCGACGCCCGTTCGTCGTCTTTGATCATTAGCCGAGATTATCGATTGAAATAAAACGAAACGCTTCATTGCACGTCAATCGCGAGTATAAAATGTCCAGTGGTACTGCCGTGGCCCGTAACATAAACTCTAAATAGACTAACTTATTGAGTTTCCAGTTGGACTAACCTAATCTGTGCTTGCAGTCAGCCAACCATGTATCATCTAAGTGTATATATAACCCTTTTATGTATGTTTACATCGATGACTTGGGTCGACCCCTTGTGCCGTACGACGACGACGACGACCGCACCCAACGTGTTTCTCGCACACGGAGGGGGAGATTCGTCATTTCTGATGATATTAATACCGGTCGCGTTTCGACACGTCAGTGGGGCCCTTTGTGCGCGCTATACATTTTTGAAATATTGTCCGGTCGTTTATTTACATTTTAATAAGTGCGCGGGGCGGTTTAATTTACACAATTTGTACGTGTAACAGTGTGCGAATGTGTGGAGGATTGTAACGCACGATTACACTCGAAAGACATCCATTAAATATCTAATCTACTTATTTATTAACTGTCTTTTTTCAGAAAACATTAATAATGATCATCTGGAATCGTGTGTTGAATTTTTAAACAGATTTTACGAGTCTGTTTTTTCATTCCGGTGAATTATTAAAAACAACACTTTTTTTCTTTAATTTTGAATCTCTTATCAATCGTCGAACGATTTTTTTATTTTGAAATCATTGTAATTGTAATATATATTTTTAAAAAATATATATTTCTAGTTACTAGTTATATATTTGTTAATCGATTACAAAAATGAGTGCTAGAAAAGACAGTAATTATTTATCATATAAATTAATTAAAAATTGTGATTTATGAGATGTTAATTCATCGAAGAAAATCCTTTTAATTACTCGTAAGTATGTTTTTGTGATTTTATTGAGTAAATTTTCAAAACAAATATTTATTTTTTGTATAATACAAAATTGATTGTCTGTTTGCTGGTTTCATTTTTTATTAAAAAATATTTATTATTAATTTTGGTATTTTACATTATTAAGAGTTGGTGTGAAAATTAAAAAAAATCTGTTCGAAACGATTTGTCTATGAAATTATAAAAAACGAAATAGTATTTTAATGATAGGACGATTTTTCGTTTCGAATTCAAAATCCAATTGTGAACTTTTGATTAAATCGCAAACTCTTTCCACATAAGCTTACATATTTTAATACGAGATCCAATCCGTCCTATACATTTTAATTAAAACGTCCAATAAACTGTTGTCAATTATTAATTATTTAACGAACAGTCGCCGCGATACGAACGATCCAGTACATCCATCGCGCCGCATAGAAATACATATAATGCAACTATGAAACATTCAACAGCGCGATAATTGTAAAATATATAAGGCATAAATGCAATTAGCTACATTCGCAGCTACATATATCCGTATAATATTCGGAGCATCGCAACAAACGACATTCCCTGCAGTGCAGTTAACAATGATTAGTCATCCGTAAAATAAAACGAGTTAGGAATACCTTTCGTCCCTGAAGATTAACATTGCGAGCGTCGAGTATAATGAGTACGACAAATACGGCGAGGACCTTTTTTTCAAAAGGATTATTAAAAACGATAGAAGTAATTATAGTCGACGGCGGCTTTAAAAACTCGTTCCTCCTCGCCACTTTTCATCGCTGATACAGACGTGTGCCGTCGTTGTTGTATTTGTTATTATCTAAGATGCTGGAACGAACGTACATGGACGGTACTGGAGAAAAGGACGGCGATCTGTACGACGAGAGATACAAGTGTTGTGAAACCGTTTCAGAAACTCTCGACGTACAAAAGTGCTATTAAATCATTTCAGACTTTTATTAGACAGTTTTAATAGATCTGATTATGAGTGGCGATCCTAAATTCGATTAATTATTGCTAATTGAATTCTGGAGTAGTGGAGCGATAATTCAATTTTCTACGAGTATGACGAGGTTTTCGAAATCTTTTTTTACTCATATATATGTATATATATATATATATATATATATATATATATATATATATATATATATCTACACACACATAATTAAATAAGAAAAGTTAAGAGTTTCTGGCTTGATATGTTACACTTGTAGAAAATAAAACGACGATTTTCCTTCAATTAAAATCTTTATATTCTCAAAAAGTATTCAGAATTTTCATTTTTTTAACAAAATGAGATAGCCTCAGAAATTATTTTTTCATCTTTCTTATATTTTTTCAAATGATCCGGATTTAAATTTCGTGAATAAATAATAGCTGTTTGGAGTTTAGTTAGGGTTCTAGGATGGTTGACTAAATTCCTAAAAACCACATTTCTGTACAACTATCTTCACAACCCTTCCATATATAACAACAGTATATTTAGCTTTCTCTGACATTTCTCGTTAACGACATTCCTCGGTAATTAAGAACGTGTCATATTTTCCAGTGATGTGTTTACTGGTCTATATTAAATTCAATATGTGTTTAAATTGAAATTAAATAAAAGGTAGTTATTTTTTAAAAATAAAAAATAATGTAGGTATTAGATGGATATATCTGAAGTCGTATTGTAATTAATTAACATGGAATAAAAATGAATAGAGTATTATTTTAAAAACATATATTTTATATACATAAACGTTTATAAACAAAACTTATTTTCAAATATTGTCGAAAAAAATACAAAACAATAAATGAAATAAAAAAATATACACAAACAGTATTAAAGTATAAAAACGTAAATTTTCAGTTCGTTTTGTAAAAATAATCCCGTGTCTGAATATTTCAAATGCAATTATTTCCACAAAACGAACTACATTTTCCAGTGGTAAATTGTAACTTTAAAGCATGTTAAATAATTAACATACAATAGTTTTCTTTTTAGATTTTTTTTACGTGACGTACGAAATAAAATAATTGATGAAAATGGGGTGTTCTTGTGAATACCTCCAGTACATTTTTTTTTGTTATTTATTTACAAGCTACTCCAAAGATAAACGTTTAGAGTAAATACGAAGGGTCGTGAAAGATAGGGGGAACGAATGTATTTTTCTAAAAGAGAAAATTGCAAAAGTACTCGTCTCATGTTGAAAAAAACCACAGAAACTCAAACGATGATGAATTGAAAAGAGAACTTTTCGTGGATTTGTTTTGTTGATGATATTTTTTTTTTGATAATTATTATAAACATTCATTTTTCGTGTAATTGTAAGAAATATACAATAAGTGTCTGTTGGAAAGATAGCTTTATAAGGATTTTTTTCACGGATGTGTATTTTGAAACGATATTGAAGTTTATAATGAAAACATAAATTAAAAAAAAAACACACACACACATTTTCTTTCATCGAACTCGTGTACGTTTTAAGTAAACAACGAGTTAATAAACTTTTAATAAATCCGCGCTCAAATTTATTTTTTTCTAACTTAATAAAGTTTTCAGATTTAGCGCTAAGCGGTCTGGGAAATTTTTCCTCGTATAATTTATGGCCGCGTACGTAAGGTGAAGATTAAAATATCAAAATAAAAAAAAGGAAATACAAAGCTTTGTAGTGTAGACATGCGAAGGGCTGATATAAATCACGTTGCCGCGCTTTATTAAAAACGATAAAAAAACCGTGAATCAATTACTTTAACCCGAACAACATGTTAATATATTCTAATACAGTCAATAAAAATGTCATTTTTTCCGTGTGATTTCTTTCATGGTTTCTTTAGCGACGTGTTTTTTCCCTGGCGAACGAGTCGGTTGCGTTTTACGGAAAAACTGTTGCTTCGATATAAATGTTTCGAGAAGATTCACGGTTTTTATTGATCGTCGAGGAAGTTTGAATTTTTTTGTAGTCATTTTTTTTAAAATCCTATACATGTGAAAGATTATATAAAAATTCTATTAATTGATATTTTTAACCAGTTTTTAAAATACTTGATTTTTTTTTTATTGAAACAAAATCACTAAAACGCGATATACATCTAGGTTAGGTGTGTTATTGTCCGTTTACACAAAGTGTACAGTCCATTTTCTATAATAGAATTGACTGAAATTGAACAAGAGTTTGATTTTAAGTTTATCTCGAACTCTCCACATCTCTATTAGATCGGATAACCGTGTTATCTTTTTCATGTTATTGAATTTTCTTGGTGTCGTCTACGTGTCTACTACTGATTTTTATTTATTACATTTCGTTTTCAGTTTCATCGAGAATTATTTAAAATCTATCTGACGAGCTGAAATATATATTTCCACAATGTAACGGAATCCAGTTCGGGATGTGTATTATTTTTTTATATACACAAAACGACAGGTTGGTTCGTCACCATATCGATCGATTTGTGTTTAAAAAAAGAGCACAGCGCGTCCCAGTGTCCGCTCATCAATTATTTATGGGAATAATAATAGAATTTTGATTGACCAGGTGCCGTGTCGCCTAGCACATAATAAACAAACAGATTTTCTCCATCGGCCGGCGACGCGCCTCTCGAACATATCTGCACATCGGTGCGGTTTTGCAGTCCATAGTGATGTAGTTGTTGAACGAGCGCAGCCTCTCCCTTATTTACGTGCACACATTTCAGTTTGGCGCTCATAAATACATATCACGTTCCAACCGTTCACATCTGACCTCAAAATGAAGTATTTTTAATTAAACATCATGCGAGACGTGAAAGAGTCACGGCGACGAGCGGAAAAAAATTAAATAATATTTTACGGTCAACAGAAAAATGTGTACGGATAAAAATGTCAAATTTAAAGTTAATAATATTTTGCGGTCGTTTGGAAATTGCCGCGAATGGGGAAAAAAGAAGAGAGAGCTCGGGAAAAAAGTGTGTGACGGACGGACGGACCACCGATGACTGAATCGGGGTCCGAGTTCGTTTCATTATGGTCGTGCTTTTGTCGCAAATAATAATTTTTAAATATTATGTGTATGTTTTTTAATTTCGTCTTTTGAAAAGAATTTAATTGAATCACGTTTACTTCGTAATTAGGTAATTTTCGTGTTTGGATTGTTGGCGGTTTGGGAACGAACGCGTTTACGGACTTGATTAATTTTTAATGGTGTTTGATGTAATGGACGAATAGTTATACGAATAACCGACGTGTTTACTTTTAATTTCACTCTTTCCCATATTATTTTTTCGATTTGACAAATATTCTTTTGAAATATTATATATTCCGACAACGTTTTCAATCATGGATTATTTTATATAAAATTAATACGAAAAATCGAACACACGTTTTGTTTATAACCAATAGATTTTATCTGTACGTTTTAAACATTCCGTTTCAATTAATGAAACAGTACAGTTTTATTTAACACAATTGATTGCTGCAATCACCAAGTCGAATTTAATTCACAATGAATTATTGGACAATTGGAAAAATTCTATTAAACATTTTGAAAATAAAAAAAATGGTTCAATGTGTTTAGAAAATGTTGTATTAATGGATTATCAATTTCATTTGATCCAGAAAATATTAATTTTTCTAATAAACTTTTGGTACAAAATTACGATCGTTACTTCTTTATAATTATAATATAAAACATGTACCATCTCTTCCATAGTACTATTGATTGATATAAATATACACACAATTTAGAATATCATATAAAGTTTGAGGAACCAGTGATAGAGGAGAGGGTGGTAGGAGGATAGAGGAGAATGTATTGAATTCAAATCCTCGAACAACTCAACAGACTGCTCCAGTGAATATTATCAAACTAAATGTTTTACATAATATTATATATTAAGATTTTTTTTTGAAACAATACATATATTTTATTCAATAATTATCGTTAATTAATTAAAGAAATTGATTTTTCCAAAATTTCCAAATTTTAGTGGTTGTTTTTTTTTCAAGTTTCTTGATTGAAATATTTTACATGAATAATAAAATTAATTATTGCTTTAAAAACAATGTAGTATGATAGAAGGAACATTTTTTAATATGACTGAATAGTTTTTATAGCAAATTTATTTTTTTTTAATTTATTTTCAATTTTTTTCGAATTTGATGATTTATAGAATTTATTAAAATTCAATATATGAGCATAATTTATAATTTATTGACTTGAAAATAAAAATTTTAATGGAACTATATTACATTCGATATATATAAACGTTTTATGAAGAAAAAAATAGATATTTCGAACTTTCATTTTTTGGTCCAAAATTTACCACGACCTATAGTATGGAAAAAATGTCAAAAAATCATAATTTTTCAAAAGTCAAATTTCTTTGAAAATTTTAGTGTATATATATTAAGAATGATGTTTTATGAAGTAGTACATTAATTTTATTCAATAATTATCGTTAATGAAGTCAAAAAATAGTTTTTTCCACATTTATATATTTTGATAGCTGTTTTTTCAAGATTAGTGTTTGAAAATTTTTATATAAATAATAATAACAATTATGGCTTAAAACATATTTTAATATGATAGAATGAACATTTTTCAATATTCCTAAATAGTTTTTATAGTAAATTTGTCCTTGTTTGAATTTATTTTGAATTTTTTTCAAACTTGATGAGTTATTGAATTTTTCAAAATTCAATTTATGATCATAATTTATAATTTATGGACTTGAAAATAAAAAAAATGGTGGAACTACATTATATTAGATGTACATAAACGTTTTATGAAGAAAAAAGTAGATATTTCGAACTTTCATTTTTTGGTCCAAAATTTACCACGACCTATAGTATGGAACAATTATCAAAAAAATCATGATTTTTCAAAAGTCAAATTTCTTTGAAAATTTTAGTGTACATACATTAAGAATGATGTTTTATGAAACAATACGTCGATTTTATTCAATAAGTATCGTTAATGAAGTCAAAAAAATCATTTTTTTAAATTTATAAATTTTAATACCCGTTTTTTCAACGTTCTTGTTTAAAATATTTTATATAAATAATAATAACAATTATTACTTGAAAAATACTGTAATATGATAAAAGGAACATTTTTTAATGCGCCTAAATAGTTTTTGTAGTAAATTTGTCATTTTTTGAATTTATTTTGATTTTTTTTCAAATTTGATGTATTATCGAATTTCTTAAAAATCCACTTATGACTATAATTTATAATTTATGGATTTAAAAATAAAAAAAATAGTGATAATATATTACATTCGATATATATAAATGTTTTATGATCAAAAAAGTAGATATTTTTAACTTTTATTTTTTGGTCCAAAAATTACCATGACCTATAGTATGGAAAAATTATCAAAAAATTCTGGTTTTTCAAAAGTGAAATTTCTTTGAAAATTTTAATGCACATACATTAAGAATAATGTTTTATGAAGTAGTACGTCAATTTTATTCAATTATTATCATTAATGAAGTGGAAAAATCGTTTTTTCCAAATTTATATATATTGATAGCTGTTTTTTCAAGATTCTTGTTTGAAATTTTTTATATAAGTAATATTAACAATTATGGCTTGAAAAATACTGTAATATTATAAGAATGAACTTTTCTTAATACGACTGAATAGTTTTTATATCATTTTTGAATTTATTTTTATTTTTTTTCTAATTTAATGATTTTTAAAATTTCTTAAAATTCCATTTATGAGTATTAATTTATAATTTATAGATTTTAAAATAAAAAAATTGATGAAACTTTATTATATTCGATATATATAAACGTTTTAGTGATTGATTGTAACCTATAACCAAATTTCTATATTTCTAAAATTTCTATTGCAATAAATGGATTTTGTTTTAAAGAATTATATTTTTAGAAGACTTGTATTATTTAAATTTAATTTTATACAAAGTGATTATACTTTGACTGTACTATATGAATTTTTTAACAGTTTAAAACATTAAACTTGTTCAATTACTTCACTCATTTATTATTCTCGAACTGAAAAACAGTTCTTGGTAAAAGTGAAAAATAAAAACGTACGACATTTCACATTATGAGCTTGAGTTCGAAATGTTTATAGTGAACGAATGGATTTTTTACAATATAAATAAGAATGATAATCGTACTAATCCGTTCTTTCTTTTCCGGTTAGCTACACGGATTTTTAACCCTCAGAGCGTCAATCGCCCGCACCTAGAGGTATTTATATCCGACAATCTGCCCGTTCCAACAATTCGAAACTCAAACAAAAATCGACGACCGTCCTCCACGCAACAATACTCCCATATGTGGATGAATTATTGTCGCCAAAGTGGCGAGCTATGTACCTTAATACGAACGCATTACACATTGTCGGAAGGCGTGAACTCGCTCGAATATATTAACACAATGTTGTAGCTATTTGTTTTTAGCCACCGTGCAGACAGAGGTGTGTCTGTATGTATTTATTTGACGCTGCTTCCTTACTAACGAACCGTGTCATGAACGCAAACACTCTCCGTCGAACTAACGTCGTGATGGTTTCGAAATAGTAATTTTAATGCACTCTGCCGCTTTACACGACACACGTACATGCTGTTGATCATAAAATATTAACAGAACATCCGCGGTTCGGTTTTTTACTTGTCTTTTATGGAAGCTATTATCTAATAGGAAGGAAAGGTCACTGGAACGTGTACTCTCTTAGATTATCTCGAATATTTTATGATGGTATTTACAATTATTTAACCTGAATTTGAAAAATATTTTTTTATATATTTAAAATTTATTTCTAACTTTTTTCATCATCTGATAAAATGTTCAGCAATAAAATTATTTTTGATGATTATTTTCACCCTTATATACTATTGTGTCGAGTGATTCATATGTATAAAAATAAACTAACTACAATACCAAATCAATATTGAATAAAATTACTATCAAAATTGTCAAAAGCTTTTTTTGTTAAAAAAAAACACAATAAATTTTAATTACCTTAGAAATGTATTGCAGAAATAGATTTTAATGGCATATTTTTATATAAACGTGTACGTGTATATATTTAATCGTACGACATTGATTTGACATACAATCACATTCCATTTCCGGTTACTGGAATTAATGTCTTATTTTACATTTAATTTATGTACCTTAAGATTTATTCTTTTCGAACGAATGTTTTATAACTACAATTTTAATTAATTGCCATATCGCGTGCATATTTTTTTATTGTAATAAACACTTGTATGTTTAAAAAATGAATAAATATTATATATATGTGTGTGTTATTGAATAATTCTCATTGCTGAATTTTAATATTTGTACTTACTTTTACTATTACACTATCTCATTGTCAGAGAATAAAACATTTTCACTGAAATAGTAACGGATTTATTTGTACATAATTTCAATGTCTTTTTTTCTATTTATAAAATGATTAGAGAAGCCGTAAAACTGTTTTAAAGGAAATCGTAGTCGAACGACATACACAAAGAAGTATCGAGTAATGTGCTTTGTGTTCAGGTTAAGACTTATTAGTGAATATGTAATTTTTTTAAAAAAAGAAATCGATTACTTAAAGGTTTTTTACACGTATATTCGTCTCTTTTTCTATCTTTCATGTGCCTTAGCCACAATGCCAGCGTTTATCGTTGAAAATGTTCTCAAACGAACAGATCGTCTAGTATAGATTTGAATATTGTTCTTTTAATAAATTTGACCAACTGGCTCGGCCACGCACACGCATAAAAGTGTATGATTAAACCGCCCATGCTTAAAACAAGACCATGTTATAAATTATATAGTTGTAGACTGATTTCAAGCCATCGAACTAATTTGTCATTGGCGATTTTAACTAACGACATATTTAAATCCTACAGTCGTGTCGATACGTCACAACAGTTGTAAATTATAGATAATTTTTTTTCTTAGATATTATATTAACATTGTCGAATGTCGTAATCGCCGTATGCGTTCTCATTAACATACACCTACGAAGTCATTCATATTTTTGTACTTGCTGAAGGTCGCGCGAATAAAAATCTTGTCGATATCTGCATTGAAACATGGTTTTCAATTTATATATATATATATATATATATATATATATATATATATATATGTATGTAAATAAATACGTGTATTTCGTTCCGTAGACTCTTGTTTGGGTCAGAGATGTTGTGTTCTTGGCCATGACCTCAACACAACGTGTGTTTACATAATATTCGGCTTGATGTCAGTTATATAACAACACACTTGTAGCAATGGTATAATTACATATTCATTGCCTTGTAAAAAGCAATGTACGCAGTACACACACACACAGGTTTATAATATTCTGCCTACGAGGGAATTGTTTAAGAACCGAAAATAGTTTGCCGTTTATTTAATCTCGTACACATTATTAGCTTGAGTACAATTATGGAAGATTATTACAACAAACATGTGTAGATGTTGTGTGTGTTTATTTTTTATTCAAATGCTTAGTTTGTTTTCATTTTTTCTCTATCAGATTTTTTTTTAAATTCTTCATAATTTTTATTATATTTTTATAAAATAATAAAAATCCGTATTTACAAAAAATAAACATTTTAAATAATATAAATCATCTTTCTGCTCTTCTAGATTTTTAATTCAAAACTGAAAAAGCTTCAAAATGTAATCAGAGAAGAAAATTACAATAGACTTTGTTCAGTAAGATAATCCAACTTAAAATGTTCTTTACAAAAGTTACAAGTTTCTATAATATTTGGAAAAGTTATAATAAAGATTTAAACAATTCCTTATTTAAGTATGATTAAGTTTCAATTTATTATACAAGTTGTATGGTGAGATTTTAGTTGAGTATTTAAGATGTTTTATTTTTTTCTGTATCAAACATTTTGAATATATTTTTATTTATATAGGGTAGTCCAAATGAGTCTAAAAGTAGAGAATAGTAAATGATAGTAAATATATTTTTAAACGCTTTAATCTCATTTGATCCACCCTGTATTTCAATCAATTTTTTTTAATGTCATTTCTATAAAAGAATAAGTATTTTCTGAAAGTGCTATTTTATGTATTATATATTCTTTAATATTTCATGATTTTTCAAAAAGCTTTTAATTATTTACTGTGTATAACCACCATATCAAAATAGAATTATTGAAAATGATAAATATCCATATTTACAATATTAGTGAAAAAAATAATTCCGTACATAAATAATTCCATTTTTTATGGAAATCCTTACCGTGAATTTAAGTCGTGTAATTTATTACTAATTGAATTACGGTCCTTTATGATAGCTCGACCTGGTAGATTAGTAGAGTAGGTCGTCGTGCATCCGAAGATTCAATCCTCTCGCAATGAATTTAATCTCGCGACCCTCTATACATAAATCTGGTAAATAAGTCACTAAATTATTGTCGTTCCGTGTTAAATTATAACATGTACATATTGAGGAATGTGTGTTAACGAAATTCTAGAAAATAATGTGATTAGGTTTCAACGTACAGAACTCGATTTCGAAATGTTCGGTCGAAACCGTGTACAACGCTCGCGGGATCTCGAAGCATGAATATGTATTTACACTTTTCTTCCACTACACATTTACATATATACCTTCATATATATATATATATATATATATATATATATTTAAAAAAATTACAATGGTTTTTTTATTATATTTCAAACGATAATCAGTAAATAAATAGGATGTTTTTATTTAAAATCTATTTTATTTGAATGTAATAAATATTATTTGTTGATAAGAAATATTTTCGAAATTATATTTAAAAAAATTGTAAACACTCTCATTGTATTTAATCGATGAAACTACATGACACGAATCGTGCATGAATGGTAAAAAAACCGAAGAGAAAAAAAATAAATGTATCAGTTAGACATATCACGTAAACTAGGTGAGAAGAAGACGTACGTTCGTACCGGGAGATCCGAAATAAAGTCACCGTCGTCGCGAATATTAAGAAACACGTACGACGACGACGAAGGAGAATCCGCAGATAACCGCACGTCGCCGACGAAAGAAGACAGATTTCGTCCGTTGACGGAACAACATAAAGAAGAAGTGTTGTAACGTTTGCGAAGAAATGGAACGGGAGACGTAGACATTACCCGGAGTGACAAATCGCTCGGATGTCAAAGCTGGTGTGGCTCTAACACGAGACAGGTCCGGACTCGGACACCTGTGTCACTCGAATATGAGGTCAATGATGAGTGATTATCGTGTTCTTCGATACGAATTTTATTTAACAGGTTATTATCTTTAAAATTATGTCTTGGTGTTTTGATTTTTTTGTTCCACTACGAATTAATTAATTAATAATTTCTTACTAGAATATAAATACAACATAGACAATATGAAAAAATATAAGCAATATTCCATAATTAAAATTTATAGATTAGACGTGAAAATATATTTAATCCTGCATTGTAACATTTTTTTAATAAATTATTTTATATAACTGAAATATTTTAAACATTTGAATTTTGGATTAATATTTCATTTCTAATATTTGATTTTTTCGAAAAAAAATATAAATTAAAATTGTTTTATGTACACATTTGTTTATTTTGAAATTCCCAAACGTATACTGCATATTTTTTATTGATAATTCATTCAATAATTTCAATAATTAATATTTTTATAATTTACAACTGGGTTATTTTAAACATTTGAGTTTTGAATTCATATTTTATTTCTAACATACGTTTTTTTTAAATAACATTTAATAATCAAAATTGATATTTATATATGTATTTGTTTATTCCGAAATTCCCACACGTATACTACATAATTTTTACTGTTAATTCATTGAAAATAAGTTCAATAATTAATATTCGTAATTTCACAGAATCGTCGATTTATATAATATTTTATTTTAAAAAAATGTTCCTAAATGAAATTTTTACGACCTCGTAAACATCGTTTTCAATACTGTAATCCATTAAATACAACAGTCATTTTGCTACCCAGCGCCTGTTCAATTGAACACTGCGTATGAATATTATATTAGATCGTTTGAAAGAGAATATCTGACGTCCTGTGTGAATCATAAAATTAATTGGATCGAGCTTTATTAGTACATAAAAAGTGAATTATTTGTCCTAGTCTGCTGATTATGATTTAATCATTTCATTTCAAATGACATTTTCATGTATGCGCAATTTGCTATTTAATGTAGAGAATTAGATGGATGAATGGATTTTTGATACGCGTATTGTATATTATTCTAAACGATTATTTATTCAAGAGATCTAAACTTGAATAATGTATATTAATATATTTGTATATAATGAATAATTAAATTCGAATAATGGAATAATTTAATAATTGAATACGTTTTAATTATAAACTATGTAATATTTAAATATAGAGAACTTTTTGAAAAATATGATATGAAATAATTTCAAATAAAATATGAAATTTTAAAACGAGTTGCCGAAGAATTTCCGGACTGAATAAATAAAATATCAGTATGAAATAAATATATATTTTACGTATTATTCTACGCAATGTAACATAAATAGAGATAATACAAGATGTGGAAGTTGCTGGAACATTTTTTCTTTAAAATCTTAGTCAATTAATTGACTATTGAAAAATTATCTGATAAATTAATATCTCTGATAATACTTGTAAAGATATTTTCAAAAATTGGATTTTTTTATTTTGTACAATTAATATATTTAAGAAATAAAAATAAATTAAATTTGTACAATTTTTTGAAATTATTATAAGAAATATTTTCAGTTTATTTATTTTTTTTATATAAAAAATAATTATACGAAATACGATTAATGGCATTTATAATTTTTAAACGTTCTTAAATTATCATATTCGGTGTATAGATAAAAACAGAGAGGAATTTTCAAATACTTTAACCTGCGTGTTTCACCGACCACAGAAATTCAAACCGTCCGTGAAATTCTACCGGAATTTTTTCACAGTATTTACTCGGGCACTCAGTCATTCCAGGATTGAATATTTATAAGCGATACGCGTGGTAGGAGGACGTAGGCAGATTTGTCGATTTTAAAAATCAACTTTCGAAATTCCCAACAGATTCTTGATAATATAAACTCGATCGTTTAAGAACATAATCTTTTTATAATAACATTCATCGAACGTCTGTTGATAACAAGTTATTTAACGACAGATAAGGCATTTACTACAAACATTCAATATCGACTTGTGATATTTCTATCTGTCCAACTATGTACATGTCCATAAAGTATACGTTGTCATATAAAATTCAAGGTTCGTTTTAAAACAGGTTTTATTATTCATCGAAGCAATTAATAAATAATCACCGTTTTAACGTTGGGGTGATTTTTTGTCGGCCTGAAATACACTCTAATCCAACACTGAATAATAGTTCGAGGTGTGTGTACATGGACGTGCGTGCGTGTGTGTAGAATAGATGCTGCTTGCGGTGGTAGTAGGTAGGATTCGAGTGCGTTACACAGGAAAGACTCGCGTCGCGTCCGGAACAGGAAGCAATGCAGCGAGAGACAGTCGGACAGGAAGCAGCTACTACATCCGCAACAGCGAGCTGCGTTGCAGACTAAATATGATAAGCGTCTAACATCAGTTTCGCTGAATGGGAACGGTGGGTGAGTGTGGGCGTGTGTGCGTTGGAGAGATAAGATTAAACGTGATATAGACGCGTATCTGTGTTTCGAGCATCACGTAGAACGCTTACAGACATCGACATACGGTTTGATAAGTAAATGAAACAGGTCACGGATCTTTTTTCTGGCTTTGCTCGACGGGATGTATCGATGAACCGGATATTTAGATCGACGAGATCGGATTTATCACAGATTTTTCACTTTATTATCTAAATAAATACAATACTCGAATCAAAAAGAGGTGTTCGTATTGAATTAATATTTGTCAGCAAGTTTTTTTTTATATCGAATTATATATTTTCGAACGAACTATTTTTCTTGTAAAAAATCACACACAGTGCAGAATTATTTATTTAACTTTTTTGCCCAAATCTATTTATATGTACATGTCTTATATCACTAAATCTAGATAAATGCTATTTTAAAATAATCATATTTAAAATAAAAATTAGTGAGGTAAATTTTATTTTTAATTATCCTGTCATTAATTAACCAGATAGTATTATCTTGTTCATTTATTAATCATATTCAAGGGAAATATGAAGATAAATTTTCATAATTACTTTTATATCACAAGATATTGCACATTTATTACGAGAAATCAACTAATGTGACATTTTTCCTTACATGACTTGAAGTTCAATGTTTGTTTTGAAACTGTGGCAAATTCACTTTAACACAAGTGCTTATTGAACACTGTAACACATTGTGATGTCAGGAGTGAAAATTCATTTGTGTTGAAAGTTTAATTTCGGGATTGTAATATCGAATTTTTTTCTTTTGAATTAGTACTAAAATTCTGTGGTTTAAGTAAACATATTCGTTTGTATAAAATGATTTAGATATATTGCTAGAATCGATTTTAAATACATTAATAAATGTTATAATGAATAAAAATATTTGGTTCTATATTTTCAACCAGAAAAAAACAGTAAGAGAGAAAATTATTATTTAATCAAAGAGAGAGTGTATTGTTAATTAGATACGACTTTTTTTAATAAAAAAAACCTTTGTGACTAAATACAACGTTTTTCTCTGTGACATATAAAATTATTAAAACAAATATTGTACAGTAAATAAAAAAAAACACATTTATATCTAATTAAAGAAAATCATGAAAAAATAAATACGTAACATTTACATATTTCAATATTGACATAGTTATTTTTAATCAGAAATCCATATATGTTGTATAAAAACATTTATTATTTCTACATGTTTTATTTAAAATAGAAAATTGTATAATGGACAAAAACATTCAACATATTTTTTTTTGGAAAATAATGAACGTTTGGTATTCGATACAAAGAAACATTTAATTAATTAATTTTCAAAACCAAATAAAGGGTTAAAGACCAGCCATCATTGCAAATATTGATCTATAATTCCTAAATAATATATATATATATATATATATATATATATATATATCTATATATATATTGGTTTGAAAATTTTCATTTATTTGGATGCTATTATTATTATTATTTCACAAATGTTATTGTGCTCGATGCTGGAAAATTATTAATAAATAATAGAATGTAATTGGCCTTCTGTGGGTTTGATTCATGTACGTATGTACTTTATATATATATATATATATATATATATATATATCTGTGTATATAAATGTATATTGTTTGTATGAATGCTCATTATTTACCTCTCATTTATTTCAATATTGTTTAAATTATTTACGTACAATAATATAAAACAACATCTAATTAACGAAACTGCTTCAATTAAATCCACTACAATGTAAATATTATATAAATGGTCGTCGTTCAATAACCGAAAACTATCTGTACAGATCTATTAATATGATATTATATATAAATTTGCGTTTGTAATCGATGAAAAGCTGACTGACCTGATACGAGGGTAGAAAAGGGTTTAACAATAATACCCTTGTCTAGCACATATATTTATAAACGTTCTCCGTTCGGTTATCTTAATTCGAAAAGCAATCTTGTACGTCTGTACGCGTTTCATCTGACCATATAATATACGTGTGTGTGTGTGTGTGTGTTTGTATGTTTCTCTATACCATTTGAAAAGTATTAAAGAATTACGTTCGTTCCGCAGATTCCAAACTATCAATCGAACACAGCTTGAGTTTGAATCCTGGTCACGTCGAATCGACTTACGATTTCCTCCGTGACACATTGTCAAGTTTTTTCCAAGCTCGTCGAAACATTGATTCGATGTAAATAAGGAAAAAAAGTGTCACAGCTCGTTACGAGCGACGCCCGTCGTACGACCGCGAAATATAATAAATTGAAAACGAACGAGTTTAAAAGTTTCACGAACGTGTCTCTCCTCTTTTTTTATTTAACATATCGTCGTGCCGAGCTATACGACACGTTTTCGGTCGACGAGTACGAGTCTATTGATTGGACCGTAAATTGATATATTATGAACTTGGTGCTATAATAAACAAGTTGAAGAGCTATACGTATCTACTCGACGCTCGTCAACTTTACCTTTGAAACTCGGAAAGTTTTTGTGAACCGGCGTCGAAGGTATTCGATACTGTTAAGACCTTTGTTTCGATAGCTCGTGTATTGAGATATTGGGTAGGATCGAATATTGACACGTTGTTTATTTACATTAAGTGCGAAATATAATAATCTGTACATTTTTAAATCTTTTAGTCTATATTCAAGAAGAGAATTGAGTTTGTGGAACATTTGCAATTATAATATATAATTTCATCAAAGAAAGAGTCAACATAAAATAATTATTAAACATTTCACGAAAATCCAATATTGTTATTGTTGAAAATATATAAGGATGAATAAGTAAATTTTATTCGATTATTTTTTTATTTTAAATAACGACTAAAATATCGTGATTATTTTTTTTTAATCGGATGATTAGTTGAACGAAAATTACATTTTTACCGATTAAATTTTTAATTAGATGAAAATGTAGTTGAATAATGCCCTACTTTGTCAGAGATTAACCCTTATCGGTCGTATGTCACCTCTGACATGACATTACAACTGTATGTCACGTGCGGGGTGACAAGACTGAACAAGTAACAACGTCCCTATTGCTGAATGTACACACTGTATGTTTTTACAGTTTAATTCTTACTCGATAGCAGACAACACGTTCTGTCATATTTCAGCAATTATTTTATTTATATTATAATATTTTATTCCTCCAAAAATGAATAAAGAAAACTATAGCAATATGGAAAGTAACAGTGATTGTTGTAGTGAAATATGTGAACATTTTGAATATTTTGATTTTAATTCTTGTGGTGAAGGAGACAGTGATACAAATGTTATATTTCAGTCAGGGGAAAAAATTGATCCTTATTCAATATTCAAGTGAAGAGGAAAACGAAGTGGACAGAGAAATTGTTCCTGATTGTAATGAAGATTGGATTGAAATTGACAATGATGATGAAGACATTTTAAAGTGTAAATATAAATATTTTTATGCACAAAACTATCTTTTTATATTAAGTAACCTTAGTTACTCTTTTCTTATAATAAGCACTCAAATATATCTCCAAGTTAAGTACAAAATGTTAACGTCCGATGAGGGTTAATAGATATTGAAGTAAGTCCTGTTTATAGTTGCTGAATTGCTTCTAGGTAATTCAGTTTATGATAAGATTAGTCACGAGAACTGGGTCAATCGTAGTTAAAATTTGAAAAAGGGATAATTATTTTTTAGTTAAAAGTGAATTTATGATCCTTCTAATTTTTTATTTTATATTTTACTATTTTATATATTACTTGAAATTTCTACATATTTCCAACCTACTTCTATCATTTTGTTCATAAGTGATGTATAGTACTTGGAAACAAAATGTATTAAAAAAAAATTAGATTTATATAAAAACCGACAATTTATGTCCATCTATATATATATTTTTTTAAAAAAACTATGTCAAAAAAATAAGTACAATGTACATATAGTAAAACAAATAATGTGTCAAAACGGCGAGCTGTGGCATTAAAAAGCTCTAAAAAAGAAGACATATCGATTCTTATATAAAAGAAACGGGTCGACGTGGGGATTGAGCTTTCAGAAACTAGTGTAGCGTGTCTCGAAGTACATACATTTTTAAATAAACGAAACCCATTCGGAAATGTGATATCTATCTGACGTTCGCTCGGAAATATTTGAATGCCTTTTATAGAAACATCTTCTTTTATACAAACATTCTTGTAGCATATGTCGTCGTCGTTGTTTTAAAATATGTGCTCGTTTTTTCGTACATACATACATACATACATGTATACGTATAATATATAAAAGCGGCCTTCGCGTTTCGCAATCAATTAAATCAAAGTCGTACAAGGTAATAAAATATCAATTTACATTTAAAAATATATATATGATGTATGTAACATTAGTTTTTATTTTGTAGTCGTGAACTATTTTAATCGTTTCGTTTGATGACTTTTTTTGTAATAATTTTTTGTCCTTGTTTCGATTTAATATATTTGTGGCATATTTCGAATACATGACGAATTGTTTCCTTTATTTAGAGGATTTCCTGTTTGTTTTTATGTGTTTTTTTATCAATCAGGTATTCTTATTTAATTTAAAATAGTTTTATTTGGTTAAACAACTTTGTAAAATTAATATTTGGTATAAATACAAATTTATCTATATACATATAATTTAAAAAATGATTTTGCTTATTATTAATAGTGATTTATTTTGAAGTAACTCCCATACAGAGAAGATATTTTATTTTCGGAATATTTTACCCCAAAAAAAGCTATGCTATTCGTCGCAATATTGTTTAGTTGAGATGGTGAGAGCTTTTAGTTTTTTTTTCTTAAAAATGTAATTTTTTCTTAAAATGAAAAATGTATCAAGTTTTATAAAAATTATAATAATCAATTTCTCATATTAAATGGACTGACAAAAATTTCATTCTGTCAATACAGTAAAAAATGTATAGAAAAATATATTCTATAGATTATAAGAATTGAATAATAATATATAAAATAAAATTAAACATATTGAATTTTAAAAAGTTGCAATCAATCAATAAATGAATTAAATTAACTGAGTAATTCAATATGGAGGATGATATAAAAATGTACAATGTTAAAATGTGAACGCAATTATATATTAAATATGAATGAACTAGAAGCTTTGAATTAATTGCTTTTATAAATTTCCTAAAATGTGCTTTGTACGACTAATTTTATTATATATGTAACGTGTGTGTGTGTGTTCTCTTTTGCTACCCTCGTACAAGTATATTGTTTTCATCATTCGGTGTCACCACAAAACGATACAGAAACCAACCACTTTCTGCCATATACACTTACTCGCACAATCCCCATTTAACGAACCGAGTCACGGAACAAAATGATGAGTTGCATAACGTAACAACAAATTTTCAATTTCTTCGCACTGTGGATTCGACCGCCGTCATCCATCCGACGAATGTACGTACGGATCGTCGGAGGATGGGGGTCGGTCGGATGATGGTTGCAGGGAGTTAGACCGCGACACCAAATCTAATTCCAAAGATTTAGGACTGTATTCCCAGGAACGTATTAGGGCCTCGGGCGGTCGGTAGTTGTCGTGCGTTGCAACGGCATGTTACATTCACAGTGGGAATACGCGACGTTGCACACGCCCGCGGGACGCGTCGGGCGTGAAGCCGTGCGTAGACAAGTTCGCAGACGGGAGTGAGTTATTGACCGGATCGAGTGACGATTCCGTGTCACGCAGTGCGAAGGAGTGTGTGTGTGTGTGTGTTCGGATTGATGAAGTCGGTCTGGTGTCTGTAAATGGGCGTGCGGTGAGAGATCGTTGCCATTATGTGTGACATATTGTAACATAATTTCAAACATTCATATGTATATGTATATGTGAAACTAGAATTATTAATTAAGAACTTGGAAATATGAAGAAGGCAAGTAGAAGATTAATGGATAAATAGAATGAGGCTATTAAAGATTTCAATGAAAATGTGTGCCAAGGACACGATGGATCGATTAAATTAGTAGAAGTAGTTTAGAAAAAAATTACAATATATTAGGTTGGCAAATATCTCCCTTCCGCCTTCTGGTCTTTTGAATTTCGCGGCTATGTACAAAAAAAAAAAAAGCGGAAGGGAGATACTTGCCAACCTAATATAATTATCACAAATTATTGTTAATCATATTAACAAGTTAAATGTGGAAGATATTTTTTGAAATTTTTATCTCTATGTGGTACTTGATACGTGGCTCAAATGGTACAGAAAAACATAAAAAAATATTAGTTTTTAAGAAAACTTGACTCCGGTGTCAACTACTCTAATTTCAATATCCTTAAAATGTATAAAAAAATTTAATTGTAATGCTACTTGAAATAGGTTTCTAGCGTAAAATGGTATTTTTACCATAACCATAACAATGTAATAATTTCAATCAACTCCCTCCATAGTTTAAATTAAGTTACTTACTCTTAACACCAGAAGTAAGTATCGCGGTTAACGTGTTAATAAAATATATAATATATAAAATTATGTATAACTCTGTGTGTATTATATATATATATATATATATATATATATATATATATATATATATAATTATTAATAATTTTAATAATCCATTATAGGAAAATATTTTTCAATCTTCTAATTAGAATGATTCATAGTTTTTCGTTTCTATATATTTCCAATAATACTTTGGAAGGACAGACTATGAATCATTTAAAATAAAAGACTTTGAAAGAAGTATTTGTCCAGTAATGGAATGATGGTAGCTTAATATACACACACGTGTGTATATACATGTATGTATGTATGTATATATATATATATATATATATATATATATATATATACACATAAATTTCTTTCGAAAAATAACGCCAAACAGTAAAATATATAACCAAAAATACAAAATATGCATAAAATATAAAAAAAACATACAAGAATATATTTAAAATATAATCAATAACATTTAATGTATACATATTTTATATACATATATATATATATATATATATATATATATATATATATATATATATATATATATAATATAATGATAATAAATTGTTTTTGATTATAATACATTAATTTTTCATAAACATAACAAAAGATTCCAATATTTTAATTTTATTTTACATCAGTAATCACTAAACATTTAATGTTTATGAAAAATCAAATTATCATTTTTATTTAATATCACGAATAAATATATAAAGAATAAAACACATTTTCAAATATTTTTATTAATTTTTACAATAAACTTAAAACTAAAAATATCCATCGAATAATATCAGCAAAAAACCTGAAGAATGAAGAACTGGAACTATAACAGTTTGTCTTATATTCTTTTTTCATTAAATTTAAATCTAGAATAAAAGTAAAAAAAACAACAAAAATGGTACATACTTTTAAATGGTTTTATTTTACAAAAATTAAACTTAAGACTAAATCCTGATGTCTTGAATTCGTTATTGCTAATTAGTTCTAATCAAATAAAGAAAAGATAAAAAACAACTTTACTTTCAATTTTTTTTATTTTATTTAACAATAAATAAAAATTATATTAAAAATGCTCCTCTTGCAATGTTGTACGTTTTTCATTTTATTACTTAATAGAAAAGTCAGAAAAACCTACTACTTACTCAAATCAATTTTATTTTACATCACATCATATACCGATTAAATTACAACAAAATACAATAGTTCACTAAAATAAGAACAATATACATACATACATACATACATACATACATACATACATATATATATATATATATATATATATATATATATATATATATATATACACACACACATATATGTACAACATATAAATATATTGAATCAATTGAATAAAGAAATGCAATAAACCTTGAAACATATGTGCAGATATATAACCTACCTTAAAGTATGCATGTACAACACAATTATTAATTTCATTTTATTGATTATATGAATTATAGATAAAAATTAATATTTCAAATAATTGGATACAATAAATTTAGTATTATTAAAGTTTATTTAGAACATACCTGATTAAATTGTATATTTAAAATCATTTAACGATATCACTACATCTACAAACAAACATTACTTTCATTTGTTATAAACAAACTGCACTAGCATTTGTCATAAACGCAAACACAGCATACTTGTACATAATGAATATATATATATATATATATATATATATATATATATATATATATATATATATATATATACATGTAATAATTATTGTACATACTTTTTAAAGTTATATAGAAATATATGAAATTCAAGAAATGGTTATATATACAAAAAACAAGTACTAACCTTCATATCAATATGCATATTGATAGGATCTAATTTACTAACAAACCGTTTTTTAGATTTTTATAATGTAATAATGTACTAACCTTGCGAAAATAGAAGCGTTCGTCTTTATTTTATAATAATTAATATTTTTATACTACATTACAGATTCTTTTATCAAACCACACATTTGGAAACATTCTATATGTTTTATACGTACAAGAAACAAAAAAGAATAGAAAACAAGTACCTGTACCTTTGCTATATGATATTCTAGAATGTTCTAGAACAATCCCCTTATTCCCCTCCAACGCTTTTACTTTTTTCAAATGAGCATGCCTGAAAATAATACAAGCAAATTAAAAGCAATTGAATAGCAACAATCAAATTCAAAAAATTGCGCTAAGAAATCGTTGAGTGTAGAAAAGTATATGATATATTTATTTATATATATATATATATAAAACAAATATTTCCTGTTTCTATTACCTCTCACAGGACTTACTAGTCGTCAATAAAATTCCACATCAGACACATTTGTACAGTCAATGACATTCTCGCACACAATGATACATGCTAGTATCACAACAATTCGCACGCTACTGGAAAAACTAATTTCCCAAACGTACACTGAAATATGTTTTCGAAACATTCGAACGTTTATTAATATTTATAACTAGTCTGTAATAATAATAATAATTATTATTATTATAATTATTATTGTTCGTGGTGTTGTCGTTACAGTTTGTGTAATTAATTACGATAATAACTCGAATAATGGTAGATAAAACCTTTTAGTAGCACCGAAATGAATTTCTTATTATCTTTTTGATAAACAAACGTTGTGCGAATTACAATTACGTTGCAATTTAATGTCATAAACGCTTATAACGTTTTTAATACCATTTACATATATATATTTATATTTTCGCTCATCCTTGTCATCGTTGTTGTTCAGTTGTACCGTCGTCGTTGTTGTGTTACATAGAACACGTTTTCCGGTCAGATACAATAAAGTAGTAGTCGCCGTTCTCTGCTCTTCCTGTCCGTTCCCATAAAGTGTTCATTAATTACGCACAGAGACATACAACACGTGTATATCTTTAAACGACAGAATAACATATAAACGAAAATTTAAGATAATTTAATATAATTTATCTCGGCGCACAGGCGTAATTCATAAAATTGTCTGTGGATTATGTTTATCTCGGATGTGTGGAATGAGCGTAAAAAAAACTAATTAGGTCAGGGTATTTATAAACACGTACATATGGGGAACAATAATAAGAATTGAAAAATTGATAAATCGACGAGGTGTACAGAAGAAATTGTAAGAATTTATCTATATGTAGATTTTGTAAAATTTATCTAACAATTTTCGTGATTATTTTTTGGTGTTGTTGTTGAGTTTTTATGATTTGATTATTTTTGTCTACAATAAAATACTAGAAATGGATTATGAGTTGTGTTTTTCGAAATTATTAAATGGGTTTTGTCATTTTTTTTTATCTTTACTTTCTTTCATAGTCTTTTTAACCCTTATCAGACGTTAGCATTTTGTACTTAACTTTTCACTAGGTCGGAGATATATTTGAATGCTTATTGTAAGAGAAGAGTAACTAAAGTTACTTGATATAAAAAGATAGTTTTGTGTATAAAAATATTTATATTTACACTTTAAATGTCTTCGTCATCACTGTCGATTTCAATCTAATCTTTATCACAATCAGGAACAATTTCTCTTTCCACTTCGCTTTTCTCTTCACTTGAATATTGAATAGGGATCAATTTTTAAAATCACCTGCCGAATATTCAAAATTTTCACTTATTTCACTACAACTATCACTGATACTTTCCATATTGCTATAGTTTTCTTTATTCATTTTTGGAGCAATAAAATATTATAATATAAGTAAAATAATTGCTGAAATATGACAGAACGTGTTGTCTGCTATCGAGTAAGAATTAAACTGTAAAACATACAGTTTGTACATTCAGCAATAAGGACGTTGTTACTTGTTCAGTCTTGTCACCTCGCACGTGACATACAGTTGTAATATCACGTCAGAGGTGACATAAGACCGATAAGGGTTAATTACTACCAAAAATAACTAAGATTGTCAGTGTTCAATGATTATTTGTCATTAATGGAAAAAAGACTAGTTATTTTGTTTAGAAATAAATTAGTTAAGAATTAGGTCAAATATATAATTATTTTACTTCCCTCATGAAATACTTTTAATTTAAAATTCTGTTGTTTATTTGACGATTCATCATTGAATTATTTTTTTTTTAAATGAAGACAGCAATTAATTAACACTGAATTCTTGTAACATTTATTAATGTAATTAAAAGACAGTTACTGAATCATGAATGTGTGTAATTTTGATACAACTCAAGTCTCGTCTAAACTAATTAACTATTTAAATACTCGTTTCTTGAATCGATCGGTCGACATTTTCGGATTTCATTCGTCGTTCCACAGTAACAAGCAATCAATTACCTACAGCCTGTTTTTGTATTTTTTAAAAAAGATCAACACCGACTGCTTAATTATCGATTTCGGACCGTCTGCGTGCGTGCGTAGACGTCGCCCTGTCACGAATACAATTCCATTCCGTCGATACGAACTCGCGTCAAAATAAATTAAACTTGTCCACTGTCTGTATCTCGCAAACAATTTAATACTCGACTGGAACACGTCATTTATTAATCTGCACGACATCAATAATTTCACAATACAGTTTGTTATCGTAATGGCCGTACTTTTGAATCGACGTCGGGCGGGAAAAATCCGTGCTAGGCAGGAAATGGGACGCTGGCGTCGTTCATATTTCATTGTTTGGTCCGTCGTGCGCGTATCTATCATTATGGATAATGGCGTCCCAATGATACGTTCGCTCTTTTATGTAATTACCGAATACATTTATTCAGCTGTAACAGTAATCACGGAGAATGGAGCTTTTTTTTGTCTGTCGAAGTGATTTCTTATCCGTACAAAGGTCAGTCTTTATAATCGGAATAAAAATGTGTTTGGGGAAAAAAGGTAATATGGGCATCGGAAAACTGACTTATCTACTATATGTAAGAAAATTAAAATAAATGATTTATTTTTTACAATGACCGACTTTAAACCTCATTTTATAAAAATCTTTTCAAATAGTGATGCTTAATAAACTTGCAAAGTCTGTGTGGAAGTGTAGTTAACCAAATATAATTTCGATTTCTGTATAGAACATAATACAGATTTTTTAATTCGAATGAAGACCCCGTTTGAAAACATTTCGAATCCATTCAAATCTGAGCAATTCACTACATTGTCGTTTCTCGTTCTTCCAGTATAGATAAAAGAAACTGTCAGTTGTTTAATTAAGATAAGTATCTCGTTCCAACTACTATATTTCAGTTTCTATAATTAACCTCGATGCGTAGTAACAGTAATTGTGCAGTACTTAATGCTATAACTCTTGACATATTGAATTACGGAAACGTACGTACGTTTAGATATTTTTTTTTACTCGACTAAGAAAGGTCACGGTAGACCCTTTCGAAGATTGACAGAGTGACGTAGAACACTAGTCAAGATATCTGACAGCAGGGATTCGATTCGAGGCGAATAGGTTCTTCCGGTTCAATTATTCATACTCGAACAGTACTCGATAAATGGTTCGTCGAGTTGGTTTTATTGGAGCGAAAAGAATCTGTTTTATAATAATTGACAAGATTTCCTCCAATCATTAGTTTATTAAATTTATTTTTTTTAAATATATAATTATATATATAAAGATTTACATGTAAATCGACATAAAATAAGTAGTTAAATTCACTGTAACTCTTTTTGAAATTGGACTAATTAATTTCATTGTAAATAATTGCAAAAAATTTACAATTCAATAAAAATAAAATAAATACGATGAAGCAACAAATTTAATTTCATTTCTTAGAAATCGTCGTTTTATGGAAATTTATTCCATATTTTATAACAGATGTATTAATTTAATGTTACGCAACGAAACAAACATCTTCATATATTCGCAATTACATTATTTAATGGAAATTACAAACGTTCCGATTTCATCAAACCGAATCGAAATAGAAAACTTATAATTAATATATAATTAATTTACAGATTTGAATGAAATAAATGCACGGAATATTCCATAAATTAAATTAATTAATTGTCGAAAAATTTATTTATTTTTTTTTGTAAAAAAACGTACTCGTTTCGTTCAAGCATGGAATCTCGTCCTGTTAAATATTTATACGACAATTACCTGCCGGTTATATTCAAGGTAATAATTTAATTAATTTTTATACTCGCGTACTGTTTTCGTTACCAGTTAAAAAACAGCATACAGAGTACCATTTTTTCCCCAATCGAGTCCGCGGACGACGGAGAGAGTGCATCTCGTATCAAGTATTTTCGTTCGAGTGGCGGAAACGTTTCGAGAAGTGGCCTGCAAATATTTAAACTGATTCTAATCAAAACAATAACATGGCAGCTTTGACTTTGTTTTTATAACATTGTAGCTGAATATTTGCAGTATGCTCGGCCGACGGCGTCTAGTGGATCATTTGAATTATATTAACGTCGTAAATCAACAACAGATATGTTGGAAAACTGTTGATTTAATTTTACGTAGACGGGTCGAGCGGTGCAAGTATTTCTACATCCAGTTGGAGTTTCTAGAAAATATCGTTTCCTTTTTCGTTTCATCTTATTTTTTTAGAACAATATATGAATCCTTACATATAAATCAAAACTGAGTTGAAAAATTATTATAAATGATTTAAATGTTTCTTGCTATTAATCAACACTACCTATCTTTGTTCGATGTGAAAAAAAATATTCTAATTTTAAATTTTCAATTTTAATGACTTGTAAATTTTTACCATTATAATCATAAGATAATTTCATTAATTTGAAAAAGTATCAAATGTTGAAATTGTCATCCTGTTTATAATTAAGCTATGATTTAATTAAAAAAATGTATACAACTGGGTCTGTTTTTGTGCGGATTATTTTAATGTGATTTTGAAGTTATACGGTTCATATTTCTTCTTAGTATCTTTTTATGGCGATTTTTTTTAAGAATTCCTTTTTAATTTAACGAAAAGCTCTTCAGTTTTATGAACAAATAAAGGAAGCAAAGCCATTTACTTCCGCTTCTCAAACTGATAAGGAATTTTCGGCTAGCAAAAGATGGTTAACCGGGTTTTTAAAAAGGAATGCATTGCATAATGTGAAGATTACGGACGCGGTTGCATCAGTAGATAAAGAAGCTATCAAAAATTTTCCAGAAGAGTTAGCCAAAATTATTAAAGATGGTGGATATTGTTCACACCGAGTATTTAATGCTGATGAAAAAAAACGTATATGAAGCAAAAAGGTCTCGATTTCAAAATTTTATTACTTGTTAACAACGCACCAGGTCATCCATGTTTAGAACACCCAAATGTAAAGATGATGTTTTTTCCACCCAATACAACAAGCATTATTCAGCCATTATATCAAGGCATAATTTTTAACAATATTACGTTAAACGCACTTTTCAACTTATATTGAATAAACTAGAAAATGAGTCAATAACAGTAACTGACGCTTGGAAAAATTTGTCAATCTTTGACTTTATAAATCATGTTGTTTTTGCTGTTACTCAAATAAAACCACACACTTTAAATGCCTGTTGAAAAAAGGCTTGGCCTATATGTCTTGAAAACAGTGCAGCTATTAATTTTCTTTTTCTTTATTCTAAACAGAGCAGCTATTATTACGATGATGATTAAAATATGTATGAAAAATTTTAAAATAAATTACACATATGTACAAATTGCTTTGAATAAAATTAAATAGTTAATTAAAAAAATAAAGTAAAAAAAACTTTGTTTTGTATTAATTTTTTGCAGATATTTGAATTTTTTAGACATTCTTTATTTTCTGATTTTTTTATACGAATTTCAGAGTAATTTCACTTTGTAGCTTTAGTTTTATGTGGTTTTTGAAAATTACGGAACGTATCCCTAATTTTTCAATGTAAGTTAAGTCTTTTTTGTGTTTTTTTTTTTAATGCAGTTTTCTGCGGAACGAAAAACAGACTCAAGTGTATATGGAATATAAAAAAAATGTTTTATGAAATAATACGAGTGTGAAGTGAAAATAAATTCATTGATATTTCTTAATAACGTTTTTGTAATTCAAATTGTATCAGTGGTTGATATTCTATGAATAATTCTTCAGATCTCAAGAGAAAGTTTTAAAATCCTTTTCAGTATCTGTAAACTAGTATTAACTGAAATATGTAAATTGATATCGATGAAATATAATCGACGTCGATTTCAAGAAAGACCGCTGTTTACGGTCTTCTCGTGCACGTGAGAAATCCGATACGATGGCCACAATACGACAAACATAAACCGGTCGAAAAAACCGAGCTCGATCATTGAAAAATATATACATTTCGTCGTCCGTAAACGAACAATTTGCGATTGTGTCGTTTCGATCGACGCGCGCGTCCTTCACGCGCCGTTTCATTTCAATATGCAAATTAATCAGTAATTGAATACGTTCGAGTTGCATATTTAACCGAGTTAATTACCAACACCCACGGTCGCTCTAAGCAAACTCAAATGAATAAAATACATGCTTTTCATTATACACTTATTAGCGTGTCAAAGGATACACGTCGTCGTCGTCTCCGCGAGAGCCGTTGACTGACGGCACCCGCTCGTGTTTTATAAAATCGTGTCGAATAAAAGTGAAAATGGAAACGTACGGTGGAAATATCAAAGGGCGCGAACGACGCGCCGTGTTATTTACTACCGAGCCACGTTATTTATTCGACGTAATTGTCTGTCTGTCTGTTTTAGAACGAATTCAATTGTCGAAATTGACTTGTGTGTATTTTTAATGAAATAATGTTGGGAAATAAATAAATAAATAAATACACGTTTGTGTCTCCGTTTTGTTTTCGACGAAAAACTACAAGTGCTTGAACATTTTTTCAAACCAACTCAGTCGTACCGAACTGTAATGGTCGATTGAACTAGAAACATTTTCTTTTTTATTTAATGAATAGTTTTACATTTCACAAACATTTTTTTCATCTTTTATGTATCTGTAAATCCTAGAAGGGTTCTCAGGTGATTGATACAGAAATTCTCTTCAAATACGAGGGAAATGAAATATCTCTCTGAGAACGACAGGAAATAATATCAGACTATGTTAGGGACGATAGTGACAGTGTCTGTTTTCCACTGATTTTCATGTTAGAAAGCAATGGGAAAAATCTGTATTAAGTTTTCCTCGAGGCAAGGAAGAAAAATAGATTTCAGTTGTAACGACAAGATGGTTCTTTTCAAATATAGCCAGAATTGTGTATGTAAATTTTTTTTTTGAGAGTACGAAGGATATTAAATTATTATAAATCATTGATAAAATCTCTAAAGTTATTTCCACATTTTTTTCTATAAAAATGAAATTGATAAAATATTTATTGAGTATTTTTTTTTATAAATTATTTATATTTGTTATAAAATATGTACTTTTGTAAAATCTTGTATTTGTGTGATATTATTATTTTATTAAAAGTATACAGATCTGATAATTTACATTATTTAGATCAAATTAAGTATAAAAAAAATGTTATAGAGTCAATGAATATTCAAATAAGTTGTGTTGATAAAAATATATTTTATATTTAAAACCAGTCTTCTCACCACTTATAAATTTCCATCATCGTAATAAGATAATCATATTATACTCACGAAAAGTCTCAAATATCAAAATTAACATACTGTTTTTAATTACCGGACCACAACACTAATTAAACAACATTTCCATAAACAAGATGTTTATTTTTTCCAACAAAACGTTCGATATTCTTTCAAAATTATATTATAAAAGTGTACGAGTGTAAATTGGAAAATAAATCCACTGACATCTTTCTACATTCAATGTACACCGACACGATTCTTTTTAATAAAATAGAATTGAATAAAAACAGCCGCGGAACGAAACGTCGAAAAGGAAAACAATAAGGACTTTTAATAAAGTAGGGTTTAATTAAAAGTACAAAAAAGTGAAAAGAAAAACAGCTGCGCGTATTTCTGAAGCTGGGAAATACTTTCGGTCTGAAATATTTGTGCGGAAACAAAGCGTGTATTGATATTAACGTATAATTATTGAAAGCGTTTATGTGTGTGTTGTATTGAATGAACGGTTTCAAAGGTCTTCCAAAGTTTATAGTTCATTTGAATAGCCGCAAGTATCGCTCTATTTGCATGATTAAATTTTAAATTACGAAATCAAATTACATGGAAAAATGTTTTGCACAGAAACCCACACTTCCTCATACAAATATATGTATATAAATCTATTTTGTATATATATGTGTGTGTGTGTCTATACATAGAAATAATTCGAAATTATTTTTCTTCGACACAGCGTTGTTAACACGAAAAATAAATTAAGTATGTATTAAACTACAGTGTTTTATGGTACAACAATAACAATCAACATTGGATGTTATTTGGATGATGCGATCGGTGGGTAGGTGGATGGAACTATGATGATGATGATGTTTCGATCATATAAATATTAATGAATATTTATAGACTATCTCGACACAGATGTCAGTTTCACGTGTGTCCTCTGCAAAATGTATAACATATTATGGAGAATAGAATGCGTTTTAACAGGGCATGTTTCCATTTTCATTGCGTTTAATTTTTTTTGGAATACACGATAAATATATGTTTTTAAATAGAATTTTCTATCAGAAATACTGTATGAAAAACATATACAGTACTAATAAATTATTGAACATGATTATTCCGTTTTTTCGCAATCACATTTCAATTTGGAAAAATAAAAATGGACTTTTTGAAAATAGAAAAAATATATGCAAGGAAAATACACCAGTTTCATATTTAGTTAAATAAAATGATACTATGTTACATATTTGTCCTAAAATACATATTCCAATAGTTTATTGTTATGTATGTTATCTATTTATATACTTTATTTATTTTAAAATGTTATTTTTATATTACAAACATATTTTATTTTTCATTTTTATTTTGCTTTATTTTTCTGTCATTACTTATTCAATAAAAAATAATTTATGTGTGGAATTTTTAAAAGATTTATATTCAGAATATACAAGCTTCAATATGATGAAGCACACATTACAATTTAAATTTTTTTGTCATCGTACTTTGTTTATTGGTTGACGTACAACAAACATTTCATGTCATTGATAAGAAAAATGTTTTTCTAAGTAATGTATATTCTTGGAAAAATTGTTTATTATTTATTTATGATATATATATATATATTTATAAATGAATTTTGCGATCGACTGCAGTCCAACATCGTAATAAGAATTTTATCTTTTCCGTTACAACCGTCTACAAATTTATAAATATAATTAACGAGAATCTTTTCCGGTACTAATTAAACTGAATCAATTAATCTCCGATTCCTTCGTTCACCGAGGGCGTGTTTTTCGTCGTTGTACGTCGTTCTCCGTTCTTCAAAATTAAATTTCGTCGTGGAATCTCGACTCGTTCGTCGTACAATAAAAGCACAATCACGACGAGACACTTCTTTTCTTTTAATCGTACAGGTGTAATGAAAATTAATAAAGTGGTTTGTACAGAAATTCATTAAGATTCGAATCGTTCTCTATGTACTATATAGAATTCGGTATTGTTTTTCATCCGCCTACAGAGAGTAGTCAGTCATTTGTGACGAAATACACGTGTAAACAAGTCGAAAAAATTGACACATATATATGTAATTAGTATAAAAACTCGAATTAATCAATGTCGTACATTAATTCCAGTCGATTTTTTTAATGAGTATGGTAATTTATTATAACATTTATGGCCAGTTTTTGTTCGACGTAGAAGTGTAATAAAAATTTAAATGTGTTTTTAAATGTTAACCACAATTAGTAAACAGTTATATCGAATAACTAATCTGTAAACATTATCAATTATCCTTTATAAAAAGGTCTTTCTATATTCGTTTTTACTATGTCTCGTTAGAAATTATATCATCATTTTATATTTTCATAGATAAGACATTTAAACTTTTCATAGACAATAATTCTTGATTCGGTATTAAAATTCAATATCTATAAAATTAACGGACTTTGAATAAAAGGGAAAATATAATAGATTTTTTATAAGAAAATTATATACAAATCGTATTAAGAATTCAATATATCATTCAATCAATATATTCAGATCGTAGGGCAGAGTTTTAAATTCAGAGTAAAAAGAGGAAACACTAATTAGTTAAGATCATTCCTTATTGGCACCCCTGTTACTGATTTGATAGTTTTAATCAAGTGTATCATCATTTAAAGTATTGTGGGGGATTTTTTACAATCTTGTGAATTTAATTATACTTTGTTTTTCATCTGAGGATTAATATTTCTGTTACATCTTGCTATAATCGATTTCTGGATTTATTTCTTTATCTATATATCACATAGATACAGTATTTATATTTTAAATAATTTGATGATAGAAAAATATAGTAATAAAAACACTAAGATAAAACTTTTATGAAAATTAAATGAAATAGAGAATTTTAATATATATTTTTATTTTCTTACAGGTAAGCAAGCACGTGAACATCTTTTGCTGTAATTTTTTTAACGTAAGGTAAGCTTTAGTTCTTTGATATCAATTTAAAAAACAATGATGTATAAAATCAACGTGATAAAAAAATTCTAGATAAATAACTATTTTTAAAAGTTATAAGTGATTATTTTCCACATAGGTATTTTCTATCAATAAACGATAACGTATCGGATATGTATAATTAATTCCGTCCGATTCGAAAAATCGAGCTTTATAAACATACCGGTCTATAAAAACATCCATGTCGTTCAGTACGACTATTAAAATGTCACATGGACGTCACCAAAGAGTTTCGAGTTCGATTTCAGTCACACACTGACACGTGTCACTTTCGATATCATAAACGGCCGAACATTTCGGACAATAATCCGACTCTATCAATCTTTTATATCTCACATTTACATGTTTAGTGTCGAGTATATATAGTATATAAAAAAATTAAATCGAATAACATTATCGTGGAGAAATTATTGTATCCGTTTACCATTAAGTGAAATATGAGCGGCATTGAATATTTTATATTTGAAATAAAATCGATATTAAACTAGAGTATCATATTTTGACCTCGTTTATATTGTATTTTAACGTATAATTTTACTAGATAGCGTATACCGCAATTACATTTTTTTTATTATTGTATTATATAACTAGAGACATACATGCCATGGCAGTAAATTGCCACAATTTAAAAACAATCAAAAATGATATACAAGTCGGTTTGTTTCGATCGATTTGACCGAATTTTTGTTTGTTACATACATACATACTTATATATACATATATATATATATATATATATATATGTACTAAATTGAAAATCTGATTAACTAAAAGTAAGTAGTAAGATAATTAATTAAGATTTGCTTTTAACATTACTTTCTAAACAAGCTTAAAATAATTTCAAAAAAGAATAGAAAAAAATTAGACAAAGCAAATTATAAAACTGGTCTTGTGAATAAACACAAAACAAAAATAAGATACAGTGAATTATCTGCTTAGAAAAATTTGCTTAAAAATACAGAAAGTTAAAAACTATGTATATTTAGAATAACTTTTAACACTAAAAAAATGGGGGTAAAGTAAATAGAAGAATAGAAATGGTATATTAATTCCAAATAAATTATTATATTATTGAGATAAATATTCATGTTTTTTTTAAAAAAAACAACTTGTAATTAATACATTCTATCGGTTCTCATTTATGGTAGAGAAACATTGGTCTTAAATGTCAGAATAGGGATTAATAAATTAGACAAAGTAAATTATAAAACTGGTCTTGTGAATAAACACACGACAAAAATAATGTACAGTGAATTATCTGCTTAGAGGAATATCGAATTAAGAGGAGTAAAAATACAGAAAGTTAAAAACTATGTATATTTAGAATAAATTTTAACACTAAAAAAATTGGGGTAAAGTAAACAGAAGAATAGAAATGGTATATTAATTCCAAATAAATTATTATATTATTGAGATAAATATTCATGTTTTTTTTTTAAAAAAAAACTTGTAATTAATACATTCTATCGGTTCTCATTTATGGTAGAGAAACATTGGTCTTAAATGTCAGAATAGGGATTAATAAATTAGACAAAGTAAATTATAAAACTAGTCTTATGAACAAACACAAGACAAAAAGAATGTACAGTGAATTATCTGGTTAGAGGAATATCGAATTAATAGAAGTAAAAATACAGAAAGTTAAAAACTATGTATATTTAGAATAACTCTTAACACTAAAAAATGGAGGTAAAGTAAACAGAAGAATAGAAATGGTATATTCATTCCAAATAAATTATTATATTGTTGAGATAAATATTCATCTATGTATTTTTTTTTAAAAAAAATATAATTAATACATATTATCGGTTCTCATTTATGGTAGAGAAACATGGGTCTTAAATGTCAGAATAGAGAAAAAAAACGTTTTTTTTTTTAAAGAAAAAAAACGTTTTTGGTCAGTATATTCTACTTATACTTACTTTTGGTAGAGAAACATGAATTTAAAATGTTGAAATAATTCAATGGTTCCATGCAATGCAAATAAAAATAGCATATAGAGATTGAAACAGAAACGAGTGAATTCAGAAAATTGTCAAAACTATTTAATTACACTAAGAGTGAAAAGATTAAAATGGATATAAACTGATTATACAGCACAAAGAAAAGATCGTTGTTATACAAAAGAAATAATTGATTGAAAAGTTGAGATACAAAGAAGCCTAAAAAGAGACTGTTTAAAAAAAGTATAGAAATAAGTTGTAAGAGAAAGACATTGAATCTCTACAAGTTTCCTTGTACGAAACGACATTTTACAGAAATCTTTCTGAACATTTTAAACAAAAAATAACATTTTTTTGATATTATTTTTTACAAGATTTTTTAAAACTAATTTAAAAGTTGTTGTGATTTGTTTATATGATATATATATATATATATATATATATATATATATATATATATATATATATGCATTTGCCTATACGTAAACAAAAATATATACATACATTAGAATTTATAAAACAGAATAACCCTTTTGAAAGAAAATAGGATTTACTGTATTCGGAATACAACGTCGACCGTGAGCTAGGATGGAAGTAATACTTTCCACACGTAACTTGGTCACCTAAACCAATTGCATTATACAGTCATATATATATATATATATATATATATATATATATATGTAGAATGAGAGAAGAGAGAGAAAATATATTCAAATATAATGTGTATGTAGATATTTAGGTGCAAAGAAAGTAATTGTATCTGCTTTTATATCTCGTTTACATTTGGTTTTATTGTAATAATGTCATATGTGTGTGTGTGTGTGTTCATATATATATATATATATATATATATATATATATATATATATATATACATACATACATACATGTATATATACATCCATATAAATGTAAATTCATATACAAAAGTATATTCAAATATTGATTTGTAATATATTTTGTTTTATAATATTTTACTTACGTTGCTTTTTATATAAAAAATACCTAAAGATAAAAGGCGAGATACACGTATATTCAACTGTAAATATTTTGAATTCGTTCGTATGTTTGCGATTTGGAACTGAGATAAGTGTATATTAATCGAAACCGGACAAGTCGACCGAAAAACAGATCTGTGGACGAAACATTTTTTTTAATTAATAAATACATACACAAATATACAGGATCAGGTAGAACGTATGTTTATTTAAATTATTTTTTTTTTGATAGATACATAGTTACTAAATGTAATTGTAATAATTTTTGTATATAATTATGATTATTTTTAAAAATAAATTTATTCGTCGAGGGAAAAATAAAAATGTGTTTTAATAAACGTTAGGTCAAATAGAAATTTAATTATCAAATATAGTTAATTGAAAAATATTTGTATTTAATTTATCCTTTGTTATCAACGGATTATTTTTCAAACGATTACTAATTTATTTAAATTACTAATTATACGCGGAATAAAATTACGTTCTCTGTTCGAAATATATAATTAATACACTAGTAGATTTTTTAAAATGAAAACGAATATAAAATGATTTGATATTACAAGATAAAAATTCTTTTGACAGGCATATTTTAAAATCACGATAAAGTTCTTTATCTATTTTTAATTTTATACCATGTTTATTAATCTGTATAAAAACGAGTGCTTATTTTTGTGAAATTCATTTTGTATTGAAAATCAGTTAAATAATTTCATCGTTTATCTAACTTAGTATTTTTTAAATTGAATTACGTTGTAAGTTGAAAAGAAAAATTAGCTTTCATGCCAGAATGATTGTTTTTTGGGGTATAATGGATAAATTTACGAATTATAGACATTAATCTATTTTCCATATAATGATTTTCATTTATAACTGTGTCATTTCGTAATGATGATAGTAAGGATATTGAAAATTGAAGTGGTTAAAAGTGATTATTGAATATTTTTATATACTAAGAACTTTTGTCGTCGAGGTAGAAATTGAATTAACCACACTATCAAATATTTATTAAGGCTGTTGGATTTTTTACTAGTAGGCAATTTCAATGATATATACTACTATTTATATATTCACTGTAAATGTAAATATTAAATCATACATTTTATTATATATTTACGTACACACACACACATGTACACGTGATTCAGTTGTGTAAATGTCCCAGCATTGTCATTACTCTTTACCATTCGAATCGATCCGATCCTAATTAACATTCAAATAGCATTTTCGTAACGATCGTTTGAAATAATGAAAAAGTAATTATCATTTTTCTTTGTTTTTACGTTCTGTTTTGTACACATTAATTACAGAATCAAAATACCTTCCCGTACGAATTTTCCTAGCAAATAAACAAAAAAAAGCACGCACAAACGACGAAAGCTCGTTCGCACGCGGGCACGTTTTTCCGTAGGAATTGTCATTATTTGTATAAAAAAAGTATCATTTTTCAATCAGCATCGTATTTCGTTTTTTTTTTGTGTCTCATATATTCATTTATATATATATATATATATATATATATATATATATATATATATATATATATATATATATATATGTATATATGTTACGAGTACCCAGAAGCCATTAAATAAAATTATGTCGTGCTTTTGTGTTCTGTTTACAGATTAAATTGACAAAGCGAGTGTTAGAAACGTTGTTAGGATTTCGAAAAGAAATATGATTGGATTACTTGTACGCTTGTTGTCTGATATAGATAATTGTGAAACATTTTTTCTAAAGATTTTAAACTGGATAAAATATGTGTTTACACACACATGAAATATTATATTTTTTACCTGAACTTGTTTTCGTTCGTTTGGAATATTTTTTTCTTTAAAAGTATCTTCGATTCACTAAATGTACGAGCTTTGTGAAATGCTCATTTGTAGTCAGGAACGTTAACCAATTATATTTTGTGTCTATTAGGATTTTGATTTTTTTCTGTTTAGTCAGAATGTTTGACAAAACTTGTATTTGTTAATGATGGAAAAATTCTCCTATCTAGAAGTTAGTTCAATAATTGGATTTATCAACATCACTCAGATTTTCTATCACTGATTTTCCCTTTTAAAAAATCCACTACATTTCGCATTCCTAACTCGACAAATCTCAACAATTTTCTCATCTTCCAGAACAACGAACCAATGTTCATTCGATCCATATCAGTGCGAGGTATTTATAAATTATTATTTTTTCATAAGACAGAAAAATACGCCCGTCCGTCGTCATTTCTCAGTTATCGACGCCGATTACGTCAGATTCTAGACGAGTGTTCTGTTTGTATGACTACGCGTATCACTGCATTATTCGTCCCTTGTTCGAATAAAAACTTGAATTACTTTTGAATAATTATACCCAGAGGGGTTTTCTAACGCACTTCTCGTGAATTTTCTCTCGGAATATGTTTTTATTACGGGGCTGCGGGTGGATATCTGTTATAAAACGCTTTTAATATTTATATCATTTATCTTAACGTATGGAATTTTTTATGTGGACTGTTCAATATGGATATTGTTAAAATATTGCAAGGAAATTATTTAAAAATCATTTTAATTGACATTTTATTAAATAGATTTTAAAAAATAGAATGGAGATTTTTACAACACTTAAATATATTCATGATTGAATTTTAATTGTGTTGAGTTTGGAAATAGAAAATATTAAAGATTGAATTACATTTAAATATCACAAAAATAATTCTTCGTTAAAATCTAAAGTTGGAAAAATAATTTTGATTGATTTATGAATTGAAAAATTGTAAGAAAAGTCCTCTTATAAGAGACATTTATTTAATTTTGAATTATTAAATTGTATGGTAATTGTCTGTCTGATAAATTCAGAAATAAACTTTTTATTAATTTCTAACTTAAACATTTGTTAAAATAAAATATTTTTTTTATTAATAAAATTTTCTAATTAATGAATACATGCAAAAATGAGCATTATTTAAGCTCTTTATATCTTTGTTATTGCCTAATATTTGATAAAAAATAGATTAAAATTAAAAATGTACATTTTCACATACTTAACTATACAAGATCAAATTTCACTGTTTTTTGATTATCGCACTAAATTTTGATTTTGTGATAAGTATATAAATAAAATGCTTGCAAATTGAGAAAATAAATATTTATCACAGTTAAATATTAAATTATTGTTGGTTAAATTTGAGAAATAGCTGACTGTTTTTTCAAAAAGAAAATTTTATACGTTCTCTCTCTGAATTTAATTTTAATATTGTATAATATGAATTTGTAAATTGTGTAGTAAATCACTAAAATTGAACGTAGGAAAAGAGGAAATAAAGTTTTGATTAAATTGTCAATATGAAAAATAATCAAATATGTTTAAACAGTTATATAGATAAAATATTTTCTACGGTAATGGATTTTTTCCATTTCCGAGAAAATAAGTAAAATTAAAACAGTATTATTGTTCAGAATTTTTATTAAACATATTTTTTGTTGAAATTTTATATATATATATATATATATATATATATATATATATAATGTGTGTGTGTGTGTGTAATTTTTATCTTGTCTTGAAAGAAAACTGTTCTCATCATGGGTATTATGTGGGATGATAGGAGTATATTTCAAAGTAATGGTCCACTTAAACCTATAATTGAATAAATCAGTCATACTTATATGTCGAGTGACAAAAAAAAAGACGAGAGAGAAAAAAGATTGTATACATCGAAAGAAGTTAATACAACCAATTTACTTGCAGTATTTGCATCATAAACGTACACAAAGGAACTAAAGACGACGCGAAAAAAAAACACAACATTAATGATAAATAATGACGGTGCGCGCAGGTAATTCTACAGAAATTCCATTTCCTAAAACGTCAAAGTTGCTCGACGTCACGTTACGACATACTTTGTTGTGCCACCGTCATCTTTTTGCGATATTCAAAGAGGAGATCTGAAGTAAGGAGGCGAAAAAAAGCTGGCGACGAAAAGCTTTTATAAAGTGATCTATCACGACGTTCGCAGACTCTATTGTTGAACGACGGCGGCGTCTCTTTCAAGATTTTTATAAATGACGCGTCGTCAGAAATTTTATTCCGCTCATGATGATAATTTTCACGCTCCATTTATCGGCGGCGTACGTCGGCAGATGAAATCAAGAGATAATGGACTGTTTACACACAGAGTGAATTTTCAGTTTATTGAATCAAATTCTCTCGGTCGGATTCTTATGTGAGCGCGAAACGGCGCGAAACGACGCGGCGACGACGTTCACTTTTAATTGATTGATCCGTTGGTTTTTTGTAAATATTCTTCGAGACGAATCCTCGACGACTACGACTTCTATGTATGTACGTACGTACGTGAGGACATATCGCGGCTTCTTGATATTTTCGATTTCGATACGAAATTGTATTAGGCGCTCTTAAGAGACTTCAATGCGGGCTTTTATCGGATTTATGAAACTAATTGAAGCGATACGAACGAAAAGACAATCAACACTCTTTACCACCAGTCTTTTCACAAATAATCCGATTGAGAATTCGTATCATTTCATAAAAATGCTATTAAAGCATTTAGCAAATCTCACACTTTTACTCGTACATTTCAATTTATCACAAAAAAAACTTTTGTCAGACATATTAAGTATTCTATCATCGTTTAATTTATTTATAAAAAAAATTCGGTATTAATCCATCAAAATTTAAATTATTTTCACAGTTTTCCAACGTAATCTATATTAAAAACAACTCACGATATTTTTCTTCATAAGTTGGTAAATATTTAGTTTGGGAATAAAAATACTTTCTTCTTTTATTTAAATTTTTTGTAAAAGATATTTGATTACTTATATTGTTATATTTTCAATAAAATGAATTTATATCAGATTATAATTGATTCAGTACTATTTGATTTTATTGTTGCAAATGAATCTAACTTGAAATCACTACCGAATTTTATAATTACAAATCATTTATTCTTTTCTAGTACAATCATCTTCAATATGTGGGTTTATATAATCACTTAATCAATTCATTTGTACAAAAAAAATATCTTGAAGTTTAAAAAAAATATTTTCATATATTTTTCAGTCATGTGCAGGCATAACCCAGATTCAAACAAATTATAAAAATAATTAATTTATCCTATTCTTTTCTCTTCAATATATTTATAACCAAAGAATATCAGTCTGTTTTAATTTCATTATAAAATTCGATTTTCACAAATATTCTCCTGTACCTCTCAAAAGAAACATATATAATATTTATTTCTTTATCATCCCGATGTTTCTTATAAAAGGACGAACCTTTATGTTGTATAGAATTATTCACAATATAATTTTAGTATCACTTTCATATCAAATTTGTCGGTTACAGTAAATAAAAGCAGTATTAAAAAAAATATACAAATAGCCGATGGCTCTCGGCATCGATTTGAAATTGAATTGGAATTTGTTACATTATGCAAAAAATAAATTAAAATATAGTACGCACGTGATGTAAAACGTATCCTTTTTTTGATTTCGGTATATTTTATATTGAGGTGGTTGAAAATTCGTATAAGTTGAAATTCGTTTCGTTCATTTATCATTTACTGTGTGCTTCAATCTGATTTAAACTTTTTACATGAAACATTAATCATTTGCTTCTTCACACACACACACACTTATATATATATATATATATATTAATAATTCATTTAGTTGTTTCGAAAAAATGATTAACTATGTACAACACCTGAATTAGTAATTACATAAAAGTATGTTACAATCGGTTTAAAAAAAAAACACAAACAATTGTCCAATGTAGCATAAAGTCGTGTATTGTTTTTTTATCAGGTCATCGCCTAAACTCTCCCCTTGTTTGTAACGACCCTATTTTGCAACAAGATTTGTTAACGCGCCGAAATAATTGTATGTACTGTTTTCTATTTCGATAAATCATCATATAAGTTGTCAGATAGAATTATAACCGCGGGACAGCAGGCAATATCAGCTCTGATGTGTCACAGTTTGCACAAAAATATATATAATAGAGAGGGGTTGCAGGGGATAGTCAGTCGATAGTACTGATGCAACGTTGACATTTATCTGTGCATCTAATGGGAGAAAAATTAATATGTAGGTACGGTGGGGTTTTTTATCTCGTGTATCGGATATCATATGAAGGGGCGTTGAATGAATTGATTCGAGTCGTAAAAAAGAATGGTTAGTGGTATGTAGAGGTGTTACTTAATTACGGAAATTAGTTACAGTTTTCATTGGGAAATATTATTTCGATGGAAAAAGAGACACGAATTTATTTATAAATCTAATAGGTTTTTGAGTATCAGTTTTTTTTTAAAAAAAATAAAATAAAGTTGCCTTTTTATTTTATCAGAAATATTATATTTTTTATCAAGTTGAAAAATGCAATAACTTTTTAAAACATTATTGCATGCTGAACAATTAAATTATTTTTTACTTTATTTAAAATCATTTATTATGTACATATATATATATGTATGTATGTATGTGTGTGTGTGTGTGTGTGTATTATTTGTGATTTAAAAAATGCAGTGTGAATTTTAATCAGATAAATTCAAATGTTAAAAATTCCAGATTAATTATTGTGGTTTATTTGAAATAGTAGTTTTGAATATTGAAAATTTATTTATCGTTTATTTATTTAAAGTTTATTTAGTATTTAATCAGAAATGTATTATTTTTCAATTGATATTTTTTCATATAGTTACATTTTCTAATTTATTGTTTTCAACCATCAGTTTATGAATTATTAAATCATATTTTTTAGTTAATTAAAGACTTTTCTATGTTTGAAATCATGTTATTTGTTTAATAAACATTATTTTAAATTGAATGTAACAAAAATTTTCGTAGAAATTCAAGTTTTGAAAAATTATGATTTTTTGATAATTTTTCCATACTATAGGTCGTGGTAATTTTTGTACCAAAAAATGAAAGTTCGAAATATCTATTTTTTTCTTCATAAAACATTTATGTATATCTAATATATTGTAGTTCCATCATTTTTTTTATTTTTAATTCCATAAATTATAAATTATGATCATAAATTGAATTTTAAGAAATTCAATAATTCATCAGATTTGAAAAAAAATCAAAATAAATTCAAACAACGACAAATTTACTACAAAAACTATTTAGGAATATTGAGAAATGTTTATTCTATCATAATAAAATATTTTTCAAGCCATAATTGTTATTATTTTTTATATAAAAATTTTCAAACACTAATCTTGAAAAAACAGCTATCAAAATATATAAATTTGGAAAAAACTATTTTTTGACTTCATTAACGATAATTATTGAATAAAATCGATGAACTACTTCATAAAACATCATTCTTAATGTATGTACACTAAAATTTTCAAAGAAATTTGACTTTTGAAAAATTATGATTTTTTGATATTTTTTCCATACTATAGGTCGTGGTAATTTTTGGGCCAAAAAATGAAAGTTCTAAATATCTATTTTTTTCTTCATAAAACGTTTATATATATCAAATGTAATGTAGTTCCATTAAAATTTTTAGTTTCAAGTCGATAAAGTATAAATTATGCTCATATATTGAATTTTAATAAATTCTGTAAATCATTAAATTTGAAAAAAATTCAAAATAAATTCAAAAAAGTACAAATTTACTATAAAAACTATTCAGTCATATTAAGAAATGTTCCTTCTATCATACTACAGTATTTGTCAAGCAATTATTGTCTTTATTATTCATAGAAACAATTTTAAACAAGAAACTTGGAAAACTCAGCACCAAAGTTAAGAAATTTTGAAAAATCGATTTTTTGAGTTAATTAACGATAATTATTGAATGAAATCTATGTACTGTGTCATAAAACATCATTCTTAATGTATGTACACTAAAATTTTCGTAGAAATTTAACTTTTGAAAAATTATGATTTTTTGATAATTTTTCCATACTATAGGTCGTGGTAAATTTTGGACCAAAAAATGAAAGTTCGAAATATCTACTTTTTTCTTCATAAAACGTTTATATATATCAAATGTAATATAGTTCCATTAAAATTTGTATTTTCAAATCGATATATTATAAATTATGTTCATATATTGAATTTTAATAAATTCTATAAATCATCAAATTCGAAAAAAATTGAAAATAAATTAAAAAAAAATAAATTTGCTATAAAAACTATTCAGTCATATTAAAAAATGTTCCTCTTATCATACTACAGTATTTTTTAAATAATAGTTATTTTTATTATTCATGTAAAATATTTCAAACAGGAAACTTGAAAACAACAACCACTAAAATTTGGAAATTGTGAAAAATCTACCTTCTGGCTTAAATAATGATAAATTTTTAATAAAATTAATGAATTATTTAATAATACATTACTCTTAACGCATATATACCAAAATATTCAAAGAAATATAACATTTAAAAAATTATGATTTTTTGATAAATTTTCCATATTATATGTTAATATAATTTTTTAATCAAAAATCGAAATTTGTAAATATATATATCTATTTTATTTGTATCTAATACATATTTGTTAAGAAAAAATGAATTTTAAATTCAAAAAGTTATTTATGAAATGAAAATTGATTCAGAACATTTATCTTATTTCTCAACAATCATTAAAGTTATCAATCTCTCTTAAAAATAATATAAATAACGAAAACATTCAATTTGAATATAGTATAATAGAAATATTATTTTAGAAAATTTGATTTTAAAATGTACATGTTTGAAATATTCGCAATCACCGGTCCATTATATTGATTATGCTTAAAGCTCAATTAATATCCGTTTTAATGAACCGTAACAGATACACTACCTGTATTTCATTTCGTAGTGTCACATTCTATTACCGGTTTAGAATTGATTTCTATGTTTTTCAAGGCTATTCGAAAACATTTATGATCGTATTTATAGAAAATGTATTATTCGAACTGATATATTTTTGTTAAAATATACAACTAGGAAAATCGCATTAAAATTATTAAAATATGAAATCAGACTTGAAATTATACTGGGGTTTTTCTTCCATTTTGTATAGTGGCTGTTGTAATTAACTGTTTTAATTAAGATCCGAGAGTTAATTGTGTGTTGGTATCTTGCTATGTGGTAAGAAGGAAGGAGATTTTGTTTCAGTTAAAAATTAGAATTATTTTGTACGTCGACGAATTGAAGTTTGAGAATATTTTTTTATATTTTTTTGATAAAAAAAATAATGATATGCAATGTTAAAATTCAATGCGTTTTGAATCAAAGCAATATGTATATTATCCATGCGTTTGTGTTTTTGAATAAAACAGAACGAAACGTTTCTCGTCTCTACAAATGACAATATTATAAAAAAAAGTGTGTAACCGGAGCCGTTACTGAAGATCAAAAGTTTTCAGAAGTGCTCGCGACAACACCATAATTGCCCATAATAAAAAACATCCGTCGAGAACAAACAGAACTTTGTATCATTAAAAATATTCGGCGACGACAGAACGACCGGTACTACTCCACTTCCAGAGTAGGACGACGTACATATCTGTCGGTGTGAAAAAAAAACCCGCGCCGAGATAAAAGAGGACGACGACGAAACTTCTTCGAAGTTTCGTCGTCGAGAACGATTTCCATCTCGCGACACTCGATCTGTTTTCACTAATTGGTATAATTCTTACAACATAAATCTACCATTTTCCTCGTCGGCTCGTTCTCATCCCCGCATACGTTTCACTATCCGACTCTCGACGTACGGGAACGGTGTAGTAGCCCGAGGATACCTACGCATTGCGTACGATGTACACAAATTATAAACCGTGCCTGCGCGTCGTACGCATAAAATACGCGTGTGTGTGCCCTTCGACGTAGCCACACGCTCGCCCTATACGAACCGAAGGGTGAAAATGCCAAATGAAAATGTTATGTACGATGTCTGTTATGTCATTTCGGTTCCCCTTCTCTGGAATGATTCATGTGTACTTTTTTTGCGTTCGGTGTCCAAAGAACGGCGGGAGAAGATGCGGTGTTGTTGTGAGGATAAACCGAGTGTCGTGCGGTTTTGTGAAAATGAACGATCATTAAAGTACTTGAAAGAATGAACAGATGGGTTTCAATGACACTAGTTTGGACGTTTTTCAGATTTAACTTGCTGAAGATTTGATTTGTCGATCGTCTCATTCGAGTCGTAAATTAATTTATTATTGAAAATTCAGGTAAAATGTTATTCAAAACAATTTGAATTATAAATACATCTTAGAATGAATCACAGTATGTGTGAGTAAAGTAGAGGAAAATCGAATTAATGATAAGTTAAAAACTTCTCATTAACTACTCATAAAAAGAAAAAGAAACTTGTTTTCATTTTTGATAATTAAACATGAGTTTTAAATGTCAATTTTTTAATCTTCAGAATGACAAATAGACAAGGGATAAAAGTTATTATCTAAGTAAATTGTATTTTTTCAACTTTCTACTGATTAAAAAGACTTGGTATACTTTTATCTCTTTTAAAAGATTTCTATTAAATAATTTTCCATTTAATAATGACTTCATATTTATAATACAGAACCAATTTAATTATAAACGTTTACTTCAGAAACAACATTTATAATTCTTAAACGAACGTCGTGTGCTTCGTGAAAAATTGTTTGATGTTCGAAAAAAAAGGAAATCGTCTCAAACGTCTGAATTTCTGCTTGAAAATTGTATGTTTTTCTTACCGACAGATTGTCGTCAGCGAGCGTATCCTATCTGTTTACTAGCGCGGTGGTTTTTGAAAGTGTAGGGCGCAACCCCTTCGAGATCTCTACGCTTTGACGGGGGTGAAATATACACTGCACTCGTATTATTCGCGAAATTGCATCTTTCTCCTGCTAAAGTGCTTCTCGGTGTATCTTAATTGAAAGGAAATGTACGTACGCTAATTCTTTTTCTCCGAATTTATACTATTTGAAAGTACGTTGTTTTGTCAAAATGACATCGAGAAAAATTTGATTTCACTCGATCAATTTTAAAAATACACATATAAAAGAAAACTCGCTTTAAAGAAAAAAAAACAAATTTAGATACGAAAACATATCTCTTGCTTTTTTACGAAAAAAAATATATTTTAATGGAATAAAATTTCACAAGCAAATAGTATTAAAAAAAGAGAAATACCTGCGCGACTGTTGTTTTTCGGAACATTTGTACGACGCCATTAAAAAAGAAACTGTAGATTACAATGCTCGACTCTTCGTGTATTTTATATATACTTTTTCTCTATGCAGCAAGTGTAGTAAAAGCTTCTTGTCTAATTAGAAAAAATTCGTACAATTTATTCAAAGTAAAAGGTTAACTCAAAGATCATTTCACTAATTACTGAACATTTATAAAGTAGCATTTAAAACGGCCGATATTACATTATCGTTAATTGTAATGGCTTTCACTTGGTACCAGCATATATATATATATATATATATATATATATATATATATATATATATATATATATATATATAAGCTGAACCAAAAGTCAATTACATGAGAATATTTTAAAATTTAATTTTTTATTACTGATTTGATTATAATATTTTTTCAGATAATGAACAATGATAAATTAATAAAGTAAAAGTTGACTAATTTATAATTTACTATTTTTTTATTGCTTACCTAATTTTACTTGTGGATTAATTAAATTAACTATACAATTTAACTAAATGATTGAGCTTGTATGTATTTTTTTCATATACTTTGCAATTTTTGTATTTGGTGTTTTCTACAATTTATTTGTTAATAGAATCAAAAATAATATAAATATTTTAAAAGTAAAAATTTACAGAAGCTAATTGAAGAAATTATTCAAAAATTATAATAAAAAATAAATAGGAAAGTTAGTAAGAGAAGAAAAACTATACGAATTAAATAAATTAAAATGTAGTGAGATGGGGAAAAAGATATTAAAAAAGTTTAGAAATTGGATAAATAAAAGTAATTACAAGTAATTTATACAGAAATCGAGGAAAATAAAAGCAATGAAATTATAACAAATAAATTGGAGGAAATGTATTTTTTCACAGAGATGCTTGGAATCCTTTTCATTCCAATATTTTCATTACACTTTCCAATACCATTGTCAATTAATGCTTTTAAATTTCAGATTAAGAAGAATAGAGTGTATTAATGTAATAATTTGTTCCTAAATTAGAAATTGTGGCATCTGATTTGTTATTCTAAGCAGACATTATCATAATTTTTAACAAGAATATAAATTTCTATTCTGGGATGTAGATAGATAATCGAAAGATTTTTTCTAAAATATTTGGATTTTATAAAGATATATGGCTGCTGTGAAATATATTATATATCATGATTCGATTTACAATTTTTAGATTGACTTAAAAAATAGTTTTTTTTGTGTTCAAATAAATCATAGTATTAAAATTATATTTAATAATCTTATTTGATTTTTTCTTTGAAAAATTCAAAGATTTATATAAAGAAATCTATTAAAATTATTTACAGTAATTTGTATATTGATAATTAAAATTTTGTAATGAATAATTTCTAAGAATTGAAAGTAATTAATAAAGTAATTAAATTTAGTATTCATATATATATATATATATATATATATATATATATATATATATATATATATATATATATATATATATTGATAGAATAGAAGATAAAGCAGAAAAACTTTTATCATCGTCTAGTACAGTGAAACTTTATTAATTAGGAATAAAGGCATATCGTGTTTCACTGGAATTAATCACTGTTTCGTCGAACATTGTTCACACGTCCCGTGCCCATCGCCAGATCATCCACCCGTCAGACATGGTCTGCATAAAAACATTCATACGAATTGATCTGTCGAAACTGTTGAACGTTTATTAAATAATGTCGACGACGGCCGGACGGTTAGTTCAGTAATGAAACGATGACGACGAGATGCACCGCGCATAATTGAAATTCTTAAGCGAACAAATGAGCTGAAACTTTATTGGAATAATTTTCAGACGGACGGAAATTCAGTTCGCAATAGCTGTATCCGGTACGGTGTGTTATTTGTCTTGCATAATTACGTGCAAACAATGTACGTGTGTGTTGTGCATGTGCATGAGCATGGACATGTATACATGCAGCCGGTGGTTGAATGTATGATTGCATTCGAATAGGATTGCCTCTTAATTATTCTGAATGGGCATTTGCATAATTTAATTAGTATATTTGGAAGATTATACTTGTATGAACTTCAATGAACGATAGCTGACTTGCAGAGATCGTTTTTTTTTCAATTAAAATAATGTTTGAATCAAGACAACTAAAATCGATTATTATTTTTTATCTATTAGAGTTTTTATCTTTCTCGATTTCTAAACAAATTGTTTGCAGTTACTATTGATTCCATTTATATTTTTTCTCCATCTCTTTGTACATATTTATTTTTAATTTATTCAATTCCTTTGTTAAAATTTCTGTTTATTTATTAACTATAATTTTTAAATCATTCGTTTTTTACTTCTGTCAATTTTATAGTATTTTCGATTGTGTTTATATTTAATATTTTGAATTTTCTAATTTATCATTAGTTTTTATGGTTATAATTAACCTCATCTTTTAGCTATTTTTTCACTCAGTGTTTTTTATATTTATTTTTAATAAATTCAGTTATAATTTTTTTCATTTTCTGTTAAGTCTTCCATAATTTTTATGTATATTTATTAATTAAAAGAATTATTTTTTTAAAAAAAAGATTGTATCAGGAGTTTTCTATAAAATTGACTTGAATCTCTGATATTTATCTTTAATATTTTACATAAAAGTATCCTTATGTTGCTATTTAATTTAAATTTAGTGAATTTATTTTTTCTCCAATGAATTATCACTCAAATACTACATATTCAGTAGTTATTTATTGTTCATTGGATTTGTTTATAAGCTAGTGCTTTTTATTAAAAAAAAGTGTTAGATGATAAATACATGGATTTTCATTCTTTATCGTCTTTCAAATTCCATAATCCTTGTAATTAGTAATCAGTGTTTGTTATTACTTCACGAGAAACTATTAATCCTTCATAGAACTCACTATTTTGACCCGTAGGTCACTAATTCGTATTACGGTCCAATGCTTAGAAACCGTTTCGTGTAATTTACTTGATTATAGTTTAATACCTAAACATGATTGATAGTAAGTTCAATAGTTTGAAAATAGTTTGTCAATAAAAAAAAATGTTTTTCTGTTTTAATACATTTAATCATTGTATAAGATGTGATTTATACAATTTTAAATTTGGTCGTTTTTTAATTACATTTTTTGTAATTTTTAAAAATACGTACGTGTAAACAGATCGATATTATAAAACTTTAATGTATTGTTTACAACGTTTATTAAACTGTACGTGAGCTATAAGTGTGTCGTTTTCATTATAAACTCTATGAATAATTAAACACCTGTACGTTGAACTCACGCCCCGTAATCAATTCCGTGTCGATTGTTAAATATAATACACACACGCGAAAAACTTACAGAACTCGATCTCGATCGGTTATAATAATATTTTTTCTTCTATATGCGTTACACACAAACGTACACACGTATGCGGGCCGCCTGTGCGTAGGTAGGTTAGGTGTCCATGTACCGGTAACGGGACCGAGGCCGTTGGAACATCGAAGCCCCTGCACCGCCTCGTTCATGTTCAACAAGCGTTTTACGCATCACTGTGTAACCAACCACTTACGTTTCTCTCTTTCGACTACTTCCTCCGATTGTTTCTAGAAATATGCACTGAAGCTGATAATTGAACATGCGTTTTTTTCCGATCCGTTAACGGGACATCGGAATGGAATCGAATCGGACTGTTTTTGTGGGCTGTGAGCACTGTACATACATAGTTTTACTTTTAACTGTTTTAGAATAAATTATAATCGGACAGAATCACTTTGTTGCCGTACGATTGTAACTGTAATTGATTTTTAACCATTGTTATTTCAAATTGTGTAACGGAATGAAGTTTATGTGTTTATAAATGAAATCAGTCTCTTTATATCCACTACTGGATAAAGTCCTCTTTCAAAACTTTCAACTTCGATCCATCAATGTCTTTCTCTACCATTCCACGATTTTTTTATTTCTCTGTTCTATCTATTTATCTACTATGGGTCTTTCTGTTTTTTTTTAGATTCATTTTATTTTTATATCTCTTTATTCCTCATCAATAATTTCTCTTGTCCATCAGTAATCTTGTCTTTTTATTATACGATCCATCCATTATCACCTCATCATCAATTCATTTCCATTTCAATTTTTACTTTTATCATCATATTTGTTTTCTTGGAAATATATAGGGCTATTCAAATGTGCCTCTCTCTCTCTCTCTCTCTATATATATATATATATATATATATATATATATATATATATATATATATATATATATATATATGTAATTGTGTATCAAAAAATAATATAGTTAAAAATACAAGATTTGGAATTAAAACAGTTTGAAAAAAAATCTAACAAAGAACGAAAACATTTCGAAAATTGTTTAAAGTTCTGGATGTTTTTTTCGTGCGTACATTTTTTATTCGGTAAACGATTTCTATCACTCGTACATAATTAATTCCGAACGGTTCGAAAAGGAACATTCTTTTAATATACACTGCCGTAGAGAAATATATGTTCCGTTCGATTGAATTGTTAATGTGTCAAGATCGTCACCGAACAGTTCCGAGTTCGATTGTCGTTCTGACATGTGTCACGTTTGGTGCCATAAACAGTCGATTCAAATGTTCCGATTCGTGCACAGAGATTAAAATATTTTCATATATATTAGTCATGTCATTTATCTGTAATATGTAAAATATATATCGGGGATTATTTTTTTTAAAATATATATATATATTAGGTAGAGAAAATCGAACCACGATGTCAATTTTAAACACAGTGTTTGGAGAATTTTCGATGTATACGTCTTTTATACACACCTTGCATACGACACGGATTTTTACTACATTTTCGAATAAGTGTATAAAGTTATGTGAGACTTTTTCGCCTCATCTCATCTTGAACGTGATGGAGAGGCAATTTTTTAAAACAATATTTTTTTATAATACACGTTATACTGTGTTATATGTTTTCATTTAATTTCCAACCTGTAAGTATTCATTGAGGCGACGTTCGCAATTTTCTATCTCAATGTATAAAAATCGTGTCACGTATTATCTTTGGTTCCATTTTTACATACACACATATGAATATATATATATATATATATATATATATATATATATATATGTATGTGTGTGTGTGTGTGTAAGTATATTTCGTTCTTCCGAATAAGAATTCGCACTTGAAAATATTTTCGTTTCCTTACGCACAACTTGTAACTTGAAAATGTTAAACTTTTAATTGAGTTGAAGAAGTTCCGTGTCTTCGGAATATTAAAAAAGAAAACAACAAACTTTTTTGTGTTACGGTTCGATGTATATCTGTCCTGAGAAAAATAATTTACATGATTACTTAATTATTTGGTTTATTTTCATCGGATTGAGATGCGCGTGCCGTGCGGCCCGACGTTATCTCACTCAAAAAAATTTAAACTGAGTTACAACAACTTTCTGTTTATGATATTCGTTCGAGTTGCAGTCGTGTCTCGAGGTACGAATTATAATGTTAATATTCTGTTTATTAGATCGTAACTTATCTGTTTAATATTGTATAGTGGATTTTTCTACATTTTTTTTATCATAATATATATTGTAAAATTTAATATTTTATCAAATAATAAATATTGTTTTATGCAATTAACTCACTTACTCCAGTAATACATTTTTTTTTTAAAAAAAATATTACAGTATCACTTATTGTTCACTTTTTCATTAATATGAATTTTTATTTCCATTTAATCAAATTCAAAAATATGATAACAAATTTAATCGATTTATTTTTAAGTGAGTAAGTATAAATTGTCCAGTGTTTTTTTTTATAAATGTGGATTGTATTTTCTCTTGTATTAGATTTTGTGTTTTTTATTGAATGTTACAAAATCATATTAAACTTGATTCGAAATAATTTTTATTAATAATATTTTCCGCGTGTCTTCGACCTAAATAAAAGATAAAAAATGTGTATACACGTGAATAATTTACATGTTAGAGCAATTCGTCCGTGAAATAAACGACAGTTAATTTTTATCGAACCACACACACACACACACACATTATAAACATTTCGAAATAGACGAACGAGACGCGAAAAAAAACCTCTAAACAAATGTTCCTGTATTAATATGCACTTTTAATATATGTTTGAAAATATTTCTTCGTCGCGTATTACATACACACACACACGTACCCTTTTATGAACACGCGTCCCTCAGGGATCTGAATAATAAAAGAAATATTGGAATACATAAAAACGTCAAGCTTTTAGTAAATATAATATTCATCATTTCTACGCGTACCAAATAGGCATTTCATGTTTTACTCATGATGAGTGAGTGTGTCGCAGTAAAAGCTTCAGTCGCGTACGCAATGTAAATGGGGTAATTTATATTTAATATAAATAGCGTGTGTAAACGGTCCGGAGTTAAAAGTCCGAATATGTTGAGATTTTATCATATCATATTCTGAACACAATATTGTGTGCGGAGGTACATGTATTTACTGCTTAATATTCATTAAAAAAATACACTGAATACATTTATACACATGTGTGTGTGTATGTATGTATGAATATTTATTTTTCTACATAGTCATTCTTAAACTACAATATATAAATATCCCCAACTGCTAAAAATTACCTGACCTTTTATATAAGTATACATAATAAATATAGAAAGCTTAATATAGTACGTATAATTAGTGAATATAAAGAACGATAAATATTTATATAAATATAAACACTTTTAATTTTTTTATATTGCATTTATAAAAATATTGATGTTTATTATTGTGAGTTAATTTTGTTTGAGTCATAAAAATAATCGTGTGGAATAACCAATCTGTATCAGAGGTTCTAATAAAGGACAATGTTTTAATTTTTACTGATTTTTTGTATAAAAAATCGAATAGAAAAATTAGTACAATAATCGTGTACAGTATAGAAAATAGTTTTTAATATGTCTTCAGAAATTGATAATTAAACTGAATATTTTTCCAAAGGTATTATTTACCTGAATCTCTGTACAAACGAACCAATCTTCTCTTTTTATAAAAGGGTCAACAAATGTTAATATAAAATTAATTCCAAGTCATTTGGACATTTTTATAAAATTTTATTCTGTTGAAATAAGTGATTTTATAATTGGACATAGTGTTAAATTAATATTGAATTCGTTGTTTGTTTGAAATTTTAAAATTTATTTATTTTTTAAAAAAATACCAAAAAGTATCCTAGTACATGAATGTTGTTTAATGTTAAAGCTTTAATCGAAATCGCCGTTTAATCATTCTTCCATAATTCAAATCGCAATCTTCTTAGTGATTTCATATCATTCAGCAACTACTTACTACTCTACTCCCTATTAATATAACACTTTCAGTCCGTTGTGGTCGACTCCTCCATAGTACGACACAGCATACACACACATACACACATACGGACCCATCTGCTTTGTCTATAATTCAACTCTGATTTCAAGCACGCTTCCACCTCTGTACACACAGACACACGTACGGTTTCCTTAATATCGCGCGTTTAATACCGAATCTCTCTTTGATAGTATATTACGAACATCTTAATTATGATCACAAATCAGACCAGTTACCGGAATCACGCTTGTGCTACCATGTGAATGTTTGTTATCCACGTTGTCGTATTTAATTCATTACGCTTGAATTGTTTGAAATCGTAGCCGTTTCGTGCAGGTAGATGAAGAGATGTTACTTACCTTAGCGGCGGATGTCAAGGGGCGTGTACACTTGCGAATGTTTACGACGCGAGTGTCGGAAAGTCATTTGTGAAAAGTTATAATTACGGGCTTGTCGGCGAGATGTCTTGAACGAGGGTAAACATGCACACATAAACACACACACACACACAGATTTATGTACAGGGACGAGGAAAAGAATTTCGTGCTACAAAGAGACAAGGACGATAACAGGGTAGAGAAGACCTGTACTTGATTTTAGGGAGCTTTTTATGTGCTTAAATATTTAACACGATTCTTTATAAAAAATAAATTAAGCATTAAATTTGCTTCTTAAATAAAATTACTGTACAACAGGAAAACTCAATCTAATAAATACTCGACAAGAATTTTTTCTAATAAAATAAAAATATATTTCGTATCTTTGAATTTCAACTTAAAAGGCATGAATTTACATCCTATTATTTTTTACAATTGAAAATTTGATTCAATTATCAGTAGAGAAAAGGACAATAATAGGAACGTAAATGATTTTTTTTTGTAATTTTTATAATAACATTTTGTGTAAGTCAAAATATAAAATTATTTGTTGTAATAAAATTATTTTTTTATAATTCAGAAAAAATCTTAAATTAACAAGTAATAAATATTAAATATGTTTTTTAAATTTAAACTTTTAATTGAATTCTGAAAAAATTATATAAGAATAAAGGAGATTTTTTTTGGAAAACAGCTATCATTTCCACAAATTAATTTATTATATCCCTTTACATATTTTTTTTTTTTTTTTGTAAAAAAATGTCTAGTAATTTATTATTACTATATTTTTAATTCATCTATTTGTATTTTTACATAAATTAATTATCGCCACAACACTGCAAAAATTGAAATGTGCATCAGTATGTAAATAAATAAAATGAACAATAAATAATTATTAAACACCTTTTCAGTATCTTGTGATGTTAGTATGATAGTTGATTTGTGTGAAAGTGGAACAGATTATTTGTATTTTGATATATAGAAAATGTTTGTTTGGACTTTCAAGATGGTGTTATTTTCAAGTCGTGTTTGAAAATTTGATAATAATTATTGACTAGTTAAAAAATATTTTTATAGTAATGAATTCAGTAATTGAAACATTGATATGTTGATAAAAGTTGTAAATGTCAATATCTTTTTCAAATATTAAATTTTGGTATCAGTTTCTTTAAACGTGTATTTATTTTGGATAATCAATCATTGTCAACTAATCTCAATTACTAAATTAGAAAACGCGATTAGTACTTATTAATTTACCAAGCAGTACTTAATAATCGAAGAAAGAAACTTCTTGTTTCGTCCGCGTTTCTGTATTCGTATGATTCAGTATTTCCGAGTCGTACATCAGAGACCGAAACACATCTTCGAAGAAAAATCACTGTACAATAATTCAAAAGTGTCCCGCGTCCCGACAAACTTCCCGAATCGAATAAATCTGTCCGCAAAAACTATCCGAGCACACAACAAATTAGTTCTCATATTTAACAATGTAACCCGCTGGTACAAGTGAGTTGTTGCCGAACAAACTAGATAAGTTTTATTCTCAAGCGTGTCATGTTTTATCTTGAACGAAGTATAGTAATAAAGATAATGGAGATGCAATTAATTTAATAGGCCTTTAATTAAAATGTATGAGATGGCTTTTCATAAACGTTGAAATTTTCTAATGACATATGAGACATTCGCAAACATGTTCGAGTGTTTATAAGCGAGTACGCCACTCGGCGTAATGGAAATTATATAAGATAATTAAAGGTTTGCGAACGGCAATAATGTTCGACGAGAATATGTACTTAATCAAATTACGTTTCGTGTACGGTTCACGGATGGAGAAAAAAAGATGCGTATTGAAACTCGTTTGTGTGCGATTCGAACGACTGATTGTTCGAGCATAGTTCATATCGGTAGAGAGACACACGAGGCGAGTTTCTTTTTCGTATAGTAATTAATGTCGAGGGAAATATAACTGTCAGTCCACAGTCGTTCGGCTCGTATTTCATTTTAATCGATTCTTTCGTATATTTTCAAAAAATATATATTTACATGGGGCGGTGATTTTTAAAATGATCTAAATTATATATTTTTCATTCTGAGTTTGATAAAAATTGTTATTTTTCCTAATTATGCTTAATTTTCTATATCATCTATAGTTTATCATTCCTATCCGAATTTAGTAATAAATATACAGATATACAGAATACAAATTATTTTTTATCCAACATCATAAGATTTTATAAAAGTGTTTAATAATTATTTATTATTCGATGATTGTAGTATCATCGTTATTGAACACTTTTATAAAGTTTCATGGTGTTGGAAACTGATTAGATTTGGATTATATATTAGAACTTTTGTTATATTGAATTAATTTCTGTATATATGTATATTTGAATAGAGAAACTCAATCGTTTTTATTCAAAGTAATCTATAGAGCGTTTGAAAATATCCACTGCACATCTTTTTGTATTTTCGTAAAGTCAATACAGTTTAACTTCTCGAAGAAAAAACCTTCTGAGCCAATAAATACATCCGTCGGATAATTCTTACCACAATCGTCTGACGAGCGCATTACCGAGTCGCCGCGAGTGCGTTACCGTCATGGGATCGGTGTCAAACGGCGAAGAAAAATAATAATTTTCCATTTTGCGGGCCGAAACGACGTTCCTACGTGCACTCGACGCCGTCGATCGCGATACTATTCCAACTGAATTTTATGAGTTCCGTTCCCAATGGAAATCAACGCCCGCCGCCCAACACACACACACACGACGAGAAACTCTAATACCATATTGATAGCTCACTATCGACCTCAATAACCGCGCTTTAATACTTGTCAAATTACTTTCAGCGCGCGTTTTTCTTTTACCTCACGGGCGTAAAACTTTCCGTTCGTTCGGCCTGTAAGTCCGATATTCCGCTTCGTCGGCGAAAAGTCTAAGCTGTTAAAAGTTCTTGATTTTATCGCGAAATAAACATGACTGCTAGTATTTCATATTGACTCGGTGCGGGATTATTTCGACGACGACGGACGAAAACCGTACGGTGAGAGTACTCGGTGATTTTCTTTTTATCTTAAACGCACGTAGTTGTTTTTCTATATTTTTATTTCTAAAGACATTATTCAACAGGTACTCTGTTCGATATTAATTTCATTTCGATTATGAATAATGTTTAGTTCTTTCGACATTTTATCATATTATAGAAAAAAAAAATAATAAATTCAATATATTCGAGCTTTAAATTTATTCTGAATAATTTTTCTGGTATTAATTCGTATATATATATGTGTACATATACATGTTTGTATTTTTTCAATGCATGTAAAAATATATTCACATTACCGCATTCAAGTTATTCAGTAACTTGACACCGATCGTCTTGATATATCTGAAGAAGCTCTTCGAGTGTACGTACGTACATCTCGACGATTTATCGATTTTTTCATTAACACCGACAGCACTTGTGAGACCGGCCAATGATTCCTGACGGACTCTACGGGGAAATGTCGAGGATAAGAAAGGGATAAAACCTTTATGACAATAATGCGTTTATGTATGTCGGTCGTCGTCTCCTCCTGCTTCGTCGCATGATTGAAATTTATCTGTTAGTCGGTTAATGTTATCGTTTCAGTGCCAAACAATGCCATTGTTTCCGAACATAATCATAACTTTTTTTCTTTTTTTCTTCTGGAACGCTGTTCTACCAGTACAGAGAAATTTCGGTCAGACGAATATACCAGTCGTGTAAAATGTTATTATTGTTTTTGTCAAAGGGATTTCTTTGTTGTTTGTTTGATAGTCAGACATGCTTTTTATTGTGAAATCGTATTATCGAATGAATTTAATGTTAAAGAATAGAACTTGTGTTCTAAAATGTACAGTGCATTTGTCAAAGAAACAAATTTAGTTTATAAAATATGAGACTTGTGATTAGAATTTTTTAATTATAATTATTTCTTTCTTTTAAGATTTTATTTGTCATACAGAATAATTTTTCAAATATGATTAAATCTAAATGTTTTAAGATACAAATAAGTAACCAATATCAATATTTTATTTTATTTTTCAAAGATTGAATATTGTGAAAAATTGTCATGTATGAAAATGTCATTATTTGATTTGATGTTGCAAAATAGCAATAAAAACCTGTTTAAGGAGGTATTATACGTTGATCGCTCAAAATAAATCCATTTTTTTTTGTATTTTATGAACATTTTTGAGGTTAACAATCTGTTGTTTAAATTTCATAATTGGCTCAACATTTAAGTTTATTATATTTTTATTTAACAAGATTGAAAAAAATAAATAAACAGGGTCTTAAATGAAGTTAATAGATTTTAATCTCATAGGAAACTTATAGGGGCTATTATTATTTTTCATGTAGAATTTTTTTATCAGAAAAACAAGCCAGTGATTTTTCTGAAAATAAATTTATTTAAAATGACGAATTATTTATTCAATAATTATTTATTAAAACTTTTTGATATGCTAATTAATTTTCATCAATGAATTAAGGTAAAATGATAATTGTGGAAATATTTCAAAATACAATCCTGGCATTTACAAATATCAATTTTTTAATTATTTGAAGTAATTAAAAATGGATCTCGACATTAAATTATAATATATTATATTTTAATATATATATATTTAATATGTGTGTGTGTGGATTAAATATTCCTCGTTTCGTTAAAAATTCATACTTGATTGATTATACAATTTCAATTTAAAATGTTTTCAAATTAATTTCCATTACTTTATTAGACATATTCGCGTACGATCGTACAACCAAATTTATAAATATTTAATTAAATTTATGTTTATTCAATATGTATAAAAGATGAATATATTTATATATTAGAGTATGTAAATATTTATAAAATTAGAATAAATGAAAAGTACATTTATTTCACTCATTTACATGTAGCGTACGTAATAGTTTTATTTTAGAGAAAACTCGTACGTTGTAAATTATATTAAATATCAAAAGGTTCAGATATCAAGAGATATCCGCATGGAACGTACATTTTTTTTAAAGAAAAAAAACTGATATAACTTTTTTAAATGAAGCTGTAAAGTTCGACTGTCTTATCTCGACATTCTGAAGACGAGTGATGTTTTAAAGTTGAGATTCTTCAACGTTTAAATAAAAGTTGAGTTTTTTTAATCCTGATTAAAATCCGTTATACGTCGGCAACAAGGAAATATATTACGATGGAATTTGATAATTTCGTACAATATTTCTATGAAGATTTTTCTATTTTGTTTCCATAACTTTTATATATGAACTTGTTAGTTGATTTGTTTTCAATTTGAAGAAATCTTATAAGATTTGAAATATGTTTATGGAAATACAAATCGATTATTTTAATTTTTTAAATAATGCTATTAAAATATTATTAAAAATTACGAATTAACAATTATTATTATTTTTTAAGTAATGTAGTTCCTTGTGGAAGTGAATTCAGTTCGAATCATTGTAATTTACATTTATATTGAAATTCCGAATTTAAATTAAAATATTTTTCAAGAATCAGTATCTATAAATTATTTTAAAATGGCGATCGATCGATCGATTTGAATAAAACCGCACACAACGGTTATCATTACGAGAATATAATTATAATCACAGGTAAATCTAGCACAATTATGCTCACGTAATAATATTCGTGACCGAGAGAAAGAACATGCAACCGGTAATAAATATTCATGTATTTTTTATTTCTTATACGCAGACTAAAAATGGAAAAATTCCGAGCTCGATAATAAATTAAGAGATTATGTGATACGGGAACACCTTTTCAAAATAATCGCTGATCTATTATTTAATTTATTGCGGGTTTATATGCCTCATCAATATTGCTTTATACATTTATGTACATATATACAATAGTACATATATAAATTGATTTTTATAAGACAAAAGAAATTTAATTTTATATCATTTTTATGAAGTTTTTTTTTTAAAAAAATATATATTGAAATCATTTGATAAAAATATGAGACAAAATAATGTTTCTGATAATTTTATTTTTTGAAATAAATTGGTATTTAAATAATTGATTTATGTTGGAATAAGAATCAAACAGTAGAGACATTTCTAATTTATAAAATATATTAATTAAAATTTTTATATATATTTAAATATATTTTATTGCAACTGTTGTAAGTGTATTTGAGTTTAAAAAAATGTCATTTATTTTTCTAAATAAAAACATTAAGTTAGGGATTGTTTTTTATATCTACTGAGATTTACGATGAATATGTGTGTTGTTCAGATTTATAAATAGTAAAAGTAGATAATTTGTTATGATTTAAAAATCGTATATATATATATATATATATATATATATATATATATATATAAACGTGTATAAATTGTAATATAACGATCACAATTATCATATAGACATTAATGACTGAAAGCACTGGCACGAACTGAAAATAAACCACATATAAAGTGACTGATGATAAAATCATAAACGGTTTACCGTGCAATAGACATAATACGTTGTTGTAGGTGTACGATACAACTATGCAGTAAAACCTTCTAGAATAATTACCTTTCATGTTGGAATCCACTACATAACGTTATGAATTTTAATAGTTGAGATATTGTAAAACTTTACTGTCGTTTTTTCTCCACTGTTGTTTTTTTCCGTCCACAATACCGAGTCACTGTTAACACGAACATTTGTACGAGTAAACAATATGAGAAAACATTGTACGACGACTATTTATGTACACTAGTCACACGATAGTCGAACAGTAGCGTCTCATTAGCGTAACAGGTTCATCTGTCACAGGTGAAATTTTTCCAGATTGATGTTTTTTTTTCTGTTCATAGTTCGACGAAAGATATGCGCATCTTACTCCGAATGTAAATCATTCGAACGGGAATATTTACCGGAGTCTCTCGAGAAGACGATGTTCTAAAAATAAGATTTTCCGAGAAAAACGTTCTGTCGTACGTCATGTCATTTTTATTGTAGTTGTTCGCTTGTAATCATTATAATTGAGCACTGAGTAGTTTGTATAGAATGGTTTCCACAATAGATCTTTTTCAACTTATTTTTTTTATATATTTTTATAAGATCTAGTTCTCGGAATATTTATCAATTGAGGATTGAAACGAGTTTTTTTCTATCATAAATTCTATTTAAATATAATGAAAGAATTCAACAAGAATATATATATTCCACATCTTGTGATCTGAGTGTAGAGATTTTTTCATAAAAAAATCTATTTATAGCATAAAACTATCTGAAGAAAAAAAACTCTTACCACATTAGCGAATCCTAATTGACTTTACATATTTCCTATCAAAAATGAATACATCACCTGAAGTTATTTGGAACATTGTAACACGATTCATACACCTGACACGTCGGTTATAAATTATTAATCGTCTATTACAAACAATTATCGAATTATCTGAATAACTGAACATTTATTCGATATCGATACTAATTTCGTATTCGCGCGTAACAGAATCGATACGAAATTTAATTAAAAAAAAATATTTGCAATCGCACATGGTATCGTTTGTGATCTTTTCGACGATTTTCGTAAATAATCGAGCACGGCGCGTAAAAAATAATTAATAATTTCTCGTCGACTGTAATATAACATTAATATAATAAAAACGAAAAACAATTCGTTTAGGAATGAATACAAAATGAATATGAATTACAGTAATTAATTATATGAAAACAAACGTGCTACCCGATAACATCGAGAGAAATATTATACTGTACGCTGTCATAGCTCTTCATTTCCTCGAAATAAAACATAAAAGCACATTTATATATATATATATATATATATATATATATATATATATATATATATTGTGTTTGTGTGTATAATATAAAAGCATCTCAAACCCCACGCACAATAAAACTAGAGACAAGCATCTGACAGACATGGCTGCAAGACGAAATGGGATGAATCGACTCTTTAGTTAAGTATTACACATTACAATTTGTCAAATTTAATTCTGCCTACATTTCATGTACACACGTATGTATATATATATTTATACAGAGTGATACAGTACAATTGTAATGTATTATACATAAGAGGAAATGTGTGTACGTTTGCCAAAAATGTCCATGTCTAGTTTTGGAAAAAATACTACTGAAAAATAAATGAGAGAGTAACGTTCGAATCCCGTTCTCTCCTTAGAAACTTTTCAAAGTCGACTGATGAGTAATAGTACTCGTTGCGCGGACGCCTGTCGAAATTCTTATCTAATTAGATCTATGTAATTAATTCCATCTAAATTCGAATCTAGTTAATTTTAATCTAATTAAATTCGAATAAAACTAATTGGATCTAATTGAATTCAGTTTTAATTTACATTTAAAGTTCTGTCTTGAGAACTATACACATACATTTATATATATATATATATATATATATATATATATATATATATTTGTATTTGAGACATGCAACGTCTTCCTCGTACAATATTTATTTCAGATCAAATAAATGAAGTGTGTAAGAGAGTCATTTACAGAATTGATTGAAGCGTTTATTTATGTTGAAATGTTGTCAAGCTTTATTGTCTGTTTAAATTTAATAGTAATGTGTTTATTCGTCGACGAGTTTCTTCATCAAGATCGTTTTATTTTTTTCTGTAATTAATACATTGAGTGAATGACCGTAAATTTTTTTATATATTTATTTTCATTGAAATGTAATGAGCAATTAACTTTAATTACCAAATATAACTATTATTTCCAGTTGAAATCCAGTCTAGTTTTTTTCATTTTCAATTGCTGATGAATAAATTACATACAGACTTTTTTCATTGCTATTTTTCCTTAATCGATATATTTTACCAATACACGAAATTCCATATTTAAATTGATAATTAATTGTTGTATTTGATTACACTTATTCGTCAAATAAATCCGACCATGTATGTTCGATGAACACAAATATTTCAAACTATAGAAAAAAAAGTATCAGACAACGAACGATATTTATCACCGTCAATTCGTGATCGATACGTTCGAAGCACGCGATAGTGGTACCAGGATAATTAAAAAGGAAAACATACTCGATACATGAACGTTTTCGTGGAAATTAGTCCATGGATTTCAACATACTGCATTCATCGATTTGTGATAGTCGAAGGATGAGTTTATCAACTTCGAGTGATATTTAAATTTCATAATATAGCAATTTAAATGCATATTAATCTAAAGTTAACAATAGTGGTTGTCAAATGGTGCTGGGGTGTGATTTCATTTTAAAAAATTAACAATTCACAGCAAAAAAAATATTATTTAATAATATCACTATTCTTTTTAAACTGTATATTATTTCTAAACATTTTTCGAAGTGTTGGGACAATTTCGAAAGACAATAAACCGCAATTACTGTTCATTCATATACAATATGTAAGAATTGTCGAGTCGAACGACTGGTCGATCGATACAAGGGGTCGTGATGAGCCTCCTCAATATATCTCGCCATTGCGGTCTTGGCAAACATGTAATATATATATATATATATATATATATATATATATATATATATATATATATATATATTAAGTAAAGGCACAGTACAGTAGATCATGAACGGCCTTCGTCGTCGTATCCGGGAGTCGGGACGCTTGGCGCCGTCGTCCGACGACGTTTCCTGCATTAACTTTTTGCATTGGCGAGGGACGAACATGCCATATACGAATCCGGAATCGGTCGTTTTAGTTTATCTGATTGTTGATTGTTATACATTGTAGATTACAAGCTAACAGTGCAAGGGGCAAACGAATGAATGAATTTAGGTTTACATATATATATATATATATATACATATGTGTTCAAAAACATATAAAATAATTGGCCTATAGGGGATGAAGCAGTCGAATGACAACTCTTACGTTTTTCGAATTCTATGAAAATCTTATTACACTAAAACCTCTTCAAGTGATTGATTTTCATCTGAAATATAAACGTTGGTGTATATATATATATATATATATATATATATATATATATATATATATATATATATATATAGAGAGAGAGAGAGAGAGAGGGAGAGATTATAAAAAATAATCTTTACAAGACAATTTGAAAAAAAGCATTCACTATATATTGATAAATATTTGAGGACAAAGAAAATAGAACAAGTTAAATTATTACCTTTTTGTAAATTAGAATTTGAGTTAGATTTTCAGTATGGCCTTAGAAAAAGAGAAAATTTCATTTAATGATTTTTTGTATTGGAAAAAAAATTTACTGTTTAAAACTAATTTTAAAAAAATATAAAAATGTACTTGTGGGTGTGGGTGTCTCTATCGATCTGTCTATATATATACATACATATATATATATATATATATAGAGAGAGAGAGAGAGAGAGAAAGAGAGAGGAGATTTGAAAAATAATCTCTATTATTACAATTAAAAAAATAAGCATAGTTATTATATATTGATAGATGTTTTAAGATAAAATAAAATAGAAAATTCAATCTAAATTAGTACATTCTTTAAAAATTACAATTTAATTTAGCTAATTGATGAATGATGTTTCAGTAAGGGTTTAGAGAAAAAGTAATATTATTTAATAATCTTTTATATTAGAATAATTTTTTTTTTGGTTAATATTAATTTATTAAAATATAAAAAAATGTATTTGTGTATGTGTATATCTATCTATCTATCTGTACATTTATATATATATATATATATAATGTTGTTGCTAAAAATACAACACAAAATCGAAAATTCATTTCGGCGAACGAACGAACGAATCCGCAATCTCGAAATTATAAGATTGTATTCCACCCGATCGAACGTTCTCGTCGAATGAAGGGTTTCTCGTCGATTCTTTTATGAATACAAGAAATAAATATGTATCCTTTTCCGTATCATCTCGTTCGTCTCTTGAAGTACGTTCGAAATAATATGAAGCGACGAAGCGTTTTACAAACACAAACCGGAAAATAAACATCGATTCGACATTTTTAATGTCTTTATCGAGATATGGTTCACGTTTCACTTGTGTTTGTACGGATTTCATGAACTGGAAATTTTATAAATTTATATTTTAAGTCGCGGGTTTCTATTATAAAAGGAATTGTGTTCAGTTCGGGTTTACGCTGTTTAACGACGAAATGTCATTGATGATATTCGAATAAGTGTTTGAGGATTTCTTATCAGAAGAACAGTTTATGTGTTTAAAAAAAATTGATAAAAAAATACTAAAGTTTCTTATCGAGCTATGTACAATATATATGTTTATATATTGTAAATTTGCAACAATAAATGTAAAAATAAATATTTGCCTATGCAACTAAGACATGTTTTAATACAAATATATATATATATATATATATATATATATATATATATATATATATATATATATATATATATATATACACCTTTATGTTTCTGTGTCTGTCACAGTGACCGTCCGTTTTTAATTAACTGTTTTATCAACCATTTCTGTAACGACACCGTGGCAGTCGGTCGGCGCCGTGTGTCGCATGAGGGAGAGTCGAATCGAACCCGTAGCATCGTACAGACACTACCGAGCTTCGCTTTCATGTAATTGTAATCAATTTAGATCTCGTCTCTCGTATCATACTTTGTTAATAATCTCGTTTCTCTATTACGTTTAGTGAAATTATTTTTCATACTCGAATAACGACGCCCGACGATTTTTACTCGCGTCGTAATCGCTTTTTTATGAATTCCATTAGTCACAGTTCCCGGAAAAATGCATCAATGGCCCTACACACATATATACATTTATTCATTCATTTATATATATATATATATATATATATATATATATATATATATATATATTAAAAATCATTTAATATCAAAACGTGAACATTAAACCACTTTGAATTGTAATACAGATTTTTAATCAAATTAATTGTATGACAAGTTTTATTAATTTTTCTTTCATGGTTCTTTATTCATGTGTTTTATCAAAAATCTAGATTTTTGTTTAAATTAATTTTTTCAATTCTGTCTTCAAATTGTCCATAAATCAAATATAGTCATTATTTTAATAATTTTTAACTCGGAAAATAATAATAATAACAATTACAGAAAACTTAGAATCAAATCGATCAAAACTGAACCGAAACTGAAAATTCTAATTGACAAGATTCAATCATAATTTATTTATAAAGCTCATATTACATATTTTTTGTATGCCAGATACTTATAAATGTTCTTTCTCTTGTTATTCGAGAATAAAATCAAACACAGTGAATTTTATATACATTTATTTCCATTCCTTTGATCTAAATAAATCATAATAATAATGAGAGAAAATTTAGAATGATATCGACTGACATTGTAAAGGAGAGTAGAATAAAATCCAACCACCGAAACAAGATCAAGAATCATTTATGTAAAAAAATATACTCTACAGCTCTTTGTATGATATATGTCTGTCAACTTTTGAACAGTCCTCGTATATAAACAAATATTTGACTTTGTTAGCAACATAATACAATTTTATATCAAAAGTGCTCAAGGAAATAGGAAATCACTAACGTAATAAACATTTGTGGATTGAGTTTTGTCAGTTTTCAGTATCCAACTTTGTTTTTGAAATGAAAGAATACATACACACACATTTATATATATTTATATATATATATATATATATATATATATATATATATATATATATATATATATATATTTGTATGTTGATGTGTGTTTTATTTAAAAGCATTATTTCATTTTATGAAATCCTCTTTGAAAATAATTTGTAGTACACAGTTAAATTCCACGAATGTACTATTATTTTATGATAGAATGTTTAAATACACGATTGTGTCTGTATGTATTATGAATTAAATAATATATATATATATATATATATATATATATATATAAATATATATGTGTGTATGTATATGTGTGTGTATGTGTGTTATTTCTCTTATAATTAAACAAAGATTGTTGTATATGACGAACGCGGTACGGAGTTGTGAACGTTTTATCTGTCAAAAATGTGATTAATTAGTCAAAGCATTAAATACTCATGAGATAAATACAAACTGTGTTAATTCTCCTTTTTTTATTCGTAGATTTTTTCGTTCGAAGCCTCTACTGTTTATTAAGAAAAATAAACATCGCGTATTTTGTTTAAAGTGTTTTCTAAATTAATTTGTATTCATTAAAACGTACTTTTTAATGAATAAGAATTTCAAGAAGATATAATAATTGTATAATGATTTATGAAAGGTTTTTATAGTAGTTTAATTTTTGCTTCGAGTTTTTTTATATTTAAAAATACTCTCCGTATAATTTTATTTTGTATTATATATAGATAAAGAATGGAAAAATGATGTAGTATTAGAATACATTTAACATTTGATATGGTCAGGTCAGAATGTGTATTTTCATGAAAATGAAAACAGATTTTTTAAAAAAATATTTCATTAATTAACTGAACAATTTAAATTATTTTACTTGCAAATATTGCATTTTTTTGTAGTTATTCAAATTTATTTTAACTGAAATAATAATTTTCTCGATAATTATTTATCGTTCATTTTTTAATTACAATACTAGAATTTTTAGAATATTATGTTTATTATTTTTGTTGTAATCTATTTGAACAAAAAATGAATTTATTAATATTTAAAAATCTCATAATTCTAAAATGTAATTTTATTTTTTCAGGTACGGATCTCTAAAGAGACGACTTTACTTTCTGTATTTTCTTTATGTCGAATAAGGTAACTTTTTTTAATTAAATATACATTCATATTTTAATTAATTACAATTTTAATTCTCATATTTTTATTTTGAGAAAAATATATTAAATTTATTCATTTTTAATTTCTAGTTTTATATTACTTTATATTTTTTTTAAAAAAAAATCTACGTACATTTTCTATTATTATACAGTAAGTTTTTTCTACTTTTTCGATTATTTGGAGTATTTTCTCAAGTATCTTGTGTTTAATAAACATTTTGGTTCATTTCAATGCTGTATTTACAATAATTTTCTGAGTCTAGTCATAATTTTTAATTTGAAATAAAACTCTTATCAATTCTCGTAATCTTCTATACCAATTTTTGAATTATTATTCTATATAAATACATATTAGTCATCCAATTGCAAATAAATCGAACCTAATTGTTTTTAAATACGTGCAATCATCCATACATATTAAATTTCAATTATAATTGACTAATTATTGTAATAAACAGATATAAATCGATAGATGTAACATATAGGATCATATAAACTATTAATTAATTGTACACAAAATATTTTTGAATCGTGAACATTTTTTTTTTTTGGAAAATTGTGATTTTAATGAAATTTGCGTATGTGTACTTTATCATAAATTTATATGAAATTCATTTTATTAGAGATAAATCTATCAAATGGTGCTGTACTGACTATTAAATGATTTTCATATGTTGGGAAAATGTTTATTTTATAAATTACTGATATGAATATTTAAATTTTAAATATATAAATATTTTTATATATAATGTTATGCACCAACAACCCCATTATGTGAGCAAATAAAACACCGTCCGATGTGTACAAAAAGTAAATAAATGTCGAACAGAAATATCGATTGTGCAGTTGTGTCCGAAACGTACTTAAACTGCTGTTCAGCTAGTCGTCCGTCATGACATATTATTCTGTATGCACAATCGTATGTAATCAGCGTTAATGTCGATTAAATTAGAATTAAGCCATATAGTTCGCTAATTAAAACGCTCATCAATAATATTCATATAGTTGGACAACGCGTCGACGGTATTGTTGTTCTCTGATTACAAACACACACACACGCACGAAATATTTATATTATGTGTACAGTTATGTGTGTTTACATATTATCGTAGACTAACAGTACATAAACCTTTATTCGCTTATTTATTATTATATATCTTTGGTATGTGCTCATCAATCATGCCGTTTGAATGAGTCAAATTCTCAAGATAGATGTATTGTTGTGTAATTTTAAACAAATATGTATATATATATATATATATATATATATATATATATATATACATATACACAAACACATATATAAATTTGGCTTCTGTCATGCGGTTTTATACTACAAAGAAAACACTTGTGATGAATGTAGTTTGAAATTCTCCACCTCCACTTTCTCAAATATTTCCTGGAGATATTTAAGTTTCATCGAATAAAAAAATCTTTTATCGATTAAATCATTACCTCAACATCGCAGCATTTCTTATTTTCATTAATTTAAATTTTCTTAGTTATATTTAAAAAAAATATTTAAATTTATTCGTATATGTAGTTAGAGTAGTAATTCGTTTGATAGAATACTCCTAGATTATATTCTGAACTATTTTTTCTATTTTAATAGATTAAGGTGGTATTCTAGTCTAGAATTTCGAAAAAATCGATTTTTTGCATATTTTCAAAGTTTAGACCTTTAAGAATATGTCATTAAAAGGATTTTTCAAAATTCGAATTATTTTCGGAGTTATAGCTATTTTTCAATCCGGTCTGGCCGGAACGAATTAACTTTAAACGCGTTTTTCTCGAAACTACTTTTTTCGACACGGTTGACGTGATATCTCCAGTTCTAATGGACCGATTTACTTGAAATTTGGTACAGAGCTTCTCAATATAACAGTGATTGCCCCCGCCTAGGATTTTTTGAAAATTTTGCTTTTTACTATTTTTAAAAAATTCCGAAAGTTGAAAAATAGGGCAAAAAATGACTGTTTGTTCACACTGCCACCATTTTGCGAAAAAAATTTTTTTAAATTTCCCTAGGCGGGGATACTTCTACAACCTTCTTTTTCAATAATTTCAAAAAAAAAATTGTTTCATCTGACCGGAAGGATTGGAACCACGTCAACCAGGAGACAGCTTTTTTTCGAGCCCCCACTTTGCCAGCCTGTACTTTTTCAATTTTGAATTTTTTGTTTTTAATAATACTTTTTTATACTCTTAAAATATCAATAAATAACTGATAAAAAATGGATAGTAAAAATATTTGTTGTTTTTTTATAGCGCTCGAAAAAACACCTTAAATTCCTGCGTCTAGACTAAAATACCCCTTTAACAAAGATTTTTTATATAAAAAATACAGATTTTATAAATAACATCAAAAACTATATTCATTTTTTATATCAGTATATTTTTTTTAATTAGAGACATTCTGGGTATTATATTTCTTTTTTTCTTAGTTACAACTTTACAATTATTAGTTTTAAATCGTCTTTGAAAAAGAAAACAGATTTGAATTAATTTTTCAATACGGTTCTGTTGAAATTTTCGTTTCCGATTACAAAAAAAATAAATTACTCATTTACAATATATTTTTTCTATACGCATCGTTGATTTCAAACATGATTTCCAGTTATTGTAAAAAATTTGTTAATAATATAGTTTGTCAATGTGTGATAAATTAACTCCATTCATAAAAAATCAATTTGTTTTTATCTACGTTTTGGAAATGAATTTCATTGTTATTAATTGAAGTGTAGACAGGAAGTAATTATTGAATATTGTAATTATTTTTATACTGGTAGAAAAGTACCGAGTATTTTGTGAGAAAAATAAGGAACATTTTTTTTGTTAGAAACAATAATTCTTTTTTTAAAAATTGTTGGTTATTATTTTTATTTTTATTAATCGTGATAATTTTTGTTGTGTAAAAATTATCACGTTTATTGTTTTTAAGATATCTTCCATTATGTTAATATTTATTTTGTTGTATTTAATTTTATATGATATCTACAAAATATTATTTATTTTGTAGCTCGTGTGATTATAGAATTGCCCACTTCCTTTCAACAGCATCATGTTTCGTACAGTCAAATTCTGAACAAATTCCCAGTTTCTGAAAATTTGTTCAGAATTATAATTGAAGATTAAAAATATTTATATATTTTTAATCATCAATTTTGAACAAATTTTCAGTTTCTGATTATCCATATATATAAATCCATTCAAATGTCTTTAACATTTTTATCTTTAGAGATAATAATTATGAAATAGTCTTATATAAAGTGACTCAAATAAGATTGAGCAGTTTTAAATATGAATTTACTATCTTTATCTTATTTAGTTCACACTATATTAAGTCACTGTAGTGAAAAATTTAATTTATCGAAAAATCAGTAAAAAAATGTTAAACATCTCTTCATTTCTTACTTTCGAATTTTTTTATTGAATGATTTTTTTTGTCACTCCCCATCAAAGCTCATTTTTGAGATTTATTATTTTTATATTTGAATTTTTTAGATAATTATTTTTCCACAAAAAAAAACTATAATCAGAAAAAATATTTTATTAAAATGTTCAATGGTTATATATCGTTTGTTATTTATTTAGATTGACGATTTTTAATTGAAATAAAAAAAGTGAGAATATTTTTTTTAATTGCTGATTACAATTTTCAATACGGTTCGATTTCATCGACATATTTTTCAACAACTGATATACCCAACACACGTCAGATATAAAACAATGTATGAGTAAACGAACGGACGGCATCGTGAAAAGGCAAATAATAATTAGCGCACAAAAAGCATGACGGCCGCACAATCGATACGAGTTTACGGAATATAAAAAAAAAACGTTCATTTATTCGTTCATTGTACTACTTTATTTACACGTTTTATTTACAATTCAATTAAAAGTAAACGAATTAACGAAAGTAAAATCGTTCGCAATCATTTTCAAGTATCATTCTGATTTCGACCCAGTCTACCTATCGGTTTTATGCACGTCGTACGTTCGTTCGCGAATATGAATTGTCGACAAGGTCGAACACTTTTTCGTACGGGGTTTTTTTTTCCACGGAAAAAACAACGTGTCAGTTTCCCGTAACGTTTTTCGACGCGTACACGTGCTTGCGTATGAACGTTGTGCGCGTCTAAAAAGCTATTCCGCACGTAAAAAGTTCATTATATTCAATATGGAATGTTGTTTCGTCGTACAGTCACTTAATATCGAACGTGGAACATAAGAATTACTTATAATCAAGCTAAAAGTATCAGTACGCACGCTGAATACAAGTGATTGTGTGGCGAGATAGATAGATAGATAGATAGAGGGGTGTGGAAAAGATTTGGTAATCATGGTAAGAGCGAAAGTGTAATGAAGTTTTGATATGAGCGGTATCGTTAGTGACTGAAAACGATTTTTTGATAGTTTTTGATTTATTGGAGATCGTGTTTACTCACCACCGTATCAGTTAAAGGGGTGAATATAAACAACCCTAGTTTGTTAAAAAAATAACTTTCTTAATAATTAAAGAAATAAGATTATTAAACAGACAATTAAAAATTATTTTCTTAAGAAAATCAACTATACATTTTTGCAAAAATTGAATAATGAACAAAACTTGTAAAATATTTTTCTCTAAAATTCAATAATATAATAATTTATTGAAACATCTCTCTACATTTCCTGAAATGATAACAATCACTTCTTGAAACGTTTTCGTAAATATATCTGACAATCTAAGCGAATAAACGATCATGTTATTTTCAATAATAATTAATATCGACAACGATAAAAAAATATCAACCGAATGACATTAATCTCGACTGAAAACATTACAGACGTGAAAAAAGTAATAACAACGAACGAATCGTGTTTGTTCGAAATCGTAATAAGAGAGAATGAAAACATTTTCATGGTCATCGAATTAAACTTTATGTCCGCTCAATGACTTACGAATCGATGGAATTCACTTTTACTTCGTTTCATATTTTGCTCTCGAAGTTAAGAAGCGTAAAAATAATAAGCATGTACTATTATTAGATTCGGATTTCTTGTTCTCAGGGAAATTATCGACGATACATTTATATATATATATATATACATATATATATATATATATATATAAATATAAAAGTGTGTGTGTGTGTGTGTATTTGCCTTTTACATTTAGTTGAATCGACCTTTTTGTCGTTATTAATGTACCATTAATAAAACATGTTGAATATTCGATGTAAAAATCTACGTTTTATTTTAAAATATTCTTTAATGCAAACAGAGAACTCTTTTAACCCCTAAAATGTCGACTTTTAAAAATATTCAATGTAAATTGTAAGTAAAGGTCTCTAGGGTCTTCAACATTATTATTTCGTACGAATTTTTTATAAATAATTTCAGTATGTTTATGAGATAAAAATTTATAAATTTTTTAAATAAGTCAGTCGGTGATGTTTCAACCAACCATTTAGAATTTTACTAAGAAGGTTTTTTTTAAAAAAATATATATATGTAATAGATTTTCTTGAAACACTGTTATAATTTATCATTGGTTAATTAAATAATACATGATAGAATAATTAAATTTAGTTAAAATTAATTTATTACTATTTGAGTAATAATGACAATAAAATTAAAATTTAAACATTGGATATTTCTTAAATATAAATTGAAAATGTATCAATCATTCAAATTGTCAATCCCTTTTTTATAATAGACTTTCAAACCGATGCTATCAAAAAAACATTCTATACTTTAAATATTAAAATATTCCGATTCGAATATCTCCACATTTTCAGACTGACTAGAGAGGGTAACAGAAAAAAGAGCGTACGTAAATAAAAACACTGATTCCGTATAAGAAAACAACAGGGCGTTCGTTCGTTTTGACTTTCGTGCCAATAAAAGCAGCGCCGTCGGGGTGAGTCTGTGAACGCATGTAATATTCCCCCTATTGCAATTATCAACGGACATTGATTGATTCCATGTGCGCGAAATACATTCAAATCTATCAGTTATGTAAACAAATCGGAACGGTAGAGACGTGAGTCGATTTCCAAACACGGAGACGGACAAAAATCCGTTTTTATTTATTTTATATTTAGTGTAATTCGCATTTGCATCGAAACGAAATCGCTACTACGATACGCGAGTCAAGTACGGACTTGTTTGAGGTACGAACGAGGATTTTCTCTTTGATTCGGTCTTTTTTTGGAATTTCGTTGTGTATCTTCTCGTTTGATATTTTTTGTTATTTTGAATTTGAATAATTAATATTCAAGATGAAATATTAAATGAGTTCAAATAAAAAATAAAGTTAAGAGAAATCTTCTAATTAAAATTAACACTCATGATATATATATATATATATATATATATATATATATATATATATATATATATATATATATATTAGCGAAAATATTAAATTAATTTACAGTCGTGTACGTTCGCACGTGCACAAACACGAATTTTTATTATTCATGACGTTAAATAATTAATAATTTTCTACATGGATCGAAAGTAAATATTTAATAAATTTGTTCATGTTATAAACTAAAAACATATTTCATATGAATTCATAAAAGGATGTGTTAACTCAAAGTATCATCCCTAATTTACCTTTTATAATGGATCGATTATACTAGACAAGTCCTCTACAAACAATCATGTATTTTTTTAAAAAATATATATTTTTTGTATTCTATTTAATTCACATATTTATTTGATAAGTTTGTTACGAAACGAGCGACAATTTCCAAGTGAAACAAAACTGTTTTCCGCAATTCGTAGTATGTGGGTGGTGTGAGTTGTTCTACTGTAAATAAGAAGTTGGAAAGTTCAAACTTTTCCGAGCTTTATGTGCATCATACAGCGACATCTGCGAACGAGTAGATGGTTTATTTAGCAATGACATGAACCTACGTTTGTGTTGAACAGAATTTCATACAAGATTGAGGTTAAAGAACGTGCTAATAAATGTTGAGTGTTGTAGATGGCAGTCGTTGTGTTTGTTTCTAGATATAAGCTGCAAGTGAAAGCTCAGAAACTTCTATCAATGATCGTTTGGATATTTACCACTAGATCGAGGTAGTTTGAATGTTATAGTTGTTTCGAAATCGTGTAATATGTATGAATGTTATGTATGGTATATATATATATATATATATATATATATATATATATATATATATTATAAAAAAAAATTCTGATAAAAAGGCATATCAATATTTTCATTTCAATTGAAATAAAAATACATATTGATCTGTTTTTCACAAGTTACAGATATGAATATAAACAACGATGTTATATATCTGCTTATTATTTTTTATTGTTTCAACATCTGTTTTTTTATTATTTTATTAAGTGTGTATGCAAATTTCCATCTGATTAAATTTATCTGATGTTTTTAAAGTAGTCAACGAATTGTACGTGAATTATTAATAGACAAAAATTAAAAAAGTCGATAATATCTAATGCAAAAAAACATTAATAAAAATTGCAAAAAAACACTTTGTACGTGTTACATATGTTCAAACTTTTAATCTTATCTGAATAAACATATTTTCGAAATTAAATATTCTTGTACCGAGCGCGTCAACCGTTCATTAATTAGAATAGACGTATAGAAACATACATACAATTGTCTTGAAACATCTGTTAATGAAAATTTGTAAAGGAACGTGTCGTGAACAAAAGGGCCTGATGAAGAAATGAACGGAAAAAAAATCGCGCGATTTTTGTGTACGGCGACGTACATTGAACAAAACGTGACGTATTTTAATTAAAGGGGTCGCGTCTTGACTTAATATTATTCCATCAGCTTCTTCTGCAGACGTTTGCATACCAGTATATTGGCTGACATACTACGGTTTTTCCTTGCTCTCTTTTTACCTTTTATGTATGTACGTTCAAGTACGCTTCGTTAGATCCCATATACAAAATATTTTGCCTCGAAGCTATCACATATACATATTGTACATTATTAGAACTTACTTTACTGAACAATAAGATGTACATACATACATACATACATATATATATATATATATATATATATATTAATATTTAGTTGGTATTTACATATATATTTTTGTGGTTTTATTGTTAGAGCTAACATGAAATAAATAACGGATTTATTTTATAATAAGTTTTGTTAGTCTGAGAAATTATAAAGTTTTCATCATATTGTACATAAGTTCAGTTAATCCTCTTATTAGTTATTCGCTGTTATACGAAGATTGTACGAAACGTAAGATAATAAGGGTGTTTTGTGGAAAAGATAACTTGTTATAAAATTCTAAAAGAGATATGAAATTAAATAGTTTTTTTTAAATTAGAGTTATGAGAAAATGTTTGTAATTCTTAGTCGACTATCAACATTTCTTATATGATTTTTTTTTATTTTTCGTAAAAAATTGTATATCAGAAAATTCTAAATATGTATAAGATAGAAAAAAGTTACATATCTCAATATAAACAAATCAATACATTAAAATATTATTTAGAATTTTTTTAAAGCTATACACTAATCATTAAATTATTTATAAGTAATAATAATTATTATTTTTGAAGATTTTTTTAAAGAACGCTGATGAAAAGTGATTTGTTTGTGAAAATAATTTTCATTAAAAAATTAAAACATTTAAACTTTTGAAATACATTGATTTTTTTATACATTTATAGAGAGTAATTAAATGGAAAAAAATACTAAAGAAAAGTATAATAATGTGACTTATATAATACATCTTTTTTCGTGTATGTTTTATTCAATAGTTTTTGTCAATAACTATAAAAAATATTATTTTGTCTATTTCTTTGATTTTTTTATTGGGATTTTATTATCAGTCAGTTTTATTAATCTATTATTGGATAGAAGAATTTTTATAAATTCTGACAATTTGAAGAATTTATTGTCTGTCTCGAATTAACAACCACAGCGTTACAATTATCTAATAACTGTACAAAGATTTAATAATATAAGGGACATATTTTTTTATTTGTGAATTATAAATTAATTAATTTTCAATAGAGATTTTCTGTGCTTTCTTCAGTATATTTTTTTCGTATTTTTGTCTCTTTTATTGTAATCATTGTAATGTTTTTATTCATTTTCGATTAATAAATATTATTTTTCAATTTTCTTTTCATGCCTAAGTCAATTTGTATAATAATCTAAAAAGTCATATTTTCAGTTCATGTAAAAACCAGTTGTGAATGATTATTAAATTGTCCATTGTACTGCATCACCTATAAATATTCCCACATGTGTCTGTGTCGTATCATAAATATTACTGTCGTATATCTGCGTACACACGAAGGGCAACGAAATGACTTGATAATAGAGTAGGTGTGATGGAATATTTGATGTGTAATCTGCGTTAGGACTTAATTTACGACAAGACACCCGCTATCAATATTAATAATATTGTTCGTAGTCTGTGTGAATTGTCGACGAACGGGACAAGTTCGCTCATTTCGAACATTTGTTAAACGATTTAGTAAATTATATACGTGCGTGTGTATGAATATTTTCTTGATTATGTGAAAATAGATAAATGTTCTGACCATAAATCGAACATGTTGTAACAAATGTATAAACATGTCAATAATCAACGAACGTCATACAAATTGATGTTACAATTGAATAGCGTGCACTAAGGGTCACAGTATTGATTTTCAATCTCGAGGGCGAAGCAATGATTCCACTGATTGGTAATCTGAACCGAAGTCGTCGAATAATTGCAGTTTCACGATTTAGAAAAGAGATATTTATCTATTGTATAAAGCGATTGATTGAATTGTACAGATACAAGTGTGTGTGTATGTATGTTTATATATATATATATATATATATATATATATATATATATATATAAATCATAATGTTTATCTCTGCTTATTAACTGTACATAAACACATGATAAAACAGCTTTTTTCCTCGCACCGACCAGTATAAATAATTCGAAATTGATTATTGTTCTGCTCAGAAATAAGTTGTATACAGTGCAAATCATGTAGGTAGATGTTATGTAAATACACGAGAGGGTTGGTCCAATATCCTTTCAAAATATAGAAGATGCATTAGGTTGAGGAGACGAGGCATAGTGGAAAAAAAACGGACACAATGACCCGAACAATGGCGATACAATAACTGTTTATGTATCGTCTTCAGCGTAACGAAACCACCGCATAGCACCGGCAATCTCATTTCGAGATGAATATCTTTTACGCTCATCTGGCGGCCTCCTTTGTCCGTATTTTATGTGACTTTAATATGATTTACTGTACAACCGGTCTCAAGTGCTATGAATTTTTACACGGCTCGGTACAGACATAAACACAACCCTTGCGTTTAATATTACATGCGGCACTAAAACAGGTACGGAATTTGTGGCCCTTGCTTTTTTTGGAAAATCAATTAATTTATTTATATATGTTCTTGTAATGAATTTCAGTATCGTTTATATTTATTTCATTTTTAAGAGGATTTTTTTAATTATTAGATATGTTAATAAATTTATACACATACATACAATGTGTTATTGTCCTGTGAAATAAAGTGTTCTCAATTGACTATCGAGATGTTCTCGAAGTAACCCTAAAAAAAACAGTCAGTATGGCCGGAGTCAGGTTCAGTGAACGGATAGGATAGGCCATTCATCCCGACCCTTTTTACCTATCAATCTATCCGACGTGTTCCGTTCAATCATTCCCGACAATGTTCGCAAAGATGTGCGATGAGAGTACAGTAAATGTTCACTAGAGACTGAGAAAACGTCCGAATCACCTCGTTCTCACATAATAGTTATAATTGTGTCCAGGGACGATAAAAAAACCCCTGATCTACTTTTATTACCCATATACTTTTGTTGCTAATATACTTTAATTTATTCTACATTCATAAATATATTTTTTATTAAAGTAATATTTTTTTAAAAACTAAATTTGAAAATTTAAATTATTATAAATTAAGAACGTCTATTTGCTTCAGTCGTTTAGAAAAAGTAATTGTTTTATATAACAATACACGAGTTTTTTGTATATAAATTCCAAAAGAAGTGGAAAAAACACTTTATATTAGAATCGTTTTCGTTTTATATAAAGCTCATTAGCATTTAAAGTCGCTCGTCTCTCTTGTATGTCGTAACAACCACCGTACAGATAATAATCGTCGCGATCGTTCGAATTTAACCCGACCGTCGATCGAATCAAAAAGTGTCTGGATACAAAAAAAGAGTGTCTGTCTGTCTGTCAACAAAAGACGTACCGATTTCAGCAGATAGTCGAGAAACTCGACACGATCTGTATACATATTCGCGCGCCAGCCAATTGGCTCGTTCGAACGCGCCATTCCGTCGACACGAATGCGTTTCAACCCCATTCCGACACATAGTGCACGGAATGAAATTAAGCAGAACGTATCGTTCAATTTAGCCGACGCGCATTACCTCCGAAACGATCGTAAAACTCGCTTCGAGTGGTCAGCGCACGTTCTTGTGGTGTACCACGACAATACGTATGCACGATAAAACTCAAATGTAAACATTAAACGTTACTATAAAACATAAGTAGGCAACGTGGATGGATGCAGTCGTACGATATAAAGAGACCACCCCTTCGACGACACTCGCTCTTCTGTATCGGCTTTTGTGTCAGTGTGAAATATTACTGTCGTGTCTATCTGTGTGTTTATGAATAATCGTTTAATCGTATCCTCTACTTGTATTGCTGGTCAGTCGCGACGAAAAAAATTAGATAATAAACATAGATTATCTGTTTTGGATAAACACACATGCCTTTTAAACGAAAATCTATACACAAGATCGAAAAAAGAATCTTAAATTTTATACAAAAGTAATTTTTTTTAAAAAAATATCTATAATTCCACACAATCATAATTTTATTTATTAACAGAACTTATAGAGATTTTTTTTAAAAAAAATGCTAGTTATTTTAATTCCAAATATATTTTTTTGTATTATTGCATATTTCTGAAGATTAATATGATTTCCTTCTTATTATTTGAATGATTTATTTTAATTACTGAATAATTTTTGTAATAGATTAGATTTCATTATTGATTAAGAATAATTGAAACTAGAATTAATAATTTTCAAGAAAGGTAATAGAAAATTATTTTCGAAAAAGACTTAAATAAAATTTTTTGTTCATTTTTCAAAATTTTTTATTTCTTCTAATATCATATTTTCTTATTAAATTCCACTTCACATAATCAATTTATTAGTTCGATTTTATAAAATATACAGATTTGTATGTTAGATAAACAGTGTTGAGTAATACCAGTTATATTTTAAAAAAGTGAACATGTTATATTAAAGCGGTATCAGATATGTTACAAAAAAATTTACAATCCCATAATCGAAAAATAATAACTGTATGTGTATATATCAAAATGATCTAAAATGCATTTTAATCCCCTGTTTTACAAAACGATCACGTTACTACTTACCCACTTAAGTATATATATATATATATATATATATATATATATATATATATATATATATATATATATATATATATTGTATTAAGTAGCATAGTAACTTTTGATATTTTCTCGTACGTAGAGCACGCTCTTATATTTATACATATAATATACACATACTCGTAATGGAAAAAAAGAGTAAAGTTCGTTTGTGATGTATGCATAATGTGTGCGGTACGAAAGGGTGAACCAGAAATCCCACGCCCCATTATTATATGATAGGGTGGCGTTGTGTGCTTGCTCGACCCCAGAGTTATTATTCAGTTTCGCTTTTACCTGACGGTATTCCACTGAAATCGTTTTAATTTTTGATGTAGATTCGTCTAGTTCGAACGTACCACAACGTAAATGTTCATAAAATGTTATGCGATGTGGATTTTTTTGAACGGGACGACGCTCTATCGAGCAGACATTTTTTTATATGGCGAAATATCAGGGTATAAAACTTGGCTCGTGTTAAGATATAAAAATTGATGGTAATTGTTATATACATACCTATATATATATTAAAATACACATAAAGTCAGAAAGAGAAACCAGTGAATTGAAAAGAAAATAAAAATTACATATTTTTTAATAAAAAGGAAAAATTGAAATTGAAATAGTCATTCGTATAGTAAGAAAAAATTCAACGATGAACAAAGGGAAATATTGATTGATAATCCAAAATTTTTAAAAAAGATCCAAACAGAGTTCTGGTGTGGATTTTTCTTGTAGTTACATTATTACGTTTTTTATTCTTAGAAAATATTTCATAATATAACTGATAATTGTTAATAAATAATATCTTATAGAATTGATTGAAAACTCTCAGTTGACTTCTGAGTTTATATCATCATATCTGTATAAAAATCGATATGCATAAAATGTTCACTGCAAGTCCATGTACAATAATAAAATTTACATAGAATTTATTTATCTTTTCATGAAACTCCATCATCGATAAACAACAATCTAGCCGATAACAAAACGTATACTAAAAACTTGCCTTCGTACACCTTCAATGCTATTGTTTACGGATCATACAAATATGGAAAAGTGTGATCACGATTTAAACGAACATATCTACTGGATGTTCGTTGTTGACTATTATTCCTCTAAATGTAGACGTGAATCCATTAACGTTGTCTGCTTCGGTTTACCGTCGATCCATAAACACATTCATATTCAAGTGTATCAAGAAAAAAAGAGGTTCGCTCGTGAAAATATTTACTAGTCAAGATGTTTTATATATTCAGAAGGAGTATCGTAAGGGATGGAGACAGGAACGCTTTATAATCTCTAATCTCACCGGTGTTGCAATTTTTCCATATTACACAGGATATTTTTCAATATGTAAAATGGACAAGCTTAATACATACATACATCATATATATATATATATATATATATATATATATATATATATATATATATATACATATGTATATATACCATTGTATATTTTTTTTATTTTATAGCATTTGATAAAATTGTTGTTTTGTATGTTTTGTGTACGTTTGTCGTTCAGTACATTTCACATATCATATAATTTATGAAAGCCGGTATGTGTTTCTCTGTGTGCTTTCATGTTTCAGTAATTTTGCAAATAAATAAATGTTATTACGTTGTATATTCGCATTTGAACTCAAGAATTCAAGGACTTGGAAATAAATGTAATTAGTAACCGTAAAGTGTAGTAATTAGTCTTATTTTGCACGTTTTTATACAGGCGTGTCGAAATAAATATTAATGTTCACGTAGACAATTGTAATAGCGTAACATATTTATTACTTTATATTCGTAAAAATAATAGTTATAAATTTGATTTGCATTTAAAATAATAGAATATATAATATATCATTTTGTGTGTATATATATATATATATATATATATATATATATATATATATATATAAATGGTCTACAAAAATTAAATTTAAATAAAACAATGTGCTGAAAATCAAAATGAAATAAATTAAGCTAACAATTAAAGTAAATTTAAAAAAATCAAAGAACATATACATAGAAATAAATTAGGCAAAAATTAGACTTGAACAAAATAATAATAATAAAAATTATTAAAAAAAATATTAACAGCTGAAATAAAAAAGTGTATTAAGCTGAAAATAAAAAATAAAAAAAATATTACCATAAAATACTTAATTTTCTAATGTCAGGTATTGAAAATTGTTCTTTTTCTTTTAATATTTATTTATTGTTAGTTATTTAATCAAGTTATTTTATTAAAATTTTAATTACATTTTCCTGGTAAACTGTTTTTTTTTTATTATAAATATTTTTTTATTGTCCCATTTTTAACTTCTAAATATTATTTAGAACTCAAAAATGTTTTTTACTTGTTTTCATGTGCTAACTTCTGATAATTATTTTTCAATTTCGGTGCTAATTTATTATGAAAATATCCATATTTCCTGAAACAGTCAAAATTTATATTAATAGAATTAATCATTAAAACATTACGATTTTTTCCAACAATTTGTTATTGAAATTTTCATTTTCTAATTCTTTTTAAAATGCAAACAGCACTTCATCCACCCCGAAAGCTCAATCAATCACACAATCAATATAACCTTATATTCCAATGATTAAACACCTGGATCTTCTAATCTATATATTATTTATTCCATTGAGAGAATATTAAATCCATATCTTAATTTACCAAAGTTTAATATTTATTTCTTGAAGTAAATATTAATTTTGAATATTGCTTAATAAATTGATATTTATTTCATTATAAAACATATGTTCGTTTATTTTATCTTAGTATTTCTATAAATCAAATTCTAGTGTAGTTTTAAAACATTTTTTAATGATGCTAATATCAATTTTTGTGAAAATCTGATATAAACAGTTTATAAATAATAAAACACATACATATGTATATATATATATAGAGAGAGAGAGAGAGATAGGAGAGAGAGATTTTATTAAATTATGAATATGTGTTATTTATTTCAATTGAATTTTTTTTGTAAGAGAATTCAATTGCACGAATGAAAAGAACTAAAAAAAATGTTTTTCATTATTCGATTGAAATTTATTTTAAATGCTTTAATTGCTCTATACAATTGATATAGCAATACAAATATATTCTTTGTTATAATTAATTAAATTTTTGTTTAGTGAGTAAGAATTCATATTGGTACAATGAACAATAAACGATTATGGAATACTTTTGTAAAGTCAGTAATGCATCTGTATATAAAAAAGCATTTTTTAATTTGAACTTGTTTTACGTTTGAAATACAATAATTTTATTATTAAACGATATCTATTATCTTTAGAAGAAAAGAACTGCATGTTCATATATTTCTTTATCGATATAACAGTTTATCGTATACAATATATTGTTTCATTGAAATATAAACCGAATCAAATTTCTCATGTACATTTATTTTTTTCAAACTAGTTTTCGAAAGAGTATCGTGCCTGTGTGTATCATGACAGTTAATTATTGTTGTCATATCGTAGACGGTTTTATATAATGCATACGAACTTATTTTATCTGATTTATGTCAGTAATAACTTTTCAAGAAGCATCTGGCATTTTGCACGATCTTATCTGAAAGTTTATTTGTTCGTGTCATTTAAAATCTACAAATAATTAGAAATGTAATAAAAATGTTATTCTGCATTACATTTTCATATACATTTTTTTTAGCAGTGGATAGATCTCAATCGAGTCTAGTATATATGAATTTGTATTAAAATCCAGTCTGTACGTTTACGTGTCGTATGTAATAGTTCATCGTATAAATTATATATGTGAGCAGAGAATCCCTTTATGGGACATTGTCGAGATGGCACCAACGCTAAATAGCGTATTGGAAGTCTCGTCGTGGTCGCAAACGACTTCAATTCCGGTTTCCAATTTCACAGAGGTGAGCTGTAAAGTCCATACATTATTTTAACTAACAACTTGGCCGCAACGAAACCAGTCTAGACATGGCCTGTAGAGCAGACTGGTGGCGTAGCATTATTTACGAGTTCGAAGAAAAAATCGTACGAGCATTCATATAATATATAAAAAACGTAATTTAGGAGAAACATATTTTTCAAATGTTCGTTATTTGATTTTTGTAAACGTACATTTGATTCTCTCAAAAAAATAATTTTTAATTGCCTGTTTTAAAAATATATAGTTTCTATTTCCATAAACGATTATAAAATATATTTCTTGAATTATTAACAAACTAAAATATTTACTTTTTATTTATATAAAATATTATTCTACTCTGTATCAATTTATTACTTGATAAAACCTTTTCAAATTCATTCGAACAATCCATTTTATCTTTTTTCATAAATTGTCTGCAACTCAACCCACTCCTCCAAACGGATTATCGTCCCAAAACACATATTTTTATTAAATAATTGACATTGACTGATTTTATTCAATAATTGACATTGATTGATTATTTAATAAAAATTTCCTGATATTTCCAATGTTAATTAATTGTTTAAAAAGGTTTTCGTTAGAACACATCTTCGAAATATTTTTTATAATATTTTTTTATCTCACATCATCACTAATCCCTCTAATCCTGTTAATATTTTTTCTGTTCAAAAATGAGACCATATGTTTTTATTTAAAATGTATCATAATATTTATTTGCTCTATTATTCTTATTTACTTTCAGTATTTGTAATTTATGGTCATTTATTTATCTTCTATGAATAATTTATTTCTAGTTTTATATATATATATATATATATATATATATATATATATATATATATATATATATATATATATTGTGTATTTAAACGAAAACCATTGCGTCTAAAAATATACTAAATGCACGTCAACTGTAATTTATTATGTGGAAAGGTATTAAATCGAAGATGTCAAAAAATGTAAAATAACATGACATATACGATTGATGTTTATTTAATATTTAGGTCAATGTAAGAGAAATAGGTCAATATAAATGGGTGTAAAATGACTGCTGCGCTGTAAAGAATGCTGGTAAATTTTCGTATCGATTTTAAAGTACATACATACAAACATATATATATATATATATTTGTGTGTGTATTCACCTTGAAAAATTGTTCAAGGTTTTGATTTTTCTTATTTCCATTTTATGGTTGTGAAATGTCGACTGTTATTGTAAAGTATTTTTATATTTACATTCAATAATTATTAAATGTATGTATTTTTTAAAAATGAAGAATGTTGATCAAAGAATAATAGTATTAAAGTTATATTATTAGTAACAATTTAAGTTTTTTACCTATGCTTTAAAGATTATAAAATTTTCATTTCATTACGAATAAAAAAAATAATTATTGCTTGCACTTTTTAATGATGACAAATCTATAGTATGTAAGAGAGTAATTTGTCAAGGAAAAAAAGTGTTATATCAAATATGTAGATCAGTTTTTCGTAAAGAGATCAGCAAACAATATATTCTTGAATCAACAAACAAGTCTGTAAAGAAGTATCCAACCTTCTAAAAGACCACTCATTAATTTTTTATTATTTAACCACACAGAATCCACACACGTCCGTATACACTGTATAGAAAGTACTTATTGACTTAATGTGTACATTAAACAAGTTAACAAAACCGCACAGTCGTAACAACAATCTCGACAATAGGACGTATCGTAGGACACGAACCATAACGGTATTGGAGCCAAAATCGTGATCGGCGTTCAACTTATCTGATCAGAGCGTGCAATGATTCATGATGTCATTTCTTCGGCCCGAACGCCACAACAATGTCGGATTGCTGCTGCAACGATGCAGTTCTGAAAGCGGAATCGAACGGTCGACGGATACAAATGTTCATACGATTGATATCTTTTTCGATAGAACGATCCACTCCAATTGAATTACAATTGATTACAGTGACAATATGGTTCCGGGCTTCGAACGAAGATTAATATACCATTTTTCATCCAATTTTATCAACTGGAAGAATGATCTATGTCTGCATTTTGTCTTTAAATCATTTGATATTTTATTAAATAAAATAATATGATTTATGTGTTTTTTTTAAAAAATATATACATATGTAATAGATACCTTTTATGTATATAAAATCTAGGACATTATTTTTATTTGTTGACTTTGTCTGTTTATTCACAGAACTGTTATTTTCTGTAACTAGAAACGTACTGTATCCAAACCACATTTCGTATTCAGTTCGTTCTCTTTAATATAACTCGAAAAAGAAATAGTTCACCTCTTTCTCTCGACTGTCGAACATTTAAAACGTACATCAGTGCTGATCCTATTTAACAAAACAAATCACGTCTCAATTTTCAATAATATTCCGGTCAAACGGGTCACGTAAATACTTAATGTATTTTTCATAGAGTTCCAATAACTGATCACATTATATATATATTTCTTGATTTCCATTCAACATTTTCCTTAACCATTGGTTGTTATACATACATATATATTATACACGTATGTGTGTGTATTATGATACCTTGAGTATGTTTTAAAAGCCACTACATGATTGCGGATATTTCTTCCCATCGTCATTTTTATCAAAGTGGAATAGACAAGTTCATTAATGAACCTTTTCGTGTACAGACATTGTTCGTTTTTAAATCTCTTTTGTTGTTCTTCGCACTTTCGACAGGAGGTCGTCACATTATTTCTTACACGACATCCTAACAATAATCTCCTGTTGACTGTCGTTAGATTCGTGTCATTGCTGATCTGAGATTTTTGAAAAAACAAACTAATGACATTGCCGATTACATACCATACATATTTCATGTTACCAGTTTTATATGTCGGGGATGTATTTATTTATGTGATTTTCTCAGTAATGGTCGCGCATGAAATTATCATCTCTTTGTAACACTGAATGGAAAATGTTTATGTATATTTTTTCGATGGACAAAGGATCAGTGAATATATGTAAATACAATGAATAAAAACACATCATTAGCGACCATTTTATATAGATATGTAAATGTTTTAACACTCTGTAAAAATGATATATAAATTCGTTATATTGAACAGCTTTTTAAAGCTTATTGTTGCAGGAAAATTTTCTCACAGATAATATTTATTCTTCAAAGCAGTCAACTTATACTTTGTGTCTATAAAGATATTTTTGTCATTTGATTCCCCTGAAATGTTATTAAGTTTAAATATCATTAAATGTTAAAAATAACGATTGTTTTGGTAAAAGGTCACATGTTTATAAATCCATATTTAAATTCACGATTCATTGATTGACATTTCTTTGTTGTTCTAACAATAAATAATGTATTTTTTTTATTTATAATTATTTTTTATCTATAAATAAATGTCATTTTTATTATTAGATAGATGTATTTATACATCTAGATAAAACCATACTTGAAAGAAAAATGTATTTAAAGGTTAGTAATAAATTGATAAAAAGTATTATTAGGATGAAAATGATCAATAAGTGATTATTGGACATTTTAATAAAATGAATTAGTCAATTGTGATACATCTTTGTAATTTAAGAATTTGTTCGATTGTATAACTGTATAAATGTTTTATCTATTTTGAAATATTTCAAAAGAAGATAGTTTGAAATAAAAAAAAATAATATTTGAAAATGAATGACTATGATTACCACTTGACAATCAAGTACAAGTTTATGACACACGTCATCTCTAATTAAGGAAACGATTGTTCCTTCGTTGCAATAAAACGACTTAAAAAATATATATAACAGTATTATCCTCGTTGACGTTCCATCGTTGTTGTTCATTCCATACCACTTTTTGATACATCGAAAATATCAACGATACTTCAGTTAAACATGTCACTCAGCTGTCAAGGGCCGACGTTTTCTTCGACAGGCGACGAACAATTGTTACGATGAACAAAGGGCGATTGGATTTGGGTATAAGGTACCTAATGTTTTATACCTTGACATGGGACACGAGCTCACATGTACACATAGAACACCACAGCAACAGTTTATGTTCTTTCACGTATCCAAATCAACCGCCTTTTCATTCATTTTAAATGACTTGAAATTCGTTTACATATACATGTTACCCATATATATATATATATATATATATATATATATATATATATATATATATATATGTATGTATATATAAAATCTAATTTAATCTACATTTATTAATATTAATAATCTGTAGATTATTTAACATAAATGAAATGAAATGAAATGTTACAAATTGCATGCATAAATATAAATTGCTGTAATCTAAATATTTCACTGATTTAATATACAGTGTGTATAATACCTGTATCTGTTTGTAATCATGGTATAAAAAAAGCAAGTGATTTTTACTACATATCAGTGAATGACATACTTGTATTATATGATGGTTCAGCCCTAGTTTAAATGTAACATTTATTCGTATTGATTTCATATTATTGGAACGATAATTCTCATGCTTTTTCTAGAAACGTTCTGAATTTATTTCAGTCGTACTTTTTTATCGTTTTCTATACGCAAAAATATTTGAAAAGGTAGAAGCGATTGGTGATGTTTGTAATTTTTTGATATTATTTTTTATCTAGTCGATAAATTTCATTAAACATAAAAATCAGTGATAAAAAATACGTAGATTTTTTTATGTATCAGTACAGTACGTGTTTAATTTTTAACGATAAAACTTGTTTTAATTGAATTTGAATTTTTTAATAAAAGAAACTTACATAAATCGAAATTTTTAATATTTAATTAAGGAATTCCAAACTAGATTTTTTTATAATTGAATATTGAATTTTATAAAAGTAAGACTGAATAATAATTTTTTATCTTTCTTTATTTTTTATGTAACAATTTTTATATGTGTAACATTTGATATTATATCAATTAAGTACTTTTTTTTCAAAAAATTTAAAACAATTTATAGAATTGTGTTAAAAAGTCAGTTAACACTAAAAATACAATCATTGTTTACTTTTCGAATTAAACTTTATCGTTACAACTTCCCTGTATCAATGCCCAAGAATATAACCATCTTTTCTTCCGATCATCTCGATATATCCAACCAGTTCATCTCTCCATTCTCATATCTTTCTTGCCATTCTCTTCGTATCCACTTTTTTGTTATCCGTATCTCGTTTCCTCATATTAGTCTTACTTCAGAGCATCGACGAAAACTCCACAACAACAGGAGCATCAGCGTCGTGAACAAAAAACGAACCGAGTTGCTATCTATCTCTCGATGAACGTACGCTCCATTACGTTCCTTTTTTCTTTCTTCGGCGGGAATCTATCTCTTGATCTTTTTCAATAAGTCCGGTATGTTCAATACAACAGCATCTTTCTTTTTAGGTTTGTAGTGGGCACATAAAATGCAACGAGGGTTAGTTTTTTTTTTTTACTAAATTCTGTTTTAGATTCCTGAAGAGAAATATCAAATGTTTCTATTTTGTAAAGATTTTTTTTTGGAATGTTTATTAAAATATAACTGCGAGACTGAAAGTACTTTTTAAAAATCTGACCCTTATTTCTGTTCATCATTTACATTTAATGCGTGTAATACAATAGATAATTACTCGACAACTTTCTTTTTTGTCATAATCATAATCGTTACAAGGCAAATGTATGTCTCCATAATGCTTTTCATTATCGAGGGTGAGACCTAATTAAATATTCAATAACATCAGTAAAGTATGTATCAGTTATCGTTTATGATAATAGCATGCTATTAGTTTTGAATATACATGAACGGTTGGATTTTAGGAGATCGTTAACTTGTATGGATTATTAAATATGAATGAGTCGAACGATTTTACTATTAAATATAAACGTTTATTATTTATATTTGCTTTTAAATAATTAGAAAATTTTATGAAAAGAATGTTTAATTTAATTGTTCATTGTATTATTATAATTAGTTGTTTTTTTATTAATATTTTTTATTTTATTTTTTAATTAATATAAAATCACTTGTAAAGAAATATATGTATAAATGATATACATATTTCAAATAAAAAATGTTTTTCTAAAAATCTGTTTTTAAACAGTTTTAAAAATGTATAATTAAGAAATTCATAAGCTTAATCATTGGAATAATTTTAAATTGTTGTTTTTGAAAATGTGTCAATTTTGAAAATCGTTTCATAATAAAATTTATTTAATTTTTTTATATTAAATAATCCTATACATATATACACACATTCAAATATATATATATATATATATATATATATATATACACGTGTGTGTGTGTGTGCCTGCAAGATCTGGAATGCGATCTCATTTTGTGCCGACTGAAAAAATCGCTAGTGTTAAACGAACAGCATTAATATCTTTTGTCCATCCAGACACAAAGATTTCATTATTACATCGTATAAAGAAGAACGAATGAAAAAAAAAATTAATTCCTTTTCTTGCACCAAACGTGTCTACCACGTCGACAACTGTTCCTTTCAAATCACACTTAGTGAAAATTCGATTCCGAACGAATCAGAATCCCCTCATATATTTTTTCCGTCGCGTTTGTTTCGATCGTCCGATGTAAAAATCGCAATTTGTTGTTACAACGCTCGTTCGTTTCGGCTTGCGGAAACGACATAGCGGGCCGGAAAGTGACTAATCTCCGTTGTTCGCACGGCTATACATACCAGTTACCAGAACCATCGGCTTCGTGATGGCAAGGTGCAACGTACAACTGTTACCGTTGAAGAATTGATTCTGTCGGAGAGCGGGCACCTTGGGACCTAGTTTAAATTGGGGTGCGATTATTGCATGACCGTACAACAAAAATATATATACGTGATTTATTATGTATTTTATGTATCTATGTTTAGCACATTTGTGGAGGTGTTTTGCATATATAAATATCTATCTATCTGTCTGCCTATCTATCATTCTATAAATACTCGTATATTTATATAACTAAATATTTTTTTTAAAAAATCGTAGATCTTTCATAAATCATTTTTCGATTCTCCAATAAATAATTTTTGTCATATAAAACAATTTTTACTGTATCTTTGATATTTTCACTATATATCATCGATTTCTTTTGAAAAATTACAAATCTTAAAATTTCATTTTTTGACTTTAAAAATCGACGACCCATAATATACAAAAAATTGTCAAAAATTACAATTTTTCAAAAGTTGTTTTTCTTTTCGATTCAAAATAGACTTGCGAGTAATAAAAATCGTATTTTTGACTTAATTTAAGTTGTATTTTTACTTTAAGAAGAAAATGTGAATATTTTCAATAAACATAAAATAATATCGTTGTTAATTTGGGTTTTTAAGTGATAATATTTTTTTTAGTTGAATTATTAATTATTTTTTATATAAAATAGTTTCAAAGAATATAAATAAACACTTTAATGTAATAAATATCTATTTTAAACTTCTAAAAAATATTTTATAATTTTTTTAATTCTTTATAGCAATCATAAATTTCTCTTAAATCATTTTATTTTTTTCAAATGAATAATTTTTGTTATTAAAAATAATTTTTACCAGATATCTCATATTTTCACTATATATAATTGATTTCTATCGAAAAAATTACAGTTTTCAAACTTTTATTTTTTGGTTCAAAAAAATCCACGACCCATAGTATGTAAAAATTTATGAAAAAACATAATTTTTCAAAACTTATTTTTTATGTTGAAAATGTATAGCATATGTTAGAAAAAGATGTTTAAGTAACGAAAAAGGTATTTTTAACTTTATTTAAGTTGTATTTCTTGATTTGACAACAATATTGTTTTATGTTTATCACATTTTTTACATTTTCTCAATAACTCACTTTTGTAAGCAATAACATTTTGTTTAGTTAACTTTTTTAGTATTTTTTGTATAAAATAATTTCACTGGATATAAATAAATACTTTAATATGAAAAATATCCATTGGTTATCATTAAAAATTATTTTATAACTTTTTTAATCTTTTACAATAGTCATAGATTTTTCTTAAATCGTTTTTTAGCACTTAAATGAATATTTCTCGTTATATAAAATATTTTTTATCAGATATATTATATTTTCACTATATTTAAGTAGTTTTTGATGAAAGAAATACAATTTTCAAACTTTCATTTTTTGGCTCAAAAAAATTCATGACCCATAGTATACAAAAATTTGTGAAAAAACACAATTTTTCAAAACTAATTTCTATGTTCAAAAATTGTTATAATATGTTAAAACGAGTTAATTTATGAATAAAAATATTCTTTTTATTTAAATAAAATTGTTCTATTTTAGTAAAATAGAAATTATGTCTCATAATTGTTAGCATTTTTAAAATTTTATCCCAAATTTAACATTTTCACAAATTACTCTTTTCCTATGTCTTTATAATACTTTTTATTTAAAATATTGTTTTTATATATAAATAAAATATATATAAATGAGTTCGTTCTAAAAATTAATTTTCAGAAACATTTATAAAAAATATTTTTCAATTTTTAAATTTAAAGATTTAATATTTTCCTAATGTAAAAAGATGTTAAAAGTGCATAATAGTTATTTTACCATTTAGCTATCGATTTATATATGTACATACATACATACATACATACATACATATATACATATATATATATATATATATATATATATATATATATATATATATATATATATATATATATATATATATGAATGAATATATTATGTATGTAAGTAATATACATACACATATATACTAGCACATATAAATAATGAGCTCGCATCCATTTTCGATATACATGTCCCTCTACGTATCCAAAATAGGTCACGGAGTCGATAATGCACTTGAATAGAATATTATTGACTTGTGATAGTGCAGTTTCCGGAAGCTGGAATTCAGATTAGATAAGATTTCGAGACGAACAGTATATCCGAACGTCTGTATTCGTCGGCGCCCTTCTTACACAACTACGCAAATAGGTCATCAACTATCGGTTTATCTGTCCTATTTGAATATTCGAATCCTTACGATTATTGTAATCGAATGTCTAGTCCTTGTTTACAAGTTTGGATAATGTCTATTAGAACGAGTATTCTCTTCGATTGTATTGAAATAGTCTTTGAATTTGTAGATAAAGTTTATTGTTCGTATTTTCTATCATATGAGAGTATTTCAGTAAGTATACAGTCGATTATTTTTTTGTACAGTTATTCTTATACCTCTGTATCTTTTTAAGTATAAAATTCTATACAAGTCATTTTTTTCAGATTAATATCTTATTTAATTCGCCACGATGTACGATTATAAAATATATATCTGTATAAACTCGACGAATCGAATTTATTTGTAATAAAAAAATCATCCGAATCGACAAAAAATAACTGTAGAAAATTCTTTTTGTAATCCATAAATATATCACCTGTCTAAAATTCTAAAAATACATAAAACACATATTTTTAACACAATCAAAAGCTAATAAATTATGTGTAAGGAAGAAGAACATCCCTCTTTACAATAAGATGTCGCATAAAATTTCGATCCCTATTGAAAATTTCGGATTTTATTATATATATAAATCAGAATATAACTAGATGGGAAACTAGGTAACTTTTGTGTTAGGGAAGAATGGAGTAGATAAAAGAATTCAGATAATGGTTTATTAATAATTCTATTTTTTGGTATAAAAAATATTTTTCTGTATATTAAATTATTTTTCTTTCGTTTTAGGTTAGTTCGTTGTTACTCGGTTGTCGTTAATTCTTAATATGTAAGTAAGACTTTTTATTGACTTATTTTTTCTTACATATTTTTTAAAAAAAACATTTAATATTTTTCAATTAAGTTATCTTGTTTTAAATTTAGAATTAATATAATTCGGATAATTTCCATATAAATATAAATATATATATATATATATATATATATATATATATATATATATTTAAATTATATACTATTACTTAGTTTAAATTAAATTATATTTGCTTAGTACGATTTCTTTTTAATAATTATAGTCAGATTGAAATACAGTAATTTTGAAATTGCTATCAAAATTTAATTCTTATAATTATACATTTCTTTCTCTTCAATATTTAATTAAAGATAATTTAAATGATATTTCTTAATAATAGATTTTTAAATTTAACATCTGTTAGTTTTTTAGAAGAATTTATATATATATATATATATATATATATATATATATATATATATATATATATATGAAGTAATTTATTAAATTATATATACTTAAAATTAATATTTAATTTTTATTAGTTATTATATTCAGTAAAAAATATAGTATTAAATCAACTTTCTTACAAAGATCTTGATTTGATTTCTAAAAAAGAAACTAGTTTAATGAAAGTCTTTATTGTATTTTAATATTTTTCTAATATCACTTTTTCAAAATTGATCATTTTCAACAAAAAAAATCTTGTCATTTTCCCTACTTCCAACTTAACCCCTCTAACTGTAACATTTTTTTCGTTTCACTTTATTATCGTCATTGAAATACTTACACTATTCCTACAATACCTTTCTGAAGACTCATCGTAATTATTAACTTCTATTGATATACACACACACGTTACTCTAGAATGTCTCTTCGACTAGACGGATTGATATAAAACACTGTGTACAAGTTATTAGACATTTTATTTGAAGAGACAATCGAGTCAAGTAGATCATAAATCATAACAATATATTCTAGTATGAAACTAGTGAAATGTCAAATATATTCTGCACAGGATGATTCATGATTTTTTGATTACCTCTAGTGTAGCAACAGTAATAATATACTTTTTATAAAAGCTTTTTTTTGAATGGACTTGCATCGTATTGTTGGCTGTCGGTGCACTCAGCATGAGATCAAATACTAGCTGTGGCTATTCAAAATAAAATGTACATTCAATCCATCTATTTTATATATATATATATATATATATATATATATATATATATATTTGATTGTAAGTCTTGACTTTTATCCACTTTTCCATTTTTTAAATCTGGATTTTAAAAATATAGTATGGATAATATTTAATACAGATTGAATAATCTTAAAGGAAATAATATATTTTGTGTAATTTTTCCATTTAGTTATGGTTGAAAATATTTAGAAAGTAATTTAAAAATTCAAGATTAATTGTTATTATACAACTTTACACATTTCCATTTTTTTTCTGAGTAATTATATTTTATTAACTATTGCTAATTTTATATTACAATTATTTAGAAAAAGTTTAGTATAGATTTTATTGAAATCCATTCCAAATAGTATACAGATATTGAAATTCGTATATATTATTTACTTGTATAGTAAAGTAATCATGATATAATAATATATTTTTTAGTAAGTAGATGGTTAATGATCTATAAAAATTACAAAAATCATATATATATATATATAAATATATATATCATATTGATAAAACTGCTTTTTTCAACGTAAGTCATGTAAGACAACTATTTTATTTAAAAAAAATAAAATGAAATAAAATACCAACGATTCTGCATTCAGAAACTTTCAATGCAACTTCTCAGTCGATCCAACCTTCCATTCATCCTTTCTAGTACAATATATATGTCTGGTTCTCTGAATGTTTGTACGTACGTACACAGAGACTAATTTTATAGGATGATTTGCACATTTATTGCCTCACATAAACACCACGACACAGGATCCGGTTTCCGAGCGAATAACGTGTCAACATTTACAATCATTGTTATTTTTCTGTATGCACTCGCAATTATATTATCCGATGTTACTTTCACAAGAGTCAATTGTAAGTGTACTATCATGTGACGAGGAATTTATTTATAGTCTGTTTTTGTTGTTGTCGTTTTTCTTGTAAACACAACGAGATAAATTCTTATTTTGCGATACGTTTTATATCTTCATCTAGACGTACGTTATTTTCGAATACAATAATTGGATTTGAAATCTCTTTCGATTCGGTCTTCTTCAGTTGATATCACAATTTTATTATTATTTACTTATTTACAAAAGAAAATATTGTATATGACGTAGATATATTTTTATGTTTTAAAAAGTCAATCAAATATTAATATAAATAATTTATTTATATGAAATTGTCTCTAATAAAAAATCTTTGAATTTGAAACCGTATTACCCGATTTGTGTTAAGTACATCAGATGTATATTTTCTTTTTAAAACGTATACGAACTCCATATCGACACAATGTTTACGTTCCGTAACTCCGTCAGTTTAAAATTCATGCGAAAAATTTGATTGACGTGTTAGCGAGCCGTCGTTTTTCCATGTCGTCGTTGTTGTTCATCCGAAACCGTGATGAGTTGTTGACATATGTTATCCACGTTCCTTTTTCATGTCCTGTTTGATAGATGTGTAACGATAACTCGAACCGACTCGGGTTCGTTTGCGACAAAGTCAGTCGTCTCTGCCAGTTCATTTTTCATCCGGCTATGTGGAAAGTTGATTGGTGCATTTTTTATTCACGTACGACGGTTCTTCCGTACGCTTTTCGAAAAATGTTTCCGAACGAGATTGACTACCATACTACGTGTATATTTTTTTCAGTACAGATATGCTGAATTTGTATCTGTATGGATTTTTTTTCAGAGGAATATTTGGGTTCATTAGGATGATTAGTGTATAAAAGAGACGATATTTATTTTAAATTTGAATTCATTATCGATCATTCAAAATCACACGGTGTTAGAGGGTTGAATTATTGTTTGTCAGGGAAAAATTAATCTGTAATTCAACGTTGATTGTTGAAAACTAAAACATTTATTGAATAGAAAATTGTCATCAAATAAGTCCTTCAGTTTTTATCTCTACAAATTTTATTGTATTTTTTTAATTAAAACCCGATTAGTCTGTTACAAAAAACAACGTTTTTAATCTCGTGCAGATATTGTTTCGATGTCGTCTCATCTCGCTATACATGCATAAACTCTGCGACTCATTAAAGACTTCCACTAATGAAGCACTTGCAGCTTTACATTAAAAGCCACACGAACTACACTCATTATTCCGCTCATGCGTATCAAATTTTAGAGCATGACGTGTCTCCACGCACATATGTGTATCTCAGTTATACAAAAACTTTTCATACACACACACATATTTAAACATTTCCCTCCTTGTTTCTGCGCACATGAACCTCCCGCCGTACTTACCTACACCCTTTGTACTTACTGTTTAATCTATAGGGAGGCAACAGCATGTATACATATTAATACAACTGGGATACTTGCATGTGTGTACATTGTGCACCGGGTGACACGCGTACATTTCCGAGCATCGAACGTACGCCCACCCTCAATCGTTTGTCTCGAGTTCAATGTTAATTATAACATTCCGAACTACCCTTTTATCTTCGACGCTAGGCCGATTAAATATTTTTTTTTTGTGAGATACTTATCCATTTCGATGCGTGTCCGTGTTTCTTATCCATTCGTTTACATTTTCAGATTCTGTACGGTCGTACTGTGCCGTTGTACTTTTTTCTGGCCGATAGTTTATCTCATAAGCTAGCGATTTTATCTTCCGGGCCGGTCGTAAATCAAGCTCAATTAGGGTTGAAATTTATTCAAAACCGCTTTTTTTAATAGCGTTTTATCTTTGAAATCTTTTTTTATGGTTCAATAATCCTATAATACGCTTGTATCATTTTTTTTACTTTATATATATATATATATATATATATATATATAAATTAATGTTCTTGTATTCAGTAATAAAAATCCTTTTCAGAAAAAATCTATTATTTTTTTTATAACAAATTAACATGAAAGTAATTTAAAAAGTCCATTAAATTTGCATCAATTTTAAATTCAGATACAAATATCAAATTTAATTAAATCCATTTGAAAATTGGTTTAAATTGATTAAGAGAAATTAATTTTAATTTCAAATTTAATTAAATTCGATTTTTCAGTAAATGTACATGTGTATAATTTTAAATGTTATGAAAATTTCAATTAATTAAAAATTTTTCATAAAACGTAGATAAGCGCATAAAAAATATTAATAAAATTCAACAAATTTGATTAATTATAGATTATTGTTCGTTTTTATTTTCTTAAGCATATATTTTAGTATCCATATAATTATTTTTAGAAAGTGAGAATATAAAATGTAGTACATATAAAAAAATATATGATTTTTTTCGAATTTCATAAACAGACTAATGAATATATTTTTTTAAAATCATACATATATATAATTAGTAGAAACTCTTTTCTATTGACCAATCAATAAAAGTTTTTTCAAAAAATTTCACTTGAAACTATTTAATACAATTTTCTTCTATTCCATTTTAATGAATTTCCATATGTCTCTGTTCTATCTATACATGAGTATCTTTTTATAACTCTTGATTAGCAATCAATAATTTGATCTTCTCTTCTTGTCCCTAATTTTTTTCTTTCTACTTCATTTGGCTCTTTTTATATCTCTGTGTGTTATTTCTTGCTTCTTTTCTTTCTTCTTAACATCTTCAGACATCTTTACATGTTTGTTTATTATTTCTGGAGCCACTAAATTATTCTGGCATTTAAAATCGATATTTTACTGTCTCATATATATACATACACACTAATATCAGTAAATGAAATATGTATTGACAAAGATACGAAATAAAAAATAATATTTTAACCCCCTGTGAATATTTATATATATATAACATTTTAAAATGTTTCTTTTATGTACCCTCTCATACAGATACTAGCTTTTTAGATTTATTGTACATTTTTAATGTATTATATTTCTACACAGAGACATTCATGAATATTTCATCATTTATTTCGTTATGTTTGTATGATATTTTTGAGTCAGATTTTTAATTATTATAGTGGATATACAGTTTAACGCTAATGTACTTTATATCAAAGATAATGTTTATAAAATTGAAAATTTAATTCATGGAAATAATTTATATAATCTTTAATTATTACAATTGGTTTTATTACTGTGGCTGATTTATTTTAATACGAATGACTCATTCTCTTACACCACAAGACTATTAAAATGGCACTTTTTTAATTGCAATGTTGTTATTATATTATGATTTTATTATATTTTATCCATTAAATTATCTAGTAATTAATTTCTTTAATAAATTCTCTATTTTCTTTATGGAAATATTTCAATGATACATATATCTAAAATCTTCGTGAAATATTGAATTTTTTTTTTGAAGAGTTCAGTTGTATTAAACACAGCCCTTAGTCATATTAATAAAATGAGATTTCGTTACGTCCAGTTATGAAATGATATTTCATCACATTACCAATTTCCGAAATTAAACTATGCGTACATCAAATCGATGACTGTAAATAAACAAACATCCGATAGTTCCGAAAATATTAATTTTAAACGTAAGTTTCATCTCGACGTGGGCGTACCACCCGACGCGTCATCGCATCTGTGTTAGAAAAAAATATTTCCCATGTTGAATTATGGATATTTTTAAGGTCCATGTAATGGAAACAGTACGATGATTCATCCGTCGTCGTTCGCTCACGTCTCCTACGGCGACTGATGCAATAATGAACGACTGCATTTGCGGAATTTTGATTCTGGAACTAATTTGATTTAGATGTTAGGAGGGTGGCGTGTTTGAGTTGTTTATTCCTTGTTTGATATACAAATATCGGTTGTGGGAACCACACATGTGCGTTATCGATAACAACGTACATTAATCAATAAATGTTTCTATTGACGTAATGCGTTAGTTCTCTTCGATATAAATATGTATATTTGTTGATGTTTGTCATTGAATGAACACCACGCGTCATTTTTTTTTAAAAAAATATCTTGAATCATAATGGCATCATGTATGTAAATACGCATTCTGCACTAGTTAATTATCCATAATTATCGAATTCTACACTTGTGCCAATTGCAAAGGTTAATTCCATTAACACAATCCGAGCACCGTACCGAAAAAAAATGTAAATGTACACGAATGATTTCATATTTCGACTGGAATACAAATTATACATTATTAATATTAAAGTTTATGTTCCGTATTTGAATACGAAAGGTCATGTACATTAAACATTTGTTTGTGTATATTTTTTAAACAGTTTTTTATATATTTCGATTGTAGTTTCGTTCCGTCATAGATTTAAAATAGTTAAACGACTCGTATGTCTTTTTATTAGAGTGATTTCAGAACGGTATTAAAAATTATGAGTTAAATAAACATATATAATGGAATATAATAAAATATTATTAGAGTATGTATAAAAAAATGTTATTGGAAAAATATCTTATATTTTATTCCATATATATATGTGCGTAATTACTGAATATTAATCTTTTTAAAAATCAAACGAAATCAAGTCGTGAAACCAAAATTGCCGTGAAATAAAAAAAAGTAATTAAAAGTATGATTTCAGACGAGAACTCGTTGCAGCGTGTTTCGTAAAGTCAATAACGAATCGAATCTGCAATCAGTGAGATTTAAATTAAGAGATTTTTATTAATAAAGGGGTCTAAATGCACGTAAGGGGATTTTATGAAACTGAGGGTGACTTGTCAAGTGATTTGTCACGACTCGATCGTTAGTGCATTTTGATAAATAGCTTGGGATGTTTATTGTAGCGTTTTGAAACGATTTTATGTTTTTAATTTCAAATATTGAAATCGAAAAAAAATTGTTGGTATTTTTTAAGATCAAAAATATCATTCGTTTATTTTTATATTTTATCTGATTGAAAATGTGCAATTAAAATTAAAAACTGTAGTAGAGAACCATCCATTCGATTTTTTTTAAGTTCTTTTGTACATATTTCGTTTCACGAACACAAGGTGCATCGAAACATGTTTCGTCGCCACTTGTTCTCGCTCCGTGTGTGTACATCGAAACGAATTAAAACGAGAATTAAGGAAATGGACGTGGGTTGCACTGAATGGACGTCGCCGCATTCGGTCCGACTGGGCGCGTCGAATCAAATTAAAATCAATGACGAATCGCACACGCATCTGACGCTTAGTGACTTTGTATGTACGTCGAGGGGTGGGCGACGGTTTATTATGTCTCCTGATGATGCTGTGCAATCGAGGGGATTTCGTATGAGTAGCACCGATGCTGCGTGTTCGATTATTCACTCACGAGGTGCCAGGGTTCATTGTCTCGGATGAGTCACGGAGATTGTTTTCATTTTTTTACCCCGAATACTCTATCGGCACATTTTCTTATTTCTCGCGATTTTTCTTATTAAGTTCGCATATTTAAATTTAGAATTTAGTGTGTGTATGTTTCATAAAAGTGTCGCTAAATGAGAATATTATCTGAAAAAAAAGTATCAGTGTGTTTGTGAATACTTTCAAGTATAGCTTAAAAAATTAACACGGTGCACAATTATGTACTCTAATTAAATCCATAATATAACAGCACGTTTATGTAAAATAAGGTAATATAATTCTACACTTTCTACAATGCGACGAGCGACTATGAGACAGATAATTCTTCACTCGTCCGCCTAAATAAATATCAATTTTCAGTGTTTGTACAGATTTGAAATTTGGTGAACGCGCGTAACGTCAACATTGACTTAGATCGTGGGGAAGTGCATAGACTTGTTTAAACAATTCGGATGAAATCCGTACGAAAAAAGTTTGAACATACGTACACATTTAACAATACATCCATTTGTATAAATGTCACGGCAGCTGTTCAGATATGTTCCTAAATCCTTTATGAATAGTAGGGTAGTTAACATTATTATTGTCGATGAATTATTCGAATTATTTGATTCGACGAATTGTGTAATCGTTGATTTATTGCTGATTAAATTGTACACTGTATAAACTAATCTGAATTTAGTGATAAATATTTACTTCTAATATAATTCTTTTTTTTTTTGCTCAGAGAGTATATAAAAAAATATTTCTGTTTATATATATTTTTTGGAATTCTTATCCGAGTTCATTAACATTCATCGTACAAACCTGTTAACATATTCATTAACACCGAATCGATTTCTGCCAAAATCTACAAGAGCCTCGAACAATATAGATTATGTCTACTCATCACGTAATGTCTGCATCGTCGAGTAATCAATATTCTTAACGTGATTAAAACACACACACACACACACCGAGTAGTAGAACTGATAATTGAATTAGTCGAGAGGATTGCGCACCAGCATCTATCGTGATTTGATTATGTGCTTTGGCACAGTCCGAAACTCAAGAGTCTAGTGACCATTAATGCGGTCATCGTGGGAACGAGTGGCTGATGCTGATGTTTAGCGATTGCCACCCTCGACCGACTCGAATGCACATCTGGCGAGGCCGCAACGTCTCGGAGATTCTGTCAAATCGACGCAGTGCGACGATGGCGAATGTCAACAGAGACGACAGACAAATACTTGTAAATATGTGACGTTCGTGATAGCGGCACCGACTTTACATACATATTCATATATATAAATGTATATATATATATATATATATATATATATATATATATATATATATATATATATAATTTTTTTGTACAACGTGTCGGAAATATGTTGAACTGTATGAACGTTTTTTGCAAACTACAATCTGCAGAAAAAGTTGGCACTGTCTTAAATTTGCTGATATGCCGCCTGTTATTTTATTGAATCAAGAATTGAAATATACCATGTGTTTCGGTTTAGAATATTATGACAGGATGTAAGTGCCAAGTACTCTTCGACGAATAAATATTTCATGTATAATCAGTTGAGAAATTTTAATTTGTTTACAAATTTAAAAAATATTTTTTCCATATTAAATATTTTAAAACTAGAATACAAATCTTAATATCAATCTTTTTGATTTAAAATTGAATTTTATAAAAAAAATTACAACAATTTCTCATTTGAAATTATATTTTTAAATATTTTTTTTAAAATTAAAATCAAGAGATTTTTTTGATCGATTATTAATTGATATCTTTTTATAATCAACAATTTTATTATCAACAATTTACTATTTAATAAAAAATTCAAGATATTAAGACAGAAAAAAATTACCATCTTATAAGAACTGAAATTCTTAAAATAATTTTATAATCAAGAACATTTTTACCAAATCACTCATTAACTCTAGAAATATTTTTTTTCTTTTTCTTAAACAACATAAGATAGATGGTTTTAAATAAATTATTTATTTCATTATAAAATAGACAAGAAAAAAAGTAAAACTGTTATAATAGTATTGATTTATATAAATATCTTTGTACATTTTAAAATAATAATTCATTTTATTGATAAGTTTACTATGCCTGTTTCAAACTCAGACAATTTTCTACCAAATCATTCTTGTTGATTTCTTGTTTATGCCCATTTCCATTATTTATATTTTACTTGCATGTATTTAATTGGTTTAAAACGAATTCTTATATCGAAACAGTTGTCGAGAATCATTTGCATAATTCCTAAGATCACGTACAAATACGTTTACGAAATTAACGAAATTTCAACTGACTTATAAATAAAACATGAACGAATATTCTTCTTCGTCATTTCGCGATACATTTCGGCCACGCATCCACGGACAATAAATTTTATACCGCTATCATAATTTCGGCACGAGTTGTATATGTCATATTTACATTTACCCTCAATTGCTACATAATTAAGAGACACTTAAGTCAGTTAATTGCACAGCACGGAGCAACGAGCATATGGTCTAAAGTGGTGACAAATAACCATGACGATTGTATCGTATCGTCGACGTCGTGTTGTGTGCTGTTGTTGTTGTTTTTTCCTACTCCACCTCCTATTCATATTTTACACGTGGCGAATCAGCAAACCGATAGAACGAAAAATATAACGGCACGAGCCGAATTTCCATCCCGTAATCTGTACAGAAAGAACGACTATAATTAGGTTTTATTCCAAATGATACGTTGGGAATGGACACAAAGGTCGTGGTCTCTTTCTGAATTTATTAATTTAAATGTAGCGGATATAGGCGGATACGAACTCTGATTAAAACGAGACGGAATGAATTTGAATGCTGGTCGATCATAAATATCGATATGTCCTTTTTATATCAATTAACAGTTTGTGGACGTATTAAATCGCAGCTGGTCTTTTACAAACAACCACCTGGGTTAACAGCACACCGATAAAGATCTTTATGTTTTAAATAATGCTGTTAAATATGTGCATACAAGAGGGACTTGTCCAGTATAATAAATTGAGTTAAACGAAACGAATAGTTTGTATATCGTGTCAATTAGCCTCATGTCATGTTTTGACAATTACTGTTCACGTTTTTTGTCAAAACAAAAAATGTGTCCTGGTATGAGGAATGTACGAATTGTGTGCATTTAGAAAGGGAATAGTGGAGATCTGACAATCGCCTAGACTAGTTCATTGAAAGTTCAAGCGTCGATTTTTTTTAATAATATCGATTTATTTTAGAATGTCGTTAAGATATTTGAGACAATCGTGTTGAAAGGTGTTTATGTCCTACAACCTCGAATCCAGTCTCATAACATTTTAATTAACAACTTTTTATTTATTGTACAAGTGTTTAAAAAATCAGTTTTAATTTATTTTGTAATGAAATAAATTTTCTATATAAAAATTCTAATATCACTGAAAACTGTTAAAGTTTTTCTTGACTTTATTATAATTTTAAATAGAACAGCGATTTTTTTTATTACAAAAACAAACAATATTCGTCGTAATAAGTTTTCGTACTAAAACAAATCTAATCTATTTAATGCAATTTACCGTACGTTCGCGTATTAAACGTCTGGACAATTTCATTACACGATAGTAAGTGCTGTTTATGAAACTAAACTTACCAATTTTTTCGCTGCAATAATTTTAAATGAACTCATTTCGTACGAAAAGCCTTATTAAAACGTTATATCATCGCTTGTACTGTTTATGAATATTATACTAAACATTTTGTTCAAAATACAATGAATGAAAAAGAGGTTCATATAAATTTTGTAAAAATGTGCCAGGGATGAAGAAAATATTAAATATATATTGTGTTGTTAGACTTATATTTTTTTATAATAAATAAAGACATTGAAAATTTTTCAAAAATTAATTAATTTTTAAATATATTTTTACACAAACATAATTTTCAATTTTTGTTATTAAATTCTTCTTTGATATTTTAAAAATTGATAATTTTTGCAAATAATAAAATTATGTACACATTTCTTCGAACATTAAATAAATTCTTATCTTATCAAATATTGCAGTAGCAAATATTTAAATACATTGATATGTATTTCAAAGTCATGAAAGTGGACAAAACAAATAATGTTCTCTAAAGTTAGTTGTAGCATAGAAATCAGTATAGATATGAGTTGTTGCAGATCGTAGTTTTAAATCAAACTGAAATGTATCCTTAGAACGTGTAATCGTTTTTTTTCAAGTGTTTGATGTACGTACGATTTTAAGTACATCGAACAACAATCGTTGAAAAACATTACCAGTCGTTGTAGAACGAATCCATTTACGTTATTTATCACCGCAACCTCATGTACATACGCTGAAATGTTTATATAGCCTTCCGGCCACACTGTGAACCACTGTTACTTTAATAATGATGAAGAGAGGAAAGAAAGAACTAAAAAAAAGAAAACGAGTAGTCTCTCGCGATCAGCATTTAAAACGTCAGTTGTTCCAGACGTCTGTTTACGTAAAGGATCACGGAATGTATAGATGGAAATCCGTTGAGTAAACAGACGTCGGGACACTGAGACTTCGGTTGTAAATATATTCGAGTGTATGTATGTATGTATGTACGACGAGCCGGTACAACAATATCGTGATTTGGATTTGATCTACTCGGCCTGCTAACCCCAATGTTTCGTGACTCGTTAAACTTATTTACAATGCTAATGATGTTATGTGGTCAATGGTTTGCCGAAGGAGCAGGTTTGGTTTCGTGTATGTACAGACGTACCTATGTTCATCCCCGATCGACTTTGGAACAATCTCTGTTTCCAAGTATTCTGTTTTAAATATAACCTCCTCTCGAAATAAATTCAACAATTGTTTTCATTTCAATCGTATAGTTATTAATTTTTTTTAAAAAAAATACAGCACAGTTCGATACTTGCACAATTTCGCACAACGAACACAAAATGCAATTCTCCTCGTCATTATGTCAAGTCAACTGTAAATTTCGGTGGACTGGAGACGAATGCGAATCGATGATAACGCCGGTTAATCCACATTAGCCGCGTATTTGTTTCGTGAACACGACATAGTAGCAGTTCGAATCTTTGTCTCGTTCGATAAGACGAGTTCGATCAATAAAAAATACACTTATCGCTTTTTCCAAACGTTCGTTTACAGATTTAATATGTGTGTTCGTGTTCGATACAGAACTGTACCGTCAGTAAGATAATCCAGTTAAAAAAGGAATCAGTCGATTTATATAAGCACTACAATTTATAATTTGAAAAAAATATTAACATTGTAATTAAAATAAATATCAAATTAAATAATGAATAATTATTGAACATAGTCAAAAGTACTGTAAAATATTTTTTGAATAATTTTATTTAAATTCGCTTGTATATTTTGTAAATATGTTTAAATCAATATTTTATATATTTATCTAGATCTGTATCTTATAATACTGAGTATTGAACGACGTACATTGAACCGACCATAAAAGTATATAGTTAGTACTGATAAAAATCACAATTCAGTACAACAAACCGGGTCGTCGTGAAACTAGATCACATTATTTCTACAATAATAATCATAAAACCGAACGCAAACATATTATTTACTTTTAAGTACTTTTGTATATATATATATATATATATATATATATATATATATATATATATATATATATATATTCTTTAAATAATAGTCATGAAATTTATGATTACCACTGCAATGCGAACGAAAGACAAGACGTTCATCAAATCTATATTTAATATTTTATAACGGTCTTATATATCCTAGTTCGAGGTTACCAGATATATATATATATATATATATATATATATATATATATATATATATATATATATATATATATGAATGTAATGAATAATATAGTTGATAATAAATCAGTATAATTTGTCATATCCGTTGATTCTGTGAAAAATGAACTCTGTTGTATATACGGACGGATTCGAATTTGATCTATGGTTTGTATGTATAAACATTTCTTCATTATTAAGATTTAATGTAGCGAATCGATTTTCCTAATCGATCAATAAATTTCAACGCGAGTTAATTTCGACTAAAGATTGAAATGTGAGCTGATGGTAGAGTAAAGAAATGGTATAATAACTGTATTCAAGTTTTGTATAATAGGAATTTTTATTAGATCTCTTCATATAAAAACAGGGAGAAGAGGAGTAACAGCGATTTTTCTTTACTACAGTCAGATCTTTTATATATATATAAAATAAATAATAATAACGAAGAGATACAACAATCGTTCAGATTCGTATAAAACATGTATAGATAATTACACTGAATTTTCATAATCACGTGTCAAAGACCTCCATACTATGCAGGTTGTATAAAGAAACCTACTTTTTATTGATATATGCCTATGCGAATTTGTCATAAGAAGGTTACCATAATAGGTAAAAGATAATAACGTATTTCTGTTGTATCAATCGCCTGAGGTGTTATTTTTTTTATAATTCGGATAGATCTTGAAAAAGAGATTGATGTGTGTATGGTGTGATTGTTTTTTAATAGTCATTGAATGTGATAGTACTATTTTACGTACACGAAATACTGTTACATGTTTTTATTGTATGTTTAATTTATTTTATTTATGTTAAGGAATTGGATTATCGATTTTTAAATATTATAAGATTTTCAAAAAATCCATTAACGAATTCAGTTGGATATAGTATTTTTAAAATATTTTTTTCTATTAGATATATCTTAATAATTCTCAACTAATTATTTTTTTTAACAAAAAAATATTCCTCTTTCACACTAAAAGACTTTAAATTTGTTTACTGATATAAATTACTTTGGACAAAAAATTATTGTATACAAAATTATATAAAATTTCTTTAAAAAAATCTTCTAGTGTTTAATAATCAAAAATTAATTTATATAACGTGTTAAAATAAATTGTAATATTTTAAAAATTAGTATTAAATTTTTTCCCTATAAAATGAATAATGTATAAATGTCATTTGACAATAAATCTCTTTATATAGGATTTATTTACATACCAGGTATTTAAAACGAATAACTGAACAGTAGAAAAAAAATCTCGTTCGTATGAATCGATTGATTAACATGATTCTCACGTAAATATTTACAATTTACATACAGTCAACGATTGAACTATTGAAAATTATCTACCTAGTAGGACAAACACACGTGACAGATTCTTAACGCGTGTGAAAATATTTGTAATTCGCGATTTTCGGATTCGTACGAATATGATTCATGGTCGAAATATATTTAATGTGTATCCAAAAAAATCATGAAAACGTATTCGTTTGGGCATTTTATTTATACATCTTTTAAAGTATATTTTTTATAAAATATCTATTTGAAATTCGATACACTGTTATCATACGCGTCTATTATGCAGATAAAATCAACGAGTTAAAAAGTTATTCGACTTGTAATGTGTTTTGTGCGTGATTTGGTAACAGCTCTAACACGTATAATAAATATATATGTATTTATCATATAAAACGAAGAATACACAAAAAATACAGTATTGGGTAAAAATATGTGTTATGCATAAATGTACACAAAAAATCAATAGATGATTTTTTTTGGATTCAAATGTAGCTATTTATTTTTCTTATATCATTTTCTAAAAATCCAATTTCATTTTCAATCTTCGTTGATAACATACATATATCTAAAAGATTTTCTAATCATCATTAAAACTCGTTATCTGTAAATAGACATAAATAAATTATTTACACGAATGACTCAGATTGAAGTAACAGTTGATACTTGCCGCTAGCAATTCCTTATTAGTTACCCTATAGTCTCAGAAAAATAACATTCATAGCAGAAAAAAAATGTAAACTTGACTGCAATTTCATTTAGTTATAAAACAGATGTTCAGATAACGAATTTACATTTGATTGTCGTAAAAAATAGTTATTACATTTGATTATATACAATAATCGTAAAAGCGAATCGTTCGAGCACTGTTCAGTAATTAAATGTAAATACAGTAAATTTTATCTAATCAGTTCGACGTCCATTTTATTTAGTACGATTTTCGTGTACGAGAAATTCAATTAATTCTTGACGACGACGTTCTTGAAACACTATGTTCTTACATGACATAATTTCATACTTGATGAATTCATACACGTATTTCAATCGATTTTTATATGTAAATATATGATTGATACGATCGATGAGACGTTGTATGTGTGTGTGTATGTACAGGTGATTCATTGGCCGTAAATGGCAATGATTATATCGTAGTAATCGCGTGAGTTCCATTATTGGGTCACCACATGTCAGTTTTACTATTATGTTTAAATATAATATGTATTTACGACAGACGTGACAAGACACTTTTTGTTGGAGATAAAATTACATATTGCATTCAATGTACAGACCTGCATATATAAGTGTGTATGTGTATACAAATGAGAAATTTTTAAATTTCAATCTTTTTTATACTAGATTTTATATTAAAATAGAAATTGTGTTTTATTACATGTGTATAGATATATTGTAACGAATTTAGAAAGTTGAAATATCATAAAAAAATTAATTACTTTCAAACATTTGACAAGAAATGTAAAAATATGTTTTGTGTAATAAACTGAAATTCAAATAAAGTATTATTTAATCGAGTAATAAAAATATTCAATTAATTGGTAACAATTTTCATTTCGATATCAAGACGATGAACGGTAATATAACCATCAAAATAAAGATTCACTTTTATAAAATCGTCTATTGTTCAGGAATAATTATCAGTGTAGAATATTACATAATTGTTGAAAAGATTTTTAATAGATAAATATTAGCATTGAATAATTTATTCTTTAATAGGAAAGCTGTGATAGAATCCCAAGATTATCGCCATCATTTAATATGTAATTGGATTTTAATGACATGGTTGACCAATTATATCAATACTATTTATTTATAATTTATTGTATCTGTAATTGTTTCTTTGGCATTGATTACAGATTTAATCTGTAATTATAAACGATAAAAAATCGTTTTATTTATATTAATTGACATATTTTAACGACATTGAATCATATTTTTATACCAAAAAGGATAACTTTTCTCTTAATTAAATGCTTGTAATTGAAAAGTTATTTATATGACTGTATGTTATATTTATATAAAGTAATATAGATATTTACAAATCATGGTGATTGAAAATTTAATTAAATATTTTGTATCAAGATTTAATTATTTACTTAATTAGAATGAAAAATGTTAGAGTGACTAATTTTCTTAAGAAAAATCTGTACAATATTATTGAATCCTGAATGATGTGTGTTTCAAAGCATTTATTGAAATTGAAAAGATATATTGATGAATGATACTTTATAAGAAATTTGAAATATTTCGTATATAAATTATTAAAAATTATTTTATATTACGAATTTTGTGAAAATTGTGTTTGATTTGTATTACGTGGAAGTTTGATGAATATATTTTTTTTTAAGAACTCATGAATCATAATTAGTCATTTATTTGAAAGACCTGTCAATGTTGAAACTATTTATTATATATTTGAATAATTTTTAAAGTAATTTAAACGGAATTTCATTATGTTCAATAAATGGAAAATAAAGTATCAAATTCTCATTTATTTTCGAATAAATTTTGCAGAAAATATTTCAGTATTTATTCTAACATTTAACTCTTAGATATCGTGATATATTCAAAAACTATTTATATAGGATGGTTCATGTGATAAGTTGAATATTTTTTAAATCTTTATTTTATATTATGTATTTATTAAATTCATTTTAAAAGTTATTATCGTTTAATATATTTTTAGATTCAATGTTTACTTTCTAAACATATATAGTCATATCAATCGTTTTATATTCTTGAACTTTTTTTTATTTAACTGCTGTAAGATACAACAATTGTGAAGTATCTTCAAATGAAAAAGAAAGTTTTATTGTGATGGTTATATATCATCAGCACCAACAGCAGCCTTTTTCTATTCACTACTGGATGAAGTTTTCTTTCCAAATTTTCCATTTCGACCAATGTTGTTCTCTTTTAATATATTCCGATGAATTTTCATCTATCTATGGGTCTACTCCTAAACTTTTTTATATATCTAGATTTCCAATCAATAATTTATTTTGATTATCGATGATCTCCATTTTTGTTATATGGCTAGTACATTTTTATTTTAAACTACTTACTTTTATCATAACTTTTTTTCTTCATAATTCTTTCGATTCTGTATTTTATCGTATTATTCTACATATATCTTTCCATGTTTATTTGTGTTATCAGGAATCTTTAAATTATTCTAGTATTCAAGACCCATATTTCACATTTATATATATATATATATATATATATATATATATATATATATATATTATTTTTATATCATATCAATTTTTTTCGAAAGTATCACATGTTTTAAATTTATCAAGGTTAAAATGTAATAAATACTGTAATTGATTAACATTTATGTGTCTGTTAATAACATTTTAATATTCAGATATGAATACATGTGTTCGCTGTATGAACATTTATTGTCTATAAAACTGTTGTTTCGTTTTATTATAATATTATCTTAAAAAAATATTGTACGTCTACTACGTAGAATTAATTTCGTGTTTAGTTTGTGTTGAAATGTTGATTCGATTGTAATATCGTTTTGTTAACTTCACGAATTGTGCAGTATTAATTAGAAGCAAAAAAAAAACTTGCATAACAGCGTGTGGTAGAAGTAAAGAGCAATGTCGAATATCCGATCGTTCGATTGCATCGAACGAGCGCCGTTCAATTAAAACGCACTCCTCCGTGGCAACAACATATCCTTCGGTCGTGACTATACATCGTCGTCGTCCGCATCGTCCGTATTTATGTTCTCCGGTTTGACTCTTGTCTACGTTCACCTCTCGACTCGTCCCCACTCCGATGGTGTGGGGCACATAGCCCGTTTGTTGTGCAGCAGTGGTGGTGGGCACATCATCAGAAACCGCACGATAGTTATTGCCGCTGCATGTACAACACATAAGCGCTGCGCTAGTGGCGTTGTGTCGTGCCCCGTTCACGTCTGTCCCTATGTGTGTGTGAGACTGTGTGTTGATATTTTTCCACAAAACCGCGTGACAGCCAAAACCATGATTAACAGTTAATCATGCGGTCTCGATTCTTTGACGTTTCGCGGAAGTCAATCTACTTTATCTAGAAGGACAATCGGAGTGTCTCTCTTTCTGACGATCCAGCGGATTTGGTTATCAGACAGATTGTGCTAAGTGATGTTTAAATAATATTTACGTTTTACGAGAAACATCTGTGTAGATAAACATAAACGTTCGTTCGTCAATATTTGATTTAGTGATTATTGAAAACCGATCGAAACACAAGACGTTGAAAGAAAGGAATTTCATAACGAAATGTAAAATCAGTGCCGGTTACTCCTCGAAATAACACTTCTTCTTCTTTTGAAACAAATATCCAATCGATCGTCCTGTATATCGTTCAGTAATTATTTTCGTGTTCCTTCAACTACACGAACAAGATCTCGATTTTTCTGTATTCGGATTCAACTTGACACCGGCACTTCGTCAATTGCTGCACATCAAACGATCGACGGACGTAACTGGCGCCATCGCAACTGTCTGTTCTTATTGTTTTTTATTTTGTACTGTTGTTGTTTCTTCAATACCGCTTTGTATAAATGTGATTACGCGCCTACACCAACTCGGTCTAGACTTCATGATTTACATTTTCCTGTGAAGACGTCGGTCGGAGTGTGAGTCAGCGTGCGGTTGTTGGTTTCATCGCAATTAAACTTTTTTTTCTCAAAAAAAGCCGAAAATTTAATTGTAAAATATACAATTTGTCACAGGGCCATTGTAATTTATCTATGTAATTGCAATTTGACCATTTGCGGAAGCGCGATAAATGAATTCAGTGGATATAAAATATATTATGATGGACTAAATTCAGTTTCCGCTAGAAATTAACATCGGAAGATTGTGTCGGTCGAATAAAGATTCGTGAATGAAAAAAATTGCATTTTATGAACACAAACTGGAATTTCCTGTGTTGGTGTTCTTTTAATTTTTCGATTAAATGAAAATGGATTAATGAAATTGAATTCTCTTATTTAGAAATCGATATTGAAATAATCATATCTCTTATACTCAAGAATTTTCAATAATTGTTATTAAAATTGTATAATATATTTTTTCTTCGAAAGTTATTGAAAATATTTTACGTTCAATATGACTTAATTAAACCGTGTACAATTCACTTCTCTTATCTCGAACTCAAGATAAGATATATTTCGTACGGAGATCGAATCAGAATTTCACCTTGAACACGTTCAGATTATTCACGAACGTGTTGTACTATCTATCGAGTTTTCTCGATTCGTGTGCAACGAATATCAAATTCTGAAACAGAACTTTTATTCCGGATAGAAAAGTCGTGCGATTTTTTTTTATTACTGTTGTTGTTGTGCACGGTGCGTGTGTGGCGATATTTCGGTCGTGTTTTATCAATATCGACAGTGATCGGACAGCCTTAAACTGTTCGCTGTACGGAGCTGGTTTCTGCCGGAGCGGAAAGCTCCGGAACCACCTACGCCACGCATGCGGATGCCGGAGTCGTTCCTCCGGTCAATCCGCAGAAGATCGCTTCGTGTCAAACGGGCCAAGTCGCTTGTACTTCCCGAAAAACGTAAATCCGGTGAGTATAGTTTTCGTCATGACAGTCTTTGCATAGAAATATGTATATAAATAATTCAGAATTGGTAAAAAAATCAGTTTTTTTTTTAAAAAAATAACTATTCTTTTAAATGTTACTATTTTCGAACGGGTTTAAATTTCAAAGTATATTTTTCTCTTGATCAAACAATTTATAATCATTATTTTTAATATTATTTATTTTCAATAGAATTGAGTATCGTAAAAAATTTAGAATTGAACTTGAGACTAAAATCATGGCGAATTACTTTTTCATAAAGGAACCACAAGGCAAAGTTTTGTCAAAGTGTTTAGTAATTAACACAGATGAATTCTCATCCTCAACACCACAATACGTTATAAAGTGTTTAATACTCGTAATCACTTATTTTTCACTTTGTTGTTTATAACAATAATGGGCTAATACGCATTTCGATGGCGATGTTATCATCGTCAGAGTCTTTTTTCTTATAAAAATGTTTAGTAATTATTTAATAATTATTGAAGAGTGTTAAAATCTTGTATTATTCTGGTAGTTATGATAAATTAATTCTTTAATTTATAAATAAAATTGATTAGGGAAGAGGAAGAACTTAATGATAAATTGTTAGAATTTATTTATTTATTTTAAATAATCAATCATTTTGATAATCACTGAAATCTTAAATTCAGTATATTTATAATTCTGATATTTTATATTTTTTAATATGCTATTTTTATTTTTATATACTTCTTGTTTTCATCGAAAATATCACACAAGTCACATGGCCTTTCTGTTATTTAAATTAATATCATTCTGAAATTTTATAAATGTTTCTCTGCCAAGTGATATAATAATATACATTTGTTGGCAATTTTTCAGAATAATACATTTCTATACTTATATACAAATATATATATATATATATATATATATATATATATATATATATATATATGTGTGTGTGTGTGTGTGTTTATTTATGTATTGATTGTGGAAAACGTGCAAAACTTGACAGTCATTTCAAAAATTTGAACAAATCGTTCTGAACGTTTTACATCCAGTATCAAATTTTCATAATGACGTCAATGTTATATCTAATAATTTCGTTGTCACAATTGAAAAATGTCCACACACAAATAAATATATATATATATATATTTAAATGTTTGGCTTTTTACCAAAATTCAGAAATCTTGAACAGGATACAGATTCGTGCGTTAACTGTAAACCGATTTAAATTATTTCCAGAATATTAATATCAACGATACATTTTTTCCTGACCAAGATTATTTTAAAATTTTTACATATATATATATAATTATAAAAGAAATAAATAAAAATATAAATAAATGCAATATAAACCTGTCTTTTGATAACTTATCAGAATTTTATCAACATGTCAAGTTGCTATAATTAGAATTTTACCCACATTTTATATACTTTAATTACTTTCTGATAAGAATTGAGTGTTTGTACTATGTATTTTCACTTGTGTCTTGTATTTATCTTTGGTTATAAAGGTTATATTTGTTTTTTGCATTTAATTATATATTTTCATGTATACGAAAGTAATTTTATTTCTCATTTATGACTATTAAAATTTATAAAACGAATCAGTAGTGTAATAATAATTGAAATTCTTATTCAAATTACGATTTCGTTAATCGATTTTTTACAGAAAAAATACATTCCACCTTATCTACATAGTTGAGTAATAATCATTTATTATCCTCGAACGTTTTAGTAACAACTACACTCGTAATCGACTGTATTTAATTAAAATTCATTCTGTTCGAGTATCAGAGCATTTTCACGAACGTGTCCATTGCAACAATCCACTACACGGTCGACAGTGTGTGTAGTGAGTTTAATAAAGTGCATCGATGTACAGAACTGTACGTTTCGTTAACGCTGTTTAATTTAAATTCTAACTTTAATTAAATTTAAACACACCATTTACATGCAATCTGTTTCATATACATAATCCTTGCAGGAACACGTGCACACTTATGTCCTGTCGTGCCAGGTCCTGATCTTTATCTGAGACGTTCGAGAATTATTTTTTTATATATATATATTCACCTGAACGATTCGGGTTTTGAATTCTGTTCGGTTCGATCTTAGACTTTGATCGATCGAGTTAATCCTTTTTAACCTACGTTTTATAAAAAAAAAGATTTTTTTTATTTTTACTTCTTAGAAATGTTAGTAAGATAAAACACTGACTATTTCTGATTAGTAATTTTTTCTGTAAATAGAAATATAAAAAATTACTTACAGATTTTTGAAGTTCAATTAAATGAGTTGTGAATATTTGGTTTAATTTAAGAAAAATAATTACAAATTTAATAAATGAATGATTAAAAAAAACCAGTTGATTTCTGTTTTATTAATTTAATCAGTTGAGTACCTAATTGAAGTATAAAATCTTATCATTGTCTTAGATCTAAATTTCTTAATATTTGCACTTGAATTGTGTATTAATTTGGCTGGAGTTTAATTTAAATAAACATGTACAAAAACAGTACTATCTATGTACACGAAACATTTTTAATCTTATTACACAGATAAAAAAATATTTTTCAACTTTGTTCAGTTTCTTATCTATGTGAACACGTTTAGTAATATCTATTTTCCTTATTAAAAATGTTATATATCAGAAACGTGTTCATCGTCCACATACATACCGAAACCTGAATAATTCCATTTAAACAATTTATTATTCGCGCATTTCAACACATTTCAATAATAAATATCATATTGTAATAGCAGCCGTTTATAGCGCACGCACTTTCAACGTTCGTACAATAAACCGAAGTGATTTATCACACAACAACAACATCGTACGTGATATTCCTTCGCACGATCATTTCCAATCTCGTTTCTATTTTGTTTATCCAAGCGCCACGAACGTACTCATCATCATCATCATCCGTTCCGAAATTATTTTTAACCGCCTTTGAAATGAAATCTTGAACATTTCTGATCACCAGACATTATTTGTTCAGTTGATAGAAATGAAAATAATTCTAAAAGCGTTTCGAACGAAAACCTCCAACTATGTAATAACGTTTAATGTCTGTTTGTGTGCTTGTGTACCAATGTAAATGTTCATTTTGTAATTATATTTGTTATCCCGGTCGTAGATTATGTGTGCTGTATTAAGATTTTAATTAGTTTCCACAGAACGTTCTGTTATAGTAAATAATATAGATTTACAAATTGTGTTACGAGCTAATTTATATTACTATTAAATTATGATAATTGTTTGTACAGATTCATGTCAGAGTTAATTAATTCGCCAAAGAGACATATATATATATTCGTGCACGTATAAAATAAATATTTGTTCTTTGGATGACGTTCGAATGGATTTAGGTCGCAATGATACGTTTTCATACTACAGGAATTATTCATAAATTCCTGATTAAATACCCATTTCTTACACGTTTAAATAAACATTTTTTTCAATCACTTAAACTAGACGGTTTTAAAAAATAGACGATTTTTAAACAACCCAATAGGATTTGTTTGAAAATTTCAAATAAATTATTATGATTTTTTTTTTTTTAATTTCACATTTACTTCAACAGTTCGATTTCATTGCTTGTAAATAATCTTTATAAACATAGATACTGTTCTCAGCTGCGTAATATAAAAATTATTATTTTATATTGTTGATTTCCTCCGGTGGTTTCCATTTCCTGTATAATTTATTTTCGAATGAGGTCATAAGATGTGCTAAGCATAAAGTAATAAATGTATATGAATTAAGACATGAAACATTACTGTTTATCACGAAATTAGTCCTGAAATAATTTCTATTTTAATAAAATTCTTTATAAAAATAATTTGTCATTTTTATTAATTTCTCGATATTTTTTTTCTATAAAAATCTTGAGAGTACGATCTTTTAATTTTAATAAAAAATAATTATAAACGAATTATAAAAAATGTACAACTTCATGGTATTTGAATTGTTATTATTTTACCGTATCTAAATTGTATCTTTAATTTTTTATTAAAAAATTACAATCCATAAAAACATAAACACATGTTTGTATTTTTTTAAATAATATCCATTGATACGAATTGAACATGTGTTAAAATTGTTCAGAGCTCATTTTCAATTATGTAATCAACAACGTCGACAATAACACAACAAATCATCTCGATTTACATATGTGTCCGTAATAATATATATATATATATATATATATATATATATATATATATATATTTATATTAGCACTGGACATTAGCAATGGCATGTTTTTTACCTACTCCCTACCCCGAGCGCGGTCTCTTGTTTCAAACATACAACAACCAGCCGAGTTTCCTGCTTAGGTCATTTCCTAATCGGATTGGCAGTGTCAATTTCAATTATGTTGTTGTATAGATGGGACGATTTGCACTGAAAGACTCCGATGGTCGTATCGTCTAATATCAGGATTACTCAATTGATGTCTGTACATATTCACACATAGAGAGAGAGATTTGTACGTACATACATACTAACATATGCTATACGACAATGACTTATTTTGAAAACAGAATTGCCATGTAGAGAATAGTCGCAGAATCCAATTCACACATACTAGAAGCTATTGTTTCTTCGAATCGTTGAATGCAATCGATTATCTTGCGATTATTTTAGTGTCGTATCAAATCTCGTTTTATTATCAGCATAAAATCAAACATTCGATATGAGTCTATTGTGTTTTGTATCAGGAATGATTGAAAATATTACAAGTTTTATTTTCAAACATATCTTTTATTGTACTTATATATACATAGATATATTTATATACATAAAAAAACATCAAACAGTATTATTTTCTATTCAAAAAATATTAACCATAGATGGAAAATACGTTTTTTTTATAAGTACTTCTTGGAAATGTGTATTGAAAAAAAAACATGATTAAATAAAAGTAGTACAGAATATCATTAAAAAAATAATAAAATCTGAAACAATTTGAAAATTCAATTAATTTGTATATAGTTTAATATGAAGACCATTAACCACCATTTGATTAAGAAATTAATTTGTAAATCAGCTAATATTTATCAAATTTTTCATACCACTAACATAATTCATAATCATTCTTCATATGTATCAAATTATTAAATATATTGAAATTATATTAAAACTGAAATCGAAAGCAGTTATGTTGTTATCTTTGAATGTATTCAAAAAGGTATGATCTACTTTCTAAAGACTATAAAAATAATTTCTTAAACAGTACAATTATTTGCAATCAACCAGATAATTTTTAAAACAAGCTATGTGATTATTAAAAAAGAAAATTTCGAATCTATTTTCTTCGTTAAAATAATTTTTTAATAATATTCTATAAAATATTTAACAAAAATATTAAATCAATATTAAATTTTATTATATCTCACCTCAGCATTAAAACTGACAGAACGAAATATACTTATAAAATATCAACTTCTCACAATTGCACGAGAGGTTTTTTTAAAAAAAATAAATAAGTGTGCTGAAGTGTTTTAATTTGCTTTGTGTTTCGGCCTTCGTATTAATTTACTTAAAAATCAAATGTCATTCTGTGGTCATAACGACCTTGATGGAATGTATGCTATTTTCGTACAGTTATCGTTTATTTATTTATATTATTATTTTTTTTCATTTTAGTACGGTATTATTTTTTACGAAATTGTTTTTATAAAGCAAGCAAATATTTTTTTAAATACCAGACATATTTTTCTGCTAAGTATTTTTTTAATACATACTGAATAAAAGCCACTTGAAATTATTCTAATAATTTTTTGCATATAACTTTAAGAGATTTTTATATATCTTTATTGTAGACACTTTGAGATAATTGTTTGTAGTATTTACTACCACTAGAATGTTAAATCATTAAATGATTTTTTTTCAAAATCTGTACAGTAATTGATTTAGATTTTATATAAAAAAAATGTATATAAAATGAAATAATTTAATTCACAATTATTACAATAGAATTAATTGCTACAGTAAAGAAATAAAATTGGTTCTTTTTTAAAATATAACTTGTATATTTTTGTAGTTCATATTTGAATAGTTAAGTATTGAAGAATGAACCAGATTCGAAAAATCAATTTGATTAATTTATAAAAATGATTTATTCTACTAAAATATTTTTTCATTCGAAAAAGGTAATCAATTTCGTCAAATTTTCCAATTTAAATCAAATAATACATGTTTTCGTTACACGTGTATTCGTTTCTTTTATACAATTTTCGTGTCTACTTAAATATTCATTCGTGTGGATGGTTGGATGTATGTATGAATGTATGTACACACTTAATTGAATTTTCTTAGAAATATGTTATTATTAACTTTTTTCATACGACGTCTTCATTGCAGACGTTATAGATAAACAGTATACAATATCCGTTCTTTTTGTCTGCAAGTTGACAGATGATATTAAGAATTCGGAGATGTTTTTATTCTATTATTCGATGTGTAAAAAATTATTGTATAGAGAGACCCACTGAAGATATGTTATATCTGGCTCTGGCCCATGCAAATAGACAGATGTTCGTGGTTTAAAATATTATATATATATATATATATATATATATATATATATATATATATATATATATATTGTATAGAATTTATAATAGACTGACTTATATGTTTTTTTTAAAAAAATAGTCTCAAATATTTTTCGTTCCAATTTAATTCGCTTTTGTACAAATGTTTCGATTTTATTAATGGTTATTTTTATATAAAACGAATGATATAGACATGTAAAAAAATCTTTATAAAAGTGTGAATTGTATATTAAAAGAGTATTAATGTGAGATTTTAAAATATGAGATCATAAACATTTGATGTATGAGATAATCAACAGATGTGCAAATAAAAATACGATGTTATAATTATGAAAAGTAAAAATATGTGCTCATCTCTGTGTATTCGTAATTGTACTTATTTTAAAATCTCATTGTAGAAATATTGCTTGTTATCTCATTATTTAGTTTAAAAAAATGTTTGGTATTTATGTTAGATTTTTTTAAATATGACAATTTTTTCATTTATAAAAATAGAAATTCATGAATAGAATAAAAACGAAATTATTTTTATAATTAACCAATAATCAATTATAAAAAATAGAAAGTCTAATTTTTTTATCATAATTCGATAATATAGAACAAGTACAATACGTTTGTAATTAATTATAATTTTATATTTGAAATTCAGTTTATTGAATTATGTAATTCTAAGATTTAATTAATGATAAATATTATATTGAATCATATAATTGTTTCTAAAAGCTATATAGTGTTTTGAAATTCACTCAGATAATACATTTTTAATTAATTAGTAATCAGTTTGAAATAAAAATATTTTTTTTAATTTTCATTTGATATCAAATAAAACCTCAGCTGTATGTGACTGTAAAATCTCAAAAATTGAAAATTTCTTGTTTTTTTCTTATTTAAAGAATTTTTTCAATAAAAATTGTATTTTCCTTTATAGAAGATGATTTTTTATGATATTAGATATAAATTTTTAAATAATTTTACATTTTAAAAAATGATGATTTTTTGATAATTTTTCCATACTATAGGTCGTGGTAATTTTTGGACCAAAAAATGAAAGTTCGAAATATATACTTTTTTCTTCATAAAACGTTTATGTATATCTAATATAATGTAGTTACACAATTTTTTTTATTTTCAAGTCCATAAATTATAAATTATGATCATAAATTGAATTTGAAGAAATTCAATAACTCATCAAGTTTGAAAAAAATTCAAAATAAATTCAAACAAGGACAAATTTAATACAAAAACTATTTAGGAATATTGAGAAATGTTCATTCTATCATATTAAAATATGTTTCAAGCCATAATTGTTATTATTATTTATATAAAGATTTTCAAACAGTAATCTTGAAAAAACAGCTATTAAAATTTATAAATTTGGAAAAAAACGATTTTTTGACTTCATTAATGATAATTATTGAATAAAATCGATGTACTACTTCGTAAAACATCATTCTTAATGTATATACACTAAAATTTTCAAAGAAATTTAACTTTTGAAAAATTATGATTTTTTGACATTTTTCCATACTATAGGTCGTGGTAATTTTTGGACCAAAAAATGAAAGTTCGAAATATTTATTTTTTTCTTCATAAAATGTTTATGTGTATCTAATATAATGTAGATCTGCCATTTTTTTATTTTCAAGTCCGTAAATTATAAATTATGATCATAAATTGATTTTTAATAAATTCTATAAATCATCAAATTCGAAAAAAATTCAAAATAAATTAAAAAAAGTACAAATTTGCTATAAAAACTATTCAATCATATTAACAAATGTTTCTTCTATCATACTACAGTATTTTTCAAGCAGTTATTGTCTTTATTATTCATGGAAACGATTTGAAACAAGAAACTTGGAAAACTCAGCACCAAAGTTAGGAAATTTTGAAAAATCGATTTCTTGAGTTAATTAACGATAATTATTGAATAAAATCTATGTTATGTCATAAAACATCATTCGAAATATATATACACTAAAATTTTCAATGAAATTTAACTTTTGAAAAATTATGATTTTTTGACTTTTTTCCATACTATAGGTCGTGGTATTTTTCAAAAATGAAATATTTTTTCTTCATAAAACGTTTATAAATATCAAATGTAATGTAGTTCCATTAAAATTTGCAGTATATTGTCTTTATTATTCTATTCATCAAATTGAAAAAACAAAATTTGAAACTATAAAAACTAAACATATTTGGAATAACCATTGTCATTCATAGAAACAATTTTAAAAAGTTCAGCACCAAAGTTAGGAAATTTTGAAAAATCGATTTCTTGAGTTAATTAACGATAATTATTGAATGAAATCTATGTATTGTATCATAAAACATCATTATTAATATATATACACTAAAATTTTCAAATCAATTTAAGTTTTGAAAAATCATTTTTTTTTTGATAATTTTTCCATACAATAAAATGATTAAGTCTCTTAAATATCAATCGATAATACAAAATAAAATGAATATATTCCTATGATTACTTATAATTTTATTCTTTAAAATTACTTTGTAGAAACGTAAATTGAATTTAAAAAAAGAAATATTCTTCTAAATAAATTAAATCATTAAATTGAATTTATTTTCTATCATCTTTATGTAAAAAAAATATACCTTGAACTTAAATAATTCTCATTTCACTGTCTCATATTATTTATCTATTCTGAGGAAATCATCAATCATTTATTTTACATTATACACAACTATTTTATACTCTGTATATTCAGATAGTACACAATCTTCAATAACAAATACTTTATCATCGATTTCCGTACAAAATGTTGAAGTTCAAATATTTTACAATAAAAAAGTATTACAATTTTTATTGTAAAAAAAATGTTTGCTATTAATAACTCAAACAAATAGCAAATCAAAGCACAACAGCGACCATTCATTTATTAAACGAACACTCAATTATCAGATGTCATAGTTCAAACTGTTTATCTAATAATTGCAACATATTACGCCGTCCATCGTCAATTAATTACCAGATTTATATGTAAATGAAAGTAAATATCGTACGGAATAATAATAATAATGATATTAAAACTAAAAAAAAATCCAAACAACTCATCTATATTATTTATATGTATCATTAGCATTCCAATCGCGATGATAAGATTACTAAAACAGGAAGTTGATATCTATATTGTATTCTCTGACATTCAGTGTTCGACTACTGTTATAATTCATTAACGATGGCATTCGAGAATAAAAATACAGGAAATGTTAGGTTCGATGGCACTTGAGTCGTTTTTTTCGTGTGTGTGTGTTCCAAGTTGTAAAACTGAGACTGGAGTGTGTGCTTAATTAGGTGTGCGACATACGTTTTTTTCGAACGCTCTTCTCATATGAAATTACTTTTACATAAATCATAAACGTACATTTATCAACTTTATATATATATATATATATATATATATATATATATATATATAGTATGTGTGTGTGCATCTAAAAAACGTATATTTAAAATGAAATATTGCTAATTACTTTGACTCATTGTACACAAATGTATTAACACGTGTAAATTTGTAAAAAAAAATAACTAATTAATATTGATTCAAACACGCAATGCGCTTCTCTTTTTGTACATTATTTATGATTAGTTTGTTTTTTTAATCATCGTATGTCTTTATTTACATCTATTTTTAGTAATTATTGTCCTGGATGTAATGTTTGCACGTTGATTTAATACCGCGCTAATTGAAATCATATTTTTAAACAGTTCGCAGAAATGATTGATATTTGAAACGTGTATACTTTTGTTATTGAATGATGTACATCAAAATATTTAATTGAATAATGTATTTATTTTTAAAAGGCAAACTCGTGTTACAACAGTACAAACATTTATTTATAGAATTTTAGAATTATTTTTATACTATCTCTTCTTATTCAATCGTTTCTTCTTCTTTTTCTACCCCTTTCAGTATTTCAGGATATAAAACGTTGCTCAATCCAGCAACTATAAACTACCTCATTCGAACTTAATCTTTTTATCTAGTTCACACTTTTCTGATATTCGAACTGTTTATTATTATTCATATTTTTTCATTCATTTAATATAATAATTGTAAATTTAATATTTTAGATTTTGTATAATGTTTATACACACATATATAAACAAACACACACCCATACATACACACACATTTGTATATATATTAAAATAAATTGAGCATTTAAAATCTTATAACGTATTTCTTTAAAATGTGACCTAAGTAATTATTAAACATTAGAGAAATCTCAAATATTTTCATAATTTTTCCATTTAAAAATAACGGAAACAACTAACAAAATTCCATATGTAATATTTTTTTTAATTTAACAGTAATCGTTTAAGTAAAATGGAATTTAAAAAATAAGACTGGAATTTATTACCTGCGTTAATAAGATTAACGATTTCTACAATTAAAATTCTATGTTTATGTATGTATATATGTATGTATGTATGTATGTAGACCAAATTTTATATATAATTCATTGTCACAGAAACTATTTTGCTGATATATATTATAAGGCGATATCGCATGTGTACTTGTTATAAAACATGTAAGTCGTTTGAAAGTTTCAATTCTGTTCAACAATCATATTTCATCTACTTCAGCACATAATTTTCAGTACTTTGGTACGTTAATGTTATAAGGGAAAAAATAATAAATTTCGCAGAGCAGTTTGATATACGTGAATTAATAAAAAATATTCGGTATACATTTACAGCTAGGCAAATAAATTATGTGTGCGTTTGTGTTCGATGAGTATTGAGTAGTCATTCGGTACCGTTCCGCAAACGAAAATATTTCTAGACAGTTATATATGATACAATAGTGGGCAGATACCTTAAAAAGAGCATATGGTTCAATGGCTCGCATACCGCGTATCAGTCATTCTATATCAGGTAAAAATTCGTAAGTCTTTGTAGGTGTAAACGGTGTGCTAACATTGGCATATGCCGCCATTGAAGTCGGTCGGTCGGTTCATTGTTAGATCAGAATCACGTGCTAGTCATGTTAAGTTTTCAGCAGTGAAGAACTATCGAAAGAATTTTACAGCTGACTGAACTGGTGTACTCGTACAGGTACAAGAAATGCGGAATGCATCTTTAAATATTTTTAAAAAAAGTGTTGATTAGATGATATAGAATCGTTTATTTATTTTTTATTAAAAAAATCATCCTTTGATCGAGTCAATTTGTACAACTCGAGCGTCGAGCAAGTGCATGGATTCATAGAAAAAACTATCAAACGTGCAGACACGTCCGCGTGCATATAAATACCAGAGTCCACGTTCGATCGTAACGTACGTAACGACGAGAAGTGTTTGTTCGGAAGACACATCGACGAATCAGGAGGGCCGTTACGGTGGTTTCCGGCAGGAGTGAGTCAGCTGCCTCTGTGACGGCAGTTTCGTCGTCGTAAATGCGGGTTCTTGTGTGGGCAAACACCTGTCCGCCGCGTTCGTCGTGTCTTGTTGTGTGAACAAGACGCGCAAAGGGGGACGTTTATCATATTACACAGACACGATAATTTATAACCGTTCGTGTAGTCCAGATTTTAAGTTATGGAACGCCGCTACGAAATATACTGATTTATGTCGTTTCGCAGCTGATAACGTTAAGTAATTTCGGTAAACTTTGCCGGGAGGATAATGGAAGGTTATGTTTATGACGAACAGTTTAATCACTCGGGATATTTACACGGTTATCTACTCGTACACCGTACAGGTGTTTATGTGCAGAAATGAAAATTCGTCGAGGCGAAAAATTTACATTTTTTTTCAAATATACCATGATATTTCCACGTTTTAAATTCCAATCAGCTAATTGCAGTCATCATAACCAAATTAAAAATCATCATTCATCTCTCATAATCGTTGTGCTTTCAATTGAATATTTGTTTCCAATTTTAATCGTTTTTGTTAATAAAACTGTTTTTATTGTAATATTTTTTAATTTACAAATCGCAAAAAACATATTGTAAGAGAACTTTATATATTTATATATTCAATAAAAAAATCCCATTTTGAATTTTCAATAATAATTTCAGATACAAAAAAACTGAAAAAGAACTGAAAAGATTTAACGTGTCTTCTTCATTCGATTCGTAGTATTACAATTCAAGGACGTAAAAATCTGTTTGATTTGAAGTCGAGCTTTGTAATTTAATTTTAAAAATCGTCTCGGAGCTTTTACAGAACAGACAAATAAAAAAAAATCAGTCGTGACTACAAATGTGAGTGAGTGAAATCTGTTTTTATGTATCTTTGAATGATGTGTACAGCTCGACGATTGAATTTTAATTTCATGCATTTATATATATATATATATATATATATATATATATATATATATATATATATATATATATATATATAGAATGGAACATCTATATATAAAAATGAGAAAGGTTCATGTAAGACGTGTAAGCCGTTCTCAGACCGAGAAGAATCACTATTTATTATATCTGCGATCCTTTTAGTACTCGTAGAGAGATTTTAGAGAGAATCTTTTGTGTGTATGTACTTTTTTAGGAGTCTGGCTGTACGTTGTTGTTTTTTCTTCATATTCTCTTCTGTTAGATTTTCAGCTTAGTGTTTTTCCGTTCATTTATTTTCATACTTAAACTTGTGTAACTTTTTCTATAAAGTTTCAATTTTACTTTATTGGATTTAGTACTTTTCTCTCGTCTTTTGTACTCTCGAACTCTTGAAAAATGTTCACCTTTATGTCTAATCCTGACTTTAATTAATAGTTTTCTACTAGATGTTACAAAGTAATCTGATGTGTATTTGAAATGTTTTTATTAAATAGGGAAATTGAATTGAAGTAACTTTTTTATTTTTAGAATAAAAAAAAATATTATTTTTCTGTTGTAATAGAATTACTGTAGAAAATTTAATAGGAGTTCAAATTTATCAAAAATCAATTCGTTAATGTGCCGATAACAAATACTATCTGTTACGAAACATAATCAACCCTTTATTTACCATTTATATCAATAACCGAACACTTTTATATGAAAATATCCCTCGTCCGACGAAACTGAATTATTTTCTGGGAAAAAATGATAAATTGATTTGAGAACGTATCTATCGCGAGGGGAACGTTCGTCGAACCGTATCATTTTCGTAAACAAATTTCCATTTCGAAACAATTTGTAATATAAACCACCTTGAATCTAAATTTCATGCTACCGGATTTCAATGCAGATGTGCATACAGCTACGAAATCGATTAATATACATCGGGTCACGGATGAAAATTGATACGAATTACGATAAATGTGCGTTTCTGTCACGGTCTGTTTGCCGTTATTATTTTTTTCAGTCGATAAATTAATGCGGCACGGGTGCTTTATTGAAATTTTATTAGATTTTCTGTTTACGATATGTCACATTTACATATCTTGTTTGACAATTATTTTTCTGTACACATTTTTTAAATAGATTCATGTTAATTTATTCATTGTAAATAACAAGACTAGCATAAATATGACAGTGTTTTAAAAAAGATTTTATCGTTTTCAATACGATCGTTCGATTTTTTCAATTCATTATTTTAAATACAGATATTTTCATGATTATATCTCCTTTGAAATATGATCACATCTGCACCTACTTGAAATTAAAACCTAAGATTCTACTCCATTAATATTTTCTGAATATTCAATTTTCAGATTTTGTTCCAAGAAAGTGATGTTCGAGAAAATAAATGAAAAATCACAAATTCGAACCTATATTTCCGTTTGTTTGTTCTGTGAAAAATGCTGGAAAAAAAGTCTTACGTGCCTATTTATAACCTTAAATGGAAGTTTTGTCGAATTACGTCGTCTCACTTTTTATCATTCGACACGTCCGCGCCCCCTGCATCGATGTTTACGATTTAGCACTAAGTACGTTTTTTCCCCGGACGATTTTATTTATAGCGACGTTCTTGTTTACGGACGCTACATTATTTTTATATTCGCGAACGATAGAACCGACGGAAGAAAAGCACGAAATTACGTTCGATCGAAAATGATGGTCGAATGAACGCGTTTCGAATCTCATTACTTTGAATGGTTTTAATTATATTATATATATATATATATATATACGCGTGTGTATGTGTATATAAAAATTATGATAGTATTTTTATTTGCTACATAATCATTAACAGATGAAAAATATTAAACATTATATTATTTTTTATTAATCATTAAGTATTGTCAGTAATTTAAATTATTGATTAAAAATATATTTGCTAGACATAAAAATATCAAAGTACAATTGTGATAATAATTGAAAATTCAATAATTTCAAACTAATATCTTTTATAGGATAATGCAATTATTTGAATGTTCTATTAAATAAATGCAGATGTTATTTTTTCAAATTATATAAGAGAATAAAAACGTAACTTGGCTGACAAATATAACAATCGTGATTGTATTTTTACATTCAATTTTGGCACTGATAAAACTCGAGAAAGAAATATAATGAACTTATTATCTTTGCCAGATTATAAGTATTTATATTTTAAATATCTTCCAAGTAAAATATTGTTCTAAAATAATTGAAACCAACATTGAAAATATTCCACTGTTTATACATTTCTTAGAAATTATAAAAATGAATCAGTGCTAGTAATTGTTTGTGGTTAGAGAAATACACATTCTTTAGTCAGTTATTCAATTTTAAAATATTTCAATTAAATAAAACATTTTTATTCTCATTTAACTTACATCAGCCTCTGTGTACTTCAGTTTTTTTTTCAAAGCTCGTAAATTCCATTCTCAAACTCAAATAATTTTTTTCTTAAAACATATTTCTCTCTTAACAAATGTCTACATTCTTTTCTCTGTACTCGTGTGCCTGAATCCATAAAAATTACTCGCAATAAATTCTAATGTAAAAAAGACTACCCCAAATTGCGACACGTCTTACACTACACATACACATATTCATATATATATATATATATATATATATATATATATATATATATATATATATATATATATATAATATTCCGTTAGAGCACATGCCACGGTATTAAATCAGACTTTAAATATCGTACATACACACACATAAAACGATATTACACACCAGTAACTCAGGTATTATTGCGAAGACGACAATAATTGTACGATGCATCTTGCACTTCATTCATATGTACAAATATATATATATATATATCTTATAAGGGGCATAAATGCATTGAAGCGAATTACGGTCTCATTGTGAGGCGTGTATATACTGAATATATTGTAATGTATGAAATCTGGCCCAGTCATAAACTATACCACAACGATGGTTTAGAACTCGGAGACACTTGAAAAGGTCGTTATTATTGTTAAACTGCCTATATATTTCTTCATATATATCATTGGTATATGTATATTCGTATGTATGTGTGTGTGTACGATTGTATGTGTGTAATTGTCAGGACATTAAAAATGAAAAATAAAAGTAATAATTCATACTCCGTACGCACATAAATAAATACATTACAGGGTGTAATCAGCTATAATACAATTTATGTCTATTTGCATACATATATCTTAGCGTATTGTGCAATCGGTGTGGAATCGTTCGGATTTACATTTCGAACGAGGTGTGTGTATCCGTTTTCGAACATACAATAAACACGAGCTGCTCTATTGAAAAAGTTTATTAGAATTTATCGAGAGAGTTTAAGGAAATCGCAAGTGCCGATGAATAACTCGCATCTGCGAAGATCTGCTAGATATAAAATTGTTTATTTATCGCGCGATTATTACGACGTACAGATTTTATGGATGTTTAATCGTTCGACCGAAATTCGTGTGGGATGTTTAGTTGTAAACTTACTTTCAGATGCATTGAATCGATGAATGATAGATTCGCTTATACATATTTACATACAACTTGTGTGACTGTTTTTTTTTGTCTATAAATTTATCGTACGTTTCATTATTTTATCATTTAAAATGACATAATTTATTTATATTTTTTCATGTAGGATTTTATTATTTTTCCTTTTAAAAAACTGTCTTACCAATTTTATAAAAATAAAAATTTATGACGATACTCAAATCTTTTTTGTAAAAAATCAGCATTATTTTAATTCGAGATTTTTACCAATGCTTTATTTTGAGCTGAAATTATTCCTCTTTTTACATATTTTTATCAAATTTATAAAATATTCAGTTTCTAATTAAAATGTAACTTGTATCAGTTTATTTTCATTCTGAAATTATTTTACAAGCTGTCTCGTTTTAGACTACAGTCATTCGCTGAAAATTAAATATTATATATATTTTTTTAAATTCAAAAATTCCATCGTTTTTTTTTATTCATTTTACAAATATTAAATATTCTTAAAAAATTGTAACATCAAAATATATCACAGAACTATTTTAAATTAAGCGTGGACCATACACGTTTGCATATATATTTATGGGAATCTTTTTTGTCTCTGAATACCTGAGAATTTGCCTTTTCTAACTATATATATATATTGTGTGTGTATGTGTAGTTTATATATATATATATATATATATATATATATATATATATATATATATATATATATATATATATATAGATACCGATGTGAGATACACTACGAAATATCTCACTAACAGTGGTCCCATGAAATTTATTGCTTGCAGGGAGACCGTAATATGTCTCTCCGTTGAATACGACGATCAAAAAACCATTCTGATTGGGGTTATTCTCAAATTGAATATTCTGTTTCTAGTTTATTTCGGTTTACTCACGATAAATATTAGACGACAGAATTGTTGTTGTCGATGGATCGTTATTTATATCTTGCACCTCTTGCTGGACAGACATACACAATATAAATATCGACACACATGTACAAATATTTATTTTTCGATTCTAAATTCTCATAGTTTATTCATATAATATTAATCTATATCTTTTTGTATCAATTGATTAAAATCATATTTTAAATCAGTTATTTGTAAATACAGAGTTTTATATATATATATGAGATGAATCATTGAAATAGATACAATCTTATCTCAAGTTTCTATTGTCTTGAATTCAATAAAAATGACTTAATTGTATTATATTACAAATATATATGTTTATCTCTTATGTCATCGATTTTTTTAATCAAAATTATTTAAACAATGAAATTATATGATTATCCGGTTCATTGATCACGATTTGGATAAGTCAGTAATTCAATTGTAAATGTAATTATTCTGGTTTTAAATTTATTATCAAAATGATTTCTTCAAAAAAGTACTTAATCGTAAAGTCCAAATATTTTTCTACGTTTATATTTATATATAATTTGTATACGTTTTTTTTACCACGAATAAAAATGCGAGTAAACAACTTTTATTGATTGTATTTTTTCAACTGTACAGGATATTCCTCGAAAATCATCACGTGTCGTCCGAGTAATTCCTCGATACCCTTTTAACAAAAATTTACTATTACTCCAACTACAACTACTACTTTAATTGAATTCATCTGCTCGTATATAAACGGATGTCACATACGCCATATGTTCGCGAAATAATTGCCGAATTAAAATTCTAACTGTACCATTTAGCTAATTATCCACGCCCGGTATCGAAACGCCGCACGGACAAAACTTAACAGCCACATTTAATTTATTGCACGGATCGATCGTATTAGATATACAGTTAGTGGCATATGTCCGTGTGTGTGTAATTTTTCTCCTCACTGAACGTGTGATTAGAATAATATATATAAAAAAATATTATTGGCCATTGTTAATCAATACTGCACGATTAGATGGTAGAAAATACTTCAGTCGTTAAATCATCGTCGAAAATAGTCATTATTGATTACTGTTTCGTATTTAGAAATTAGGTATTGTGTACGAGGAATAAATATTTACATATACAGTTATTTATTAGTAACGTACTTAGTAAATTACATACAGTAATGATAGATAAATTTAAATTATTAAAAAATCAATACTGAGTAGAAATGAGAAAAAAATAAAATTAATTGAAAATATAAATACAATTTTTATTCATACATATATCATCATAAAAATCTATATCAACCTACTACTGGGTTAAAGCCTCATTGAGTATCATTAGATTTTCTTACATATTTTCCCAAGACTTTTCCATTACTCTCTGTCTATAGCTAATCTCATCCAACCCTCATCTCTACTATACTTCACGATTTTATTCCTCTATCTTTGATCTTTTTTTATCTCTTCAATAATACATGTATAAAATATTTGATACAATTGTATATTAGAAATGTATTTATATTTTTTTATATAGGAATGAATAGTATTAATGTAAAAAAATCAAATTTATCAATTATGCAAATAATTTTTATATGTATGTATATGTGGAAATTTTTCTTTAAAAAAAGATAAGTGATTTCATTTATTCATTAGAGATATATTTGAAAGAATATATGTTTATTACATGAATTATATATTTTACTTGCATAAATAGTGTTTGTAAAAAAATATTTTTATTGTATACAAAAATATGAAGAAATGTGATTTATAAATAGACGAATGTAAATTAGAATAGTTTTTACAGAATAACATTTTTTACAATATACATAAAAAAGTCTATGAACTTGCAAACGTAAGACCTGCACGGAATTCCATTTATGTCAAGGTGAAGAAACACATAAAACAAAAATATGTGTATTATTTGCAGAAACTGAAAGTGACGAGCGATTCAATTTGAATACGTGTACGGACGTGGAAAGAATGCCGCACATGCATGTGTAATGAAATGAAAATCGACACCGTTCGGCCATACTTCATATTTACTTATGCAAATTCGGTTTCGTTATTAAACTTTTCCGTATGAATAGTACGAATTCCGCGAATGTTCTATACGTAATTACATACACACATTACGAACGAAAAGTAGACCGAGTCGTTGAATCTATGGAAAAAATGTACGAGTGTACAGAACGTACTGTAAATGTTTGTAAAACGATTATAAAATCGTTTCTGTAATTATCTTTGCGGATATTATGTTTCACAGAAGAGATACGATTGAGTTTTGCACGATATTATAATTATTGTGTGCTGCATTGCGACGACAATCGTACACAAACAAGAATGTACAAATTGTCTGGAAGTGATTTAACGTCTGACCAGCTCTAATAATACAATTATAAATAATCGTCGGATAGATATAGAAATCGCAATGCAGCGTATGAAGTCAATAACCGGATTATCGACGTGTTTCGCTGTCAAAGAGGTCGATCAGTTTATGATTTTTAATTGAACTTCGCTCGTTGTGAATTTATTGATTTTCAATTTCACGTATTCTCTGTTACAAAGAAGTTGAAATACTTTCTATACCTCTGAAGCTATTTTTAATTAAATTCTATTGATTGATTTTTGATATTTAAAAAAAATCATCTAGTTTGTCTGTATCAGTTGTGTATTTCAAATCGTACCCGATTAACTTTGAAAAAAATGTTTTTATTTTTGTATAATGCAAAGATATTATTGTATTAGAAAATTCTATTGAATATTCAAACGTATTTTTTTAGAAAATAAAATAACCTCGCTAGTTATCTACAAAATATATAATGAGATCGAATGACATGTTGAAAATGCATGTTTGATACACAGGTAATAAATGACACAGTCAGTTAAGAGTAAATATAAATCGAAATATCAATTAATGATATAAGAATCGTGTGCATGTGTGTGTTGCACAAATCGATTTGTATTAATATTTCAGCGCCCCCGTGGCGCACTTAGAGACGTGCAGAGTCGTTGAACCGCAGCTAATAATGGAACAATAATCAGTAACGACGACGAGAGAGATCTTTTCGCAATGGCCATTTGTTCCAGTGGCCAAGACAGGACGACATCCGTGAACAATGAACGAAAAGCAGCTGCAAACAAGATGATACAACAACGTTTATATTTCGATCTGTTCTCATTCGGTTCAATGGGAATAGATCACGGGATTTTCGCATACTTGCGATCGACACGTACGAAAATTGTATAAATTTCGATGGAACGTATGCACGTCGTCGAATATAAATAAGTGAACGGGAGAGAGAACGAAACGAAGAATTGAATTCGGGAATAAAATGGAAATAAGTGCCTTGTTTTCGAATGAAAACGTTGTTGTGCTTCTCTTCATGTTATGGATTTTATAAAACGTTCAAGTTAAGATATAAATTTTATTCCATAATGCATGTACGTTGTAAATTCATATTTTTTATTTTGGTTTCACGTTACTTCGACACGTATATAATTCACACTGTTCGTCGTTTCAGACTTTATGTGTATAGAAGATAATCGAAATTTATAATAAACGTTCTTTGTAAGATTCATATTTTTTTCTTAGAAAAATATTTCTCTGGTTATTAACTATATTCTTAAAAAGAATCACAGTTAATAACCGTAACAGAAAGTATCTAACACTCAAATGTTACTGATTATAAAATAAACAATTTTCGACAATTTATTGGCAAGTGTGAGAAAAAAAATTACGAAACATGTTACATCCGATAAAGAGGCTGATGACTTTTTCAATGACATAATACTCGATTTTCGACTGCGAATGATTTTTCCTACAATGAAAATAAATTCGTAAAGTGTGTTTTGGATGGCGAAGATGTGTATACATTTTCGTTTGGACGTTAGCCAAGTCCAGTAAGACACTTTTTGCGAGAAAGTTGCCAGGATAAGAGTATTTATATACACATTTACGTATGATTCATCTCGTATTGGATATTGTGGTCAGTGGATGTCGGGTTTGAATGAGTCTTTGACCGAAAAAAAATCTGAGGATATTAAAAATATACAAAGAAGTGAGTTACGTTTTAACATATTTTTTTATTGGAAATTAATTACACACAGATATAAATAGTTTTTATTTCTTTATGTATTTGTAATATATACCATCATCATTATAAAAGCCTATATCAGCCCGCTGCTGAACGAAAATCTTAAGAAATGTTTTTCCAAAATTCTTTCATTATTTCTTGTACGAGGCTAATCTCATTTAATCCTCATCTTTATTCATAATTTCATCCTTCCATCTCTAATAGGATATTTTTTTTGGTCTTTTTTTTCTCTTGGTTATCATTCCATAATGACTTTTGTGTTCTCTTTTTGATGTGTCCTATCCATATTTATTTTGTTAAATCAGTTATTTCATGTGTTCTTATATCCATTTATAGGTTTTTTGATTGCGTTTAGAAATTTCTAACATTATTTTTTTCATACTTCAATGAGTTGTCAATTTTTTTCCAAAATTACATATATATATATATATATATATGTAAAGAAAACAGACTAATAGTGTCAGTTTCTTTAGTTATAAGTTCAATTTTAAATTCGCCGCTCTTACACAATTTATGTCGATAAAGACAATCTCTAGATAGATTGTTGACTGTGAATTTGTTTTTGTAAATAACTAGTTGAAGTGACGGAACGATTGTAGTGGTGAATAAACTTAAAATGTCGTTTCTTTAAATTATAAAGAAACACAATTGAGTTTATAAAAATGTGCCTAATACCCAATTAATATAAATAAAATAATAAAACATTATAAAACGACATATTAATAATAATAACGAGTGTGATATACTTAAAAAAAAAAAAAAAAGAAAAATAAAACAATAGTAGAAAAATAGTGAATAATGAAATAGTGAAAAAAGTGTAACAATGAAAAAAAAAAAAAAAGAAATAGTTTAAAAAAAAATTATGTATTCACGATGGAAAAGTTATTTTTTGAATTAAATAATAAGGAAAAAAAAAAAACAATAGTAAGAATCTTGTAAATCAAACATTAAATAATAATTAATAATAAATAATAAAAATTAAATAATAATCAAAAATTAAATAATAGAGTAATAATAATTAAATGTTCACGGTTAATAATTGATTAATTTAGAAAAGTTAAAAATAAAGTTTATCTGTGAATAGATGAAATAAATGTAATAATGAAAAAAGAAATATTTTAAAAAATTATGTATTTACGATGGAAAAGTTATTATTTGAATTAAATAATAAGGATAAAAAAAAAAAAAAAAAAAAAATTTGAGAACAATTAATGATGTTTATAAGACAGATGGTTAAATAAAATTAAAAATAAAAAATCTAAATATAGAAGATTACATGAATGTGTTCATAATTAATAATGAAAAATTTAAACTCATAAAAAATGAAAAATTAGAGATAGAACAAAAGAATTCCGAATCTAATAAAATAATAAATGAGTATTAAATAAATTTTAATGAACACATTGAAGTAAAGAAAAGAAAATTCTAATTCCAAAGGTAAAGAAAAGAAAATTCTAATTCCAAAGGTAAAGAAAAGAAAATTCTAATTCCAAAGGTAAAGAAAAGAAAATTCTAATCACGGAAAAGAAAATTCTTAAAGAAAAGAAAATTCTAATTCCAAAGGTAAAGAAAAGAAAATTCTAATTCAAAAAGAAACCTTCCAAAGGAAAAGAAAAGAAAATTTCCAAAGGTAAAGAAAAGAAAATTTAATTCCAAAGAAAATTCTAATTCCAAAGGTAAAGAAAAGAAAATTCTAATTCCAAAGGTAAAGAAAAGAAAATTCTAATTCCAAAGGTAAAGAAAAGAAAATTCTAATTCCAAAGGTAAAAGAAAAGAAAATTCTAATTCCAAAGGTAAAGAATAGAAAATTCTAATTCCAAAGGTAAAGAAAAGAAAATTCTAATTCCAAAGGTAAAGAAAAGAAAATTCTAATTCCAAAGGTAAAGAAAAGAAAATTCTAATTCCAAAGGTAAAGAAAAGAAAATTCTTAATTCCAAAGGTAAAAGAAAATTCTTAATTCCAAAGGTAAAAGAAAATTCTTGATTCCAAAGGTAAAAAAAAGAAAATTTATTAGAACACTTTGAAAAAATGATGGAAATTGAACTTCAGTGCTCCATATGTAATGAGTTATTTGTAAAAACAAATATATTGAATTGCTCACATTCCTTTTGTATTAATGAATGGAGAAAAAAGAAAAATGAATGTCCAATATGCCGAACTACTGTAAAAACACGCGTTGAAAATTTTTCTATGGATATGAAGAAGAAAAAACAAGATATTATAGAGACACTATGTGCCGGTTCTTTATATAATAGTGTCATCTTTAGTTATAAGTTCAATTTTAAATTCGCCGCTCTTACACAATTTATGTCGATAAAGAAATTCTAGATAGATTGTTGACTGTGAATTTGTTTTGTAAATAACTAGTTGAAGTGACGGAACGATTGTAGTGGTGAATAAACTTAAAATGTCGTTTCTTTAAATTATAAAGAAACACAATTGAGTTTATAAAAATGTGCCTAATACCCAATTAATATAAATAAAATAATAAAACATTATATATATATATATATATATATAAGTAGAATTGTGCAAAATGTGTATAGAATAAAAGTAATATCCATTCGAAAACATTGTCAGTACAACGTCTATAAATATTTCCGAGTTCCGTTCGACAATATCGACCGAGATTATTGTATCACGGCCGATTAGAGCATCGTCGAAGTAGAAAACCTTCCACGTTTCTTGGCAGTGCGGATGTGTTTATTCTTCCGTGAATGAACCGAATCGTGTCGCGTATCGTTGAAGGATTACATTCGGCTCGTTTTATGTGTATCAATATTTTGAAAACGTGCGAAAGAAAATCACGACGATACAATGAATATTACGTAGACGCGTGTACGCGTAACGGGAAAAGAAAATAGCTTTTATATTTTATCAGCTGTGTTTGTGTTCGAGCATTTTACACTACGCGGACGTTTCTAATTACCTATAAGAACGTTCGCTCACGAGAACAAAACGACACGGTTTATAATTATCGCGGTAATCTACTTATACGAACGTAATATGCTTGAAAAAAATACGTGCGCTATTTTTGTATCGACAATTATCTCGTGGCACGGCGTTGATTCTTTACAACATTTATACGTCTTCGTCTATAAATAAATTTATTTACATAAAGTGTTCTCGAGCGGATCTTCTTTTCTATTGATATTTGTTGTTATTACATTAATAGTTTTTATAGACAAATATTTATACATACGTCCAACTTGCAATATTTTACAAATAAAAACAGAAATAAATAGTGTTTGACTTTTCAAATACTCTTTATCATTGTATAGTTTGTTTTTTATGATCTATGAATAACTGAGGAGTATCGTGTTTAATATTTTTAACAAACTTCTTTATTATTACTATTGATATTACAACATTCATACACGTTTATTTTCCGCTTTAAGCTTCTATATAAAAGATTTTATTCCAGAATCGTCGCGTAATAAAACCTACATCAAAGTGGCGAACCGTAACGCCACAACACTCTCATTCTAATGACACAGACTGGCTGTTGAATCGATCACGTCGCAGATTCTCGTAGAATTACCATACAAAAGCGATTAAATTGCTACGTTTTTTTTCTAAAAAAAAGAAAACACTGACAATTTACTCTAATGCGATGCAAATGAAATTGTAACTAACCGTCCGTCGTAAACGTAAAAAAAATCGAACGATCCGCCCGGAGACAAATCGACGAACGTCGCGAACACAAAACGCGACCAATCACGATTTTACTACACCTGTGCCGTGTCAAGAACATTCGATGTTCGGCCATCAAGTTACGATTTTACGATCGGAGACCTGTTTCGAGCGCGAGGAACGTAGGTTCGACGTTGAATAGTCGATGTATATTTTTCTTTGTTTGGATTTCGTACCAGTAACGAGTCCTTATCTCGAATATCTACGTGCAGGAGAGTCGCGTTCCGAGGGAAATCGTTATACGGCACCGCGGTTGTGGTGGTAAAATTTACAATACTATAGAAATGTGTATATCTGTAATTATTTGAATTATCCATACTTTGAAAATAGTAACATAGTTATTAGAGTTTTGTCTAGTAAAAAAAAAAAAACTAACAACATATGATTTATTATTTCAGAAAATTCTAAATTTCTATAAATAATTGTATAAAAATATTGCACTTAAAATAAAAAGAATACCTTTATTAATAAAATAATTTCTTAAAAGATTCTTTAAAAAATCATACAGCAATAAAAAAAAACAACAAATTTATTGTTAAATATTTACGAATATTTCTACATAATTTTTTTGTGGTTGTTGTTTCATGAAGGAAATAATAGAACTAACATCCGTTATGAGTAATATTAGAGGAAACGCGAATAATTTATATTCTACGCAAAAGAGTCTAAAGATCAATAAATATTATTCCATCAGGCGAATGAACTGATGAATAAGTAATCGTAAAAAATGTATCCGAAAATGTATACAGCATCCGGGCCATTCAATTCTTTCCACGTTAACATATTTACAAAAATGGTCTGTTGATTTTAATTATTGATTAAGGCTATTGTTTGTATTACTGGTCAATTTGTGGTTTTATATTTAACTTACTTGCTATAGACGTTCATCCATCATGTAACTATTATATAATATTCTTTTGTATACACAAAAATATACATTATACTCTGTCGTGTCTGTACAAATATGTCGCTGTCTTTTCATTTCATTTCCGTAGAAAATATTATCGAAAGCGTTTTTCCGTTATAGCTCGTCGTCGTCATAGTATCTTCTCCTTGTCCGTTTCCATACGACTCCAGTATTACTCTATTCCGTACAGGAATTTCTCGAAACGTGTAATCCCATTCTGTTTACTTTATCTACATCATTTGCTGTTATAGAGGGGAAAAAACCGTTTCGACTCTTCGTATGTTTTGGTACGGAGTCTCTTTTATCTACATAGAGACGAACTTTCATAATAGGAATTGTTACAACAAGAACTAATACTTTGGATTTTAATTAAATCGTACATTGATATATTTTGAATTATATATATATTCTTGGTAAACGTATGCAAGTTATTTATTCATTCAAAAAGAAAATAATTTCTGTTTTACTAAACAAAATACTCTAATTTCTATAACAATTTATAGGAAGATAAATTTAAAGACGTATATTTTTAAATTTTAATTGAAAAGTTATAAGATTTTTTTTATAATATAAACACAAAAAAATTCCATTGAAACTAATTCATTTTTACACATATAAATTTATAAAAATATCCAGTAATCATTTATTGTTTAATTTGTGATTAATGTGTACTTCTATGCTCTTATTTTCATTTCTAAACCATGAAATTATCAATTCTTTTCAAAAACTAATTTTGAAAATATATCACATAAAAGAAATACAAATATGTTTATCATTTTTAAATTTATTGATCATTGTGTTATATTTTTTTCAAAAAATAAGAATACCATTTTCATATTTTCGTTTCTTTCCAGACTCGTTCGTCAATAGTCAAGAATGGACACTATCTCGAAGTGTTCCAGACCTGAGGCTAGGTATCGTCGGTTCACTAGCCTCAGGAAAATCGGCGCTTGTACATCGATATCTTACCGGCTCATACATGCAGGAGGAATCGCCCGAAGGCGGTCGTTTCAAAAAAGAAATCGTCGTCGATAACCAGAGCTATTTGCTTCTCATACGAGATGAAGGCGGACCTCCGGAATTACAGGTCAGTTCACTTATACCTTACACGTTTTATTCATACGTGTGAGACTGGATGATTTCTATTTTTCATAGTATTTTTGTTTTTTATAAGGAATTTTTTCCATAAATAAATAAATTATTCTACTGTCAATCGTCTTCTTTTCACCAAACTCACGAAAACAATAAACGCTTCAATAAATTGATTTTTCTATAAAGTGCACTTCACATACTTCCCTACTTCCACTATTCGAGCACGATAAATATTGACAGTTATTAATGAAAACGCATTCGCTGCGAAATTGATACCGATTTATGTAAACATATAACGTGCACGTGAAGAACATTCGTTCGGTCTTTTCGTCCTGATGAACTTCGATCATGCGAACGATGGGCGGTCGGTTTGTCGTCGTAGGAGGAAATAAACGGATTCCACTGGAATCGCGTGCCGGTGCTAATGTCCTGACAAAATATTCCCAACACTCGATGTTTATAGCGTGTTTCCTGTAAACGTGTCTCCGATTGAAATAATTCGTCGTGTAATTGTGTACAGGAATGGAACTTGAATTTATATCAAGATTATTTATCGTCCTACGGCTATTATTGTATATAACATTTAATATCGTAGTTCTGTGTTCTTGGGGAATAATCGCCCTTTGATCGTTTCTTAAACGTCTGTCTCAATTAAATTAAAACATAATAAAATGTCTGTGTTATTGACAAGAATTAAAATGTATTTTATTACATAGTGATATTTCGATCGATTTTTTTCATAAAATTTAATGAATTAAATAATTCTACTATCTATACTCTTCCAAATTTAATCACAAAAATATAATTTCGATAAGACTGTCTAAATATATTATTAATAGAAATCATAAAATTTATTTCACTGCTCAGCAAAAAAAAAAAATGGGATTTAAATCGTTACAGAAGAATATAAAAACTTTTCAAGTAAAATTTAAATCCGGTCCTTGAGACATAATTGTTTTATAAATGAAATATCTTCGTGGAAAATTAATTAGCGAGTTTTTCTTCTCTATTATGATCATTTTATTATCCGATTTAATTCTCAGTTCCCTATAAAGTCTTTAATATTTTTCATACTAATTATCTCATTAAATCAACAAGAACTCACTGCATTAAAACAATCCGAATTGAAACGATCGCCGTGCTATATTACAAACTGTTCGCATAATTCAAGATAATCCAACGTTCTGCTCAGTGCATTATTCTTCTTACCGCCGTGCGTAAATTACTCTCGCGAGACAAAAATGTAGTTTCAGTAACCTTGTCCCGGGACGTCTACAATTTATTAGAAGATGCACCGGGTGTACGCTTATACAGATATATACATACGAACGTATGCAAATATTACTCAGACTTTATGGTACAATGAAATGGGGAGATCAGTTGTATAGGAGCGACGACGTATGAATTATGGAATGGCGCGCGTTCGACGAAAAAGTGATTCTTCTCTCGTCGAGACGACGAGAGATCGTAAACAATATTTCTGTGAGAAATTGTAATTGAATTGTTCATGATTTTTGTTCTCGGTCGTTTCATGTACATTTCAATTATAGTGTGACAAATTCGAGCAAATACACTTTTTTCAATCTTATTTATTTATTATGAGAAAAATGAAAACTGGTCTTTATTTTATTTTTCAAGAAAATAAATTTTATTTATAACCAAATCTGTATTATTTTACACAAGAATGCTTTATCATAAATAGTCATATAGATTCTGTAATTTAAATATATTTAAAGATAACAACCTATCGAGAGTTGTCATAGAAAGATGCCACATTATTTGATTTGAATTCATATACACTTTGTTATTGAAAAAATTAGATTTTCCTAAAATATGTACATTGGAAAGAAAATGAGGTACGAAAAAAAGGTGCAAGTGACAGAAAATGTATCGATAGATCATTGTAACGGTCTCGATCCTAAAAAAAGAAAGTGATCATTTATTGATAGTGCACGTATCTAAAATATATCATGTCGGTAGATCAGTAAAACGCACATAACTTCCAGAGTCGTAAGCAAGCGCAGTAAACATCTTTACGACGAACGCGTCGTCGACGAGAAACTGTCGCACGTAAAAAAGCACCGGGTGATCTGCATACGACGCATCAAATAAAAGACAACCGAAGTTATGAAAAGCTTTTTTTCCTGACGGAATATATATTAGGTAGGGGTGGATACCAATCTCCAAGTTGTGGTACCGTGGGGATCGGCAAATTATTATTGTTGTTGTTGTTGTTTGGAAAGAAAATGAGAATCGTGCTCGTGAGGATGTTTGTTGGGAAAAATCGAAAATGTTTTGATAGAAAAATAAAACGATATTATTTTTTGTACTTATAAAAAATGTTAAAAATTATGAATTAAAAATTAACACATAACTCATTCGATGGAAATTCCTGAAGACCTAATTACTGTTTGAAGAAAATTATTCCAAGTGAGATTATAAACAATTTAAAGACGAATCCAACATAAGGACCATTCATGTCGATTATTACAACAAAGTTCAGTCATTGTATAAAAGCTTTGACACGAAGTTGAGAAAGTAATATAATATGTGAGTCGTTGTGGCGGCGTTTAAAATTACTTCGGAAGAAGTGAACTTACAAGAAGATTATGCCGTCAAACTCGAATAACTTGTAACTAGTTGTCTGGAGTCTAATGTACAATAATTTTCAGTTCGGTACGAAAGTTGGTATCGGAAAGAAAAAGAAGTAGCAGTACGAGTCGAGTGTAATACACGGTGCTTGTAGATTCGTTATTTTTACATTTGTCTTGATTGATTTATTTCGGTAGTTATTTATATTCACATTAACGAGATACAGTTATCGTTTTTACACACACACAGAGAAATATATAGACTGATACAAATACACAACGATGTTATAATTTTTTAAAAAAACAGGAATAACTTTTTTTATTCCACACTGTAATTTTATTAACATCGTTGACAACTTGTCTGCTATACATTTGTTTAATGTGTCGAGAAAATACACGATTTTCTACTTAATCTCCATTAATTTTATAACTTTTTGACAACGGATTTGGTTTTGTACCAAAAATACTTCATATATTATTCAATGTATTCACAATTAGTAGTTATAACCATGAGTAACATTTTGTAGAATATAAATGATTTTTTATTACTTTAATAAAAAATAATTAGAAATTATAAACATATTTAATGTGAAATACTTGTAACAGTAAAAATATGAGATAGTAAAATTTGCAAAATAGATTTTATTAAAGAAATATTTTTTGTTTAACAAATAAATAGATTTTTTTATATATGTATAAAATTACATCCATTGATATGGATTTGTATAAATAGGGAAATAAATATTCCAATGACTAGGATTTTTACTGTGTCGAAAACTATCGCCAGTTTAATATTTAATAAAGTTATTTTTTTAAAAAAATCGATATTTTCTTTTGATAAATTTGTTATATGCTTGACTAAAAACACTAATCAAAACTGAGAGACGACTTTCACTGAATTCGAGACGATGTCAAAAACTCGATATTATTTTTTTCGTAATCAATGTCAACTTGTGCGTATAAAATATTCGTATGTTTGTTGAAAAGTGTATAAAATACGATAGATATTACATTTTTATTTATACATTCACCTAGATATATTTTCTGATACCTTTTCAAATACGTACACACACGTACGCAAATATAATCAGCTACATTTACGTTTCTATTCACGCACCCCCGTCCTGTACGACGGTGGATCAAATAACCCGAGAGTTGAATAAACGTACCGCGTTATTAGGTGCCGTCGCGGCGACCGCAGCTGGCGCCAACGGGCGTCGCGTGCAGACGGACAACGACGCCGGTGTGTGAAGTGAAAAAGGGACGTCGTCGTCGTCGACGTACACCCGCAGCGAACTCCTTAACCCCACGAATCGCACGCGGTACGTTAAACAACGACCGGCCGTCCACCCCCACCGACGCATTTATTTCTTGTTGTTGGCGCTCGATGCGTGCCGTTCTCGTCCGCAACGTGCGTGTCGCTACGTTTCTACCATACCGGATGGCGTCCTTTCACTTATTCCGTTTTTATCAAACGAAAATTCAACTTGACATTTATACTTTTCTGTTCTTTTTTGTTTGTTAGATCGGCCGGCCGTTTGTTCGTTTATTCCTTCGTTCTTTACTGTTCATTGGAATGACTTTGGAATTAACGCAATGTCGTGTGAAATAGTCTCACATAATAGTAAGGTATAAACGTTTCTCTAACTACAGTTACGTGCAATTACTGTGTTAGTTATGGTTTATTTATTGTGATTTATATGAGATTGTCTTTTGGCGGTATTTCAACCGGACACTTTCGAAAATTATTTCGTAGTATAATTACAGAAACAATAATCATAATGTATTTATGTTTGTATTTGTATCATCGAGAGAGGAAATGAAAATAGCTGTAGAAAGTACTATCGTACCTATTATTAAGCAAATAATTCAAAAGTAGAATAAATAACAATATATATTATTTTGAAATTTTATAAACGATTTACTATCTCTTGTTAAAATGTATAAAAAATATCATTTATTTGAAACACAAACATAATTCAATGATAATGTTATTTTTCTTCAATCGTAATCGAATCTTGAAAAAATATTTATTCTAATATAAAAATATCTTCATAAATAAATGACTATTTATGAAATGAATTACTACCCCAACGCTATAAAAAATATATAAGTGGATTGAACAAACATTTATCGTACACTTTTGGCTGATTTTAGTATCTACAGCATTATTTACAAATTTTTTATTTTGTAAATAATGACAGATTAGTTCCAAAATTAACAATTAATTATTGGAGACTTTTATTAAAAAAATTGTGATGTGAAAGAGGTAATATTTTTTCCAAAAAAAATATTTATTATTTATAAAAAATATTTTCTATCGTACAAGTATTACTAAATATATTTTTTGTGTAATTTGAGATTTTAATTAATAGCTCGTTCTTTTTTTTAAAGAAAATATGCTTAAATAATTCGACTTAATTAATACAAATTTACAAATAGTTGATTTGAAAGTAAAATAGTTCCTAATATTTTTCATATTTGAAAAATCTCCAATTTGCATTTCATTCCATGTAAAATAAATGATAGACAAGTAAATTAAATTCCACTTAATCGTACCGAAAGCTAATTTTCATTTCGTACAAGAACCTTCCATCTCGAAAACAATAAGTAACGTTGTTAGCAGCAAAATTCCTAAAACTGTATAATTACCCAGCGACTGTACAAAGTGTATTTAAATTAAATCCGTCCGCGGCGGTATGTTTGTTCTGTTAGACGACGACGTAAATGAAAACTCGCGCTTTTCCTACGAATAAATTCCGGCCTGTTTGTACAGTTCGACGAGGGAAAAAGAAGAGACTCTCTTTTATCTCCATCATCAAATTGAACCCTTTCGTCTACCGACTTGACGTCGTACTATTATTTTGTCGTGCTGTTTAACCAGTCGCCGAGCTTTAGTATGCATGCGAGGCTTTTGTGAAACGCGCCGTTTGTTGTACACCGGACGCAGTTCGGGAATGACAGACCGACCGACACGGTGCTGACAAAGACATTCACTTTGCGAGGCTCGTGATCTCGCCCCCGTGTGCGAATGCTCTCACGTAAAAACGAACGTAACGATCGATAAAAATGCTATGGTGTTTTTTTTAACAACACTTGGAACCCTCGACGACGACGCCTCTCGATGGGTTCTCTGGTCAAACGCTCGTCAACGTGATCGATAGTCGAATTCGAGTGTGTAGTTCAAGACTCTCTGTTTTTATTGTCGATAATACTTGTTCAGGGTTTTTTTCATGTCGAGATCTGCATTTAAGGAACGTATTAACAACTTTTTCCTTTATTCATACGCACAGATATTTGTTTTAAATGAGAATAAATAATAATAATATTTTTTCTACCAAAATCAAAAACACATTACGAAAACAACAACAACAAAACTAATTAAGCATTTTGTCGTTCCCAATCGTATTTTCTTAATCGTTTTTCCTTATACTGATGATTAATTTGATATTGTAGGGGACAAATTTCTCTTCGGTAGTATTGGAAACCGTAATTTTTCCAAAAGTTTTTCTACATCTTTTTTTTCTGACAATTTGTGTTGTTTACATTCGAGAGAAATCTCTTTTCAAAAAAACAGCTTATTTTTTCTGTATAGATTATATATATTATATTTTTTTAGAAATTTTAATTCTATCAATATTTCATTTTAATCTAACTTGACTAGGAAAATTCAAAATAACAGGTTACTACATTCAAAAAATAAATAATAATAATTTTTGTTCGATTTTTATTTGGTGGTGGTAGGGAGATTTAATGAATAATATTTGAAAATTGAAAAAAACCTTCTATAGTTTTTGTTTAATCAACGTTATTTCTTATTTTATCTGCTAATACACACTTTGATTTAATTATGTTTAAGTGAAAATTAATGGCATATAATTAATAATTGTTGAAATATGATGTTTATTAAAGTGTAAGTAGGTAACTAATTACCTTTCATGTACAAGTTTATGCATCGTTATAAAATCGTCCGACTAAAATGTAATCAACGTTCAGCTAAACCTGGATAACAGCTTGATGACCCATAACTAAATTAATGTTTTTGTCGCTATTAATTCATAAATAAACATATATACATACATAACATACCCATATGTGTATATAAATATGTGTATGTATGTATAAGCATTTGTGTGCTGTTTAGTGTATTTATTGACAGACGCCGAGGGCTCGGTGCAAATCGAACGAGGTTATAATTAAAACCTAACCGACATATTCCCTCGTTGCGGTGACATATGGGCGGAAGGAAGGATGTAATTCGATATTGTATTGATGATGCACGTTAACTGAATTTCACAGGTGAATCGAATAACAAAGTTACGGGCGGTTTTTATTTTAGATTACGTTTTTAATTCGATACGGAGTCATTAGTGGACGGACGAGAGTCGAATCGACGCCCTTTAATCACCAGTCGGTTTTTATTTGATGAATTAATATCGTTTTATTTATACAAAAAATTGTCAACGGTGAAATTGGGTTGATTGTGCATTGAAACTCTCTTCAAACGATTGATAAATTTGTAAAAAAAATATATTAATAAATAATTTTTTTGGTAATGTCAATTAACTACAGTATTTTTACATATTTTAAAAATAATTATCTCAATCCATTTTTTTATTATAATAAAATAGAGGAATTTATAAAAAAAAATCAAGATTTTTTTTAAAATCTTTAAATTCTAAAAAAATATTTGTTAACTAGAAATATTTTTCGTTCTAGTTGTAATAAATAAAACGATTTCATTAAAATAACTATATTTGTGATAAATTGTCATAATATGTACGTTCAGTCATGCAAAACCGTCGATCTGAAATATGTGATTAGAAATTGACAAGCGAATTATATCCATTAATCAAGACCGGTTTTTAGAAAACGTATTTTTCATACTTTTGAAAATATTTCTTTAGAACACACATACATCACTTTTACTTGTATGTAATTACGAAGCGAAGCGACGAAGAAAGTAAATTGCAACATAAATTTAATGATTGATATAAAAGAGTAGTGCTGTTGTGTTGTGAAGAAAACGAAAGTGTCGTACAAGATGAACATCGTTCGAAATGTGTACGTATCGAAAAGTAACAGTTTCATATCCGGCGATGTAGCTGTTGTGTTTTTATACATCGAACGAATGGTCTCTTCGTCACGTCGATGTCATGTACAGACTGCACGTACAGCTCTTTAACAAATAGCCAATTCTGATAAAAATCTCTCTCGAATCTCTCTAAATCCTATACATGTATATATATATATATATATATATATATATTTATCAGCATGAGATGGTTATCCGTACGTCAAGAAGTTTACTTAAGGGTCACCATAACAGCGACCGTAAACCTTTCAATCCATCGTATGAACGAGTATATTGTTGTTGTAAGTGAAACGTTGCTCGTTGTTTTTCCTACAATAAGTGAAAGCTCGTGTATGTTTTCTAATTATTATTTGAATTACGGTTTTGTACAAAAATCATTTCAAATATGTTGAATTAACAGATGTTATTTACATTTTTTTTAATTATCTCGTAATTATGTACGCTTCCTCTCTCTTATACATATGTATGGATGTAATTCGTTGGTTAATAACCTGTTGTAGTCATTTGAATATTTCGCAATCGATAGAAATCATTGAAAATTATTACTGTGTGTGTTTTGAATATATTTTTCATAAAAAGTATGTTTCGTAGCAGTTTAATAAATTGTCAGTCGTATGAGATTTTCTATAAATAAACTGTGATTTAAATAAGTATGTGTAACTCAATGTGAAATGAATTTTAATTATTGTAATATATACTGTTTGATTTCATTGACAATATCATATTTTTTTAATACAAAAGTATATAAGATTTAATTTAAATGTTGATCATTTTTTATATTTCTCAAGGTGTTTTAACATTTTAAATTTTTGCTCGAGAGGGAAAAATTAATTTAAAAAAATATAAAGAGAAAAAGATATGTACATTTAGTGATAAATATCTTTCTAGTAAAAATTTTAATACATATTAAAAAACAATTCTCGAACCAATATTCCAATAATTTATATCGCTACGAAAAAATATATAAACAGTTATAAAGTATTGATTTTTTCATAAAGAATTCCGCATTCGAAACGTGTAAATCATTAAACATTAACAACACAAAAAAATCCTCGTCGAGATATAATCAAAGCCATCAACGGTGTGTGTAGCTGCACGTGGACCTGTTAAAAATTAAAAACAATATGAAAATAAATACGGTCGTGTTACGGCATCCGCAGAACAGCCCTTCATTACTAGCAAACAAGATAATATATACAGCTTCGCATACAACAACAACAACGACGACGATGTAATAAAACTCAATGACCTTTGAAGTCGTCTTGCATGTAATATGGTGGAACTGTGTTCGCACCTCGAGCACCTTCTTCGGTGTCTACTTAACGCCCCCACAGAAATGTTGGAACAATACGGCCATTCCATACGTTCTATTAAGAAAATCGTGTTTATCACATCGCGTCTCGTCTAATGACCTGACTTCGTATTATGTGTACACAGATAAATGTAACTGTCGTCATTCTGTTGTATTCACTCGTCATTTTGTGGCTACTTTGCTTGTTAAAATTAAGTGTTATTGTTATATTTTTTTGTTTCGTTTTACAAGATTCTTTATCTTTAATACGTCCACTGATAAATACACGTATAAACTATAAACAATCCCCAGACGTTATAGAACTACTGAATTTTTAATATCAATAATTTTATAGATTTTTTAATCACTATTTATTATCACTAATTATCATCTCATTTTTATATCATTCATTGCTTTATAAATTCAATTATCTGATATCTACTGATATAAAAAATAATTTTGAAAATTCTGTAAAAATGTAACTGCATATTCTTGCTATTCTCAAAATCTTAATCAATCATAATTATAGATACAATAATTAATTCATTTTTTATAAATAACTGAGAGGTTGAACTTGTTAAAAAAAATTAATCAGCAATATTCAAAAATAATGTGTGATTATATCAATTAGATATATTTATAGATTACATCAAATAGATACAATAATTAATTTATTTTTTATAAACGAATGAGAACTTTAACTAATAAAAAAAATCAAATTGAATTTGAGATTCAAGTTAAAATCAATTATAAAAAATACTAAAATATTTGATCCAAAAACAGACCCAATAAAAATTGATATACTTATTTCCAATACAAATAGTTTTTTATATAATTCATATATTTTGTATATTTCGTTTGACTGACAAAAAATATTCTCGAGTAAATTAAATTAACTCAGTATTATTCAATATATCTCTATTAATAACAAATATTTTTCTTACAAATGTTAAATTTTAATTTTTTAGATTATATATCAATTATATTTAAAATTATATTTTCTTATAAATAAAGTAAGTTAATAATTCTGCAGTAAAATATTCAAGAATATAAATCAATTCAAGTCTTTTTTTATTTAAGAAATAAATGTCTAATAAAATACATCCTTACATACATTCAACGAAATAAGTATAATGCAGGAGATAAATTGTCAGATGTAGTTATGTTTCAAGTCTATTAATGAAAAGCTTTTACAAAACAAATCTGACACAAGTTTTGCCTAACGTATCCAAGCTCTTAAAATACCTACACCAAATGCATTCATCTATATAATAAGTTTAGAGCTTTTATTGATGAATCCGGACGATGCTATACAACCGAACTGATTATATCTCTTCTTTTCTGGTAGCCATCACTGAATTTCATTGTCGTACTCGCATTTGCCAGGGTAGCGATCGACGACGATACAGGAGCTTGTTATTTATTTTCCACCAGCGAGCGACTGTTGTTCTATTTATATATTTGATATGAGAAGAAATCCGAATAAAAAGTAACTACTGTCTGTCTGTATGTCTGGGCACTGTCTCGTTATTAACGATCGGCGTACACGTCTCTGAAGTTTTATATAAGTTCATATAAACACTTTGTATTAAGAAAAAGAGACCGTGTTTGTTGGAAGTTTTGAACTTGAGCAGACGATCGCGACTGATAAAAAATAAGTCGTGGGCGGAACACGAAAAGTGGCAGGTTAAATAACATCACAATATTTGACAGATATTTAATTATCTGTCTGCGTTTAGTCAATATTTTTTTCCAATTCTTCTTAAAATGATTGCTATATTTCATTCATTGATCTGTTTGTTTTACCATAATGAAATTAATGTATCAGTTTATTAAAATGTTCAATAGTTATTATCTATTCTCTTATAAATAATTATTTAGTATATTGATTATTACTAATAGTTAATAATCAAGTTCAGTTAGTGATAAAAAACTGAATGATTTCAATAGAACTTACCTACTCTATGGAAATCATTTTTTACTAAAGATAGGATTGTGATATATTTGTTAGTCTATTATGGAAATTTTGAAAAGTTTTACAAGGAAAAATACACATAAATAATATGTTGTATTATAGATTTTTATTAAAATTATTTTTTCATTTAAGTAAGAGTTTAAAGTTGAATTAATTTTTTAAATTATTATTTATTGAATAAATGATATTGATTTCAGTACACTTAATACAAACATATAATGTATTAATGAAGTACAGACTTTAATCTACTTGTTAAATTACTTAGTGATAGTGATACGATCTAAGATCAGATCATTGAACGCGCAGTCAGGTATAATTAACAGCATGTCAAATTTTATATACGGCTACAGAAGTCATTTAGTTAACAGAAAATAATGATATGAAAGTCTCGACGTGACGTTAAATTCAGACTAATGTGTCTGTTTGTCGATCGATAGATCTTAATCAAGTGCAATAGATATTGAAACTTATATACATATTTCATTATAACAATTTAATAGTATTTTTTAAAATTATATTCCCAAATTTTGATTTGAAACATTTTTTTTAAAGTTGAATATAATTCTTCTTGTTTTTTTTTCTCTTGAAAAACATTTATTTAACACTCAATCCTGATCAAATATAATTTCTTATCAATCGACTTATACTACAAAAATTTTTGAAATATAAATGAGATTGTTTAATCTTTGTTGTGGGGTAAAAGTAACGTGTCCATCCTTTATATATCTGTTTATAGAAGAAAATCGGACGAAAAGTTCAAGTTTACATTCATCGACGATCGAAATCTCTACAGAGGGTCCTTCTTTTCATTCTTTATATACACATATATATTATTTACTCTTGTCGAACAAATAGTCAAATGGTCCGTGTTCAATGAAAACTTATATAGGATGCTTTTCTTATCCCTCTTTTGTATTACTTCTGTATGTTTTATCGTTTTTTATGAGTATCAAAAAAAAATCGTACAGTTATATCATAAAAGAAACATATTTAAATGTTTTCAATATAGATATTTTTGAGAATAAATGATAATGGGGTGTGATTATCTTTTTAGTATGTTATGATAAAAATTCATAAACAATTTTATCACGAAAAAATGTATACACGATTAAAAAATAAGTGTATAATATTTTTAATTAATTTAATATTATAACAGTGATTTATTTTTTTTCAAAATTTATTATTCACAAATATAACAAGTGTTTAATAGTTTTTTTTACTAATTCGATTTCGATAACCGTGTTGGTGATTTGTAAGGTACGAAGTTATAAAATCTCGGATCATCAGATTTTATTATACAGTAATGTAAAGATAATGGCATGTCATCGTTTCCAGACCATGTGGTTACTTTGAACAATTTTCATTTCAGTTTTTATAGAACAGTGATAACGAATACAAAAATAAAAAAACGGATTCAAGATTGTAATTATTAGACATTTGGATAAAATCTTTTAATGTCTCATCATTAAGAGTTTTTTATAAAAACTTTTCATTAACTTTTAGGAATCGTATATTTCCTTGGATGTTATTTCATCTGTATATTTTTTATTCGAATCAAGAATCCTGCCGCACAGGTGCTTGTAAGTATGTGTCCCGTGAATGGACCATTCGGAACCGTAATAGGAAAAACATTTTTCCCTTTAGAGGGAAAACACACAGAGAGCACGGTAACCTTTCACCCGCCACCAACCAAGCAACCAACCAACCACGTACTCACAACTTAATTGGGAAATTTTAATCTCGGTTCATCTCATACAATGCGAAAGCAGAGTACATGCTGAATGTGAGCAAATGCAGTGCTCGGGTTGTACGTTTGTGTGTGTGTCTTTGTGAACGAGTACTTTTTTTTCGAAATATTCTTTTATAAACGGACGTGATGATTCGTAGCCGTAAATGAAATCGTTCAAAGGCGAAACGAATTGAAGTAAAAGATCCGTAGTTTGATTCTCTGCGTCGGTATAGATGCTGGAATCTGTTTTAATATCAGCTCTCAAAAGACGTACCGAATTCCTCAAACGTCCACCAGATATACGTTCATATCTGACAAAAATAAAATTGAACAGAAAACGTTTCTATGTAACTGAAGAAAAAAAAAACATTTCGGATTCCAAAAAATCGTCTCTCATTCCTCGTCTATATTAAACAGTTATCTTTCATCGCGTCCATACTTTTAAAATTATTAACTCGGACCGTTTGTCTACTTCGTTCAGGTCAAGCACGTCGTGCAAACGTGTGAATTATAAATGCGAGTCTTGACATATTAATTTATGGGATTTGCTACGAAATTAAACTTGTTTCGAACACTTTGTGCATTATTAAACGCGACCATCAATCACATACTGAATAAAATACGAAAAAGGAAGATAATAATCGAGCACTGTACATACGAAATCGTTACAATAGACATTATAACCGACGTATGGAAGGGCGGATGGGAATATAATTTATAATACAGTCTGTGTATGTATGTATGTATGTACAGATCGAGCATATTCTATTAGGTAAAAGCTTCGATTATTGAATACACGTATACGGAGAAAGTAATATAGAAATGCAACGATAGCATCATTTATCAAAGTCAAGTTCCATTATTTACATCAAATATTATGTGTCAGATACACGTTCGCTTCTACAAATCTGTGACATATGACGAAGTAATATTATATTGGGATTAGTTTGTTTTACAAATTCGATTTTAATAATGATTTAGGAGTTATGTAAAATAAAGAAGTTTATATATATTTATAACAAATAAATCAATCGATTGAAAAAAATATATATTGGTATGATTTCTACTCGATATTATTTATTATTTATTCTTTTATGGAAAAATAGATGTTCGTTTAGGTTTATAGCTAAATCATAAATAAACTATACGTGGATTTTATAAAAATGTTAAATAATTTAATTATTAAACCTTTTTAATTCAATCTTGTAACGGTGGAATGAATTATATATTTATATAAAAATAAATTAACTACTAACTCTATCATAATTATTATTTTATTAAAAAAATATAAATTAATCGATAAAACTAGTCATTGTAATGTATTTAAACTTATAATACATTTATGCACTTAGTTTTTTTAAAATTTCTCTCTTAAACATAATTAATAATTGTATTTTTATTGGATATTAGTAAAAATTCCCAAATATGTGTATGATATGAATAAGTAATAGTATTTTTCGTTTATTATTTTTGTAGAATTGAAAAATAAACTGAAAAATGATTGAAATATTCGAAACAGTAAATTAAGACACGTACCAATACTTTATTAAAAAATTTAGAAAAAAAACAACCGTTCGATCCAGTCTCAAATTTCAAGTACATAGCACGACTGTTCTCCCATGAATTTCGCTTACACCGCGGAAAACCGTACAATAGCAGACCCGAACGAAAGTATCGAAAAAAAACTTTTTCCAAACCGTTTCGGTATTTGTTATATGAATAATACAAGGACGACGAAAAGAAAAGAAAATTTTCTTTAAGAACGACCACTCGAGCGGACGAGCACTCGAACCTTTCAATTGGAAAATGAACACGCTTTCCACTTTGGCGAATTTTTCAATTTATATATATATATATATTAAAATATTCGGTTTTCCATTTCGTACATTGATAATTATCTCATTTCCATAAAGGTAGTTTATTCTTCCCCGGAGACAATTTTATGTGCTCGTCTCGCATAACAACAATTAATTAGAACGAGTTTATGTGTGCTCGTACGGAAGCTTTCGGTTCGACAATCAAATATGAAATAAAATTGATTTAATCTCTTGTACAATATAAATGGAAATCGTTTTTGTGAACGATCGTTGTTTTATGTCAAAATTTTTGGACGAAATTTACAATAATTGTCGTTTTATCTGACTCGTTTCGATCTAGAATTGTGAATGAATTTTCCACAAAAGTACATGATTTTAATAAATCTAACAATTTTTTTCACTAAATTTATACAATAGGCAATGCTTCGAACCGCGAAATAGAGATTAGTTTGTGGTCTGTCGAGGTCAGATTTATCGTACTGTCGATATTATTTTTTTAAAAAAAAACGAGTTATTTTTCATAGAGACTTTCAGATAAACTAGGAGAAAAATGAAAAATTGATTTCAATTGAACAACGTTCAGTTTGTTAAACTGTATATGTATTTTTTTCTTTTTTATTAAGTGAATGTATGAGTCTAAACAATGACGTAAGTTCATTATTTGGCTTTGTTACGTTTTGCTGATACAATTTCAAATATTCTATGTTGTGAATTGCGATTTATATCAGTTCAAGGTTGATTTATTTCCAGGTTCTATTATATACATAAATTGTACATATGACTTATATATACAGATATTATTTATGTATAAAATATTTTTTACTGAATTTTTAATCCGTTTAAATAGACTATTTGTGATTTATATTCATTAAATAGTTTAGATAACGAATATTAAACGTTTTTCTCATTCAAATTACCTTGTAATTAATTAAAATTAACTTACGATCAAATAAAATACCGAATGTATTCTAAAACGTGTTTTCAAAAATCGTTTACAAAAATTAGATCAATACATGTTCTGGCCATGTTACCAACTATTTTCCATACACCTACATTTAATTAAATTGTTTAAACATCGTTTACAACATTGTCGAATTTCCAAACACAGCTGAAATTAGATATAGGAGAAAAAATAGAGCATGGAATTTATAGATGTTTGTATACAGGAAAAAAGCTCGATTGGTATTGACGATAAAAAACATCAATCTGTTCCAGTACACTGGCTGATCGTTTTTATTGGAAAGTTTTTTTTTTTATTTGTCCAAACATCAAATTCGAACTTTCGACGATCACAAAGAGAGAAAAAAGCTTTCGTTTCTAATGCTTTTTATTTCTCTACATGTGATTGATTTAATTCAGAATCAAGTACTGTCGATATATTCGTAATATAAACACGTCGAGCTCACAATTTGCAATGTGTGTGTGTGTATGCAGCAATAGCTCAAAATAATCCTATGCACATATATATATATATATATATATATATATATATATATATATATATATATTTGTGAGTGTGTGTGTGTATGTTTTTGAATAGAAGCGCGCGCTGGCTGGTTGCATTGCATACCTAACTCTCTCCTGGTGCAGCGACCCTCCATAAGGGCGTTGTAGAGAGCCTGCCTGCCTGTGCGCTATCGATCGACAACACTATAACGCCAAGGGTGAGTGACTATCGAGAAGACGCGGGCGCCGTTGTCTCCCCGATCCCCTCAGACGCCGCCCCGACGATACAACACAGTACGTTCGTCGACGGTGACGCTTCCAACACTGGTTCAGATCGCGTTCGAAACTAGACACGCGTCGCGGTGCATCCACCGACCGGTGTTCGATCAACGCTCAGTCGACCCGCGATCTCTATCACGCGTCAGTCCAGTCAGTCACGACGTGCACGTTTTTTTTTAAAAAAAATAAAATAATAAATATACGTGCAGCAGGAGAATCAATTAATCGTTGTACATGCATGTAGCTCTAGACACGTATTTTGAATATTGGTAGATTTTTCGTATTGGTCCATCTAATGGCGAAACAATGTGTTCATTTATAAACATTTGTTCCTGTTTTTACGTACATCACCGTATTTATTAAGGCTGATTCAAAATAACGTAAATGTTCTCTGCACTGATTAGAAATATGCGTTAATCTCATCAAGTGTGATCAATTCGTTTATAGAATTTTATATACCTACACCGAGACTTTATTGTTGTGTATATACGATTGGTAAGTTTACGTTTTCATTTTTTTCCACAAAAAATAACTGAGTAATTAATCCATGTATATAGGATTTTTTTTATCTTGTCATTCCTTTTAATGAATTTTCGTAGAAACGTTTCATATAACAGACAGCGTTCATAAATAATTAAAATATATTTAATTATCATCGTATTTATTTGCAAATACTAAGAAATAAACGTGTATATGGATATTATTTATCAACACTGTTTAAATATTTAATTATGGAGTAATATGTAATTGTCAAGTAGATGTACACACTTGTAATTTTTTATACTAATAATAAAATTACGTCATTTCTGTTTGTATTTCATTAAAAATAATAATAACAGTCCATATTTATTTTTTTGAACTGAATTCGCTGATCAACTCAATATGTAACTATATATTTTAGGGTCTTGTGATTATTCAGTGTATAGAAAAAAATAATTACTTTTTACCTTTTATAATTATGTCAATTGTATAAAAAATTACAATTTGAATTGATATCAATCGTTCGATTTTTATCCTAGATAAAATTGTACAAGTTTTATTACTTGTAATAAAACTCAAAATTCTATTCTATCAATTTTTTCTCTAATTTTTTTAATTATAAAAATACAAATCAAACTATATATACATGTTTTATAATATAACCAAAACTATACTGCTATGTAGGTGGATTTTTAATCAATTTCTGAAAAAGATCATTATTTTTTTAATAAAAATATTTTTACAATTAAAAGTATGTTTAATCTTCGAACTTTTGCTCGTTTCTAGATGGAGAATGTTGTATTGATCATTTTTGTTCACTCTATTTTTGAGACCAGCTAAAGCTCTTTGTTATAAATAACTATCTATATTCTTGTGTAATAATATGTAATGCAGTAAATAAATTTCTTTAAGTACTTGTTTTAAAAGCATTTTGTACAGGACATAAAAATAATTATAATTTCAAAAATGTTCATTTTTAAAACTGGTAAATATTTTTTACTCTCTTCTATTATATATATATATATATATATATATATATTTGTGTGTGTGTGTGAAATTTCAATATAATATTTTTTTTAACTTAAAATATTTTAAATTTTTCAGTAAGATTAAAAACTTTTCAAATTATTATATTTTCCTATGTTATCATTTATTTAAATGAAGTTAAATATATTTTCGTATAAAAAAGAATAATATAAAATTTTGAAATATTATTTGTGATTATTGACTAGAAAAAATATTTAAAGCAGATTACAATTTCTAATAGTCAAAATGTTATTCCAAATTAATAATGTAAAATTCTATCGATATCTCATTATATATTGATACTGTTTGAGAATTACAAAACGTTAACTCTTGACAATTTCATTTAATTTATAATCGATCGTTTTCGAAAGTAATCCTGAAAACAATCAAATCAATTAATCCCGAGTAATTGATCAGATATCTGCACAATATTCCAATTATATTTCTTCTAAAAGATCAGTTCGACAAATTATCGTTTTGAAAATCAATTCGAATTTGAATTATGTCCAGATCGTGGAAGGAAATTTAATTAAAATTTAATTGTTTTATATATCTTTTTACTTTAGATATATTCGATTTTCGAACAGTTCTGATTTTTCGACATTATCTCCACTTTTCATTATATAAAATTGTAATTTATATATATTTTTCTTTTTTTTGTTTATTTATATTTCAATGTAATATTAGTCAGTATACTAGTTTTCCACTAATAAGACTTTTAATAAACTGTAATTTTGATAATTAGTACTAATTTCAATCACATAATTTTTTTGAAAATTATGGTTTGGTCTTTTAAAAAAATATCTACTAAGAAACTATTTTATAAAAAAAAATATATTGAAAAATAATTTATTTATTTAACACTCAATCAGTTTAGTTTTTAATTAGTTAAAATAATTATTAAAAAAAAAACACCAATATATCTTCTCTTTACAGTATCAATTAATATAAAAATTAGTAACATTTTCTAATAAAAACAAATATTAGTAAATATTATTTTTCATTCATATATATTATAAACACATTATTATTGTTATTTTATGTTTATTGTTCTTTTGGAATGCTTAGAATTTATTCCACAATTCACACACTGGCAATTTTCGACACTGGCAATGTTCTAAAATAAAACATTGTCGTCTCTCTGTTTTATATTTATGAGAAAAAGGGATGATTCCAAAAAAAAAATGTCATTTATATACATTATACATACGTACATACATACATACATATATATATATATATAAATGTATTTTTGTTGTATATACATCTCACGTGACATTTTTCGTTTATATGAAAAAATTACTCGACACTGGCGACACAAACACAACATTGTTGATAAAAAAGGACATTTGTTACTGTCCCACGTTCGCACCGGACATGGTAGAAATCCTACCACCAGGACCCATTTCGTCGTCGTCGTCGTCGCTGACCGGCCGGTCGTGAACATTATACCCCGTGCATAAAATATACAATTCCGTTCCTCGGACGACATAAAACATATCATGAAATGTGTCACATTTTATTAAGATAACCGCAATCGTAGCGAATGCTTAAAAAGTCGTCGATAACGACCGGTCGTTTTCGTTATCGAATGGACTTTTAAGCTCGGTCGTTGGATCGAATATATAAAGTTATATGGAAGGATTTCTTAAGAGACTGTTTTCATTTTTTGGGAATTTTTGGTCATAATAATTTGACATATGTAACTAGGATAAAATTTTCTTTTGATTTTTACAAATACATTATTTTTTCAAGATATAAAATAATTATGTCGGTTTGGAATACGAATTCTTATTTAATTAGTCTAAAAAAATATTTATGATTTTTTAACATTAATGTTCATTTCTAATACGTTCACAAAAATTTTATTGGAATCATGAAATATATTTTTCTTGTAACATTTTTTCTATATCTTGCATTAAAAAGTATTTAATATAAACAGACATAAAAAAATTCTGCTTGGTTGATAGAAGACGTGGTTGATATTTAATATTTTTTTTGTTAATTTATGTATTTATTTGTATAATCAATTGAATTGTTTTAAACAAATATAATAAAAAAATATACTCATAACAACGTGTTAAAAATTTTTCATATTACTTATTTTTATTTCTATTAAAATAATCTACAATAAAAAAGTGTATAAATTCCAAGTAATCCAGAACCATTTATTTATAATTAAATACAGCAATTATTTGATGTTTTATATATGAATATTTTTTCCATCGGCTACAGAAATCTCTTGAATTTATTTTTACGTGAAATCTTTAAAGTGTATAAATTATATTTCAAATTGCTTCTTGTTTTACTTTAAACCTCAAACGATTTTCATAAAGAATATACATTAACATCCATTATTAAAAAAAAAACGGGTAAACGTGCACAGAAATCCTTCAGTACTTGTGTGTAACATCAATCGAGAGTGGAATTAAAAACGAAAAAAAGCTTCTGTCGAAATTGCGTCGAGCTTTTCGTCTCCAGTACATAAAAGCGTCGTAATTAACATGTTATTCGCTTTGTGTTTAGTAAACAGCGACGTGCCGTTGTACGTTTTCCAAAACCGAATCATCGATCCCGGTACAAATAAGTCGATTTGAATCCGGACCGGTCGGCGGCAATGCGGCGAAAGCTCCTCCGTGCGTTATTATCCTGACGTACGTGTTGCCGCGTCGATCCGTGTCGTTAATTTATGTGTCGTGCGACTTTTGTACGCGACGATTTCGTTTCAAAACCTTTTTTTACACGTTTCGTTGCCGATGAAAAACGACGTACGGTTTTGTCACACGTTTTCGATAAAGAAAATCTGATTAAAACGTGTTCTTGGTGATTTTTTTTAACTTTATCCGTCTCTTGATCAATTTGACATTATTGGTACATTTATTGATTACGAAATGGAATTGAATATGAAAAATTATCACAAGAGATGTCTTTTATTATACATTATATAAAAACAATATTAAAAAGAAAATTGCTATACAGTTTTTATTTATATTAGGCAAAATTTAATATATATTTATATATATTCGGTTTTTTTGTAGAATAAAAATGTAATAATACTGAAATTGACTATAATTGAGAGCAAGATTAAATTTTGGAAAATTACATTTGAATATTATAAAAAAGTATAATGATTCTGGTGAGATGGTAATTTTATTGAATATGAAAAATATTAAATAATAATTTAGGTGGAATAATTCTTGTAAAAAAAATCAAGTTTTCATTTATCAAAATATCAAACTGTTACAATTGTAAATATATATTATTTTGTTATTATCATTTTACTTAAAACCTTTTTTTCAACTTTAGTAAAAATATATCAGTAATTTTAATAAGCAAATACAAGTTTTTCTTCGACAAACTAACAGCAGTAAACGTTTGAATTAAATTAATAAATAATTGAACAAGTGTTTTCCTACACACAAAGTGTTATTTGAAAAAAATAAAATATTCAAACAACCCATTCGTTTCACAATATGTATTTAAGTTAACAGTAGACGAGACTGATAATAAATCAATAATCATTTGTAGCAGCAATAGCATGGGAATATTAATGACGTGAATGGTAATCAGTTTTGGCATCGAAAAATAAGAATAAATGATTGATGGGGGAAAATATTGGTTTATGATTTTAATACATTATATATATATATATATATATATATATATATATATATATATATATAAAAAAAAGTGTGTATGCATGTTCTATAATAATATAATATCGTTCAGAACACATAAAACAGTAATAAAAACGTAATTCTACATCGAATGAATATCGCGAATAAAAAAAAGTTTCCAATGAACTACCGCTGTGTCGTGTAAATACGGAAAAAAAGTTTTAACGCATTCGATAATAAAATAGACATAAAAACAATGCACTGGTGAAACCACGACGTATAGAAACGACCGGCAATTTCTGCGCGAATATGTCTGTCGGTCAGGGGTTGAGACCGATGGAACTAACGACCAGAAAAAAAATATAATATATAAATAAACTTTTAATGACCGCATCACGTGAACTTCTCTTATAGTTGTTGAAGGAAAAAAAGTTCGTACTCTCGCATTCGGCACCGATGACAAAAAGCATCGTTTTATATATGTGTGTGTGTGTATGTATCTCCCCCTTTTCCGAAACTAGCGCCACACTCATTCACTCACTCGCTCGTTCGTTCTCATCCCTTGTATCATTCGCAAATATGCAACTGTACACCCTCTACGCGACGACGACCACTAAATCTCGTTCGCGTCAGCAACTTCTCGTGTTTCTGAGATTAAGGGTTCAATCCCCCGTCAGGGTGGGCCAATGACACGGGTATCGAAGTGTGTACGGGTCTTAGAAAAATACGTATATTTATGTACGTGTGTGTGTGTGATTGTGGATACGTATGCACCCGCTTGTGATTGAAGGTTTTTTTTCTTGGCTGTTTGTACGTCTCCATCTCGCGAGCTTTGTTCTTATCTGGTCGATTTTTTTTTAACAGAACATGATCTTTAATGATATATGAGACATGTGAATCATATGGGGGAAATTTTTGTATATTTTGTATAGGGATTTTTGACAATTTGTTATAAAGATATTTCATTATTTCAACAATTCTTCTAACAATTTTATAAAATCCTGAATGATTTCTTTTTATAAAAATCTCAAATAATTTTTACATTTTTTATTTTAAGTGTGAGAAATTTTATTCAATTTCGAGCATCAAATGTTGACTAAAAATAATAACATAGTTCAACAATTCGTAATATAAATACGTCTGAAATTTCTATATTAATTACTAAGTATTCTTTCATATACATTTAATATAAATGAAAAATTATATACTGTTATTTTTCACATATAAACATTTTTTTCATTTTTTCGTTAATCAAGGTACAATTATTTTATATATATTATATATTGAACAATAAATTAATTGCAAAATAAAATATAACTCTAATTGGTTTTTCATACACAATTTTACATCATAAATATCATCGTTTTTTATATAAATTCTTGAATTCTCAAAATTGAGTTACAAAGTTCGTCATTTATCTTATTAAACATTTTTAATATTAAAAAAGAAAATAATATATCTCTTTACTCACCACACACACCTCACTTTTGACATTATCGTCGCCGTAACCGCAAGCTTTCACGTTAATTTATGCAAAAACGTTCTTCTTATCAGCTTTCTTATTCGAAAAGCATATTTTATAAAGTTTAGCGTTGATACTACAATCTCCTCGGTTCGTACACATACATATAATTATATATTCTTGCATACATACCCCCTGATATATAAACGTGAATGTATGTACGAATTTAATATAATGACACAGTTGATAAGTCACTAGCTACATTAAACAAAGGGACCCTTTTCCTATGAACGACACAGCTTTCAGCTAGCCGATACGGCAATTGTTCCCGTTCTGTGACCCAGTTTCGAAAACAGATATGTGTGTGAACGGAGTTGCACGAAAAGGATCTCTGCGTGCTGCAGACTTCGGTCGGATACTCGTACAGAAAATTACGCTGTGCTAAAAATAGCGAGCAAGTGATGATAATTGCAATTGTATTTGTCGCGCATCGACGGTTTTAATTTTTTTGATAGGGCTCACGTAAACGGGCCACAGTTATATTTTGTTGGTTCTTAGCGTTGATTGTCAGGCCGGGCACCGGTGACCGGCATCGTAAATTTCAATTTATTTTTATACACTTCATTCCTGCTCTTTATACTATTTTTTCTAATTAAATGATGAAAAATAAACAAATAAGATAATCGTGTGTAAATTCGTACCGAGAAGAAATTTGATAGAAAAAGAGAGAAAATTTATAATAAAACAAATATGTTTCAATGTACGTTAAGTAAAAGTAGAACGAAAAAAATATACATACACAAAAATGCATTAAAAATAATGAACCGTAAAGTTCATTTTTCATCTGCAGTGACTCGTTTCAAGGGTCATTAGAAAGTACACATTTGAATACGTCGTTCGGAGTGAAAGTTCAAATATAAATATTTTTTATATATACATAAATTATTTAAAATTATATACAATTTGTTTTAAATAACTATAATTCACACAAAGATATTTTTTAAATTCTAGAAACTTTTCTGTTAGAAATTCTGTATAGTTCATTAATTATATATATAATTAAAAATCTATTAAGTACGAGAGAAAATTCTACCAGTTTTTATATGTAATGTTTATGTACTCGTATTTATCTGTTAAACAGTAGTGCAATTACAATAATAAATCTTACACGATAACAAATACTTGTCGTAGTTAATAAATATTTCTGTTACAAATTCCTCAAGTCTCGTAATAACTATTTATAGAAATTATATAAAATATTAACAAATAAATAAAATAAACATTAAATTTTACTTGACAATTAGATTTCCATGTACTTAGTGATAAAATATTTTTGAAATCAATTAATGTTCAATATTATAAATTAGTTCAAGCTTAACAGAAATTTATTTATGTTAGCATTGTGGTTAAATCTATTTGTATTTACTAACTTAACAGCATAAGATTTTATTAATGTATCTAATAATTATTTATAGTCTGCTATTTATTACCTGTATAAATTTTTATCTTGATGCCATTATTCTAGTTGTAAAGTTGTAGTTGTTTAGGGGTTTATTTTGATTGCCTGAAGAAAAAATAACAGTTTGATACAGAATAAAAACTGTTTTCTTCTCTGGCTATAAATCTAATTAATGATTGACTGTTTTTACTCTTTAGAGAAAATGTACGTTTGTTGCTAATTTAAGAATGAACTTCTTTAATATTCTCTGTTTGGAATCTCTTCGACCGACCGTGACGATTGATAATCGTTTCTTCCTCGTCCAGTGCATTAATGTAATTCATTTCCTCGTGAAAGTGATTAATTATCATTGTCAATCTCTGACCTGTGCCAACATGTGTCGTCCATCCACGCGACACACCAATCCATTACCGGTATTGTACCTCTGCCCACAACAACAATCTATCCGTTCGATGGACCGAAAATGAGAATAAAATTAAAAGTCACAGATGCTGTTCGCATACGACCGTCGACACTTGTGTTATGGTGCGTCCACGGACGTTGTCCTTGACATTCTTCGGATCCATCCACTAGACAGCGTGCATATACACATTTCTTGTTGTAGGCTCGCGCGAGTGCGTGTGTGTGTGTGGTGAGATCGGTCAGGTTTCTTCTAAGTTCGCTTCTATCGGTTTGTTACAGTTCACGGCGTGGGTGGACGCGGTCATCTTCGTGTTCAGTCTGGAGAACGAGGCCAGCTTCAACGCCATCTACAGCTATTACACGAAAATGTCACATTTCCGCAACTCGGCTGAGATACCGCTCATCTTGGTCGGCACACAAGGTCAGTACAGTTTTTTTGTTTCATGTGTGTCCGTAAGATTTTTTTTTCTTGTACCGATACTGTCAGTGAATCATATGTTCTGATGCAAATTAGTCAACTCGTATTACATAAGTTAATATGTGTTAAATATACAGGCGTTTAAAAAATTACTCACTATAGAAATAACATTCAGTCGTTCATTAGTATGTTTGGAATATCCTCAAAAAAATTATAAAAATATGTTAGAATTTATGATTTTATTCAGGAAAAGTATAAAAACACTAATCATAGAAAATACCAATTCGATTTGAAAATTGAAAAGAAAACTTAGGAAATAAATCTATTTAATTTAAACAACGAATATGTTTACGTTTTTTTATTAAAAAATTATAAAAACATATTGAAATTAATCAGAGATTATTCATCTAAGTTTCAGCAGTTATTTTGTCTAGTATATCATAAAAATATTTTTTTCAAAATTTATTTTGTAACTGTAACGAATTCACTTTAATGCAAATGAATTATTATCCCAAAAAAGTGAATAATAAATAATTTTTGAACACTTTTTCAATGATGTCATTGTTTATTTTGAAACTGGGACAAATTCATTTTCATACAAATAAATTATCCGTCTATACATCACAAGAAATTTTACTATCTTGCGATGATAATTTCTGTGTTAATGATTCTAGTTATTTAATAAAAAAAAAGTTTATTTTATGAAACATTTTAAGAACCTTAATTGTAAATCATGTATGAATGCAATAAATGAATATCTGTTTAAAAAGAAATCATTTAAATCTCACTTCTTCGTCCACAAAAAACAGATATTTACATTTTACAACAACGATACAAATCTTTTTTTAGAAACAAGCAGATACATATCAAAAGAGTTAGGTACTGAAATCCGAACTTGCATATTATTTACACGTGCGATATTATCTAGCAAATAGTTTCGGATTACATTCTCCGGAAATTTCGTACGGTTTTGACGAGCTTATGCAACGGTTCGAAACTATGCGACATCTTTGTTTATCGCGGAATGACCTTCGTCATTGGAACGAACGTGCAACCACCACCTGACATTTGAAATTGTATTACGAATCTCACGACGGGCATTGTTTAAATAACGATAATAATCCTTGTTGTGACGAAGGTATCGACTTGAATGGAGTTTGAATGTAAATTAAGATTTAGTCGCTTTTTTCTTTTTAACTTGCATGTGATTTATGTATGGTCGGCTGTTGAAAGATTTGTGAAACTATTTAGAATACTTTTTTCTTCTTATAAAAATATTAGGGTGTTAAGATCAATATCTACTACTTCAATCGATATAAAACTTATTCATTTGAAATATATCACATCGATTTCAATAATTCTCATAAACTTATTTTTAGAATTACTAATTGGATTATTTCATCGAACCAGTCATTTCTCTCCGACCAGAAATATTCATCTTGTGAATATTTCATAATTACAATCTCTCAGTTATTAAACAGATCGATAATTGAAACGACCTTTTCGTCGATCAGAAATAAATACCACGAATCGTGCAAAGTGGTCGAATATTATCTGTAGGTTGTCGTCTGACGACCGTCTCTCCAGTGGGGATGTTGGAATTTCCGTCTCGAATAAAACGTTTTAATTGCACGATCCGCTCGTTCGATTCGATCGAATGTCATTCCGAAAACAACTGGCTTGAGTTCGTGACGATTCGAATATTAACTTATATTATTTCCTCGTTCGATCGTAATTTAATTTTCGCCAATATTTGAATTACAAGCAGATGTTTATTGTTTTATTTTTTTTTATTGAAAATTGGTTAATAATTTTCTATTAATAATATCGATTTGTAACGAGGATTAATCATTTTTGAACAAATAAATACCATTTGTACACTTTTTAAATTTTTATAATGAACTTTGGTTTTTCATTAAATCTATTTTCAGTCTTTGAGTAAATATTTCTAAATGCATATATTAATTTTTGGTACATAGCAATTATTTAAACAATGTATATTTTTCACCAAAAAATTCAATGATTAAGATTTTCAACTTTTGACTCGAAAAAAACGCCCGATCCTAATATGGAAAAAATTGTAAAAAAAAATTTTTTCTGATAAAATTTTATTGAAATATCATATAGAATTACTTATCAGTTCAAAACAATACACTTTTCTTGATTAAATCTTTTAAAACGTTATAGGAAAAAAATAAATGTATAAAAAATACAGAAATTTACCTGCAGTTCAATTTTCTGCAGTTATTATTTTTTTACTGAAATGTTTACTAATTTTTATAAGAAAATTGTTAATATTCGATATATTTAAACATTTTTCTACAGTGATGGAATATTTTGAGCCAAGAAAAATAAATTATTTTTGATTTAATTCGCTACTAAAAAAATTAAAATTTTCTCAAGTCAATTTTAAACTACAAAAATCAAATTTTGGCCCTCAGATTAATATTTGTTGGTAAATAAACTTATTTTTGATGGATATCGATTATTTTCAAAGTATCTGATCTGTTTTTGACAAAAAAATTCAATGATTCAGACTTTCGATTTTTGGCTCAAAAAAACACTCGACCCATAGTATGGAAAAAATAGTGAAAAATCGAAAATTTTAAAAATCGAATTTTCTGACGAAATATTATTTAAATATTATAGGGAATGAATAATCAGAACAAATTAGTACATTTTTCTCGATAGAAATCTTTTAAAATGGCTTTTAAAAAATGTAGAGAAATTAAAGAAATTTACCAGTAGTTCAATTTTCTAAAGTTATTATTTTTTTACTGAAATTTTGGTACGATTTTTTAAGAAAATTGTTATTACTAGGTATATTTGGACATTTTTCTATAGAGAAATAATTTTTTTAATCAAAAAAAATTATATTATTACATTTAATTCGCTATTTAAAAAAATGATTATTTTCTTGACTGAAATGTAAACTACTTGAATCAAATTTCAGCTCTCAAATTAATATTTTTCTATATATAATCATATTTTTGATAGATATCAATTATTTTCAAAGTGTCTAATCTATTTTTCATGAAAAAATTCAGTAATTCAAATTTTCATTTTTTGGCTCAAAATAACACACGACCTATAGTATGGAAAAATTTGTAAAAAAAATATTTTTTTCAAAATTGTTTTTCTTGATCAAATATAATATTTTTCCATCTAAAATAATGAAAAGACATATAACAGTATATCATCGGTTCTTAGAATATGTAATTTATATTAGTCATGTATTTATTTTAATTGATCAACATTTGAAATAATGACGATCTAAATTGTTTATTGCTACAAAAATTTATACCCTAATAACCACAATTTTTTATTGTGAATAATTGCTCATTTCTTCAAATCATAATTTATTTTTGAAGAGAAATTATCCAATAGTAATTTTTAATTACAAAAAATATATATATTTTATAAAATTATTGTATTGTGTTGAAAATATTTAGTATATTTTTGTATTACATTTGCATACAGTAAATAATTTTCAATAGCAATTATTTAAAACGTTGTACGATTTTAGTGAATAGAAATATCGAACTTGATAACGAAATCATCTACTAATGTATTATCTGACTATTTTTGGTTGTACAAAACTTCGTTTTATTTTCATTTAACCTGTTCGTACGATCATTGACCAGCGTCTTTCGTCTCATATAAAATCGAAAGTAATCGAATCGTGTACAGGTCCGTCCGATTGAACCCAAATACGAACCGTCGCTTTCTAAATATCATTTTATAAGAGACTTTTGATTTTCGATATAATTACAACTATATATGGAAATGATTGTACGACCTTCACACACACATTTATCGTTTCTAGTGAAATCAACATTGCAACAAACCACTTTCGGCGACTGTGTTTATAAATAGACATCGGTCGGTCGTTTCATTCGTTCGTACATACGTCGCGTCTCTAGTTTTATTATCGAAATTTCTCCTCCGTTTTTACATTATCTCGTTAAGTATTTACATACGGACCACTTGCGCTAATGTCAGAGATTTTAATTAATAAAAAACGATTTTATCTTCGGTTCGAATCGCGTTCGTTGCTCTTTGTTGCGAATACATGTTTTGACACGATTTTTAATTCGTCGTCTCGTCGGTTCTTTTAATTTTTTTATGACGAACATATGGTCAGGTCGATTATGAACAACGAACACTTCATTCGAGTTCAGCAATTTTAAACAATAGATCGTTTTTTTTCATATTGTAAAATATTAATAAGCTTCTATATATACATATATGTATATGAAATAAGAAATTTTTCATATATATATATATATATATATATATAAAACATCAACGATTACAGACAAAAAATTCTTTGAAAAATATACAGAAAAATATTTGCAAATTCTATATCATAATCATATTGTTGATTTTTTACAAACAAACTTTGTATAAAATATGGTGATTTAATATAATAAACATGAAATATTTTGTTATATTAAATCAATAAATTAAAAATAAATTCGAATTTTTGCAATTAAATACTGTATTTTTATTCCATTGTTCACTGTCATCATATTTTTGTTAAAATGTATCTATTTAAAAAATTCCACACGCCCATATAATGAATATTTAAGGAACGAAATTAATCGATTTTAATAGTAAATTTTATGTACATGCTAATGCCATAAACCGAAATTCTATATCTCTAACCGTTCTTTCGCAATATTGCCAAAAATCACGCACATGCATAATTGACATGTATTGGAATATAGGTCAATAGTTAAAAATTCGCAATGGCTCTACGAGTAGTCGATAATTAACCAAAAAAATACACCGAATAGTAGATTTTATGTACTTTCAAATGACGTACAAAAAAATTAAAATCGAAGTAGATGTTCTAAAGATATTCGCGAAAAATCAACGATATGCGTTTAAATTAACATAGCAAACACATGTAGTAAATAGTTCAAAAATTCGCCAGGGCCGGACGAGTTGTTTGAATTTAATTTAAAAAAATATTTCTGATAGTAAATATTATGACCTTGAAAATCACGTACACCCCCAATTTGTATCTCTAATAGTTTTTGCACATTTCAAAAATGTTTCTAGAATTAGTACCATGACGTGTCACATTTTACATACACCCAACTATACTACTAATAGTGGGGAAACGACAACTTTGGCCCAAGAGATTGCAACCGACATGCGCCAAACCGATTTACATAGTTCCCCGCTATTTCGTTGACTGTAGTAGTATGTTATTATCATACTAAGTATGTTATAGAATTATTATATTTTAAAAAGAAATTACAATGCAGTGTGTTAATTTTTAACTATTTTTACTATTTTATATATATATATATATATATATATATATATATATATATATATAGAGAGAGAGAGAGAGAGAGAGAGAGAGAGAGAAATGAGATTCTTAAGGACTTGACATTCATTTCCTTATTTACTCTTTATTATCTTTTAATCTCAATTGGGCCACGTATATGTTTTTTAAAAAAATCCCAAATCCACTAATGGAGATGATAATATATAAAAATCAATAATAATAATAATAATTGAATTTTTAAGTACAGATTTTACTATATAATTGTCTAATCTATTTGTACTCCATACGTTTTAATATCATTCTTATTTTTATTAATAAAATTGATAAAATATAAAAACAACAACAACAAAGAACGCTTTTGTGTGTACGTCTGCATAAGAAGCAGATTATCTTTATGAAAATGAGTTCATCTAATTACTCCAATACGGATTAAAAGCAAAGTAATGAACATTATGTCTTTCAACAAAAACCGATGTGAATAACCCCTTTGATCTGTCTGTAATTCATCTACGTTAAATCACAGTAACCGACCGGGTGTGAATACCTCTACACACACACAAATGTGTGTTTGGAGAAATACCTGAATCATCACAGTAGTGTGTAGAATGCGAAGTGGGTAGATAGACACGGTGTTCATTTACCTCGAAGCTATTTGCTCTCCGTGAGATTACTACCGCCGTCGAATGAGACTGAGGTAAAATGTAATGGATTCCGTGATACGCTCTTAACGTACCTGTATAAATATGCGCGGTCGTAGCAGGACACAGAAGTACGGAACGAGGAAATGTTTACTGTTTCGGTAATTAAATGTATATAGCGTGGATTCTGTACGAATGGACGGACGAACTTATATCAGGTTTCGTTTCTCGATCCGCTCGAACAAAATCTTGAATTCGTTATAGACGACGGTCCCTAATATGGTTTTAAAACAATATGCACTCCCCTTTATATGCTCATCTCTACGTTTTATGTTTTTTAAGGTTTCTATAAGTCGTGAATGTTTGTTTTTGTTGTTTGGTCGTTTTCGATATTATGTTTTAATAGAGTTGGAAGTAAGAGAGATGTGATTATGTTTAGGGGTTGTTTTATGTTTAATCTTTTCACTGTATCTTTTAAAACATTTTTTATTTTGTTACAAATAGTTGAAAAATACATGTAATTATAATTATTTACAATTAAGGTCTTAAGGTATTTGAGTATTAAGTTACAGTCTTAAGGTATTTATGTTTTTGACTGGAAATGACATTATATAAATTTTATAAAATTATATTGTACCACACAAATGAATTATCATACCAACACTATAAGATATTGAAAAAGTGATTAATAATTATCTCTGTTTATAAGCTGATAATTATTTGAAAGATAATTCCATCAGTTTGTAATACAAAGTGAACAATAAATAATTATTGTACATTTTTTCAATATCTGTGGTGCTGGAATGATCGTTAATTTGTGTAAAAATGAATTCAATGCAATTTCAAATAAATAGTTTAAATCAATATTAATTTATAAATGGAAAACGAGTAGGAAAAAATTAAAATATTTCCATACACATAGATTTCCATTAACATGATTTTTATATAAATTCTTTTTAAATTCAGTCAGATTTAATGTTGTATTGTTTTCATAAATTCGATTTAGAAATTATTTTTTATATTCTGATAAATGTTCAATATTAAATATTTTTTTTAAAAAAAATATATACATCTCAGAACAATAATCAACAAAACTACAAACAATATCCCCTCTAAAAATATTTCTATTTATCGCATTTCCTAAGTACATAAGCAGGACCACCTGAAGTCCTGTACCATAACTAACACGCAATTAATTCCGTTTAAAACGCCATTAATCTTTACAGATGCAATCAGTGAGAATAATCCGAGGGTGATCGATGACGCGCGGGCTCGAAAACTCGCAAACGACCTAAAACGATGCTCGTACTATGAGACTTGCGCGACATATGGCCTTAATGTAGAACGAGTATTCCAAGACGGTGAGTAATACGTTTATTTTTTATCTGGTATTCTTTTACGGATATCATTTTCGATACAACGAATTAAAATCAAATTAATATTCGAGTATATTTTTTTTATGTATCAGATTTGTTACAAGTATTTTTGATTCAAGTTGTTAAATAATTTCTATTGCTCTTAAGAAAAAGGTAGAAGATATATTTTATTTATAAGTTAAGAGAAAGATATTTATTTTTATTACAGACCTTAGGAATATTGTCATTAATTTTTAAATCATCTATATGTGTGTATGATATGTCATCCTCCTCGTCCTTTTTCTACCACCTACTGATAGATAAAAACCTTTCTCAAAAATTTTAACTTCGACCGATCCAATGCTTTTTTTCTAGGTTATTTAGACAATTTTTTTATGTTTCTATTCCATCTATATATGAGTTTCTTCCTGGATTTTTTTTATATATATCTAGGTACTCAGTATGTTTTTTTCTATCTATTGAGAGAGTCAGTCAATCAAATATTATCAAATCGATGAAATTACATAATTTTTAATCAAACACAGTTGACCTATTCTAACAATCGAATCATCCGGTTTGTATTTTTATAAATTCTGTATTAAATTCATGTATGACCCATTGCATCACATCAGCACATTCAGTAATAAGATTACTGAAAACTGTCTATAATGATATTAAGCATCGTTTCGATGCGTATCATGTCCAGTTAATCGTCGGATTTTCATCGGACAGCACGTATTTTGTGTTTTAAATAAAACCCTGAATAAAATTTTCAGTTCATTGTTGTTGCACGTATTGTCTAACAATGAAATTCTTCCATGGAAAATATTCAAAATTATTGTTTTTTAATAAAAAGTTTAAGTACATTTTTCCAGTCTACGATTGTAAGTACAGTTTTATTGGTAATTATGAATTATAACTGGTTTATATTTTATTTTTTTGAAAAATAATCACTGTTCTAAACAGTAAATAATTGTATTAATTTTTAAACCGTTCAATGGTTGTTTGTTATTAATAATAACGTTTGGGTCTCAAGCAAGTCGTTTGATATAGAAAAATCAATATTTTTTAATTGAAATTCAGTATCTGATTGTAAATTAAATCTGAATTAATTGAGTTTTTAATAAAAAAAAGTCCTTTATAAAAATATGTTGAATTTAAAATAGATTTTTTATACTTCAATAAAAATCGTTTGTATTTTTCTAAAAAAATAATAAAGTGGAAAGAAAACGTCACCTATTGAAAAATGTATCTCGTACAATAGTATTTTTTTTCTTTTCATTGTTAGCCTGTCAGAAAATTGTTCAACAACGACTATCGACCTCGGCGTCTTGTCTAACGCCGACAAATTCTCGACCATCGACACCAAATAGTCACTTTAGTGTCGGACCTATTGTCCCAGCCACACAACGACACCAGCATTTATCTTCTAGCATCATCCCTTCACCCACAAACGGTTTCGGATCATCGTCGACAGGCTCACCTGCGTCGAATACTCACAGTAGTGCGTCGCCAAGTCACAACTCTCACACGCTTTCACACAAGGTAAGTGTTTTTTTCGTTTTTTGTATACAAAGAATCGGAAGTATTTTTCACGAATTGATTTTTTTCAGGACGGTTTAAATTTATCGGTAGGAGGTCGACAGGTGCACACGCTATCAGCATCGAGTCACCATTTGCATCGACACTCCGATAAACACGAAATACATAAAAGTATCGACGATAAGTGGGGGTCAAACGCGCCACAAATAGGTGGTCATTCCACGTCGCAGACACTTGTCGTACAATCGATACCGACCGAGAACAATAACATCGCCAAGTTCTCAGCGCCGCAAAATTTTGATAACTTGCATCCGCCGCAGATCATCCCAAAAGATCCGAAAGATCTGCCGACGCCGAGCAGTACGCCGACGACGTCACGGAAAAGTCGCAGAAAATCAAATCTGTTCACGCCGTCGAAGAAAGGCGACGATAAATTACGAAATGGGGAATTGGGTAGTGGACGAGCGATACCGCTCAAACAAGGACATTTGTATAAACGGAGTAGTAAGACGTTGAACAAAGAATGGAAGAAGAAATATGTGACGTTGTGCGACGATGGAAGGTTGACTTATCACGCGAGTTTGCATGTAAGTTCGGTTTAGAATTTTCCATAGAATGTACAGTTTTAAGATACAAGACGATTTTATTGTGATTTTATTTTTTATTATAGGATTACATGGACGACGTCCATGGAAAAGAAATATCTTTACAGTACGTAACTGTAAAAGTCCCTGGTCAAAAACCACGAGGTTCGAAATCGATTATAACAGTAGCAGGCTCGAACGGTAGTGCAAGCATCAATGAAAGTCTCGGGGGTCTTTCTCTCACAAGTACGTAATCGTACCATTTGTTATCTTCTTGATAAAAAATCGAATTGTTTGATAAACTATTGATTTTTACAGCATTCGACAGTCTTAAAGAACCAACACCTCGATTCATCCACACGGCTAGCGGCGATGAAGGAATGGTCATCTCGAATAGCAATTCGTTTTTGAACGGTGATAATAAGATGGAAACGCCGAACGTCAAGAAACGACACAGGAGGATGAAGAGCAGCGGTATTAAAAACTCAGAATACGACGGTACGTACTCGTCTTGTTTCTGAACTCATCGTTTGTATAGGTAGATAAATTCATGGGAAATTTCTTTATATAGATTCCGATGTATTTGAATTTTACATCGTTTCATTGGACAACAAACAATGGCATTTCGAAGCGTCGAGCGCTGAAGAAAGAGACGAATGGGTGTCGGCCATCGAACAACAAATACTCAACTCTTTACAAGGCAACGAATCGTCGAAGGCGAAACGGACAAATAATCCGATGGAGGCGACGTCGATACAAGCGATTAGATCACGAGTACCCGGAAATTGTTATTGCGTTGACTGTGATGCACCGAGTGAGTAGTTTTCTTTTTCTTATCACTATTATATCCAGAAATATTAATTTTGTTTTTTTTCTCTTTGATTTTAATTCATTGATTGATTCAAGAATAAATTCCTGAAAAAATCTAAATCTGAAAGAGCTTTTATCGAGAGTTTTTTTTTTTTTAATTATATTGTTGGGCATATCAACATACCAACAGATATTTTAATGGTCATACGTTTATCTTTGATACACAGAAATTTAAATTTGAATAAATTAACCAATAAAAGAAAATGTTAACAAAGGTCATAAGTCATGATTGTTCTTTAAGTAACATTTCAAAGCTTATGATCTAATTGTCTAACAAGTAAAGTAAAAAAAAGAATGTGATTAATTTTCAATATATGTTTTTTCCTTTTCCAGATCCCGATTGGGCCAGTTTAAATTTAGGAATTCTAATGTGTATTGAATGTTCTGGTATACATCGCAATCTCGGTTCACACATCTCGAAGATCCGATCGTTAGATTTAGACGAATGGCCGTAAGTGATTTTTGATAATTGATATAACTGATAAACTAATTGATTAACAAAAAAATGTAAATTATTGCAGACCCGGTCATCTCAGTGTGATGCTCGCGATCGGCAACAAATTAGCAAATTCCGTTTGGGAAGCGAATACACGATCAAGAACAAAACCGACTCCCGGCTCTAGTCGCGAAGAGAAAGAGAAATGGATTAGATGTAAATACGAAACTAAAGATTACCTAATGTCAATTACAATCGCTCAGCCGTTGGGTCAACAGCTGGTCGATGCCGTATGTAGATCCGATATGAAAGCAATCATAACAATTCTGGCGCACGCCAATGCAGAACATGTCAATAGTACAGTCAGTGTGAGGGATCTGAGGACGCCGCTACATTTGGCGTGCGCGATGGGGAACCTGGCTGTAGCTCAACTTTTGATCTGGGTAAGATATTTACATTTTTCTAGTTAAATTGTTGGAAAAATCTAGTGTAGGTTTTTTTCTGTCGAGCCCATAAAAATATCTTTCGAATTTGATGGAATCTATGTAATTCATTAAAAACATTTATTCTATTTCAGCACAACGCCAACGCCAAGTTAATCGACCACGAAGGAAGAACCTGCTTGGCGTACGCTCTTGCAGCGGCAAAAGCTCATTCCGGCAACGGCGTCAATTCCGAAGTGGCCGCCGCCACCGCTCACAGTTTAATCGAACTCCTGTTGGCCAACGGCTGTCCCGACATGCCGGGCATACCGACGAGCGGCACGTTACCTCGACGACGCGGCAGCGTCGGCCGCCGCGAGCCCGGTCTACCATCGTTCGAGAAACTGCCGTCTAGTGTTATTTGAAATAACGTCAAGATATGGATATATAATTGTTGATCGTTTCTTCGTTCCGACGATAGAATTTCCATAGGCAAATTTTTGTTCCCAGACACGCGCTGTTAATTGATTCCGATTCGATGGAAATGGTAATAGCTCTCCACACTGAAATAGTTTCGTTTGTTCTGTTCTATTTATTTGTTTGTTTTCTTCCATGTTTTTTAATCGATAAATGGTCGTGTTAACACTTGAATATGTCAAATGATCCTATACACACCCGGCTGTAACAGTGTTATTATTGTCTCTAGATATTAACAATGTTTCTAATGGAAAATTCTTTGTGATATTAGCTGTTACCGCAATAGTTGCATTGAGATATTTTACAGTTTAGTTTTCGTTGTCTTTGTTTTCACACACACTCTGTATAATAATTATAATAATAATAATTAGTACGTATACATCGGCCGGGAGAGTAAATTCGCTGATAACGATTTCAAACAAGGCTATAACTTAATTACAGTTGATAACTTATTACTGCTAATTCTACTTCACAGTCAATTAAATTCAATGGGATAAAAACCTTAAAACAAACGAGATATTTTAAAGGTGTTTAATCTCTCAAATTTTATAATACAACGCTCATAAACAATTAAACAATATTATTAGACATCTTTATAATATCTTATGAAATTAAAATGATAATTCACTACAATGATTGATAATTTCAACAGCATATAAGAATATAACTTAATCACGTTCCTGCTTGTTCGTTTACTTTATTTAATCGTAACTGAATTCTTGTTTCATTTAATTATTGAAATTAAATGATAAAAAGATTCTAGGAGAAGTACAGGGTTTTGTTGGAACTAATATTAGCTTATAGACAAATATCTAACTTGCTCAAATCTAGCAGTGGCAATATTAAAGAGTATTGCATAGAAAACTTTATCATATTATCATTTTAGAATTTCGTATATAAATTCATTAATATTTTAAGATATTAAATTATTTTTTTCAGAATAAATAACAGTGAAGTTTATAAATAATATGATTGAATTTACATGTAAACCTCACACAACGCGAAATTTATGTTCCATAAAAATTTTATGTCAGTTAACACGTTTTAAACAACTAATTTTATCATGTAGTTAACTTATTATATTAATTCAATTATCATTGTCTTCTAAAATCACATTTCCAGTTCGTTATGTTTTATCTTTTTCAAGCTATTCGACGATTATAACCGCATTATATGAGAATTACCTGTACATATAAAAATTTCCGTCTGTTAATTAATGACTACAAATCTAGTTATATACTGATTCGAAATTAAGTATACGGTAAACTTTGTTAATTTACACGAATGTGATTATCGTCAGTATCAGATTTAATAATTAACCATGAAAATTAACAAATATTTCGTTGTGTAATCTTATAATTTTTGCAACAGAGAATATCATTTCTTCTTAACATTGCATTAAGAAAAAAATTATATAACCATTTTTTAAATAAATTTGTTATCTTCTTACATTCGATAGCTAATGTGTTAATTATTAAGACTTAATCTGCTACCGATGATAGAAAATCATTTAGTGAATCTGTATAAAAAAACCAAGTCGATTAGAAGATATGTTTCCAGGATATGTTCATCAGTTAGTTTTGAAAAAAAAATGCCTTCAGAGTTTTAATCTACACTAATTGCTGCTTGCACGCCGTACTATTTATATAGCTATTTTCGGCCATTGTTTAGATTTTTAAAATTTTAGGAACATATTCTCGAAACTATAAACATTCAATAAATGTAAATAAAAAAATTTTTTTTCGCCTTAGAATCATAGTTTTAATATTTCGATTTTATCCGAATTTATTTAAACAATAATACTTTCCATATAAATGATCTATCATCCCAACACCATAATGTATTGTAAACATTTTCAATAACTGAACATTTATATTTATATAACAAAGCTATGAATTAAATACTTTTACAATATGTTTTGGTGTTGAGGTGATGGTTCATTTCTATGAAATTGAATTCGTCAGTTTCAAAACAAATAGTAATAATATTTGTATACAAAGGAATTAATTGTAGGTCGATTTGTATGATAGGTTTTAAATTCTGAATTTGAAAAATTCGCTGCGTTGTTTAGAATATTTTTAACAATGAATTATGCGACATGTATGATGTAATTTTTATTTAGTTTATTTTTTATAGCTGTTATAGCCTTGTTTAAAAACATAGCAAAACCAATTGATATCAAAAATAAATAAATAGTAATCGTCATAGTAAAAAAAAACCTACCCGTGACTGATGTTGTAAAATGAATTATTATAATTTTCTTGTTTTTTAATTTATTAAAAATTTTACAAGCATACGTACATACTTGTTTATGTGTATATGTATGTATGTATGTGTGTGTTTGTCCTATAATATATATATATATATATATATATATATACGCATGTATAAATCGTTCGTCTTAAGTCAAATTAATAATAAAGAAAAGTAACTTGTTTTAAGATGTAATTGTAAAATGTAACGACGAGAGATGCTGTGTACTGTAGTGAAATCTGATTGTAAATATTATTGAATTATGTAAAATATTGGGTATTTGTGTTTTCTGAAAACACGTCTCTAGTTGTCGACATAAAATAATTAAACATTGATATAATTTATTTACCAGATTGATGAAAAGAAGAATAAAAAAAGAAGAACTAATTATAGATATTTTTGAAGTACAATATATAAATATTGCTATTTTTTAAAACGTCGGACCGCGATTCCACAATCTGCTTAGTCCGGAAACGTTACGAATTTCTTTCAGGCATCGATCTGTCTTGTAGCCAGCGAAACTGAACGAAATCGACGACCGACCCGATTTCTTTGAATGTACATACATAAATGATTAAATATGAGAACAATCGTCGGTCGTTCCTGTGCTCCTCAGTCACCGTTCCTCCTGATGTTGAATCAAGTTAAACACATCCATCCCCGTTTTCTCTTGACAAACGATCGCCCGCCCTCTCTCCCGATTCACCACATAGTTAATATATTATATATAGTAACGTAAGTGTGAATGTAATAATAACAACACGTTTCTCTCCATTCTGTCAAAACCATCGCTCGAAGAATTCGTTGTTTACGTTTCAGCTGTTGTTCGTTCTTACGTTGTTAATTAATTCTCTCTTCGATATTATTTTTTTAAGACATGAAATAATCATCATGTGCAATTAGTGATAGACACATTGCCCGGATTCAAAAGTACTGGGTTTATATTATATTATATATTATTATTATTAATTATTATAATATATTAGTACTTGTATTTAAATGGGATTATTATGTAAAGAAAGTAATACAAACAATGTATATTTGTTATTTATTTTTATTATTTTATGTTTTGTTATTTTTAGTACAAAATTATTGTTATAAGAATGCTTTTCAAGGCATCAATATGATAAATGTATAAATAATGTATATCTGTTTTAGTCAAATGTCAAATCTTATATATCCAATATAAACAATATAGTTAATGTTATTCTTTATTGTTAGTTGATAGAACGAAGTTTCGTTTTTTTTTTAAAAAAAAATCATTTCATGTTTTCTCACGTTGATAGTGTAATCGTCTATAGCAATATTTAATTTTTGTCTGGTATGTTTTGAAAAAAAAATCTATTCGTGTATCTCGTCCCGATTGTCACGACATACGAATAGAGAACTCTTTCAAGAGATTTTTATTGAGACATATTGACATTTGATTACAACATTTCTAAAGACTGTATTGAGATAATCATTATATCTATTCGGCTATAACGTAACTTTCAAATTTTACAGAACGGACGGAAAGTACGGTCCTGTACGTATTTGTGTATCCATGCACTGTGATCATTACCACTGGCAATATACATTATTTTTTGTTCGTGTTGAAAAAGAAAAATATTCAAAACAAACTGTACGATTTGAAAGTTGATGATGATAAATATGATTAATTGCCTTAAGAAATTTGTGGTCATTCATCATCAATACAACATCCTATTGTTGTCTTCACATGCACTTAGTACTTATGTAATATATGTACATTTTTATAAAACACATTATGTCCCTGGAATAAAACTGTGACAAAAGTGGATATTGGTGTCGTTTTTTTTTTATGTACATGGAATTTCCTCCGAATTTATTTATAGGAAAACGGATTTTGCCTTTCGTTTACAGCTATTGTTAGTGTACAACAATAAAACGTACTTTGTAAATTTAAAAAATGGATATTTTTAAATTTACAAAGTACGTGAAAAAAACTAGAGATAGGATTTAGAAATCGTACTTATCGATGATAAATAAATAATGAATACTCCCATCTTCATGATATCATTTCTACTTGTAAGTTCTTAAAAAATCCACTTTTTAACATTTTATATATATACTCGTATATATGTTAATGAGACTGGGTACAAAAGAGTATATATCTTTATTTTTCGATTTATAAATTTATTTTATTTTTATAATTTTGTTAAATTACTTTATATTGAAATTTAATACACAATTGGTAATTATTTGGTTCTAGTTTCAATTTATTGCAATATAATGTTTCATAAATATAAAATATATTTATTCGGTTTATACTTGTTTCAAATAAATATGTAGTCTTAAAATAGAAATTTTAATATGTTTCGTGTTGATTTTCAGTCAAATGAAATTTATATAAAAACTCGTATGCTATTAATCAATAACTTTTGATCGAATATTTGTTTGTAGACAATTAAAAGAAATGTTTATGAAACAGGTCACGACTTTCTTCATTTACCTTATATATATATATATATATATATATAAATATAAAGTAAATTTAATTAAAAGTAATATATTAAAAAACGTCAATGTGCATATATAAACAATACGTGTCTTTTTTTATAGTGATTGATGTTTTCTAATGATAGTATAATTTAAGTATTATTAGAGAGAAATTGAAACTAGTTTCGAAATGGCTTATTGTGTTTTTAACTCATTATTTAAATTGCTAGCAGTATCGTGTTCGAGCTAAACGTATTCGCCTCTTTTACAATAAACCGACAATTTTATATGTATTTTATGTCTGTTTCACATAGATAACGATGGCATTTGAATTGTGCTTTTATTTTTGTCATATCTTGTCGCATGTACATATTGTTGTTGTATATGAATCTTGCACTATTTTTTTGTAATCAGATTTATTTATATTAAAAATTCATTTATATATATATATATATATATATATATATATATATATATATTGAAAAAAAAAATTTGTGTAAATGTATTGTTTTTTCATAATTATTTTTTATTATTTTTTCAAGTTTGCTGTAAATATTATTAATTTATTTTTTTAATAATGGCATCATTTTTCAATTCCATTTTTTTATTATAATAGATATATATTATAACGATGGAAGAATCTTTTTCAAAACAAACATTAGCAACAAGTGAATAATAAATTGTATATTCATCTAGAATAGACCTCAAAAATTGTTAAAAATTTTCGAATACCGTCACAAGTAATAAATAAGTCAATTCATGTCATCAAAAAAGGTCACAAATTTATGAAAAAGAATATGTTGAAAAACAAAAAAAAAAACGAAAACACTTCATGCTTGCAGACCAGATGACGAAAAGAAAGATACAACCCCCAATTGTAGATGGGTTGAATGACACAAAACACAAATTAGTATAGGTATGTATAAAAAAAGTTAGTCTAGATTTTAACAGAAAGGCTCTGACGATGATGGTGTTGCCATCGAAATGCATCAGCCGATATAGTTATAAATAATAAGTGAACAATAAGTGATTATTGAACACTTTAAATTATTGTGGTGTTGGGGTTAAAATTCATTTGTGTAATAATTCTGTTTTAAAAATAGCTTAATGAATTGTTTATAAAATAAAATTAATTCTGTGATTGCCAATAAAAAAAAAGTTTATTAATTTAAAAATTCAATCGAAATGAAATTTTCAAAATTAAAAAAAAATCTCTTAATAACAATTATTAAAGAAATAGAATTATTTATAAAAATTTCACTATGATCATATTTATATTTACGCTTACATATCCAACTGTTGTATGAGAGATTGCAAGTATTAAATCATCTGTAAGAGAGTCTGTTAATTTTCAGAGTTGGGGATTGAACATGAAGCTAATAATATCATCTTTCTTAAAAAATATAATTTTCATGTTGGCTATAATCTTTATGAATTATTGAATTATTGAAATATTTAATTTGATAATATTTTTTTTATGACACAGAGCAATATTGTCCTCGTTTACTTGTTGCTCTTGTATGTTATTTATTATTAAATTGATACATATAAAGACATTTTGACGAATTTAAAAACAGGTATTATTCTAAACAAGTTTTTTTGCTCTGAACTGAAAATCTCTTATTTGATACATGGTCAGACCTTGCGAACGTACTGACGACATAATTACAATCAACAATGCGTGTATAAATCTTTTCTCGGTTATTATTTTAATTAAAAAATCAAATAAATAAAAAACAAGTATTTTAAAAAAATGTATAATGAACTGAAACAGTTTGTGTGAATCGACGTCGACGTATAATTGTTGACTCGATGTCATGACGCGTAGCTGAAAACTAGTCGTGCTCGACGTGCTCGCTAGTTATTTAATTTTTTCCATTCGTGAGAAATTTCAACTTTCACTATATTTTGATAAAAAGTAAAACCGCACGTTTCACGTCGAAACGGTAATGACATTCACATCAAGGTCATTATTTATATGTTTGTTTTAACGAAACGTCCGTTCGAAAATGTATCGTCGTTAACAAGAGGACAAGTAACGTCGTCACATTTTTGAAACGACTCGACGATGGTCGGATGGACGACGGATGTTGAAAAAGAAAGTAGTGTCTAGGTCAAGTAATCGTCGATGGACGACAATGGTCGCGTTCAGCTGTAATATGACCAGAGATATTTTTTTCCTCGTTATTAATCTTTAATTAATCGACACGCCGATAAAGTGTACTTGAACGATTTCGACAACTCGCTTGTAGTTTAATATGCACGCTTTTAGATTGATTACGTTTTTAAATTTACACTTAGTACTCCAGTTAGTGAAAATATAAAATTTAAAAAAATAAAGACCATTTGTTAAAAACCAATTCAATTAATTATTGAAATAAATACATGTTTTAGATCTTTTAATAGGTATTAGAGGAGAATGTGACTGTTTAACATTTCTGTTCTTTATTAAATATAATATTAATTTCATTTGATTCATTTTAGATCATTTTCACTTTATTTCAATATAGTATCGCTACTCTTAATTTTATTTGAATAGTTTTTTTAAAAAATATATAAATATATCTAGTACAATCCCTAATTGGAAAATCTTCCAAGTTGAGTGCTGAACATGGGGATGTCAAAATTCTGACAAGAAAAATCCTACTTAATTAGCATTGTTAGAAAAACTAAGACCCTACAAAGAGATACAGCGTCAATTAATACATATTTTAAAATATTTTTTAAAAAAAATCACTAGTATATACATAATGTTAATTATTGTTTAAATTTCGTTTCGAATTCATTGAATTTCTCATTCATGTCTATTCAATTATGCACTATAATACATTTTCGTCACGTGTATTTTTTTCTAGCCGAATTTAATTCGAATCAATTAGTTTTTTGTGCTTCTTGTACTGTACATTTCTGCGTTTTTTCAAAAAAAGATATAGAATCAATTCATTGATAAAAGTGTACCGTCGTGCTTGTTACATTTTTGTGTATTCGTACGTGGGTGACCGTTTCTTTAACGATATCAATTACTATTCAATAAATGTTGTCAAGTTCAATCATGCGTACTGTATTTGTTTCTAACGAGTACCTGGAACTAGGTTAGTAGTAATCGTCGATACACTAAAGTATACACGAATGCGAGATAAAAAGGACAATCAGTGATTTATTACATGTTCTGTATTCGAATAAAGAAAAAAAATGATAATTGCTACTGAAACGAACGAACGTGCGGGAAAGTTGAATATCCGATCGAAATATTTCACTTAACGAATGCAGATATGCTAATGGATGATAATGATCGTTTCAATTACGTTTTAGTCTTTTCAAATGTAACAATTGTAAACTATTCGGCTATTAGTCATCGAATTGCGAAATAGACAAATCACAATGAAAGCTAAATAAACAGTTTAATTAATTTAAAAAGTGAACGTAAATAAGTATACATGTTGTGCGATGAAACTGATATGAAATTATTTTAATTTTTATTGTTTTATTTACGTTTTCAGCATTGTTAAGAAACACTTTCATTTGCTGTTATTCGCATGAAAATTAAAATAATATAATAGTGATGAATAATATACATGCATAATGAATCAGTGTAAACTTTTGTCGAGATTCGTGAAATTAAATTAAATTTATTTTATTAAAACGGTATAATATGAATTAATTTCGATATGAACTCATTAAAAAGAGTAATAAATAAATAACGAATTCTACAAACTAGTTGATTACGCACGAATAATCATTATGAAATTCTAATGAAGTTGCGAAGGATTTCTTTTGAAATAAAATAGACTTTTTCAGCTTGGAAATATTCAATTAATAATATATAATATCACGAATTCGATTATAGATAAGATTTTATAATCAACAAGGTAAATAATAAGTTATTTTTTTTAAAAAAAATCTTATAATTGATATGTTTCGTATTTATAGATCGATATAAACTTGTTCTCCATCACGTGCCTTTAAACCTGAATCCATAAATATTTATTAAATAAATAAATAAAAATCACTTTGTTTATGATCTGGTTTCAGTCATACCGGAATGAATAAATCAGTCGAACGATTTATGCAACAACAATTTCTTTTTTTAATAGAATTACAATAAACATTTTATTTGATCTTACACAATGTAAAATTTATTTTACACAAATGAATTTCAACCTCAACACCACAATAATTTAAAGTGTTCAATAATCACTTATTGTTCACTTATTATTTATAATTATATCGGCTGATGTATTTCGATGGCCACGCCATCATCGTCAGAGCCTTTCTGTTAAAATCTAGATTAACTTTTTTTATATATACATATACTAATTTGTGTTTTTTGTTCTTATTCAATCCATCTACAATTGGGGGTTGTATCTTTCTTTTCGTTATCTGGTCTGCAAGCATGAAGTGTTTTCGGTTATTTATTGTTTTTTCAACATGTTCATAGATTTGTGACCTTTTTTGATGACTTATTTATTACTTGTGACGGTATTTGAAAATTTTTAACAATTGGTGAGGTCTGTTCTAGATGAATTTAATAGCTGCATTTGTTAGTTTTGTGATTTAATTTTTTAAAAGTGAATCAGCCACAGTTCCAAAATAACAAATAAAATAAAATTTACTGTTAAAAAAAGTACGCGGACGAGAGACGAATTCGAATAGAAAAAATCGTACCGGCGTGAAATTTGTCAAGGTTGTACGCGTCCTAAATCAGTACGTCGAATAATGAAATATGGTTTTGTCGTACGTGAAATGACAACAACAAACGATTGGATAGTCGCGACGTCGTCGTTGCAGTTGAGAGTTTTTCGGTCAACGCAGCGAACTGTTGACGACATTCTTGTTTACGTCCACTTTCGTCTAAACGAAACAACACTGCATTCGTATTGTTTTCTATCAACAATACGTCGTCGTCGCCGTCGTCGCCATCGTCGTCGTCGTCGTCTCACTATCACTCTCTCTACGAATTATCATCGAGCTATGCTCGAACCATTTACGACGACCGTTGATATCATCTTTCACTGTTTCAGTATACAATTGCAGTGTGGAAAATTTTCAGTTGCTCGTCGTGTACTGGCGTCGACAGTACGATATGAACGGGATACCTGCCGGTTGATATTTCCACGATTTTTTCTATTATATACATTGTTGATCGGTTATTTAAATAAATTTGTGACCGGTTTTCATCGATTGAAAATGTGTTAAATCATATCAATTAGATAATCGTAGTCGAAAATTGTATTTGATTTTTGTTAAGAAAAGTATTTGATTTATTTTTCGTTCCTATTTTAATATGGTGATATTGAAATGTTGTACAAATAAACTATTCGTCCTAGTTATTATATTCTTTTCCATGTCGGAATGTTCTGAAGGTTTGGTTATTTTATTATCTAATTTTTTATATATAAAATAGATTTAATCCGTAAATAAAATAGAATTTTCTTCATAGACTCGTATTGAAATTCATTAAATAATTGAATAAAATAAAATGATAAATTAATAATAATTAATCTTTATGACAAATTCGCACTTTATTAAAATTCTAAAACGACTTTTTAAAAGTAAACATATTCTGTTCACTTTTACAGTAATATTTTATAGATAAGCGATTCTAGTGAAGTTTTTCTTATTTATGTTAATTGCCAAGAAAATGAATATGTAGTCTGTGTAAATATATGTACTTATGTATTTGCACATATTCATTAACTTGTAATGTAAGTAAATAACAATGATAGAACATCTAATATGTAATTAAATCTTCGATTCGTATCATTAATCGTATTACTTCGACTTGTTTCTACATTTTTATTCTCTATTTCAAGATTTTCCTCATTAGGATTTAGTATTATTTTGTATTGTTTAAACAAATATTTTATATAATTTTAGAAGTGACATATAAAATTTTATTACAGTAAAAAATAATTGTTTTTTAAAGAATCTTTGAGAACGTGGATCTGAAAAATCATTTGAAAAATTTAGATTTTATGTTTGTTTTATTCATAAAAATAGTATAGGAATTATATTTGTTATAATAAAAATGTCATTTTTATAATTCTTAAAAAAATAACAATATTTATTGAAAATTGAAGTAAAGATGTGTAGAGTTGTCTTATATTTAATTAATTAAAAACATTGTTAGTTAAATAATTAATGGTAAATAAATACAGATGAAAAGATTCTAAAAATTAAATTAAATTAGAATCATACTGAAATTTGGATTTCAAAATTTAAATTAATATATTGGAATATATGGATTTATTTGTTGTTGTACGAAATTAAAAAAAATCTCACATTAGAATGCGGAGAAAATATTTAAGGTCACCACGAACATGTCACACTAATTATTTAATTTGTTTACTGGGTCGTAGGTACTAATTAAACAACCCATACATTTTAATGATGTGTTTACAATGTGTGTTTTTTGTTTATGTATCAACTTTCATAAAAATTATTGGATTTATTTGCTTATCTATATAGCATCATTAATGTCACTTATAAAATAATAATGTATCATAAAAGATACTTTCACGAAAGTATCTCTATGAAACATTATTCCAGAAAGCAGTCTTATGTATATTTTTTTTTTTTGAAAAAAAAACAGTTTGTAGTAATATTTATTAGAATTCATTAAATTGCAAATTACTATATGTTATAATAATAATAATATGTAATTAAATCGGAATGAAAAGTAGTGAAAACGAAATTTAATTAAACATATTATTTATTTTTATTGCTTATTAACTTGCAAATAATGTGAAATTTTTTCAAACTTATATTAGCAAATTAAATAATTTTTCATGATATTAATTCCGTTTTTTAAAAAATCCATCGATCGGTATTTATACTTTTCAGTAAAAGTATTTATCGTTTGTTAAAATTAAAACCTTTATTAAACAAATATACAATACAGTTATGAATGAATTCAGATTGTGGCCGTTCGTTCAGGAGATCTCGACATCCCCGTGAAGACAGCGATGATGAAATCCTGTCATCGAGAACTGGTAATTCGATGGGTACAGGTCGTATAATTAGTGGAAAAGAAACTAAACGAGGCGCATGGCCTTGGCAGGTAAAATATACGTTGGTTAATTTTATATAATAATTTTGATATCAACTATTATATATTAAAAAAAATCAGTTTCAAAAATATACACGTTCTGATGACATTCAGCTTCGTGTTCGTTCGAATAATTTCTTTTTAGTATCTTGAAAATTTCGATTAAGAAGATTTCTCTCTATTCAACCGAAAAATCTTTAATCGAATTAGAAAGTGTATTGTTAGAAATAATTAGATTAATAATCCTTTATTGAACTAGAAATGAATTTCATAATTATTTTTTTTGTACCAATTATTGAAAAACTGTTGAAGATTATCAATGAATATGTAAATACTTTAATATCAAAAAATATACAATCAATACATCACAAAACTTGATACGTATAATAAATAAATAGATATTAAATTTTTACACTCTTATTAATTTTCTTAAGATTTATTCTCGTTTTATTAATTTTCTTGTTTACTTCGATTTAATGTAGGGCACAAAATAATTGTTATTAATAATATAATTACTATATTGAACTAACAATTAGATGTGATAAGTTGTTCGCGATCTTTTCATTTCTAATCTAGAAAATTAATTACTAACCTTAGAATTATAATAATACAATTTATTTTATATCGATTTGATTATTAAATTATACAAATGAAATTACTATTTTTGACGTCGATTCTTAATCAAAATCATCGATTATTTTATATAATTTAATCATTATTTCATATTACAAACATTACTCTTTTATTCAAAAACATCTTTAAAAATATTACAATATATTTATTAGCTATTAAATTATTTAATTTTCATTCCTAACTAAAATACAGTAGTTTTATAAATAATAAATTAAATAATGACAATTAAAATCTTTTAAAGATATTTACTGCAATTCTACAATATTAAACATTATTTCCTGTTGTCAATTGACTATTTGCTTTTATGAGATGTCTGTATGATTTGTAATATATTTTTTTATTAATGCATTAAAATTTCATTTCAAACTTGAATGTTAATTACCCAGGAATACAATGATTTTCTAAATATTAAATTTAATAATAAAAGATAAAAACGAATAAAATTATTAATTAAAAAAGTATTGCTACGATATTAATATCATTTTCTGCTGTCGATTGATTCTTTTTTTATGATTTTATAAAATATCTGTATGGATTTTAATATGGTTTAAAATTATATTTTTTTATTAATGTATTGAGTGTTTAAAAGATTTTATATAATTTTACATTATTTTTTCAATGATTTAATTAATTATGTATTAAACATAGTCATCCATTAAAAATTAATATTAATTCGAATGAATCACTTAACCCAATATTACATTATTTTATAAAACTATTCAGTTACTTGTTTAAAATTAATTTTTACATTATTGGACATTTTTATGAAAAAACTTTGCAGTTTTGAGATAACTAAGTGATAAGGTGATTATTTTTTTAAAAAAAATTACTGACTTAAATATATATTTATTTTTTATAAGTATGTTTATATTAGAATTTTTTTAAGGTATCACTTGAATTGCTCCATCCAAAGTTTGGTTTCATCGGGCACTGGTGTGGTGGTGTTCTTATATCATCTGAATGGATATTAACAGCAGCACATTGTATACATAAGTAAATAATATATTTTTTGAAGTACAATTAAAATCATAGTTTATTAGAAAAATAACAGACTAGACAATAAATTAATCAAAAATTAATTAGTTTCGAATTCTAGTTAATTTACTTGAGGAAAATAGATTTGGATACCTTTTTAATTTTTTATTATGTATATTTTAAGCCATGTCATATATTTATAAATATAGTAATAATTCTTTTCTTAAATAGTGATATATTTAATTTACCAATCCCATATTTATGGACTGCAGTACTTGGAGAATGGGATCGAGATATAGAAGAAGATTCCGAATCTCGTATCCCAATAGGACAAATTATAACACATGAAAGATTCCATAACTATCAGCATGATATAGGTATGAATGTATTTGTTAATCTCTATAAGAAGATAAATATACAAGTTGAGAAGTATTGTTCAATAGTAGAAGGATATAAATATAAATCACTATTTATTTTCGGTTTTATAAAAATTTAAAGCTTTACTGAAGCTCTCTCGACCGGCCGATCTGAGTTTGAGGAGTCGTATTCGAACCGTATGTCTTCCTAAACGTACGATTTCATTGAACGAGACGAAACGGTGTTATGCCACTGGTTGGGGTCGTACCGTCGAAGATGGCGACCTAGTGCCACGGTTACAAGAGGCCAGAATTCCAGTACATGATAACGCATTGTGTCGTAATAAGTACGGTCCTGGCGTTGTGATCAAGAACGGGCACTTGTGTGCTGGACATCTGAACGGTTCCACAGGGACGTGCATTGTAAGTGAAATATTTATAAGAGTGATTGTAAATTCATATAAAAAATATCCCAGTGTTAAGTGTTGATATCACAAAGAAAAAGATCTGTTTTAAAAGTATTCATTAGGTTTTTATTTGATTCAGTCAAGTGAAAAAGATTACAATTGATATCTCATTAACATTGAATGAAATTTAATTAAAAGTAGATTGCAGTTTGTGCGTTAACAAAGTGAATACTGATTAAGTTTCGAATAAAAAAAAATGGAAAAATCATTAAAAAATAATTGCGAAGTAGACTTTTCAACAAATATAATAAAAATCGAATAAATAACAATTTCATATTGTGTCTCTCTATAAAAGTATCTTTTTAAATATTTACAAATATGAAATAGGAAAAATATAGCACGTAACCCAAATATCAAATTACACAAAACTTTTGACACTTATTCGCATCAATATCTCTATTACTTTCATTATTCAAAGACTTAACACAAACAGACGTGTCCATCGATTTAATTAAAATGGAATTTCACTATCGTTCTTTTATTTGTTAGCTCAAAGACATCTGTACACTTTTACTGAAAGCGGTACACTCACTCATCTGTCAAGAATCGATTTAGAATTGCATCCATCGAGTTTCTTTTATAATCTAATTATAGCCAGATTAATTATTGAAATTGATTCGTTTGTAATTGTGAAAGAGGCGTTCAATTACATAGCGAGCAATTATGTTTAATTATTCTACACGATGTTCTTTCATTTCATGTCGGTTTTTAATAACTTTGTGTTGTGTTTGAAGGGCGATTCGGGAGGACCGCTTCAATGTTATGGATCGAATGGACGATGGTTCTTAGCTGGTATCACTTCGTTTGGATCTGGATGTGCTAAACCAGGATTACCCGATGTTTATACGAAAGTGTCTCATTATTTACCTTGGATTAATTCGAAAATAAAAACTTGATTTTTGTTCGAATTGCAATTATTTGCAACGTGATGTTTTATAAAAAAAAATGGACACGGTTATTTTAATTCATCAAATAGTATTAATTGTTGATTAAACATTTCTATTCGTGAAAAACTAGTTGTATATAAATATTTTCAATTTAAATGTTTTTAAACAAACTTAATTTTAAATGCTTAACGAGCGGTTATTTTTATAGCAGATAAGAGTCTGAGAAAGAAAACACTCACCAATTATTATATTTTTCATTGTAAGTGACAAAGCATAAAATCCTATTTTTATAAAAAAGTTATTAAAATATTCTCATAAAGATTATATATATATCTGCATTCTAAACTAATGCAGTTTTTAATTTGATAAAGTGATTGTTTTATACAACAAAGGTATATTTTAAAAATATTTTCTACTTTCAAACGACGAACATAATTTATTGAAATTATTTTAAACACTATTTTCATATATTCTGTTTATATAGTCATTAATTTTTTGCTAAAATAGAAAAAACGTCTGTATTGAATTTGTTAGATTAAATTATATAAAAAATTAATTAATCTTTCAAGAATGTTACTTACATACAATTGTTGATGTTTTCTTTAGTTTGGAGGTTTCACTGTGATTTAATCTAATTTCATTTTAATTTATACAAATAGACATTGATTAATAACATACGTATTAAAATATTTGTTGAAATCATTTCAATTTATCAATATTGTTTTATATACATATAGAGTCATCCAAATGTGACACTTGAATTTGTGTTTTAAAAAAAAGAAACTATACACATGTTTCTTTTTAATAAAACACAAATCTAGGCGTCATATTTGGATGACCGTATTTAATTATTAATTTAAGTAATTTTACACGTACGTTTTTTTGTTAAATCCGTCTTTACTGGTATTCGAATACGTGACAGTTACTGGAAAATTACAACATTCATAAGGTGGTTAATCGGTGTTTTTCGACCTTACGTTAACCAAAAATTAACCATATTTTCATCTATAATTTTATAATCCACATTTATGAAGTTTAGTGTGCTGTAAAATTGTTTATATCAAATTTTTATTATAGATTTGTTGAGACAATTTTGTGTGCGTCTTGGAAACTGTCAAACGGAAAATATATGTAAATATTGTATTTTATATTTATTTTATTGTATTTAAATGTTATTGTTGAATTTATATATATATATATATATATATATATATATATATATATATATATATTATAAATCAATCAAATGATAGTCCAATTAAATGAATTGTTTTTGTTTTAAATAAAATGAATATTTCAATGATTATTTCCAATTTGAATTCTTTAGATAATTTAGTAAGCAGAGCCGGATTTAGATAAAGAGAATCTAACCTAACCCCTCCCAATCCTGTACCCACACGACTAGAGGAATATGGAAGAGTATTTTAAAGAAAAATCAATGAAACCGAGGATAATGACAGATGTTTAAAATTCCGCAATTCACAATTCATCTTCCAAAGGACATAACAGGTTTTTAAATATGTTCGAATCATATAATTACAAAGTATAATAAATAATACATAGGGTCTTATTAATTAGGTGGATAATCACGTTTTCAGTGATAAACGGGCTTAGATTTTCTCTTACAACAAACGAAATTGTTTTATTGAAATGATATAATTATAAATTAAAATAAATATCAACATAGGGTTCTATTAATTAGGTTAATGTGAGTACAGTATTATCAGTAATGTTTTGAACAATTAAATTATATATTTATAATATATGTGTGTGTATGTATAAATGTTTAGAAATATAGATAATATAAAGGCCAGAATTATTAACTGCACTTTTTAATTTTTTTCACAAAAGGGCTTAATTGATGCTTACTTTTTATACTTAGAAAGTATACGTTATACTGTCATAAACAAGTAAAATTTTTAAAAAAAGAAATATATTTAATACATTAAGTGTCAGACCCACTTTGTTTATCTTTTCGTTTATGCTCACACATTTTATTATACCAGATGATTGGTATGATATAATCAAAACTAGTAAAAAGAAAGCACAATCTCAGTTCAAATAACTCATTAAATCTTTTTATTGACAAAGTCATTAGAAAACTCAATCACTAACAGAAAGGTAACAATTTTCTATTCTTTACTGTCCTTAGAACATTATATATATATATATATATATATATATATATATATATATATATAATGTTGTATATTAATTAAATTAAATTTTTCAATCTAGTTTTTCTTACTTTTTTACTATATTTATCAAACGTCACTCGTATATATATGTATAACTATTTCATATCAAATTCTAGTTATATATTATAAATACAGTTTTATATAATTTTAAAATATCTACAAATATATACGTTACTTTGACAATACAAGTGTTTATTTTAATTTTTAAAATCTTATACAATTATATTTATTGAAATATGTAAATGTATTTTCGTAATTTAGTTACGTTCAAATTTTAACCTTTCGTAAAACGTTTGATAATCAATACAGAGTTCATCATTTTATGTAGTGATTTTAAAGTGAGTGCATTATAAATTTAAATTACTTTTCTTGGTGAGTGTTTATTTATATACAATATTCAATAAATGCATTTTTAACATTTTAAAAATTACTTTAAATCTTGATGTATTTGTATAGTGAAAGATTACTTAGTATTGATAATTTATATAGGTACTTAGAAACGATTTTTTAACAATCAGTAAATTTATTTTCGATTATTTTTTTATCACCTCTTGTTTCTTTATATATTGTTGATTTCTGTATCACTATGTATAATAATATTTACATATATAAAATGACTGTAGTAAATTGTAGGATAGATTTATAAAAAAATTAGACAGTTTATTTTAAAATGATAAATTTTTACATAATTTCATAAATAGTTTTTATAATACATTAATTAAATTGTATATAAAATAACATTTTACAACAAATTTAATTATTTTAAAAAATTGGTTTGCTATTCATATTCATATAAATTAAAAAAAAATACATTACAGAAATAATTGATTTTTATTTTCTACAGAATAAGAGTTTAGTATTTTTGTACAATTTAAGTGTTAACATTTCGATATTTATAAGAGGAATCTCAATAATTGTAAAAAATTCTCGGGCATTCGCGATTGAAGGCGAAGAACTTACGAGGCCAAGAAAATGATGATGATGATGGTGTGGTGAAATGCTTGACTTCGGTTATAGAAATCTTTTATACCTACTGTAGTACGTTATTAATTATACACAATTGATGTCGAATTAATAGAATCCTGTTTTTGTCCCACATTATACATTAAATGTAATAATTAATTTCTTTAGAAAAATATTTCTTTTCAAAAATTCAATTTACGTTTCTATAAAGTAATTTTAAAGAATAAAATTATAACTAATCATAGCAATGTGTTCATTTTATTTTGACTATTGATGATATTTAAGAGACGTAATAATCATTTTATTGTATGGAAAAATTATAAAAAAAAATTTTTTTCAAAACTTAATATGATTTGAAAATTTTAGTGTATATATATTAAGAATGATGTTTTATGACATAGTACATAGATTTTATTCAATAATTATCGTTAATTAACTCAAGAAATCGATTTTTCAAAATTTCCTAATTTTGGTGCTGGTTTTTCTATGTTTCTTGTTTAAAATTGTTTCTATGAATAATAAAGACAATAATTGCTTGAAAAATACTGTAGTATGATAGAAGGAACATTTGTTAATATGACTGAATAGTTTTTATAGCAAATTTGTACTTTTTTGAATTTATTTTGAATTTTTTTCCAATTTGATGATTTATAGAATTTATTAAAATTCAATATATGAACATAATTTATAATTTATCGATTTGAAAATACAAATTTTAATGGAACTACATTACATTCGATATATATAAACGTTTTATGAAGAAAAAAATAGATATTTCGAACTTTCATTTTTTGGTCCAAAAATTACCACGACCTATAGTATGGAAAAAATGTCAAAAAATCATAATTTTTCAAAAGTTAAATTTCTTTGAAAATTTTAGTGTATATATATTAAGAATGATGTTTTATGACACAGTACATAGATTTTATTCAATAATTATCGTTAATTAACTCAAGAAATCGATTTTTCAAAATTTCCTAACTTTGGTGCTGGTTTTTCTACTTTTCTTGTTTAAAATTGTTTCTATAAATAATAAAGACAATAATTGCTTGAAAAATACTGTAGTATGATTGAAGGAATATTTCTTAATATGACTGAATAGTTTTTATAGCAAATTTGTACTTTTTTGAATTTATTTTGAATTTTTTTCGAATTTGATGATTTATAGAATTTATTAAAATTCAAGATATGAACATAATTTATAATTTATCGATTTGAAAATACAAATTTTAATGGAACTACATTACATTCGATATATATAAACGTTTTATGAAGAAAAAAATAGATATTTCGAACTTTCATTTTTTGGTCCAAAAATTACCACGACCTATAGTATGGAAAAAATGTCAAAAAATCATAATTTTTCAAAAGTCAAATTTCTTTGAAAATTTTAGTGTACATACATTAAGAATGATGTTTTATGAAGTAGTTCATCGATTTTATTCAATAATTATCGTTAATGAAGTCAAAAAATCGTTTTTTCCAAATTTATAAATTTTGATAGCTGTTTTTTCAAGATTCTTGTTTGAAAATCTTTATATAAATAATAATAACAATTATGGCTTGAAACATATTTTAATATGATAGAATAAACATTTCTCAATATTCCTAAATAGTTTTTGTAGTAAATTTGTCCTTGTTTGAATTTATTTTGAATTTTTTTCAAACTTGATGAGTTATTGAATTTCTTAAAATTCAATTTATGATCATAATTTATAATTTATGGACTTGAAAATAAAAAAAATGGTGGAACTACATTATATTAGATATACATAAACGTTTTATGAAGAAAAAAATAAATATTTCGAACTTTCAATTTTTGCTCCAAAAATTACCACGACCTATAGTATGGAAAAATTGTCAAAAAATCATCATTTTTCAAAATGTCAAATTCTTTAAAAATTTATATCTAATATCATAAAAAACAATCTTCTATAAAGGAAAATACAATTTTTATTGAAAATATTCTTTAAATAAGAAAAAATAAGAAATTTTCAATTTTTGAGATTTTATCATTTAAAATGACAATGTTATTAATACAGAATGAATGCAATATACTAAATTAAGATTTTTTTCGCTCAGTAATTAGAAATTCATAATCAAAATTCAAAATAAAAAATATATTTAGAAATCTATTTGTTGTTTTTTGATAAAGTAAATAATGTATTTCAATTTAAAATTTGATTTTTTCAAACGAAATAATTATTTTTAATTAAAATGACAAAAAAAAATATTTCATGAATATTTTTCTTCATAATTTATTTTCAATTTATATTTTTTTCTCAGTGCAATTTCATTAAAAACCAATTGTATTATTATTTTCCAATATTCACATGATAATCTTGTTCAATTTGCATCACTAGTTTATGAATATACCATTAATGTTGTTATTGTCTTATTTCTTTTTAAAAAATGTATATTTTCAATAAACAAAAAATGTACACACTTGCATATTTTTCGTATATTATTTTTATGAAATACATACATTTTTTTTAAATCACACTTTGTATTGACAATAACTCAAACGTTGACATTGAACATGTTTGTGCAAGTACTGTCAACAATGTATTCGAATTTTTTCGATTTATTTTTCTTAGAAACTGTTATTGTTTCAGTATGGATTTATGTGATAATTGTAAATAATTTTTATTATCTTATAACTATTTCCAAATATTTGAATATCGGTAATCTGTTTTCGAATTTCGAAGAAATATTCAAATAAATGTTTATATATATATATATATATATATATATATATATATATATATATATAATCATATATAATTTTAAGCAGACATTAATTTACATTCGTTATGCAATATACAATAAATTAGAGTCTATAATTATAAAAAAAATATATAATAAATGACATTCTATAAATAAAATAGAATCTCACATGAATAAAATTATTATCTAAGAAAATTCTATGAAATGATATTCAAATCTCAGCCTTAATTTTATATTTGTATATATAGACATTTTACATTTTAAAGTATATTTTAACAATGTTACATTTATATTTGATATTTAATTTTTTAAACAAAATAATGATTTTTAATTTAATCAAATGACCAAATTTATTTCCTGAATATTATATAAGAATTTAATAGGAGCAAAAAATACTTTCTTCATATTAAATACACTTTGCTTAGAGTTAATTGCTAAAGTCGTACCGACCTGAAATTGGAAGATGAATTTGTATCGAATATCTACAAACTTGTATTTTTTTCAATAAAGTTCAGTTTAAAATCGACAATGTTATTATTAAAAATAGAAATGGATAAATAAATCGTTGAATTATTTATTATTCCTAGTTGATATAGAAAAATCTATCTACTTAAGAATAATAAACGGTAATAAATCGATTGAACGATTAACAATAATTACAATAAAATACTCATGTTAAATTATAATAACTGTTTTTCATAGTAATCAATATGATATTGTATAGATATTTTTCTTTGATAATATTTAAACAAGTTTAATAAAATAACATGTATTGTTGTTATTCTCATAAACAATTATAATATCGTTTTTTATTAAATGTTATAAAATATCTACAGTGATTATTTGTGAATATGTAGAAATGTGTTCGGAGAAAATTATTGCAATTAATAATATGAGACATGTTTTCTATGCTATTATTGAAATTACTTGACTAGGAATTTATTTTTAATAGTATAAAAAAATACCAGTTTGCACACAAACACAAGGGAAAGATTTATTTGAAGGCTACTTAAGGAATTATGAATGACTATTGTATTGTAATAATATTTTTTTTTTTAAGAAATCATGTAATAATTTAAAAAAATACTTGATTATAATTATGTTTTTTTAATATTCAAGTCAACTTTATTATTTATCTTTTGCAATTTAACTCAGTAGTTTTTAACACATATTTAGATTTGGTAAAATATTATAAATTTGTATTTGTTGTTTATTGTTGGTTATATTTTAAAATCTGTAGTTATTTTTGAGGTGTTGGTGAATTTTTGAATATTTTCAGAATTGTTATATTAAGATTATAATATTTGAAAAAATACTTACCATTGCAATATTGTAGATCTGAAAATGAATGTTAATTCTTCCATGTATTTTTTTACTGTTTTTCATCACATTTTCTAAATTTACATTTAAAGATACGAATCAATAAAAAAATAAAATGAACTTCAAAACCAAAATCGATCACGATACAAATAAATGTAACGATTTAATAAAAAACAGTATCGATTATTTTATATCAATCAATATTTGATCATATTTTAAATTAAATTTCTTTTTATCAAAAAATAAAAATGTTTTTTAAATAAATAAAACTCTAATTTTTTTATGATTAGAAATATATGTAGTACTCTTTAGTCTTTCTTTTTGAATATACTTGTTTTTAAAACGTCTCTTTCAAAACTATATAAATTTAATTCTGAAAAGAATAAAGTCATGAAACGATAAATAAAATCACTGGTTTAATAATAAATATAAAAAATCTTTAATTTTATTCATCACTAAATATAAACTTATAAAACAGGTTCGTCTAAAATAAATCTCTAAATTATTAAAATACCGGGAAGAAGGCACATTAAAAATATGTTCAGTTTTCAACAAATATTTTTACAAGACTCGTTTCTGTATATTGTTTTTCGAGTCTTTGATTCTTATTTGTATTTTAGTCACTTCACACACTTATATATATAAATATATAAAACACACTGAATTGTTTGAATTGTTATAAAATCGAATTTGTCACATTTTCGTATCAAGATGTTGAAAGAGTAGATCGTGCTTGTTTATCGTTAACATTTTAACCGGTTTATAATCTATTTTTTCGTGATATATGGGCATATTCAATTTTCTCCTTCTGAAGAAAAATTCCTTAATCGAAATGAAAAATAAAATTGCGCCACATATAACAAAACATATTATAACTCCTGTCTGTACGTACGGAGCAATCACTACAAGTCTTATTAATATTGCGATATTTGAAGGAATGTCATTTAGGTACTGTAAACAATTTCAAATAGTTAATGGAACGAAAAGTCATATCTGAAAAGACAATAAATTTCATATCGCACTTACCAATTCGATCCAAAATAGAGGAACGGTCATTTCATTGAAAGGTTTTATTTGTTCGTGGTATTTCGTTTTGTACATCATGATATTAATTTGTATCCGCGATTCGACAAAGACTGGAATCCCCGTGTCCTTTGAACGAATTTGATCAATTAGCACTGTTATAAAATATTTTGATTGATGTTCGTGGAATGTATGTTACGAAATTTGTTAATTTTATATGTAAACATTCGCCGAATAATAATAGTTGTTGTCAAGTAATGTGTATAGTTTTTTTAAACAATCAGATTTATTCTATTCAAATATGTTTTAATATCTTACACTTGAATTAAATAATAAACGAGTTAAATTCTTTATAAGATCTTAATAACGCACTGTTATGATTTTAAGGTAGCGTAGAGGGTTTTTTTTTAAAAAAAATAATATAGAAAGAACTATTTAATCTATAAATCTTTTTTTAATTAACACATATCTGGTATAACAAATATCAAAATTGTATTCCAAATTAAAATTCCTAACAATTTAGTCATATTTGTGAACATAGATATAAAAATTACAAATTGTTATCACTGAAAAGATTATGAAAAATATAATTTCGTAAAAGTTATAATTTTTTATCAAAAAATTAAATAAAAAATTGTTCGATATTTTATTAAAAAATGATAAAAATGCTATCACTCACTTATTTATCTCTCTTTCATACATCGAAGTCGAATTATTTATAACTGAATAAATTTACATTGAAATATTTGTAAAACAAACATCTACGTGTGTAAAAACGTCACGGCTGTATAATTTATTGATAGTATGTCAAATAACTAATAAGTATATTTATGAAAAGTGAATAATTACAAAGGTAATGATATTTTATTATATGAATTTGAACTGCTTCTGTACATTTTTTTACAATATTCATTTAAAAAAGTGTAATAATATTTAATATCAATTAATAACACGTTTCATGTGTCACGTGTAAAAATAATATTTGATTAGATATTTATTGTCGATCAATTATAATAATTAAATGTAATAAAAAGTAGATGTATGTTAATTATTCGAAAAAAAACTATTTCGACATGTGTGTGTGTGTAAGAAAGAAATTTAAATATGATTAAAAATAGAACTTGTATGCTAGTGAATCCATTCAGTTGATACAACGAAAGTGAGTTCTGTATTAGCCCGAGGGTTCTTGTTTGGAAATAATGTAACAGTATATTTTAAAATACCGGAAAACATACGTATCGTTCCAATTGAATAACATATTACATCAAATTTTTATTCGTTTTATGTGCTCGTTTTCAATAATGCATTTTTTTCAATCATACTCGTACACACACACACACACATTCGTACAACTTTAAAAATAATATGTGTACGTGCACATTTCAAACCTGGCTGATGTTTGATTAACGATAATTATAAATAATTTATATCTCTAGGATATAGAATTGAATTCAGTGTCGTAGAAATTAAAACATTCATTGTCGAAAGTCAATATTGAATTTGCAAGTGATTATTATTATTGTATTTACTGACCATTTGAGGATTTATTTAATTAGATATACGGAATTGCGATTAATTATTCGGTTTTCGACAATTATCATTTATCGAATGAATGATTGAAACTCGGAATTGTAAATTTCCACAAGTATGTATTTTATCATTGAGAGATTTACGATATAATTGTGTTTATTGGAATCATTTCTACTTAAATGAATCAATACTGTAAACAATGATAATTTTAATTACTGTAAATAGTTTGTTCATTTTTAGTTTTCTTATATAGACATCTATTGAAAAACAGTCATTTTCAAAAACCGAAATTATACGTTTGTTTAGAATTACAAATCAGATAGCAGAGATTCAAATTTTATACCTATATTTTTTTAATTAAATATCATCCGTTTTTAATTTAAATCGAGCAACAAATCTTTTAATAATGTTTGCAATTGAAAAATCTAATTAAAAATTCTACGAAGTAAATATGATGACACGCATGATGTTGGATAAAAATACATCGACTTATTCTTTGTAAATTAATACACCTTTTTTACATACTTTGTTTCTGATGTAATTCGGTACTCGTGGTTAATTCCATTCAACGAACATATAATAGCCACTAATATAAATATTGACAATGAATAAAAATCAGCCATATATATACATAGATATATGGAAAAAATTATACGAATCTTAACAAACACTTATTTCCGTCAAATTAATATTTTGCAGCATGTCATTATGTCAAAGAACACAATTTGTTATATATATATATATATATATATATATATATATATATATATATATATATATATATATATATATATATATATGTATGTATGTATGTATATGAATGTTTGTATATATGTTTAACTCAAATAAATTTATGATTGATCAATATTTACAACGATTGTAATATTTAAGGTGGTGCATTTTTTGCACATTTTGAACCTTGACAAGTGCTTTTATAAGGTATTGTTTGTATTTTGTGTACACCACGTACCTACCATGAAAAATGTATCTAAATGTAATGAATTAACATATGCATACGAGTAAATATATAGATCTCACATATAGTTGCCAAAATAAAATAGAGACTTTGTACAGAATGGAATTTAATATTTTATCTCAACGCATATGTATATATATATATATATATATATATATTCATGTGTTTGTTTAAATATAAATAATAAAATGTATAAAGAATAAAGCAGATAGTCAATGAGATCAATTATCGTTATTTTGAAATAAAATAGTAATTTGTTTAAATAATTTCCAACCTTTAGTTATGTTACAGTTATTGATATAAAATCATTCGATGTCCTTAAGTATCATTGAAAACTATGTAATTATTTAAAAATATATTTAAAACAAAGAAAATATTTTAAAAATACATACAAGTGTTTTGATCATCAATTAATTTAAATATCAGAGTTCAAAAATTTTGTTTAGAAATTTTTAAAGAAATGTAAATACAATTACTGTTTAGTACAACAAATGTAAATATAATTACTGTTTGAATTAATTTTTACTAAAATTATTTATAAGAATAGCTATATAAATAATAAATTATTAATTAATGCTTTCAAGAGTTATTAAATTTTTAATGAAAAATTTATATGAAACCTAAACAAATCTTTGTTTTTTATATCAATTGAATTATTTTTTTATATTATTATTAAAAAAAATTGTGGTATTACTGACATTAAAATTTAATGAAAAACGATTTCATGTGAAATCTTCCTTTTATAAAAAAAAAAATAAACAAATTTTGTCTTACCGGTTGTATTAAAATTTTCGACTCGTGCTTTGAAATATTCGGCGCGATTCCTTCCAGTCTATTGAATAAGACTGGATCACCGTCGAGAAAATGTGGTTGGGATACCGCTGCAGGAATACCTAATAATATATTATAGAAATTAAAATTTTATCTACAATATTATTTTATAAACAGGCATTTCTATGTTTAGAGTTTAAAGGTTTGTAAACAATTTAACAACATTTAAAAAATGAAAATATAGATGTATATATTTTTAATGAATACATTGTTTGTTTTATATTAAGGCAATAAAAATTATTATTTACATTTCTTGATTACTCAATAAGACCAAATTTGATTGATGGATACAAGTGGTTTGTTTTTACAATCGAGCTGTTTTTATAAATGCCTGTCAATATTTTTTTAAGTAAAGAAAAACAATTTTCTCTTTGCATATATTTGAATACGAATTGAGCAATATTTGATTTTCGTCTAAATTAATAATTTATAAACATACTACTCAATTAATATAACGCTTAAAGAATATTTCAAAATTTCTTATAGTGATTATTTTTTTCACAAAATTTTCAGTTTTAAATTATTAGTTTTTTTTAAAAAAAAACAACAATAATAATGGTTATAAAAAGTGAAATTATTTTTTTAAAAACGAAACATTTTAATACACTTACTGAAATAGCATGGAGTCAGTTCTGTTAATCCTCTTGGCAAGCACTTTGCATATTTTTTGCAATAACATTCGTTCATTTGAACTTCATCGGCCGGTTTCAAAAAGTCAGGCGAATATTTATAAACGAAAGCACGGAATCCGTCTTTAGTATATGCCTCACCGTCGAACACAACCGGTACAGTTCGACAAAACGGTTTCCTGTACACCAAGAACGAGTCGTTCGGATTTATATTCCTCGGAAAAATTATACCTTCGTAAGCTCCCTCGAGCACGTTACATTTCTTGTTTCTGAAAATCATAATATTCAAAACACTTACTGAAAACAATTGCAATTATTGTATATCTGGGAAAAACTTACATTCCAAGTGTAACGTTATTAGAAACGTCCTTGTATCCCCAATGTTTAAGTCCTGGCGATCCGTTCCATAATTGTATCGAGTATGGTCTCTTACGTTCCATTTCGCTTAAAAATGGATTAGTCGACGGTTTAATCGACGTATCCACATTCATCGTGACTAAGTCATTCGTATCTTCGAACATCTAATAAAATAAGTCGTAATTATTTTTCAATCAAATACATAATAAACATATTTCATAATAAAACAATATTTTTCTAAATAAATAAACTATATTTAATTAATTAAACTTCTATTTATTATTACATATGAACTAATGATCTTACTGTATCTCATTATCATTTTTTTTATCAAGATATTTTATAATTGGTTATTTATATTAATATTCTAATACACATAGAATAACTGATAAATCGTGAAAGGTTAAGCTTCATTTTTCAATATGAATCTGTTTTATTGAACAGAGATTTTTCTAATAAAATAAATTATTAAAATATTTCTATATTATTAATAGAAACGATAATATCTCGGAATGAAAAACGATTTACTTAGATATTAAATAATTGAAAATCTTGAATTTTTTTCCTCGTATCTTCTTTTATCGAGGAAAGAATTTTTTAATAAATCTAATATAAATAAATAAATAGTTAAAATATTTTTATATTATTTACAAATGTTAATTAAATATCTGCATATAGATATATCCGTAAAAAAATAATCAAGTGTCATTAAGTATTTTTTTTATTAATCCATATTCATTAAAATATTTTATTATTTTAAAAAAAACTATTAAGAATTTTTTTAGCATTATATTATCATAAAAAGCAATCAAATGACATAGACCGCTTTTTAGAAAAAAAATTAATTAATTAATTAGCAAAACTTAAAAGTTATAAAAACACTCGATATTTTTTTGAGAATTAAAATCGGAATGCAGTTGCTTATAGCCTGTAATAATTAATCTGTACTTTCCTGGATTTAATAAAATATTATTCACTGAATAAAATTGTATAAATAATAATAATTATTCTTTGCATACAAAGTTGTCATGTACTTTATTCAATTTTAATTTTTGTGTTTATATATATAAAAGGATTTATTTGATAATTTATATGTAATAATATATTGTTTATACAAACAATATAAAAGTATTTACAGTACTCGTTCGAAAAAAAAATAATTAAAATATGCGTCGATAATTAATTAAAGTGTTTTCTTATAATTATTGTAAAATCGTAAATTTCGTATGCTAATAAAAGTAAACGACGTGTATAAATATATTCATACCATTCTCGTGTATTATTTATGTAAACGAATAATAATTGTTGATATTGTTCAGCAACCTTCGTACAATAGATGTTGTTTAAATAAACAATAAAATCGGCACGAATTGATACAATATATTCGACACTGTTTAATAGAAAAACGATTAATTATTTTTTTCATTTTCGATCGATTTGTACACAAAAGTTTTTCGAAAATCGACGTGTGAAGAACACTGATTTATCATAAAATAAATCCTTTTAAAAGTAATTTAAAATATTTAAACTTAAAAAAATTTCGTGTCATATCCTGTCATTTATGAAATTGAATATTGATGACAAAGGTGATAGTTCAGAAGTCATAATCTTTTTATAGTCGATCTTATAGCAAGTTTCACTTCTTCTTCATCATTAACCTTGATAAACAAAAAAATTCGCAATATAAAAATGTCTAGTTTGAACTTGAACTTTCTTTGTATACAATGATATCAATTAATTAAATATAAGCAGTAGAGACATTTTTTGAATTCAATATTTTTACTTGTTATCCAGAATGTCGATACCCCTAAAATCTAAAATCATTTCCTAGTTTAAAATTGTAAAACTAGTTAATCATTAATGAAGAAGTATACTTTTTTCATCTGTGTCGTTATAGAATAAATGTCTAGATTGTAAGCTATTTACATGTCTGTTTATATATATTATATCGGCGTGAATTACAACTTTTCTCATATCACACATTTAAAATTAAATTTTTTGTAAACTGTCTGATAACAAATATAAACATTGATTGTATTAATAACAATAACAACGAGTTATAAATAACCGTTATCTCTCTCCAATAATTTTATTACACTTTCAGTGTGAATTGTTCAAAAAAAAGAACCACACACGACCTAATCGATAAACTACTGAACTTAAGTTAAAGAAAATATTTGCAGTTTATTCAAATAATACATACTAACGGATAAATTTATATATAAATATAAACACCGATCGTACATTGAACTAGAATAGTTGATGTATAATAGAACTGTTGACTTACCCTCTCTAAAACACCGAATCTCTGGAAATCAATCCAAGTCGGTAGAATATCGTTTGCTATGCTGACGAGACGATCTTCGTATCCCCACAAGTATTCCTCGACGGTGAGATTTAGAATCGGTTTCGTGTCTAAATAATTCACTAGGGAGTTGACGGCCAGGTTTAGGACAAGTGACGAATCGTGAAGCGCCGATGTAATACCCTGTCATTAATAGATTAGTTTCATTAATTTAATTCGTACTTCATTATTTTAATCGAGTTGAGATCTTCAAATAGATAATTCATAAATAGTGTAAGTGATGAAATAGGTCATAATAACGGCAGTTAATTTCTCAAGAGTTAAATTTAGCTGCAATATTAAATAATAACACTGTATCATAAGAAAATACCTGGACTGATATATTTTATTTACTTAATATTTCATTAGTTGAATAGTAGTAATCCACGTTGGTAATTATGTTATTTATATTCAATATATACATTAAAAAATCAATTGATTTGTAAGTTCATAAAAAAAAGTATTTAATATATCATCTATTATAATCATTTAATCCAAAATAAAAATGTGATGTATGAAAACATATTTCATATTAAATTGTTTACGTCAATTTTAATTATAATTTAAAAAGAAAATGCAAATTAGTTAAACGAAATTCTAGTTTCTATGAATAAACAAGCATTATACGAATTTAATTATCAATAATTATTGTCAGAGAATGATTTATAGCTCATTATTTATTCTTATATATATTCTAAAAAATTCAAATACATTGTATCACTAAAAGTTCAAAAACAAACCACTTACGTACATATGTACATCGTCTAAATGAAGACGTGAAACTGTCATACGTTATTTTGAAAAGAGTAGCATTGTCAACGAATGTCAACACACTTGAAATTTTAATATTTATAAAACACATCACTAGACGTTTTCCTGGTAATATGGCCGAATAAAAAACTACTTAAATTCATTATGATAATTGAATATTGACAAAAAGAAAACATACGTATATTTGCATCACCTTCAAATATGTCTAATGTCGTCTAAGACACGTAATCCAGCCAAATATTGAATAGTTGCAAAGGACATTATTATTGTTCATTTGAATCAATAGTAAATCTCTATTGTGTGTGTGTGCAGTTTTTCATTGCAGGTTCAAAGTCTCTATCGTGTTAATTGCACACAAGTAGATTAAGTAAAGTGTCTAATGATTTATAAAGTATCACTTGTGTATTAAATTTGATTTTTTAAAAAAAATGTTCAGAAAGTACATTAACGTTTAGATAATTTATAATATTTTATTTTGAAAGAGGAATGTTTATTTTACATAACCAATATTATTAAAAGAGATTTATAAATAAAATGAATTGAAACATAAAAAACGTAAGCATTGCAATATATAAAAATAAAAAGAATCGTCGAAATGTACAAAAAATAACAGTACTCTGTCAAAAAGTGTTTTTTTAGGACGTTCTTTTTACAGTTTTCTACATAGTGACAATTTGAATTTTGTCTCATAAAAAATTCAAATTTATTTTATCACACTCCAATGACGTCAATAATTAACATTAAAAACGTGTTAAGTTCGGTTCTTTTGCCATTTTTTTATATAGTGACATAATTTGAATTTTATGTTGCTCCAATGATGTCATTAATTAACATTGAACATGTTTAAACAAGATTTACATTTGATATCGAATATTAAAAAGATTTTTTTAACTAAAAGGATAAAATTTCCCGATTGTAAATACTAATTAATCAAATATAATTATATTATATGAATACATATATAAATATGTATGTTAATTTGTAGTTTTGTGGTATTCTGTTTAAGTTTGCTTTCTATTTTTTTCTCTATACCATTAGTCTATATTCTATAGATATAATATTCAGGATTTCTCTAACGTCTTTATTTCTTATCCTGTCAGACCTTATTATCATCTACATTCTTATAAATTTCATTTCAATTATTTTTATTTTATTTTTCTTAACTTGTGTTATCATCCAAATTTCGTTTCTATATCGTAGTACTAGGATGACTATTGATTTCTAAAAACGATCATACTTTCAAGTTTGGTCTTGTTTTTTTAAATTATACACAATTGAAAATGATTTGATAATAAAAATTAAAATTTCATACCGTATTCATTATTCTCTCTTATATATTTTGAATCTTTCTTGATATTTATGAGATATATTTTGTTATATATACTTACAATTTAATTTTTTGAAAAGAAATAAATCATTAATGTTAATTTTTTGAAAAGTGTTGAATGGACGCATTGAACCTCAATTTTTTAGAATATTTTTGTATTATCTGTTGATTGAAATACGTGAGATATATAATTGTAAATAAATGATTTAAATATAGTTTATTTCTTAAGAGAAAATAATAAACCAGAGAAGATGGAAAACGAATGAAATTCAACCAACATTTTTTTAATAAACAACCTTTAGCTGTTTATGACAATTATACAAAAATTAAATAACTTGTAACATAGATCAACAACTATAAATAGACTCTTTCCAATCAGCTAATATGTATATAATTTTGAAGTGCGAATATTTTTAAATAATTATGACACGCGTAGTACATATTTTCCGTTTGTAAAACAGACGACGCACAACATAATTTCGATTGACTAAGGAAGTTATTGACGTAAAGATAAAATCAAATATTCGGACACTTCGTCCTGTCAAGCGACATCGAGTGGCAATATTTTTTTTGTTCAGTGTAAGAAATAAGGCGATCTGTAAGGTCAAGAAGCGTATACATACATCTCTAGGTAAATATTGTTTTATTTGCCACGAAGATATCCTCGTTAATTGTCCTCACATTAAACACACATATCGTACACAATATAAATATAACTATTATTATTTACTTTTTTTCATGGAAAATTGATTTAAATACATTTACAATTTCAACAGAACTTATTTTTTAATCACACACTCGTGATTTATCTGCACATTTTAATACTAGACGGAATGTGTTTGATTCATTGTAAACAAATAAAATGATTGTATGGATATTGTAGTATTCTAAAGAACTCATTTGAATATTTCTTTTATTCTCAAAACAGATTATTTATGAAGATTTATAAATACGATAGCAATTATTTTATCATTTGTCTAGAACAACGTATACAATTAATTTAAAAGTTAAATGAATGGCATACGACAACGAATGTTTATAATTTATTGAAAACTGTTCATTTTATGGAATATTTTCGTTAAACAAACTATAATCTTATTATAATCCTTGAATAAATTGCACTATCGTGGATTTCTATCCAAGTGTTTATGACAATGACATGTTTCCATTTATAATAATGAACGTACATTTTTCTTCCATAAATGTTAAAAATGTTATCTCATCATAAAAATAAGAATATTCATTATATAAACAAGAATTACAAGTTTGAAAATATTCTGTTCGAGAATCGTCATTCAGAAACAGCAGATGTTCAGTAATTATTTCTTGTTCACATTGTTCATTCTTTGTTAAAAAAAGAATCATTCGTAAAACATAAATTGTCTACAATAACAAATTAATTTTGAATTTAAATTTTAACCAAAATGAACATATTAATCCCTCAAAATCGTAAGATTTTATGAAAATATTAAATAATTAATTATTTGCTTTGAAACTTTTGAAAATTTTGAAGATCATGATTTTCTGATGATAAATGGTATTACTGTCAAAATGTACATCAGCATCCAAACGAATAAAATGAATAATAAATAATTATCGAATATTTATGATATCTCGAATTGTTCATTTGTGTTAAAATAAATTTATTACAGTATGGAAACAAAGAGTGTTAAAGTTTTAATTATTATAAAAATGTAATAAACGATAGGACTGAAATTAAAATGAAAAATTCCAATTATAATTTATTTTATATGTTTTGATCTAAAAAAATATTATAAAATAAATTCTTCAAAAATCTAAAATAAATATCGTACGTGACATAAAGTTAATTGTAATTTATTTAAAAAGATAATTTGTCTATATTATGAAATTACCATTTATCTATTTATCAATGTGGCTATAAGAACAATTCATAATTAATTTATATCTTCTTTTTCGATTTCATTTAACATTTTCAATATAATTCTCATTATCTATTATTTATTAAACGTAATTTATTTATGATCAAATTCCACAAATATGTTTATTCTAAATACGGAAGTCGTACAGAAAATAATACTTTTCGAGATTAATAACCTTATAAAATTACATAATATTGTTTAAATATTCGATAGGTCAAGGGAAGAAACATCTGTGTAGGAATGAACATAGTTATAGTAATTTATAAAATATATAAATTAATCACAAATGACAAGATTGATAAAAAATATAATTTCTGTACGTTGATTACCGATTATTTCATAACATTTTTACTATTCCAGTATCATCGATACGCATGTTTACTTTCGAACGTTACCACTAATTACGCTTAATGTAATGTTTGAATGATTTCTAAGCGCATTTCGAACGATTCAAATTTTGACATACTAAAATTCTAGAGATAATAAACGATGCGTACAAGTTATATAATATGCAGCTATAAATTACACTTCCTGATAGTCGGTTGCAAAACCGTAAAGTTCACGAGTGTGGATGGAAAAAAATCCGCGTGAAAACAGAACGCGAGATAAACAGTCTATCGGACACGTGTGTTCGAATTTGTTGCTGATTCAGTGTCGAGTTTCTAATATTGATTCTGTGGAATGAATGCGTATGAAATTACATAAAATCTACGAGGATTGCACAAATGATTAATGTGTTTGTATTCAATCGAATTTTAGATTGATACAATTGTATCGTTCGATTTTTAAAAAAAATATTTATCTACATATGTATATAAATATAAATACCACAGTTAAAACAAATTAATAAAACGTATATCTATAAAAGTGCTATGACTTATAGTCATTGAAAATAATTTAACATCGTTCACGAAATCAACTAAAAAATACTAAACAAAGGACTTTGTAATTATACAAATAAGACAAATTCGAAAATTAAAACGCACGCACGTATTTAAATATTCAATTTCAGTTAATTACATTCTTCTGTTGTTATCACTATATATGTATATCTATATCTGAAGACATAAACACGTTTTTAAAAATAGTCTAATTATAGAAAATAATATATAAAAAACCGGACGAGACAAACATAAATTCAATTCGATCGAATCGTATGAATATTGAAACAGGTAATATATTTCTAACGTTTTTACTAGCTTGTTAATTTTTTAGAACCATATCTTTTCAAAATAAATTAATCGATTGTAATCAGATATAATATATTATGTTGTTTGAAATAATTAATTATATTTTCTGTTTTAATAGCAATAACGTAATTTGCAAATTGTAGATATATGAAATAAGATTTTTTTTAATGTAAAGTATATTTTATAAAAATATAAAATTTACATACCAAAAATGGAATATTCGGAACTTGAACTGTCATCAATGTGGGATCACCGATCGATTTGTCTGGTCGAAAAATCGTCCTCCTTTTCGGTATAAAACTGAGTGTTCCGTTGTCGTTGAACTTTGAATTTGTGTTTTTCAAAAATTCTCTATGAAAACATATAAAACATTAATCTAACAAAAAAAATTATTTATTTAATTACAATAGTCAATATTAATAACAGTGTGTATTTAAATGTACGCAGATAAATATTGATTAAAATGAAACTTATCTTGAAAATAACTCAAAAAATATAAAATTAAAAACAAATAACGAAAAATCATATGTCAGTACTAATCTAAGATAGACGATAATTAAATATTTATTACAGTCACTGCTTTTTGTTGTGTCTACATGAATTTATAGATTATTATGTGTCTATGTCTATTACAATTTAAAAAAATTTTAATACAAAAAAAATTGTTTGAACTTTCAACTTCTGTCTAGTTATATCAAAAACTAACAAATTTCTCGTTGACAAATATATATAAATATCTATATATATAAACACACACATGTATGAATGTATTTTCAATGTCATGATCTCATTTAAGAAATTGATTATTATTGAATGTTGTGTTTAATTTTCCTGTTTTATCAATGAAATATGATATCGTAGATGACAAATACATTTCTAATTTAAATTAATTATTTCGATAATTACAACATTTCGTGTTAAAAATTGTAGTACTGAAAACATACTGAAAAATTTAATATTATTCAAGCTATATTTCGAAATAACTATCTAAAAAAATCGTCTAAATTTCCAAATTGCTTCATATGGAAAAAACATTCGTACAAGTTTCTCTTATACTTTCTTTCCCTCTTTATATATAACACAATTTTATTTTAAACAAATCTGAATTTGTTACTTTACGTACTGGTAAACGAACGGTCCGATTTCGTTCAGTTTGAGATTTTTATCCTCGCCACTCATGAATCTCTCTCCATTCGTTATGTTAAATATATAAATTTTAATTAATACTTCATTTGGCGGTTCCCTCCAGAGTGTATACGAAAGAGAACCATTCGAGAGAGTCATTTTCTGAAATAAATTACAAATGTTAGCCTTAAAGATTTTTTTTTAAAATATTATCTAAAGATTTTTTTTAATATGAATATCCTTATACAAATTCATGAAAATGTATTTAAATTATTTATTGAATACATTTATAATCTCTTTAAAAATCTTGATAGAGTAATTAACAACTATTAGATAACTATTGATAAATTGTAAATAATAATTATTTGGTACTTTATTTTTGTTTATATTTTTTTTATATATTTATTGGAAAATATATTTATTATTTTTATTGATTAATAGTTTAATATATGTTTTCATTAATGTTTAATAAAATAATTACTCATTTTTTTATCTGATTTGTTTGCATATTTTTAAGTGTATATATTTTATCATTTTTTATTAAACTAATAGTAATATTAATAGCAACCAAGTAAGATATACTATTCCTAATTATTTACTTACCATGTCAATAATCTTTTCTACTGGATCAAATAAAAATGTAAAGAATGCTACTGACATGAGCAATGTTCCAGTTAATCCATAAATTAATACTCCTGTAAATAAAAAAATTGAATTGTAATAAAATCCATTGAACAAAAAAATTATATTTCAAAAAATATAATTGACTATTGAAATTACAAAATCATTAAATAAATTATTTTTCATATCATATGATGGAATCAGTTGGTAGATAATAATAAGGGTAGATCAGTTATTAGACATTAAAAATTATTGTTAGGCAATTCAAAAATAAAAAAACTCAAGAAAAGACTTGTAGATAGATAAAATAGAGATGCAAGAAAATTTGTTGTTGTGGTACGAAAAGGAATATATTGGATCATTTGAAAGTGGAAAGGTTTAAAAAGACCTTCGTTTAGGATTAAATAAAAAGATACTTTTTATGTAATTATATATATATATATACATATATATATATATATATATATATATATATAATGGTGTGCATATGTAATCCGTATTTACAGAAATGTTTGTGTAATAAACATACAAGTTAATTAAAATATTTACTTAATTGAAAAGTGAATTTCAAACCGATCAAATATAGATTTATAATTATAATAGAAGTGAACCTTGTAATAGTAACCTTTATTGTATATTATAGAAATTGTTTCCAAAGGTTCTCACTTAAAACCCGTATCACCACTAAATAGTTATCATATTTGTTTATTTATTTATTTTTGATTGATCAAAGGAACAGAAACAGTTTTATCTCTACTATTGACCATGTCTAAGTGATAACCCAGCCGACCTTAACATTGTCTATATCGTCTAGGTATTAAAATTGATGAGGTAAATACATACACACACATGAATATATATATATATATATATATATATATATATATATTTGTGTGTGTATAGAAAAAAATAGATAATAACTTATCTAGAGGCAATTCAAGCAATAACCTATTTATGTATGCAGCATACAGTAATAGATAAATATTGATCATATATTTAATGCATATTCATTCATGTGTATAATGAATATAAATACATATATATGTGTATGATAAATATAAATTCCACAAAATATTTCATTTGATTTTTTTGTTTAAATTCCTCGAATAAAATATTCTTAATGGATGTTCTTGGAAAAAGTCTCAAAACTTTCCTTTCGTGAATATTAAACATCATTTCAAATAATTATTCTCTAATTTCATTGAAAAGCTCAAACTACAAGTAGAATTTAACAAGAAATATTTATTTACATAGAAATCTTGTTGTAAAGAAAAGTAGCAACAACATTGAAAATTACGAAAATATTTATCATTTTATTTTTTGTAAATTATATAAATATCCTATTAAATAAAAAAGATCTTATCAATAATTATTTTCTTGTTATTTGTTATTAGGACTAACATTAAAATATGTTTTTGTCAATTAATTAATTTTTTGTTAATTTTGAAATTAATCTGCAATTCAAATAGATTTTTACATAGTTGAATGGAAAACTTATTATTCTATTTCTAGTGAGAGAAATGAAATATCGACTAATTGTTCCTTAAGTATCTATTAAGTTTTTTGAATCAATGAAATATATTACATAATGATTCTATTTAGCGTATTTTTTTAATTAATACTAATTTTTCATATATATTGTTAATTTAAGGACTAAAATATATTTAAAAAAATAAATAAATAGGCCATGCTCTATAAAAATTAAATTGTTAAATATATTGTATATATATATCTTTTATTATTTAAAAATAAACATGGATGGTATTGATTTCGAATTAAAATTTCTTCTTAAAATTTTCAGTATTAAATCCATCTAAGATTTTTTTTACACATATAATAAATTCAAGGATTAAAAAGTATTACAATCAAAAGTTGTAATAAATTACGTTCTCTGTCGATTAAATTGTACCAAACCCGATCTCTTATTATTGAAGGAAAAAAAATTAAAATACCAAACTACTCTCTAAATCAAAAACCGCTATATTATTTAAAATTCAGTATATTTTTATAATTGTTTTTACGACCAAATCGTCAGAAATCTACATATTTATTTGATACAAAAAGAATTGACGCACTTTTCTCATGATACCAATTAAGTCGATGGGCTCGTCGCATGTTTTCGTACGAAAAAAAGAAATTTATATTCTAATTAGCTGTTCTAATCAGCTGCTTATACCTTATAATCGTAGTGAGTACCTTCAACGAATATCCGAAATTAATGTTTGGTCAGTTTGACAAGCTATAGGACCAGATTTTAACTTTTGGAATGTTGTTATATTAACATTTTATGTCGAAATGTTTTTAATATTCCATACCTTGTATATATTTTTTTTAATTTATAGACATAAAAGGGTATAGGCATTTTTTACAAAAATATAAATATTTTTGTGAATAAAAATGCTGTATGAACGAAAGTAGTAATATTTTTTTAAAATGTCTTTTAATGAAATAACTTGTTTGATATATGTTTTTATTGAATTCTTATTTTTTGAAATTTTTATATTAATAAATACACATACAAATATATATATATATATATATATATATATATATATATATATAAATGACATTATTATCCTTTTAAGACATTTTCATTAACACATAACCTGCATACATGTTTAATAATCTCATAATCTATAGATAATCCCCGTAATCGATTCCGGTTATTTATTCATGGTAAATATTTATTGATAACATGTAGTAAATATTAAAATCATTTCGACAAACTTTGTGTGTCAAATTCAAAAGTAAATAAGTATTTCTTATGAAGCCCATTTTTCACATAGGTATAAAATTTTAACTATATATATTTTTAAGAATAGATAAATGCATATATATATAATTTTTTATGTACATTTTTTTTATTATTGACGCAACGATCTGCGTCACCGTGAATTCTATTACAAAATCAGTTCGTGAGAGCGCGCATTTGTGTGCGTGTGTGTGTACGTTTTTCAATGTCATCTCCATCGAGATCGTCAGATATGACGAAAACGTTGACTAGTTCTTCGTCCATACCGGAACGTTGACCTTTCTGTTGAGATTATCGAGAGACGCGGTCGAAAAACTAACGACTAGCGCTCGAAACGCAAATATTTGACAAGTTTCAATTTGTACGTGCATTTTTCAGTCTGATTCTTTTTTGCCAAAACGTATCTTTTTCAAATATTTGTTCGATACATTGCAGTGTTACTCGTACTTTGGACTGAAAATATTGTCAATGTTTCCAGTAAAGTGTAGAATCATCAATGTAAACAGACGCCTACGTAGTCGATTGTAATCGAATTTAATAGTTTATTGATCAATAAAAAGCGACAATGAGAAAATTCTTTAATTATGTCTCTATTATACACTAACCAAATTGAATATTTGTCATTCAAATTTCTTATTTAATTTCTAATTGAACTTTCATTGAAAAACATTGAATATTTTTAACTTATCTGAATATATCATATAATTTAATTTGATATATACTGTTTATTAAATCAGATAATCTCATTTGCTTGATTCAATTTTGATCAAAAACCATTACACATTTTTTATAAAAAAAATCGTTTCATCTAAATAATTTACACAAACACACGCTACTGATTCTGTTATGAGTCTTGGCGATGAGCATAATTCGCAATGCGGAATCCGTACTGACGAAAATGCTACATCGACGAATATTCAAAGCTCAATACGAACATTCGAGCGATATGTAAAATGAATTTTCCGTATAGATAGCTGTACGAGTGTTGTGCTTGAAGAGTAATTAAAATTGTATGTGTGGAGTAACATGTACTGAAAAATATGTACACCGCAAGCGCAGGATTATTATTTTCCCAGTCGACAATAATGTGTTGTAACATATTTTTCAATCGAATTTCAGTATAAGGCGCGCCTTATTCGCTAATATAACAAAATTGTAATATCAATTAGTGTAAATATGATTACTAACATAATTATTCTTTCGCAAATTTATTAATAATAGTCATTGATAACAAAAGCTTCAAAGTTTAAAAATCTTAAGAGTTATTATATAGTGATTTTTTTTAAAAAAAAATTAAAACCTTATCTACAATAATAAGTTTTATTTAATTATGTGAAAAATATTTAATATCTTTTTGCTATAATAATTATTTATGATTTAAAAATAACTAATTATATTATCAATATTTAATATATACATTTATTGATAGATTTATTAACTGATATTTCTTGTAAATCGATTAAAATAAAATGTATTATAACAAAAATCATTAAACACACTTTCTTTTCAAATAAAATTCAGTCGATAAATATTATAATTATGTTCTTTGAAAACGACTTGAAGGTAATTATTTATTTTTGTATCTGTTTTTAAATACTGTTTTTATTTATCGCCTAGTCCTCATTTTACACCTTGATATTTTGGAATTAATGTGTAGGTGACGTTTTAGAAGAATTCCAAAAAAAATATCTGAAATTGAAACTAGAAATGACAATTTCGGCGAAAAATGTTATGCAACTGATTGAAATTATTAATAATTAATTTTGTATCATTTAGGTCACCAGAAATTCCCACACTTTAAAAATTTATGAATGATATCATTGTATTTATTAATTTATATATATATATATATATATATATATATATATATATATATGCAAATAAAGAGATAGTAAATATCTTTGTAATTATTTATTTTACAAAATCTGAATAAAATAAACTGAACTCAATAAATATATTTATTTGAATGAAATTGGACAAAAATGAACTATTTATTGAAAAAAGTGGATAAAGTAAAAAATAAAATAAAGTTGAGAAAAAAATATAAATATCGTATTTTAAATAAAATTAGAAAAAACATTATAAAATTGAAAAAAATCAATTCGAAATTATTTAAAATTTACACCATTTGGTGATGATTCAAGAGGAAAATTATTTGAGAAAATGCGATTATTTTAAAAAATATAAAAAACTAATTTTTTTTTATTATAATTTAAATGTATTAATATATTTGTTCAACGAAAATTTATAGTAAAGTTTATTTGATTAAAACATTATTTATTAGTAATTTTTTCATTATTTTAATTGAGAAATAAATTAGTAAAAAATTCGAAAAAAATTATTAATTTCATTTGCGCGAAATTCTGTCACTTGTACACTTGTTCTCAATATATATATGCGAAATACAATACAAATTTATAAACATTTATACAGATAAATTTAAATGAAATGAAATAAAAACTCGTTTTTACAAAATGAAAAACTACATCTGGTCAGAGATAACATCTCCTTTATTGTTTTTTCTCCCCATAAGGATCATTTATCCACATCAGATTGTGTAAATTGTATATAAAAAACATGTATTTATATATGTAAAAAACTTTTTACACGATAAATATTTTAATTACATACATGCAATTTTATTACATTTTAAATATGCATCGGTATAAATCAATGCATATTTATGCACGTTGTTTTGTTGCGCATATAAAAGTCCATAAAACATTTATTTGTATAAGTAATTGTAGTAATAAATGTAAACCAGTACAACGAAACATTGTCAAATGTGCTCTTATTAATTATATTGTAATATTTTTATAGCTGTTTCAGTAGCAGAAAATTAAATTTATTTCTTGTAAAACGTAAATGATATAAACATTAAGTAATAAATTATCGTCGATTATATTTTTTTCATGTTGAATAATTTCATACGTGTGCTTTTTAAATATCGATATAATTATTAGCTTGAGAGAAAACCATTTAATTTTATTATTATATTAATTAATGATTATTAAAACGTAAACACGTGATTCTGTGCAGGTATGGAGATAATTGCTACGTTATATTGTTAATTAATATGTTTGTATTATTGTGAAAAAAATTATGAGGAAATAATTATCTTTTTGAATTGAATTTATCTATTAGGAATATAAAGCAAAATATCTAGAGTTTTAAAGGATTTCTTTTCATTATTGGTACCTTGTTTTTAATGAAAACTTAACTAAAAATTAGAAAAAATAAAACGTTTTTGATATATTTAATATATTTGTAATCAATATATTTTAATAACTTTATTTTTCATATGTATATTTACCTACATAAATTATTAATTTTTTTCTAAATTAATATGTCTAGTTATTGCACACACCTTTAGAATATTTTATTCATATAAGATACAATCTGTCTTATCTTTACATATAAAAAAAATTACATTATATATAATGATAAGGGAAAAAGAAAACTCCAAAATATAAAATCTTCCAAAAAATGAGATAAATATGTAATAAAAATAGAAATTTTGATAGAAACCTTCATTCAGTAGTGGATGAAAAAGGATGATGAGGTGTGTATATACATATATATGTACAAATAATGTAAATCAATTTCATTAATACTATAAAGAGATCTTAATAGCCATAGTAGTATTTTTTAATTTTAAATCAACATGTTTATTATTAAAATTTAATAAAGAGACAACAAACTATACATCATTTGAAATAGATTTAATATTTTTTTCATTATTTTATATTCATACTATCAAGCTTTTTTAAAAACTAATCTTATATCAAATAAAAAAGTTTATTTCTATAATATATAATTTGAACTTATTAAAAAAATATATTTTATTTTAAAACATTTACTCGTCATTAAATATGGATTGAAAATCTGTTTTTTTTATAAAAAAGTCTAATGACGTATATATAGATTATTGAAAAAATGCAATAAAGATATATTTTAAAGTTAATAAAATAATTGTGATGTAATTTTTTTAGAAACTATTTTCTACATTAATATATGAAATTCAATTTTTGTTTTTGAATATTTTGTATTTTTTAACATGCCATACAAACAGTTTAATTGCATATGGTTAATAAAAAATATTTTTACAAGATAGATAAAAAAATATGATAATATTTTTAAAATATTTTTTGAATAATTTCTCAACATTTATATTTTTTATTATCATATACAAAAATTGCAATTTACTAACAAGAATGTATTTTTTATAAGATAAAAAAAAAACTATACGATATATAATATAACTTTAAAAATGGATAATTTCTTATTTTGATTTATTTATGATATTTCATTAATTAGAGCTCTCAATAAAATTGTTAAAAAATAGAAAAGTTTATAGAACAAAATTAACATAATTCGTGGTTTATTATTATTTCTAAAGCAATTATGATGATTTATTATCAAATATGATATCATACTATAAAATTTATAGACTCGTTAAAAATTTTCATGATGCTTTTAAGAGCAACGATACAAAATTCGTAAACCACTTTTCTACTATTTTTTTAGATCATGGTTACATTTCTGTGGCACGGAATGTTTATACCATTAAACCATGACACTTTTACCTACGTTTTATGTTAACTTTTATTCGAGAGCAACGTGTCGTCTGCAGAAGTAATAGAAATTGTCATTTTAATTAACAACAACAACCATAATAATAATAAACATCTACTTGAATTAAAACACACACGTACGTATATAAATACTTGTTTGTGTGTATGTATGTTTTTTTGCACTTTGTTTGTTGGGGGCAGTTACAATTAAAATGGAACGAGGACGGTGCAAATTTGTCACGCCCAAATAAATTATTTGAAAAGAGACTATTTTTTGATCAAATATGACGTGGCCAAGGTTTGATTAGTTCAAAGATACATAATGTACGGTTTATGGATGTTATGCAATTCATAATTGTTGTCGACAAACAAGTTGTACGTAGTGCCTTTAGGCTATAATCATGGACGTCATCGTTTATTATTTATTCTGGATATCAAATATTATACACAGACACACAGGCAAATGAACACATATATTATATTTATCGTTCCCTTTTTTCTTAATTTATTAGCCGATCTTAAAAAACGCATATTTCTTGACAAATAAAAAAAATTGATCACCTTAAAAACTTAACATTTAGATTTTTATTACAAGAGTAGGCACTGTTGCCTCAATATAATCAATTATAATAAAATGATAAATTCGGATAGCAAGTCGGTGGTAGAATATCTGATTAAAATACCCCTCGTAGTGGATACTAGATAAATGATTGAAATAGGCAAACTAGTCTTTCAAGTTTTGTTATAATATTTATTTCCTAGAAAAACTAACTGTAAAAAAATACGAAACGAAAAAGAAATAAACACGAATGCTGTCGAAAGGATTTAAACATAAACACGAAATAATTTTTAACAATTTTCTTAATCTTTACAATTGTGATTATTGTATTTATCCGATTTGATAATCTAACGTGAAAATTGATAAAATAGTAGAATTTGAAAAATTAAAATAGATTTTAGACTAAATCTCTTCGTTTCTTAAACGAGTTGAAACAAATATTAACAATTTAGACTTGTAAAAATGTTCAATAATTACTGAACACTTTTTAAATTTTTTTTATTTTATTTTTAATACGAGATTAATTTCGCATGTATATTCTAAATTGATTTTCCAATATTAGTTTGTAAGTTATGAGTATTGAATTTTGACACAATTTTCCTTTAACTAATACAACCAAAAAGATAGTGAGTAAAATAGAATCAATTACATTATTCTACTTTTTTATGTATTTTCAATGATTTGGTAAAAATCTTACGATTCGATAACAATAATTAATTCATAAAAAAAATATTTATGTATAATAAACATTTATACATGGAATGATTAAAAACGTGAACGTTTTTCAAACAGTATCAATTGTGTATAAAAATATACTTTTTTTGAGAAAAAAAAAACTGTTTTCCTTTTCAATATTTAAAACGTAGTGTATTAAGTAATATTTATGTATAATTAATTCAACATAAACATTCAGTCCGAATTCTCCGAACGCGATTTTGCAAAACGAATGAATCACTGTTTCTTTTGAGACCCATAAATTGTTATTAAAGAAAAAAAATATCGAACTAGAGCCCTTGACCCACAAGCAAGTACACATATTGACGTACGTTCATGTATGATATTGACGCGAAGACAAGGTAGTGTTGGAAAAAACCGCCGTGAAAAAAAGCATAATAAATATCGTGAATCAACAGCCGTTGTTTGATTTCTGATGAATTCTTCGTCGACGGTTGTAAATATCGGTTAATAAGTTTTCGTTCGACGAATGAATTAATTCATTGACACAGATATCATAAACGACGTTGTAACGACGGTCTACGCGATTTTTTTTTTACCGAAAATCATTAACGAACAACGAACAATGGACAAGGTTGAAACAGTGTAGGATTTATTGGTTAACGTTCAAGTGGTTATTCAAAATTGTTCAAAATCGTTTTGAGATTTATGTCCTCAAAAAAAAAAAAAAAAAATACATTCACACACACTTATATATATAGTAATATAAAAAATAAAATAAATATTCGAAATAAAATATTTTTATAAAAAAAATTATAAAATTAGATAATAAAATTATAAATGCACATAAATAAATTCAACTCCTGTTATAGTTCTTAAAAAAATATTTGCGGAACTAGCTGATGAAAAAAAATCATTTATTGATCTTGTACAATCTTTATTTCATTTATGTTTTAATTTTTTGAGTAGTTGATTTTGTTCTTAACATTAATATTAAAAACTTAGAACAAAAGTATAATTTAAATCAATATAAGCGATATTTTTATACATGTAAAAAAAAGATAATTAATTTTGGATTTGAAGAAATTATTAGATGTAAAATCTCAGGTGTATAGTTTAAATTTTACAATGTTGTGTTTTTAAAATACTAGCATAAATTGTTGTATTTAAGTATTGTTGATAACGGCATAAAATGATTTATTTTGGCTCTAATAATTTTAATCAAATAAGTATGTACCTAATTCTTACAGTATATATAACTGTATTGAATTGATTTATTTGTATAGCCTGGAATTTATTCATTAAATCAGTATTAATTTCTTTATTTTTTATGATAAATTAATTTACATAATATTTGCATTAATCAAACTTTTGAATATTTAAAAATACTGAAATATAGGATAATTATTTATTCAATACTAAAGTATTAAAAAATTTAATTACAAGAGTCAATAAAGTACAATAATAATATAAAAATATAGTTGATCAACATTGAAAATATTTTTTAATATTTCTTTAATAAAGTATATTTTATTGATTAATATTTTTCTAGTTAAGTATATTTATCAAATAAATATTGGAGGATTATTACTAGATAGAAATTAACTATCCAACTATTCTCATAAATTAATGGTTGTAACTTTTAAATAAATAATTAAAAAATAATTTATATATTTGTATTAATTTTCGTATGAAAATAAATTTATTTTTTAATATTTTTACACTGAAATATATTTTGTCGATATGTAATTTTTATTCCTTTAATTATTTTGAAATTTATTTATTAATTATTAATCAAATTAATGAATTCACTTTTATATAAGTGAATTAATACCTCAACAAAAAATATTAATATAGTGGTGTAAAAATATTAATATAAAATCGAATTGAATTTCAATTTCAAAAATCTATAAAAAGGAACAGCTAAAATTATTAAAATAAAATTGTTTTAAATAATTTTTTTATAAATATAAAATATTTTTAATATTTTTACTTTAATAAATATTTTATCGTTTTATAATTTTTATCCCTTTAAACATTTTTAAAATTTATTTATTAATTTTTATCTGATAATAAACAAATATATTATACAAATCAATATTATTCAATATTAAAACATGAAATATAAAATCATGTTAAATTTTAATTTGAAAAAAATTATAAAATACCCCATTAAAATTATTGAAATAAAATTGATATTTTTTATTGGTTGTTTTGAAACTGTGGCTGATTCACTTTACACAAATGAATTTTAACCCCAACACCACAATAATTTAAATTATTGTGGTGTTGGGGTTAAAATTCATTTGTGCAAATTGATATTTTTTATAATTTTCCTATGAAAAAAAAATCTTAATACTTTTTTTTTCATTTTCTTTAAATAACTTAAATTTCAATTTTCATATTAATAATTCAATAAGTGAAAAAATTGAACTAGAATTAAATTAAATATTATTTAATGGTGAATTTATCCATTAATATTTTTACAATTAAATATATTTTATCGAAATAAAATTGTTTATTTGCGTAACTAATTTTATATTTATTAATCGAAAAATGTATTCGATGATTTTTATTCTATAACGAATTACTTATTAAATTAATTTATATAAATCAGTATATGTAAGTCAAGAAACCAATGAACAAAAATATTAAAACGACATTTATGTTCCTTTCCTTGTTATTACTACAATGAAATAATTTTTTTCATTTTATAATTATCTATTTGTTCGAAAGCCGAACTTTATTTATTTTATTAATATACAGTATTTACTTACTATTTATTTGTTTGTACAGCTTGAAATTTATTTATCGATTTAATTTTATACAATTTTTATTCAATATCAAATTAATTAACATGTTATGCACATTAAGAATGTTTTTATTATATGTTATTAATATCAATATGTGTTGTTTGAAATATATAAAATAAATAAAAACATTAATATGCTATTAAATTTAATCAGTTTAGTTAAAAATTTTAATTTATGATTGAATTTATATTTAAATGCATTCTATCGCTGCATAATTATTTTTTTGTGTAAATGAATGGAATTTAAAAAAAAAGTATGATCGAATGTATATTAAATAACAAATTAATTAACACATCATATACACATACACACACATTTTATATATATATATATATATATATATATATATATATATATATATATATATATATATATGGGTGTACATATGTGTTTAATCAATTATTGTCTTGAATTTACAGAGTAATAATAAATTATTTTTTTTGTAAATATATAATTTTTCAAATAAAAAACAGTATTAAAATTTATATAATAGGACACTGTTGTAGATATTTCCTGATTTTTATTTTTATTTTTTAAAATATATATATTTAATATCAAACATGTGCCATTTATATTTATATTGTCAATTTTTTTATTACAATCTAATCGTATATACATAACATTTTTCGAAAGTTATTTATTATATTTGAGCATTTCTTCCGTAACAGCTATTAACTATGACAGAGGTATAAATATTTCAATTATGCAATGTTTTTTATATATATATTCGTAAAAATATATATATATATATATATATATATATATATATATATATATATATATATATATATATGTATATATAAAGAGATTGCAATTTAAAAAAATATTCACTTACTCGAATTCTGTGGATTGTTGAGCACCATTTTTAATGTCTAATAAAACTGTCAAGATACAAACTAACGCACTGAGTAACTAAAGTATAAAAAAATTACAACAATAGATTGTTCATATTTACAAGTATTGAAACGATTTATTTATTCGTTGTTAATAGTCCGATTTTTTGGGGTAGAAATCATGCGAACAGTCCCGTATTCAAGAACATACAACAGTTCGTATCCATGCACAAAAGTTTATATTGGCATTGTTTCGTTCCCTATTGTTGTACTCATTGAGCTTATCGACGAATCGGTTTTCAGTGACTGTCTTAAGCTACAATGATAACTGATTATAAATGTGTTTTTAAATGTCTTTCAAGAAAGACTTATATTTTATGCTACAACTTTTAATTGTCGATAAGTGGGGACGAATGGTCAATACTCAACAATTATGATAATATATTTTAGTGGTAGGAGATAAGCTCATCTCGACGACGGTCCATTGATTGAAAATTCTACACGGCTATGTGTGTGTGTGTGTGTGATTTTGAGTCGAAGTCTATGTCAGTAGAGTAAATAACGTCTAATCTGATTGATAAATAAAATTTATCTCGTTTCAGGGGCATTGTTGTTGCACTAGAGTTGCGTTTTCAAGGTACGACTGTTTTAAGATCGTACAGTTTATGTTTAGTTACATTATGAAGTAATCCTTGTTTGAACGGATATATCTATGTAAAAATATTAAAATCTATATTCAATAATAAGTCATTTTTTATTTAAAAAAAAATAGAAAATAAAAATATAATATTTAAATATTATATAAATATATCTTTCGTATAGAATAGATTTATATTATTTATAATGTTCTTTTATTAGTTTTAGTATAAATGTTATATTTATTCATTGTGTTCAATTGCATTCTATTTATAGTAAATATTCGATATCTTCTCTTCGATACCCAAACAAATCTTTTTTCATACATCTAAAAAATAATAGTTATTATATTTTCGTTTTTATTTTCTTATATTTTTTTTAAAGATAAAAAATATTTTTTTTCATTAAATTATTTTATACTATTTCTTAAAAAAAATATTTCTTAATGAATTATAATTATTTCTCACATTTTTCATTTATAGTATTTTTTTTAAAAAAAATATGCAGACAGTTTTACTTATTCAGAATACTCAAGTTATTTAACTGCAAATATTAAATAAGAGTATATCAATATGAATATATATAAGTATATGCATACACGAAGACGTAGTCAAAAGTGCGTGGAAACTTTAATAAAAATGTAAATGGATTTTCTTTGATTTTTTAAACTTCTGTTTACCTCCTCGTAAGCCCATAAATTACATATATATATATATGTTTGTGTGTATATTTACAAGATATTTGTTTAGAAATTAACAAAGACATGTTATTAATTCTGTAAGTGATTCTCTTAAAAAAATATTTTCTTTATCAAAATTGATTAAATGAACGAATAATTCAGTAATAACATTTTATCATAACTACATTTCAGTTTTTCTTGGAGTAAAATAAAGAAAGACTAAATTAATATTAATTAAGTTATATTATTGTAATAATAATAATAATAATGATTATAAACATTAATTAATAATTTTACGATAATCTCCATTAATTCCGAGTCTAATCATATAATACTCTCTCAAACGACCGAGATTCTATTCCAATACTTTTTTTACCGGTTTTATTACATAAACTTTTTTTATTGTATAGAACATATATTTACTAATTAAGTACGTTTCTTGCCGGGTATTTAAATAGTTGACCTAGTTCGTATTTACATATTTGGGTTTGAGATTTTTCATACATTACTGGTCCAACATATTCATATCGAATTTGTATTGATTTTAAATTATGTAAAATATTCTGGGTGGTATTTAAAAGTAAAGGTATTATTCTTATTGCTTATTTAATTCAATATAAAACACTGTATGGTTTAATGAGTAAATAACAATAAATATCATCGGAATTTTATCTTCGACAGCTTCAAAAAAATATAAATGGTGTTCTCAAGTAGATGTTGTACGGGTGTATGAATTAATGCATTGAAGAATAATTTTGTTTGATTATAAATCAAAATATTAATATATTCTCTTAATCTATTAAAATAGTGGATAATAAATCTTATAACTATTTGGCTGTTTATTTATTTATTTTTTTTAAAAGATGTCTCTTATGAAATAAATATATAATTAAATGAATTCTAATTAAGAAAATAATAAAAACTACTGTTTTTTTAAAAAAAAATATATAGTTTTTAAGTACGGGTGATAATTGATCAATGTAGACTGGTTTTAGAATATATTTTTAAAACATATTAGGAAAAGTATTAAGAAATTATTTTCTTATTGTTCCCCGTCCGTCTTGTAAGTTATTTTTATGTTCTTCATCGAATCTCAACGTTCTTTTTCCATTAACTTTAAGATTAGCCGTATAATTTACGATACTAGGCAACCAATCTTGCATTTTTTTGCAAAGTTTTTTTAGAATCTTGACGCGCTTTTCTAAGAATAAATAAATTCTTGCCGTATTAAAAAACCTGCTTTTTCTCTCGACGAACGAAATTGCAAATGTGTAAGATCCGTGTACGTAGTCTCTGATTCGTTCGATATTTGTTATATTGTTTGAAAAATAGTGATAGTTTATATTAAAATAATATTTCGCCCACGACGAAGCAACCACGGGGGCTACGAAGGTTAAGGCCGGTTATAATTCATGCCGATGTTTACGTACATAATCGGAATGTCAACAAACATGTCTGCTATTTGGGAATTTTTATGGGTTTATCCTGATTACCGTTCGAATAGATAAACGTATAGTTCTCTCAATAACGCGACGATTGGTACGAAAATAATACTTTTATAATTAGTTTCGGTTGGCATTCGGTGTTAAAGTGTGCTGACGCTGCCGGATCAGCTGTTGTTGATAGTGCAACCCTTTTTTAATAGCGTTCTGCGTAAATTTCGCGTGCGAATTAAATGGCAGATAATGATTGGAAGAAACGATTAGGAATAGAGATTTTCTATAATTCGGATGAAGATGAGACTCACTCGTACGTATTGTTTTGCGTTTTGTTAAGCAGATCGTTTTATTACGTCATATTTTTCCCGATTTTAATTATCCCCTTTTTCAGTCAAGTGGACGTTGTCACAACCACTTGTTCAAATAGGAAGCTTATCTCCTCGAACCCACGATATTTTCGTTTGAAGTGCTTTTTTTATCTAATTTGTTTTTAATGCGAATTTATTTTGACAAGGGATCATTCATTACACGTTGCTTTTATACATTTTAAGTACGAATAATTAGTATTGTAATCTATATGAAAAAAAATATGAAAATGTTTTAAACTTTATAGCAACGTTTGACTCTTATAATCTGGAATTACAATTTTTAAAAAATAAATGGAAAATATTTTTTCTGATTTTATTTTTTCATTCATTTACCTCTTTCTAATTGCTTTCCCCTGTACATATATGTGTATACGAATCTGATTATTCATTTATATGTATTTTTATTGTAGCGATAGTCAAAATGAGACGGGTAAACATCGTTTCCCCATATTTGAACGGATGTCTAGTTTCGATAGTACGCTATCTGATGAAAAGTTAGCTGAATTCGAACAATACGGTTGTACTCCTCCACGAACTCGAATACTTCGTAGGCAACGTGAGAGAAATCAAAGAGAAAAAGAAAATAACACTAGGTAGAACCGTTTATTATATCCTAATTATGATTGTTTTATTCTATATTTAATGAAAAACTATATTTTTTCTAAACGAATGAAATGTATACACATTTTAAATCTTTTTTTATTTTTACTTATGTATAATTGACAATGTTTACAAAGATATCTGTTTAGAGATAAGTTACTGTTTTTCTTAATAAAAATATACTATACACCTTTCTTGGTAGATAATTATTTCTATTGACAGTGCAAATTTACAGTGATATCTTTTTTAAGTAGATATATATGTTTGTGTGTCTAATTGATATACAAATATTTATTTTTCTTTTTAGTATCATGAAGAGTACAAAAATTCATACACAAAAAATCATTCGCCGTAATACATTTGATACAATTTGCTTTAATGAGCTCATACAGAAAGCAGATGGTGGCAGTTCTGATTTTGGTATGTGCTCGTGTGATATTGAATTTCTTCTCATGTGCAGTGATGGTTTTTAATCAAAAATTTCAGAAACGAGTTCTCGGAGATCGGATAAACGGTCGTTGAAACTCTTACGTGATTCGGAACGTGATCTTAAATTAGATCTAGGCGACTCGCAGTCTATGAAGACTTATCTAGAATCGCATGATGAACGAGCAGATAGCATGCCTATAATTTCTCCTCATCAAACGAAATTCCCTACTTTGGTAAGTAAATAATATTTAAAAATCTCTACAACAGAGTGAAAATTTTGATTTTCTACAGATCGAAACATGCAATCGGTTTAGAAGCTTGACATCTCGGCCGGTCATCACCAGATGGAGGAAAAAGCTCAGTAGGGAGAAATATGCTTCGTGTATAAATGAGTTTGAAGATTTTCCTGAAGATCGTATCGAGTTTTTCAGGAAATTTAGGCATTTGGTCCAATATCGTTTAGCAGACCCAAAGAATCAAGTAATATGTTAATTTTTAATTTAGTAAAATATCATTTGTTTGTAAATAATATCCACTGTTTAAAAATAGTAAAATATGTATTATTTTTTAATATTGTACTCTTTAGCAAAGTAATATTAAAATATTCTTTTTTTTTGAAAGGACAATGAAGATCATGTTTGGCAAAATGATTTACAAGACTTAATATGGCTCGAGTTGCAAGCAAGGCTTGCTGATCGGACACCAACACAACAGGATGCCTATTTGTGTGCTGCTAGAGATTCTGTGTCACAGCTTTTGGAAGATATTATGAAATACAGGTAATTGAATGAATTTGTGTGTTTTTTTTTAATATATTTATTTATTGAAATTTAATAAATGTATCATATATAAATTGCATTGTGGAGCTTATTTATGTGTTTATATTCATAATTCTTGTGTCTTTTTGACAATGTCAAGTTATAATTTTATAGTGAGCTTTAAAAATGATTATCAGTTTTATTTGTTACATGATATTTATAAACATTTTAATATAAATGATCACAGCTTTGAATTGATATGAATTTATAAAACATAATCTGAAAAGTAATGTGATTTTTAGCACTGCAAATAAATTTTGGTATTTGTAATAATATTACAAATTAAAGTAAACATCTGTCTTTTTGATACATTTGGCACACTTTTAGTAAAGCTCTACGGTGAACTTTTCCTGCTGATGTCATTGGAATTTTCTCCAGAAACAGAATGTCTCCTTCAAATGTGAATTTCTTATTAGTTCTTTCTGAAAAATTAACAAAATGTTTAATCAGATGGATTGTATAAAAATTTAAATGCCTTACCATAAAGATATTTATTGATTGTATTTTCAGTGACTAATTTTTTTGCATTTTTCAATATAAATGCCCTTATTTTAATTGTATCACTTTCAGTTTTTATTCCAGTTATGAGTGCTACTTTAATATCTTGATGATCATTTAATATATCTTCTAAATCTGTTGAAGTGAACTGTCAATAAAAATGAATTAATATTTCATAAATAACTTTTCAATCATTAAATGATTACATGTTATTAAAATAATAGTACAAACCTTTATAGAAGATTTAGATTTCAAATTATCATCTAATCTACCACTTATAAAAATACATTGGTCTTCATCATAATGTCCAATATCTTTTGTATGAAACCATCCATCTTTGTCGATTGCTCTTTCTGTTTGTATTTTATCATTAAAGTAACCTCTCATTATCCTAGAACCACGAATACAAATTTCTCCTTGTTTGTTTGGCCCAATTGCTATACCATTTTTGTCTATTACCTATAACATGTGAGTAAAATGTATCTATTAACCAAATATTTTAAATTTTTATCTCAAATTTACTTTTATTTCTGTATCTGCCTCTGGGGATCCCACAGAATCCCTTTTTTGGAATGTGGTGCAAATCAAACCGGTTGCTTCTGTTAAACCATATCCAAGTGCAACAGAAGCATTATAAAATAATTTTTCCCCTTTATTTAAATATTGATCAGAAACTTTTCCACCATAAATGACCACTATTTGTACACTGGACAAGTCATAAGTCTGTGCACTCGGATGTGATACTATCTGATGGTAATAATTTACTCCCAGTAATACACCCAAAGGACTCTGTAAATAAATATTAATAAATATATCTGAAAAACATATTTTTTTTAGTGGTCTTACTGAGCACTGTTCCATGACTGACAATAACGATTTAGGTTCGAATTTTGGTGCAAACACATTAATAGCACCTCTGTCTAAACAATGTAGAATTGTTTTTATCCCTGTTATTGTTGACACTGTTGATATGTTCATCAATTTAAAATTGGCCCAGTTGTTTTCCCTGAAACACAGTTTGAAGAATAGTATGAAATTCTTCTAAAAAGGTTTTTTTTAGAAAAAAAATCAATAGCATACCAGTGTGACTGTAATTGATTCATTAAATTTCCATGGGAAATACAAACTGGTTTTGGTAGATCAGTGAATCCGCTTGAAGATACTATTACGGCTGTGTGGTGGAATGGTTCTTTAAAGTCAACTGGTTCAAAATCAGTATTATCTTCTTCTAAGAAACTTTCAAATGGTGTATGCACTTTTGAGTTATAAAACACAACTAATTCTATGTTTAGTTGTAATTCATTTAGAGATTTCTGTAACAGCTCAACTGATTGATGATCACAAAATATGAGTTTTGGTTTTAATATTTTTAATAGGTGTTTTATATCATCTGAAAAAAATCTTTATCTGTATATTGTTTTATAATAGAATTTGGGGACAGGCTTACGTCTGTATAAGTTTGGGTCTAAAGGTGCGACTTGAATTCCTAAATAAAATGCTGCTAATATTGGTAAACTGACATCAACGTGATTGAAACTGCATATAGATATAACATCTTCTTGTTTTATGTTTCGTTTTTGTAGTTTTTTTGCAACATTGATGCTTTTTTCATAAATTTCAGAAAATGATATTGATTGTCTTGTTACTGGATCTACCTGTTGATTTACATTTGTGTATATATATATATATATATATATATATATATATATATATATATATATATATATATATATATAATCATTTAGAAGTATGAGTATTTGAGTTACCTGAGCAATAGAGTTTCCATATTTCTTTAAACATTTCAAAATATGTTTTCCCAGACTACAATCTTGCTTATATTGAAGTTTAGGGCCTTTCAGAACATAAGATTGTTCACTCTCTTGCTGCCCGACAACTGGCATCTTTTTTAATATGTTTTGAAATTATCAAAGAGTTGATTTATATACAAAAATAAAATTCATAACAATATTTAGTTGTAATCTCATTAAATTATTATTTGCAAATGTGTGTACAATATTTGTCTTCAATATAGTGATACACAAACACAAGTCATAATATATTGAGTAAACAGAATATTTTTATATCTTATCACATGTATTTGTACTTTGAAATTTAAATTGATTTTTATTCAGCTTCTATGAGATAATTAAAACAAAATTTTGTTTGTGTTTTATAACGAGCTTATATATCTTGTCTGTGCTATTTTCAGATACTTAATCAGATTTATTTTGTTATCATAAAATGATTTATCTTATTTGTGTTTGTATCATTAAGATATTATTCGGCCTTCATAGTTTGTTATTTGGTTTATGATAGTAAAAAAAACTTGTTTACATATCGACTTCATTTAATTGCAGTCATAGACGTTTGTTATTGTTACAGATTTATAAAAAACAAACCGAGGAATGTTACTAAATCCGGTGCTTCTACTCATAGCAATGATAGTGGAGTGGTTACAGAACTTACTCTGTCCAATTTCACTGAATCTCTAAATGAATCCATTACCGAATCTTGTTTTAAATCTAATTGTGAGTAAAATTTCGAAATTACATTTCAAAATGAGCCAAATTTGAAGAGAAAACAACTAAAAATAATTTACATTTTCTTTTAATATAGGTGATACAGACTATTCATCTTGTGATGGATGTCTATCTATGTACTGTAAACCATGTATTGATGCTCAAAATGAAGCTTTACGGGAAGTGGAGCAATTATTGGAAAAGTTAGAGGCTGCAGAAGCCTTATTCCCTTCATCTAAAGCATTTGGGGAATTGTATTCACTTTACAAATCTTCAGAATTTGTTGGTAGAGTTAAGGTAATATAATCTACACAGAAATAACTAATGATGATTTCTGTTTATATTATATGAATGAATGTTGATTTAGGCTATGTGTTTGTGGTATAATCTTATGAAACACCAAAGGCTGAAACTTTTAATTCTCGGTCGATTGATGATGTTTTTACAAGGACAGCATTGTCAGTGGCCTGTAGCATTGTCTGATCTTGAAGCAGGTATGACCTATAGCTTAATATATGACCATTCAAGTGATGATGCTGCTACAAATTCTGATAGATTATCTAGGTTAGTAATAGTTTTTAGAGAGAGATGTAATATTAAAAACGTTTTATCTAATTTATTAAATAATAATTAGAAGCAGTTCGTTGGAATGTAGGGAAAAATCAGGGAATAAACATATATGTGTACAATTTGATATGGACCATTCAAGTCCTTCTGATAGTAATAACTCAACATATTCCAATCAAGATGAAAATACATCAGCTTGCAATGAAGATGATTATCTTAGTGAAAAGGTTGATTATTTTAATGTAGACCCAATTACAAGTCTTGGGAAACAGTTGAAGAATTCATCAGGTGTTTCTCCATATAGGTACTGTATAATAGTTTTATTTGCAACTGACTTGTATCACATTATATCATGTTGTTTTTAGAAAATACATTGAAAATGTTTTGAAAACAAAAGGTCTAAGAAGAGCTTTATACTTTTTGGAAATACTTCAAGAAACTGTTTTACGAAAAGCACAAATAACTCTTGAAAGGCCGCCATCCGGTGCTTCTTTTGAAGAGTACACTAAACAGAAATGTGAACTGAAGGTTCGATATCTTTTATATTCTACATATGTATATTTTATAGATATTATCTATTTTGAGTGTATGTTTGTAGCCGACTGATGACGGATACAATGTAGATGAATGCGAGTTGAGACGATATGGCTATTGGAGTCCAGAAGCACAAACATTACAATTACCTTCGTATAGATCGGTGTTTCTTTTTCTTTCTTTGATACCGCTCGAAGTAGTTCACGAGTTTATGCGTATGCGTTTGGAACAAAAACCTAATAAGCCGTCGCCGCTTAGTATAAGACAGGTATAATTGATCGGTTATAAATATTTGTCGGTTTATAATCGAATTATTATTTTTAGTTGATGAGAGAATTGAAAGAAGGATTGCGTATTGCAGTCTCGCACAGAGAACGTATTCTAACTCATATTAACACTGTTTTATCGGAAAAAGATTCTGAATACGTAGAGTACAAACAGATTGTAGATGAATTTGATAAAAGTATTAAACAAGTATTCGAGGTATTATTTCTCTATATGAATAAATTCATTGAAATGAAAATGTGTTTTGTTAATATCAATTGAAATAATTTATTTAGATGTATCTTGAGTATGTAGAACAGTGGTCTGTTATGATTCAGTATGAAAGTTTTCAAAAAAACATGCTGGATGAAGAATGGAATTTTGTAAAAACTACATATTGTCATGTGCCAAGGACATTAGTGTTTGTCGGTCAAAAATTTTCACAGATAGTTAGTTCTATATTGGAAAATATTGGCATTACATTAAAGTCCAGAGTTGAAGAATTAGCTGTGAATATAAATACTGGAATTTCTACTGACGATGATGTTCAACAAAGGTGAATTTATATTCAATACTACACATTAACATTTTTCATACAATAAAAATTTATCATACACAGACAACCGATGCTGTTTGTCTGTCGGAAATTACAAAATTTATTCGATGAAGAACGTGAGAGGAGCCTGAAAACTTTGTCGTTCAGTAGGACTTTGATGAAAGAGTTTTACTATTTACACAAAGCAAATGACAATGAGCCGAAACCAGAAATATTAGAATCTTTCATGCTTTTGAAGGTGATTTTTCATATAATTTCTATTTGAAATTGAATGCAATTTATTTTATATTTTAATTTTTAGACTGCCATTTTTGGTTTATTAAAAGATTTAACAGAAGCTATAGAAAGAGTTCAAGAAATCTTCGATTCATCCATCAATGATGAATTAGATGAAACAGATAAAAATCAGTTATCATCACGTTGTCGGGAAATACTCCATCAAGCATTCAAATTTGGTTTTGAGGTGATTAATGACTTTCATGAATATCTGACCTTTATGTATTTAAAAAATATTTTTTCAATTTACAGTATTATAGGGAAGTTTCTCGAGTCACATCAGACAAACTTAAATCTGCTACCAATTCACAGAATTTGATATGTTTTGCAAAGTTGTGGATGGAATTTGTTATGGAGAGATGTGAGAGGGGTAGGGGCCAACGACCTCGTTGGGCATGTCAGGGGATTGATTTTCTTACTTTAGTGTGTGAACCACAATATACTAGAGATCTTAGTGATGCTGACTTTGAAGTTAGTAAAATATTAGTTTCTCCATGAAAAAATATGTTTTATAACAGAAAGTATTATTTCATTACAGGAATTAAAAAATCTAATGGACAATTGTATATCTCACATAATAGGCACTGCATCTACTCCTTCTCCAGAAATAGTGAATTCTTCACCTAGATTATCACATTCAAGATCTAGATGTTCCTCGCCACAATCTCGGTCACGAACTCCCTCTTTAACAATGAAGCAAAGAGAATCCATTTCTGCTTTCCCTAAAGAAGGTCTTGAAGAAACCACTGATGAACTAGATAAAAGTATTCAAAAATATTCAAGGTATATAAAAAATTGTGAATTGTATATAAATATCATTGTAAATAACAATTGTCCTTTGATTACAATAAAGTATTTTTTATTTTAGCAGAAAAATATCTAATACCAAAAAAGAAAAAAAATCAAGTCATAACTCTGCATTTTTATGTGAGTGAAAATGGAATAATAACATTTTAAAATTTATATATATATATATATATATATATATATATATATATATATATATATATATATATATATATATATATATATATTTATATTTTGATAGATGCAACAGCAGCCAAGGCTGAACGTGTTAAAGATGCAATCAATAAACTAGAAAAAAGCCTTGATGAAAAATTACATGCTCATGAACTTATTGGACGTATTACTGCAACATGTGCCTCTGATAAATTACATATTAAGTCTAGGAGTGTGAATTTCAGTTGGCAAAGAGGAATTAAAATCGGTAAATAATTTTTATTAAAATCTAGAATCTGTTTGTGACTTCTTTTCATAACCAATCTTTCTGTGTAAAAGGACAAGGAAGGTTTGGAAAAGTGTATACAGCAGTTAATAATGCAACAGGTGAAATGTTAGCAATGAAAGAAATTCCTATTCAGCCAAATGACCAGAGAAGCCTGAAAAAAATCACTGAAGAAATCAAAATATTTGAAGGAATCAATCATGTAAATCTTGTTCATTATTATGGAGTTGAGGTTCATAGGGTAAGCAGTTAAATAAACTTGAATTGATTTGAAATTCATTTGTAATGAACAATTTCAGGAAGAGATGTTAATTTTTATGGAATTTTGTCCTGAAGGCACGCTAGAAAATTTAATAGCAGCTACAGAAAATGGTCTACCTGAACCGTCTGTGAGACAGTATACAAATCAGCTTCTTATGGCAATTCACACACTTCATGAACATGGAATTGTTCACAGAGATATAAAGAGTGCAAATATATTTTTAACAGAAGAAGGAAACCGGTTAAAACTTGGAGATTTTGGTTCAGCTATTAAAATTAAAGCTCATACTACAATGCCAGGAGAGCTGCAGGGTTTTGTTGGCACTCAAGGTGTGTTTATAAACAGATATCCAACTTAGTAAAATCTAATGTAATTTGAATAAAATAATTAACATTATATTCTACTCTAAATATTTATCTTTGTTTTAAGATGCTAACATATTTTAAATTATGTATATTTTTGTTATTTTTTCAAACAGCATATATGGCTCCTGAAGTATTCATGAAAACTGATAGTGAAGGGCATGGAAGAGCAGCAGATATATGGTCCCTTGGCTGTGTAGTAGTTGAAATGGCGTCAGGAAAGGTACTGAGTTTTAAATTTACTTTATTTTGTGTATCAAGTGTCTTGTTTTAATTTTAGCGTCCTTGGGCACAGTATGACTCGAATTATCAAATAATGTTTGTTGTGGGTATGGGTGAAACACCAGCTATTCCTGAGCAGCTCAGTGAAGAAGGGAAACAGTTTCTTGATAGTTGTTTACAGCATAATTCTCGTGTCCGTAGTACCGCTCGCGAACTTAAGTACCACAATTTCCTCAAAGTAGATGATATTTATTTGAATTGACTGAAAATCCGTATGGGTAGCTTGTAATTGTCGATCCATTTCTATTGCTTTTATTCAGGGCTTGTTACTCGATTTGAGTAATGACTTCTTGTTGAAAATGTTATATTTTTTTATATATTGGATAAATATTTTACTGCAGGTTCTCTATATATTATTGTATTAAGTATTCAGGTAAAATGTACTTATGTTTTACATCTTTCATTATATATTTAAAAGGTAGTGGATATTAAAATATTCTTTTATGGTAGTATACAAAAGAGATATTTAAATAATTTAAATATCATGCATTTAGACATTTTAATTAAGTTATAATATTATTGAAGACTAATGAAATTATATGTGTTTGTCGAGCCCAAACAGATCAAATCGACCATAAATTTTATTCACTGATAAATAATTTAAGTGTACTTATTATATAAAGTTCATAAAGGTACCACTTTTTAAAAAAGTGACTTATACAGATCTTCCAGCTAGTCATTAGAGTTGTAATTTATTACAAATACTAGTATAAATTTATCTAATATAAATTGTCTAACTGCATTCAATGATCAGACCAGAAATAATTCAAAGTTCAAATTAAGAATTAAAAAAACGCTACTACTATTGCCAAATTCTAAAAGCAAATAACTTATAATAAACTCTCAATCAGCAGCAAAGCTATAGGTGCCGATTAAATGGTACTGTTTATATTTAATAATGTTTAGAATTAAGAACTGACTTTTGAACAATCATTCGAGAGCTACAAACTCATTTTTATAAATTATGAAAAAACGCATAATATATTTGTTCGTTAACACGCAACATCGTCAGTATTACAAAAAGAAAAATCTTCACGAACACAAAATCAAGAGTTTGTATTTTTAACATTGCACTGTTTGATTAACACGTTTTATTGTTAAAATGGGTGGACATGATTATTAAAATCTCGTAGTATTTATTTTAATTAGATTCGAAAAATTACAAATATATGGCCAGTAATGTTTTTTTTTTTATTAAAATATTTAGAAATAGATTTGCTTTTAATTAAATCTTTTTTTATTATTAATCACAACTCGCTCAATTTTTATATATTTTTTTAATAAAGCTCAGATTTAAATGTTAGAAACTTAATTAATTTCATTCATTTAATTCAAATACGTTTTAGAAATTGTCCGTCCGTTGTTGTTACTTGTTGCGCCAATGATCATTTAAATCTTCGAACATACAATTAAGAGTGTCAATTTTAATATATGCTAATGTTAAATAGATAAGAGTTATTCTTTAAATCGAATATATATATATTTACTGTTAACACTGAAATATTTTTTCAATGTTTGAACAATGTAATTTTCTTTACGTTTATTATTTCTGTATATTTTTGTAAATGTATATTTTTATTTTATATATGTAAGTGTTTTGATTAAACAGATATATTGAAAGAATAAATAAAATAGGAAAAGGTGTTTGTAGGTGTTTATTTAATGTTGTGTAAACATAAAACCCTTTCTTTTCATTCTTACATTTTATAAACTATCTGATTTGTGGGTTTTGTTTAAATTATAATCACAGTTGATACCAGGTAAAAATCATATTTGTTACACAAAGCATGGGTTTAGTCTTTTTCGTTTTTATATCTGTTTTCGTGTTTGGAACGAACGTTGTGACTGTGTTGGAGAATTTTCAAATATTTACTAATACTTCATTATCTTTACAACACTAATTAAAAAATAAGATATTGTGGGTCATCTGTAATATGATATATGTATGTCGTGTTCGAAATTTATTATTTGTTTAAAACTTTTATAAGGGAAACATGTAATATTTGAGACATTCATTGATTTCTAAAATTGACATTTATTTATTTTTTTTAAAAAGAAAAAATGTTGATCCACTTTTGAAATGAATTGTCCGATGTTAAAACCTGAGAATAAACATACTAAGAAATAAAAAGAATGTCGAACGTACCTATATTTATATATATTTCTTCATATATATATTTATGTATAACATCAAACAAGTAAATTTATATATAAATATTTGAATTGCATACTGTAGAGTAAGTAATAATCAGTATATTTTTATATCACATTAATCTCTATACTACGAATACTATTATATGTATGTTTAGTTTTTTTTCTTCTTTTTATGATCTTACTATGAATATAACATTATTTACCATTAAGTGATCCAAAGCTTCGCTTTTCACTTTAACAACAAAAATCGATGTTATTGGCATTAAATCGCGCAGAAAAACTTTTATATCATACACTGATTGTTTCGTTTTTTTATTTTAATTAAAAATCTAAATATTCGTCTTAAACATAAAGTTAAATTATAATAAATAAATACCTAGTAATCTCTCTCAAATAAACACTTCTGAAATTTGATTAAAAAATTAAGACTGGCCAGCAGACATCGTATTTTTACATAAATTTAAATCCTATCTTTCTTCTTCAGATTTCCTATAACTTTTGAATAAATCAGAATGAATATAAAACGCTTTTGATAAAAATAAAATTTGGAAAATCGGTCTTTTGATTCTTGTATTTGAGCCATTTTTCTACGACCGAAAAATATGATATTCGTTTTTAAATAAATTTAAACATTTTTTTTATTTTCAAATAATGTCTCGAAAAATGATACAAATGTGAACAACATTGATTTCCACCACTATTATTTTTTTGTAACAAAGTTATGAAATGTATTAGTAGTATAGATTAAAAACAGGTAAAAAAATATTATAAAATGGAATGTATATATGAAGATACATTTTTTTAATCCGTAAAATAATTTTAATATACCAATAATGTCGTTGTTCTTATATTTGTATTTTTTAAAAAAAATCTGTGCATTTTTATAAAAGTTTTTCTTGTTTATTGTATATAATGCCTTTTTTAATATATATATATATATATATATATATATATATATTCACATATAATGCATGTACGTATATTATAATACTTTAATAAATAAGCCTCTAAATTACAAGCAAAGGTATCAATCTATTTTCCAATTCATTAGTGATGGTCGTATTAAAATTAAAAAAAATATATATATATCACCAAGTTTTGATGTACTGATTGATTTCTATGAAATTCAGATATTGTAATATTTCGATTCTGAAATAAATACGTATCGTGTTTTTTTTCGTCTAATGAAACTAATGAATTGAAAAATCCAAAACAGAATCGTTTCATGCAAACAGTTATCACAGAATTATCTATGCAGTTCGATGAATAAGTAGTCAACAAGCATGTCATGGGGGGATGGAAATACTTATACTACGAAAGGTACTATACGATATGTAAAGTTCAGTACAATTTTTTTTCTCGTTTTGATTAAATACGTACAGAAATGTTATCTACAGTATACATTTGAATGGACAAGAGTTACTGTGCGGGCATTAAACCAGATACGTCTGGTGCAAATGAAACCGAATTAGTTACAATAGTTTTTTTTACTTTTTTTTAGTTTTAGCTTATGTAACTACACTACATAATACAAATAAAATTTATGCAGTGATAAAAGTGCAGTAGATAACATTAAGCATAATATAAATATTGTTTTTTTTTTACAACTGCATGTTAATATATAAAAATTTTTATTTCGTTTACATTAGTTGGTAACAAGTAAATATATAAATCCTATTTGAAATACTTTCAATAAACAAGTATATAACCAACAGTTTTTTCTCATAGATATGTTTCTTATTTATACATATAAAAAACTTAAAATTGAAATATAAAATAACTTACTCGCTGAAAAATAGTTTCAATCTATTTTCTTGACAACTAAAATTACAATCAGCAATTAAACATATTTTAATATGTAAATATTAATATTCCATTTTGGATATTGACAATTTTTTTTAAACATATTCATAAAAATATACGTTTTGTTTAATGAAATTAATTTTTGTTCGATATATTTTTCGATTCAGTGATTTGCGAGCATTCATTGTCACTAAAAACTATTTTATATTTTTACAAGCATAGGAATATTAAACTATTTGAGTCTTTTTTTATATATTAATTTAAAAAAATTAAATATTTTACAGTTTTATTTGCCTGTATCTAGTCACAGGAAAGAATACAACAAACAACTTGAGAAAGAAATGTTCTAGTTGTAATTGTCTGTTTTCGTTCTTCTGAACTCATATAAAAATTAATTCTTTGGTGAAATATTTTGTCAATGTTTTTATTGACAAGATAACATTAATACGATAATTAATTGCTTTTATGTGATCAATTTTAGATTAACATTTTTCATTTTAAATATTAGATATTAGAACATTTTTATTCACAAATCTTGACTAGAAACAATATTTATGAAATTGTATAAAAATATGATTGAAAAAAAATATTTCAATTTTATTGACAAACAATTATTGAAAGTTTGCAACAGAATATTTTTTTTACAAAAAATATTGCTGGAATAATATAAATCCTGTTATTTAAAATGATTGCTTTAGAGTAAGAAACGCCGTTTGTTGTATTTTAATTATAAAGTCAATATCATTCTATAAATATTTTGTCCGATTTGACATAGATTAAAAATCCTATACTTGTAATTAAAAAATAAATAATACAACAACACAATAATTATTCAATTTATATATATATATATATATATATATATATATATATATAATATGGGCTATATACAAAAAACAATAATGTAATTATTTAAATTACATTTATCTATCAATTTAATAATTGTTTTTTAGTTAATAATTAGTTAAACTTGATATCATCGAGTGATCGAAATACTTATCTCTATATATTTTTAATCAATCAATTATAATTAATAAATCGTGTAATCTAATACATCCAAAAATACTAGTACATATAAAGCACACATTCCATACAAAATACACAAATCGTGAACGTTATTTATTTATATAATATTTATATAGATATATAGATTAATTTGTGTACACAGTAAAATAATATTTGACTTGAAGGGGTCGCGTATCTATTTTCACGTTTAGTTTAATTACTTTTAAATCCTATATATTATCATTATTATTAGTAATATTAATATTATTATCGTTATATTTAATACAACTGAAGAAAATTATACTCTACATGTTTGACAGTAAATAGGCATTCAGTCGCTCCGAACGAAAATATAAATTTTTATATAGAATTTATACATTTTAACAAGCGTTTCTTTCTTTAGTGAATGGGGTTTCACCTATAACAAGAGCTGATTTTTAAAGACAGAATTCGTTTCTTAATTCATTGATGTTATCTCGTGTCGTGGAATACTGTCGTATGATTTATTTTGGCACGTTAGGAGACAGGAAATAAATGTGGATCAATTCCTGTGTTTCTCTTACTTTTCTCACTGCTATTAAATCAGAATATTAAATGTATATTTGTTAAAATTTCATTGTAGTGATTTGTTTGAAAAATGATCTTCGATAATTATTTAAACATGCTTTATCAGTTTTATTTGTACGTTTGTTGAACAATTTATTGAATGTGTAAATTGCAATATATCAATGAATTAAGAAGAAAAGTCGTCTTTTATAAACTCGCTTGTTATTTTCTTCTTTTTTTTTGAAAACGTTAATACTTTTATAATAATCCCATTAAAAAATCTCAACAGTCGTTTAACGTAAAGAATAAATAACATTTAAATATCTTTTATAAAAAAATCGATTTGAATTTTAGCCTCATCTCGAGCCATCAATCGATGTAATAACTATATATAATACTTGATGTGTAGGAGTAATGTTTACTTAAACAAATCGATATCGAACTGAATACGGGAATCGAACAATAATAAATATAGGACGGTCAACGATATATAACAATGATGAAAAAAGTTTCGTCTAAATGAAGATCGAACTCGTATCTTATTCATAGAATAAACCACATTAGTCTCTCTCTTCTAATATATGCATATATATTTATTTATATGTATGTAATATGATTCTTTTTAAAAAAAATCTTATTTTTTTTATTTCAAATTACCCTTTTTGCTCTGACACTGTGTTCAATATGAAAAAAGTTCCATAGCCGCTAGTGAAAATATAGTTTCTATATATTGCTAATACACGCATTTCTAATCTATACTAACTATTTACATACATCGAACGAAAAGAAATACCTGTAAATATGTGATTGTAAATACGGTTATACTTCTCGAAGCATTTTACACAGCGGTATATTTATTTATGTAAATATATATTTAATGATATGTTTTCATACTCGATATGTATAATAATTATAAACAGGAACACTTTATAATCTGATGGTTATCAAAAAACATTGTGTTGTTGTTATTATTATTTTTTTACGAACATGTTTTTCTCAAACAACTTAAGTACGTTTAGGTAGTTTTGTGACATCATATCTCGACGATAAGTGGAAAACGTTCAATTAAACACAAACAGATCCAAATAATTGTAAGGCGTGAATCTCTCAATCCCGTCGACTAATCGTCTTCCACTTATACGGATGCATCCTCTCGACAAAATTAAACTAGACTCTCATACTAAACACAATTCGCTAGATTCGTACATGTACGTATATCAATTTAAATATCTAAATAAAGCTGTAGCGGTGTGATACTGTTTCACTTTTTAATTCCTCCTGTTGTTTACTTTATGCAACTGTTGTTCTTCAGCTGTGTCAATTTTTGTATAGCGTTCAGACTCTCTTCTAAACTGTGCGCGAATTTCCATGTACTCGTTGTCTCTGATGAATGGAATGCCGATAGACAAAATACAATACTGTCAGGATGGGGGTTGTATGATGCACCGTAACCATCAGGAACAACTGGTCCATAGCCCATAAATGTATCTGAGGTTGTAGGCAACTGTGGAATAATCTTGTATTAATATTTATATCGAACAAAAATATGTTAGCATTTGATTCGATAATAAATTAAAAACCAATTAAAAGTATTTATTTTTAATATGATTTTTGTATTCACAACAGAATGTCTCAAAAATTCATTCTTGATTTTTATCTCTGACCAAAAATCAAGAATAACGCTTCAATTAATTACAGTCTAAGAAAGTTTTTTTTTTAAAAAAAAACTAATGAATTTAAGTACTTGAAACAGATGTGATTATTTTTAGTCAAGTATAGTTTATTTATACTTTTAATTGCTTCTTAGTAATACCATTAACTTAGAGAACGACTATGAAAAAGCGAAAGAGTGAATAATAAGCGATTAGTTAGTTGTTATGATATTGTGTTAGCTGCTGTTATTTTTTACATAAAAATATTTTTCAAATTTTGTATATTTTAAACACTTTCTTGGAGAAATGTTTAAAGTATTAATGTTTTATTAGTGTGTGAATATTGAATACATTATATATTTCATATTTTTATTTTTTAGAAATTTGCATGGAGTTTTGACGTTTTTAAAAATCAAATAACTAAAATTATATTGTTTTGATATTTAATTTTTTTGAATTAATTGAAAAGTTAAATAATGAATTTAAATATTATAGTATAAAATAATAAACAAATATTAAAAAAGTACAATGAATTAACGATTAATTCGTCATAATTTTTAATTATCCATAATATTTTTTTTCTTTTTTGAATTGATCATTGAAATAATAAATTCGGTGATATATTTTTTCTAAATCATAATACAAAATATTCAATGTATTCAATATTTAATTTAAAATTTGTTCGTGCTAGTTACCTGTTAACGATTTGATGATCCGATTTTGCATAAACTTAAGAAAATGTGTACAACATAATCTAATGATGAATGATTTAAACTGAAATAAATGTAATGATTTAATCAAATGTAGAGAACTGAATCTTAAATATAAATATGTGCATTAGTAATATGAGTTAATAATTTTTTACGACAAAAATAATTCTCAATTATGGACTTTTATAAATAGAATTGAGTTATTGGTTTTGTAATTTGAAAAAATTAAAATATTATTAATTATTCGATAAGATTTTACATAACTTTTTTCGTATCGAAGATTAATAAGTTTAAAATATTTTTGTAATAAAAGTATTTTGCAATTTCATTTTTTAATACGATTTTTTTAGCCCCGAATTCCTTTTTTTGAGAATTATTTATCTTCATTATTTTACAAATTGTTTGTTTTTCTATTAATGGATTTTTTATGATAAAATATTTATTGTTTTTTGAGAATTATTTATGTTGTTTTATTCCTAATGAATGAATAAATAATAACGAAATCTATACATGCTTGATGAAATATAATATGAATCTAATATACATTGATTAAACGTAACTAAATAATCTATTCTCAATTCGTTTTTTTTTGTTTATTATCGATACCTGACTCGTCGATAAAAGGAAATTATTCGCTATTCTGTACGTCTCATCTAAGAAAATATCAGGTAATGGATGTGCGGCCGTCGGTGCCGTCTCCTTGGCTGCTTCGCGCAGTCCCAGGAGATGAATATCGATCCCCTGTCCCATTATATTATCAATCATTACTTCCGTCTGACGTTTCACGGCCGCGTCCCACAGTTCAAGCTTCTTCTGCTCCTGAATGATAAAAATATACGTTTTATAAACAAGTAGTGTCTGTTTATAAAAAAATCTTTTCATGTCGATCGAATTAAATACGTACGAGCCCACTAACGCGATTAGAACTTTTAAAAATCTTACTGTACTTACTGTGTAAAGACTAAAAGTAACCTTTTTGCCCATATTGAGTAGTTCGTCGTCACTGACTTCACTATCGGGTGGACTTTTCAGACCGCCACCTTCTCCTTGGCACATCGCCGTTACCCAGTCGAGTGCTTCTTGGGTCGCTGAACGAATACAGTCGACGCGGCCTAAACGATAACGACGAGTTGAAGCACTCTCGTACGTTGTCACTAAATGGCCATAAAGTCTAAAACAACAATAGGATTTACAATAAATGTACATATTTAATTCGAAATTGAATTTAATTACAGAGAATGAAATTCTTTCAGTTATTCAGAAAAAAATAAATCTATATTAATAAATTCTAGTATTTTCATTTATTATAAATTATTATTTCTATTGTAATATTGATAATTGATAACATATTTTTTAATATAAAAGAACATTACCGGAAATATGTTAATTGAAGAGCCAGTTGTACATAAACGTCTGGACTGACGTTACATGATTTTATATAATTCTTTCCATATCCACCGAATCTATGCACGTAAAAGTCCAAGTCCTCTACCAAACTGAAATTTAAAAATATTCAAATAATTAATAAGACATATAGTTAAAATAATAAATAATTAATTCAAGAAATGTTTAAGTAAATAATTATAAATATTTGAAAGAGATATTTTCCATTTTTAATTGATTAAATTTTTAAACAGTTTAATAGTCTGTAAATTTAATTACTCATTGTATTTTTTTTACTCGGATTAATTTTTATTTTATATTTTTCTCTTGCATACGATTTCTTTTTTATTTTTTTATATTTTATTAAATTCTTCATTTATTTGAATTTCATATCTAAAAAAATATTTTATCGAAATACCTGTCTATATTCTGAGCAGCTTCTTGAATCGATCGATGCATTCGAGCATCGAGCTGCCATTCAAGACGTTCAGGTGGTGGTAGATGACTGTGCATTGTTGCCGGTGCAACAGATCCTGGTGGTAGGTCTTCACATTTTTTCAACAACTGTTCCATCAGTTGAATCACAGCGATTCCTTCAGCCGGCGAATGTTCGTAACACAATCCGTTCACTCCATCGTTAGAGATCACCAACTACAATCGTATATTTTTAGTTAATTTTCTTTATGTTTCATGTTGTAAAGAATCGACTTACTTGTATGGTTTTGTCGAACCAACGGTTAGATGAATTCAGAGAACTACCCCCACCGTGTAACATCTGATGTGCCATGTTCGTTTCATCTCGATGTCCGGCAATGTAACCCACATATCCACCCCTGTTCGATTCATCAATGTTGCCCGATGCCGATGACGAAGAGCTCGTACGTAGAGGTCTTGAATTAAAGTTTGCCGGTAATGGTTCATCCAAACAGATCACTAGTAATGCTTTCGCGATCAAATCTAAATTACGACGGTTCCGTTCATCTAAAATAAATAATTTGTGTTTTTTTTTATTGAAAATAATTTCTTAATTGATTTACGATTAATTTACCTTGATATAACGAATCGCGAGTATCGCCCCACTTGCGACGATTATCTCCGGTTAATAATCCAACAGGAGGAGGATTTGCCAGACACGGTGCATCGTTTAGGATATGTAAAAATTGCGAACAGATTTCGTCTTCAGTTAAACGTCCACGATCGGTTGCTTTTACGGCCACGCAATAAAACTGTAAAATTTATTCGTGCTTGTTAATTTTGTATATTTTAAACAGTTTGCCGATGTCACATGACATTACAAACATCGATTAATCAACAAACAACCCCAATTGTACAGTTACTCTTTTTATACAAATAAACACAATAGGAAAAAATTACAGAACTGTTGACACAAATAAAGTTCGTCGTTTTAAAATACATACAATTTAATTTATAACAAATAAATAATTGATAAATATTTTTTATGGATTTGTGTGTATTTTTAGATATGTTTGTTGTTCAATTTATATGTTTAAAATTAAATGACAGGTTTTGATTGAATGATAAACATAAATTATTTACATAAATTATTATTTGTTATTCAATTAATAGTTAAAAATTAATCGATTGTAGCTGAAAAATAAATAAATATATATTGATTTGAAACAAATAAAAAAATGTTTGCAGATTTTTCTATAATTTAGTTTTATTATTTGATTAATATTTTAAGTTTATTTACGAGATTAATTTTTTATTGATTGAAAATTGAATACGAAAAATCTATAAATAATAAAATTAGACTTTTATCATATATTAAAATATCAATAATTTTTTAATAAGTTATGCATATACATCAATAGATAGATAAATATGTCATATAAAATATTTCGTACCTGATTTCTGCAAGCGACGATAATATGCTCGTTATTATTTTTCGCATCCTGATTATTTTCCAATCTAGAATAAAGTGAATCCTGTACTTTCCCCGGCATACGACACGAAGTGAGCAACCGGTAATATTGTGTCATACAGAGCGGTTGTCCTTTTTCACGCGACGTCGCACGTTCAATCGGTAGAGCTTTTCTGAAATGACAGTTATAATAATTAATCTTCGTGACTTTGATTCGAACGAACGTTCGTGAACTCGTTGAAAGGAATTGAATTGTCGATTGTAAGATTTGAATCACATTTTTTCTCTCAAAAATTCCAATAAAAAATACTAGCTTTTTCGACTTAAAGTACGTACTTGTCTAGAATTTCTTTATGATCTAAAACACCGTCTAAGAGTCTTGCAGCGTATCTGGCGACATCGTGAATGGTTGTAAACTTTCTGGGCGGAAACACCATTCCTGGATTGGAGTTTACTGGTAGTGGCAGTGGATTGTTCATGTACATGTCGTTTATCCAATATTCATAAGCCTAGAAAGTGAATAATAAAATATTTTTTAAACTGATTTAATTATAATTTCATTTTTAATTTCTCTCCTCTATTGTTTATCTTAATAAATTTATTATCGTATGTTGAAATAATATATTTTTCTAGTAGTTTAAAAATATAATAATTTTAGAAATATTTGAAAACTTTAGTAATTTTTTTATTGAAAATAGTTGTTAATTGCTAGCAAGGCAATTATTTTTTAAATAGTTTTTTTCGAAATAAATTAGTTTATAGTTATAGAGAATCTCATTGAAATTCGTAAACGTTTTGTCATTAACTTGCTGGTTCTTCAAGAAGAATCAGAATTAATTCCATATATATATATATATATATATATATATATATATATATATATATATATATATATAAATGTATGGGAGTATATGAGTACGTTATCGGAATTCTAATGTCACTCACTGATTGTGTTTCTTGTAGTTTACCCTCAGCAATGACGTGCACGAAGATCTCGTACATTACATGATCTTGTTAACTACGAAAATTGTTTGATCACCGATTCGGAAAGTAAATGTAGTATTTTCCACTTCCCCCTACTGTACCAGTTCTTGTTCCCTTTTCATACACCTTGCTATCTTTGATATTGTATATCATTTTATATACAATATATATATATATATATATATATATATATATATATATATATATATGTATGTATATGTATATATACAGCTGCAATTTGCTTTTAACACAAATTAATCAATTCGATTTCGTCTTTTAAAACTTGATGTTTTTGATCCCACACTCTTATTTTTTATCAGTTCATTTTTTTGTAATAAACTCTAAATTTTTTATCGTATTATCATTAAATATTTTTTTTTCATTAAATTTGCTAATTTTTCTATCAAATATCGTTCAATCTTTCAATTTATATCTGTTAATTTTTCAAAAGCTTTTATTAAATAAAAAATGATAATTTATTATTGAACATAGATTTATTTTAATAACATACCATTTCATTCAGTAAACAGTATTATATAAGTATATTATTTTAATATCTTGGAATATAAATAAAAATAATTTAATTGTGAATAAATATAAAATTACTATCTATTGAAAGAAAACATTTTTCAATTCTACGATAAATAATTCAGAATGTTAGCAATTTAAAAATGCTTGTCAATATTAATTGATATTTAAATAGTGAACAAGTATCAAATAAGAAATAGCTTTTTCAAAACTTATAATTATTTGTTTTAATTTTCTGTTCAATGACATTATGATGAATTGTCATAAAATTTACTTTAAATTTTTAACCATGTCAATTATTTAGTTTATACTTAAAATAGAATATTCAAGAGTTCAAATTGAAGTAAAAATATAATTTATTAATATATACATACAACTTTAGTTTAATGTACATTGAGTGATATTCAGTAATTAGTAAATTACAGTATGTTGGATTAGAGTAAATGTATATTAAAATTTTAAAATAATATACTATGATTTTAGAGAAGCTATATAAAATAACGAAATCATTAAATGGTGAATTTTTTTAACTTGGAAATATTTACCATTGAACTGGTGTGATGATAGAGGGGTATAAATATAATAAATAATAATGGGTATTGATATAATAAATCATGTTGTGGGCGAGTAATTCATTTGTATAAATTTAATTAACAATTCATTTCAACATTTGTTCTAAAATTATTTTAATAATTTGAAATTCAATTATATATCAGTAATAATATAAATCATTTTTTATAATAAATATATTTAATCAAATGTTCATTCCAGTAATATTTATTTTTTAATTTTTTAATACATTTTTTTAAATTTTATTTCATATTCTCGAATCTTTTCAAAATTTAATATTTATATATTATTTTCAAATATAACTATTTATATATATATATATATATATATATATATATATATATATATATATATAAATAATCCATTCCGAGACTATGGTCAAAGAGCTCACTCCATCCCCACAAAACACAACGTGTGCAAACATCAAGCGCAGACCCTTGATATTCTGCAGTTACTGTAACCCCTTGGGGGATTAAAAATTATAATTGGATCTATGTATTTATGCGTGCAACTCTATCGAATAGAGAGGGATGCATCGGCAGACCCACGAGACCACCGGAGGCAAAATGTTAAAGGTGAACGAGGGACGCCGATCGACAACCGGAAACGACAACAATATCGCGTTTTTCATCATCGATCGGTACGATTTATTACGATTGTTGTGCGTTTTGATCGTTTCCTATGTTTTGTAAATACGGACGAGTTGGTTTTATCAACATACATATATTGTACTTTTTTACCCATTAATGTCAGTAGTGTTTAATTAGCAATTGATTTGTTTTTATTCGGTTTTTTTTATTCGCAATGGATGTCGATAATTTAACAGTAAAATAAATATTAATTTCTACATTTTTTAATTGGACACTGCCAAAATTTCACAAAAAATGTTTGTTAATTAAAACACTCGGATTGAATTAAAAGAATCAATCATTTTTATCAACTCGGTTTCTTCCTGCAACATCGGTTTGATATTAATCTCTATTTATTTAATACTGTGTAATTAATTAATAAATTAAACAATTCATCTATATGGATTTAAAATCAGATAATCAATCATTTTGTACTCACGTCGAGCACACTACAGATTACCATAACATAGAAATCACACATTCAGATCTGCAGATTGAATAGTAACGAAGGTCAATGTAAAAGCTTTCTCTATTAATGACAATCTTTTCATTTCGTAGTCGTGCCATTTTCAAAGTTATTCAGTCATGTTGAGTGTATCTGTTGCTCTCTCGATTACATATAAATTCATTAGATAATGCGAGGGCCGCTTTTCATTTACTAATTAAGAGTTCAACATACGTTCCACTCAAATACAACGTCAACCATTTACTAATTACTAAATATCACTCTATGTACATTATGCCGATTTTGCGAGTATATATTAATAAATTACGTTTTTGTTCCCATCTGAACTATTTGTAGTTCATTTTAAATATAAATGTAATAATCGCAATGTTTAATTTCTAGAAATTAAGCACTAGTTGTAATAATTAAATTACAGGAATTAAATGTATAAACAGTTTTTAAAAATAATTGCAGTTTCTATTAATGAAAAAATAATATTTTTCTATTTAATTTTTATTTTATTTCATTTTATTACTTAATATTGCTATTTTTCCTCATAAAATTATAGTTTCATTTACGAAAAGGATATTTTCATTAATAAATATTAATTTTATTACAGATGAATTAAATAATTTTTTTTTAAAAAAAAGTGGATAACATAATATTTACTTAAAAACGAATTTCGGTTCTAAAACGTATATTTTTCAATACCGAAAGGAATTTTTGCTACAGCTTGTCTTTCTTTATCATGATTAATTAATTTATGGTAAAAAAGTTAAATATTTCAGACTTTCGATTTTTCGTCAAAAAAAAACCACGACCTATAGTATGGAAAATTTGTCAAAAAATCGAAATTTTCAAAAACCGAATTTTTTGTACTAAAACTGTTATAAATCAATAGAAAATCAATTATCATTAATGATTAGACCATTTAATTGAATACAAACGTGTTATTCGGGCATATAAAAAAAATATCAATTTTACTTATATTTTTCACTCATTTCAATACATGAACGTTTAATTCATTCTAAAATAGATTTATATCATCAATACTATGATTTTCTGTTATAAAATAATAGTATTAGATGTAAATAGAATATTTTTAATGATTTACAATAATTTTGAGCACAAAAAATTACATAATTGATTTTGTAAAAAAATTAATAAACTTTAAAAAGACTCAAAAATGAATTTCGGCTTTAAAATTTATATTTTCTGATTTCAAAACGAATTTTTGCTATAGCATGTATATTTTCATCGTAAATAATCGATTTATGGTAAAAAAATTTAATGTTTTAGACTTTCGATTTTTGGCCAAAAAAAAACCACGACCTATAGTATGGAAAATTTGTCAAAAAATCGAAATTTTCAAAAACCGAATTTTTTGTACTAAAACTGTTATATATCAATAGAAAATCAAATATTATTAATGATTACATCATTTAATTAAATATAAACGTGTTATTTGGGCACATAAAAGAAAAAATATCAATTATATTCATATTTTTCACTTATTTCAATGTATGAATATTTAATTCATTCTATTGTGGATTTATAAAGTTATGAGTGTAATATTCTTTTATAAAATAATACTATTAGCTGTAAATAGACTATTTTTAATGATTTACAATAATTTGAAGCCCGGAAAATTACATTATTATTTTTTTTAATAAAAAAAATAATTTTAAATTTACTTAAAAATAAATAATGGCTATAAAACCTGTATTTTTTGATTTTGAAACAAATTTTTACTACAGTCAGTCTATTTTCATCGTAAATAATTAATTTATAATAGAAAAATTCAATGTTTCAGACTTTCGATTTTTAGCCCAAAAAAATCCACGACCTATAGTATGCAAATTTTGACAAAAAATCAAAATTTTTAAAAATCATTTTTTTGCATCAAAAGTGTCATATACTTATTAAAAATGAATAATTTTTCACAATTAATAAATTTAATTTCATTATGAAGTGATATTTGGACATAGAAAACAACAAATTTGTACCCTTTTTCATTTTTCTGATTCAAAAAAAAAAAAAATTATCATAATTTATATTTGTTGGTTTCATTTTACCATTGTTTCTATAGAAATAATAGTAAATTCAAAAAATATTAAGCTTTTATTATATGTAGAAAGAAATATTTTCATATCATGAAAAAAAATAATTTATTTAAATCGTAAAAATCATTCTTCTCAAGTCAAAAATATTATTATTCATACAACTCATTACTAATTTCTATTAAACATCATATAAATATTATTTGAGAAATACTTAATGAAAATAATACATGATGTTTTGCGATACAAAAATTAATTCTCCTTTTATGAATAATACAAATCATTAAAGACATTATTATGTTCAAAACGTTTAATCTCATCAGAAAATCTGTGCCGAAATTATCATTTTTCAAATACTGTTGACTTGTTAATTAATAATTTACATAGTAAATTAATTGACGTGTCTATTGTTAACCTTTCTGTATTTATTATACATGTGAATTAATATAACATTTTAATAAACAGAGCTGTATTATATTTATATTCTTATAGTTGAATTATACACACACTTTTATTTAAGTTTAAATGTATTTTTTCGCAAGAAACGATTTGTTTTTTATTCATGGTTTTCAAGGTTTACATTTTTCTTCTTTTTCTCACATGAGAAATAAAGTATATTCAAGGCTCAATCAGCATGTGTTTAATTAGTATTTCAACTTGTTCAGTTTTTATTTCCATTAAAAATATTAATTATTAATGTTAACTTCAAATATTAACTTTTTAATATTGCTAGGAACGATTATATTTTTTCTCAAACGATTCTGTTTCAATTGAAAATATTTCCAATATTTATTAGGAAATATTATTTTTTTAAATCGTCAGTCTTTGTTCGTAATTATAAATTTATTTCCAATTCACTATCGTTGACTATATTTTATTTATTGATAAAAAATTCATGGTTTTTATATCTGACATATTTCGTCGATCATTATTTCCAATCAATGCCACATAGACGATCATAATTAATCTACAAGAACGATTAATAATAATTTACCCAATTATCTTTCGATTCGCGCTGTTCGTTGAGGTACAACTGCAAACGTGTACCGTGGGCTCCTGGAGCACTGAACGCTTTGACGATGACGCGGGTTCGTTCGAGCTGAGATGTAGTCACCAGAGGTTGCATTGCGATCAGATATCTTTCCATCGTTTGTTCGAGAGAGGGTAGAGGTAGTTTCGGTAGCACGTCACCTTTCTGCAACAAATCGAAAACTTATTAATTACAAGACATTTAGGATTTTTCTTTATTTTTAACACTCTCTTTCTCTCTCTATACAATCACATAATTTTCAATAAACACTCGCTGTATAAATAGAATGAATTGAATTGTAAATATTGTAAATGCAAACTTGCGTTGCAGTCGGATATTTCGCGCATGGATGCTTTAATTGGAAGGGCGCCGTTTCGATCCCACCTAGTTTGAGAATACGGATGATAGCTCGAGTTATTCACGTAGTATGCTATAATTGGAGCCTCCCTTGCGTATTAAATATTTCGCACATGAGTGACACCACATGCATAAACAGACAACGTAGCAAAGCGTTACGAATTTGCTTGCCATGTTCACGCTTAAACGGACGAGCTTAATTAATTAGTCTCATTTATATATATATATATATATATCTGAATTTATCAATAATTATTCTATTTTTACCAAATACGAGATAATGATTTTCAAAAAATCTCATTAAAAATAAATAAATAAATTTCATTACAATGTTATTTCATTTCGTGCCGAGTTAACGCAAATTGCATATAAAATTAAAATATTATTTATATCGTACAACGTTCGACTACATATCTCCGTCCTGAATCTGTTTCTCTTCACGTGTTTCCACCCTCTGTTATTAAATAAGATTCCAATCGTGCTAACCTCGAACGTCGGCTGCTATGATAAAAGAACACCTTTGTACGTACATAGAGTACGACCTCTAAATCAAACATCTCTCCTCGCACCTCGGTTTCGTGGGTGCATACGCCCGAGGGTATGAGACCGTGAAACTAACCACCCCGAACGTACAACACACCGGACTAAAAACGACCCTCAGAGTCTCGTCTGACGCTGCTACCGACCGACGCTGGAAAATCGATAACCAACCGTGACGTACTGTACAATGTTGTTGTTGTACAGTATTACATATGTGTGTGTTGTAGGATAAATGATTTTTGGTGAAATTAAAAATAAATAAAATGATAGCTGGACGAATTGAGCAATTAGACATGTTTTAATTGGTTATCTTATCGAATACTAAAAATATAAAATGTAATAAATTCAATATATATTTTATATAAATAAAATAAACCATAACTTTCAGTAAAATCTGTATAAATGATCGAGTAAATTGTTTCAAAATTCAATATTACTCTTATTGACCTTTGTACATCACAGGATACATTTTTGAATAGAAATGATATTCACCATCGTAATAAGACATTCATTATGTAAACTATTATTTAATTTGTAACTCAAATTTGTTCTTACTTTCTTTTCAATTAATCACAATATTAATGAAAAAGGTTCGACAAAAAACCTATCTGTTATAAAAGTAAATGTAAACAGAAAACGAAGTTCGTTAAGAATCGAAAGATAACAGATATGTTTACAGAAATAATAAAAAAAAATGTTCGAGAGGAATATAACTCGACAGAGAACTGTTTTCTTTTGTGAACGTATAATAATATTACTTTTAAAATAAACAAAAAATTCTATTTACAATTTTATGCTGTATTTTCAAGTATGAATAATTTATTTTATATATATAAGGTAATAAAAACAGAACAATTATAGAATAGATTAGTAAAAAAAAACCTTAGAGTTAGCTTGTATTTTTAAAAATATTATTATTTCATCTGGAAATAATTTTACCAGACAAGTTGTTCAGTTTTCCAATAAAAACAGCTTCAAGTAAGATATTGATGTAATAATTAATTAATTTATTTAATTTTTATTTATGTTTTAGACAAATTTACAATAGTAGATTTTTTTTAATAAATCATTTCACTTTGTGTTTTGTGAAGTTAAAAAAATCTTTTGATTTACATTTTATGTACAATTTTTAACATGCAAAAAAATAATTCGTAAAATTAAAGTTCAAAATTGAATTTAAGAATATCTGTACGCAGATTTTATTTAACGATTTAAACTGTCACTTAATTTTTTATTACAAAAATATTTATATATGTGTATAATTTTTTAGTTACATTTTTGTTATAAATGTTTTCAAATTAAAAAATTATCACAGATAATTAAATTCCATTGTAAGTTACATCTCCAAAAAAAATATTTTCTTCCTTAATGAACAACTAAATCAGTCCAGAACGTTTCTAGATCGACTGTACATGCATATCCTTTCATTTATGAATTCAATTAATGTTCGAATTCAGAAACGTTGTGAAATAGAACAGGTCGTCGTCGATGCAATCGACCGAGTTCCATCGCAAATCACTAACAGCTCTGCGAAGATCTATTGTCTTATTGAATTTATAACGCGATATTAACGAAACGTTCCGACCAAATTACACACATTCGTTTCGAATGCGTTTTCGAAATCGTTTATTAATGTGGGACGAGACGAACACACGAAACGTATCTGCTTTATACGACGTACACACATAATGGTTAAACAAACATCTGCGGATTTTCACACATATATCTTCTGACGATGCGTTTTACGGCCCCTGCGTTGAAATAACAGATTTAATTACAATTATTGTATCCACACATAAACATTATATATGTGTGTGTGTCGTTTTATATTAATTTTAATTTAATACCAAATTAAAATCAATTTTATTTTACAAATTTGTGTTTTTTTGATTGCAAAAAAAATTAATTAATTTTCATACTATTTTTATATAAAAACTAATAAATTATTTTCTTCAATCAAAATGTTTCATAAAATTATTCAATAATAACTGAGTGTTATTTTTTTGGTAATTATAAATTTGATTACTACGTTTCATCATCTTCAGAGTGATTGATGATAGAAAATACAACATTTTTCCTCGCAAATCAAACAAAACCAACGTCGACAATTTTTCTAAAAAGGAACACTTCCAATAATTCATATAAAGAAAATACTATAAAAAATATATGTTTGTACTGTTGACATTTCGTGTACGGTAGGGTCACATGTGTCAGGAAGACCGTGGATTGTGGCATGATATATATCTTTCACGCTAGACGGGATATAATATCGCGGGATGTTTGCACCCTCGTTCGGATGCTGGTGATGATTTCGCGAATGTAATGCATACCGGAACACCTGCTCGCGGTCACGACGATCCCACGAAGTTAGATTGGGGAAGTCAACACATTACAAGTGAACAGCGACGAGAATAACGTTCAGTGTTTTTATCGTACGAGTCTTATTACGTACACTGTTCGGTTTTGAAATCTTCTGGAATTTTTATTTATTAAAAAGATTTTCGTGCTTGATAAATTTTAAAACGTTATTTTTTTAATATCATCTTCAATTCACGTGTTTGAAAATTATGAAATCACAATTAAATTGTATTTACAATAAAGAATTATTGAACATTTTAATTATCAATAAACCAAAAAATCAATTTATAATTATTAAACATTGATAAAATCTTATAGTGTAGTTTTAAAGACTTTATGTGAAAACTTTTTGAATTATTTTTGATTTTACTTAATATAGAAAGTTTCTAAAAAAGTTTGTATAAAAATACAAAAGTTAAATCGTTGATTTGAATTTTTGTAATAGTCTATCAATAATTTTTTGTGTTTTCCTTATAATAAATCTTAATATCAAAACTATCATTAAATAGATTGATATTTTTCATTGATCTATTGTTGATTTTGAAGATAGAATTGAAAAATAGTCATCCAATGATTGATAATAAATTTGAATTTGAAATATAAAATCAATACGTGTTTAGGTTTAAATATCTCTGTTTTCTCGGTCGATTTTCAGGAATATATTTTTGAATTCTCGTATATAAATCTCAAAGTACTTTTTAATAAATGTCCAAAATCGAGTTTGACTTCCTCGAACATTTTTTATACTTTCACCTCATATCAAGCGTATATCCACGAGCATGTGTTTCAAAAGCTCTCGTACGCTTCTACAAGAAAATTAAAGAACACATCCAACATCCTATAATCTGTACGATGAACCTCAAGACACGGAACGACGTCGACGTGTCTCCCACACTCGGCACCCATTCATTTCTGTCAAGGAAGCTTTTAAGCGCGTACATGTATATGTATATACAATATTTATGTAACGGCGAGAGTAAACTTTTAGTAGTCATACAGCAGTTGTTCCTCGTTTAGGATTATGAATAATACATTGCGAAAATGTAGTCAGCTACGAGACATTATAACGTATCGTTTCGACGTCCTTGAACTTGTGTACCGCGCGTACACCTAAAAATAATGGACGTGTTTTTCTTTTTTTATGTACGCCCAATCCGGCGATACGCGAGGTAAACATATTAAAATCTCTGTACGACGGCGTTTGGGCTGTAAACGTTTCAAATATTTATACGGTTCGGTGTTGTTCTGTTATCGGCTCGATCGTAAATCAGCAACGCACGCGACAGATTTTTATGCCAGGTGAAGTAGGTCACTGATTCGGTGTTTGCGTTGTTATCAGACATGGATGAAATGTAGATTTTTTTAATTAAAAAAACATTTAACATAAACTAATCATTCCCATCAACATCACTTCATTTTATAAAAGTGTTCATTTATCACTCATTGTCATTTGTACATTTTTATAACCGTGCTTCAGTCGTATGTTTCGATATTTTCTATAAATTTTCATTCAGTTTTCAGTAAATAATAAACGTGCATGCTAATAAAATCGATGCAACTCTATATAAAATATATTATGTATATAAAGCTCGTATGTAAATTTTATTAAAACCGAACAAAGTATCGAAAGCTTTTGTATTTTGTTTGTATATTCAATCATCCGGTTAAGTAAAATATATTTCAAAGAGCGCATAATCTCTTCGAACGTGATCGTTATTTAATAATAATTTCAAACTCGTTACCCGCAAACGTGTATCCATCCGTTCATACATTTCTATTATCTGACTGTGTGTGTGTGTGTGTTGTGGCGGTAAGAAGACACAAAGGCGAATATTGCAATCAAATAATCACGTTAATTGGATAAAAGTGAACGGCGACTGACAAGTACTCGGTCCCGTGTTCCTTGTTATGTCAATGTTGGCGTACCTATTTTATTAATGAAACTACGAACTCAGGACCGGACTCATAATCATTTATGTATTAGGTTCTATCACTCAACGAATTTCATCTAGGCAAATTTTAGACAATGCGAAGAAGATTTTTAACTTGATTTTACATTTGAGGAACTTTCAATATCTAATTTTTTAATACAGATTTTTTAAAACAATTCATAGATACTGAATAAAAATATGCTGTTCTTTAAAAACGAAAAAATATATTTTGAGAAAAGCTGTATACATTTATATAGATTTTTGCATCCTGGATAATTTTCCATCATTCAATATTTTTATTGGTTACTATTTTTCAATTTATAATAATATATTCTACATATTGCATTTATTTTCCCACTTATATTTCTTTTATAATTCTTTCAGTGATTTTTTAATGAATAATTAATTTGATTTCTCTTCATTATTTGTTTTAAAACTGTGGAAATTCACTTTCATACAAATGAATTATCATCCTATTGTGAAAGTATTTAATAATTCAAACACTTTTGTAGTATATTTTGGTATTGATGTGATAGTTCATTTGATTTTTCTTCTTAATCTGATTTATATTCGATCATCTTTTAATAAATTTCACCAAGGTATTTTATTACTTCAATATTATAAATAATAATAATAAAAATCAACTCGATATGATTTTTCCACAATACTATCCTGTATCTAAATATAATCATCCCTTATATGTCTGTATTACCGTAACGTCATTCACCCTTCTCTCTTACCCATACGCGTGCACACACTTGTCTCCCTCGCCAAAAGGTTGACATTATCACATGCATGTATATATATGGGGATGCGAAAGTGGACAGGGTTACGAGTTTTCGATGACGGTAGCGTGACTTGTCGGAATTTCGTTTGAATTGTGATCACTCGTCATGAAATAATGAACCGAATCTAAGTATAAATAGTGGAAGGAAGAAAAAGAAATATTCCGAACTGTACTCTGACAGATATTTTCAGTCCGATGTTAAATTAACTGTATATGCGTGTAACTCGCACACGTGGCGTGTATTTTTTTCATCTTTTTCGTAGAACAATGGATGACACTGTTGTTATACGGAGTACAGTGGAAATAAAACGTACACTAGTGGATGTATTGTCGTAAAAACTGCGCCGGTTCGTTACGATGAAACTAAAAATATTAAAGGACATTACGTCAGGTCGTATATTTGTCGACGCGGTGCGGCACGAATGCCGCAGATAAGTGTGATTTTTTTCCTACGTACGTTTTATTCTTCTGTATAAATTATATTAATATTTCTTCCGCGAGATGAATAAAACGGGGTTAAGTAAAAAAGGCCTTACTCTGTTTTATTACAGTCGAGGAATATTACAAAGTATATTTCATTTCTGTAGACGGGAATGATTGTTTTGCGTGTACGATTGCAAAATTATTTCTGCGGAAAAATAGAAAAAACAGGGAGTGTATGTCTTGCCAGAATCGTTTTATTTTTCTCGATAGATTGTCTTGATCTTTTTTCAACAAGATTTAATTAGTGATCTGTTTTAGGGAAAATTCTGAAATTTTGTTATATACTTGTAATCTGAATTATATATATAAATAATCGTCTATTGGTTGTATATTTACTCGTTAAACTTAGGACGATTTTTTGAAACACGATTGTATATTATTGCAAATTTGTCAAGAATCCAAATTATCATTTAGTGATCAATTTAAAATTTTTAAAGTTAATAAAAAAATATTTAGAAAAATACCTATGTTAAATATTGTACAAGTTGTAAAAAATATCTTTAACTAACGATTCTTTTTTTGAGTAAAAACTTTATTTAAAAAATTTAAAACTTAATAAATATTTTTTTAATCATCGTGGAATATAATAAAATTATTATCTTTATTAACATGAAATCAGGTCAGTTAAGTAATTCTAATATTTGATTGTACATTTATTTTTTTAAAAAAATCATTTTTGTATTTTGAAATTAATGAAAATTGTCGTTATACTTTCGAATAATAAACTATAACTTATTTATATAAATAAATCACTGACATTTATTAAATATTTTAATAAAATACTTTTAGGGATTACATTGATTTGTGTTGAACATTTTTTCCCATAGTGATTAACTATAATTTGAAAATCATAAATGTTGGAGAATATTTTAAAAAATCCAACGGTGTTGTATGACTGAAAGAAAATTCTATTCATAAAAATATATTCATGTACGATCTTTTTCCTTACATTTTAAAAGTAATAAAATAAATAATCTGATATTTTTGTATTTAGATATAAAATCCGTTCCATTTTTTCCTACATGTAATTATAGACTGTTCGTATTTTATTTCTCACGCAATAACGATTTTATTTACACTCACTGCCATTAGATTCCAACACGGATGTGCAGAAAAAAGCTCCGACAGCGTCGAGTGCGAAAAGAACCGTACTTCGAATCCATTCTTTCCCCCTGCATCATTAGCGTCCGACAAAATACTGACGGCTTCCGCCTAATCGACCACTGCAATCCATCGTTCGGTTGCGGTGTAAGTTCATTCGGGTTAATTTGTTACGCTCCTTATCAGACACGTGTTCTCATTAGACAAACGCAGTCTTAAATACACGCGCGTCTAATTTTTTTATGATTTCGTGTACTCGAGACGATTTGCATGGACGGTTCTTGTACGGTGAATAATTTCGTACGATTGTAATTCCAGGAGTTTCGATTCGGATCAGATGTGGTGATTACGTGCATATAAATGAACGTATAATCAATATGTCGAGTGTTTGAAAATTATTGCGTCGTTGGAATTATTCGAATAAATGGAAAATTATTTATTCAGTACACAAGTGATTTGCTTGATAAAAAATTTAAAACTGAAAATTTAAATTTATCATTAAATAAAATGAACAATGACTTTATATCCGAATATATATATATATATATATATATATATATATATATATATATATATACATATATATATGAATATGCTAATACAGCATAGCATAAACTTACAACATTTCGCCATCTACATATCTGATATCCCGCGGGACGCGTGTTCCATCACGGCCTACTCAATGTTACAGCCATATCGAATGGATGCTTTTTGGAAAAAGAGGGTCGTAGGGCGGTTTAATGCGCGCGTCCCCATCGAGCCTATATGCGTGTGTGTTTTCTCGTCGTCGTGGTCGACGTTTCGCTGTCGTTCGCTACTTACTCTGTTTGCATATTAAATGATTCATTTATCTTCCGATCGTTTTATTTGTACACCGCGATATTTCAAGCGTCGTCGAATCGAAAATTCGTGTCACGACCAACGTTCGATTTATTCCCGTTGATTTAACGGCGTATTTATTATTCAATGGAAACGATCGGAAACAAACAGATCTATAATCTTTTATCTATGTCATAACATATATATATATATAAAGATTTATCCTTGTACATAACTATAAAAAATAGTCCTTTATTGAAGTTTTCCAACGACAAACTTTCGTAACGAAAATCAAATGATGCATAGACAACTTTCATTTCCTTTGGGAATCTTTAAAAACGAAGACGACGTAGTGTTAACCTCGTACGAGATGCCCAGAGGCATCGAGAGAATATAAAGACCATTTTGTGTCCCAAGAAAGGCCCGATGACTTTAATACAGAATTATATTACTCGTGTGACGTTTGATTATACACAGAGGAGGACGTATCGGAAGTTTTCTTTTTCATCGAACATAAGTTTACTGTATTTATCGATATTCGGTTTCTTTTTTCTTTGTGTTACTATTTTTTTTTTCAAATAAAAAATATATACGTTAGTAATTTTTTATAAAACCATATTAGTATTTTGTTAATAAATAATAAGGCCGAAATTTATATATTATTTTTTTTTAAAAAAATTAATTGTATTCAGTAATTAATTTTTTATTTTAAAATCAAATTAATATTCATATAGAAAATATTCTAGAAAATAAAAAAATCAACTACTTATTTCTAACAAATAAAGTGATACAAAGATACGAGTAAGTTCTTATAACAAACAAAGTGATACAAAGATCAATCCGATCTTTTATATTCAAACAGACAGCTTGTCTTTGACAAAGAGCAACCAAAAAAAGAAACAGTCCGTGTTTAAAGTTCCGCCATAAATTGACTTCTGTTTTGTTCGCAACACATCGACCGGAGTTTCAGTCCCTTTTTCACCAAGAGGCAGTTTATTCTGGAGTGAATTGTCGTTTCCGGCGATGCAAGACGTGCACAGGTCTTGGTTCGTTACGTTATCTGCAAACCTGTCTTCTCAACGGTTCGATAGATTTGTTCTGTATGCGGATGGTTCGTTTGCGTGTAGCGAATTCAGTTCAAAATTTGAAAATAAGGTACTTGAGAAAGTACGTGTAGAGTTTAGTATAAAAACATTTTAGGAAATTTTCATTAAAAAATCGAATTTAATTTAATTTAATAGTGGAAAGAAATTTTATTTAAAAATCATAATTTTAACACAAGTGAAATAGAAAATATAATATCCTTCTAATGGATTTTCATTCGATCCAATCATATAAATGGGATGTTAATCTCCTTTCAAATATATACAGTTTTTGTTTAAAAATAACCCGCCTACATTACACCATTATCTGGAAATTTATCAACAATTTTATAATATCAATATTTTATATTATATATGTATGTGTGTATGGTGAAAATTACACTAATAACAATAAATAATATCCGAGCCAATACACGCCGAACACAAACCAGGTGAATATTGTCTGACCTGGCTGTATCGATCCGTATAGCCCGGAATTCAGCGGAACCGCCACCACTGCCATATATTGCATCAACGGCGTTATTTATAATTCATATAGATGAGTTTTCTCGTAATAAATTTTCACAACATATATACATACATACAAGACACACGAGTTATCATTCGTACGAAATACATTACAATATATAAACTAAGGTGAGAAAGAAGTGTAGAAAAAAAGTTTTAAAAATATTAAAAACCAGAAATGGTCCGTTGCTGGTTAAAAATAAATATCCGTTGTTGCTCTATATGGCATTAAGTTTTGAACATTTGTATTATCTTCTTTTGTTGTTGTCAAAGTTCTTTACGAGAGAGGAATGTAATTTGCTAGGAAACATGTTTGAAATAATTTATGTTTAGGTGTTTTTTTAAAAATGTATGTATTTTTTAAATTGGATTTTCATGTATACGATACACACACATATATATTAATGGATATTTTTATTTAATTTTATTTAAAAAAATCCATTTCTATCGAAATCTTAACAGATACACTACCAGAATAGACGATAAAAAACCGTATTTTGATTCTGTACGTTGTGGTCGTGCAAAAGAGGGACGTTAGTCCGGTTTAAAAGCAATATAATTCGTACTCGACGACCGAACGATCGGTAATCTTGTTGAGAATTAATAGAAAAACTTTTGAGTACGGCACGAGTCGATAGTAATCTAATAATGTCGACGCAACGTGTCGTATTGAAAGATACTACCGGGGATGCTGTCGCGGATCTATCATTTTAGACAGACTTACGTACTGATATAACGACATTACGTGTACACTGGTCCCGTGAGATCAATCCGAAATGAAATTTCGTACATGTAAGATGATTCCTAAAAATACACATACTTCTTTTGAAACTTATCGAATTGTTTTCAAAAATCAATCAAGATTTTTCCCTGATCAGAAATATATACTCTCTTATATGTATATATGTCAGTATTTGATAAAGTTTTGATCTTTTCATTTATAACAAGATTGAATTATATATATATATATATATAATCAAATAACATATTGTACGATTCGGAAAATTGTAATCTTATTATCTTACTTTTGTTGTCCAACTTTTTATCAGATAAAAACGAATAATTTATTAGAAAAATTGTATATCTTGTGTATATGTAATATAAAATAACTTTTTACTGATCATCATTATTATTTTTATTATTATATTATTTTTTTTTAAAAAAAAGAAATATAATAATATTATCTGAACTAAAATGAAAAATTTGATTAGAGTGTTTCAAAAATATTAATAATTTTTTCATTCTATTTTTCATATAAATAAACGAATTATTTTCATTAATATTTTTGTAAAATGTGCTTAGAAATAATAGAATTTTCTTTCTAGTATATAAAAATTTAATGTATTTTTTAATATAAAAATGTGATAAGAAAAATCTGTAAGTGGATAAAGAAGAGTAATTGATATAATGAAATTGATATTGGCAGGAAGAAGAGAAAATAATAAATGGATAAAAATAATTATGGAATCGTGACCAAGAGACACAAATTGACTAAGGAAAAAAACCCTTTCAAAAATAGAAACATGAAATTGTTAAATATGGTAGAAGTGAGGGTTATATGAGATTATCCATGACCAAAAAATAATGGAAAAATCTCGAGAAAACATTTAAGAAGATCTAATGACATTTGAGAAGGATTTCATCTAACAGTGGGTTGATATAAGCTTTTATGATTATATATGTATATATATATATATATATATATATATATATATATATATATATTTGTGTTAGCATAAAACAATTTTTCATTTTCAAATAGAAAAGTCGTGAAACAATCACGAAAAAAATAAATAATTCATTAAAACATAACAAAGAAACAGAGGAAAAAAACACAATTTAAAATTCCGCATAAAGCGTTTTAGTCTTTTGTACCCCCTTTGAATGAATATTACACACACACACACACACACACACACATACAAATCTCGTACGTTGAATACACACGACAAACTGTGTTCTATTCGGTTGGTATTATTACACATCAAAACAAAAGGTAAGCTATTCTCGACGGGGCTTATGCTATTGTTATGCAACGTCGTCACACCCCCTACGCATCGCCTCACTTGTAGATTGTGACCCCTACGGGCAGATACGGCACAGGGATGCACCGCGGAAACAGGGATGAAGCTGTCGTTTCAATGGCCATTGTTCTCTTAGTCAATTTGATTTTCATTTTATTATAACTTTTTCGTACGATCTTGCAATAAACATAACCGAAACGGTGAAATTGTATCAACCCCTAACAGTTTATATATATATATATATAATTTTTCTATCGTTTCATTTTATATAGAATTTTATAAATTTATTAAATTATTCATATTCGGACATATCGATCGAAATCCAAACCCGACAATAATAAATTCGAGTCGAAAAAAAAGGTATTCCTAAAAGTAATTTGAATACACGAACGAATATTCTGTATTTTAAATCACGACAGTAACAAAGGTTCAATTAGAGCATTGAAAAAGACAGCTCTCTGCTAGTTCCACCTGCGAAAAGTTCTATCTACTCGATACCATTTTCGAGCCTATAAATATTTAAAACTCTCGAATGAAAAATTCGATTTCCAAAAAACGACACGCCGGATATTATATCACATGTTTGTAATAACGTCTTTATTCGAGTCCGCGTATCGCAAAAGGTTTCGTTCTTATTTCGTCGACATTGATGCGTGATCGATATATGTAAATCGCTTTCTCGTACACTATTGATATTTTCTACGTGTTAAATATTCTTCATGAATAATTAATGTCGTCGAAGGACCCGGTGACGTGTATTGTGTACGGCACAGACGTTTGAAAAAATTATCAGCTTTTTCGTTTCACAAGCACGAGTTGATTACTTTTTTAAAAATGTTTCTATTAAATTTTTATACAAACTGTCTGTTTTTTCACTATAAAACTTTATTATGCTATAGTTATTTGTTGAATAATACACAATCAATGAATGTGAAAACTTGTGAATTTTCTAAAATTTTGATAAAAATATAAAATATTTATACGAATAAAATCATATAGCAATATAGCTATTGAACAAATATTTTATTTAATATATATATATATAAATATATAAAAAAAATACTTACCATATCATTTTCGGTTGTTGTTGTTTCTTTAGCGCTAGTTGCACCCGATAACCATTTTTTCGGTAAAGCCAGGAGAGAATCCCGCCATCCTGGAAAATAAATCGTTTTGAAAAATCGAAATAGTCCCACAATTTATATTTATCTCTATTTGAATTACCATTTTCTATTTTATTTTATTTTATTAGAAACCGATTTATTAATTGAAAAATTATTTAGTTATAAAATATCCAGGTACATATTTTTATTAAAAAAATACTTGTGAATCAGTCATTTGATTTCAGTAGCTAATTTTAGTTGAATAAATTAGTTTTATAAACTTCATCATTGCAAAAGCTAAATTAAATAATTATAACCAATTCACTTCATAAAGAAGTCTTTTATAGACTTTGCAAAAAGCTCGAAAAAAATATACATTTGAGATTACATGCATGTAGTATAAGGTAAATCCATCCATGTTTATTTAACTGAAAACGTGTTATTATCCAACAACATTATACACTGTGAAATATTAAACGTCGCATCTGCAAATCGTTTCGCTGGTTACAACATATCGCGATCAAACCACCCTTATTGTACGGCTGTGACATTAACAGCTTCGCCGACATTGTTAATCCGCCTAATAGTAATTTATTATATTGTAATCATGTTTTGTTCTAACAATGTACTAAACAAACATCAGCTTCATCCCTCGACACGATCATCCAGTGGCGCAGCTGAGATTCGAATCGAGCAATTGACCTTTTTTTTATTTTCGTCCACGTATTCTGTACTTAATTCTGTTTGTTCATAATTATATGAAATTTGTAATATAATCGTCTGTTTAAGATTATTTTTTTTTTATTTGTGAATGTAAATATTGGAAGAAACCATTATGGAATAATAATGAAAATTGTTTAAATCTTTAAAATAAGCGTTAGAAAAATCGAACGATGAAAAGAATTTTTTGTTATGATTTCTGTTTCTTATGTTCATATATTATCATCATATCAGCTTATATCCACTCATAATTAGGCAAAAAATTCATTAAATTTATATTCAATACTGCTTGATCATACCAGACTGACCAAGTAAATTGATGAGGATCAAATATTTTCGGATTTGTTTTTATATTTTTCAAAATATATATCATCATAAAAACATATATTATAACACTGAGGTTGTTTTAGTTTCCATGTTTATTATTAAAAATAAATTTGCCTCTTAAAAAGATAAATACTATATATATATGAGCGAAAATTTATCGAAGACACTAAACCGTTCTTCTCCTCTAATGAAATTATATTACCAACCACGTTCAGTCCTTTCTTCGCCAACAATACTATAAAAAAAATCGCATTACGTTTTTAATTACGAAAATTGTACGTACGAGTCCGTCGAAAGCTTCACACATTAAAATGGAAAAGGATTTAATGCCGCAATTATTCATAAGAAAACGTGAACGCGACCACCACTGGTGCCATTTGGCGCCGTGCTCCTCCGCGGTCCGCTTTTATAATCGCATTTAATCCGACGGGGATCGGTTTAATTGCTATTAAGTGACGTACGCGTCCCTGATTTATTGTGGTTCGTTCTCAAAACAGACATTTATTGGTATAAAGTGTGTAGGCTATGTTGGGCGAATACGTTTTTCGACTCTTGCGGTTTAATGATTGTGGGTCACAAGTACGCGATGGTATGGTCGTGGATCGACGATGGGCTATATAAGTACGGTTTGAAAATTACATCGTCAAGATATTTCTTGTAGATAAAATCAACGTAGTCTTTTTTTCCATATGCATAAAAATTGTTAGTTAAGTATAATAAAAAATTTGGATTTGTTTAAAAATCTAAAATATAATTGTTTTTCACACTCAGTAATTAAATTATTTTTTTCTATTTTAATTATAACTTCTTCTGACTCTTTATTATAGATTTTTTTTGGAAAAAAATAATTTAATATATTTTGCAGTGAGATAATTTTTGTAAATAAAATTTTAATAAATAATTCTCGATTAAATTGTTTATATAAATTTAAATGGTAATAAATATGATTAGATCGGTTTATTAGCTTAACCACATTTGATTGAAAGTGATATATATTGACCATTTTTAAAATATTTTTTCCACTTGATGTTACTTATTTTTGAATACGAGTTGTATATAAATGATAAAATCAATAAGTACATCCTGTACGACGAAATCAATTACTTAAAAAATGCAACCATCTGAAATGTTACTTCAAAGACTAGACACGTTCGTTTGGTGTTTAGTTATAAACGTAGTCGAGGGAGCATAATGAAGCTATAGATTGACCAAGATACAACACATACAGCTGGCAGAGGGAGAAGAACCAATTTAAGAAATTAGCACGTTGTCATATTGGGGTGACTGGGTTTTCAACATCGTACGAACACACACACATACATCTTCACAAACCAATAATTTTCGTTCGATCGGTTGATTTTTCTATTCATTTAATCGACCGTTAAGATTCCACGATTCGATCAATTTTTTTATATATGTGTGTGTGTATATTTGAATTTCGTACGTAACATCAATTCACAATTCGATTAGTCAATTCGAATCAATCGGAGGTGTGTTCGAATCTCTTTTCGAATGCCGTACACGTTTTGGGAGTGAATCGCTTTTGCCGAATCATCTTTTTCATTTCCACATAGTCATTTCCGAAATCTGTCGACGCTAATTTGATAATCCCTCTCTTTTGATATGTTATTTTCTTGTTCTAAAACCGACACGGTTGCAAAACTTAATACTTAATTCAATAAAAAATCGTTATATATATTTTCATAGAAACTAATTTTATTTCAAATAGGATTTTCATGGAAAAAATTCGTATAAAATTATATCCAATTGTATTTTATTTTAATTTATAGAATCTATATTTTTATCATATTTATTTTCATGATTGTTTGTTTTTTGTAATTATTACATTATATAAATTAATTCATCGAAAATGAAAATTTCGTAAATTTATAAAACGGTAGAACAGAAAACTTTGGATTTATATACGAGAGATAAATATTGTATAGAGTTTGTACCAAGTACGCAGTATATTTGTAATTCATATAATTAAGAAACTTTGATTTGAAACTCAATTTAAAATTTTAGTCGACGAAACGAATGACGTACATTGTTAAAATGTTTGGAAACTTGGCCGTGTTTCGTACGTACCTCTGCAGAGTTTGATTATGTTTGTCGAAATACCTAACTATTCATAAGCAATGTTTCGACTTCACGTATAAGTAATTTGATTATTCATTATTTTATATTTAAATTTCTCTATTAATATCTCGTGCAGATACATCAACGTACATCCAATCAAAAATTGAATAAGTAATTAAAATCCATGTTTAAATTTTGTACAGTTTTTTTTTTTTAAAAAAATGATATAAAAAATATATCAAAAGGTGATACTCAATTATATTATTGGCAATAGTATCATGTAGTTATTTTTGCAATCTTGTTAATATATATAGAATTATTTTTTGAGATGTTTAAAATTTTATAGTAATCGTCTTGTTAGTTAAACCTCCTAAATCTAGAATCTGTTTCAAAACAAACATAGAGTAAGTTACTAATAAAAAAATCCATCGCCTACAACCCGTGCCACAATGGACCGTCGAGCTCGTGCACGGAAATGATCAATACGTAAATATGTTCAATAGTGAAAGTGTAAACATGCACCGAACGTGAACAATCTCTATCTCGATTGCTAAGCTCGTTGACTTTCCCGGCTTTTCGTACGTTTGCACTGGAGTTTCTTTTATTTTATCTCTCATCCCTCGTACGTACGCCGGCGGCAAATCCCCAGAGACCGCAGACAAAAAAAAGAAAAAAAAACTTTACTGCTAACTTTACTCCCCGTTAGACTGCTTGTCGTCTATACAAGTGGCAGAGGAAACGGAGAAAATACGACGGACGAAAGTGAACGGCTCAAGAAATGAGGAAAAATGCTTCAATATATTTTCTATTATAGCTTATTTAACATATATATATATATATATATATATATATATATATATATATATATATATATATATATAACTCTTGATGAAACAAAACGTTCGTCCTGAAAAATATTTGTCAAGTATTTGAGAGAAATACGGGCGTGTTTTTTTTATGAATAAATATTTAAGTGTACGAAAAGTGCTTTCATGAAATATTTAATTTATAATTTGAATTTTTTAGTATTTACAAAAACTTCCAAGTTATACAAACAAAATATAAAAAGTAAATGTTTAAACATGTTTAAAATTCTGAACAGAATTACTTAATTTTATATTGAAAATTGAATTAATTACAGTTATAGTTTCAAATGTTGGAATTAATTCATATTATTAGATGAAATTCACATTCGCTAGATCTTCCAGTGTACTTTAATTACATTAGAGAGTTTCTTTTGCAACAACCTATCTTAATAATTCGTTTAATTCGAAACAGACCACGTGAACATTAACACGATTAAAATAAATGATACGAATGTGTTTTTAAGATTATCGTATTACAAATTTCATAATACTACTAATGTAATCTTTATTAAATTATTTAAGTTTGAATAATTCGTCGAAAAACTTTATTAAAGAAATGAAAAGTGTACTTTTTCAATTCAGTTTTATTTGTATAAAACACTGAACCTACCTAGTAATAAAAAAACCCGTAAATTAATTAATTTCACACAGAGAATATCTAAAATAGTCGTGCCTAAATAACAAACATTATCATCTACGTAGTTAACTACTGTTGTTTTATTACAGCGTTTTAATTAAAACTACTACTAAACTCAACAGAAAAAATCTAATAATCGTAAAAGCTTTGATTGTACATTTCAGTTTATAGTTTCGTCTGGAACAACTATGATGTATGTGTAATAGTGAAAAAAATCATTAAATTTAATTGAAATATTTTTCATGGACATTCGAATAAAATAATGAAAAACTCAAATATTTTAAAATTCGTTTTGAATAGTGAGTTGTATATTAATACAGTTTATCATTCTATATTTCATTTTGTCTAGAATACTAAGTATATGAGAAGATATTTTCATTAATTTCAAAATACAAAAATGATTTTTTTAAAAAAATAAATGTACAATCAAATATTAGAATTACTTAACTGACCTGATTTCATGTTAATAAAGATAATAATTTTATTATATTCCACGATGATTAAAAAAATATTTATTAAGTTTTAAATTTTTTATTAAAGATTTGTATTATAAAATCGACATTGTAAGGTTTTATAAATTTCTTTATCATCATGGAATAGATTTGTGATAATATGAGATATTTTATTTGAACATCAATAATATATTTATAGAAAATAACCAAACTGATAATTTTATTAAATAAATAACTATGTTATTTTCTCCTTAAATGTATATTTCTTCACAGAAACGAAATGTCGATTTTCATTGTATGTATGTTTGTCTTATAAAAATATCAGTAAATGTGCAAATTTTTAGTTGTTATAAACTATACGAAAATATTAAAAAAACAATGTTTCGCTCGAAATATTCGTCGAGTAGTTTCTAAATTTTGAACAAATATTTTTTGAACATATGTACGTATATATTATTCATATTTTTTCACGAGAGTACATTTTTGAAATATATTCAAGAGTTATACGTGTTCAATAACATTTACGATCCCTCGAATTGGGAAAACGTGATTTTGTATCATTCGTGCGGTATCTTTTAAATTATGCATTGTATATTTGAAAATATAAACAAACACACACATATATGTGTGTATACATCATGTATATATTTTCTCTGAAAACACAAAACGTTCAAGCGAAGGAAAAAAATAAACATACAACGAAAAGCGTTGTTATTTTCAAAACTGTGTAATTTAAACGCGTCAAATTCAAAATTGCTCCATATATCTATAAATTTCAGTCATATTTATGTATAAAAAAGCAATCTGATGCCAGTATCGTACCTTAAAAAGCTCGAGAGGTTGGGATTTGCGTCTATCCATCTCGTATGTCGTACGTACATTTCGAAAAATAACTATGTATATACAAGTACTTTTTTTCTTTTTGTTGATTTATTCATAAAATATATAGACATGTATCTATGTATAGAAATATATATTTTCTATACATACATCAAAATTATTATTTTCTTATTCATGCAAGAAATTCTTGTAAATATTCGTCACTTAATCGAAAATTTCTATCACAAAAAATACATAGCACTGATCAAAATGTCCTGTCGATAAAATTGATGAAGACATGTTAAGAAATTACATTCGAGAAATAGATTTATACGCATGTGTGCGTGTGTATGTATGTATGGGTATATACGTACAATAACACGTGTACGTAATACATATTTTGTAACTTATTAGCTAAAAGCTTTCTTGAATACCGTACGAAAATCTTTTGATGCATTGTAGCGTGCGAATCCTTAAAAAATCTCATTCGTAAGTACGGATAAATCCATCAAACGAGATCGAACCGATGTACGTTCATTTTTTTTCTTTACTTCGAAGCTAATATAAGAAGACGAAGTCGTGTTTGATTCACGTCACGGATTGTGCTCTTTCGTTATGGCTTTTTTAATCTTTGTCTCTCTATAATCTAGCTGAATGTTTCTATATTATATTTAATATCAATATACTACGTCAATAAATAATTATGATTTTTAAACTGTAAACAGTTAATTTGAACTAATATCGATTTGATTCGCGGATAAATAAACGGAGTTGTGTGTCGCGTGCATGGACTCACTTCGAAACGTTGTTCGTGTTTACTATCTGAGTCGTTATTTATTTCCAAGATTCGAAAATAAAAATAGTGACAGTATTAAAAACAGCAACAAAAACATAAAACTAATTTGACTCGGTTGAAAATCTAATTAAAAAATACCTTTGATGTGTGTTTAAAATTTTTTCGATAGATTTTATTGTTGTGCCAAGAATAACAAATTTTTTCTCATATACATATATATATATATATATATATATATATATATATATATATATATATATATATATAATGCGAACATCGATTCATCTTCTTTCCAATACGGTAACACAGTTTCCCAGTGTAATATTTTTTCACCAAGTATCGAACGTAAGTTAAATACGTCGTCTCCATCTCGTTCCTTTAACAGAAAAACGTCTCTTTGTTCTTCAGCTTTAGTATTTTTTTCTGTTCCATTTATCGCGATTGAAATACTGTACAATTGGCGTGTCGGTCGTAATCTTGACAGAACCGAGTCAAAGAGGATAGTGGTGTGTTCGTGTTCGGCAATTTAGTATAACACCGTGTCTGTAAAGCTCCTCTCATCGATCACCTGCCACTGACACGAACTTACAGAAGAGCAAATGGATCCGTGACTTAGTCTAAGGAAATATTTTCTATAAAAATTTGAAATCACTGGTACGTCATTCGATAATTATATTGAATGTGATTGAAATTAGGACTAGAAATTTCCAAAATCGATTTTTAATATTGGAAAAAAAATTGAAGAGCATCATCCAGATTTTATAGTTTCTAGTAAATTATTTTATTTAAACATCCTCAAGCCAAGTAACTCATAAATAATTACAGTTTCGTTATTTCAAACGAGATATTATATCAAAGTCAAAGTTTAAAGTTTATCAAATATATATATGACTTTAATAAAATGCCAATCGTCCAGCCTTGAACTTTCGCGAACTGCCGACCGCTACATAGAAACAATAAAAGTTTCATTCCGTGCAAATTTCATTCCAGAACATTCCGTGTTCAAATATATGGCGGCACTTAAGATCCTCGTTCTAGATTCGTCCTGTGAATAATGTTGTTTTATACACAAAACGAACGACGGTTTCATTTTATAACCGCTAGCGGTTTTTTTTCTACAAAAACTTTTATTTTGTTTCATTTTTTCTAGAACGTTAACTCAAAATTATATATTTATTTATATGTATACGTGTATGTGTAAAGAATGAATTTTTCACAACGCCAGCCCGCATTTAATTTCACGTATGAAAACATGTCCGAGCATGTTGCGGCGAAGTACAAAACCATGTTGTAAAGGAAATTGTACCATGGGAAATATAATAAACATTTTCGTACGTTCTAATTAACAAACACTGGATTTTAAACTACGGTTTTAATTAAACAGGACCGGCTCAATGTAATAAAGGATCGTAACAGTTTTCAGTGTAATAACCAAAGATGTTAGTGCCTTGCGGCGAAATAAGTTAATTCGTTTAATAAAGAGGCATTATCTATTATTGTTAATTAAGTTGTATAAATTGTATTAGAGTAGACATTTTATTTCCTATACGCATGTAAAATATAATTTCATAATGGGTTTCATATATTTTTATTTCGTTGTAATAGATTCATATTTTTTAGCAATTTATATTTTCATGCATCGTTTTTAAATAGTATTTTAACTAGAATTGTCTTTTAACCAAAAATTAGGTTTTCAATAACTAGGTTTTATGGAAATTTATTTTTTCAATAATCGAGACTTGTTTCGAACTGAATATGTGATATTATTATATGAATAACTATTTTAAATAGGTCTGATATGATTTCTAATGAAATTTCATCTTTTGTAAAATTTGGATATTTTTACTGAAAATAACTTTTCATTAAAAAAGTGAAAATGTAAAAACAGTCGATTTATGGTCGATTAAAAAAATAATTTATAAATCAAATAGTTATCAATTTTATGTGATTCCTTTGATGAAATCACCTATCATAAATCCGAATAGTGTATTAAAAACTCGAATTACATATTTGTTTCGAGATTATAAATTCGTACGAAAACATCTGTTTTGCGAATCCATCTGCGGTCATTAATCTTCGTTTGATTCTGTTGTTAACTTCAACGTCACTGCCGAGCGAGCACCGTCACGCGAATAAAAAAAGACTCGTCGACAAAACGTACATTTGTCGTATTATCGCGTCCACAAAAGAACACTGTCGGGACAATTGTGTCCTTCCTATGGCGGATATCTGTTCAATTTCGTTGCGTTTCGTAGCACAAAGCCGCAACTGAATCCCGACGACCACACAAACCATTGTGCGCTCGTGTGTGTGTGAACGAGTGGGTGTTCGTCTACTAGTGTCAGTCCCTTATAAGGATATATGGCACACACACACATACGTATTTATATATATAACGTATACAACCGACCCCCTTTCGTGCTGGATTCTTCATTTTCCACTGTGTCGCTTCGTTCTGAGACTTTGTCTAACTGTTATCGTTCTTCGGTGACGACTAATTCCCATGTCGACAATAGACGACACTATCGCCGACGCTAGCTGCCGGTGTTTGCAATAACACCTTAAAGGATTTGTTACAGTTATGTGCAGATATGATATCTCTTTTTATGTTTATATAATAGTTTCAAGCACATAAGCTCGACGTCAGGCCGTAAAATGAAACAACGTCGTTGATAATAAAAGTATATTTCTGCATTAACTCTGGAATTGGATTCTAGTGCAGAACCATAATCATTTATGGAAAATGTACGTCGTATATAAATATTTATATCAGAGAACTTATATATTTCAATAAAGTTTGTAAATTTGATTTGAGAATTTTCGAAATTCAAATGCAATACAATAAAAAAATATAAAATAAAATATAAATAATTACAAATTCATTTATAAAATTATTTCGTTTCTCACCGAGAGCACATTTTAACCGTCCTAACAAGAGATATAGATTTCAACTATACGAAACAACTTCACTGATAATAAAAAACTAAATATCTCATCTGAAAGATTCGAAAAACGTACAGAGGCGAACAAAGACACGTGTCCGTGTTTCCGTCCGTAATATTTTATGTTTGAAAGCATATTGGTAAATGACACTGACATAAAACGTTTTCGACAACACCCTCGGGAGTAAAAACGTATATAGAAAGAAAAAGTCCATTGCGGTGTTCAAATTACAAGCAACGAAGAGATGGCCATTCATCAGCCGGTCTGATACGGGACTTGGCTCATTAGTCGGCCAGACCGAAGCGATAGCCGGCACCCGCCCACGCGACGAGCGAGACGCCGTCATACGCTCCACCGTCGCGACGAAGGAGCACGACGTCGCGATAAAAACGGCAGGTCGACGTGCATTTACGCCGTTATAGGGCGTGCGACGTTTCCCGAGCAATATCTCTTTCGTGCAGGACGGGGGATGGATCGTAAAGTGAGGTTAGAACTAAGACCGGTAATGGTACTACTGTGTGAGGTGCAGAGGTCGTTGTCAATTTAAGATATTCGATGAAGATTTCGTCGTGTTCGACGACGATTTGTAAGAAAATCCGACGGTGTTTTGTGGGTCGAACGCGGCGTTCTTTCTCGTTAGAGATTTTAGATACGGACGTTATCGACAAAATAACATTCGTCGCACAATATTTTCTATATACTTAGAATTATAATTACAACGGCGGTTTTGTTTCTCTGTTAAAAATTGCTATAATCAAGATTTTTCTCACATGAAATTTTTTACAAATTTCATAAAATTATTATACACAACTAAACGTTTTCATACAATCAATCATCTCAAAATTCGTATTTTCTCATAATTTTATTCATACGTATTAAAAAAAATCATACGTTAAAAATAACTTGATAAAATCTCTTAATAATCATAATAGCAAATTTTAGATTTATATTATATTTTAATTTACATATTACTAAAATTTTATAAAACACATTTCTTCTACAATCGATTGATGACTTTTGCTAGATTTTTCTTTTTTATTTCTTGTATAATATTTTTTTAAAAAAAAAATTATTGTGTAATAACAATAATAATTCCAGTGCATGGTATTTATATTAATGTTTAAAATCATCGCCACGCCAACGAAAATAATTAACGTTCATTACCACACGAATACATATTTATTTGTAAATGAGATTTGGATCCGTACGATGAGGGTGCAACGAAATTATCGACATGGACGTAATGCGTTTCTGTCGCTTTCCAATCACGATATAAATCACGGAGACGAGATTTAATCTTCGCGCACGTTCCCCTACCGTTGCAGAATTGGAAAAACTCTCGACCTGAATAACACACTGAACTCTATTTTGTATTACAAATGACACTTTGTCGGATTTCGTCGAGACGTCTATATCTTGGAGTGGAGCGATTGTTGAAAGAAAACTGTTTAGCAGGTTAATATAAAGAGAATATATATATATATATATATATATATATATATTTGGAATTAAATCATCCATAATAGTTTATTTTAATAAATTCTGATATATTTAAATACTTAAAGAAAATTTGTTAAAAAATTAAGTGATTATATTATAAATGAAATAATATTTTTCTTGCATTTTTTATTTACTTAGATATTTTTTTTAATTTCATTAGTAAATAGAAAAAATAATAACAAATATGTTTCAAAAACCTTTTTAATAAATAAATTCATACTCGATATTTCTCTGAACTGAATAAAAAAAATCACACAAGAACAGATTCATGGAATTATAAATAATTCTTACAAGATATTTTTGTATTCCGAGACGAAAATATATTTTTTATCTACAGTTAACTTGAAAAAAAATATATCGAATATATTTCAGTTTGGAAAAATATCTTCAGTATAAAGAAAAAAGTATATCTGTCTATTCCTGGAGGAATTTAAACTTTAAAAAGCATCTGTCGTTCAATCAACGGATAACGAATGATTTAAGAGAAGAAAAATATATATAATTCATTTCAAATCTCGATTGACAGACTGTCGAGAAGTATTAATATTATATTTCATATATATTTATAAAATCTGAATGTTTGATGGGAATACGTCGAAACTTCCTACACTTGTCAAAATAATAATAAATAAAATTATTTACTTTTCCTGTTCATCATTGGAACTATAAATAGATATATTTTCGATATATGTGTATTGTTATAAAAACTAACGATGTAACATAAATATTGAGATATATATTTTCAATTATATACAATAAATATTTTTATTTGCGAATAAAAGCTTTATAAAAACCCACCTACATTTTTTGTTTTATCTGAAAAGAATTCATTGCTTTGAATTTTATTTATATTCAACATGGGTATTGTTTGTTAGATTTATATAATCATATTTTATATTTGAATACATATATGACAGCTTTATTAAAATATATAAATTTTACTACGTTCCATCGTTGCTTGTAAATAATTTCTTTTGGGAAATAAAGAACGATTTTATTTATCATATATTTTTTATACAGATATATCGCCTTTTTATAAAATCCACCAATCTTTTTTTATATAAAAAATCAACGAACGTAATCACGTAAAGAATTAAATGTATATAGAGAGAGGATCAAAAAATCGTACTGAATCGAATTCGAACCTTAATCGACATCTCTACATCGAATTTGTATACCGCTCGTCGTCTAAAAATTCCGTTCGCTCGTTTACCACTTCAAACGACTTGTATGAACGTCAATTTAACCGTGTAATTCTGTCTTCCGTTCTGAAATAAAAAAGAGTGTACTATAGCCTCTCTCTTGAAAAGAAAACTTTTCACATTGGATTACGTTATGCGTCGTTATTCCCTGTAGACGTCGTAGAAACGTGGGGCGTCGATCTGTCTCAGACCATCTGAAGTTCGAACGAACGCGTACAACACACACACACACATTCGTTTCACTGTAACGCGAATTGACAATTAAATGTTTCCCATAGGAATATACAATCTTGTATTGTGTGTGTGTAAAGTCGATTCTTGAATTGAAATTGGAAAAAAATGGTAACACGATTATTGATCTTTCAGACGATCTCGAATCGGCCAATTCTACAAAAGATTTTTTTTCGAAATGGAACTATAGAAATCACATATTAAATATTTCCAACGTGTAGTTAAAAAAATGTAGATATTTTTTTAACAAAAAAAAACTTATTTAGTTTCTCGAGATTTTATTAAAGTTTTTACTAGTTATTTCTTATTCACTTTTTATTATTCAAATAAATTTCATTGACAATACCTACATTTGTTGATTTTTTTACTTTAAAAATATTTCTTCTTCATCAATATATTTTTTACAAATTAATTAATACTCGAGAGATAAATAAACGGTAATAAATTTAATACTTAACGACTGTATGACATGATTTATAGTAATTATACCTGTTTATTTTCTCCAATTGTCTGAAATATATGTATTCAATAATATTTATTGTAAGAAATAAATGTCTATAGACAAAACGAATTACAATCAACAACCACAAAACTAAATATCTACGAAACAGTTTTAGAAACATTACAAAACAATTATCACGTCAACTACACTCATTCTATTCTTTTTTATGACACAATTAGAATTTACACCGTGCGTAAATCGACTTCAACGATACAAAAATGCACATTAAACTAATTAACACGTGTCGTGAGATAAGTACGTATTCTTTTCACTATGACGAGACGTATTCTTTCGTATAGAAATTTAATTTATTTCGTGGACGACATCCAATTTACTCACAACAACGTATCGGATATGCGTAATTAAATATTCAAATTGAACGGAAATGATGAACGATAGATAATTCATGGAGAGACAATTGTGTTATTGAATTTTATATGAATATTCATTCTTTTTTATGTGACATGTTTGTTAGATTAATTTATTGAAGAAAAGTTTTTATATTTTTATATTTGATTGACATGATATATATATTTGTATATTACGAAGTTCTTGTGAAAAAAAAACAGACCGTCGAAGTCCAGTTTTGATGATAATTACCAACGTTGTCTGTTTGTGTAGATCAGTAGAGCGGATATTACCGGTTTAGTAGACGTAATCTTCAATGTATCTAAGAGCAAAATGCCACACAGTACGAAGGAAATGAAAACGAGGGATTTGGATGCGAGAGCTACTTTATCCGGTCGGCAAGCTTTATCGTTTCATTAAAGAATTATGATTCACTTTCGTCTTCAGTTTGGTTCAGTCAATTTTATTACACGAGGTATCTTCGAAAATTAAGTTTTACTTTATGTTCATTAGAATTCAGAATGTAATTTTATTATATATATTCTAAATGAAAATCTAGTTTAAAACTTGTCATTTTTCTTCAAATCGAGTAGTGAATTTATTTTCTATACAGAATATATTTTATTTTATATAACATGAAATTATTGTTTGTATCAAACAATAAATCGTAATTAAAACGAGTACACAAATTGTATGATATATATTTTCATTCATCGACGTTCAAACAATTCGCTTCTCTGTGGACGTTGACAATTTCATCTTGACAATATGAACTCGTTTTATACATCCTGCTCGTCTCGTTTCAATGTCATCGTATTGTCCGTCGTACAATGTTTGCACATTTCCAGTATGATTTTATTTCGTTCCGCTTCTGTGCAAACAGAACGCAGGAACGCAAAAGCAAATAAATAAAATACTACTTGAGTAATCAGCTCGAGAGTACTCACGGCGTCGTGGCAGATGTGTTCCTTTCGTAACGAAAGTAAATATGAAGAGAGATACACGGGCAAACACCGCGGCTAGCAGGTTTTTCTATTATCATTAAGGTATTTGTGTTTGTAGTCGACGTTCTGTTTGATTGTACGAATTTGTCTTTTTCTCATATTATATATATATTTAAAATAAAAAAATATTTATGATAAAATAAATAAAATTACGAATTGTCAACATTACATCAATTAGAATGAGCTAATTTGTTCAGAAATTTAAATGATATTTAAATATTGAAATTATATAAAATATGTATACAGTAAAAAACAACAATCAGAAAAAACTACTAAATTATTTTAGAAAATATTACATTTTTCAATGTCATTAATTTTTTATCAATACGTTGAATTTTTTTCCCAAGGAACAGTCAAATTGTCATTAAAATATGTACCGATTAAAAAATAATATTGAATATTTTTTATATAATTTCTGTTTGATTTATTTTAAAAATATCCAAAATAAATTACTAGTTATTGAAAAATAATTTATTTAATTTTTTTACATAGAAAAAAATTATAAAGAAAATATTTCTTTTAAATAAAAAAATAGGTAATTTTAACAAAATTGAATATCTATTATAAATATTATTAATTGAGAAAATGTGTACAAATACATTTTTTATTAATAAATATAAGAGAAATGATTATTGTATATTTTTGATTATCAACTATAAGAACATCAAATGACACATGTATATACTTTTGACATTTGAAATAAAAAATTCGAAAAAATATTGTTATAAAAAAATATAAATTCGATATCCTCGTCTACGAGACAAATATCCCAACGACGAAAGTTCAACGTATCTTTAAACATCAACTAAATAACGAAACGACGCAATATGAATTCGTTTTATAGAATTTGCTATCTGACAGGACCGAAGAAAACGAACGCAGAAAAAAGAAGTTACGCTAGTAAGTTTTCTCTACGCACGTTCCAGTAATAAAAACTTTTCACTTCGGCGTGCAAAAGTGAACGACGTTGCTTTTGAAGCTCTTTGGTGGTATATTTATAGAACAAAACCGTGGTGATTTCAATTCGAGTCACATAGTCTTATGGCAGATGTACGATACGAAATCATATACTATTTGGTCGATGTGTATGTTCACAAAAAAAGACAGTTTCTTTTGAAAAGTTTTTAAGAAATGGATTACTGTTTTTAATGAAAGAAGGTTTTTAAAAGCGTGCATACACGGTTTCAAATACATGGAGGAAATTGAAAAATTAAATTATCAAGTACGGTTATTTAATTGGATAATTAGCAAGGATAGATTATTCGTTGGAATAGTTAACAGAAGAATAAAAATGTGATAAGGTAGATTCCAATTTTCTTTTTCTAATGTTGTTAAACTACTGAAGAATTTCCAAACAGTATTAATATTTTTTAAATTTATATTTCAGATATATTCGATATGCAACTATTACACACAGCAAACAATGTAACCTCATCGACATTGTCGAAACATTACCGTAAACCAATAATAATATACAATGCCTATTCCGCACGGTATTTATTTTACGAGGCCCGCCGTGCAAGTCATTACATTGTAACCATAATGCAGCAGTTTCAATAGTCATGAATATTAATAAACATCATCCAGATGCACGGTTGGCTCTATGTATGGTAATAACGGAAGACCGATGACAATAGTGAGGGGATTTCGTCGACGTCGACGTCGTCGCAGTTATATTTTCGACGCTGACGTCACGCCAGCGGGATATTTCTATATTAAATTCGTGTCAGTACGTCGATGGTATGTTTCATATTTATGGTACATAATCATCAATATATAAATCTTATTAAATGTTGGTCTGGTTGAAGATTATTGGATACGAATAAATGATTTCGAATGATTTATTTTGAGAATTGTCTAAATTGTCTCAAAATATTCATCCGATTTAATTATTTTTACATAAGTATATTTCAATTAATTTATAAAATGATTTTTAAATAATCTAAATTAAATTACATATTTAAAGTTCAAGTAATTTACTTGATAATTTTGAAAACCAGTTTCTTGGCACGATTAAGTTCGCCTAGAGAATCTCAAATAACTTTCAAACGTTTCACATACCCCTGACAAATAATCAATTGATTGTAAGGGGTCGTTGCTATAGGAACAGAGAAGGTGCAGTCGTATAGGTAGGTCACCTTACATATGCGACGTTCTCTATTATATATATATATATATATATATATATATATATAACACGAGTAGTACTTTTGAAGAAATTGTAGAACATAATGAGCACTTAATCCCGTCCAATTATTTTCAAGCTCGAACAGGACACTTTTGCAATCAACTTCTTTTTTTCAAATTACTTTATATGAAAATAAGTGTAATGTAAAAAAATACGTACGAAGATAATTTATATAAGAGAAGATGTTATGTAAATTTTTCAAAGACATCGATCGAAGCTCAGATAAAATTATATTTACATACAAAAATATTTAATTCGATTATACAAAATTTAATTATCGAATCTAAATTGATATTAATGAAAAAACCGAATGAATATAAAACCTCTTCATAAAAATTAAACGTACATAATTTTAAACTAGTTTTTTTTAATAAAACTTGTTATAAATTTATTCAGTAGGATAAAACCGATACGAACATTTCACACGATGTAAAACGTACGTTCAACATGTTGAACATCCATTGGAATTGAACCATAAATGAAAAAAGGCTCTCGGATGGATACCGACAGTTATATTGCCACCACATAAATTCCAGTCCATTGACAAATGTTTCTAGTTGGATGATAAAGGAAGTGCGACTATTTGGATGAGTTGTGTATTGGGGGTTGGGGATGATAATGTACCGGATCGGTTCGAGAGAAGAGTTTATTAGTTGTGAATTAGATTTGGAACAATTAAATGTTATCGAATTGGTTAATTGGAAAATGTTAATGTTTACATATTAACCTATCAGGTGGAAATATCTGTAAGTTTATATTTGATAATGTTTATTTCCAAAAAGAAAAAAAAATGTAATTATCATTACTTATGAATTTACAAATTGTAATGTAAAATAAAAAAAATGGTATATATGTGTATGTGTGTCTAAATTCTTTGTGAATGTACGAAAAAGCTCGCGCGTCGACATCGGAAATAAGCTTGAGCTGCGGGCACGGCGTTAGTCCGGTGGCCGCAGATCTGGTTGTACGACGACCGGGCTTAGCGCGGCGTAACAAAGCCAATATCGGTGATCCGCGGTAACCCTCGAGACGTACAACGCGATCAAGGGTGTCTACGCACCCTCATGCTCAATTGAGTTTACACGCGTTCCGGTATATATCACGTTTTCAGTGACGGCGAACGTCGTCCCCTCTCACGACATTAGAAAAAAAAACAGACCGAACTGGTTTATTTTCTATTTTAGTAGATGTTTAATTAGTTTTTTATATATCTGTACCATTGAAAAAAAAATATTGACGATAATTTCAACTATTTTAAAATTGAAGCTAGTTTACTTTTAAATAAACATGTCATCTATTTTAACAGCACAGGATTTTATAAAAGTGTTTAATTATTTATTTAAGCAAATAAATTGATCAATGATTATTAACTCATTTTTATAAAGTCATATATTGTTATGCTAATTGATTCATTTGTGTTGAAGTGAATTTTTCATTTTAACAAAATAAATTCGTAATTATTTTTACTTAAAGTGTATGATAAATATAAAAAATAGTTGTACTTTATTTAAATAATAATTTCAGTTTTTATTCCCGAATATTTCTTCATTGTAAATAAATGTTGTAAATAAATCTCAGGTTTCTCATTTAAAATATATAAAATTGAATTTTTTATTGATATTTCATTTCATTCTTTCCTAGTTTATTATATTTTTCTTCGAGTGATTAAAAACTTTTCTTATATATCTATATCTATCTATCTATCTATCTATCTATCTATATATATATATATATATATATATATATATATATATATATATATACATGCATTATTATGAAATGAAATAAATATACATTACCATTTGCGAATACAAAAGAATCCACTATCTGTTATAATTGGATATTACAATGTAGATAATACACGGACACGGTCACAAATTAAACAGTGCAATGAGAGAATGGCGATGGGGCGAGGGCGTTGCGATAAAACAAGCGTGCCCGCCGGTAATTAGGGTAATTTTCTAACCCTGAACCTATCGCCCTTTCGCAAAGATAAAACGAACGGCCACCATCCGACGTCGGTGGGTAGTGAATGAGTAACGAATGGAACTCGAGAATGTCTAGGGGGTGTAAATACACGGTTCCATTTCGAACATGTTTGAGTATGTTGTAGTGTGTGGTATTTTTTTAGAGTTTATTCGTTCGGGATATTTTTTGTTTATATTAATATGATATGAATTCGTGTAAAAATCGTCGGTATAAAAATACGACGTAGCCATAAATAAGTCGAAATAATAACGTCAGTTTAATTTCGTCGGTTAGATAATGGTTCCGTGCCGTGCAGCCAAGACCTAAAGTGTATATACATTCTTTATTACTTTCCGCTACGTGCTTTATTATGGAACGAAATGAAAGAAGAACAACGCTTCGCCCACTATCAAAACATAACCCGTCGTGAACTTTTAGCACTCGACTCTCCCTCTCGTGCACACACATCCGTTCGTATGGCACGATACACTTTTCCTCGTTACTGTTAACGCCGTTCCAAATAAATAAAATGCCACACAGACCGACGCCACAGCCACCAGTCAGATGAACAGAATGGAGATATTTGGTTTTTCGCACGAACGATGTGTTTATCTTTTACTAACATTTTATGATGATGTTCGTCGCCGTACACGAAACAATATGCATCGTGCTGTGTACGAGGGGCAGCACACCCCTTCGAGTAAGAAGAAACGTACACCATTACAACGTTAAATAAACTATCCGTGAACTAACTACACTAGTCCATTATCTTGCGAGTAGGAAAAGCCCCGTTGCAATTATTTTCAAGGTGAAATAAGACTGATACTTTTGCGTCGACGAATAAACGATAACGATTTTTCAAAAACGAAATGCTTTGTAATCTATAAAATGTATTTCTTCAATTATTGACTAAGAGAATCGTTCACTGATATCATAAGATTTATTTTTATAAAAATATTTAACAATTATTTGTAATACATTTTTGATTAACGCACATTTTGATGACTATAGATCATTTAATAGAAGTGATCAATAATTATTGAACTGGATTTTGTATTTTTCACAATTATTTTTAGAATTTGTAACTTTGATAAAAGATAGATAATAATTTTCTAAATATTTATTTTATATCTTCTTGGTATATTTTTTTTATATACGATTTAAATCTTATTTAAATATTTATTTAAATTTTTATCATATTATAAATTTATTAAATAATTGAATCATTTACAATTGGATTTTTCCTGTCGCGTTTTCCGATTTTCTCTTCGTATTTCTCACTAGTTAAAAAATGTTGTCAATCTTGTTGTAAAATTCAGTATCGAGTTCGTTCACAAAACACTTTGCTGAAATGTATCTAGAAATTAAAATCAACTGGATATTTTCATAAAAGAACAATAACAAATCGAAGTTTGATAACAATGATTTAATTTCTTTTTAATCACTCATACATATGATGATAATACAGTCGTCGAATTAGACTCTACGTAAACAATTGCAGCCTCTAGTTTGTAGCAAATAATTTTTACAGTCTTTTACCTTTCAACTATAAAGAAGCTGTCCCATTTTTTTAATGTAAAAATTTGTTTGATTCCTGGAATTATCATTATTTAGTAATAATATACACATTGATTTAGTTTTTTTGTCTTTTTTGAAAAAAACACAGCGTTCAATATTTTCCTAGTTACAATTAATGTACCTGTATGTGTGTGTGTATATATATATGTATATTTTTCAGTGTACATTTGTTCGTTCGTGATAATTCTAAACGTTTGTTCTTGTTATTAGTTTATCAAACATTCGAGTACATTCTTCAATATTTTCGTATTTGTTTTGTTGTTGAAGAGGACCAAAGAAATGTTTCAGAGTTGTACAACACTCACACGTACCTTACGATAACAACGCTTGTAAACAGCACCTTATATATGTATATTTATTTCAATATAAATTTTTTTTCAATTAATTAATATCTAACATCGATAACGGAAATCCTTTTATTCGTATCATCAGATAATCTTTTTTATCGAAATTTATTTTTCGAGTATTGGTTATTGAAATCAAACAAAATATCGTATGTTTTAAAAGTATTCATCAGATGAAATATTTTCTAATTTAATTTTGAAAACATATTCAAAGAGAAAATAATGTAGCTTATTTTATACAAACAATAAGTGTTCTTATTTGATATTAACAAAGTGAAATTTATTAAAAATTACAATTGATATTCTAAAATAGATTTACAATATACATTACAGAGCGAAAAATGATCAATTAATTCATATTTTCTTGATTAAAGTCGTTGTTACTTTTTTTACTTTTTCGTACAAATATAGAAAATGAATAAGTTGCAATGAAATCTAATAGATTTTCTAGTAATTAGAGTATTTTCGTTTTTTTGTAGATAAATCCCTTTCAGTAGTATGGAATTTTATTACAAGGATTCAATAATTATTTTTCAGTAATTTCAAATTTTGATTTTAATATTTTCAAATAAATTTATGCATTTATCTTGATCACTTTTTGCTCGGAAATGTATTAATATTTTCAAATACATCGAAATAATTATTTACATATGTTACTTTTTTGCAAAAAACGTACAATTATTTTTTTGAAAAAAGTTCAAATATAAAAAATGATTTAAAATACTTACAAGTGTATATATTTTTTATTTAAATCAACAATAAGAAACAATTTCGTCTTTTTTTCAACATAATAATAACATTATTTTTTAATCGTTCACATTTTCGGTCCTCTCTCTATCACTTGACTCACACATATTTACAAATAATTTTACACATATATGTATATATTTATATTTATTTATATGAATCTGTTATTATATTTTTTTTGTTTCACTACAGGCACGATTTTTTTCAAAGAAGGGAAACATTTAAATATGCCTTTAATTTTATCATTACAGTGTGTGTGATTTCGATGTTTCAATAAACTCGAATTGTTGATTACTTAATTTCAATTATATTTATAATTATTATTATTCTCTTTTTCTCATATTTCTTATATAGTTAGTTACTACCTATATAATTAAAAGATATGTACTTATGTATGATACATGGCATTTAGTGATATTAACAACGATATCTAATAAAATACATGAATGTAATAATGAGATTAATATAAGAACATGTTGTTGTTATTGTTTTGTATGTATGTGCTTTTTTGGTTGTTGTTTTTCTCCTCGTTTGAAATCTTCTTTAGTTTTTCTAGTTTTTTTTTATTTTTTATTTACTAGATTTCCACTGATCGAGGAACAGATAACAATATCATTTCTGAATTGATTGATTAAACACTGTGTCGCGTATTACCTGTTCTCTTTCTTATATAGTTATTTTGAAATTATGACAAACATCAAATATTGCTCGTAATGTTGAAATATTCACATGTCTACATCGCTACGTTCGTTAGATAAGTCAATTTGATATAATCATTTAAAATAGTTATTAACTTTTGTATGTACATGCTTATTGTTTGAGGTAAACAATAAAAACCGTTTAAAATTACGTTCTAAGACGATTTCAATTTGGATTTTTGGAAAATGTACATGGATAATTGTTGAAAGGACCTTTTTACAACTTGGAAAATTCGGGTGAAACTCTCTCGTCTGAAAATCCCGTTAGATAATCGAGTTTCTCCGTGCGGACGCTTCTTTTTCACACTCGTTTAAAAATATATTCATTTAATTTCATCGCGCGCGTATGTGTGTGTGTGTATTTATTTTTTCATTATCAATAATCATGCGGGAAGATTAACTCGGGGGGAAATTTTTTAGATTTATTTTATAATTAATTAATATTTGTCACACTAATTATGAAAATTTGATATCTACATGACTGAGCAATTTGTTCTGGTTCCCGAACGTATGTATACTAATCGACGAAATTATCCGTTGAACTAAAACCATAATATCTACAGTTAAATATCGTGCATAGTAGTTTTTTGTCACGTAAAAGACACATGCATGACTTATAGGCGATATCTTTAACAAATATCAATATATTTTCCAATGAAATCCAATCTGAACATCTTTGTCGAAATGATGAAATCAATGGAAGAGGAAACACGACGAGTAACGTCCATAATCGAATCGAGAGGTATGAGGAGGAGAAACTCACGAGGATTTTCTTATTTACAACGGATGGTGGTTTTATTCGAATCGATTAATTCGTTTCGTAGAAATATCTCGTATCTAATCATATTTAATTATTAAAAAAAAAAACTATTTTTATCCAACAGAAAACAATATATCGGAAAACTGATCAATATACGATTAGTGTTTGGACAAAAAAAAAAAAACGATACACTCTGAAATACAAATTATTTATCTAGAACATTTTCTAAGTAAACATTAAATAATATTCGATGAATAAATCGATTCAAATATCAATGTTCTTAATTCGATTTTAATAAACGAAACTCGCCGTTGACGGTTTGTACACAAGAATATATTTTGACTAGAGTTTATTTTTATTTTAAATTACATATATATATATAGAAAATAACGATATGTGTATCATTTGATATATAATTATATTTATATATTTTTTGCTGGAAAAAGGACATCCGATTAAATTGAAAAAAAACAACACAGGCGACAATATATTTTTAACATTAGTTGTTTTTGATACGTTAATAAATTTGTTGTGTGTGTTTATACAGAATATGTTACTGATAATTCTAAGAGCAATGTAGGATACTTTACACTAAGAAATTTACAATTATCGAAAAATACTAGTTCGATATATCACGACGTTTGAATCGATCGATTCTGATATGTTTTATTTACCTTGGTTGTATCATAAATGTAAGGCTTTAAATATATATAACCGAAACGAAACACCTACGACACCTATTTATAATTATTTAATTAATTAAGGCTTGTGAAAAATCAAACATGTATGTATTTATGTATGTATATATCTCACACGATAAATACCTATTCATATGTGTATGTATATAATTGTATGTTTTTTTTTCAAAATCTTCTATTACGATCTACAGATTTGATATTTATAGATTTCATTACTACTACAGAATAAAAAATAATACTTTTTAATATATGTATGTATATATATATGACACAAATGGAATCTCACGGGTTAGATTCACGAATAATGATTAAGGCTAAATCTGATATAGTTACTTTGTTGCTCTTTGTTTGATCGGTTGTTTGTTTATTTATTTTTGGTATGTTAGGTCGTGTCTCCATTCGATACAGATATGTACAAGATATTTATATTTATATATTTATAATTTAACCGTAATCACATTTCCGAATCGATATATGCACATTATTATATAGCGACTACATTTACATCTTTCTTCTATACTGTTTCTTATTTTCTCTTTATTAATTATTTCTCCTTAACGATTAGAACATACTTAACGAAATTATTTGCTAAAGCCCAGCCTTAGAATCGTTCGTACTAAATGCATAACGGGTACGAGTATTCACAGAAAAGTATAACACTACAGATAAATATCTAAAACATGTCAACAGTGTGTTTTTTTCTTTTCTTTTTATTGAAACGCTGATGGATCAATCTAACCAAGAACATAACTAGAATACAAACAATACAATATTATATATATACATATATATATATATATATATATATATATATATATATATATATATATATATATATAATTATTTGATTTATAATTACACTATATGTACACTACTCGCATACAAATGTTCGAATGGCTTCTTAGAATCCTTGTCTGAAAGGGTTCTTTACGACGGGCTCCTCGGTCGGAGCTTGCGCTTCAGATCTCCGGAATGGATTCGATTCGCCGCCACTCGCCATGCCAGGTTGTTGCGGCAGTTGACGATGTTGTGATGCTGCTGACGGCGGTCTCTGATAATTCTGTTGATTCGCATACGCGTCCTGACCAGTGTAGTTCTGCTGTTGATATCCTTGATCTTGGTACGTCTGACCTTGATATTCTTGTCTCTCGTCGTACGGTTGCTGATATCCTTGTTGATTGTACGGGTTCGTTGTCTGATAGCCTTGATACTGGTTCGCGTAACCTGCCTGGTTGTCGGCGTCGACGTTCGTCTCCTGCATGCCGCTCGTATCTTCTTGATACCGCGAATATTCCAAATGGTTTTTGAATTCTCCATTGACCGGCTTCTGGTCCTGCATCGTGTACGTTTGGTACTCTTTGTTCGGCGGATCGGCCATTAAAATGTTCGCTTCGTTCTCGAACGGTTTGAAATCGTAGATGTGTTTCAAGTAGACGAGTACCGGCGCGTATAGGAGGTTCGAGAACGCTATACCGAAGTTGAGTGCCGTGAAACCGATCGCTTCGACGACACCACCGGCTATGATCGGTCCGATGGCATAAGCTACCGAGTACGATATGTCCGCAATGGCATAAATACTACCGTAAACCGATACGTAGCGCACGTCGACGAGGTAGCCGAGCGTCGGTAATAGGGCGGTATCGATCAACGCGATACCGAAACAGATGCCGCAGATCGGAATCATCAACATTTTATACGAGCTCGAGAACGGTATGACGAAACAGCACAGTCCTTCGAGACCGAGTCCTAGTGCAGCCATCAGCCATTGATGTTGAGGATAACGTTTCGCCATCTTCACGGTGATTATGACGCCGAACACGTGCGGGAAGAAAGCCGGAAGCCAGATCATTCCGATCTTCCAGTTGTCGGTCGTAAGATTATCTTCCATCCAGAGCGAGATGGTCGGTTCGAGGAATGCCAACGCAACGTTCGACATCATCAGTGCTCCGGAACATACGGCGATATACGGATCTATGAACAATCTCCAGATGGGAATCGTCGGAGGTTTCTCTTGTCTCGCATCCTTAATTTGTTGTTTGATCGGTTTCATCACTAGCAGCAACATGAATCCGTCCGCCAACGATACGAACGCTAGTATGAGAAACGGAACTTCTTTGCCGGCGAACTGGTACAGAGCGCCGCCGAACGGCGGTGCAACCAAACATCCGAAACTGATGAAAGCTAGGGCGATTCCTAGAGCTTTCGATCGTTCGTTTTCTTCGGTGAATCGGTCGGCGATCATTGCCAATCCGGACGTGTCTGCGAAAGCGGAACCGACTCCTTGTAAGCTCCGCGCGAAGAACAGCAGTCCGTAACTTCTTCCGCACGCGAACACGGCGGTCGAGAGGAACATAATCGTCAGTCCTACCATCATCGGTAAATCGTAGCCGATCTTGTCGATCAGCGCTCCGGAAAACGGATTCACCATCAGCTGAACGATCGCCTTCGACGCGAACAGCACGCCCGTCGCCGAATCTTGTCCGTGATGAGATCTGTGGGGCACTTGGCCGGGAACGAGCGTGTAGTTTTCGGGTAACGGTTCGTCGACGTACGCTCCGATGTAACGTAGGTAGTCGGGTATAATCGGAACTATGACCATGTACAACATATTGTCTAACAGTAGTGCTATCGATACGATGACTAAGACTAATTTTCTTTGCGATTTTGGCTCTTGAAGTTTTGCCCAAATGATCTCCTTCAGTTCGCCGAACTCCATGTTGATTATCGGTATGGTCGTCATGGCTGCTAATTTCCAGCAAGCCTTCAATGGACCCGGAGTCGTAATTTTTGTAATTCGTTTACTGGACTGAGTTTGCTAAGCCGTGAGCCGAACGATGGTCGGCTCTCCTTTCGACGATTCTTCAGCAGTCGCGTTTCGTTTTCAAACGGAGCATTCTTGTCGTGACGTCTTCGAAATATCGTTTAATGTGGAATGCTTTCGACGGTTCGATTTCGCTCTCTCGCCGGTTTATTTACGATTTATCTGTACGTCGAGTACGTCGCGATGTTGTTGTTATCTTGGACGCGCTCGCCGGTGGGAAACGAGTGCAGCAGTGCCATCTCACGTCGCAAGAAGTATTGGTAGCGATATGGTAGCCCGACCTTCAACACACAGACACAATATTTGATTACTAGCATGATCAAGCTCATTGCCGCACAGGTCCGCAGCATTTGTCAGGGTGGGAGAGGCAGGTCCACCAGATGCGTAAGCGGGCACTGTGCACTCGTTCCCACCCGGACGAACGCCGACCTGTCAAACAGCCAACACACACCAGCTACGCATGTTACATTTCATTACAAAAAAATAAAAATAATATTAATTTATTTCCCTTTTGTACAGAGAGTTGCATGAGAAATAATTCTGAACGAGCGACATTCAAAGAAATTTATTTCAAAATCTGTTCTCAATTTCTTTATGTCAAATTTATTAGCACGTCTAATTTTTCATAAATTAACATCAAATAGTTGATAATCGCGTCCCCTATAAATTTTAAATGTTCGACCATTGTACAATTACAAGAAATGTTCTAGAACAGGCCCATGTAACTTGTGGCTCATCTCATATTGAATTGAATATTTTATAACAAAATTACTAATCTCTCTCTCCTATTGAAAATATCTCTGGACACGCGACACTTAAGTAACATCATATTCTCTGCCTTGATAGAAAATAATGCGGCTTGCTATAAGATTTCACAAAACTTATAACAGACATATTCTAGAACATTCGAATTATATAACCAAATACAATGGCCGTTATCGATACACTGTTTTGTGCTCGTACACAGTTAAGTAATTATGTAAAACGATTAATTTAAAATATTTTGAATTCAGTTGAGTCGTGTTGTCGGTCGAATAAAGTGCTTATGTTTATTAAGTATATTAATTTATCATATATATTTTTTCTCATTAGTGAGTAATCTTATGTGTAAGATTAATTTTCATTGTCAATTTGTGCATAATTTTTTTTTCGATTTTCAAACACTAGTTAGTGAAAAGCAATCTATTTTTATTTTCTTAAATTAGTTTTTAATATTTTCTTCATTAATGTAGATATACGTATATGCAAATGTATGTGCATTTATATATATATATATATATATATATATATATATATATATATATATATAATATGTATACATGAAACCGATCATAGAACAATTATTTTTTTAGTATATAAATGTTTTAATTAAGAAATAATTATTTTATTATTTATATTATTAATTCCTCTAAATTTGCTTAATCAATTTTTCTCTATTAAAATTTATGATATTAAATTATGAAATATATTTTTAATTTCTCATTTATTTAGTAATTGATAGAAATAATAATTTGAATTTATTAAATTCGAAATAAAATTAATTTAATGTGTTTTCTATGATTTATTCTTTCTTTGAACTTATATATATATATACATATATATATATATATATTTGTATGTATATGTATACCTATGAATATTTTGCTTATATATCCAGTCTCTCTCATTTTTTTTTATTTTTACAATTTATGATTCATGAAATAATTTCTCATTTAAAAATTTTGTATATCAATTGTATTTTTCTAAAAAAAATTCATTCAATTAACTTGATTTCAAATGATTAATTTTATAATATTTCAATTTTATAATTATACATATAATTTTTGTAGACTCAGTAGTGACCTTTAACAGTAATATATTTAAGACTAAGTATTACTCGTTTTCTCGTTTGGCTATTCGACCTTTTAAAAAAGATATTCTTTAACGGTTTCATATATAACTATTATATAAATATCAATAATTGTTTGAAAAAGTATTTAATAATTATTACATATTACAATAAATAATTATTGAACATTTTTTTCAATTTCTTGCGGTATTGATGTGATAGTTGATTTATGTAAAAGTGACTTTTCAAAAACTAGTAGTGATAAGTAATTATTCAATGGTCGCAGCTGGTATGAATCTTAATACAAGTAGCAGATGTGTATATCTGGTGAGTTTAATGGTTTTCATTATATATTTTATTATTTCATTTGTATGTGGTTATGTATTAATTTATTATATATAATATATATTAAAATCTATATCCAGTTCAATAAATATTTAAAAAAGTTATATTTAAAATATAAAAAAATCAATTTTTTCCACGTTCCAAACAAAAATACCCTGATAATTATATCACATACATATATAATTCAGGTATACGAATTTCAATTTAATCACCGGTTTTATATTCGATCGAAACTCCCAACCGCTTTCGACACACAAAAAATAGTAATTCCATGTACTTGTTAACGAAAGGCACTGTGGAAAAAAGCAATGAATGTACATTGCGTGTAAGTAGAAACACACGCACCCACTTCGTAGGTCTAAGAAGGCCGCCAGGTCACGCATGACCTCATGCCAAGGCCTTACCGACCCCGAATAAATAACCCTCAAACACAATTCAACCCCGGCTCTCGTCAACGATATTATTGTACACACTATGACAGAATCGCGTGTTGTTCTACACACACACACACACACACAATCAAAAACGAAAGGTAAATGTGTGTAGGTGTTCTTCAACAATCGATTTATCATGATCATGCATTCATTTATCAAATTGTGTAGGCTTATGTGTGTTTCATATTATTAGTCTTCATTAAATATATATATATATATATATATATTTATATAATGTGTACACACAAATCAGATAATCAATATCTAATAAATTCAAGTGTATATATAATTTTCTACCCAATATTTTTTGATCATAAAAAATAAGCAATAAATTTTTATCACTGATTTAAATTTTGATATACTTTCTATACTATTTCCTATCTCTTTAAATAAAAATAAAGTATTGAAATATTTTAAATTATTATATTATACTAGTAATAACAATTCATCAACTTAAGATAACCAATCTGATTGTAAGAATTAGAAGTAAGATTTTACTTTTTATTGATCCTCTTTCTCGGTATTTTCTTAACATTCGTGCAGGATTAGATTAAAGATTACTTTATAAAAAATAGCCAAGTGTCAAACAATACAGAATAGAAAAGTATATATTTTTTATATTTGATTTTATTAAATTGTGCGGTAATATAAAATGTATTTATATAATTGGATGTCAAGTTTTTTTTATCATACTGATCGATGATGTTCTATTAAAGCTTATAATTTTCTATTATCATTTTCCAATTTCAATACATATTATTTACCCATTATAAAATTATACGTGTATGAAGAAAATTAGTAGTGTCAATATATTGAAATTCCAATCGAATAAACATTGAACATACATTTTTCATTTCATGAAAAGAATAACGAATTATCTTGGGTTAAATCCCAATCTTTCAAAAAAATTGTTTAAATATAAAAACTGTACTCAATATTTCGTTTTTTTCCTAAATTTTCCCAATCAAGTTTTTCGTATTAATTCGTTTACATTGTCCAACCTGAAATTTCTGTTTTAAATTTTTATGTATGGACATTTTCATAATCAATTCAAGTAATTGTTTTATAAAAAATAATTAAGCTTTGATAACAGATTTATATTTTATTAATTTAAACTCGAATGAGTTTTCGTTTTTTTAAACGATCCAGATTCTAACATAAAAATAGATATAATGCATAGTATTTATTAAATAGCAACAACGTATTTAATATTCATTGCTAGAATAGAATGTCAAGTAGATATAATAACAAATAAGTAATATAAAATCATTGACACGTGTTATTGTCAAATCGTACTATAATTAAATAACTCGAATGCCAACAATTTCGATCACGTTCATCTCATATTATACAATTATTCTATAATATTCGAACGTAGGTAAACGTCGACAACGCACGCACACACATACACTTACGAGCATATTTATTAAATAATACGACCTAATGTAAAAATAATGACGGCGCGACTGAGACTGTACGATAATTAGAAATTACAATGAAATAAAGGTACAAGTTTCGTGACATTTCGCACATTGCCTAAACGAAATATTAAACGTGTGAACACGGTCGGCCGTTTATTGATCCGATGGAAATGGTAGAAATTTTTCCATGAACGTCGATGAAAAATATAAGAAATGTTAGAGGAAAAATAAAATGGATACAGAAAAATAATATTCAAGAAGAGAATGCAATCCGATTGAACAGAAATCAGTCAAAGATAAAAATAAATAAATAGAAAAAAATAAATTGTGGAGAATCAAAAAATATTTGAATTTTTTTTTAGAATTTGTTGAAATAAAAAGATAACATTTTGGATCTATATAGAACAATTAACAAAATACATTAAACCAGCAGTGGAATAATAGATAATCGAATTAATTATAATATGTAAATTTTATTAAAAATATTCATTATTTTTTGTTCGTTTTTTTCTTAAAAAATATTTATATCGTTTACTAAAAAATAAACTAGCTTGATTTTTATCAAAACATGTTATAAAGCATTTCATGACTTCAAACTGGCATTTAATTATATTCGGCCGGACTGAAAATCTAAATTAATATTGAAAACTTGTGACAATCGTGCAAAAAGTAGTAATTTGTATGTAAATTCGATTAAATGAATGACAATTCATTTTCAAATTCGAATAAGTATTTTATTTAATTTAAGTGAAAATCTATTATATATATATATATATATATATATATATATATATATATATATATTCCCAGAGTGAAAATGTTTAAAATGCACCGACTGCACTCGAATGTTTAATGATTTGTGATGACGAATCCGCACGAGAGACGAACACGAACAATGATAACAAAGTAACCCTAAAGAAACTAACCTCCGGTAACGACGGGAAGCGAATGCAATTTGCATGTCGTTATTTATTTATACATCCTGTCCATCCCGTGCAAATCCCTCGACGCGAGTCCTCCTATTCAGAGCGCGTCCGTCATGCCATTCATTATTCATATAGTTTTGATTTGCACGTCGACGTTTTCTTCCTAACGTACGGACACGAAATGAAAAACGAACGTTCGAAATGTAGAAAAGTTGCAACGTACGAGTTTCATTTTCGAGACGATTATTGTATGGTGAAAAGATGTGTTTTATCGAAATGAAAATGAGATTTGTACTGATTTGAGAAATTGAAATTAAATTTGATTATTAATCTTTTTATAGATTTTATTTCATACGAGTAGATATTTTCGATAGCGAAATATTTAAATGTGTATTAGATTCGATCTGAGTTACTCGAAAATTATTTTCTATTCAGTACATGATTTCATGTCGAAATAAAATTCGACTTAAGCAAAAAGTAATTTTCATACATTGACATTTTTATAATAAATTATGAATGACTGTTACACGACGAGAGATACACCTTTTCATAAACAGTTTCTACAGAAATATCGGTACGACGTTTAAAGATTCTGCAACAAAAGCCACTCATGTACGTACGATGAATTCCAATTCGTGACGAATCATACAATTTCGTTTCTTGTACGTTTTAAGTAATTTGACACTGTTTAAAATACGTTTCGATGTAAATTCTGTACAACTTAGTGCATTTGTATGCACGATTTGTACGTTTCACACGATTTCATAAGAACGAACAAGGAACTGAGATGTGTACATTGTCATGAAAAACATGTGGATTTCGGTCGAGTTTACGGATTTCGTATGTATTTAGTACGCGGATTTGAATAATCATTAATTGAATTAACTCGATCTTGACTGACACAGATAATGTTTTTTTTTTGTATCAATACCAAAAAAGAGCTGTTGAAACTGAATTAATTTCTAAATTAGAATATCGTACTGCTGCTCTGTTCATTTACATCTTTTATCAATTAGACGAACGAGTGATAAGAATTATAAAATTACAACTACTTATTTACATTTCTGTACATGTTTAATAAAAGTCGTACCTTACTTAAAACCATCAACTAGTTTCATAGATATTCTTTGATGATTTTACGTTTTTTTTATACTTCCATACGAATGTATAAAAACCTAAATTATTTTGTAGTAAAATCAAATCTTACTCGTTTATACAAAACCTCACATTCGTCTCGACTTCAAACGAAACCCACCCGTACAATAATTAAAAAGAAAAACTGATTACAGTTATTATTATCGAATTTATTGCATGTTTCCGAAGGTCATTACGTTTCAGTGCTGTCAAAAGCACTCGAACTTTTACGAATTCATTAAATACTACAATCGAGCGCCGTGTGTGTCATTGCTTGGGGCGTTTTTGTTACACTGTGGGGTACCTGAGACCCTGGTATATTTACTATACAGTCTACTGTCAGTTACAGTCGATATTTAATAGAATTCAAACGAAATGTAAAATACATAGTAATTATTTACGATACGGAGTTTTTCGACAAAAAATATATACGTATATATATAAAAAAAATCTTTTTTATAAATAATCTGGTTTTGTTGCGATGAATGTCTTTTATTCTACGAGTCAATTGTACGTTTTTAATTTATTTTTTGATTAAATATTGAATAAAATCCATTTTTGTCTTTGTCTCAATTGAAATATAATAATAATGATTAGTATTTCAAATCGAAAATGTATTTAATGAATTCAAAATAAATATCTATAGAACATAAAGTATTTTATATATGTATATAAAAGGAAAAATATCAAATTGGAAAAACAGGATGTAAAATTCTTTCATTTCTTTCATTGTGGATATCCTGTTGAAAATTCTATATTCCTGCTACTGTTTTCTAATTCCTAGTGCGATTGCATGTCTTTTTTCAATCGGATAACCTGTACATTTGTGTGTATGTTTATGTATTTATGTATGTATGTCGTACCTTGTAGTCTAAATGTGTGTTTATCGATCTCAACAGAAATGAAAATAAACAGACAAATCATAAAATAAACATGCGCGTGCGCGTATCCGTGAATAATTTAGTAGGCGTGTGAAATTTTTATGACGCCGCCATACGTTCAGAGGCCGGGGGTTCAGCTCTGTGTACATGGTGTGCCGTATCTATAATTCATGGTTCATTCCGCTCGACATCTGTCCATGTACGTACGTACATTCGACGTATTATGCAATATATTGACGATGATGGAGGTGCTCGACGTAAGCACAATTTGTAAGATTTGTCTAGGGTCAGACTGTATAAGTCAGCTGATCAAAACAACGAAAATTTCCATTCATCCACGTTTGACACACTCTGTTTTGATATTTTCTTGGTAAAGGTGCAAGAAGTGATACGATTTCGTTTCGAGATTAGCATCTATCGAGTAGAAACTGATATAATTATAATGAATTCGATTTTAAAATGAATCACTGAGCTTTTTCCTAATTCAATTGATCCATATGAGTAAAAGCTCATTTTTGAAAAAAAATGTTAAATAATAGATTACATTCCATCATATGATGTTAATTAGATATAAATTTTGTATATATGGATAAAATTTAGATAACAATCATGTGTTTTTGAATCCCTGAGCTTTTTCCTAATTCAATGGATTCATATGAGTAAAAGCTCCTTTTTTGGGGAAAAAATGTTAAGTAATAGATTATATTCCATCATATGATGTTAATTAGATATAAATTTTGTATATATAGATAAAATTTAAATAACAATCATCAGTGTTTTTCATAAAATTATTCGATATCAACTTTTCAATTAAATACGATTAACTTTTCTACAGTATTTTTTTTATTAGTTGCAAAAGATATTCAAGTTTAAATTAATAAACATATTTCATCTGATATATAACCATTAACATAGCACTTTTTGAAGATAATCTTTATACTAGAGCTTTTACGATAATTCGTATTATTATAGATAAAATCGTTACAAAAATCCATTAAAAATATTATTATATAATTTTAAATTGAAATTTAAACAATAACTATTTCTATTAAATGTAATAGTAATTTATTGACAATTCTCTTATTTGTTTAATTTTTCATATAATTGATTTTTTATAAAAACGACTTGTTTATTAATAGCAAACTTAAAAGTATCTTTTAATTTTCTAGTGTTTCATTTAAAGATTTCTCTGAATTTTTTCCAACGTTATAAAGTCTCATCGTCGGTAGCATTTAATAACTCGAATGGTTATAGAAAGATGGAATAAATCAAAATCTCGATTTTACTTAAGCACAACTTTTACTTGCACAAACCGATATAATTTATTCGTACAAGAAACGAACCTGATTTTTGCAATTTATGTAGTGTGTACGTACATCGTACTTTTTCATCACCGTACGACCGGTTTCGTCTCCACGCGCGGCTTACACACACATTCTGCTCAACATAAATTACAATGAATCATTTTTCAATTAACTCAACACGTAATTACTATTTAATCCTGTTTTGATCCGCCGGAAAACTTTCCCGTTTGCGCTACAGGCGAAACGCACACACGACGGTTAGTTTACCTATGTATGTACGGCGAGTATCGAATTCATTCAAAAACAATGAGGGATCACCGAGATAGAGTCTGAACTTGATCCGAGGTAAAACTACGCGCGGTTACGAAAACAAGGGCGGTGGCTGCGCCTCCGGGACTCGGCACCCCACACGCACTCACAGCACCAACAACACTGGATGGATAGATGGATTAAATACAGGGTCGGATTAATTTTATGTACGTCTTTCTGATCGACGGTTTAATATTTAATATGTTCATTAATTGTAAACAGGTATTAAACTTAGCCAGTTCTTTCAAATATTGATCTAGATTTTTTTATATTTTTTTTCACATCCTCTAGAATAAAATATCGTATGTTGTTTTACTCATTAAGGATAATTTTAATTCTATTGGATTGTACTAGGTTGTTTAATAAAATTTGATGTTTTGATATTGATTGGGTCTTTAGTTTCCAATCAAATATATATTATATACATTGAACAAATTATCACCTTCGTTAAAATAAGAAAACGGTCTGATTTTTTACAACACTTTGTTTAAATAATCTCATTCAAAGCGATAAAGAACTCTGTATAGTTCACATGGTTAAATGTTACGTTATATAAATATACGTTTATAAAACAACCCAACGATATTTTTTTTAAATATAATTAGAATAATAAATGTATGAGTAACTAGCTGAGAACATTGCTTAAATAGACAATCGATGTGTAGTTGAAACTAGTAATAGAGAATAGAATTGTTGTTTAGAAATAGTTCATACGAATTCATTGTTCTATCTTAATCGTTTGATTACAATTCTATATACGAAATGAGATAATAGATATTTAATTTACAGTTTGTACACGTTTTGTTATATTAAATTATATATAAAAAAAATTTTTTTCTTCAACATTTATTTAACAACACTTGTATGTTTGTCATGAAATGTTTTATTGAATTAAAATGTAAATGTTTTCCATAAATCGTAATTATTTTAAATCTAGATTTATTTTCTGTATTTTGTTATGAAATTGATCCAGAGTTATTATTTTCATATATACGTTATTGATAATAGAATATTTTAAGATTAAAGAAAGGACATATTATGATTTTTATCATTCTTACTACACAAATATCTCTGAATTTTTTTAACATAAATTCTCAACCTAAATCTCGTGATTGTCTTTATAAAATAATATTATTAGATATAAATAGTATATTTTTAATAATTTACAATAATTTTAAGTACAGAAAATTACATAATTGATTTTGTAAAAAAATTAATAAACTTTAAAAAGACTCAAAAATGAATTTCGGCTCTAAAATTTATATTTTCTGATTTCAAAACAAATTTTTGCTATAGCATGTATATTTTCATCGTAAATAATCGATTTATGGTAAAAAAATTTAATGTTTTAGACTTTCGATTTTTGGCCAAAAAAAAACCACGACCTATAGTATGGAAAATTTAGCAAAAAATCGAAATTTTCAAAAATCGAATTTTTTGTACCAAAATTGTTATATATCAATAGAAAATCAAATATTATTAATGATTAGGCTATTTAATTGAATACAAATATGTTATTCGCGTATATAAAAGAAAAATATCAATTTTAATCATATTTTCCACTTATTTCAATGTATGCATATTTAATTCACTCTATTATGAATTTGTAAAGTTAAAAGTATAATTTTCTTTTATAAAATGATACTATTAGTTGTAAATAGAATATTTTTAATGAATTACAATAATTTCAAGCCCGGAAAATTACAATATTAATTTTTCAAAAAAAATAATGAATTTTAAAATTACTTAAAAACGAATTATGTCTCTAAAACATGTATTTTTCGATTTCGAAATAAATTTTTGCTACGGTCAGTTTATTTTCATTATAAATAATCAATTTATAATAAAAAAGTTCAATGTTTCAAACTTTCGATTTTTAGCCCAAAAAAAACCACGACCTATAGTATGCAAAATTTGGCAAAAAATAAAATTTTTCAAAAACCGAATTTTTTGTACCAAAATTGTTATATATCAGTAGAAAATCAAATATTATTAATGATTAGGCTATTTAATTAAATATAAAGATGTTATTCGAGCATATAAAAAAAATATCAATTTTATTCATATTTTTCACCTATTTCAATACATGAATGTTTAATTCATTCTCGAATGGATTTATAACAATAATGCTATAATTTTTTGTTATAAAATAATACTATTATATGTAAATAGAATATTTTCAATGATTTATAATAATTTAAAGTACAGAAAGTTACATATTTGATTTTTCAAAAAAAATTAATGAAATTAAAATATACTTAAAAACTAATTTAGGCTCTAAAACGTATATTTTTTGATTTTGAGAAGAATTTTTGCTACGTTTAGTTTATTTTCATCATAAATAATTGATTTATGGTAAAACAGTTCAATATTCTAGACTTTCGATTTTTGGTCAAAAAAATGTATGTAAAATTTGGTAAAAAATCTAAATTTAAAAAAATCGAATATCTAATAACAAAACTGTTATTTATCAATAGAAAATTAAATATCATTATCGATTGGATTATTTAATTGAATAGAAATATAACATTTAATAGATATAGAAAAATAATTTGATTTTATTTAATCTCTGGTAAATAAAATTAAATTCATTCAAACTAGTATATTTTTTAATTCGTATTTTATATACTCAACTGATAAAAATGGAACCAATTAAAAATATAATACATATATTATTTATACCAACAGATATTTTTTCATCAAATAAAAATATACTTATGTCAAAAAAGCATTACTTTAAAGTAATTACTATTCTCACAAATTGCTGATTGTTATTAAACGATACATAAGTTTTTATCAAAAAAAACAGTGAAAGTAATGCGTGCTGTTTTACGACAAAAACATTACAATAATCTCCGTTTATGAATAATATTAATATTTAAAAACATTATATTCAAAACGTTTAGCCTCATCAGAAAAATCCGTGTCGAAATTATCATTTGTCAAATGTTCCTGACCCGTTAATTAATCATTCACATAGGAAAAAATTAATTGATATGTCTATTGTTGTCTTTTCAGTATTTAATAAATGTGTGAGTGAATACTAAAACATTAACGTTACAAAATTTAAAGTTTTTTAATCATCTATTCGAGAATAACTTTGAATTTATTTACGTACGATTTAAATATTTTATTTAATATGTCTAGATAATCTGTTTAATCACAATAGTTGTAGTTACTCGTTTTTATTTTTGATAATTATTTAATTAATTCTTTAATTCAGTTTCGATTCAATCTTTATATATATATATATAACATTAATAATATAAAGTAAATTTGTTGAAAGCCTAAAATAATAATTGTTTTGGTCAGCGGTGATATTCAATTATCTTGCATATATAATATACAAGGGAATACTTTGACTATGTATATATGTATGTATGTGTGTGTATATATGTGTGTGTATGTTCATCACACAATGGACATGTTAAAATAACTAACTTAATTCTCAAGCCAAACTTGCTAAGTACGCACAGTTTCAAGTATTGTATTAATATTGCGATTTAACTAAATGCGACCGTCCAGAATATACGGATAAGATCTGTTGAGGCAAACATTGTAACTGTTTGAGCATAAATTACAACTTTACACACTGTAGATCCGAGATGAACTTTACAGAGGTCCGACCACGTACTTTTATATATATATATATATATATATATATATATATATATATATATATATATATATATATATGTATATGTATGTATAAATAAATGGATGTATGTATGAGGTCGACGTATCCCCGAAGAGTCTGCGTTAACCCCATAAAGTCCGACAAAGCGCGTCCCGGATGTAATGAATGGATGTTCCCCCCGTGGCCACGAGACAGTAATTGAGTTAGACGGGTGGCTGCTACGCGGGTACATTCGTAGCCGTACGTCCGTCGCCCCCAACGATGACACAGTACGAGTAAACTAAGCTAATAAAGGTAAGCACTTAATAGTACAAATACTGTGCGGCGAGAGATGTGAAAGGGAAAGTTGCCGACGAGGTGTTAGTACAGACGTACGGACGGACGTTCACTTCGTCGTATCGACATCGATTGATTGAAAATGTCTTCAACGACAGAACAGAACAAAAAATAAATAAATAAATATAGATAACAACTCAACGATAGATAAAACGGATTGTACTACGTGTCCGATGTAATTGAAACTCTCATCAATGAGAATGTTAAGAAGTTACTAATTGTACATCGAGAGGTATTTTTTTAATCGAACACACAAGACAGAAACGTCTGTTTGGATTGACAAGAATGTTGGAAAGTGGATTGGTTTTTAACATTGAACAATGAACGTTTGCTTACAGAATTCGATTTGATTAAAATATACGTTTTAATTTATTCTTATTTGTATATATATAAATGAATCAAAAAATAAAAAAGAAAGGACAAAAACTGATAAGTAAATTGACTGAAGATATTAAGGATTATAAAAAAATATATAAAAATAACGATGGATCATTCCTGCTAAGATTAGTATTCATTAAATGATTTAAAAATACAAATTAATGTTTAAAACAGTATTTGCCTTAAACTGATTGATTGAAATTACTTAAACATATTTATTTAGAATTTATTCAATTTAAATTTCGATTTAATTAGGAAAAATATAGGAGATAATTTACTGTATAATTATTTTTATATTTCAACACGTTTTACAATCGACAAGTGTTGAAATTAATTGTATTGCAATTAACCATCACGTTTAGAACAATAAGAAGTTAATTATAACCTGTACGAGTTCGATAACCGGTTATTATTCGTCGTTTGCATCATTCGAAATGTCAAATTTCACAGTCTCGACACCGAATGCATCCAGATATTTTTAATAGATTTTTTTTATGAAATCGGCAATAAATTTGTTGCTAATGTCAGTTATTAACGAATGATATTTCATAATAACCTATTATTATTTTTTATATAGATAATTATTTGTAATTAAAAAATAATTATTTTACGAATGCAATTCAATCGATTTCGGTAATAGTTTTCACTATTTAAATCTTTACTTTAATGATTACTAAACATTGTACAATTTCATCTTTATATATATTTGATATAATATTTCACTGAGTTTTTTAAGAACTCTTTGTATCGCTGGCTTATAAAAAATCTTGTATAAATTAGATTTTTATAGACTTAGTGATTTTTTTTATTCTAAAAACATTGTTCTATATCCTGTATAAACAATACATTGTTTGAACATGTGTAATAATTTTTTAAAAAATAATAATTATATTTTTTTATAAAACATTTTTTTTATTTTTAAAATACTTATTTTCAAAATTATATTTTCTATATTATTATTTAAAATCAAGTTTACCAATATCATGATCGTTATCATCTCTGAAATTTTATTTCTATTTTTACTCCAAAAATATATAAATATACCATTAAAAATAACAAATAGTCTGTTTGGTTTTATTGTCAAGATATAAAATAAATTGTTAAGTTATATAAAAAAAATATTTTTGTATAAAATAATCGGTTTTGTTTTGATTATTCTCAGGATTTATTTTGAAACAAATTGATATAAAAACTTAGTTTCAATATATTTCATATAAACAATTGTTAATAAAAACATTTATTCTATTTTTGGTCAAAGATTAAATATTTATTTTTTATTTCATCATATTATATAAAAAATATTTATCTCCAATTGTCTATTTTTATATTTTGAATGATTTGTTTTCATCTGTGTATGATAATATATTTATAAATTATATTTTGTAAATAATTTTCTTTAGAAAATTTGCAAATTATTTCATAAACTCAAAAAAATATAATTTAATATTTAAAACCTCATATAGAGTGTTTTATATTTGTTCGTAAATTTTGATTTTCGTAAATATAAATTTGTAATTCAATATTTTTATACATATTTATATATTCATTAATTATTTCATTCATAATCATATGAAAAACTTTCCTTTTATTTGTAAGAAAATATTTTTTATTTTAATTCTTGTCCTCTACTAATAAGCATGTTTAATAACCGAGATTGATTTTATACTGCTTACTAGTTTCTTACAATTTTTTTTAATTATATATATATATATATATATATATATATATATATATTTAACTTGACAATGTATATATTTATAGAACTATACTATTTGTCTAATCAATATCATTAAAATATCATTAACATAATATCGCGGCCATTTTGATATACCTCATAAATGCGTCGCCATTTTGGTTCAATATAGGTAAATGAAGGCTGATAATATAATTTTCAAATAATTATAACAGTTCAGTCGATTTTCCTACAGACAAATCAAAAACCGATTCTTTTTCGTAAAAAGAAAAACTAACTCACATAGACGAGACCGTCATTATGTATAAAAATAAATAATCGATAAATATGTGTTTCACTTAATTTAAAAACATGTTTCGTTATATTACGTACAAATGATGAATTATTCATACGAATTAATTCATTTGCAAGGGGTTCAGTACGTGTAGATTTTTTTATATATAGATTATTGTGTTTCAAATTTGAAACGTTTTTATTTAAAATACTATAAAAATCAGATGAGAGATTTATAAAAATCGAATATGTTTATAGAGATACATTTTCTACAGAGTATCATTTTGGATACAATTATTTTATATGACATTTTATATAAAATATTATATCATTTATAGTTTATCTTAAATTACAAAAATACATGCAAATCATCAAATGTTTATTTTTATTTTTTGTTCAATTTTATGAAGCTGTGTGTATTTTGCAGATAATGAAATAGAGATATAGAATTTCGAATCAATTCTTAGATATATGTATATATTTTTTTATAATAAAATTGAGAGCAGAAAATAATCATTTAAACAATTCTCACAAATTCGTTTAGATTGAATTGAAATTGTCGATAAGACCAACAATAAAATATATAGATATTTTTTTTCAATCGTATATATGAAAATGGATCCGTACTCACCTGTGTCTGGTATAGCGTTTCCTAGTTTGTTGGAGAAGAAGCCGCGGATATTAGAAGCGACCCGTTGTGGGGACGCTTGCACCGCGGTGAGACCGCCGAGCAGTGTTTCCGGAAGTCCACCGAGTAAATGGGTTTCCGTTCCACTTGCGCCCTGTTCCTGGCGCTGCTCCGTCGAATCCACGGTTGCTGATGACACACTTCCGTTCTCCAGGATTAAACGTTATTGCCGTGTGCCGTTGCTTGCGTTTCGATATATCGTTAAGATAAATATATATGTGGATATTTTGACAATTTTAAATTCGTCGACGTTTCGATATTTTTTTTACGATACGATCGAGATCGTTTCACAGTACTACTGCGTGTGTTTGTTGTTGTATGTTTTATGTACGTGTGTCGTGTGTGTTATTATTATTTTGATATTTTATTCGACGCGCCGCGAGTTTAGATCGGGACGTGAACTTACTCGATTTCCTGTGCTACGATTTCGACGGTTCTTCGCTCGAGTCCGACGAAATTATCGCGAGATCGTTGTTAAAATTTATTTATTTATTAATTTGGATGCGCGTGTGTGTATTCTATGTGTATATAGACGATCGTATGTATGTATGTTAGGTATGTATATATTTTTCGGCTTACTGTCGTCCGACAGGAGGCCCTGGATATAGGGAATCCTGCACTGGCCTGACCACAATCGCTGGTGTAGAAGGCTTCGAGCAAGCGCGGGCGTCGTGCGAGAGCTTCGACGCGCGACGCCGGCGCCTAAAGCGCACCGCGCTCATTGGTTACGTCACGGATTGACGTCATCGCCTGAGGGACCTATCGCGCGACGGAACACATCCGACGCGTACGCGGCCGCCGACGACCGATAACGACTGGTCGCGTCTCGCTCGCACTATTTGCATACAATTAGGGCGCTTAATTATGCAGCGTTTTCGTTTTCTTCGACTAAATGACAGGGCTTTCGCGACGCTCACGTCGTCGATGGGACGTCGACGCGCGCTTCGACCGTCGCGATTAATACGATTAATTATAGGTGCTCGTCCGTGTTCGATATTTAATTAAAACAATGATCTCTGTGTGTTTGTTTCCGCGATCGAGTTCGATCGTCGGGCCGCGACACGAGAACTCTCTGATCTTCGTCGAACAAATATTTAAGCTCGCTATTATATCACGAGACTCATTTGACACGAAATAATATCCAATGTACACAAACACCTACACGAATAGCTTATTTGATAAACAACAAAATATTTCATTCTTAGTGTTTGTTTCACTTTAATCGTCTAGAATAATATTTTAACACTTTATACCCCGGTTCTCATTACTAAACCGAAGACGCCTTTCTAAATAATTGTCGACAGTTCATTTCTAAATATTTCATCTCTAACAATCTTCTTGATAATTAAACAATGCCATTAAATATATTCAATTGATAGATAATTTCAGATAATTAAGATAACTTGATGAATTTTCTAGTTATCGAAAGAATTTAATTATATTTTCATAGGAAATCATTTTATATTAATTTTAATAGAATTTCGTAATAATCATTTTTAATAATATTTTTTTTAATATAAAAGAATCGCTCATTGCTCAACTACGAAATTTTATAAAAATATTCACTTAAAAAGCTGTATTATAAAAACTGTTTTTTTAAAAAAGATAATTAAAAAAGATAATCACTTTTCAAAGGTTTATATTTTTAATTAAACGATTTTAAGACAATATACATTTTTCAAAACATATCACTTAATTAGAAACAAAGAATTTTTTAAATATGTTTGGAACATTTTCCATATAAAATCTTTTTATTACAAAACATTTATTTGAAAATATAAAAAAGTCTATGAAAAAAAATAAATACAACACTACGAGGTTTTATCAAAACTTTTACCTTTGTTAAATATACATTCAAATTAGCCCAAAGGATGTACGTCTCCGAGTTTGTGAAAAATTAAACGTCAAGTTTGGTTAAAACTTTAAATTACAAAGTTAATTCCACGAAACTCGCAACTTGCTCCGAGATGCTGAAATGTCATCAAAGTCGGTTGCAATTTCACTTACTACAAGATATTATATTTCTATGAAATATTTATTTGGAATGACGTTTGTTTTTGTCCGTTGTGTTATTTAATCAAAATCTTTTAGATTTATTTTTCGAAATCATATTTGAAAAAAAACTTCGAGTAGTTTGCTAATAAAATGAATTACATATCCGAGCGTGTACTGTGGAATGTTGAAAAGTAAACAATTCGGAGAAAAATCCCTGGCATAAAATAATTATATTCGAATCTGAACGCGTATTCAACACCCGTTCCGATCAAACACATTTCGTCCGTTCCAACGGGTTAATCGACTGAAAAATTCATAAGATCTCGAGTTTACAGTGCGCGTCGAGTGCCATGACCCCGCGTCCGCGTGCACATCCCTCGTCGGGCTGCTCGTATAGCGCGACTTCAACTTTTCCGGGATAAATCTGTTCGGCAACTTTTTCCGCGCGCGCTCCAACAACACCGTCGCGCTCATGAATAATTCACGAGCATTAATCATGGCCGAAAAAAGTACCTGGTGATTTTAGCACGACGCGTCGGTATATTGGAAAGAAGCCCGATGCGGCTAGAATTTATAAAATCACTGTACTCGGAATGATAAATAGCAGTCCGGGTTGGAATTTCGTACGGAGTTCCGGATGGGATTTTCGGCGGCACGGTTTCTTGCTTAAGTTTTAGTTAGTGTTTGAATGAATTTCGTATGGAAAAAAATAATGGTACGTCTTTGTAACGAAAATCGTTCCAGAATGTGGAACGAGCGATGTCTTATTTGATTTTTTTTAATAAATGTTCCGATGCTACATAGAAATTTTATAAAACTGTTGCTATTTTATATAAATGTTTTTTAATCGATTTTGAAATATTTCTATACATAAAAACCGTTTAAAAATAAAATCAAAATATTACAAATATTACTTTATTTACATCAAAAAATGCAATCGATTTAAAATTACAACTAATAATACTTTATGAGCAAATAATTAGTGTTTTTGTAGAATTTATTTTTTTTATAATAAATTATTTATTTGAAATCTTATCAAATATAGAATAACAGTTTTCTGTTCAATTGATGATAATCATACTTGTTTTCATTTTATAATATAAATTATTCATTTTTCGTTACTTGAAATATTTTTTTTAAAAAAAGCAATCAGTACATTTTTTAAAAAAAACATTTTGTCATGTAAAAATTAATCCTGTCATACTGAAATTTTATCTTAACAATTTTTTTATATTCCTTAAAAAAATCTTGTAATATCTGTAAATAATAATTGAATATTTTTTTATTCAACTCTACATAGCTTATTTTGAAAATATTTTTCAGATTAAAGCTCTTTATTCAAGCTCAAACGTTCTGTTTGAATACAATTCCTATACAACCGATATTAATTATATTCTTTTTTCCATATTTCCATTTCTTCTTATAGCTCTCTACTACATTTTTTTCTCAAAATTTATATCTCACTTCTGTACAGTATAATATTCAATAAAATATTTTTAATAACAATCTATACATACATTATTGATTTTGTTAAAAAAATAAAATGTTGAAATTTCACTTATCACCATCCATACATATTATTTATCTTTTTATAATAAACGTCGTCCATTTCGTCAGCACGGAGATATATGTAAGTTTTCGCAGTTTGTTTTTATGGAATATAAAATAAATGATCGTACTGACATAAATTGATGGATGAGTGTAACGAGTTCTTTTTTTATTTTTCTCGACTGGTTTTTTCCCAATGTCGAATTTTATTGTGCGGTATTGTATACAGTACAGACGAATCTTTCCAATTCAATCCACTTGCCAGTCTATTAATTAATTAATACACGTTCGAATTTTGAACAAAAACTGTACAATTAGTATCATTAATCTTATTCAAGAGATTCGTGTTTGATATACTAGTATTTTTCGTTTGAACAGATTCATGTTTGTTGTACGAATATTTCAATAAATAGAAATGAAATATTTTAATTTTTCTGAAAAAAATATTAAAAGTTCTATTATCTTCATAAATATATATTTGAATATTAAGAAAAACAATAATCTGATATTCGGATATTAATTTTAATAAAAATATAAATTATCGTATCTATAAAATTGTATTATAAATTAAATAAATATGATAGAGTCGAATTAAAAAATAATACGAATAAAATCATATAAATTTTCATAGGTGGAATTAAAGTTCAATCGAATTATTGTCATTTTTCAACACATATTTTCCATCCGACCATATTTTTTAATCTACTCGTGTACTGTATACATATTTGTTAATTCAGCAAATCGTGTAACTCGTCAAAATAAATAATGGATGAAAAAGGAACATTGTCCAATACGAAATCGAAACAAACCAGAGTACAACGACTCGAATTAATCACAAAAGGAATAACGTTGTCATTACGAAGCCGACGACAAAAAAAGTACAACGAGTCGATACGATTATTTTCCAAACTTCAATCGACCTTAATTCGATTCCGTACAATTCGAACGGTTTAATAACATACTTGATATAATTGCGCCATGTCGCGTGTTCGTGGCATTTCACACCGTATGCCAGGGATCATTTATGGGTGTCCTGTTTTAATGACGTCGCTATACAAAACGTAGTCCCGTAAGCGTTTTATTTACATATACATGTTTAATTTCACATACACGATATATCTATATGTGTGTGTGCGAAAGAGAAAAAAGAACGAAATGGAAAAAAAGACAATGAGTTAGGAGGATGATAGCAAATTGAACCTATTTTTAGTCACAGTTACAGCTTGTTTAATGTCTATAATTTAAAACGTTTTTTCCGAGCTGACACTTTTCACAGTACGTATTTTTAGGAAGGGATAATATATTTAATTTATATGATTTATATATATACATATAATTTACAATTTTATTATTTGAAAAAATAAACGTTCACAAAATTCCATTAGATAAAAATGTATCAAAATCTACCCACGTTCATATCGTAATATCGTTACTATTAATAATATCTGATAAATCTCCTAGATAAACGTATAAAATTTTACGATTCTGGCGAACATATGAAGCGACATCGTATAGAAAAATATCTGCATGGTAAATATTGCAATGGATGGTTAATGTAGTCAATGATCTTTCTCAGGAACATGTTCTTCTGACACATGCACTCACACATATACACCCCAACAACCATCTGAACAATCGGAAATAATACAACAGTAATCCGACATCGATTGTACATTTAAAATTCAACGCCCTTGATTCGATTCGACATGCAGACTGGTGTCATTGTGTTACACACATTTACAGTACTATAACTTTTTTTGAATAAGCACATACACACAAATATATATATATATATATATATATATATATATATATATATATATATATATATAAATTCATACTTCATTAACTCCACATAGAAAAAGTTGTAAATGAAATTCCATTAAAATAATCTATGTTTTTGGTTATAATAGAAAAAATCTGCAAACTATTCTCAGTTAAAATAAGAACATAATTACCAATATAGATCGTCTAATCATTATTTTATTTTTTTTAGTAAAATGTTTATAAATGGAAATTTGATCAACTATATTCTTTTTCTTCAAATTTTTTGAAAAGTAGTTAGAACTTGAAAAAATTCTATTCCATAGATGAATCAATGTAGCATAAAATTTTCTTTAACAAATAATTAAATTAAATTTTATAAATATTATACAATAATCTCCCAATTTGTGAATTATTTTTTTTCTTAAAGTTTGTTTCTTTTAAAAGTAAATATTAAGATGAATAATAAAAAAAATCATTGATTTCGTATGAGGGAAATATTAATTAAGTAGTACAGAAAAAGTTCTAGATTCAAATTATTCTCATTTTTATTTTTATAAAAATTCAAAAATATAAATAGAATAAATGTTGACATTTTATATGTTTAAGTCGTTAATCTAATGACAGATCAAAGTGAATATAATAATATAAAATAATTATTAAATATTGTTTATATATACAAAAAAAATATTAAAATATTTCCAGTAATTAATTCTGAAAAAAATAATTTATGTAAAAAGTAATTATTTATTTAATATAACAATTTATGTAATATTGTAAAATCAGATAATTTTTCCATAGCAATTAATTATTTTTCCGCAAAAAATTGTATGCATGTTTATTTTATTATAAAATAATTAACTTATTCATAATAATGTTTGAAGTATGCAAAATCCTTGATTATATATTTTTTATTAAAATTTTTTTCGTCTAGTGTCTGTATTTGAATCACTGTTGATTTCTTTTCTTATATTTCAATATTATAAAAACTGTTAGTTCTTAATTTATAAATATATTTTATAAATATCGAAAAATTAACAGTAGTTTAGTTCACTAAATCAATCTTTAAATTTTAACATAGAATGCCATTTTTATTTACACAACGAATTTAGAATCTCATGGTATTATAAATTAACGACTCTTATCAATTATCCTTTTTGGATATTTTTACTAAACAATCGCACGTGCCGACGTATAGTTTCATTACTGTACGTGTTCGTTGCATAACAGGACAAGAGTAACACATGCACGAGACGAGATCTGACGTTTATACAACGGCTCGTCCTGCAATGTTTTGACTTTGAATTGGCATTCTTTGCGGCATGCATTCATCCCCTCGTTGCATTGTCGCCTGCCGGTACCGAATGGTGGTTATATCTGGTCGTCTGTGTGTATGTGTGTATACGGTGCGTTGTGTACGAGGGGGCAGGTCCCGCGGGAAATAACGCCGCTCGTTTAGGTAACGTGTAACGACTGGATGTGTTACGACGTCACGACACACATGATTCCATCACGTCGATACGACTGTATTATAAATACAAACATACACACATACACACATACATTTATATATATATATATATATATATATATATATATATATATATATCGATATAGATCTTCGACAACTGTATGTATTGCCAAGAAAAGTCGATATAGCCATAAATAAAGGTGTACAATTGCATTGGGGATTCGTGGAGTTTGGAAAAAAAATTTATTGCACGGTCAGAAGAAATACGGAACACTCGACGAGTATTCTTTACATATATATATTTTTACCTATTCAAAATAGGTAGATTTGTACCTATAAAAATTCATTAAATTGTACTGAGTATCTGAAAAAAATGATTGTTTTAATTTATACTATTTTTGAAATTATCATCAATTTTATATCATTTATATATCAATAAATTAGTCACAGTATCGAATAAATTATGTGGATTCTACAAAAAATTCAGTTATCATAATTTGATAAAAAAAATCAATTTCTAAATCAATTACCAAAATTTCTAAAATTCAAATTCGACTGAATATTCTTTACGGTTATATATTTTTCAAAAGAGATGTACAGTTGCATATACAACTCAGTTAAATAATAATACAATGTGTATAGACACGAAGACGATGTTTTTCTTCGACAGACAGCCAACCGTCGTCCGCTCTATACATTTTCTGAAGAAAAGTCGTTATTGTCAGAAAACAAATTGAAGCACGGCACAATTACGTTTTAATTAATCGAGTTTGTCGTTAGTATTCTCGCGGCTCTGTGACACTTTACAGAAAGAGGAAATAGTTTGCCATAGAGAAAATTCAGTTATGTCAATGTTGTAAATTCTGAGCTCGTTATAAATTTGTCGACGTTGGGAATTCTAATTATCCTTACATCTGTACTCTAGTATCATACACAAACATTTATATATATATATATATATATATATATATATATATTCGAATTTACTAAGTATATTTAAATTGTACAATAAATATCCTCTGCTCTTTATAAACATTTATACTCGAGAACAGATCCTTTTCTGTTTATGCTCACTGAACTTTATTGTCTACTCTTGACAATTCTCTGCATGTTTAATGTTTATCCTATGCAGAATGACACGAGAAAATAAATAGTCAGAAATAGGAATTATAATGAATAAACAGTAATTTTCATTTAGATTTATATAAAATATTTGCTGGTTTTGTTATTAACGATGTATTTTTATTATGCACTGTTTAAATATATATATATAAGTAAATTATTTATGAAAGATGATCAGAAAAACTCCTTTTCCAAATTTTAATCTTTTCGTACAACCTCAGTAATCATTTTTGGATAAAGTATGATAAATCGAATATTGAATATATTGTATCACAAAAATAAAATAAAAGAAATATTTTCATAGTACAAAAATCAATAATAATTTTATATTTAATTTTTTTATATTAGTATCAATTTGTAATGAGGTAATCAGAGTATTATTATAAAATATTTAATAGACAAATATAAATAATTATGAATAGATTTTCTCAGAAAAGAAAATTATGTTTCAAATATTAATTAATAAAGATTAAAGATTTAAATTTTGTGATTAATTTCAAGAATACATTTTTAAACATTTTTTTATTAAACAAATGGAAGATTTCCACTTAGATTTATTTTATCTAAAAATGTTTATTTTTTTAACTTACAAATATTTTTTTTATTTAACTATCTTGGAAAAAATTTAATAAATAATATAATTATAGGATAGTAAATTTAAATTTAAGATATATATATATATATATATATATATATATATATATATTAAAATTATATTTAAGAATTGAAAAAATAATTATATTTTTTTGAATTTTGAATCCTGATATATAAGTTTTAACCTTGATATAAAAATTATTAATTAAAAGTATTAAGAACTTATTAAAAAAATGACATAATTATTCAGAATAAATTTCAAAAAAATACTTTTTTTAAATAAATATTATTGTTTATAAAACTGTACTTGAATAAAAACTGTATTGATCTACAGAGACAAATTCCTTTAAACTCATTCTCTTGAAAAAAAATTCTTCCGCAAAAGTATATCAAAATATTGAATATATTGTATCACAAAAATAAAATGTTTCCATAAAAGTAAAGAAATATTTTCATAGTAGAAAAATCAATATTTTTTTTATTTTAGTATCAATTTGTAATGAGGTAATCAGAGTATTATTATAAAATATTTAATAGACAAATATAAATAATTATGAATAGATTTGCTCAGAAAAGAAAATTATGTTTCAAATATTAATTAATGAAGATATAAATTTTGTGATTAATTTCCAGAATACATTTTTAAACATTTTTTTATTAAACAAATGGAAGATTTCCACTTAGATAAATGAAATTTATTTTATCTTCTTTTAACTTACAAATATTTTTTTTATTTAACTATCTCGGAAATAATTTAATAAATAATACAAATGATAAATTTAGGATTATATATATATATATATATATATATATATATATATATATATTTATGTATATTAAAATTATATTTAAGAATTCAAAAAATAATTATATTTTTTTGAATTTTGAATCCTGATATATAAGTTTTAACCTTGATTTTAAAATTATTAAGAACTAATTCGAAAAATGGCATAATTATTCAGAATAAATTTCAAAAAATTACTTTTTTTTTAATAAATATTATTGTTTATAAAATTGTACTTCAATGAAAACTGTATTGATCCACAGAGACGAATTCTTTTAAACTCATTCTCTCTTGAAAAAAATTCTTCCGCAAACAATTTCGCAAAAGTATATCAAAATAAAAACGGAATGAAAAATACAATGTAATTTATCTGAGAACATATATACATACATTCATTTATATATATATATATATTAGCAAACATATTCTACATGCCAAACAGCAACTTACAAATAGTATATTGTCTGTGAAGAGAAGATCAGTTTTGAATGACAGACGTTGCCTGGTTTTTCATCCCATCGTAACGCTTTTATGACTTTTTTTCGTACGTCGTATCACTGAATTAGAATCCACATATATATTTTTTTATCTATCACTCATCCAATTCTCGTTTCGTATGTAATACGAAAACATGTTCTGTTCTACTAAAATGAAGTTACGGAATATATTCGTAATAAAAATTTGAAGGAAAATAATATACATACGTACGTTGTATGTTTTATAAAATTCGTAGTGTGAAATCTATTTCATGATTTTTTTATAGACGTTATTTATTCGCGTTTGTTATTTAGAAAACGTTGTAAAAAATTAATCTTTTACCGAAATTCAAATTGGACAATTAGTTGTTTTGGTATTAACGACCGATTTACGATCGAATTTTATAGATAGTGACTTTATGGCCGTATCAAATTTGATAGTACGTACAGTCATTTCGTTATTTTCATTCTTTGTTCGTTTATGTCACAATCTAATAATATTTTTTAATAATATATATTTTTAAGTTCGACTTTTATATTTTTTCAAATTTCAATCTATCATTTTGTAAAATGTCTACGCATTAAACATTTCATACACAAAACTAATTTCGAATCAAAAACGAACACGGATCCACATTTCCGAACATCCTTAATGACACTTTCGTAATATATAACGAGCTTGTTCGGAACGAACGTCAAAAATTCTGAGCATTGTACTCGAATGCACAGACACATGCACATTTAACTAACACTCGCGATGCAATTTGCATTCGCCCGTTATTGTTCTGCAGATAAGATTACTGTCGACTGCATTTTGTAATCGAGCCGGAGTGAACATTCGTATGCTGAAGACTGTTGCGTAACGTACGGACTAATTGTCGTGTTTCTGTTTAATTACAATTAGATATGTCAGGAAGTAATTGCTATGTTACGATCTCAGAACATGAATGTAACATTATGACAATGATCGCTCGAGGTCGTTTATTTTTATTATTTTTTTCCTCGAAGAATCAGTTCGAAACTTGAAAATAATCTAATACATTCCTCATATATATCTTTATGTGTATAAAATGATATAAACGTTCCATTTTTAATTATTCTCGTTTATAAAATTAAACAATGTTATTTTATATGCTATAACTAATTAAAATTGAATAGAAAAATCATTCTCAACGATAATACGTACAAATAGTCTATAATTAGATTTTAATTAAATATTTAACTATCAAAAGGTTTTATATCATCCGATACACACGTTTCATGTACTAATTAGTTAATTGTGATTCGTCGGAGATGAAAAAAAAATTTCTGGAAGCTTTAATTAAAATTATACAGAGTTTTTAACCGATCATTAAAAACGGTGTAAAAGAATAACACAATGAAAGTTATTGACAGTTTAATTAATTAGTATAACATTTATAATTTCGCCAATATCAAATTATATATATATAAATGTAGGTGGATCGAAATATTTGTTTCAACTTATTTTAATAAAATCAATGGAATATTTCAGATATAACTGTCTATCACACACCGACGTTTGTTTATTTACAGAACGTTGGAGAAAAATCCGGTGACAGCGCTTTTGATTTCGTCTGCTTATAGGAAAATTACAGACGAGTGGAAATATTCCGGGAATTGTTTTTCATCTTTTGTTGCTATGACATCTTCGTTATATAATTAGAACAAAAAAAAACATGTTATCGTATGTCGGCATGATCTATCGAATGTTCTATTCGAATAGCAACTTTATTATTATTCGATTTTTTTCACTGCGCGAAGGGATTCTCGACGGATTTTATAATTCAGTCACGTATTACGATTCGGCCGTAATAAATATTAATTCGGTCGTTTAAAACGATCGTTTCGTGTAATATGGACGATGATAAACGGTTCTGATATGAAATCAAGCGAAAGAGAATAACAATATGTATATAAATTGATTACCGACGACGATGGAAAGGATTTTCGAACGGAAACGTTTATTATTTCTAAAATTTTATTCCAGATTCAATTATATGCGTACATAAACTATTAACCTATATAAACAAATTACATTTTTTAATTTAATTTCCGAGATGAATTCAAAAACTCAATTAATAATAAATTAACGAAGCTATTGTATAATTAAGATATATTTGAAAATGTGACTTTACGACATCGAAGATTATAATATAACATCTGAAAATAATTTAATCCTTAAATAATTTATTTGTTCTCACAAGAACCGCAGCTTGAGAACGATTTAATGCGATCGACTTGTGTTTAACCTTCATCAAAGTTTTAATCTTTTCAGTGTAATAAAGTTCAAGCTGAAAATACCAAATTGCTTTTTCCACACCCATATGTATATATATATATATATATATATATATATATGAATTAAAAACTTTGTATTTTCACTTATGATCTTTTTTAAACGAAAAACATAGTACATTAATAAATATTGAATAACGAAGAATCATTATTTTTTCAAATATAATCATTGAATTTAATTTATTAGAGTTCTATAAAATATTAACATTTGAAACTCTCTATTAAGTAAGTAATATTAAAAATACAAACATGAATATCATAGATCAATTTATAAATTGATCATTAAAAATTCAATGAAATTAGATATAGGGACAAAATACTATTCATAGTAATTGATATAATATTTTCAAATAAATTACTAACATTATATTTGTATATATTGTATAATGCTCGATATTTTATCGTTAGCTTTACCAACAAGCTCTTTTATATCTAAAAAAAAACTTTATCTTTTTCAAACCGTATTATTTAAATATGAATACTTCTTTAATCTCGATACAATGTTTTATTCTGTTGCAACTTTTTAGTTATACAAGTATATGCAATTTACCATTTGATTGTTTTTGAAACTTGAATAAGATTTTTCAATTATTAAACTTTCCAGACAGTCGTTTAAACATAAACGAAATGTAATCTTTTATATTACGTTATTTAATATCATTCACATATTCGTATACATGTATATATATATATATATAAATTTGTTGAGAACTTCTGATTAACACTATCTGGTAAATGTAATGGTTTCTGTTCGTCCGCCCTCGTCGTTATTCAATGCGTGATCTAAAATTCAAATGAACCACGTTGAATGCGTCGGATATGTAGCTCGAGGCCTTTATACCGCAACACCATCCAGAACGTACCATCGTACACACATGCACAAGTGCATACATGCATGTATTACACAGAAACATACATACACACATATTATATTTTCATGTAAAAATGAAATTATGTCTGTATTACGTGTAGATTTCGCCAAACCATTTGCTACATTTGTTAATCATAAATATATTCTGTTTGTATTATTCTTATCCACGCACAACACTCTTTCAAAGAGACTCTACACACACACACACACACACACACATATATATATATATATATATATATATATATATATTATGTGTGTATTTTATAACGCAAAGAGTCAAAGCTCTTTTGTATACTGAGTGAAAAATTGTTTACAGAAAGGTCGCGGTCGTGCTTTCAAAAATAAACATTTCAACTAGATGAATTTTAATGTGTAAAAAACTAAACATGGTTTCGTGTTATTTACACATTAATAAAATTACATATATGTATATATATATATATATATATATATATATATATATATATAAATGTATATTTATAAATGTATATCATTAGTCTCTTTCCATCCATTGCTGAATGAAAACCATTTGTAAAAAACCTTTCTATATATTTATTTCGTTCTTCATTTATAATTTCAACTCACTCTAAGAAACCCTTCTGCGTGGATATCTAATCATACGATAATACAACAACCACAGACACATACGTTCGACGATTTCAGAACCACTTCACGTGCTCCCCAGTTTGCAATTACGTTATCGCAATTTGCGAAAGCTTCGAAATCATCTGGCTGTCTTTGTGCCAGCACAAGCGCTAGTGGCGAAACTTTTATTACAATATTCACATTGTACGCGACCCGAAAGTTTTAGTTTCATGTAAAATTCTATCGACGAGCTTTTCAATATCGTTGCGATACGAAAGCTCGCAATCAAAATTTCAATAGGTGCAATACTGTCGGCTATGCTGGATCTCGATACAAAGTTTTTATAATTTTATTTTTGGCGTATTAGTTTGTTTATTATTTAAAATGATTTAAAAGTCGCGCAATCGTATGTAGTTGTGATTTTCAACGTAATGTTCATTGGATTCGTATCGATATGTTTTATTCAGTATGTCAAATAGAATAAATTATTTCTAAAAACCAAACCGTATATTGATGTTTCTATCATTTTTTTATATAATAAAATATTTATTATCGTAATACATGGAGAATAATAAATATTTTTCACATACAATTGAAAATAATATCCGATCTTTCTTTTGAAATAAGTTCTAATTAATTTTTTGTTATTCAATCATGATTCAAATCACAATATTAAAAATGTTGCAAAAATCCAGTTAAAATTTTAATAATCAATTCAATAAAACGAACACTAGTGAAAATTTTATCACTCGAATACAGAATACAATACAGCAATTTCAGTGACAAAAATAACAAAAAATAAAAATAATAAGATAAGAAAAATATTCGTTAATTTTTATATTCAGACATTGTGATTTCCTATATTACTTTTTCTTTAATATAAATATGAGTTATTATCTTAAATACTCAATAATACAAATGATAATTAAAAGTTTTTTTTATTTCCTTGTCATTTTTCTTTACCACAAAACTAGACAATATGTAATAAATAAAAAAAAAACGTACTAGAAAAAGAATCATAATAATGAAGCAATCGGAATTTGAATACTTTCTAGTTATTTTTTAAAGTTGTTTAGTATTAAGAATACTGTTTGTGTATGAGAACTTGGTCTCTTATTTACAAAACAGATAATTAATTACTTACTAACTACTCTTGATAAAATAATTATACGTTTGAAGTGTTTATTCTACATGTACGTTACGAAGACATTCAATTAAAGATAAAACCCACACGAAAACACATCACATTTTGGTACTCTTTGATGAAAATTTTCAAGCGCCACGATTCGACAATACGATTTTATATATATATATATATATATACATATATATATATATATATATATATGTATTATTGATGTGTGTAGTATTCAGAAAACGTTGATACGCTGTAAAACGCGATTGATACTTAACCTTTCTTTGACGTGCACCCTTCAAATGATTGTTCTCTAAACAAGAGGGCACTTGGCGTTACATAGTGGCATCCACCCTCGCAACAGCCCGAGGATGTATTCACCATAGTTGACACAATGTTCTTACCACAAGCATGGTTTGTTATTTTTTTGAAAAAAAAAACTTCCTATACGTTTTTTTTTTTGTAGATTCTTCCATAATGTAACGGTATTATCAATAGAATTTTTATACATATGTGAATATCGTAGAAAGAACGATCGAGATTTAATAAATATTGTTGATTTTTAAATTTCTCAAATTGTACTTGAACCAACTACCAGTTTTTAAAAAATCTTTATTTTAATAATTGATAATAACAGTCTATCATATTTAAAAAATAATTTAACATTTTTCATTCAAAAGTTATTTAAGTGATATTCTTTTCTGTTTTTATAAGATTTCATTTTTAGAATTTGAATTAACTATAATATCCATTAGATATGGGTATAAAAAAACTTTACATATTTTAACCACTCTCCATTTATTATAAATTTGTATTTTATTCAAAATTCATTTTACATATAGATTGAAATTTATTAAACCACCATTAAATAACAGTTTTTTCTTCGAAATACTGATATTTCTAGAAATAATATTTATATAGATTTTTTTAAATTTCAAATAATTAAGAGAAAAAAAACCATACAACTAATATTCAAATTGCAATTTTATACAAAACTATAAAAAGAAAATGCAAAAAAATCATTTAATTAATTATTTTTTTTACTTTAATTGATTATAAATAATTAATAGAGTATTTATTGACCAAAAAAATGTTACAATTTAAGGTTTTTAGATTAAATATATGATATTTTAAATATATTTTCAAATATGACAATTTTATTTTTAACCGCTCTGCATTTATTATAAATTTATATTTTATTCAAAATTCATTTTCAAATTATATTCATATAGATTGAAATTTATTAAACCACTATTAAATAACAATTTTTTCTTCGAAATACTGACAATTCTAGAGATAATATTTATATGTTTTTTTTTTAAATTTCAAATAATTAAAAGAAAAAAAACTATACAACTAATATTGAAATTGCAATTTTATACAAGACTATAAAAAGAAAATGCAAAAAAATCATTTAATTAATTAAAAGTTTTGTTTTTACTTTAATTGATTATAAATAATATAATAGAGTATTTATTGAGCAAAAAACTTACAATTTAAAATTATTAGATTAAATAAATGATGATTTAAATATATTTTCAAATATGACAATTTTATTTTTAACCGCTCTCCATTTATTATAAATTTGTATTTTATTCAAAAATTCATTTTTAAATTATATTCGTATAGATTAAAATTTATTAAACCACCATTAAAGAACAGTTTTTTCTTTGAAATACTGATATTTCTAGAGATAATATTTATGTAGATTTTTTTAATTTCAAATAATTAAGAGAAAAAGACTATACAATTAATATTCAAATTGCAAGTTTATACAAGACTATAAAAAGAAAATGCAAAAAAATCATTTAATTAATTAAAAGTTTTTTTACTTTATTTGATTATAAATAATAAAATAGAGTATTAATTGAGCAAAAAAACTGTTACAGTTTAAAATTATTAGATTAAATAAATGATGTTTTAAATATATTTTCAAATATGACAATTTTATGATTTAATATTTGTAAATTTAATTATCTTTTATATATTTATACACACATACATTTCCCATCCATATATATATATATATATATATATATATATATATATATATATATATATATATATATATATATGAGAATTTTCTCAAATAACATTTATATGAGAATTCGTATTTTCTACAGGACAATTTTTTGTATGTATATAATTAATGAACGTTGATATTTATAAACTCGACATTACTATATATTTGATATTTTATCACGAGATACGAGACGCTATTATGTATTTATATATATATATATATATATATATATATATATTTATAATATAAAATTTTATAAAACGAACGATACGAACGGAATAATGCGAATTCTCGTATTCATGGCAATTTTTCGTGCAGAAACGGAAATATACCCACGACAATAATTTTTATTTTATTCATTCGGTACACAATTTCACCGGTAAAAATATGAAAACGTTCTCATTTTTTCTTTTCTTTTTTTGTTCTGAATGGCGTACGAAACGTACGATTACTGAAAACCGAGCCCAGCACCCAAGTATCGTCGTCTCTTGTACACAAATATTTTTTTTCGATCGTGCTCGAAAAAAAAGAACCGATGGCATGTACGAAAATGTACGAGAACGAGACGCGTACGTCCCGTACACTTTATACATAATCCCACGAATTCCATCCAGGTGTTTTCTATGAAAACCTACCCCTGTCGCAAGTTCGAAAGTTCGTGCCAGCAGTGGATACGAACGCGTACGGTGCACCTCGTACACTTCTCGTAGTAATGATGACGGATGGACGGTTTGTGTATAACAGGATGGAAATAAATCTTCCGTGCGGACGATACGATCTTACGGAGGCGCGCGTCGTGTGGTAAACCATAATAAACGACGCACGAGGCGGACGTCAATCGATAATCTCTCTCTACGTGCCGTCGAGGTACAGTACTCGTTTCTACATCAGGTGTTTTCAGATGAACGTAGTGAAAAATACGTCTAACAGTTTTGTTATTATTCAACTATGGGTAGAAGAAATCATATTTTTTTTTCTTTGGGAAAACAGACTAGAAGATTTGTTTACCCTTTTGCACTACCGTAAATAATATTTTGTATAAAAACGCAACTAGAATATATGCATGACTCTAATTTAATATAATAATATATATAAAAAAAATCTAACATATTTTTTAAAAAATTAAATCACAAAACTAACGCATGCAGATATTCAATTCATCTAGAACAGACCTCACAAATTGTTAAAAATTTTCGAATACCATCACAAGTAATAAATAAGTCAATTCAGGTCATCAAAAAAGGTCACAAATCTATGAAAAAAAACATGTTGCAAATAAATAACCGAAAACACTTCATGCTTGCAGACCAGATGACGAAAAGAAAAATACAACCCCCAGTTGTAGATGAATTGAATAAGGACATAAAACAAAAAATAAGTATATGTATATAGAAAAAAAGTTAGTCTAGATTTTAACAGAAAGGCTCTGACGATGATGGTGTGGCCATCGAAATGCATCAGCCGATATAATTATAAATAATAAGTGATTATTGAACACTTTAAATGATTGTGGTGTTGGGGTTTAAATTCATTTGTGTAAAGTGAATCAGCCACAGTTCCAAAACAGCAAATAGGAAATTTGTCTCCATATCGTTATGATATTTAAATATTTCGAATACAGATATAGAATCGTATCGGTTAGATATAAGATCTTATAAAAGTATCCAGTTCGTTTTTTTTATACAAATTTTTATAACGATATAATTTAATCTTAAACCTGTATCTTAATTTTTTTAAAAAATGAGAACTAATAATTGGCAGTTGTATTTTTAAACGATTATAGAATCATAATTAAACGATAGATCGACAAAAATATTCATAGAATAAAATTAAAATTAGAAAATTGCCAAAAAACCGTTTAATAATTGTTGAGCTTGAAATGTTGTTCATTGTAATATTTTCAAATGTTATCCTCTACAGTTAAGACTTTTAAATTCAGATTGAAGAAATGTAAATAAAATTATATTTACTCATTTAAATATCTTAGTCAGATAATTGAACTTCCATGGATTATTTTATTATGTAGATCGTAACGAAAGACGTACAGGTCGTTATACGAAAAGCTTTAACGAAAATACGTGTTTCACTTCATTCGTAAACAAACACACATTTTCGTCGAACGAAGCTTTTAACTGTTCACAGTTGATCTATACCTGACGTACATTTTCACATTCAACATTGCAAAAAGCAACGCTACGACGTATTATTGCCCAAACACTGTCAGACAGGTGGAAGAGAAACATTTTCGATACGATCAGCGCGTGTTATCTTTATTAAAATATTTACTTTGCCTCGTACGTGTGCGCGTATATATATTGTATGTTAATGTACGCGTTTAATGACTTCGGCATTATAGTTCTTAATTCGTCTTAAATGTATTAAAGTTGAAATTCGTGCGGCTTAATGAATGATTGATGTGGATTTGACGTACGACGAAATGAAAAAAAATTACCATAGGTCACAGTAGTTGCGAATATGTGGAGAAATTATTAATGGGGTTTTCCCCTCGAACGACGGCGGCGCGTGCGTGCCTCCGCCACTGCCACTTAGTTGTTGCTATTTTTAGATTTGACAAAGTACATCTGGCTGTACGGGCGTTTATGAATATTTGATGGTCATTTTTGGGTTTCTTGAATTAATGCTGAGAATAACAGACATAAAACATTATATATATATATATATATATATATATATATATATATATATATATATATATAAGTGTATGTGAGATTAATCCTGTTTAGACGAGCGAATTAAATTAGAAGTTTTTGCTTGAAGAGCTTGGATGAAAATGAGTGGTGATTTAAGTATATGGAAAATTTATGACTGAGATGTTGTAACGAGTGTAGAAAAATCTGTAAGATTTACGTTTATCTAGTTTATGTTTACTGTCTGTTTGATAAAATAAAAAAAGTTATATGTTTATAAGAAAAATTGTCAGTGTTATTATTGTCAGATAGTAAATACAGAAATTTCGAGATGTTATTTTTCATTGATATTTTTAATGTTTTATTTTTTTTTATGATCCTGTTAGAAGAAAAATTGTAGTGATTGTAAGTTTTTACTTTTCACCTTTGTAATGATAAAAGAATATGTTTGTAAATAATGTAATAACTTAATTTTTTAATAACTTAAAAAGTCAAAATTTAAAGAAAATCAAAATTTTCAAAATATGTTGGATGCGATTTTTGGAATTGGTATTTTACTCAAATCTATTTTCATTCCTCTGTTACTATTTCATGTATATAAATATGTATATGTGTATATCTATCCACATAACTGAAATGAACATTGTTAAATAAACTGCTAATTTTCCAACGAAATAGTCATCCTCGTATCCAATATAAAAACAGATTGGAATATATATATACGTACAAACACGTCGATCGTCGTTAGAATTCGGTCAATTTTTTCCAATTTCTTCCCCCGACAGGGCGAAAAAAGTCCGACCAAATGTAACAACGTAGAAACGCCAACGTCGGCTGTGTGTAGGGCGAGGGATGTTTTCAAAGATCTTGATTAGATCCCGGTATGTTTCGGCATTGTGAACCGGCGGTCGTTCAATCAGATTACTGGATTAGCCGCGTAACCCAATGAGTCGTATGTGTGAAAAATTGTTCGACTATAATAATTGCATGTACCATGTATATACATACACACACTTTATATATATATATATATATATATATATATATATATATATATATTATCGTAATAAAATACGTTATAAATATGCATGTCGCGTGGTCTTTTATTTATTATTATTTTTATTTTATACATATATAAATATTACTCTAATTATACTATGTAATTGATTGAAAAATTCTGATAACAAATAATGTTGTTTGCGCTTCAGTAAGCTCACACACACATATATATATATATATATATATATATATATATATAACTTAAAAAGTATAAAATTACTAAACACGGAATTGAACGAAAATGAAATTGCGGTTTGTAGGTTTTCGTATTACGACAGCGAATCTTCATTTATTTTAATATTCGAACTACGAATTTTCTTCCCAATGTTCGTTAGGAACATCTATTCAAAATTAATATTTATTTACTCGGAATTTGTAATTCAGTTGCATACACTATTAAATTGTAATATGAACGAGATTACTTTATTTATCAAATTTATTTTCGACATAAAAAATGAACAGTAGATAATTTAGTGTATGTGTGTGTGGAACGAAATAAAATTACGTTGTTATGAGATTTTTTAATATAGTATTCTGTTTATACACGATACGTGAACCTGTTTTATTTGGGGATAATTCGTTTTATATACTGATATTTTTATTTTATTGCTCATCTTTGTGTACTCTATTATTATAAATTAGTTTAATTATTTAATAGCAAATTAATTTTATCAGCTACTAAAATAGTTTATATAAAAAATATTAATATTAAAAAAATTCAGATTCACAATCATATTTGGTCGTTTGCAATTAAATTAATTTTATTACATTGAATTATTACTCAACACAATACAATTTATTTATGTTATAAATTAATATCTAAATTTTATATTTGCCTGTGAAATAAAATGCAGTATAATTGAAATATTTTAATTATTTACAGTAGAATGATTTAAAATATTTATTATACAAATATTAAATTTTATATAATATAAATTCATTCTCACAATTCATAACTATGTGTTAGATCAGTGATCGGCAAACTCATTAGTCAAAAGAGACAAATGTCAACAGTTCAACAATTTTTTTTTTTTGAGAGCCAAATTTTCAAGATATCTGTTTTAGAAGTTGATTAAAACTAGGAACTAGTATTATGTGATAGATAGGATTAGACACGCTCCATGTACTGGGTTGATTTTTTTCTCCACTATAATGTCAAATTTGTAAAATGATAATGTTTGAAAAGATGATTCCTGTGGAAATCCTTGCACCGTTTTTTCTCTACAGAGTGACATTACAAAGTGACAGAGGAGTACCAGGGCCCGTTTCATAAAACTTACAGTTTCTGTATTACAAGTTCTTTATTTAAAATTTATATGGGATATTTGAAAAAAGAACTTGTAATACAGGAACTGTAAGTTTTATGAAACGGGTCTCTGGTTTTTTTAAATATCACGTTATTATTATTACTGACAATCAAAAAGTGTACCCAGTGTACAAACTTTGAATAATCGTTTTTTTGACTTTAAACACAGAATAAAAAAAACTAGATATCTATCATAATTAACAATAATCTTGTTTATTGATAAAAAGTATTTTTTATTATTATAACATCAAATGGCACACATTTAATGCACATAGTCGTTATTTGTGGAAGGTCGCGTTTTTCCGACCCCTGTGTTAGATGACAATTTTTAAAAAAATATCTGTGAAACAATTTGCTATGTAATTTTAATTTTCCATTCATTTACAACAACTTATATATATATATATATATATATATATATATATATATATATATATATGTCGATTCGATATCGCTTTAAGTAATTGTTCAACTTCGTATAACCCATCACCCGCGTTTTTTTTTAAAAAAAAAAACCCATACATTTACATATATAATAAAAATCGATTCGTACGAAATCGAAACTCGTGACAGCTCTTCTACGAATTCGTTATGTTCGAGTTTGATAAACTAATCGCGGAATAACATCGGTTCAATATCAGGTATGCGACGTGAAAAACAGGACCGTTCTGTCTATGATCTGCACTTTTCACGAAACGCAATTGATTGTGAAATTGCGTGATTTCGTTTCATAGAGAACGGGAATTCGTATTCTAATTCTTATTTAATGTCGCCGCTGTAAATAATTTACATATATTTTACATATTATATATATATATATATATATATATATATATATAATGTAATTATTCATTGCTTGATTTAATAATAAACTTACGAATTGATTCATCAACATTTATTTTAATTCATACAGTAATAACTGTTTAAATACTAACCTCGATATATATTTATAAATAACTAAGAAATATATCCAAGCATTTAATTTTTTGAACGAAAAACTTGAAATTTTCTTTATGATCTTTCATAAAACACTCTAAGGTATTTTTTATTTCAAGTTGTAGGTCAAATATAAAATTATAGATTTTTCAACGATGTGAAATTCACCTTTTCTCTTTTTATATATAAAACAGACGATGAATTCATAATTTTCTAAAATAATATTCTACACGACGACGAGTTTAATTAAAACAGAAAACATTTACGATACTCTTTCGTCGAGTTAATACAATTAAGTAACTCCAAAAATAAATCTATACATTTTTAAATAATTGTTGTTGTGTACTCATTCACTCTCTCTTTCTTTACTTTTCTCTTTCGAGCGTCCAGTTCGTGTTTCTCTAATAAAAATATTAAATGAACGTTGTAGTTTTTTCCTCGTCGTCATAAAGCTTTGATAAAACCGTACGTTTAATTAATACGCATTTTTTTTAATTAAACTCGTAATTGAGTTTCTAGTTACCGAACGCACGACTATTTCATTGAATACTTTATTGAAAATGTGAATGAACGTTGGTTCGATGTAATTAGCGGTTTAATAATGTACGTTGTAATTAAAAGATCGGTTTTTATTAAATTTAGATAGAGAATATCGACATAATTAGATTTTTATTATCGTTTCGTTTTTTAATTTTGATTTCAAAATTTATCATTGAACTTTTATATATACATATATCTATATAAATGATGCGTCATTTATTATTTTGTGCTTTCATAAAATAGTGATGTTGTCGATTACAATTTCAATGCGAGTTATGAATTTCCCATCGTAAAAGTTTCGTCCTAGTTCTCGCTACGTTTTTGTTCCTCTAGAATCTCGTGCAACCCGTACACAATACGTAGCTGACAGTACGTATTTGTCTTAAAATTTTCTATTGAAAGCTCTGTACCGCCATTGTCGTGCGAATTACTTATCGTTAAGTACTCCTTTTGTTTGTCGTTACATTCCGGCCGTATCATACGACCGATTCGCCCGATTAACGACGAAAGCTCCACACGGCCCGTCGCTATCGACGTCGTGTGCACATCGTAATACACGCCGATGACCTTTACATGACCTTTGACACGAATACGAGCGATCGAAGTTTCGGTATCAAGCCGCGACGCCGACGGGGATGGCGGCGCTCGACGTCGTAAAAACGAACGGGGATTTTCAGGCGGGACACAACGTACGATGGGCGTGGCGTCGCTGGGCGGTCTCACGTCCTGCAGGAGTGGTTTTCGTTGCGGATCGATAACGGGAGCTTTCGCGTCCCGACGACGACGTCCGTTCGTTTCTATGCGTTTCACGTAAATGCACGGTAGTGGTCGTAGTAGTAGATAGTAGTCGTTCGATGACAGGTATGAAGGGAACGATCCGCGATGACCCGACGTCTATTTATTTAAAGAGCTTTTAATATACAACAGGACCGAACGGTGACAGTAAGATTATTTATCTAAACGACGCACGTTTTCAGACACTCGTGGCGGTGAAAGCTTTAACGAGCTTTCAGACGATACTATTTTTCAACGTCTTCTGTCCCATTTCGTCACTGAAATATGATGTATGTCGAGTACTCGCTAGGACAACGTTCATAATTTAATAAATATTCATAACGTCATTATAATACGTACAATCTGTTTTTTTATTATTGAAATAAACGACACGCGTACATGTGCACCCTTCCTCGGTTGTATTTATAATACATTCAGGTGTGTAAAGGTGGACAATGTCAAGGGCACTGACCCATCTGTGCGAATCGATAAAAAAATATATATTAAACAAACCGAAACTCGCACACATTGTACAGATACGAACACTTAAACAAATTATTTTCTTCTACTCACAACATGTAAAATATATATTCTTTATGATATCGTGTACTCCAATACAAATTGATAGGATATATATACTCCTATGTTAAAATGTTAAATATTTAATATAAATTTATAAAAATGATAACAATTCAATATTATTATTTCAATAACTTTAACCATTGTTCATAATATGATTTGGTATTAAGACTGATTTAACAAGAAAAATCTCACTGTTACTATGTTAAGAATATTTATTTTGTTAAAAGTAAATTAGCCATAGTAACAACTGATTAAATATTTTTTTAAATAATTAAATTATTAAAATTGCTTTTCAAATAATTGATCTTTTTGTACATTTTCATGTGTCGTTACTTGAGATTAATCTTTATGTCAGTATTAAACTTATTATCTATAATTTTTTATTAGAACTTTTTTAGTTCATTTGAGAAGATTTTTTAAAATAAATCTATTAGTATAATTCAAGTAAAGTATAAATAAAATTATAAGATATCAAAATATTGATTCAATTTAAAAATATTATACGTTTATAAAATAATTCCTATTAAATTTTCTAAACATTTTTCATAATAAATATCCTGTTTGTTCACTCGCATATAGTGCAGCTTTGTAAATATAAGACGAAGCTTTTGTATATATGTATATATAAGCATGTATATATATATATATATATATATATATATATATAAAAGAGAATATCTCGAACCCAAAGAGAATTCTAATTGAGCAGCTTTATATGAAGTTCAGAACAGAATGAAAATAGAAATACAGTCGGATAATATTTTATATTCATGTTATATGCTTTCCTTTAAATTCTATTCATTGAATTTTTCCTTTTTTGCTTTTTATATACACATACAAAGTTTACATACATACATATATATATAAACATGAATACATGTTTATTGAAAACATTATTCTTAAATATATTTCAAAACGTTACAAATTCTATTAAAAAATCTAAACATATATAATTAAAGAATAAAACGAATGTTCGTTTTGTAATTACGTATATGAAAATAGTTTTTTGATTAGTGGGTCTTAGAACGATTGACATATCTCACAATTTAAGATTGGCCGAATGTTCTTAAATAATTAATGACTATAACAGAACTTGTAATTTGCAGAAGTTCACCGAGAGGAAAAAACCGACCAATTTGAAATCCTTTAATGCTCGTTGCACAGAACGTTACTGCTTTCGGAAAAGTTTCGCGTTCATCTTACAAAAGTTACCTTGTAAATATTCCTACCGCTCGTGGGTCTTAATAACGTTAATTAAATGTTTTAGTATTGATTTTGCTTCCTTGTTCTAGTTTATCATTTATATATATATATATATATATATATATATATATATATATATGTGTGTGTGTGTGTGTGTGTATTAATTCCTTCTGTTCTATTTAATAAAAAAAAATATTATATTTCTATTTTCTAATTTTTTCATTGATCTTAAATGAACATGACATTTATTCTACCATTAATTAATTTAGTATTGTGTAACGAAATTTAAATAATTAATACTAATACTTATTAGAATAATATACATAATCAAAGTCAACATAATTGAACTGATTCTTCATATGAAAAAAAATCAAATAATATAACGTCGTACACAAACAACTTCTGTTTTCGTTCAAACATTGCTGCACATCTGAACAAGTACCGAAACTTAAACATTGGATCAAAAAAGGTCACTGTTATAATACAGTTGACATTTACACACGTCTAGCATACCTGTACGATTTTCGAAACTGAATATATATATAGATATATATATATATATATATATATATAAATAAATAAATGATGGTATCGATCGCTTGACTGTAAAAAAAATGTCTCGTTCATTAATGATCGTGCTTTCACTCGACTGATTTACACAATAATAGATCTGTCAAGTCTGATCGAATCATCCGGATCAATTGATTCGAATATAGATCACGAAAATACAGTAATAATAAAGAATTCTAAAAACGTAATTCCAAACGAGACGTCCAACCTTGTCGCTCATTAATCCATGAAATATTTACTCTAATCGTATATGCAATATTTGTAACAAACAAATACTTACTTAAGAATTTTGAAACGATTGACATTTGAGCGCGACGCTTGTCGACCGTCGTTCTATTCTTGGCTCGTTGTACAGCCAGGTCGAGGAAAATGGGCCGGCTGTGTAATCGGTCGGTTCCCTTAATCCGAACTGGCAAAATACGACACACGATTGTGTTGTTAATCTGGAGTTGTTGTACGACATGTTCGTTTTTTTCCTTGAGAACGTTCTGAACTCGTTCGTTGGTCATTACGAACCGTTATTGTTAACTTATTGAAACATATAATGTGGTATAACACACTGGAAAAATAAACAATGAACGATTATGTCATATAATTAAAACAAATTAGGCAATGAAATATAATTATAGATTTAAAACTGTTGAACAATGGACTTGTTTAGTGCGTACAAACCTATTATTTACAATGCACACACATTAATTGACATGAGTACATATATTTATATATATATATATATATTTATATATATATATATATATATATATAACTAAAAGTCAATTAACATCTCTAAATAAAATCACTTTATTATTTTTTAAAATGATATTTTTTGTCTTTAATAAATTTATTACAACTTTTATTACTTATTATATTAATAATTATTACTACAAACTGTCATTCTATTAAAATTTCCAGTTATGCTATATTAAACAAATAAAAAAAATATTCTAATGAGGTTATTATAACATAAAGATATGGACAAAGAGTGTAATTATATATTTATTGTTACTTGAAGTACGGAAGTATTAGTCGCATGTAAAATATTTCTGCACGTAAAATTTTGCATACATTTAGAATGTAAACATTTGAAGAAAGCGTAAGAATATGCATGTATGTACACACATACACACACGTTGAATATACGATTGTGTTGTTATTTCCTGCATACGAAAATACATTAATATGGTAAAAAAAACATTACGTTCATTAAACGTTATTTATTTTAATAACGTATATAAAAATCGTGTACGTTTCGCAGGTTCGTAATTTAATGCGTTTGTGAAATCTTGATATGAAAATATGTCTTGCCTGGAAATAACTTAGTAAATGTGTAAATTTAAATACGAGTCGTTTAGAATATTTGTAATATTTATACAATCATTTTTCTGTATCGTCTCTAGTAAGATTATTAAAAAAATATAGACTGTAGAGTTGTAAAATTATTACTTGAGAAGTGTTATATTTTTTAACTCTAATTGTTTTGATATTTCATTAGGACTATTAGTTCTCAAATATATATTTAGCATAAAACCAGCATCCTGAATTCATTTAAAGTTTCCATTTTTCATTCAATATGAATTCAATACTTAACTGAAAATCTCTCCAAACTGAAATACATCTTTTTATTATTTCACTAAATCTCTTAAATGTTAATTTTGAAAAAAAACAAATATTTTGTTAGTAAATATTTTTTATAAATCAGAAAATAATATTTAAATATTTTTGGGGTGGTTATAAATGCATGACTAAGCAAATAAATCATTTCTACATTAATTCCGTTCATACGAAATGTCGTATCACGTGGAAAAATTGTTTAATAGAAAAATAAATCACAAATTGATTACAAACATAAAAATATTTCAAAAATAAATCTTTTTTTATAAATCAGAAACATATTTTTTCAATAAGCAATTAAAATGAAAAAAAATCTTCATGAAATAGTAGTTCGTATTGAAATTAATTACGTTTTATCATGAATAATATTTTGGAATAGAAATATCTATTGTTGTTTCCAGAAATTGATTTTTTAAAGAATCTATGTAAATCGACCTTATAAAAAAATATTTTTTTTCAACATGTAAGACTTGTTTGAACTAACAAATGTAGAATTATTTCATAAATAACTATATTTGAACGATTTGATATGGTTTTTCATTAAATTACAAAGTTTGAAAAAAATCGATTTTTTTTAAATTTTTCCATACTACTAGTCGTGGTAATTTTTTGACCAAAAAATGAAAGTCGAGAGAAATATGATTTTGCATCATAAAATGATTATTTATATTGTTTTTAAATGTTTTCCACCAAAAATATTATTTAAAAATATATACAATGATTTTTTTCTAAGAAAACAGAATTTTTAGGAATTTTCAGTTTATTTTTCATTTATATTTTTTTTTAATCCAATAACTGAGATTTGTTTGGAGTAAAAAATATGATATTATTTAATAATTAATCATTTTTGATAAATATGGTACGGTTTTTCATTAAATTACGTACTCTGAAAAAATTGGATTTTTTTTGAAATTTTTCCATACTACGAGTACTAGTCGTGATAATTTTTTGACCAAAAAATGAAAGTCGAAATATATATGATTTTGCATCATAAAATGATTATTTATATTGATTTTAAATATTTTCCATCAAAAATGTTATTTAAAAATATGTACAATGATTTTTTTTAAAAAGAAAACCGAATTTTAAGGAATTTTAGGTTCATTTTTCATTTATATATTTTTTTAATTCAATAACTGCGATTTGTTTGGAGTAAAAAACATGATATTATTTAATAATTAATCATTTTTAATAGATTTGGTAAGTTTTTTCATTAAATTAGATAGTTTGAAAAAATTCGATTTTTTTTGAAATTTTTCCATACTACTAGTCGTGGTAATTTTTTGACCAAAAAATGAAAGTCGAGAGAAATATGATTTTGCATCATAAAATGATTATTTATATTGATTTTAAATGTTTTCCACCAAAAATATTATTTAAAAATATGTACGACAATATTTTTTTGAAAATCGAATTTTAAGTAATTTTGGGTTAATTTTTTTATGATTCGTTTATATTTTAAATATAATCAAAATAATGATTCAAAATATATTTACATGCATTAATTTCTCAAGACAAATATTGTTACAATTTCAGTCATCATTTATTAAACCTTCTATAGAATATTTTTTTTATAAGAAATCTTTTTGAGATATCACAACAATTTTAATCTTTATTCTGTTTAAAAAAAAAAATCAAATAATTTTATAACTAGATTAATCAAGAAATATAAATGGAAATACCTATGAGAATAGATAATGATGAATATTGGTAAATGATGATTCAGGTCGAAAATATGTTTGATATAGATAGATAATTAAGACAGATCAATTTCGTAGCTAGTTTAGAGGCTAGAGAAAAGATTCTCAAAGGCCATCAGCAGTTAATAGTAATTTATATTTTAATTAACAAGTGATTATTTCATTGATTATTAGAAAATTGAGACGGTTAATTGAATCTGCTTCCTTCTCATCTCCAAATTAAGTCATTAGAATCGATATGTGTGTGTGTGTAAAACAGGTATGTGATATCATATCAATTATCTAATGAGTCCGTTCGCATATTTGTACGATCACGTTAGATTTTAATTAGCGAATAACCTTACGTCGTGCACATTTGCAATTGTCGATCGTAATAGCACACAAACGAGCATCATCTTCTTCTTCTTCATGTGTCATCTCACATTTAGTTCAAGGTCCGTCGGTACATGTCCAAATTTGAAAACGAATCGTGCGCTCGATTTACGAAAATATAAATAAATACAAATTGAAAACGTAACCTTGATTTTTATGTAGCTTAAGTACCTGCTCTTCAAGTATGCGTGCTCGAGCCGTACCATTAATGATACATAAACGTGCACTAAGATTTTTATTTGATTTTTTCTTGTACGTACTACACACATCTATGTGTATGTGTGTATGAAAATACTCGACATCGGTATTGTTCAAAAGGTCCCATGTCCGTTTGAATTATTCAAATGTGGTGTTTAGTTTCATTATTTTTTTTTTTGCAAAAGAAATTTACGACACGTGTTTTTTTTACACTATTTGTATGATAATTGTTTCTTGTTAGTTGGTTTGAAATATGGTTCAGATTTATTCTAAAGATTGGCGTCTTTAGTTTGCGGCGTGAGTTTAATTTATTCGGAATTAGAATTCGTTGTAAGATTTGAATAAAATGTATACTGGGTTTTAGCAAAAATAATTCTATTATACAATCTCACTAACTGAATTAATCGTTATGAAATATTCGATTATCTTTATTAATTCGTATAAAATTTTAATGATCGTTAAAAGAAAATATTTTCTTTCTCTAAATCCGATATAATTTCCCATCGAATGGAATTGCATCGGGTTGCGTGCATTTACAATGTATCATCTGACAGGTAATCAATTATCATTAGTGTAAAAAGCAAGACAATTACAATGTTTTTTTACCGGAGGTCATATTTTATGTATCGTTTTCTTTGACCCATATTCCAGTAGTTAATAAACAAATCATTTTTACCATAAATATTCATAATTCGTTCTTATTAGAACGAATATCTTCGATAAACTGTTGTTATATATATATATATTTTTTTAAAAAAAACTTTTATATAACTTTCGTATACGAAACTTGTTTCCAATATATTATCGATGTTGTTTTTAAAAAGTTTCGGATAGAAAAACGGGCCGACTTTTCGATATAATAAATATTTGTTTTGTTCATTTTCATTGAATTGATTTACAAAAGTTTCTGCTACGTAATCAATTTTTATTCCATCATAATATTATTTATGTGACGGGAGAAATGTTACTTTATAGATTTTTGTTTCTTTTAAAAGAAATCAAATAAATATAGCTCTGTTTATTTAATAAAAAAAACACTATTTCTTATTTAAGTTTATTAGTACGTTTATCTAAATAAATGGTTTTGTATTTTTTATAATTTTATTGTTAAAATATAAATTCATTCTTCAATTACATTAAATAATTTGGACTCAAAGTATTTTCTATTATATGATAATTTATTGAAATTAAATCCTTCTCGGTTCATACTGTAAAATAATTTTAATACAAAATAAATTCAACGAGTAAATTTATTATACAAATAGTCAATGAAAATATTCTACAATTTTTTGCAAAAGATTTATCTTGTCAAACCTGATTACTTAATTGCACTAGAATTAATTTTCAAACAACACAACCTTGAAAATCAATCATTCTATTTTTAATTGTACTGATTTTTCGTACACACCAAAATCTTAAAAAAAATCTCAACACCTGTTCGTAGAATGCAACACGGTAGAGGGATTCACTCGTACTTTCAATGTCTTTTTTGTAATTGCGTACAGAATACGAATCAATCATAATCAATCCTATTAAAAATACATACATCAAAACATCACTCCAAAAGATTTCAATGCTATTCGAACGAATTATACTTTCGATTCGTCCGTATGTAATTGTCGATAAATTAAGAAATAAGTCCGCGTTCCGAAAACGTATTATTTATACCATCTTCCTGTTTGAGTAGCGAAGTGAAAAAAAAATTCGAAACATTTTCAAGAATTGATCCGATCGCGGATTTGCGTTGTACCTCTACATATTTGAATATGGCGTGCCAGTGTGCAATTATTGTTCGCAGTTGTATAACAATTTCATAAAAATATCACGCACGCCATTCAATAAAGCAATTAATTCGTAAACGGCGTTGTACCAACCGACAGTTTCACGAGATGAACGATAATGTAATGTATCTCATTTGCACCGATTCTGCACTGTGAGATATTTAATACCGGATGAACATATGTGCTGCAATGTGGGTGATTTAGTACGAGTGGATGTTACGAGATTCGATCAAATCGTTTCAAGATATTCTTCATCCCTTGACGATGCATGTTGTTCCATTGAAAATCTAGCAAATTGAAGATTAGAGTTTTTATTACACATAGATCTGCCCTGTTTTACAGTTTTCTTTAACACTTGAAATATCTACACTTTATTGATTATATTTTTTAGTTAACTCTTGCTTTTATTAGAAGATAAAATGATAGATCTTAAGTTGGCCAAAAGGCAGTTGCCTTCAATAAAATCTTCATAAATTTTCAACTGCAGTGCAATTTTTTTATATTATTTTTGTGGACAGTCGTGATTTTTTTGAAGCATAATTGAATGTAATATTTTAATATAAACTAATTTTTTAAAATAATTCAAATTATATATTGATTATTATTTCATAATTATTTTTGTCAAACTGCTTTTTCTTTTCTTGTCATACACCTTATTTTTACCCATTTTATCATTGTATACACATATGATACACATGATATTTATTTGAATTTCCAATTGAAATTTCACAATATGAAATTAATGTATTGAAAAATCGGAAATTTAATAATTCAAATTGAGAAATACAATAAAAATTACTAGATCATTCATTCGCTTATAATTTATATTTTCAGGAATAGATTTGTTGTAATTCTGACTCAATTACTTAACACATTCAATAATTAATATTCGCAAACCTATTGGCTCGTATAATAAATCAATAAACGAAACCAAATTCGTCAGTTTCATCATACGGATTCGAAAATAATTTTACTATTAAAATAATTTATAAGAAACTTTACAGATTATTTTTCCTATACAATTATTACCAATATCCTGGATACTCTTGTATCGATGCTGTTTGTGGTTTTGTAATAGATGTAAGAAAAAAATATTTTAGGACAATGAATCTTAGACAAACGAGTATTTGTATTAGTTCGCATCTCATCGATCTTTCGCCGAAAATAATAAGAGGATATTATGTAAACAGTCGTCTGCATTATATCCAAATTACACAATTGTAATATTAAGTAGGTATTATTTTAAATTGATCTGATACGAAAACGTACACGAATGCTACGTGGAAGTCAACGAATTAATATAAACATTCGTGTTTGTTAAGTAACGACGAGATTAGTGTGTTTCGTCAGATGCGTTTTTTACATATTGTTCGTTTAGATGCCAGAACTGGATGGACGAGATCAATAGACAGATTAACACACTACGTATAAATACATATGTAGGTATATACTAGATTCTAATTCTTATACCAAATGATTTGTAAAAGTCTGTCAGCAAGATGTGGTTTATGAATCAATCAAATAAATTATTGATAATTTTTTAAGTTTGAATATTTCAATGTAAGAACATTCGTAGATTTTATTTCTTTAAAAGGTACGACAGTAATCAAACAACAAGCATACAAGATTCTATTATTTGCGTTGTTATTAAGTCTATTATTCTTCCTATAATCGGTTTCTAGTATTGCAACACTAATTCACTCTTACACTAATGTTTATATTAAAAAATATCAAAATTTCTAGTCGTAAAAATAAATATATATTTTTTTAAAAAAAGAAATTTATTTCTTTGATCAATCGCACACACATACACTTGTATAAATATGTAAAGAATTATTTATATTTGGAATTCTTGAAAATATATTATTTCAAATTAATTTCAAGGAATGCTAAAATTATCGAAATATGAAGACGTATAATCATTTCTATAATTATTTTCTCTATCCAGTGTACGTTTCTCTTCGTCTTAATTTCGTATACACTCATATATCAATAATTCATAATTGTGTTTCATATATTTTAATGAATTATTCAAAACAATTTTATTTTATAACTCGATTCATTCTCTCATATTGCTGCTTAATAATTCCGTTTTAAGTTTTACGAATAAATACGATTTCATTTTTTATTAATGTCTTATATGCATTCTGTTTGTACGCTTTTATTACTTTTTCACGACGAACCGCGTATGTTTATATAAAAATTTAGAGAAAGTAATTTGATTGGTTTAACAACTTGGATCAATTCATGAAATTCCGTAACGAAAATAATTGTATTTTTTTAAAAAAAATATTAATAGACGCGATTTACTAACGACCTGTAATGTTTTTATGTCGTGTAATTATATTTTTATTTCGTTCGAGTTTCATACATAAATTAAATATTTTTGGGGTGGTTATAAATGCGTGACTAAGCAAATAAATCATTTCTACATTAATTCCGTTCATACGAAATGTCGTATCACGTGGAAAAATTGTTTAATAGAAAAATAAATCACGAATTGATTACAAACATAAAAATATTTCAAAAGTAAATATTTTTTTATAAATCAGAAACATATTTTTTCAATAAGCAATTAAAATGAAAAAAAATCTTCATGAAATAGTAGTTCGTATTGAAATTAATTACGTTTTATCATGAATAACATTTTTGAATAGAAATATCTATTGTTGTTTCCAGAAACTGATTTTTTAAAGAATCTGTGTAAGTCGACCTTCAAAAAAAAATTTTTTTTTCAACATGTAAGACTTGTTTGAACTAACAAATGTAAAATTATTTCATAAATAACTATATTTGATCGATTTGATATGGTTTTTCATTAAATTGCAAAGTTTGAAAAAAATCGATTTTTTTGAAATTTTTCCATACTACTAGTCGTGGTAATTTTTTGACCAAAAAATGAAAGTCGAGAGAAATATGATTTGGCACTATAAAATGATTATTTATATTGATTTTAAATGTTTTCCACCAAAAATATTATTTAAAAATATATACAACGATTTTTTTGTAAGAAAACCGAATTTTAAGGAATTTTCAGTTCATTTTTCATTTATATTTTTTTTAAATTCAATAACTGAGATTTGTTTGGAGTAAAAAACTTGATATTATTTAATAATTAATCATTTTTGATAAATATGGTACGGTTTTTCATTAAATTACGTACTTTAAAAAAAATCGATTTTTTTTGGAATTTTTCCATACTACTATTCGTGGTAATTTTTTGACCAAAAAATGAAAGTCGAAATAAATATGATTTTGCATCATAAAATGATTATTTATATTGATTTTAAATGTTTTCCACCAAAAATATTATTTAAAAATATATACAACGATTTTTTTTCTAAGAAAACCGAATTTTAAGGAATTTTAAGTTCATTTTTCATTTATATTTTTTTTTAATTCAATAACTGAGATTTGTTTGGAGTAAAAAACATTATGTTATTTAATAATTAGTCATTTTTAATAGATTTAGTAAGTTTTTTCATTAAATTACATAGTTTGAAAAAATTGGATTTTTTTTTGAAATTTTTCCATACTACTAGTCGTGATAATTTTGTGACCAAAAAATGAAAATGAAAAAAGTATTAATCTGTCATCATAAAATAATAACTTATATTGAAAGCAATCAAGATTCATTAAAAATAACATTTTAGAGCAGAAATAATTCTTGTTTTTCAAAAATTGTATTTTCTGGTTTTTCTTAAAATTCGATTTTGTTAATAAAAAAATAAAATTAGTCGTTAAATAGTAGTTAAATATCGAATTTATCTATATTCGATTGAATAAAAAAGACAACAATGCCCCGAATAAAAATATCTATTGCCTGATATTATTCTTGTACATTTCAAAAGTGTTCATATTTCTTGAACATTCAATAGAACTGCAATGTTTATGTTCACTTAATTGTAAACGAACAAGATAATTGATATCCAAATGCATGTGAAAAAAATTCATTCCGTCGAAGATTACACTAGCGCCTGAACAAAAGCAGCTCACAATTATGTTCGAGTCAATCAAATATTCGTTCGTTGATACACGGTCGTAATTACTAACGGCGGAAACAAATTGTTAACACATGTTCAGAACCGTTCTCACTATTCTCGTCAGTTATGACAATAACGGGTTTAGGAAAAAAATTGTAGTAACGATCTCAAGCAATAGCATCCGAAGTCGACGCAATCTTTTATATTCCACGAGCGAACAGGACCGGCTGTGTGGATTTCAATCATCTACAGAATTCGTCCGGCACTCTGTATGCTGAAGATACGGTCTCTGGCTACACGTACGTATGTATGTGTGTATGTGTGTACGGTTCTTTTTTCGTCCGACCGTAATGACGGTCTCCAGCACACATAATCGTGTGTGTGTCTTATACTATGTAGAAAAACTTTCACTATTACCGTGTGAATTTCAGTGTCACTGCACGTTTTGTGTCTATATAAGCACGTATGGAAACTCTTCTTTCAAGGTCGTTGCGAAAGTGTTCTCGTTTTTTTAAACAAAAAAAAAAAAAAACTTCTGCCATCCGTCGCTCCTCCGCTTCGCCACGCTCGTAAATGTTTTGTAATAAATGTCATGTTATAGTTGCATCGTTTATTTACATTTTTCCGTCGTTACACGCACGATGAAGTCATTTAATAATCTACAGATTAAATATAATTTAGATCTTGTTAAGAACTATTACCGGTCTAATCGTGTTCTAATATTTAAATAGTACCGAATCGGTAATTATTTTTATATTGATATTTTATTGTGTAAATATTAACAAAGATTCGATATAAATATTGATTTATTAGAATTAATATTATATCAATATCTCGATTATATATAAACGGTAATTTAAATTTTAAAAAGACGTGTTTACAAACATATACTTAAAATATTCAATTATATATACTTATATATATAATTTCAAAAAAGTAATAGAATAAACAGACGAAATTTTGTCAGTGTTATTTAAATTGATTTAAATGAATAAAGACATTTAAATAAAAGAAATATAAGTGAAAAACTAAATCAGTGGATTGATAAAAAAGCTTAAAAATAATACCAGTTTAGTAGTAAATATATATATTTTTTTAAAAAAATATATATATTTAAAAAAACGTTTTTCTTGTCATCCAAAAATATATATAATATTGAATGAAAAGAACTTGTACATAATTTTAAAAAATTAAATCATTATATTTATTATTATAAAAAAATCTAGAAGATCTTTGAATAGTCAATAGAATACTACTGAATTTTTTTAAACAATAAATCGTTAGAATACATAAACACAATGAATTTATATTTTATTAGAACGTTTTATAATTCAAGTAAAATCAAATAATTTATTAATAAAACTTTTTTTTCAAATAAATCTCTAGATTTATGCAAAAGAATTAAATTTATTTATTTTTATAAAACAACATTAAATAAATATTTTTTTAATAAAATAATACAAGCAAATTCCAACAAATTTTGAACACTCATTATAATTCTATTAAAAGTTTATTATGAATAAATTTTAAAAATGAATGGAAGAAATTTATCCAAATTTCATGCCTTACTAATTTATTTCAAATATAAACGCTATTTAATTAAATATTAATTTTAACAGTATCTGTTATTTTTTAAAGTAGGATTTTTTCATATATAGATACATTATAATGATTTATTATTAATTTACTAGATTAATATATACATTAATATTTTTATAGATTAATTTTAAATTACTGACTTAATAGGGCAATACATTACGTAGAATGATTCATTATTAATTTAGTAGGATAATTGGAAATTGATTAAACAGTTGTACGTATGTTGATAAAATATTGTAATTTATAAATATGTATGTATATAATTTATCAATTAATAAAGCTTATATTTTATAATTTTTTATACATATATAGAATAAATTAATTATAAATGTTTATTATTTATAATTATAATTTCGAAACGTTATCTCTTAAAATACGTCAGTAAATAATAATAATTGTTCAATTCTGTTGATATAGAATTAATTTATTTTATCAGACTTTATATGTATATAAAGTTTCAATCAATAACTCTGAAACTTTATACAAAATTTCGGTGGTTTAACGGAGGCATGCGTAACCGTTTAAAGCTAACAAAATCTAGCAATGTTACGAATAGATCGTCGTACAAACGAGGGGTTTATCTATAAAAGGTTTTCCCTGTAGGATATTTCATAGAGGACGCTTATACAAAGCGTCGATCGATAAGTCACTGGTACATTTTCAAACAGAAGTTCATGTGCTTTCACGGGGACTAAGAGAGATTATATTCAAAATGAAAAATCTATACAGTGGACTGAAATCAAAATTGTACATAAATTCCGGTCGGGATAATTGGGTTCGTTTTGATCGAAATGAAATTTGATATGTTTGGACATTGAATCAAACTCGTATTAATATCAATTCTGTTTTGTTGTAAATTAGAAATAGGATGAAACATTGTTTCTCGAAACTAGTTTAAGAATTAAATATTTTTTTAATCGACCAAACGGATTTATTTTAAAAAAAATGATGATATTTAATAGAAATTCGACTGAAATCGTTATTATTTTTAGATCGATTATATTAGAATGTTAATAAAAAAATATATCAAAGTCTAATAAACGTACAATAAGTGTTAATTTGATAAGCATAAAAATTCTCTACAAGTTGCTGATTTGATTTTATTATTTATTTTAACAGAGTAAAATCGAATCACTAAGTTTATTGACTTTCTTAATGAAATTTTATAATATTTTCAAGTACAACTATTAAACATATTAGCAAAAAAAAGAATGAACATAAAATAAAACTAGTCGTATTTTTTTATTTCGTTTATTTAAGAAAAGAAAGTTAATTATGTCCACTCTTCAGTTATTAAATAAAATCCAAGTGTAGTTTTTATAATTACATTTATTTTATTAATAATTATTATTAATGGAAAGATTATTTGATTCTGATTTCACATTTTTATAAAGTTTTAAATTTGAATTTAGATCATTGTTCCTTGACATCTTGTGATTTTAATGTTTTTATTGGACAATCAATTAAGGTAAATATTTCTATACATACACAATCAGTTTTATTTTTCAACAATACAAGAAATCACGTGAAAAAATCAATTAAGTGTCTAAAAATTTCTCAAGGAATTTATTTCTTTTTAATACAAACGTACAATCGAACGTATTTTTTTATTTTGAACGATTGAACAGATTGACGAGATCTTAAAAAAAATTCATCTGTTCTAAATTTCGTTTTCTGAAATATTCAAATAACCGTGAAACACATATTACAGTACATACATACATACATTTTGACGCAACGTCGAGCTGACAAACAAATGTCACACACTTCACACGCGCGATGAATACAAATAATAATAATAATTTAATTGTACGTTTCGCGTGGTTTTGTAAGTTTGATCGAAAACGGTACAACGTTTGACCGTTTCAAAATTTCGAGACGACCGAACAGAATCGATCGAGGATATGAAGTAATATACAATAAGAACACAAAGTTGATCGAACGAACACCTGTTTTTTTAAAAAAAAATTTCAACATTGAATTTTGCATTGAACCAGATTGTTCTCTTTTCTCTAGTTTTCTGTTCGTGTATTTGTATCAAACAGACAAACGTATTTTTAATGGAAAAACAATAAGAAAATAAACAGTAAATATGTTTTTTTAAGGAAATATTAATTATCTAATATCTATATTCCTATAGAAATTTTCAAAATATATAGAAGTTTAATTCCCAGACTAATAATTAATTTCCTTTATATTTTTTACTTATTTAATAAAGTAACAGAAAAGAAATTATTAATTCGATATTTTTTTATTAGACACCAATACAATATTTTGATTGAGATAACGATATAAATAAAATAGCTCAGATCAATTTTAACTATTAGTTTTAAAATGAAAAAAAAAATACAGGAAAAATAATATTTTGATAAAGAAGCAAATGTGTCTGTAAAGTACAATATAATAATTTACTTTAAAATCGAATGTTATTTAATTTTTTTATTTTTAACAATGAAATAACTCATTTATAAAAATTGTATATTTAGCAATAACTAAAATATTTATTTCAAGATTATGTGCTTTTCGATCAGCTATGTTAGCTTAGATACAAAATAACGTTGTAAAAACTTTTATATTGTTTGAAGATTTAAAAAAAATACAGAACGTGATAGCATAATAAAAATTTAAAAATAAATATATATAATTGATATTTCAATTACAATTTCATTCATTAATACGGCATTTCACATACATTACCATGCGACTTTCTTCCAATAAAAAACTTAATAATTGATTGTAACGAGACAATCTGTAGGCGTGAAATTAAACACCAATATATGCGTACTCAATTCAGCATTGTTCATTTGACGCTTATCAATTTATCATACGATTCGACATCACTTCCGGTACACAGAACGAAATATACCTTACACACATCGAGATATAACAATCTTCTCGAGTGTTATTAAGTTGCCAGTGGTCTTGAGGATGACAGTATGTTGCAACATCGATTTAAAACTATTACGAGAGCCCGTCGTCACGCACATAACAGATTGATGATTAATATTTAAAAGGCCCATTATTAGATCTTGGTACGGAAAGAGCGACGAAACTCTTCACGAAACGAACTTAGTAGTAGTTCCTTTTACATAAGACGACCGCAACGGTCATGAATAAAAACACGTTTTAATGTCAATGTATCGTTTTTGATTTTTAATGACATGAAGCAAAATCGTTTGAACGTACTTGACTAAGCAGTAATACCATGAACGTTGCTGTATATCAAATTAATATATGTTTTTTTTTCTTATACTAAACATGTATGTGTATAGTTAAATAATAATCATCAATAGGAATATTTTTTAAAAAAAATTTCAATAGAAATTCAGTTTTAAAATAACTCGTATGTCAAATAAATAAGTAAATAAATAAATAAAACGACACGAGATTTATTTCTTAACGTTGTGCAAGTCAAACACAACCGACGAATGTATATAGATAATAGAAAGGGCAAAAAACGTAACAAAAATATAAAAAAAGACACCCACGCGTATGTAAATCTTGTGTTTTACGGTTATTTATCTAGATTTCAAATAAGAATTTCACTCGAAACGACATGCTTTTACAATAAAAACGTTAACGTTTTATAACAAATCTTAATGAGAATAAATCGTCGCGCTCTTAGTCCTAATTAAAAATTTATATAGAAATATATGTGTGTATGAAATTGACCTTTACGATTTACAAGTCGAAATATTTTTCGAGTTTTTTTTTAATATACGTCATAATATATTGAAAGTACGAGTAATTTATTTATCGTTTCGAAAATATGTCATCTCGTAAAATACCATAAATCACGTCGAATTATTTATAATAGAGCCGTAGTCGTGAATCTAGTTTATTAAATAATTAATCAGCGATATTAAATTTTCAATCGTTATTTTGCGAAAACAGAGATTGTGGAGTAGAATTTAGAAATTACCATATTTTAATAAAACAAACATCGAGAAGAAAATATCACATGTTCATTAGTTAAATAATTAATTGAACTTTAATATAAATAGTTAAATATTATACATCGTTTTCAAATATTAATCAATATTTCATATTATAATTCTTGTACATAATTAACTCATTTTCATATTTATTTATAAATATAAATATTTCATCTATGAAATGTTTTATGAAGCAGCTGATTTTATGATAGGCTAAATAAGTAAATATTATAAGATACAAATCGTTTATATATATATATATATATATATATATATATATATATATATATATATATATATTCGTTGATTAATATCGTTAAAAGTAGAATTTTCAAACGACACGAAAGTTTCAAATGCAATATAAATAATTTTCCTGGTGGAATATTAAGAATCACTTACCGTTTTGCAGAAGAATAAAATCGTTCATTCGCTTATAATTTCTAGATTTATTGATGTTGGCCACGCAACATTCGTACGAGAAATGTTTTATTAAATCTAAGTGTCTGAATTCGTTTATATACATATATAGGTGGTACTGTTTTTTCAAAAAAAAAATTATTATTTCTTTCATAAATATTGTTGTTATTTTAAAAACAGACATGATTAAGATTAACTAAATGAATTTTTAAAATAAGTAAATTTCAATGATCTAACTAGATATAAAAAATGGATCTCAATGAAAACAGAATATTATTCTAATTAAATTAAATACTTATATTTTAAGATATATATATATATATATATATATATATATATATATATATATATATATATATGTTTATCAATTTATAGAAAATATAATTTTGTATAAAATTTAAATAATATTTAACTGTATTTATTTGTTGTTTTAGAACTGTGGCTGATTCACTTTACACAAATTAATTTCAACCACAATAATTTAAAGTGTTCAATAATCATTTATTGTTCACTTATTATTTATAATCTATAATTATTGCATTTCGATGGCGACGCCATCATCGTCAGAGCCTTTCTGTTAAAATCTACACTAACTTTTTATATATACCTATACTAATTTGTGTTTTGTGTTCTTATTCAATCCATCTACAACTGGGGGTTGTATCTTTCTTTTCTTCATCTGGTCTGCAAGTATGAAGTGCTTTCCCTTATTTATTGTCTTTGCAACATGTTCTTTTTCATAGATTTGTGACGTTTTTTGATGACCTGAATTGACTTATTTATTACTTGTGACGGTATTCGAAAATTTTTAACAATCGGTGAGGTCTGTTCTAGATGAATTGAATATCTGGATGTGTTAGTTTTGTGATTTAATTTTTTTTTAAATATTAAATATTTAACTGTATATTTGAAAAAAGAAATAACTTGCATTTAATATTTTTTCATTGTATTTCAATATTTGTAAGTTTGAAAAAAAATAAAAATGATATTGCGATAAAAAAATGCAAATAAAATATTTATAGGAATATAATTGAGATCTTATCGGTTTTTATAGATTGTATTTTCATTGAAATAAAAACGAATATGTAAATTGTTAAGTGAAATTTCGTATACTATTTCATAATTTTCTCAAATTATATAATTAATATAAATATGAACAACAGACGTTTTCAATATCAAATTTCATCTACCTCCGACACAGTTTGGGAAACGAATCTCGACCTTCAAGTAAATAAATAAACAGCACCGACACTCGTCTATTGAAACAACTGTTGGGACTGAATTAATGAAGCGGATTCAATGAAACGTCAAAATAAAGAAAAGGAAAAAGAGATACAACCTACGACCGACAACAATAACCGCGACGTACTCTCGATGATCTAATCTATGTTTATTAGACTTTTTTCACATAATTTGAATATATGATTCATTGGCACAAACGCGGCGTCACACATTTGAAGTAGTGCCGCCGCGTGAAACTACATGCACATGTTCTTCGTCAAGACGAACGAAATTCGCAGACGGTGCCGTTCGGAGATGAATATCTTCGTGAATTATTCACGGTTATTACTTTTCTGTTCTTTTGTCCTCATGCGCGCTATTATATCACAACGATGTACTTTCGGTCGGTAAATATTGTCATAACGAGCGGACATAAACGTACAGGTATTGTTGTCGAAGGTTGATAATCTGTTGTAATGATGGAATTATTATATTCATATACATATTATATATATATATATATATATATATATATATATATATATAATATGTAGAAATAATCATTGTTTGCGAAAACATTGCAAACAATCAGTCCTGTCCGTGCTTACTGTGAAATGAAAATCACATTTCGTTTCATTTTCGTTTTCGGCAGAGGCAACGTCTTTAATTAGCTCTCCTTCTGTACGACTACCGTACCGAAAACGAAATCCTTAAATAGTACATTGTAATTATAACTTTGCAAACTGTTTTTGTTTGATTTCATTAGATGAAACTTGGTCTACCGTGGGCGTAGACCGAATTTCACGTCGTCATTAAACCATACGGATATACAATTATATTAATGAATAAAGGATTACTTTTAGGTACATACACATCGTATAGATAGATATACAAATAAAGTATTTTTATACGGGGAAAATATCTCATTAAATTCACGTTAATTTTCCGAAACAGAAACTTTTAGTTCGAGCTTAAAAGATCCTGTCTGTTTAAGCTCGTACGAACTAGACATAATTACTTGTTATATTTTCACGGAATCGATATGAAAATGTCAGATGTTATCGAATAAAGCTCTGAAAGTTTTAATACTTTACGTAATCTAGGTTTTTGAGAAAGTTTCGTAATTATTCAAAAGATAAAAAAATATCTAAAATACTTTCATGTATATTTTTTAGTTTTTTTTTTTTTCATAAAAATACTTTAAGCTTTATGTTTTTATTATGAGCGACTTTGAAGCTTGTATTATAAAAATATAAGAGTATTAATTCTACCTGATTATATGAGGAAAATATTGATCTAGAGAAATTCTATACAAAAATATTTTATAGAAAATGTTTGAAAAGTCAGCAAGATTAAAAAAATAAATTATATGATGATATTTTTAATAAATTATATTAAAATCGTAACAGTTAACACTACTGTATTCTTTTTTTTAAATTATTTAATAGAATTAATTTCAATTTATTTTAAAAAAAATATAGTGATATTTGAGATAGAATTTTTTTGATGTTAAACTAATAATATGAAAATTCTTTTCAATATATTTTCCAACATTTCTAGTTTTACTGATCGATTCACGTTTTCAAACTTTAATTCTACACTGATCTGTAAATCACGAATTGCTGTCTAGTTTTATACTATTTTTCGTCTTTAATTATTGAACACAATCGTGTCGTTGATAAAGCATCTCTAACGAAATTCTATTTTGACATTCTTATTCAATAACTTCGATAAAAAAAATTATACGTAAGATGTTTGACACAAACGCAACACGTTTGAAAACCGTTTCGTAAAACGTACGAAATTTTGTTTTAGAAAAAAATCGATACTCAAAATAAAACGTAAAAAAGTCTTTCGCATTCGGACGTTCTGATCTGATAATGATTTGACGATAAGATCGATCTGAATAATGCATCACAGGAACGTTTTGAATTAAGAAATATAGAAAACGGTAGTAAATCACATTTCATTGTGAAATTTGAGTTCGTTTACCCATTTCAAATAAAACGTCGTCGTCTGTTTAAAATGCAACGCGGATGCCTTTCTAATAACTACATTTTTTTTTACTTTATTGAATTTATTACGTTTACTATCACTGCTTTATTATTATGATTATTGTTGATCGAATATAAAAAATGTACAGTAGGCATATTTCGATTTCAAACAAGTTATTGTTCGAAAAATTTGATGACTTTTTTTTAAATCCACTGCTGAAAAAAGATCACTCTGTATGATCAATAAAATATTATATCTATACTTTATAAACTTTTATATTATTAAATCATTTAACATATTAAAATATTTATCGACGAAATTATCTTACTTTAGAAAATTCATAAATAATTCTCTACAAATTTCTCAATTATTGTTTTAAATTATTTTTTTTCTTATAATTTTTATCTTAAATATGTACAAATATTATATTTTTAATTCTCTGTTTTTCTATTAAAAAAAATAAAAAAATTCTATTAAACAATTTGCAAAAATCATGAATTTATTTCGTTTTGTTTTCGCCAAGCTCATTAGAAAATAAACAGATTCTCTATTGAAATTTCTTTAAGAAATACGTTTCTATTTTCACCGATAGTTGTTTGATATATCACGAGTTCAAATCTAATTTATAGTATCATCATCTTTCACTAAGGAAACAATTGTGTTCAATGTCCAGACTAGAGAGTAAAACCGTAGATTGCATGAAACAGAGCTTAAAAAAGAAATCTAGTATAATCAACTATTGATTGATTGATGTGCTTTTTATAAAATCGAAACACAATCTCAACGCTTCGAATGTTTATTTGTAAAGATTCAATTTTATAAACGACTCAATGCTTGATAAATAATTTTTAAAAAAGGACTAGAATTGCAGGCTGTATTTTTTTCTACAATTATTAATTATAATTATTTTTATTTCAATTAATTTTATTCAAATAATTACAATTATTTGAATAAATATATTTGTAAATATTTCAATAAATCGTACAGAATATAACTGTCGTAGAAAGTCGATTTAATAAATTTCATATGTAGACAGATTAATATTAATTATTGGATTAATAGAACGTGGAATAGAGGCTGAAAGAAATTGAAAGCTCTCATCCCGTTTATGCAACATTTCCGTAACATGTACTTAATAAAAATTTCAAAAAAGTTTTATTAATAATAACAGTAATAATATACATTCAAACATACGATCAATCAAATGTGGGAAACGTGCATTGAGAAAATTAATAAAATATATATAAAAAAAAACTACAAATTTGTACAACAAATTACAGATTCCCATCATGCAGATCGGCGTAATAAATAAATTCGATGTATATCTCACACACATACAGATATACACGTCGATTTTCTGCAGCATTGATGACACGAGTCGCTTTTCGCAACGAAAAGAATAGTATTGCACTTTACTAGCTCATGCATAGAATTCACTCATCTCCCACTCGCCACTCTTTTGTCTATGAGATACACTTAAACTTGAATCGAATTATCGTGCATACACTTTCACCGTACACAAATTAGAATTATTCTTCATATCACGAGGTATAAAAGAGACTGATTGTAGTGTGGATAGCATCATTGTTGTTCTGGATAATGCAGGAACAGTTCGTATAAAACATACTCAGTGCTTTCATTCGAATCGACAGTGCTTCGTTGAACTACCGTGTGGAATATACATATATAATACAATACATTTTTTTTTCACTTTTGGAAAAAGAATTATAGTGATTCAGTGTTTATTTATTCTTTCGATCGTTCGTAATTCGTTTCTTTTTTAAAAATGGTAAGCAACGCTGGGGGGAAACGCACATTCGGTGAATATGTCAATGAAAACTGATAATGGACAGGTGGATGCGTAGGTGTCGAACACCTGAACATTACGTTCAGTTTTACTACTATGAAAAGAGTTTTTTTGGAATAAGTTTTAGTTGCGATGAATTTTTTTTTTTGAAAAGAATTTTACGATAATGAACTTTGCATACTTATATTTTCATTCATAATTGCTTGATAAAATTTTTGTTTAAATTTTTTCATACATATGTATATAGATATAAAAATTATATTTATTTTTTTTCAATAGTTTTTTCTAAAAAGTTCCCAATAAAAATATCTCGATATATATTGAATAGAAAATTTGACACAAGAATTTCTTATGGGTTGATTTGATTAAATTTTCAATAATTTTCATATAGATAGATTGATTTCAAAAAAGAGATTGAAATAAATGTTGATATGTTTTGAAATTTCTGTAATAAATAAAAAGAAGTAATATTACTTATATCATTTAAACCAATAAGTACAAAAAAAATAACAAATATTATCAAACAGTATTTACCTATATGGACTTAAACAATTCAATATATTGACTAAAATAAAAATTAATTTTATTTGAAATTCAATCAATATAAATCGACTTATTCTCTTGTATATAAAAATTAAAACGTACACTTATTTACTTCTATCGACATTTAATTAAAAAAAATGTAGTTTATAATGTATTTCAAGGTTAGTCAATTACGGTCAATAAATCGTACGTCGTTGAGACATTCTAAAATTTCTCCTCTTTCTTTCATTTATCAAAAAAAAATAGTTTTATTAATTTTTTATATGAGTTTTTAACGACCATTTCTTCCGTTAAAACATTAGTTTACAATTTACGTTCTGATTAGTGATATTGAACTCTTTTCTGATATTAAATTAGTTTCTTAAACAATATTTTTTTATCCATTATATATTTATATATATAAATGTTTCATCATAAAGTCTTATCCGATTTTACTTAATCTTCTTATTTTCTTTCTGAGAGAAAAAAAACACTGACCTAAAAGGGATTTAAATATTATATACATATCATATATATATATATATATATATATATATATATATATATATATATAAAGAAAAATGAGAAAAAATTCAAAGATATAATCTCCTCAGCCTTATAATAATTCCGTAGAGAATTATTAATGTTGCGAACGGAACTAAAGAACGAAATTTCTAAAATATGTACATTTTTGTATAGAAAAAGACACGGTATCGTAATCTAGATATTAAAATTCAGACACAAACGTGCAATTCACGTTACGTACGACGATAAATTATTTATGTGTGTGTATGTCTGAATTTTCAGAAAACAATCGTTCTGATTTGCTGCCTTCTGGCCTCTGTTCTCGCAGGGAATTTGAGAACTAAACGCGAACGTAAGTCTTGTGCTTCGTCTGTAACAATCGTATGCTTTAAAACTGAAATCTATCTGATTGTTCTTTTTTGAAAATTAATATTTAACTTTTTCTGATTTTCATTTTTGACTATGAACAATTATAGTTTGATAAACTATAGTCTAATAAAGAACTTAAAAATGTTTATTCTTCTAATATTTGTGTATTTAAATAAATTTCTGCAAATTTTATAAATGAAAAAAAAAAATATAATTATTGGTAAAAGGAAATTTACTCGATACTAACAGTTCTGTTGATTTATCTTTTTTTTCTTAATCGTTCTTCAAGAATACAAAAATTACTTTACTGAAATGCTTGTATTTTTATGGATTTTTATTCTCCGTTTTATTTCTAATATTTTTCTAAAAGGTGTACTTCTGTTCGTACCTTCTAGACAAATGTTATTCTTCTATCTCTAACTAATCTATTTTTTCTATATGATAACACAACTAAATATCTTCAAATATTAATTTATTTCAATAATACTCATTCTTCACTCTATTAAATAATACAATTTGGTTAATGGTTCTTCGATTACTATTTTTTAAAAAAATAAAATACACGTCGTATCGAATCGATTTACAGCACCGGTCGGAAGTTACTTACCCCCTTCGACCAATTATGGAGCACCGTCTCAATCACACAACGCACCGTCTGGTTTCCAAAGCTCATCCAGTTTCGCTGGTTCTCCGTCAGGAAGTTACGGCGCCCCGGCTCCGTCTCAAAGTTATGGAGCTCCGTCATTCGGCGGCGGCGGTGTAAAAACCAGCTATGACGCACCGGCCGCAGGAGCCGTCGGTGGTCATGGTTCGTTCGGATCAGGTAGTTTCAGCGCCCCGTCACAGAGTTACGGTGCACCAAGTCAGAGCTACGGTGCACCAAGTCAGAGCTACGGTGCGCCGGCAATCGGCGGTGGTAGTTCTTTCGGCGGCTCAGGACATCATGGCGCTTCTTCACAATTCCCATCCGCTCCGAGCCAATCTTACGGAGCTCCGTCTCATAGCGCACCTTCGTCGAGCTACGGCGCACCGGCCGCTGGACACGGTGGTCCATCTCAGAGTTACAACGCTCCAGTGAACAAACCATCGTCCAGTTATGGTGCCCCAGCATCCGGCGGATTCGGACAGGGATCTTCACAAGGTTACCAAACACCTGCGAAACAATTCGCGACATTCGGCGGTCCTTCTGCTAGCGCCTCATTAGGTTTCACTGGATCTGGATCGTTCTCTAACATTTACGAAGGCGCTAGCGGTTCAGGACACGGATCTCATTCAGCCCCTTCATCCAGTTACGGTGCACCGTCCGCCGGACACGGCACGTTCGGAGGTTCTTCGTTATCTAGTAGTTATGGAGCACCTGCAAAAACTCCTTCATCTAGCTACGGAGCTCCATCCCATTCTTCAGGATTTGGTGGTCATTCCGGGGGTCTCTCCAATGGATATTCAGCTTCAGCTAAAACTCCATCGTCCAGTTACGGAGCACCGTCCCACTCTGCCTCATCTTTCGGTGGTCATTCCGGTGGAATTTCAGGCGGATACTCTGCCCCGGCTAAAACCCCATCCTCTAGTTACGGCGCACCGTCTCACTCTGCTTCATCTTTCGGTGGACACGGAGCCGCTTCTAACGGTTACTCGGCCCCATCGTCCAGTTACGGCGCTCCATCCCACTCATCAGGTGGTTTCGGTGGTCACTCCGGCGGAATTTCAGGCGGTTACGCCGCTCCTGCTAAAGCTCCATCGTCCAGTTACGGCGCTCCAGGATTCGGTGGCGGTTCTAACGGATTTTCCGGTGCTGCTAAAGCTCCGTCTTCCAGTTACGGTGCACCGTCTTTCGGAAGTTCCGGAGGTACCTTCGGCGGACATTTCCAATCACCTTCTACCAGTTACGGCGCCCCTGCAAAAACACCGTCGTCTAGTTACGGTGCTCCTTCTCATTCCGCCGGAGGTGCTGGTTCGTTCGGAGGTCATTCGTCGTTCGGAAGCGGAAGTTTCGGCTCTTCGGGTAGTTATAGCGCACCTGTTTCGAAACCGTCTTCTAGCTACGGCGCTCCTTCGAAACCGTCATCTTCGTACGGGGCTCCATCGAGCGGCGGTTTCGGCGGCCACGGCGGTTCCAGTTTTAATGGCGTCTCTGCTCCTTCTGGCTCGTACGGAGCGCCGTCGAAAGTCCCAGACACAATTCCTCAAAACTACGATAACAACGGCGGATATGTCTATTAGTTCCATTGGTGCAATCGTTCTTATGTGAATAATGTTGTAAATAAATTGGCGGCAGTAAGCCTTCGACGGTTATTTTCTTCATTTCTTGTATTGATTAATGTATATTTTTTACCTGTTATCATTTTATTATTGTCTTCGACTATCTTCTTTTATACGTGTTTGTATGTTATATGAATATTATATATTTTTGTATTGTTAATTTTAAGAAATCTCAATATCTGATATTAACACTTGTACAGTTTCCGTTCGATTCGTTCTTCGAAAAACGCACAGTCTAACCCCCTGTACATTTTCGAAATGCGAACGATTGTTTCTTCCATGTACGTTCGTATTATTAAAATTTACATTTACTGCCATATTGTAATATGTAATTAAGTCCATTATTAATTGTAATTTATTAAGTACTAGTTTTATACGTGAATGTATCAGTATTGATTTTTATATTTTAAATAAAGCAACTGTATTCTCTTGATTACGTTTTTTTATTATTTTTTAACAACAATAAGGTTTTATTTTTTTTGTGTGTTGTATACATTGAACACTTGGTACATACATAACTACAATTATTATTTTTTTCTCTGCATATGTAGGTATAATTATATATATATTTATAGTATTTTTTTACAGTCTCTCTCTATTTATATATATATATTTTGGATACTATGTAAGTGAATCATTATACATGTAGTTGTTTTTTCATAGCGAATATATATATTTATATATATATAGTTTTTTTTCTGTTTGATGCTCTAACTACAATGAGTATTTACGGGTTTTATTTTATTACAATTATATGAGTATTAACAATATACACACTTTTTTAAAATTAAATATTATCAGTGACATCTATTCTTTAAGTGTTCATTTCATATTGTACAACCACATTTATTTCAAATTACTAAATATCATATCTAGAAAATATAGATTCGTTCTTTTTTCAATCAAAAAAAATAAATAAATATCTAATGAAATCATTTTTTTTAATAAAGTTTCGTTGAGTAGTAGTACAACTCGATCGATTATTAAATCAAAACTGTTACACTCTTGAATACTACTCAAATTTTTATGCTCTATCGATTTGTATAACAGGTTTTGATTAAAAATATCTACATTTCAATTGATTAGCTACAAACAAATCATATCGATATAAATTATATAATAATGTTTGAAAACATTACAAGTCGAATCTGCCCTCTTCTCAAAATTTACAATAAGGCAATCAAGCGACTAATAAATTATTTTAAACTATATCTAAAAGTATATATAAGTTAAAATATTTTCCTTATATTACATATAAATAAAATATATAATTTTATTTTCAATCGATTTTTTCTATAATTTCATTAACAATACCTTATCGTATTAATCTAAATAATATTATGTTTTTTTTAAGACAAAATAAATATTTAAATAATTGTTACAATAGAGTTTTTAAATGAATTGGATAATTAAAAATAATCAACTATTCGAATACAACCCTACAATAAATATTTAATTTTGTCTGTATTTATTAACTGTGTCAATAAATAATCATTTTACTCTGAATTATAAATAATTGATTTTGTAGATATATTTTCACTATTCTTTACTCTTACAAAGTTAAACGTTTGATAATTTTTAATATTTATTTCTGATGCGATATAGTCATTTATGAAAATAATAAAAATAAGATTTAATATAAAATTATAATCTATTTGAATAGTCATTTAAATATCTTAGATAATAAATTTAATACTAAATAAAATTAACTAATATAACAATTCCTGTAAACTGTTTTGAGAAAAAAGTACTTTAATTAATCAAAATTCAAATGATGTCAATTTTTTCTAGGTAATATAAATATTAAACAAATTGATGAGAAATAGTTCATTTTTTGAAAAAAGTTTTTAAATATTAAGAATCGTTCTATGTACATGAATTACAGACATTAGTATCTTAATATTTTATAGAAACGATCGATAATAATTTATTTTTCTATGTTTTTTTTATTAGACATTTTAATAGCCATTCCATCAACATCAGAAAAAAATTATTACTTTGGATTTATGAACAATAGATAAATATAAGATAGAAAAATTAATTAACAGCTGTACCAAAATGAACTTCGTAAATAAAAATATATTTTTAAAATAATTGTTAATATAACAAATTCATTTCTTAGCACAATTATAAAACTTTATTGTACTTATGATCAGAATTTTTTTTAATACTTTTTTAAAACCAACACATCTTCGATTCCATCTAATTTTCGACAACAATTTTCATTCCTCGCCACAATATTCATTTTACATTGAATTTGTTACAATCTTTTCAATTTTCAAACAATTACGAATTGAAATCTGTCAATTTTAAAATAATGTTACTCTTTCAAAATACATTCTTTTATTTTCAAATATTTTACAAAATTGCACTTTTATAATTAAAATCTTTAATTTGAATTGTTATACGCAACAAATAATATAACTACAATAGATATTCAGCTCGAGAAATCTATACTAACTGACCAGCAAATTAGCAACATCAATTTTCACAACTCCTGTGTTTATATTCCTAATTTAAAGCTAATATAATTTCATTACAGTTCAAAAACAATACAAATAGTAAAATTATATTCAGAAAATCAATAATAATTTTATATAACATGTTTGTTTATATTAATTTAATTTAGAAGCGTTCTATTTGTGCCACCTATATATATATATATATATATATATATATATATATATATATAAATGTTTGTATATACATTCGCTATAATCCGATCTATACAAGTTAGAGTCAGTAATTAAGGCGCTAATTAATAACTTGACTAATTAACGAAACAAGACGGCGAATAACTTTCAATTCGCGTACTATTCAAGAGATCTTTCTAAAATATAATCTTCTACATTCATATACATATTTATTCATTTATTTATCTATAACAAATAATAATAATAATTATTATTATTATTATTTACATACGATCAACTAAACATAAATAACAATGTCAGATCGAATGAAAAATCAATGACAAACAAGAATAAATCGTACATCGACTAATTAGGTTCATATATATATATTTTTATCATATATGTATTTTTATTAAAAGCTCTATAATCATCAACAATACATTATTACTTGAATATCAACAAGACATTTATTCGATCCTTTAACACATTTATATAGTTCAACCTTAATTATCTCCATTTGCTAATACTGTTTGTGTATATTTTTCAGCAACATTTTTTTACTCTCTGTTTTATATTTTTTTATATACACGAAACCTACGAGTTATCTAATTTTTCGTTTTTGTAAGATGTCGAATACTAAAATATCTCTATGTACATTTAATGATATGTATCAGTTATTATACATATATATATATATTTATATATATATGTTTTTTTCTTAATATATTTTATTTGCACATTAGTTTTTTTTTACGAGAGCAACTATGATATGTATACAGGGTGTGTTCTTCTACTTCATCAGTTTTTATTGTAAATGATATGTTGTCTATATTAGATTGTTTATTTTTTTAAAAATTATTATTATTATATTAATACTATTCATTTATATATTTTTGGGTTTATTTATCGGATATAAATAGTAATTAAATATGTTTTCGGAAAATTCAGTTGAAACGTTCTCTAAAGAAAGATTTGACAAGCTGAAAATCAACAAAGGGGTGAAAATGTCTTGTAGATTATTTATGAGTATTGAGCAATTTTATATCATCGTTAGTTTCAAAACGTATTCGTGAAAATAAAATCATCTGTCCCTTTTTAATAACTAAATGAATTAATTAAAAAAGAAATTCTACGAATTTTAAAAAATCCCATTTGAATAATTCATATTTTTATTTATTTATTTAATTCCATTTTCTGCAATTCCAGTTTTACGAATAGTTCATTAGTACAGATTATAATTAAATTTGTATTTATATCATATTTCATTTTTCAATTTGGAATATAATCAATATCAACAAAATATGTAATAATAAACATGTGTATACATAAATAATTTTATTACAAATTCCATTCAGATTATTATTTAATGATACGTGATTTAATATATACACGATTCTCTCTTAAAATATTTCTTGAATATAATTATAAAGATGATTGATTAATTGAAAGCATTTATAGCTTTTTAATTGCTATTTATATATTTTTAATACAAGTTCGACATAATTCTTGACCAATAATAATATCTATGCAAATACATGATAATTATTTAAAAAATTAAAAATGTTATAGATAAGTCATTGATGGTGGAAAAATACTGTAAAGAATTCATTAAATTCTAAAACATTTTTCAGCTCGAAGATATATATTTATTTTTAAAGACGATTAGAAGGCATTCGTAGTAATATTGAGTATTTATCCTATAAACTTATATGAAATAAAAATATTGAAAACATATTTAATGACATTTTTTCATCCTCACTTACGTATCTTATTTATAATTAGGATTTATACGAGTAGCAATTATGGTACTGGTTGGAAATTTCATTAAGATCTTCATTAAAATAAATAATAGCACGGCATGCACTTTTTTCATTCAATTCTCTTCGATATAAATCATTGATTGTATCATTTTCGTTTCATTCGTTCACCTTCTCTCTATCTTACATTCAAACATATATGAGTTCCTAGAAAATAAAAAAATCACTCTTCATTTAACTTTCAATCATTCTTATTTTATATTTTGAAATATAAACCTTTTTCTCATTAAATAAAATAAATAAATAATATCGACATAATTATTTAAAAAGAATTAAACAAGAGATACAAAATAAAAAATGTTAAAACGAAAATCAGTCTCTATATAAATTTTGATAATTAACTGAAAATCGTAAACGCATATCTAAAAAAAGATACGAACCCCCGTCCTGTTCTTTTGAAATTGCCAAAAACGAACTAAACTAAAGGTCAATGTTCACACAATGACAAGCTGTTCATGCGACACGCATATACGAGGTCGTTATTTCCTCCCTTCGTTCGTCCTGTACTTTAAACGTGCACTAGATTCATTTTTCTATCAAAGGAATAATCGTACCTTGTAAATTACCTTTTTGAAAAATAAATAATTTATACGAGTTTGCGCTCATAGGACAATTTTTATTAGATGTGTATCGAGTGTTTTACTTTAACTGGTTTCGAAATGTCAGTTCCTGTAACGATTCGAAAATATGTTTATCCTGCAATGTGTTTGTTTTTATTAAATTCATTAAATACGAAAGCAGTGACCCAACGATGGACAATAAAAAAGATAAAACAGTTTTAACTTTGATACAGATTTTCTTTCGTAGCTGTGAAATTACATTTTTAAAAATAAGCATAATTTTATTTTCTCTTGTATTTCAAAAATCATCTCGATTTCTTGTTCATTAACAATAATATAAGAGATTGTATTTACGTTCTATATAAAATTTCAAAATCGATATATTGTCGTATAATTATAAAACGTAAACAGATATAGCTATTATTGATTTCTAAAAAGAATTTTCCTTAAACATGTGATCGTAAATATTTATTCAGATATATTAAACGTTCGAAGAAATTGTCAAAAGCGAAAACATTGCAGAATAAAAATGATTTTAATTGTACCTCTGACCCACTTTTAATAATAGTTGTATTTCGATTTTATATATTTTTTCAATACTTTGCAATTTAAAACAGAAATAATCGGAGAGAGAAATTTTAAATAATCGTTAATTTTAATTGCTGAGAGATTTTTAAAAAAATATCGTTTTTTCTGTTAATATGCAGTTATTTGTTGTATATTTTATCCGATGTAATGTCATAGATATTAAAACAAACATACGTTGGCACGAATATAAAAACATCCACCTACCTTTTCATCAAATCACTCATCCGTTCGATGCAATCACCACATAAACGAACATAATAAAATGATTTAAAAAAAATATGTAAAAATGCATACGAAACGATCAACCGGACCGTAATTACCACCGTCCGCTACGAATTATTGTTATTATTATTATTGTTCTAATTAATTAAATTACTGAATCAATCGTTTATTTACAACGTGGTCTGTCCATGAATGGTGCCCACGCCCGGATAAGCAGCGTGCATTCCTCCGATAGACCCGCCGCCGTGTCCCGATTCGGTACTATTGGTCTTGTGCATTTTCGTCACCTGTCCCAGTTTCTGCAACCGTTGCACTTCCTCCGGATCCATATCGTCGTCCGGCTCGAGAGCCGGATTGATCCTACCGTTCATCTCGTCCTTACCGACCATCGTCGCCGCGCCGTACAATTTACCCATCGGGCCGGCCATCACGGACATCTGTTCGCCATCTTCGGCAGGATCGCCGACACGCTCAACGTCTTCGGGAATGTTGACGACGCAACGGAACCAATCGTATCCGGGCGCCAATCGACCGGACTCGAATACCCATCTGGAAAGAAAATCACGTTTCGTTTCAAGACGATATCGTATATTATTAATATTTTTCAATCGATACTCACTTCGTCCACCACGAGACGCCGATCAACGTGATGAGGGATAAGGTCATGGCCATTGTACGGAACGGGAATAGTTGTCTCTCGCCGTCCCAGCCGGGATAATGGATCAAGGCTGGAAGGCCCATCAGAGGCTCGCCGCCGGATAATCGGACGAAGAACGCGACTATGTACGCGGCTAGACTTCCGTACGTGTTGCAGTGATGCTTGAAATGGACGACCATTAGAAGTTGAGGGAACAAGATCACGTACACCAAATCGGAACACATCGACCTGGACATTTGCAAAAGAAAACAACAATAAATCATTTAAACATATAAAACCGTTCGTGTGATTTTTACAAATTCGAAAAAAATCCTTCTAATTATTTAATATAAAATAATAACGTCGATTCATGTTTCTCAAACATATTGAAAATATACGAAATTAGATTTATATCTCTGTATGTGTGTGTATTTATATTTCTTTTTGTCTAAAGCACCTGTGTGAAATCTGCACGAAATATCATTTTCAACATGCAAAGAACAGGCTTATTGATTTTACATCGAAACTAATGTGTAATAAATAAAGTTGGAAATGACATTAACTTTTTTCAATCATACGAATTAAACGTGAAAAAACCTACGTAATGCATTTGAAATCGAAAAAGAAAACGCACCTCAATTTCGAAATTATCACAAACGTACCATAGTCCATAAATCGACGGTATAGTTAGGGCCATAATAGTTGATAGTACGCCTACGACGAGGATCGACACCCTCATCACCCATATGATCTCCATTTCGGATGCTTTCTGTCTGAAGATCAGACGATAAACATTCCTCGCGAACATCGAACTCGCAGACAAGACGCTCGAGTCTGCCGACGACATGACGGCGGCCGAGACGGCGCCGAGGCCGAAAAACGATACGAAATCTGGAGTCAAGTACTGCAACACCATCGGGAGGATCATGCTGGTCTCGTCTTGCGTCAACGGGTACGGACCTTTGTATTCGGTCTCGTTCCAGGCTGAAACGAACGAACGATTTTCCGTTCACGCGAGATTTTCAAACAGTTTGGAAATGAGATACGAACCGGTAGCTTTGGCTATCGCGCCGATCAACACTGGCGGTATTGCCATCAGGATACAGCCGAACGCCGCGACGTATGAGAGGATTTGAGCTCGACCGGCAGTTTTGCTCGATAGAACGCGTTGGAAATATACCTACGAGAAATTGGATGGGATTTTGAACGTCTCGATGGTTTTATCGTTGAAATCGTTTTGGTATTTATTGTATTTTGAAAACGATACGATTTGGATATATATATATATATTTGATTTTATACGACTTACTTCGTTTATCGACTCAACGAAACAATACTAGTCTTGAAACTTTTCCCCCAGATTAAGATTGAAACATCGAATTTCCTTTTTTATTACAAGACCTTCTCCTCCAAACTCTCTTCAACAACAATACCAAGTTTTCATACTTTTCCCAATACAATACGTGTATCTTTTCAGTAATATCTTTAGAAAAAAATCTTAAACTCATTTTTTTCTTCTTATTTACAATATCTATATTTTTTTATTAAATATTATAAAACACAATTGTTACTTTTCTATGTTAATATTTTTATCTAAATCTGAAAATGTTTGTTGTACTGGTGTTTATTCGATGCTGAACCGTTAATTAAATTACCTGCCTACCATTTCGAACAGAATTACTTTTTTTTGTCAAAAGAACTTTTTCTCGTACCATTTAATTTCAACAACTGTGTTGTATCAATTTAATGAATGTATGTTTTTTTAATCAAAGAGACTTTTCTTTCATGATCCGCTCGAATAATATTTTTTTTCAATTAAAGTAAACTAGAATGTTATTCGGTTTGTTTTATATAACGTCATTCAATTATATTTACTTTTATTATTGGAATAAATTTGATAATATATTTTTTTAGAATTTAATAAAAAAAGTACATTTGATATTTGAATAATCAACAGATTTTATTAGTTGTTTTGGAACTGTGGCTGATTCAAGTGATTATTGAACACTTTAAATTATTGTGGTGTCGGGGTTAAAATTCATTTGTGTAACAGATTTTATTTTTTGCCTTAATCTGTGAATTCGATTTTCAAAACCGATAGTTTATAAAAATAAATAAATTCAGTATGACATGTTTTCAATGTCGACTTACTTGCCACGGTATTCCGCCGAATATCAACAAGAGTCCATAATCGATATAGTACCAATATTCTTCGGACTTGACCGACCCAATCCAGTCGACCTCCATCGACGATAACGGCGCTACATGTTGGTTCGCCCATGCGAACGGAATGCACATCCACAGTCCGATAAAAATGCAAAATAATTGTATCACGTCGGTATAAGCGACACTGTACAGGCCACCGAAAAGCGTATAGAATACTGCTATGCAAGCACTAAAAATGACACTGGTGCGATGATCCATGTCTATAATTACACTTAGTGTGGCCCCTGTAAAAGAAAAACACGGATTTCGAACAACGATCCAGAGATGATAATATTTCGTTTTCATCAGGATTTAATTCCAAGCGAAAATTATAAATAGCAGTTATATGTATTCATTCATACCCACACATATATAAAATTAACATTCACATTTTAATGAAATTGAACATCAAAAGATTAAAAAACATCCTCATGCTATTCATAAAAAAATTCAAATTCATCAAAAAACGTATTACGGCGTTGTAATAAAGACTACCTTCCAACGAATTAATTTAAAAATATGTTTTTCATGATCAAAAATATATATTTTCTCTGATAATAAAAAGATGTTCGTTGGATTGTGAATAAAATTTCATATTTTTCATCAAATACCATATTGAATGAATATGTGTTTTCGATATGAGCTTTTAAAGCTTATATTTCAATATTTATACATATAATACGGATGTGTAGGTATATACATATAAATCATTCATTAAAAAATCTATCCAATATTTAAAATAAAACGAAGTTAGTCTCATTTGAAAAATGTCAATATTCAAATTGAAAATGTCAGTTCATTTACAGAGAAAATATTTTATCAGTATATTTTATTATCTTTTTCTGAGAAAACAAACTGTGCACGTCGTTAATTTGAAAATAATTTAAAAAACATGTTTAATAAAAATGACAAAAAGTTATTTGATATAATTTTAATTTCATCTTAAATATTTTAAATTATGATTGAATTTCTGTTATCGACAACCATTTAAGATTTTTTTTAATCAACTGGATTTTTTGAATTGAATTTGAATTTCGAATTTACTTTTTTATCATTCAATATTTTGAAGATATTAAAACAGATTGTATATGGAAATAAATTAATTCAGATTAAATGAGATAATGAAAAGTGTAGAGATATGAAATATAAATATATGAGAAAAATTATAGATATTAAAAAAATATTGAACATAAAAATATTAAACTGGAAATAGGATTGATTATGAATTAAAAAAAATTAAAATATACATATATATATATATATATATATAATATTCAAAAATATCACAACGAAAACGTGTATTTTAATCTGACCTTTTATTCAAGACCACGTTTTGTTCCGAACAAAAATACTGTTGTGAATAATTAATTAAGTGTTCTTCATTATTTTCTTAAATTAATCCCCGACCTTATCGTTCTTCAGGGAAAACGCATCATTTTAATTACACATTTTCGTTATTTCAACAATATAATAAATTAAAATAAGATACAAATGTGCGAAAGTACGTTATGTTGTCTTTAAAAAAAATATACACATAGAATCACAATTGAAAAATATAAACATAAAAAAAACTAAGACTTTTTGTAAATAATGGATTTACGAGTAGATAATTGCTTACAAAAATAAAGAATCTTTTTTATTAATATTTCATTTAAAATAGAAACTAATATGTTTACTTTTATTGGAATTTGTAAAATTGTAATCACATATCAGAAAAAAATAATCTAATGATAGTACATTGATTTATTGTTTATCTCAATTTATTCTATGAAATTTTTTTTTCATTTTAAAAAATCAAATTAAATTCAAGAGAAAATATCTAATAATAACTACAATGAATACAAAATATAATATAATTAAAATTTCTCAGTGAAAATTTTTGATTTGGTAAAGCTATGAGATAAAAATGTATCAACTTAAAATTATTATTTTCATTCTAAACACATAATTTTATATACACAAATATTTGAAATTAATAATCAATCGTATACTCATTTTTTTAATATACTGTTTCTTCAATTGATTTCGTTTACAATGTTTTTCAATTTAAATAATAAAAAAATAAATTTATTAATCCATATCAATAATTTAAATACGTATATGTGAAAATTCGAAATAATTTTCCTCTTCATAAAAAATAATAATGATAATAAAAATAATAATAATAATAGTACTTAAATAAAATACAAAAACGATTTTTGAAACCTGACTGATCGAAAAACATTGATACATTGTATAAATGTAATTTAATCGAATTCAAGATTGTAGATTAAATAAATAGGTCTCACGCGATGGACTGTTATTAAAGTGTCATGGAATTACAATTTTTAACACGTTTTTTTCCCCAACAATAAAAAAATAATATGATAATGTTTCATTTACCAGATATTTTTTCGGTCATTCACAACGCGTGAAAAATGTTATTACATTATTTACATGTTCAATCTTTAAAACAAGAAACGTTTTTTATCTATCAAATTTGATAGAAATAATCTAGAAAGTAAACAGTTTGTATTGATTTTAATTAAAGCTTAACATCAAAACTGCATAAATGTGTATATCAATGAATTACTGCAACAATATTAGATTTTCAAAGAGAATATTTAATTTATTTTTCAATATGTAAATTATTCAGCAATTTAATTCGTGAACTGACAAGAAAATCGTTGAAATTCCACAAGAAATCATTTTAAATATCGACTCTATTATACATACATATATATATATATTTGTATTCGTATTAGAAATATTTTTTTTATTGTACTACATATAAAAAAGCTGTACATTTCAGTCCACTTGTTCATTTCGCGTGCTATTAATTATTTATAACCCAAAGTTCGCTCGTATGTATACGACATAGTTTTAATTTATTGACGTGTGCATTCATTCAGGTTGATGGCATTTTTTCCCTGCATATGCTAAATTTACGACTTCGAATCAACGTATATTGAAACAATAAGCATATTAAAAATAATAACGTATCTGATGAAAAAGACCTGTGCTAGTTTAAGATTCGTTTCTTTTAAGTAGATAACAATAACAATAATAAAATGCGCGCTTAATTTCTAATTCAATTGAAGAAAAAAACAGGTAGCTGTCGTTAATAAATTCAAGATTCGCACGTTCGAAGACTAGAATATGATTATATGAAATAATAACTTATTTGTGTTTGGCAAAAAAGACGCATATTCATCGAATGCAGAGGTTAGAAAGTGTCAACAGCGGTGGTTAGAAAGTTCCGTTCTGCTTATATGAATTTGCAGAGATGCACGTTGACATCCGCATTTAATTATCAGACGATGATAGAATTGCATCTCTTCACGTACCGATTGTCACGTGATTGGAAATTAATGACAGTTTTTTAATATCGACAACACGAACGTATTAGATATTGATTTCGTAGAATTTCAAATAACATTCAGTGCTTGAATTTATTCACTAATCGAAATAATTATAAATATATTTGTGTTTCATTCGAGTGAATATTTAATGATGTATTTAGATATATAAAGCGGTTACTTTTCCTTACCTAAAGCAGCTAAAATGCCTGCAGCCCAAAAAACTTCACCGCATAGAGCCGGAAGAAACAGAAGCCCGCCCATTCGCTCTCCGAACGAATCTTGAAGAGGGTCCAACATTGTGATGTAGCCTTGCTGGCGCATCTTGTTGGCGAAGAATATTCCTCCTGGAAATTTGCAATATTGTAAAATTGAAATTGTTAAATCGTTTTGATTTTATAGCTCTATCAAAATTTATACTCGAATTAAAAATAATATTTAATTGAAAATCAGATTTAATTAATTTTATTTTCAACGTCATTTTCTTCATTTCTCATTAAACATAGTACAAATATTTGATTGAAAACAAACGTTAGCTTTATGTATTAAACCAGGTCAACTACTTCTACGTTCATCCGTTGTATAAATTTTTAATTTTCGTTAATTCCTGGAAGACTAATCCGTCTTGAATTTTTTAACATCTCAGGAAAATGGAAAAATGTTCATTTATTTCTGTGTTTATTATTCATTCAGTATTTTTATGTAAATGAAAAAAAATAAGAATTTCTCTTTGGAATATTTTCTTTTATTTAACGTTTACAAATTTAATTTTAAATAAAAATGACTATTCAAAAATACAAATTATTTTTCTAAGTGAATTTTATAGAAACTAATGAAAATATATTTCAATACGTTTTTTATAAATTATTTTTTTAATTTTGAAGATTTTTTAATTTTGATTATTTAATTCAATTATCAATATAAAATAAATACAACTATTGTATTTTTAATTATGTGTTCAAAATAATGTAGATGATATTTTTTTAAAAAAAATATGTACTTTTTGCAGTTATAAAATATTTTATTTAATTCCTATAAATTATTTTTTAATATTCTGTTTCATATATTTAAGGAAATTACCATAAACTAAAAAATTATGAAATATTTTAACTCTAATTCCACATGAAGACTTATTTAAAAAAAACGTACCATATTTCATACCCACTTCATTAATATAAATTAAAAACAATTAATTACTCTTTCTCTAGTCGTGACAAAATCCTAAAAAGTGTCTTTTATTTACGAAACGTGTGTACAGAGAATCAACAACGACGCGCGTTTATCATTTAATAAACAATACATCCAATGTAATTATTCATAATATTTAATTATACGTCTTGATGCGAAGCTAGCAAAAGTAATTGTACCGAACTCGATTATTATCTGTCATTTAATAAAAGGTATAATACGTTTAATGAACGTAATTTTCGACATTAAACGTAATGGGTGAAGAGAACATCTGCGACTCTTCGTACAATACATTCAATTGTACAGAACGGTCGTGTTATATTTAGAATTTGGAAATTGTATCAAACGAGGCTAGTTTTATAATTTTGGTTAACATATCTCTTCTCTCGAATTTAATCAATCTATAAGAATTTATTATTTCTTCTGATAGTCAGTAGATTTCTTTTGATATATTTTAAATATTTTTTTTGGCTCTATAATGACTAAATAATAAACATGAAAAGATATCAATAGAATATCAGATAATAGTAGTCTATTCGATACTGTGAAAAATATAATTTCATTTTCAAAGAAATATACGAATTGTTATTATTGACTCTTACCGAATACAAGACTGAGAGCGTATCCGAAAGGCGCTTGACACCAAACTAATCCAGATGTGTAGATTGCCTCTGCAGTACCGTTGATGTATCCACCACCGACCCATGTCGCTGTAAAAAATCTCAATTGTAATTGAAATTCCTTATTTCATAATTAAACTCCTCGAAATATACCCAAGTTTCTTTCAACGATTTTTAACTTTATATCTCGTCTACTATTTCGATCACACGTACCATCATCTATTTATTTTTTAAAAAATAATTCGTCGTTTCACATATTCAAAAGAAGCGCGATCGTCGAGACCGACAAGTATTCAAATTGAAAAGAAAAAAAACACATCATTGCGCACTTTGTGAAAAAGTTCTCTTCTTTTCACATAAATCAGCAGTGTTTTGTAAACATGCACAGATGTGTCAGGGATGATAGACGACGGAAAAAACTCGAAATTTGTTTTCCGTCGTACGTCGTGGATACAAAAACCTACTCGAAGAAATATCTTTGAAGTGTTTTTCAGTCGAAAAGGCGATTCGTTATCTTTGTCAAAAAAATATAGTTCGAGTTTAATATTTTTATATAAAAAAATATTAGAGATTTTTCTGATTTGATAACAAACTAAATTTGATTAACTCTCAATTTATTTTTTTTTACAAAATAATAATTTAGAATTCCGAAAGCTCACTCTGTAATATTAACGACTTGCGGAATTTCTATTACATGAAAGCTTCTGAAACGTCACTAAAAACCCTCATAAAAATATCAAACTTGTACCTATTATATTTTATAACAGATACAACAATTTGTTGCTGTCCTATTTTTAGATCCTGAATAAAAGAATACAGTATCTTTGTCCGTCGTTCGATTCGAGCTCGTAACAAATCTTATTTGACAACTGACCTCACATGTACAGTTCTTAACACTGACAATACAGTTTTATCGCACGTAGTTATTTATTAAAAAGTATTATATTGACAGTGAAGAACGTGTTGCGGTCGTCGGAAAATGATAGATCTCCAACATTCTCGTCGTGAAATATGTCATCAGAGTGATGTATCGTCGATATTTCAGTCTGAAATATTATATACCATTACTTATTTATTTATTTACTGCGTATTTTTTTTACAAAAAAAAGTTACACAGAAGTTATACGTCGTGGAATAATTTATAATATCATAGAAATGATACAAAAATATTTGTTCGCCTATGATTTTTTTTTCGGAAAAAAAATTTAAAGATATTGTTTGAAAAAACATTTATATCAATATACGTTATGAAAATAAAACTGAACCAAGAATATAACATTAAAATTAATAAATAAATAATTGTATAATAAAATTGAGATTAAATTGTGAAATATTGAAATGGAAACCGATTAAATTTTGAAATAAAATCCGTTCGTTATGTTCAAATAATCAGATATAAATCAAGAAATATATTGTGTTCGATATTAGAGTACGATTTATCGGTTGAAAAGGATTAAATACGAACACTGAAATTTAAATTATTGACATAAAATAAGCTATAACGAACGTAACGACATACAAAGTAAAATTTAATGATTTGAAATTTTATTTAGACACGTGTTCTTCTTTTAAATACAGATTAAAAAAAATATAATTTAAATATGATTCCACCTGATATGAAATGAATTGAAACTGTTTATAAAAATTATGGATTTTTTTGCTCAATCGTGCTAATATAAGAATAAACGTGAATGATAATAAAATAAATATCAAACAAACACCACGTCCACGTTCAAATAACGTACAATGATTGTTTTTAATCTCGACCGAATAAATATTTGATGTCGACGTCAAAGTACAAACATTCTCTATGAAAATTAATTCCGTAGAGACTGATGAACTGTTTCAATTATTTGAATGGACTTGTCGATCGTTTTAATTATTTACGATTCGTAAATGAATATTTAATTCAATTAAGGGTTTATTGAAATTATTATTGATAACGTTTTTCCAATGTATGTATGTTTTCAGTTTAAATAATCTATTTTTAGATAACTATTTCAATTACTGGCTAAATAATTAAGGGTTGATTTTTTTCATATATATATATATATATATAAATTAATTAAAAATAGTAGAATTCAATTCATAACTGTCTACAGAAAACAGAGCACATGTTATTTTTATTTTATTCGAATAAATGAGAACGTACTGTAATTATTTTCTTTATATTTAGAGCTTTATATATATATATAATAAGAAACTGGAAGTAAATATACAAAACATTGAAAATATACATTATATATTATGTCTAACACGCTATTATGTATATATGTGTATATGTATATCGTGACTAGCAAAAAATATTTAATGTTTATGTAGAATGTAAAGCTAGAAAATTGGAGCTTTTCATTTTCTCTGAATCATACATTTATCTTGTACATTTTTTTTGTATACAACTTTTATTTTGTATTTTATTCATAATAAAATATCTTTTGCAAAATATCTCAAAGAAATTACTCTCTTTAAAGATAACTTGTTATTTTCTGAAAATAATTACAAAATGTGCTAACAAGTCACTGAGACGAAAGTTTCTAATTTAATTTTGAGTACATAGTCATTCATTTTATATGAAAGGGTGTACACACGTGTTTATATATATATATTGAGGGGTGGGGGTGTATATATGTATGTATGTGCAAACATATGTAACGTGGCAAGAAAAGTGTTTGTTCCATATTAATCCTGACATAACCTCCAGCAGATAATATCACCCTTCTGTTCGATGTTAAGTTCTCCGTGCGAGAATAGCTAGGGACAGGAATCATTATATTGACAAACTACCTACTCGTGTACGACGTCTTACACAATCATGACAGAATCCATCGTTACACGTATTATCTTTCATACTCACGAAGATGAATGATATCGATTGGAACGCATTTATTAATTGTTCTACTCGAAAGTAATCATTTAGACAATCCTCTGATCCTCGATCGTTCAATTAATATTAAATATATATATATATATATATATATATAAATTATAATGAAACACACTTTATAAATAAACTTTCGACGTTTGATCGTTTAGCGAGCTTTTTTTAGATCGGTTTTTGTTCGCTAATTGAATTGGAAAGTTTTAATGAAATTTGATTTTCTCGTTATTACGTCAGAACGCTTTTGATGTGCTTTTTGTGTATCAGATTTGAAAGCACTGGTCGTTCAATTGATAGTTTTTTCCCAGAGTATAATTAATTTGCTTTTTCGGCTCGTTAATCTCTAATTTATATATAAATTAATTACTAAAAAAATAATTTATATAACAAATAGGTTTATTTATGTGTTGAAATGAAATATTTTTTTATATTGTACTAAATACGATTCTTCGTATATTTTATAATTAAAAATATCTGTGAAAAAACTGTTATTAAATTTCAGTTATTGTTCTAAACGAATTCAATTTTTCGTAATATTTTTTAAATTTATTACAATAAAGAACTTTTTTACTAAAAATCTTTTATCTACTTCTATTTTCATTGAATTATAACGATAAACAGTTATTTTATTCACTTTTGATTTTTGATCAAAAAAAAAAATAACTACCAATAATGTATAAATTTTAATAAAAATCATAATTTTATAAAAAAATTGTTAAAAAAACAAATTATTATAGATAGGTGTTTTTTTAAAATAATAAATCGGTAAATAAAAAATATACTCCAAAAAAATATAAGAATTAATCTTGGAAATCACATTTATATTTATTAATTTATCTCTCAACACTTCAAAATGTGTCATTAAACAAATTAATTTCTATTAAATGATAATTTAATTAAATTATTATTAACAGTCCTTATTTCTAATCACAAAATTGATACAAGTGCACAAACAATCAAACGAATATTTAAAAACGATACAATTTAATATTATCCATGGAAAGCAATTTATATAAACCCATATAAAGTTCATACATGACACATTTTCAAACTTACTTCCGACCATAAGAGAAATTTCCTAGCACTCAAAGACACTCGACGCTTTAAAAACCACTGACGTGTGATAAAAATATCAAGATACGACGTGTTTAGAATCGTTAATAACACTTCTACAGCTTTTTAGTGTACTAGTTTCTATTAGGATACGGATGTCTTGTGTAATTATTTCCTTTTAAAATATTAATTTATATATAATACATTTGAAGACTTTACCTCTTTTTTAAAAAAAATCTTAAAATTATGTCAATTGTCGTTTTAATTTAAAAATATTAATGTGAATTGAATTATAAAATATAATCAAAAAAATGATTTGAAAATGATTAAAAAAAATGTATTTTGTTTGTGAAATAGAATTCAGCTAGATTGTGAATTACATTCACCGTCCTTACCTGTCATAGTAAATATTCCGACGAAAAGTCCGATGCTGCGGCCAGCAAGCATAACCTCTTCTTCCGAATCATTGCCGGCTTCCTTTTTTCTTCCAGCCCAGATTCCAACACCAAGGATCAGTATGTAAAACAGAACGATCGAAACCACTCCAGCGATGTTAATCATGTTTCTGTAATCAAATGAATCGAAATGATAATAGGTTCATTTAAAATTATTTATTGAAAATGTTGTACATCGCACTTGATAACATCTTTGTTAAATTATCATTAAATTATCTCAAATAATTCAAATATAAACTATTGGATGTTTCATTAAAATAAATATATGTAAATAAATATAGTAAAAAAATATTATTTTAATTAATATATTTTTTATTATAAAAAATTAATCAACTTTTATAAATAATATAAATGATAAAAATTATGGAAATACTATTACTGTTATAATTAATAAAATATATTTAATGTAATTTTTTTTAAAAAATTGTTTAATCTTTATAAACACCAAATATTAATAAATAGTATGTTTCTTATTTAATATATTTTTTAATTATAATATATTAAATATTAATTAATTTATAAATATTAATTAATATATTAATATTATTTATTAATTTTTTAATTAAAAATATTATTTTAATTAATATATCTTTTTATTATAAAATACTTTTTTTTATAAAAATAAATCAATTTTTATAAATAATATAAATGATAAAAAATATGGAAACACTATTACTGTTGTAATTAATAAATTATATTTAATGTAAAAAGTTTTTTAAAATTATTTAATCTTTATAAATAACAAATATTAATAAATAAGTATGTTTCTTATTTAATATCATTTTTTAATTATATAAAAAAAATATTTTTAATCATTATTTATAGAAAACTCGATGAAAAAGTAAAGCGTAAGAAGTTATTTAAATTTATTATAAATTTTTCAAAATATTATTTTATATTTCTTATAGGAAGATTCTTTCTTTGCTATATCTTAAAAAATAAAATGATATGGTTCTTATTACATATTAATTTTTTAGAGAGAATAATAAATATTAAAATTGATTTTAAACAATTTTTAATAATTTTCATTGAAAGTAATTTTCCCTTATACATTTATTAAAATAGAGATTTTATAAAAGAAACATGTCAAATTTTAAAGAATATTATATATCATACTTATCTTCTTTTCACTCAATTAACTAATTATTTTTTACATACATACATACATATATATATAATTGTATGCATATATACAAAGAATCAAATAGATTTACATTTTAAATTACAAGACATTTATTTAAATTCTCTTTATTTAATTTAATGAATTAATTTATATTTTCCATACATAATGAAGACGGTAATAATTTCCATATTCCTCTCTTTATAAAGCAATAGTGTTTTCAATTTAAAATTACATGCCGACGTACTTTTCTCATTATAAATAAACTGAAATGGAAGTAGTTTATTAAATGTTTAAATATCTTTTCCATTTATCATAATTATTTTGTAAATTGTAAAAATGATTTTTCATTTTTAAAATTCTTATTACATTCCTACAGAAACGTTTATTTAGATTTCTCGTTTTTATTTATTTTTAAATTGTCATGTTTTATGTTTTTTTTAAAAAAAAGAAACCATATCTTGAAGTAGATATTTTTTGACATTTTGTATAAGAGATGACATTGTCAAGATATGTCTCTTATTTAAAAAGCAAACAAAATTTTACTGGAAATATGCGTTTAGTTATAAAAAATTCATTATCGTTTTTTTGTGAATTATTCAGAGTATTTGAAAATGTATTAGATATTAAGAAGATTTACTTAAAAACATGGAAAGAATGAAATTAATGAAACTTTCTTGTAAAAAAAATTATTTAGTTTGAACAAAGTTTACATATATATAAATATTGAAAAAACAACAACAAATATTTATTAAACATTTTTTATGAAATTCAGTAATATTAAAGAGTAATTAATTTATGTATAATTAAACTGATTGTCATGTAAAAAAAAATTAAAAAATATTGGTATTCTTTAAATAAGGATATAAAAATATTTTCAGTGTTTATTTGATTATAAGAATTTGAAAAAGTCATAAAAAATAATGTGTGATAAAAATATACTTTGATATATACATTTTTTACAATGTAGGGTTGTATAAATTAATTTTTTGGGTAATTCAAAGTTCTTAATTTGCATCATAAGATTACTAAGCATAAATTATGAATTTTAATCTTGTAATTCAAGATAAGTCTGCTATAAGTCAATAGTACTCTGAGTATTTTTACATATAAATACACATATTTTCCAATAGAATACTTTTCATTAAACCTTTATTCGCATGAGTAGAAAATTATACGACCGGTATTATTATTTATTGTACAGATATTTTTTTTATAATTCTATCGACTAAACATTTATTTTATACTATTTAGTATAAACTTTTATATGGAAATAATAAATATATTTTACATTATTTGAACAACGATTAAATTAGTACCCAGTTATCATGGGAGTTAAAAAATTAGTATAACGAAACAACCACCAAAATACGAATAAAAAATATGACAGAACAGGTAAAATTAATAATTTCGTACAAACACGTCTATGTACTCAAATAAACATGATAGAACCAAACGTGTAACCTTATACTTTTTTCTATAAAAAAAATCGATAAACTGACCCATCGAGGAGAAGAGTAATTTCGTCCAACTTCATGTTGTCGTTTTTGTCTATCTGTTTTAATGAAGAACCTTTTTTCAAATAATATATTTTTGTGTAGACACACACACACGTCACAGAAATAAACACAACACGAACTGTATTATTAACAATCGGCTACACACAATTCAAGTAATGTATAGACGAAGTGATAAAAAAATCATCTAGCGTATGTTATGCCAATTAAACCAATTCATCTTAATCAATTCCATTCAATGTATTTAAAAGATCGTTAAAAATATTGTAAGATGGGATGTTTTTGAATGTACGAACTGATAGGATTTGATATTAAGAAAAAACGTATTTGGTAATTACCTAAAAAAAAGTATTAATAAAATTTATATTTAATATAGTTGTTAAAAATTATAATTTTCATTTAGAATAAAAAGCAATAAAAAAATATTTTACATAAACAATGTTTCCATATCATTTTTTCAATTCATAATAATAAAATAGAACGTATACATAAAACGATTTATAATATTATTTAATAATTTTCCGTGATCGAAATACGAAACAACATTTTCAATTTAAAAAAATATTTATTATTCCAATAAAAAAGAAACTCCATCGTTAAATAATATCCAATTTATTCCAGTTCTCGTAATTTAAACTTTAATCAATTTTCTCTTTTTATAACACTTGCAGATTTGCATATCTTTAACGAGTTGATTATTTGTAAAAATTTACAAGAAATTCCTATGAAAATTAAACCATAATTTTTTCATTCAATTAACATACCTATTATTTCAATTTGTTCAATACACTTTTTTATTTATTCATTCGTTGTTTATTACATTCTTCTTTTTTATATGATATTAATTCGATATTTGCTTCTTACTTTAACACATATTAATCTTATCAGACATATTTAAATTAAGTCAGAAATATGAAACTGGTAAATTTTTATTTTATATCATTTTCGAATTCATTATTTTGTATAAAAAAATGCATCTAATCGTTTATTCGTTTATAAACCTCAAGTACTTTTTAGATTAGCTAACAATTTTCTATTGTATATATTTATTCATAACTTGCCATTCTTTATTGTAAGCTTTAATGTAATAGAAATTTAAATAGTAATAATAATAACCATAAACTTCCTACATAATTACATTCACATATAGCTACAAATATATTTATGTATAAAACGTCTTTACGTTTCTGTATGAAAAAAAAACAATATCAGAAAACGTTCGTACAGGAATACAAAGATTAGAAAACGACTGCTATGAATAATCTATTGTTATGTTTTTAACCGATCATTATAAATTTATGTACTACCGTTAATTACTAGAAAGTGAAATACAATCATAACGAACAGACAAGATGCTCTTCGTTCAAAGATTAACAATGGATTATTTGTGTCGAATGGCTCGGTCTCTATCTCCGATACTCGACATTCGTAAACGATTTTAAAAAAAATAAGATGTTCTGAAACAGATCGCATTCGTAATGAACATGACCGTACGTACTATGAAACATTGAATAATTTAATTTCGTGTATGAAGTAATTTAGATGGAACGTTTACGTTTAAGACGAAATACATGAATAATTTTATTGTAATTTTTCTAATTAGTTTTAACGTGCAGTTCGAATCATAATAATTACATTAAAAGATTTTTTCGTCGACATTTAATATCATAGCCGGTCTCTCGAGGTTAATAGCACGCATAATAATCACGGTACTATTTTTTCTGAACGAAAACCAAAGTAAAATGTTCGAAAAACGACAGAATCCAGTAATTAATAACGAGTAAACATGAAATGTAGCGTTTGAATAGTCAATCAGACATGTCGTATGGATTAACGCACATGTTTTTTTTATTTACATATGTGATTTATATATATATATATATATATATAGTGACACATTGATATTTTTATACTAAATTCTCATATCCTTGAAAATTTCAATTAAAACATGTATTTAATTCCTTTTTAACATTTTTACGATTGATTCTGGTATTTTTGATTCATGGACACAAATGATAAATATGTTTAAAACGAGATAATGTCTTATTGATTGATATAATTTAGCATTATATTTAGTTTACTGCTCAAGAAAAATAATTGACTTGAACTCAACAAGATTTTATGAAAATATTCAGATATTACTTGCATTTCATTCTTCTTCTCCTATGTAAATATTTGTAATTGTTTAAAAATTTCATTTTATGTATCAGTACTTTAAAGGTATTTCTAATAATATTATATTAGAAAATAAGTACTGATTAAAATTTTTAAAAAATATAAAATTTTACATAGGAAATCTCTTGTAAAAAGTTTATTTAATTTCATCCCAACGCCACAAGATTTTTAAAAAAATCTATCCTATTTCTATATTTATAAATAAATAATTATAATTTTTTTAATGACGTCGAGGTAAGAATTCATTTGTGTAAAAATGAATTTGCTACAGTACCAAAACAAACTGTTTACTTGTTGTTGAAAAAAATAATAGCATATTTTAATTTTAATAGAAACATATTCAATTCCATTAAGGGGGTATTCTAGTCTAGAATTTCGAAAAAATCGATTTTTTGTTGTATATTTTCAAAGTTTAGACCTTTAAGAATATGCTCTTAAGAGGATTTTTCGAAATTCGAATTATTTTCGGAGTTATAGCTATTTTTCAATCCGGTCTGGCCGGAACGAATCAACTTTAAACGCGTTTTTCTCGAAACTACTTGTTTCGACACGGTTGACCTGATATCTCAAGTTCTAATGGACAAATTAACTTGAAATTTGGTACAAAGCTTCTCAATATAACAGTGATTTCCTCCATCTAGGATTTTTTGAAAATGTTGTTTTTACTATTTTTAAAAAATTCCGAAAGTTGAAAAAAATAGTGCAAAAAAATGACTGTTTTTTCACACTACCGCCATTTTGTGAAAAACAAATTTTTTAAATTTTCCTAGGCGGAGATACTACTACAACCTTCTTTTTCAATAATTTAAAAAAAAAATTGTTTCAAATAACCAGAAGGGTTGGAACCAGGAGACACCTTTTTTTCGAGCCCTCACTTTGTCAGCCTGTACCTTTTTCAATTTTGAATTTTTTGTTTTTAATAATACTTTTTTATACTCTTAAAATGTCAATAAATAACTGATAAAAAATGGATAGTAAAAATATTTGTTTGTTTTTTTTATAGCGCCCGAAAAAACACTTAAAATTCGTGCATCTAGACTAGAATACTCCTTAAATAGTTATTTAAATTTGATAATAGTTATTTTCTAAATGATATAGTTTAATAGATTTCTTTCAAATATCAAACATGAATGAAATTGATTGATTAAAGTATATCATTATATTGAAAATATGTGTGTGGAAATGTATATAGAATTAATGAAATAAATATACACATTAAATCAAATCAACATGTACATTCATTAAAAATCTAAATTTCATTAACGATGTAATAACGTATAATCAAGTAATTAGATTAAAAACTTTTTTAAATAACAGTATTTAAATGAAAAACGTGTACCATGAGAATTGTTGTATATACATATATTATGCTTATATACTAAAATATACTTGTTAGACTGAACTCAAAGGTCCTAAGACAAATAATATTCGTAACGTTGTTAGCGAGTTCATCCGACCATGCGTTAATGAATGAAAATATGTGTGTTTAAGTTTTGAAGGTCATGGTTTGGAACTTCCAACGATACATTTTAACCTTGTCGTACATACATCTACGTACGTACGTATTTCTGTTCACAGTCACCGATGTTGTTCCATGAACCGTGCAGTACTGTTATGTTAATTATTCATCAGATATTATACAAACCAAATGCATTGTTTCATTAAGGGTAGATTTATTTATACAGCTGAGAGGCTTTTTTTAGAAAGAAAAAAAAACATTGAATATAATTCTAGTACTGATACATAAACATTTATGGAATTACATTTTAATAATAACTCGTACAATGTGATATTTATTTTATAATGTAGTAGAATATATAAATAAAGAGAATAATGCAGTATTGTTCTATCGAATTTCTGTAAAACAATTCAAACTGGTTCGAAATATATAAATGTTAGTATTTAACCACAATTGGTTTATCATTGTGACTAATTCAATTTTACACAAATTATTTGTTCTCATGTACCAGATGATTTTGTAAAAATGTTTATCAATCAATTATTATTAATTTTTTTATACTTTAAACAGTTATAAAAACGTATATAAAAATAATTTGTTTGTATAAAATATTACAGTTTTTTACATTTTTTTTCTATTTATCTATCTGTATTGAAAATATTTCATTACATTATGTATATTTAATTTTAAAAAATTATCAATAACATTCATCATTTTAAAAAAAACATTGTACGTTTGACATAAACGATTCGTGTGTGCCTTTGAAACATTTATAATAATATAATTGATGACAGTGGAAAATTTTCCATTTCATTACAACGTTATTACGATATGAAACTTTTAAAATAATCATTTTTGTTCGATATAAAAAATTAACGACCATTAAATAAATGAAATGAATTATAGAATTTTTTTGAATAAACAATACGTTATTACAATTGAACAAAATATAATTTAATTCAAAATATATTCATATAAAAATCGAAGAATCGTTAAAAACACATCAGAATCTTCTCTGGTATATAAAAATAAACAGACTTCTGTTTACGGAACCATGAATACATAATGTGTAAATATTCGAATCGAATATCGACTTATTGAACGCGTTGTTGAATTTCCAACGTGTGGTACTATAAAGAATAATAGGTCGAAAATATGGTCGAACGACGGACGAGCTCGGAACGATAATCAATAACATTTCTTATCAGCACATGTACTGGATATACATATATTGCTGAGTTAATTTACGTTTGCGTGGTGAGCTTTCGATTGTAACGGAGTGTGAACGAGGGATAGTCCGATGGTAGAGTTCGTAGACACTGCAGATGGTTAACTTTTAATTTTTTATAGTATTTTTTTCATTAGTCAGTTATCTCAAACACTTTGTTCGTGATACTTTTTTCAAACAAACATTAACCTCGAATCAATTAAATTATATACGATTATCAATATAAAATTCAATTCTAAGACAATAAAATCAGCTTGTACAATATTTATTTTTCATATTCAATCAACTGTCAATATTTTCTGTACCAATTTTATCAAATGCACTCGTGCCGAATAAACCATCGTGAGATTTTATTATAATGAAAAAAGTACTCGTTCAACAACGACAACAAGTAGTGTTCTCGTTTATATATCTAAACTGAGAACCATCGTACGTAGTTCTCCTCATCTCTAATAACAATCTTGACGTTATTATTTATGTTAATATCTGTACACGAGCGTGTGTGTTGTAAAAAAACACGATTTCCAAAATGAATGTCGATCGTTTGCATACGAAAGCTCGTTTCGTTCGATGGCACGAAAGAGTTTCAAGAGACGATGTCTGTATTATTCAGTTTCGAGCGTCGACGAGTGTTTCGACGAATAATTTCTTTCCAGAATATATATATATATATATATATATATATATATATATATATATATATATATATATGTAAACAAACTTACCTCTCTCTCATCCTCTTTCGTTCTTTTTTCATTTGATTTCGTTTATTTATTTATTATAATCAGTCGGTGCTTTTTTATATATTAATATAATGTCGATTAAAAACGTTTCATTGGATTTTAATTGAAAGAGATTATCTAATATTCGTATCTAAATAAATTAATATAATTTTAGTAACGAGCCATAAATTTATACCGAATTGTATTCATAAAGCCGTACCCATTATATTTGTTTGCTCTGCCAACATTTTTCATATATATGAATCCATTAAAGTTTACTAAATACATTAATTATGAATTTGAATTATGATTACCATTAGTCAGTACTAATAATAGTAATATTTTCACGACACGCCGTAGTTAGTAAATGAAACATATATTTTATGAAGGTAAATAAATTAATCGATAGACTGGCATGTGAAGTCGAGGATTTTATAGAAATCTTTTTATTTAAAAATGTGAAAAAAGGGTTTGCTAGTCTTTGATTTATTTTACTTAAATTTTTATGAAGATTTTTTTTAAATAAAAGTGTCAATAGTTTTTATTATTTGCTTAAGTGTATTGAAAAATAATAATTAAGTTAGTTATATTTGAGATTTATGTGGTTTATTAATTTATTAAAATACTAAAATATTTTTTTAAAAAAAATATTAAGAATATTATAAACGATGTTTATAAAAATAAATCAGTATTAAATCTTTTGATTCATCTTGAAATAACTAAATAAAATTTGTATAATAATTAAATATATATCAATACAAATACATACATGCAATTATATATATATAATTTTGTAAATATTGACAATTTAAATCTATATACATGCTTAATTTACAATCCTGTACTAAATAAAATAAATGGAAAATTCATTACTATTTTATTTCATTTCTTAAAAATATTTTTATATACAATTACATAATAATTAATTACCCATATATTGAGAATAAGATTTGAATGCATTACATCTTCTCCAAATATGTAACTTTAATTTTCTTAGATTGAATAGTTTGTAAATTTCGAAACTGTAATTGATTTTTTAATACTAAACAATATACCAAGCTTTTTTTAATAAAACAGTGCAATTTTTATAACAATCATAACATGTATTATAAACGAGCATAAATGAATAACACACAGTTATTTGAAAAAGACAAAAAATCAATAGAACATACGACAGTAAATAGACAAAGTTTTTGTTCATAGAAGAGATACGTGCAATAAACGAATTTCAATGACCGACTCACCTGTGTCTTTGTGCTGCAACTAGACGAAAAATATTTACCTCGCACTAGTGTTAAACGATCACACTTGTATCATCAACTTCTAAACTACTCTAGAGCACGTTTATTCTACTCTCTTCGATAAAAATCTATGTTTAACCACGATTTACAAAATTTTTAGGCAGCTTTTAATCGTCCTTACTCTTAGCATATAAAGTATGTAAATATCTCTATGTGTATGTGTTTTTTTTTTGTTTCTTTAATATAAATATCTAATATAAAATATATAACACTCGTCAACAGTATTTTGTACAAAATAATACGCGCGCGCGTGTACGTCCGTCGAACGCAAAAAATGCAAGATAATCGTAACAATGCGCTTCAGCGCGCAACGAAACGTAACGAAACGAAATGATAAACGAACGCAGTTCAATGGTTTTTAACAAGATGGTACCGCGTCATGGTCGGTGCCGGATAACGTGCACGATGGATGGGCAGAGCCCGTCGTCCGATTTTCGAACCCGGTTCGGCTTGAACAACAGTCGCCCCAACGGAGGGATGTTTTTTGTGAGGGACTATTTCTAGTTCTAAACGCTAGGCCACACATGAGCGCCAAATCGCTTCATCAATATTTTTGTTAAGTTCGGCCGGCGGTCGCTCTTAATTTCGAATCACCACTGCACTCGTCGTCGTTACGATCGGACGTGTACTACAGACGACCACGTGCACTGTACGGATCCCGATGCACGTCGGATAGGAGCCCGCGCGTTGGATTTCGTTCGTCGTACGAGGAGATTCTATCTGCACAGCATCGACGCTCGTTCGACACGACGGCCGATCAAATATGCGTGCGTACGTGCGTGCGTGCGCGCTTGCACACGTCCGTGTACAAATACAAATACGAACGTGTAATAAGAGAGACGATCCTAGATGTGTTTTTTATCTCTCCGATCTCGTGTCGGGTCGTTCGATTGGACCGACGTTCAGACCGCGATCGGCGACGACATATCCGAACGGGAAAAATTCGTTAACGACGTTGCGAGCTCGAGAACGTCAGGCCCGACGCGAGCTGAACTTTCCTCGATCGTCCTCAACGAGTAGATTATTGATCCCGACGACGGCGCGGAGCCGTGACGTCATTGTACGTATTTTCCAACGGACGCGACGATTGGCCCGACCGGCTTTTCCCATTTTCGTCGGACAGAGACCGAGCTAACGGAGCGACGTACATGGAAATATGGTTGCGTTCTTGTCGCTCGACATCGCTCGCCATTGGATGAAAATTTCGTGTGTTCGCCTCGTCGTACCCCGTTCAGTGCCTACGCAAATACTCCTACGCCTTACAGCCCGTGACCTTATAGATATGTATATAATACACATATTATATACATACACACACACACACGTATGTATGTATGCTCCGGTCTCGACTGTTCCTATACATAGCATCGGCTGCATTTTAACATTGTACATATCGAATGAAGAAGACGAGAGGTACAAATTTCAGAAATCGATCACAATATATCAATTTTCCTTTGACACGAGAATCAATGTTTTAAATTACGACGTATATCGTCGTTCGTATTCGTCTCCTATGAGTTTTTCACATACATCGATGCTTCTTTTGCACATCTTCGACGATTTTCTAGGCCACCGATGTGGGTTTTCCTCTGTGAAAAATCAATATTCTTTGACTGTTTCTTGAAATAGCCACGTACGTGATTGATTCTAGTTGTTATTTTTTTCTTCCTCGTACGAATATTTGTCAGGTTCAAAGAAATCTCAACGATAGTACAAACAATCGGTTTGTATTACAGTTTCATTCAAGGAATACATTTAATAAATTAATTTTCTATACCTTTCGGGTTATCGATTTTTTTTCATTATTCATAAATTTATTTCCCGAATATTATTCGTGAATAATCATACAATACAATGCTCTAATAACGATGAATTTGTCATCGAAATAGGAATTAACTAATTAAATGATAAATAAGTGATTGACACTTATAAATAATTATTTGTTGTTTTGGAACTGTGGCTGATTCACTTTACACAAATGAATTTTAACCCCAACACCACAATAATTTAAAGTGTTCAATAATCACTTATTATTTATAATTATATCGGTTGATGCATTTCGATAGCAACGCCATCATCGTCAGAGTCTTCCGATCGTCCGAGAAAGCTCTGACGATGATGGTGTCGCCATCGAAATGCATCAGCCGATATAATTATAAATAATATTGAACACTTTAAATTATTGTGGTGTTGGGGTTAAAATTCATATGTGTAAACTTATATATAAATCATGTCGTTATAAAATTTATGTTCCGTTTTATTATTTAGAAAAAATCTGATAAAAAAACAATGTTATATAAAAGAACTTGCTGAAATTGAAATTCATAACCGATCAGTTCAGCAGCTAACTCTATAAATCATACAGTACATTTTTGTATTTTAATATAAATCCGAACACTTGCTGTATTTGAATATAAATAAGAGAACTAATACTGACAGATACACTTTATGTAAAATGAAACAGATTTTGACATGAAATTGGTAATAAAATTCAACTTTCGTGTAAGCGAATTTTCTAAACAAGTAAAGTAGATTAGATAGTAAGAAGTTATAAAAATTGAATTTAAACTTTTATTGCTAGAAGAATACGATTTGTAAGAAATTGATTTTTTATCAAATCAATTAGTTTTATGGTTCGTAAATTTATTATTTTTCAAATTGATTGCTTATGATAATATCCATAAATTAAATATAATCACTAGGACAATGAAACTTGTATAAGATTTCTAGAAAAATTTAAGAACATAATTTAATAATAATTACATCAAATGCAAGTATATAAAATTTGCTATTAAATAATTTTTTTTTGCAATATTTTCATTTCGAACTCTTCACTGTTGTTTGTATATCTGATTTATTTATTTCTATATCTTTTTATTATTTCTAATACGTATTGTTTTTAATTTTTCTGTATATTCTGAAATCACTTCATTATTTCCATATTTATAATTTGTTTAACGCAAATAAATCATTTTTATCTCTAAAGAACAAGATCTTATCCAATAAATATATATTCAGAATTATTTCCATAAATATAAATCTTCTATTACCAACATTTTTCATGAAAAAATGTTTTACTTTATATGTTATTTTAAAATAAGAAATAAATTATTATATTTATGTAAAATGTAAATTATCAATTTATATATATATATATATATATATATATATATATATATATATATATATATATATAATGTAATATTTGAATAAACGAATCTATTAGGTCAAATGGCACATATATCTATTTCGTTCACATTACGAATGTATGTATTGTTGTTCTGGCAATGTTACGGTTGTCACAAGGTAACTCTGCTCGTTCAAAAATCCTATTCAAGCTAAAAATAAACAATTCTAAAAATAGTAAATATTTACAAGTTTAATATATGTAAACCGATACTCATTACATACAAGTGTACGTCGTTGTTGAACATTTTTGTTCGAATATTCTAGTAAATAGGGTCATGTTTTTTTCACTTTTCTAGACTTTCAGTTCCATGATAACATAATTTATTTCATAATTTCGTACAAAAATTAAGTATATATATATATATATATATATATATATATATATATATATATATATATATATATATATATACGATTTGAATTAATTTATGAAAATGATAAATAATTTGATTTCGTGAATGTCTGGTTTTAGATTGGAAAAGTTTATAATTGTATATTTCAATTTATTATTTAAAAAAAAAATTGTAATTCTATATGATTTTTAAGTGAAAAAAATTCAATATATATATATATATATATATTTTAATCAATCAGTTGATTGGCAATTTGTAAATTTTATTGGCAAAAAAATATTTATTCTTTTAAAAATATATTAACACATTAAAAGGGTATTCTAGTCTAGACCCACGAATTTTAGGTGTTTTTTTCGGGCGCTATAAAAAAACAACAAATATTTTACCATCCATTTTTATCATTTATTTATTGACATTTTAAGAGTATAAAAAAATATTATTAAAAACAAAAAATTCAAAATTGAAAAAGGTACAGGCTAGCAAAGTGGGGACTCGAAAAAAAAGGTATCTCCTGGTTCCAACCCTTCCGGTCATTTGAAACATTTTTTTTGAAATTATTGAAAAAGAAGGTTGTAGTAGTATCTCTGCCTAGGGAAATTTAAAAAAAATTTTTTTTCGCATAATGGAGACAGTGTGAAAAAACAATAATTGTTTGCCCTATTTTTTTCAACTTTCGGAATTTTTTAAAAATAGTAAAAAACAAAATTTTCAAAAAATCCTAGGCGGGAACAATCACTGTTATATTGAGAAGCTCTATACCAAATTTCAAGTAAATCGGTTCATTAGAACTTGAGATATCACGTCAACCGTATCGAAAAAAGTAGTTTCGAGAAAAACGCGTTTAAAGTTGATTCGTTCCGGCCAGACCGAATTAAAAAATAGCTATAACTCCGAAAATAATTCGAATTTCGAAAAATCCTCTTAAGAACATATTCTTAAGAGGATTTGGTCTAAACTTTGAAAATATGTAACAAAAAAAATCGATTTTTTTCAAAATTCTAGACTGGAATACTCCGTTAAATGCCATACATTGCAATTAACTCTGACAAATTATTTAAAATTTCGCCAATAATAAATTATTTCGTGCCAAAATTTATAAACCTCAACATCAACTTTCCCTTAATTCATATTTATATCTCCTCAAAATTGTACAGCGATGTAACATATTCGAAAACCTTAAAATATGCCGGCTAACCAATTTTCGCGCAAACAGCCCGGATTTTAATACGTTGATATTTATTTTGTGGTGTCGATTAAACACCAATGATTTATTATTCATCTGAAGAACAATTCAAAACAACAAACCGAAATACAGAAATCCTACACGTCCATTAAATATAAATTACATTATTTTATTTTATTTGAGAACGTAGACATTTCGAAATTATTTTACATGTTCATAAAATATGTATACGTTTTAAAAAATACATTTTATGTCCGTTCGTTTTTTTTTAGTCGTAATAATGCTCTTATGTGTTTATGTTATTACGTATAAAATATTCAACATAATGGAAATTACCAGTGGTACGCTTTCTGGGTAGTAAATCTGTAAATCACAGTTCACATATCTTCATATACATACAGAGGTGCGTTTTAAATTATATATATATATATATATATATAATATGGTATATATTTAACATTTTTACATATTTAATATGTATTTTTGTAAATAACTCATGCATGAAAAATGTTGTATTTGTATTATTATTCATAAATATTACAAAAAAATACACATATATGTTTCAATTTTGAAAAAATATTTCGCTTTGATATTTTCCACATATAATAAAAAATAAATGTATTCACATATCTGTATTTTTTTAATAATATACAATGAGAAAAATGGATATTATTTTAAATTAACTAGTTGATAAAATAAAACTGGAATATGATTTATAATACATGAAAAGTAATTTTATAAAATAAATATGTATAATATTGATAAATAAATACGTTTAAGTATAACAAATATTTCAAAAATATGATTGAAAATTATATTATTTAATATTACTAAAAAATTGAATTAAACTTTGAGCAAAAAAGACGTATACTTCCAACTTGTATATGAATTAATATGTAATTCTTCTGATCTCAACTCGTTACAAATTCCGTTTACATCGAATACATTTTTAAATCTAATTTTTGTATTTGAGAAAACCGACGAAAGTGATCTGTAAACTTGAAGAATTACAACGTGTTCGTCTCAAATTCCACACGTAAGTTTTTTGTCCATTATTAATAATGTCTACGTGATTTTTTTACAAACCCGTACTTCAGTAATGTTTCAAATCGTATTAAATACACGTTTCTATAATATGTGATTTTTTAAAAATAAAACGTAACAAATTTCAATCAATTGATTCGTCTACTGATTAATTTTAAAATTAGTACTTTTTTTAAAATTGCACTAGGATATTTTTTTATGTAAATATTGATAGAAACTAATGTGTTATTTTAAAATAAAAAATAAATTATTATATTTATGTAAAATACTCTTACAACATTGATTTTTAATCTTTATTTGAAATTAATTTTATTTCAATAATATTAAATATGAGCTTATAAAAAAATATCTTACCTTTAAAAAGTGTACTATTGAAAATATTTTCCATATTAATTAATTATTATTTTTATTATTAACATTTTCTTTAATATTAACTGATATTATCAAATCAATTATTTAAATGTTTGTAGAATTTTCAATTAACACAAAAATATTTATTATTAAAAATTTTCATTGAAAAAAACTAACGTTTTTATACAAACTAACCTAGAACAATTTCTGTATAGAACTAGCGATCTCAGTATAAATTATGCAAAATTTTTCGTCATTTTGTTAATCGTCATCAAGGCAAATAAAGTCGATTTCCTACGCTTGATAATTTTCGCAGATTATACTTTCATTACGTAATAGTCTGCGTATCCTACTAAACAAATAATTATTACGAGTGTGGATTTTCAGATGAGAATTAATTTTTCTACGCTTTCGAGTTATTCGTTCTCTCTTGTATTTGAAATTAATTCTTACTATTTTTAATTACAAAAAATATATAAAACCTTTATTTTTTATCTAATAACTTAGATTTTTATTTAAATTATTGAAATGAAAAAAATGGATAAAAATAAAACATTTTCTTAATTACAAGATAATTATATTAAAAATACATCCCAATTGAATATCATAATATTTACAACAAAATGTCAATCAATTCTCGAATTAATGTCTTTTTCATTTTTAATTTATTTGTTAAAATTTCAACCCGTTGTTTCAATTTCCACATGAATATTCCATCTTAACATTGACAAAAGTCTCAGTGTTAATTATTCTAAATAATATAAACGATTTAATATTTCAACTACGAACTGCTGTGATACTTGTTTAAGTTTGAATCTCAATGGATTCGTAAATGTCGGATGTCAGTTTATTTTCATATTCAAATACGTCTTAACAAAACAGAATAATAGTTTGCCTGGTATTATTTGATACATTTGAACCATTAATTTACATATATATATATATATATATATATATATATATATATATATATATATATATATATGTAAATGAATATCTAATCTGCATAAATAATCCTTTTTATACTAACGGTACTTATTCAAGCCATTATTATCTATCCATTACCTGTCCAAATTTTATTCTTGACATGTTTATTTTGACATACCACTCATGTCAATGACAATAAAGTACTTGGAAAAGTATTTATTACTTTTTTCAACAATTATTTTTATATTCGTGTTAAATAATACGAAGGACTCGTATTAATTCAATTTAATTGAGAAATTAATCATTATTATTTTAGTCTCAAAACATGAAACTTGTATTTTTAAAATCTGTTTAATTTTTTCGAATTATTTCAATATCTTTTATATTTTTCAAAATCGTCTTGATACTTCTATGTCTTTTATTCGTCTAACTCATACATCGATGATATATATAAAACCGATAAACACATGGAATAAAAGTGTTTAGATTTTTTTGGAAATTTATGGAAAGAGAAACTGTGAATCGTCGAAAATCGGGGTATTTAACAAAATACCTTTTTGTAATTTTTTTTAGTAGACTAAAAATGTTCAAATTAATTATGGATCTTTTATATATATATATATATATATATATATATATATAATGCAAGGGCCTGTAATACATACGTGCGACACATAAGTATTAAGCAGTCGTCATCTGTTACTAAGTAGAGTAACTAAAATACTACAGTCCTATAATCAAGATACAAACCTATAAAATTTTTTTTTTACAATTAATTACAAAATACCTTAAAAAAATAAATAGTCAAAAAATAAATTGTAAACAATTCTGAATTTTACAGACATATAATATTTAATTATAATTTTTTAGTAGTTTTTAACAAAAACAAGAATACAAATTATAGATTAAATTAATTATAATTGAATTTATATGCTAATATCAAATATATAAACTTTCACTTTAAATCATTTTAAATGGAAAAAATCGATACTAAATTGAAATAAACACATTGTATATTTTTCTCTCATCAAAAATACGAATTAAATTGTACACAAAGTAAAAATTTATTGATTCTGAACAAAGACAGATTTTGTAGTATCTGCTCTCTTAAGTACGAAGTATAATTGAATTCGTGACATTTCAAAACGTATTTTTAATGTACATTAATTCAAGTTAATATTTTTTTGTAAATAATCCTTAATAAATTTCAGTAAAAATATTCTGAAAAATTCTCGATTGAAAATAAGGTTAGAGAATATTCGATCAAAAGTAAGGTTATAATATTTTCTGATAAAAATGCCTTTATTTTCAATAAAATATAATAATGGTGAACTGGAAATTCTGGATCAGCTCTTATTACCAAACGAATCAAAGTACATGCAAGTTCACAGCATCGAGGATGGCTGGTCTGTTATCAATAAAATGCAGGTTAGTTATTGTTATTAATCGCTCGCAACACTACTTAAGCACGTTAAATTTAATCGTTTTAAGGTGCGTGGAGCCCCTGCAATCGCAATTGTCGGATCTCTTTCGTTAGCTAATTATCTGAAAAATAATACTTTTGAAGATAAAAAAGTATTGTTGCAAGATATTGAATCTAAATTAGATTATTTAATTTCGGCGAGGCCTACAGCCGCTAATATGAAATTTGCATCTGACGAATTGAAACATTTTTCTAAACAATTAAACGATAACGTTGACATAGATTGTACAACAATGAAAACTAAGTTGTTATCTCTATCTTGTATTTACATTCTGTATAGATATTTTAATTAATTTAATATTTTAGAGTAATAGCAATGATTGAAGGTATGTTAACAAAAGATATTACCGATAACAAATCTATAGGAAGTATTGGAGCGAACACTATACTAAGTAATGTACCTGAAGGTGACTTAGTAACGATATTAACACACTGTAACACGGGATCTCTAGCATCTGCCGGTTATGGCACCGCTTTAGGTGTTATTCGAAGTTTACATTCTATGAACAGATTAGGTTTGTTCGTAAAATCGTAAAAAAATGATAACAAAAACGTAAAATCGACAATCGATAATCGTTAAATCATTTTAGAACATGTCTACTGTACTGAAACTAGACCTTACAATCAAGGCGCTCGTCTGACTGCATATGAATTAGTGTATGAGAAGATTCCATCCACACTAATAGTCGATAGTATGGTCGCTGTTCTGATGAAACTTAAGAATGTCTCTGCAGTTGTTGTGGGTGCCGATAGGGTAATGGTTCTATTACAACAATATACCAATCAGCGATTTATTTTATATATTTTGTACACGTGAATTTAGGTCGCTTGTAACGGCGATACAGCAAATAAAATCGGAACATATCAAATAGCAGTGCTGGCCAAACATCACAATATTCCATTTTATGTCTGTGCTCCTTTTACATCGATAGATTTCAACACCGTGCACGGTAACGATATTATAATTGAAGAACGTCCAGAAAAAGAAATTACTTATATAGGCGATCAGAGAATTGCAGCTCCTGGTATATTCAAATACGAAATCAATACTGATAATGAAAATTATTGTTTTCTATAATTTTCTTATAGGAATATCGTGTTGGAATCCTTCATTTGATGTCACACCTGCAGACTTAATAACTGGTATAATTACAGAAAAGGACTGTTACGTGCCCTCTGAACTGATTAAAATGAAACACGTAAATAGTTCGTAATATTATTAAAATAGAAAAAATAGGACTGAATGATTGTTAACAAGAAATAAAATTTTGAGATATACCTATTTTATAACTTCTATTATTTGTAAATTCGAATCTATTATTTAAATCTATATGAAATTATTGTTATCATATATGTTTGATTGTTAATAAATATAGGAATTTTTTTGAAATATTTTCTTTAAATATAATAAGTCGTATATTTAAATAATAGATCAATTTCATGGATTGAAAAAGTCATTTTTTTCTGTTCTATTTAAGGCATTGTTTTAAAAATGATCGGTTTATGGAAATAAAAAATATTATACAACTAGTGTTTTGAATTTTTATTTATTATTTAGAAATTATAATATGTACAAATAATTAATAATAATTTTATTTATTGTAATAAGTATTATATATACAATGAATAAAATCACTTCACTTAAATGAAACAATGAAGATCGTGCGTGTTGTTGATAAACAATTAGTCATTTATTATTTAAAACTGAATTTATTAATTATTGCAGATTCGATAATTTATAAAATTTTGTGACGTTTACAAATCTTAATTATTTAATAAGTGCTGCAAAAATCTAACGAACAACGAAATAAAATTAACGAGGTAAATTTATTCTCATATTAATAACATTTTATATTTTCGAAAAAATATTTTTTATATAGTGTTATATCAAAAAATGATTTCTAAATAACTGGAGTAGTATGTGAAATATTTTATTTTTTTGAAAAAAGTAAAATAATGATAACGTACACTAATTTTTATTGAATTTAGGAATTATTAAATGACATAATTTTTAATCGTTTTTAGTCATCATAATAAATTCTCAACAATCAATAAAATAACATTTTTTTTATTTAATGTTAATTATAAAATGTATATATATAGTATTTAAATAAGAAGTTTAAAACAAGACTAATAATGTAAGTACCTTTGATATCATTGTTGATTAATACATGTATTTAAATTTATTAACAAAAATACCGATATGAAAATTAGAGAAAAACTATAATTGTTATTATAATTATCATAATCAGTAAGTATAATTTTATATGTAATTTCTTTACTGATCGATGCACGTACATATAAATTTATTTGAATTTAAAAGTAACGATAGAAAACCCTATTGATATTATAATTCTCATTGTTGATGTTCGACAGCCGACAAACCGTGAAGATGGTCGAAAATAATGATCCCTACACGATTCGAACTCGATTACGAGCCGCGGCCCTCCTCTCCCAGATTTACAAGTTGTTTATTTTACGCGACAGGACGTGTACGTCTCTTTGGTCGGTGTTAGCTAGTCTCTCAAGCATCAAAACCGGCTGTTCCGCTCGCCAAAGAAAATTAATTTTAGAAGCACCAGTTTACAACGTGATCCCAACGCGCAAACACATTGAGCGTTCGAGCGAACACATTAGCTGAAAAAAAAACGAACTTGGATTCGAATCTTTCTGTGTTATATACATTGTTGTGAAAGTTTTCATTTGCGTATTGTTCACGATGGCCGACACAATAGAAGAGACCTTCGATGGAGAAATTCGTCGGAAAATTGTTCGAACCAGCTATAAGATTCAGGAGGTAGGTGATGCACCTGTTCAGTCGTTTGATTAATGTTCGAAAACGTACGAACGGTTCGATCTCTCTGATCGAACGATCGTGCAATTTATTTCGGAACGAGTCCTGTTCCGATGTATTAGGAATTGTGTGAAATTCGATAGGGCATTTAATATACATTGTACAAATGCGCTGGTTCGGTACATTGCGAACGAACATATTTTTAAAATCGAAATTAGGTTGAAATAATAATGATCTAATCGTCATATTTATTTAAATGGTCGTGTAATTAAGGTAAAGGATATATTTTAGGAGCACATATATTTCTTATATATACATTTAAATATTTTTTTAATTTTTTATACTCTTACAATTTTAAAATGTAAATATATGGTTTTATGGTATTTTTTATAAAATAACATTTTATATATATATATATATATATATATATATATATAAATATATATATATATATATATATATATATATGTAAAAGTATAAAAAATATATTTAATATTTTTAAAGAATCGCACGTTTATTTTTTGTTTTAAATACAAGATTTGAAATGAAAATCGAATAAAATTTCATTAAAAAATTCAAATACCGAATTTAATTCGATTTTCAATACAAATGATGTGCTGTATAAAAAAGGCATTGTTTATTCTACTACAATGAACCGACGTCTGTACAGATTGAATTTTCATTTGTAGATACATGTGTGTGTTGATTCATAAATATTTTTAAGAGAATAATTCAGAAGATGTAAGATTTGGCATCGGATGCTGTTTTCAATTTTATTGTACGAATTGTATTTGACGATGTAACGAGTTTCGAAAATTGGAATTTCGCTGACAATTAAATTATAACGAAACGAATTAATCAAAATGATTATGTAAAATTTTAAAAAAATAGATTTTTGCAAAAATATTTACATGCGAGAATAAACGATAAATAAATCTATTTAATTAATATACATACGTATATTTGTATATATAAATAATATTCAAGTCCAGCATAGAACATCATTTTTCATTTTATAATCTCTTGTGTAAGTCCAGTTAAATTCTCGTTCGAAACATGCTCGTAATTCAAACGATATTTATTATACGTGGTTCGAAAAGAAACGATATTTCTCATTTATAAAGTCAAGTACATGTGTTTATTTATAAATTTGTTTTAGTATTACAGATGATACGAACGTCATTAAGACAATGTTAACATAAACGATTGTAAACCATAACAGAAATTGAAACAGCTAGCGATGTGTTGACAGATTTCATAAGATTTGTATCAGTCCTACTAGTGTACTGCAGACACGAATGTAATATGTTTATTTTTCATATTTACAATAATTGGAATTGATTTTCTTTATTAAATTTGTATTGAATGTTCAGTCGTAATCTGTCAACATGTACGTTTTTGAATTGATAATCGTTTTTGACAGCAGATATTTTTATTATTGGTAAATTATCTTAGATATTTAGACTATATATTATTTTTATGATTATTATTTACAACAGATTTAATTATTTCAAATTGTATAATTTTCATGGAATTTCTATTGCTTTTTCTCTAACAAATTTATAAATAAAACCACACAAAAATGTAATTGTTAATGTAGATAATATTTAAGATTTTATTAATTTCTTGAAGACTTAATAATATTAATTTGGTCATTTATTTCATTAGAAAAATATATTTTTTGTTAATTTATTATGCAACTCTGATAGCCATTTTATACCAGAATTCAAATATTTAATTCAATTAATAGAAACATTTCTAGACACGCATCCATTTTGTGCATAAACATAACTTATTGTATAAAGAGTCTCGACGGTGGAGGATTATATACATATATAATTCAGTTTTATCATTGTTCAAAGTTTATATGTACAATTATTTTTATAAATTCTGAAAGTGTACTTTTTATGACAGGCGCATAGTTGATATTCAAACATACAAATACATTTACGATTTTGAAATGAATTTCACTTCTTGGATATGAAACAAAGCCGCATTATTCCATTCCAAACCTCTATTGAATGATATATGTATTGTTGTTTTGTTAACTGCACGTGAACAGATTGAACAGCGGATGCATGCACTTCGGCCCGTTCTACCAAGAACTTCAATGATGGATGCGTCACCTGTTGAGCCAGTGCGCGATTTAGTTCAAAAACACGTTGCAATGGCGCGTGTTGTATCCCCGTCTAATAATAATTTCGTCTGCGTAGAACAGAATTGGATTTGACGTCAGTGGGAAAATATTGTACCGGTGCATCCGACGTGTAAACAGACCGTCGCCGTCGACAATATTTTCCATTGAGAGCAGACGGCTGAAAGTCGAAAGCATATCGAAAAAATTATGTATATGTACTCGTGTGACTTTTTCATTTTTCAACATTCTATGACGTGTTTCCAAACGGCTACGTTTTTTTTTTTGTCAAAAAGAACAGAAATACACATAGTATACAATTACAACAAAAAAAAAAACAACACGTGTGTAATTACTGTGTTGTAAATTCGTATATTGTAGGTTTATTTTCTTATTCATATGTATATTTCAGTTCTGAATGTTGATGTTGTTTTAATTTTACAAATGAATCAAACGATTGATGTTGATGATTACAGGAAATCTGAATATATATATGATAAGTTATTTTGGAACTATTGACGTGATATATTTGTTTTTATATATTTTTAAACTTATATATAGAATATTTTTATTAATCAATTTTTCAATACAAATTATAAATTAATTAATCGAAAACAAAGTCTTATAGATCAGAACATTCAAGTCATAAATTTGATTAAAAGTATTTTTACAAATTAATTTACTTAAAAACTAAACGTTTTTTAAAATGTATGGTAAATATTAGTCTTCACTGGTATTGATATTTTATTTATTTATTTTTTTAAAAATATAAACAGTATATGTATTCAATTGTGCATATATTGTGTATATATATATATATGTATGTATATATGCTGTAGTTATTTTTCTCGATGCGTCCATGTGTGAAGTAAACACGTTACTTGGAATAAATTTTAATATATTTTTTCAAATGTAATCATTCACTTAGCGGCAAAACTAACAATAAATCATATTGACTATACAGTCGGTTTAAATTTGGATTATCGTATTTTAAGATTTATAAATTTACATTCGGACAGTTTAATTTATGTAACCGATCGAAAAACAAGGCGTGCACGTATTTATTTTAAACGCCGCAAGCCACTCGAACGATAAAGCACAGCTTTTATAAATCGTTTTCTGTTCATTCCATTCAACGTTTTCCGACACTGCGTTCGTGCGTGTGTGTGTGTATATTGTTATGATGACGTACGCGAAATGTGTACCGATCGACCAGTGCAATTTTCGATACGAAACGTGGGAGGCACCATGCCAGATCTGTTTTACACCGATAGCGCCACGAGAAAAATGCCCAATGCGTTTTCGCAACACGAAATAGTTTGTCCTCCCTGCGTCCTTGCCGAACGAACGAGTCTAACATTCTTTACGATTGCAGCTCGTCCTCGCTCGTGACATTTTCGATTTAGTTTACAGATATCGTAATTAAACGAACACGATTTTAAATGTCTGTTAGCGGGCGGAAAAATGTCGCGAACAATGATTAATTTTCTACTGTTCAAAGTCTTCCTCGTCACTCTGTAATAACAACTAAAACATTTATATATTCTATTATTTGTGTGCGTGTACATTTGTTGAATCACAAGATAAATTAAATCTTGTCAACCTGTTTTTTTTTCTCTTATAATAACTCGTTATTAGTCGTTTTTTTAATAAATCATTGTTTATTAAAAAAATGTATTTTAAATAAACAACGTACAATTTTGCAATTACATTTAGATATTTTTTTAAAAGTATTTTTTTTAAAAAAAATTAATAATGATGTTGTAAAATCGAATAAATCTTTAATAATGTTTTTTTTGAAAAATAAAAATATCCAAATCTAACTAATAACATTTTCTTTGTATAAAAATTATATTATCATATAAAATAATGTGTATTTTGTATAATTAAATCAGTCAAACTTTTATGGTATATTACAAGGAATTTTTTTGCACAATCTTATAAATTCGATCGATAAAAACTCGGATTAGTCTGACATTTTCTTGGACTTTTATCAAGAATCCTTATCTAAAGCATCATATATTTTTGAGCATTTATAGTTGTTTTTATGTCGAAAAAATATAAAAGCGCCAAGTGTACAACAAACATAAATAAGAGTCGGTCATCCGTTCGTGCTGTACATTAAGTACATACATAATTTGAAATTATCCATTGTGGAAATATTATCCATTGCGAAATAATCGAGATAAATTTAAGAATAAATCGTTTTGTAAGCCGGACAAATTGTTCTGACCTGAAAAAACGACTCGTCGTTATTGTTGTTGTTGTTATCTTTGCGTTTATTTCGATCTCTCGTGCATCGGTACATTTTTTTTTTTTTGCTAGAGATTTCGATATCTTCGGTAGTTCGGTTTCTCGCGAACGTATAATTTTTATTTAGCGAAATCTATGAAATTTTCGATCCACATGCGCCCATGAATCACGTCGTTAAGGTCGAGGTAATGCTGAGATCTTGCCAAGTTAAAATGAATAAAATTTATTTAAGTGTTTCATATTTTTTAGTGACATCCGTTTCAAATGAAAACGCACATACACACACATATATTTATTGGACTTGTTATATACTTTATAGATAAATTTATAAAATAAAATAGATTTTATACATTTGTACATAAAATGTTTTATTGAACCGCAGATCTAACACCAACGCTCTCATTTTTATATTGTTTTTAAGTTCGTTCCTAAATAAATCATCCAAAACAGAGATGAATCGAGTGTTTTGTAAACGATTAAAAAAATACATCATAAAAAAGTTACTCTGAATTTTTCAGACATATAAATTGTTGGCTAATTGTTATAAAAATATTTATTTATTAAATAGGACACACTGACAAAATAATCGTCTTGTCTTAGAATAGGATCGTTTTTTTTATTGGTGCAAAATAAAAGACTTTATTTATTTTTTTCAGTTTAAAAATATAGATTTTTTACTCAATTTTTTATTTTAAATATACAAAAAATGTTACTTCAATCAGTTATATATATTTGTGTGTGTGTTGTATTTATATATTTATGTATTATTTTAGCAAGAGTCGCAAATACTCTATATAAAAAGATAACAAAAACAACATTTCTTTGTTGTGTGCACAGTCAATCGCCTACGTCGAAGATCTTTACAGAATCTTGTTACGACTATGCATTTTAAATATATTTTGAAACTACATTGCAAAAGCCTTTGTATAAATACTTTGTCACTGATCTAGAAATAACAGATAAGGCAATTCATACTCACAATGACTTATTTCGAAATGCAGTTGTGTCATTAATTTGTTAAATTATTTTTTTATACTTATTTTCGACTCGTTCAATTTTTATCCATTATCAATTTAATATCAGATCAAATGTTATTTCTAGTATTGAATCTATTTTTCTTGAACATTTCTGATATTGATTTTCACTGATTTCTTTTTGAAAATTTCTCTCGTTTGATATTTATAAATTATTTTAGGATTGAGTTAGAGTAGATCTATAAATATAAAATATTTTTCTTAAAAAAATTTTAAGTATAAATTTAGTTTTATTAACAAAACTATCTTTTGAATAAAAACAAACTTTTTTTAATGGATAATCTGTTCATTATATCTACGATTCAACTTTACAATCTGCTGACTGTCTGTCAGGTTTGTTACGTTTATTTTATAAGCGAATGATTTATAATTTATCTATCATTCTAGTCAAATCAATTTTCAAACTGAAATCGAGTAAAATAAACCAGTTAATAAATTTCGTAATAAATCAATAAATATATATCAACGTTTTGAATTTATTTCAATTACTGAATTTCTAATTTGTTATCGTCTGTGAAAACTAAGTAATTAACAAAGATTCTTGTCATATTTCTAAAATTAATTTTTCTATGATATATATGTAACAAATTCTTTTAAATTATAAAAGTCTATATTCTTTTTAAATATATTTTGTTCTTATTTTTTTTTAAAAAAAATAGTTTAAAAGATATTTCTATCAATACAGAGACATGTTTTGATTCTCATCATTTATTGACTTCTATATATTTTTTCCATTTGAATGTTTAAACAAAATATCGAAATTTCAACATTAGTCTAGAGAAAATAGACAACGTAATGTAAACTTTATTTTTTCTTTCTTTGATTTCATTTCCAACGACGATGTACATATTATATATTTCTGACATCACTTTTATCTTTGAAATAACGTTTAAAAATTGAATTCACGTACGTTTTATATATATATATATATATATAAAATATGATATGTATGTAAATGTACATAACATATATACAAGTTAATGATGCATAATATTCGTGTTCACTGAAGAATGAAACATATATCCACGACAGGCGATTACAAAAGCATGTGTTTAATTTGTTTTAAAAAGCGTATCTTCGTTCGCACGCTGTTTATCGATGGACATTTCACGAAAATAACATTGTGGATTTGTTATAGTTCTCGGCACTTAAAAACACATAGACGTTGCGGGGGCCGTTACGACGTGTCGCGTCCGTCATGTCACCATTGGTCAAACGTAGAGACGCAGTCGTAAAAATAGACCAGTGCAAATTTTTTTTTAATCCGACGACGACGTCGTCTTACATAACGGCATTGTCAATGTCGATTAAATCTCTCGCAAGGAATCACACTCGAAATTTTATACTCGAGGCGTACGAATCTGATCCACGTTCATTTTTCATCCCTTTTTTTTAAAAAAAAAAACATTACCCGTTTTATACATCCAGAGATTCTCTGACGCGTTACGTAAATTCACTTGTACGAAAATTTATTTGACGAGCAGTCGATGCGCGCAATGAAAACATAATCAATAATTTGATTCATTCACGAAGTTTGACATGTTTGAATAAAACTAGTGACCTTAAAATGTTTAAATTGAGAAATTTATTTTCGGTTATTATGCTAGTTGAGAAATACGTCATTGCGAATTAATTTTAAATTTCCGATTCGCGGTAGAGTACTTTTAATAATAGAAAATGTTTATCCATCGACACGTACAAATATATTGATTATTATTATTCGTGTTCTTCGCCATTGAAGTTTTCAATAATAAATCATTTGTAATCAGTTAATGTTATTTAATTGTTTCGTGAATCATTTTTTTAGCAATAATTGGTTATTCTCTTTAAAATATTATATAATTTTCGATAAATAATCACATTTAGAAAAAAATAATTTTTTATCAAAATTTCCATACTATAGGTCGTGAATTTTTTACACCAAAAAACGAAAATTTTAAATCGTTAATTTTTTGTAATAAATTATCTGTTTATGTTAAAAATAAACGTGTTTGATAAAAATTACACTTGAAATATTTATTTTTTAAACGAAAATTTACTTTCTATAAAACATACTTTTTTGTCAAATCCTAAATCAGTTAAAATTGTTTAATTTTATTTGAAAATTGAGTTCGTTTAATTAAAAAAAATAATATATACTTCGAAAATAATGTCTTATAGTGAAAAATTATAATTGTTATGGAAGGCAAATATTTTCTTCTATAACAATTTATATTTATATATACTACACATTATATATTTTTAATATTTGAATGCTAAAAGAAAACTTGCAACGGAATAATATTGTACAATACAGCGAGCGAATATAGAGACACAATGATTTCTGTTCAAAATCTATATTTATAATTGTATTTATATAATTTATTCATTGAGAGACGTCCGCTTCAAGCATGTGACTTTATTAGCCCCCGAGTAAACAATCTGTTAAATTTTATTTATGTTAAAATTCCACACGTTTATGCGTTTCAACAGTTGAGTTTAATAAAATTTAACGTAAAGTAGATAATGTTTTTTTTTTTTTGTACGTCTTATTCAACAAAATCTTAAATTTATATACGTTTGTGTATATATGTTATAAATATGTTATAAAGTACTCTCCTCGAAGGGCTATTAAAAAATGTTATAAATCGTTTTTAGAACTATTAATAACTTTGAAATTAATTTTATTTACGTCATAAAATATTTAATGAATTGATTGAACTAGATTGTTAATTTTTATGTTTTAGAAAGGTTGTCAGTTAATTAGAAATCATTTAAAATCGTTGTTAGGCAAATTTCATATTTAAATAATTCTCATTTAATTCAAAGAGAAATACTTATTAAGTATCATAAATAAATCTGAAATTGGTATTTCATTTCTGATCCAAATTCTTGCTTAAAAATGAATTTTAATCCAAGAACTTCAAAAATATGTTATTTCCCAGTTAACACATTTGTTATTTTCTTGTTACTAGTAATTTGTCTGTACTTGCATAGACAAATATCCATTGTGCAATTCAACTGAATACGAAACGTACGTTTTGTGTGTGTTTTGAAATTAAAAGACAGTTTGAAGACAGCTATTCGATCTTCGATGACAATTGTAAAGTAATATTTGGACGGCAGATGACCATAAGATAATTTGTTTGTACATATTTTACACGGTTGCTATTTATTATTCTGCGAGAATATTTGTCTTCATCCGTATTACGAAATTATATGAAAAATATAGAATACAAATAGGTCGGAAAATATAAGGAAGTTATGTTTCGTGAATTCAGGAACACTGCCAGTTATTTCGTTTAGATAAAACGAGGAAACTAAAACCGTCTGTCAAGGTGATTAGATTTGAAGTGGTCTTGATATTTGCTTTTCGTAAAACACACACACACACATTCATACACATACTGTTATATATCTGTGTGTGTGTATGTAGATTACACATGCACGTGAGTGTGTGAGAAATGACGTAAATTTTCAGTGATTTATTTTTAGTCGATATGTTTTATGTTAAAAGAATTCAAAAAGAGGGTTGTCAACTCTGAATCGTTACAACTGGACCATTCATGAAAAATTTTAAATGCACATTACGTACTCTTGTACAACTCGTTACAAATTTTTGACAATGTTTCAATAAAAACTAGAAAATATTTTTTACGAACAGAAAAATATTTTTTTTATTTTCTAACACACTGAATTGTACGAGTGTAGAATATTTATAAAAATAATCATGATAATTTACTAGTTAACATATTATATTCTAATCACTATTTGTTGTATAAGTGTTTTTTTAATTGAGAAAACAGTTTTTTAGAATGCTTAACGACGTTCTTTGTAATGATCTAAAATAAATTAAACAAAAATAGATTTGTTGGAAAGAGAATGTCATTTATGTTAAGAAAATACTATTGGAATTTTAAATATTTTCTAGATTTTGATTTTTTTGTTATAAGTATATATAAGAGGCATTCGAAAATATAAATTTAATAATTAATGTATTTTCCAAAAAAAAAATATTTTTATTATAAATATGTACTTAAAAATTATTTCAATCTTAGTTCAATGATCAAATAAAATTATTATCTACTAATAGAAATTTTGGGATATTCAATTTTAAAAATTATTGTATAAGTTTTAAATATAGTTTAAATCAAAACTATCAAAAAATTCTAATTTATTTCCATTTCAATTACTAGTTATCATAAATGTTGAAAGTAGTCTCGTCCTTCTTAGCCAAGAAAATTTCAATTTATAAAATTGATTTACTAAATTTATATGTATGTTTTTATAATAATAAATTTAGCTTTCACACTCACTCGAAACATTTTCAATCTTTATAATATACTTTGTTAGTCGTTTATTATAATTTCCATAATTATAACTGTAACATTTTTGGCAGTCATTGTTCAATTTATACTTTAATTATGTACGATGGCTGTCTTTTTATTGCTTTTGAAATATGAGTTAATTACTCATTTGTTATAGTTTATGATATGTATATAGCTCTTGACTACTTTATTCGAAAATCTATGATATGTGTATTTACACACACACAGACATATATATATATATATATATATATATATATATATATATATATATATACATATGTATGCATACATTTGTTGTATTCACACAGATAAGTGTGAATATATAAATCTTCTTCTCAAGTACAATAATTAAATAAATATTAAAAGTGGAATATTTATGTACAGAAATAAATAACAAGGTTCACAATAAAATTCTCTCTAATTAGGAACCTTGACATATAAATGTGTTTTTTTATTCAAAGAGGAGGTAATTCCACTTTCACATTTCTAATCTGTACAGATATCGAGCACACGAAACACTGACGATGATATTAAGATGATATGAACGCACGTTTATCTGATCGAATTGAAAATGAGGTAAAATTTTGAAGAATTATTCAGACTGTGACGTCGAACGATGAACCCTAGGGCCGAATTTGAAATGTTTTCGTTGTCACTGTATATACAATAATGAATTCGTGTCGACGGTTCGAATTCGTTCGACAAAAGAACGAAATTCGCGATTTGTGAAACACATTGACATGTTGGTAGAAGTGGCGCTATTTTCAGTACGTCGCTGGGATATTTCCGCGCCGTGCTTTCCGTCAATAGCTTCTAATCTCAAGGACTAATTCGGAGAAGTCCACTAAACGCATATATTAATAGATCATGTCAAAAGTACGTGCTTATCAAACAGAATACAAACATTTCTCACTTGTACCATTTTAGAATATTTTATGTATATATATATATATAAATATATATATATATATAAAATATCTATTTATAAAATGTTTGTGCTTGTGTTTCTCTAAAAAAAATATTATTAGAATATAAACAAGTCGTTGCTATGAAAATTAAAACGATTACCATAGTCTAATATCAGAGAAAAAATTATAAGAAAAAGAAAGTTTATTTCTTCCCATTTAATAATAATTTAACTGTAATGTTAATCGTTTAAACATTAATAATATCATTTACAAAGTTCTTCTATTTTTTATTCAAAAATTACTTACAAACACATAGTCCATTCTTTGAAGTTATCTACTTATTTTTTAATCATTCGAAATTATTTTCATTATTTCAAAAAAGTAAATAAAAAATAGTTTACATTAATATTTAATTCATCTATTTTTCATAATGCTATTACAGTTAATAAAGTAATTTATTAAAACCCTTGTGATTTTCAGTCGAATTATTATTAAAAAATAAGAATATTGATTAATAAAATTAAATTTTGAAAGTGTTTATAGAACATATGAAACTATCCAAACTAAAATTTTACAGTTTTGTAGTAAAATTAGTTCTACTACATTTATATTTTTTAAATAAACATTTACATTTTTTAAATTATATTTTTTAAATAAATGCTTGTTATAATATTTGTGAAAAAGTGATTAATCGACGGATTCATAATTGAAAAATACTATTGTAATGATTTCTGTAACGATTTCGAATGAAAAGACATCTCGATTGATACTAAATGAACAATAATGTTTTTTAATAAAGATTATTCGTTCCTCGTTTTCTTTGTGCTTCGTAAACAAAGAACAAAGGGTCAGTGTACTTGACGTGCGTCACTTAAAAACCGCTGCAATCGATCCATGTTCGTTTGACAGTCACGTGTAAAGCATAAATCGCGTGTGAGATATCATTTTGATACTCGATTGAAATAACGAATAACCACTTAAAACAATAGACCTGGAAATCAGTAACGTTATATGCATATTTGAAATATTTTTTTATTTTAATATATTCCATGAAATTGTATGTGCGTTTCTTGTTTGAAAATTTGTACAATTCTAGATCTTGATTATTTTATTTAAAAAAAATGTTTATATATAAAATCCATGAAATAGTTTTATTACCAGTTTGTAATATTTGCATATCTTTATTTTTATAAATGATGAATTAATATAAAGTCGAATTTATATTTTATCTGTGTTCTCATTAAATTATTTTATTTGAAAAAACATTTTTTCGGTTAAAAAAAACTTGCTAAACGGACGATAGTTTAGTCGATCATATGTTTAATACATCAGTTGTAGCGAATTTCAAAATATTCGCGCTTGGTTTATTTCTGCCGAGTTTTACTTGACCGACTGTTCAACCGTTTACAAGATATTTTTATTTAGCACAAACGCCGCCAGATGGTGCAGTCAGTTCATAAACAGCTTCCGATCTAAAGCTCGAAAATGTTACACGTTACGCCTGCATACGGATTCATCGCATGAAAATCTTTGGAAAATGGCCGGTCGTTCAAAATGTACAAAAAAAATATAATAGATTTCATTTCGATCGATTTTCTATTAGTTATTTATTTTATTAAAAAAAGCTCTCGATTCTAAATAAAATTATAACACTCGTTTCAATAAAAGTCTCGATCGTGGGATTAAATGTAAATTGAAAAAATGATTGTTTTATATTCGTGCGATATAAAAAAAGATTACCCGAATTTTAATATGTAGGCTATAGTTACGTTCCAATTGGTAAACCAGTTAACGCATCCAACGGACCAAAAACGATAGTACAGTTTCAGAGTCGTGAAATAACATGTTTTATATTTACACGTTTGTGGAATTGCGTTTTCTAAAATATTTATTTTCTGTATATATTATTTATTTATAATTGAATTATAAAAATGATAAACAGCGTGACATACATAAGTATGAAAATGACAAAGAATAATTCGCACATAAGTTATTTCTCATCTATGAAAATTGTACCAGTCAACCCTCATATATATTAATAAAAATTGAAACCATTAATCGGCTATATTTGAAAATTATGATAATTCAAGTCTATAATTTTTTAAAAAGCTATTTAATTAGTAAATAATTTATTTAAAATTTTTCTTTCTTTTTTTTAAAAAAATATGGAATATAAACAAATGTTTATTTTTAAACAAAGTAAAATATTAATTGATATTTTAAATATATAAAATTATTACATTTTTTAAGAAATTGTTTTTTTCTTTTTGAAAAAAATATTTTATATTCATAAATCCAATTATTGATCGTCGACATTGAAAAATTTGCCAACGATGTCGAGTTTCCCAACATCCACGTATCGGAAATCAACGGATGGCAGATTTAATATCGAAATTATTTCGGACTAAGCGCCAGTGTTGTTTTTTATTAGCACAAGAATGCGCGTTTGCTTGCTACACACACACACACACACACACATATACACACCGTACCAATATTTATAATCTGGGCCTAGGTCGATTGTGTAAGGTCGGTCGTGTGTCACAAACGATGGAAGTATTTCTTCTTTTATGAAATTATATCGTTTTTTTCTTTAAATAAGATTCTCGACCCGCGATTCTAATTCACACAAGCGCAAATATACGACCTCGTACATATATAAATATGTACATATACACAAATATTTGTATACCGGGGTCGTTGAAAAATTTATATGTTTATAAATTTACGATAAAGTTTTCTGTTTATTTTATGAGTATTTTAATATTAATATTCACATTCGAAACTATTTCTCATTAAATATAACTTGTATCGAAAAAAAATATATAAGTTTATAAATAGTTAATATAAATAAATAAGAACGTACTCGACAGTACTATAAATTTTCGTAGTTGACATTGAAAATATTTTCCAGTAATTATTATTAACTCGATAAATATACGTTGTAAATTAAGTACTGTCATAACAAACACTAACGATTGGCTTTGTTTAAGAGTTCTATAAACTCTAAATTTACGGAAAATGTTTTCGAAATTTTTGGCCGATATTTCTACTTGTTAATTCGCTTTGAATTGATTACCGCGATACAAAACTCACGGTCGTAGAAAACGTCATAATGCATCCGTGCTTTCATAGTCTATTTTATTTGTGTAATTAATAAGAATATCAATTTAGACATGGAACGATACGTTCGCTCGGACAACAAATATATTTAGATATTAAATGTGATGTGCGAATTGCGTTTTTGAAAAACATGGAATATATGAATGCACGTTCGTTATTTAGAAAATAAATAATCAACAGTAAACAGAAACATAAAGAATAAACCGAGCGCATCTTAAGATCGTTCGAACAGACATTGTTTCAAATTTAGAATGTAAATAATTGTGGTATTTAAATGCAATTATTGTCGCCGTTTCATTCAAGCGATCGGTCATAAATCGCCGTCACGTGAACTCTTTTCAAAATTTACGGCAGAACGCGAATCGATCGTTGCAACACTTAATGGACGATGTACAATTGTGTATTTCATTCCTGGCAACTTGTTTGTTTTCGCCCGAAGTCAAGCTTGGCCGCATTCGCGGACACGGCGTGTATATTTTAAGAAATCCTTTGGTACTGTTATGAACGTCGGTGCGCACAACGCCGAAAAAGAATAACTAATCCCGTGACCTTACGTACGGCTCTTCGAAGAAACATGTATGTACGTACGTATGTATGTATGCACCGCATCCAGACACCGAGTGCCTCTGTACGTTGGACATCGACCAACTGGTGGTTAATGAAAATAACGGTTGATTTTAATAGCGGTGGATGAAAGATGTATGTACCTATGTGCGTTAGAGAACCGAATGTACTGTTTGGACTTGTTACTACTGTCTGTAAATAAGCACAGACGTACGAGTGCAAGTTCAATTGGAATAACAAACGACTCGACTAAAACAGTTCGAAAAATAGAACAAAACAAAACAAAGAAAATAGATAAATAAATAGCCTATAAATACATCGGAGAGTATTTTTAATAAACGATCTTTTTTCGTTATAATACTAATCCGTGTTTATCTGTGACATTTTGAAAAACGACACGACAAATAGCATATGTTTTGAAAATAAAAAAGGTATCTGTAATCCTTGGAGAACAAAAAATCGCGAAATTTTCATTAAATTTGTCACTGCGTCGTCGACGAATAAATATTTTTCTGACCTAAAAAATGCTTTTAAATCTTGCACCATTTTGTTGCAAGTAATATAAGTCACTAGACACAATGTCACAGTTGCAAATACAGTCTTGTTAGTCACAATGTGGAAAAAAAGATTAATGCTTTTAATAAATGTCTCTTTTTATTTTTTTTCTTAATTTAATAACACAATTGAACCACTCGTCCTAATCTCATGAAATTATTTAATAATTGAATATTTTTCAATACATTATTTAAATACTTTTATAGAGTCTTGTGATTTTATAATGAGTAAATGATTTTACTAGACTATCAAAAATATCAATTGCCGAATAAACGATTTATATAATTTATTGAAATAAATAGTTTAGAAAAAAAATTGTAAAATCAAAGCAGAGAATTATATATATTCTAATTTTAATATAGACGTGAAAATTTGAAATAAATTGCAGTTATGAATTCTGCAATCGTTTCCTTTTTTTATTTGCTATTAACAAAGTACTTAAACTGTATTAGATTGAGAGATAAATGTAAATTAAAGATTTGTCCTTATTACATTTTTACTGTTTGATATGTGTGTGTGTGCGTTTGTAATTTTCCATACAACAGATAACAATATTGAGTTTCAATCGAAATGTTATGAATTTCTGCACGTGACAAGATGGTCCAAATCAATCAGCACAAATATCGACATGTAAAGAATCATATGTCAAGGATTTTGGCACCACGATTGGCATTCACTTTACTGACATAAGTATAGGTCATTGATGTGCCTATTAAATGATATTTGGCACTCTGATATGGTCAAAAAATTTTATCAATGCCGTTCGCGTATTTACTATTGTTGTTTAGAATTCGTGTAGCACCATCGTTGATTATCGTACAAAAATGAATGTGACTTTTCAGTTAGTATAAATTTGTATAAAAATTATATATATATACATATGTATGTATATACATTCGCAAAATAGACCTGACTAATGTTTAATCTCTCGCCGAAAAAAATTCCACGCCTCGATTTATTTTCACAGTAGTCTGAATAAGCTCATTGTTGAATAAACATTCGCAAATACACCTATTCGAAACAGGTGGACGGTGGTAACGACGTTGCAGAAGATCAAGGGCACAGAGCAGCGTCGAATTGTGCAGGCAACTTTAGACTCAGATTGGCAAAACTCCCGACACGAATGTTTTTTTTTAATTATTATTATTCACATATGTTCTTATATAATACGACTACAATGGAAATTGTCCTAGAATGTACTGAGAGACAACAGCACGGATGTACGAAATTACGTTAGATTTGTTTTTAGCAGGTAAATAGTTTAGTCGGTGCTCTTTTTCTTGACATGACTCAGATCGTTGAAATACTACATGTATAAATAATCTGATGGTTTTTATATAAACGGTATTAAAGCTTCGAGTTTACAAGTTTACATTTTTCAATTGAAATGAAATGATTTCTTTAATGATAAATAAACAATGACCATAATTGCTTATCAATTTATATATATAATTAATTAATACTACCAACCTAATATTATTATTCATTAATATTACAAATCTTTCACTCTATAATTATTTTATTATAGAAATTATCAATAGAATATTCGTTTTATAGAAAAAATGTCGAAAGAAAATAAAATCTTATTGGAATAAATATATTTCTTTTAATTTTTGTTCAATCCTCTTTTATATTGAAAAATATTTCATGTGGATAATTTTTATATAAAATTACTTATATCCTGAATTCTACGTCCATGTTTTCTATTTATTATTATTCGAATGTTATTTCTGTGTCGCAATGCGTTTTAAGATCAGTGCAATCATGTGGGTGTCTTCTTGTAAAAGTCCGAGAGTCAATGAAACATATTAAAAAAAACTGTACGGCAGTGCGCAAAAAATGTTTTCGTGCCGTAATTCCGTCGTACGCGAATTCTCAATCGGCGTGTTCTTTCTTCGACCATGAATCGAAAACAATTTCAACCTGTTACTCTTTTTACGTCGCGCATTATTTTCCGAATCGATTCAGCAACAAGCCGTACAACTTTTGAACATCGCCGAAAATAAAACCGAACGGCGTGCACTAAATATTTAGCCGTACTTTTTTTTACGTCGAACCGCGTTCCAGACAGTGTCTTTTTGGTGCACGAGGGCGACTGTAAACACGACCGGCTGAAATTGTACGGACGACCGTCGTCGGGGATGATGAAAATAGATTTCGTATCCGTGCGTTGTTTTTTATTCGTCCGTCCACACAGATGCGTTTCTGACACGTTGAAAGATCCGTGGATTATAGTTGATGATCGTTGCAGCAGTTCAGGACATGTCAACGAACCGACACGTCGTTGCGTCACTTCTTTAATCCTTATTATCTGAAAAAATCGCCGTAGTGGTAATTAAGTATTTTTAGTCTTGGCTATCGGTCAGTCGGTGCTCGGAATATAGTGGTCGGTCATCCGCTATTAAATTATCAGAAATTCGTCACGGTTTTGTCTTTGAATCTGGCAGTATTTTATACGAAGAATAATGTTCTTTATAATTCAAACAAACAACAATCCAGAATAACTAAAGACGATTAATAATAACAGTTTTTTCGTTTCCCTTTCATTTACATTAATTAACAAATTCCTTAAAAGTTTTATTTATCGATCTGTCTAATATTGAAATATTAATAAATATTTGTCTAATTTTTTACGAAAAGACTGATTATCATATAATTTAAATAAAAAAGTACGAATATATTATTATCTGTTGCCAAATTTTCACTGAAAAAAAAACACATGGGCATAAATCAGGATGACAGAATCAGTTGACTGATCTTTTTAATGAACGATATTGTTTAACATGGCCTCAAAAATCATCGTCGATATTAAAAATAGTATAAAATCAGTGGGGTCATCAACTCAACGTATGTTGAAATGTAATTCACGGCCAGTGGTCTTGAGAAACATTCAATGTACAATGTTCTCGAATAATTAAAAGGATTTTTCGTCGCTGTGCTATTTTTTTAAGTCGAGTTCTTTTATAAATGGAATTGTTTATAGGAAATACATATCTATTTGTAACATTTTTATTTGATTGATAAACAAGTATTATATACATACAAATATCATCAGTATTAAGCAGTAGATTTTTTCTATCCACTGCTGGATGAAGATCTCTTTATCTTTCACTATATTTATTATTGTTAGTATCTTAAAAAAAAATACTGAAAAAAATTATAATGAATTATTATTTAGAGTGAAATATTTAACTAATTTAAGTACTCTAAAAAAATAAAGAGATATTTTAAATTTCAGTTTAAATAAATTGTAATTTCTTATACGAATATTGATAATAATTCTATCATCTTCAGAGGTCAAACATATTTCTATAAAGTTTGTTACATTTTTTAATGTAAGGTCAAACAGTGATACCCAGTGCCAGATTCTTTTATTGGAATAATATTATCTTTTGCCAATTATTTTTTTTAAATTCTTTCACTAATGATTACAAAATAATCGAATGGGAAGAATCTACAATTAGAATACAGTAGGGATATTTTTCATTTCAAACATTTCATTGATTTTCAAAACCTAACCCACTAAACAACAATAAAGATATTTAAAATTTTTATTATTATTCTTAAATGTAATTATTTTAAAATCTAATAGCATTTTCCTATCTATTAAAATTAATTGGACTGTTTTAATTGATATTTAAAACGAATGATAATTATAGCATTAATCATAAAAATGCATACATACAAATATAAATAATTAATACACTTACATAAATATATATATATATATATATATATATATATATATATAAATAATAAAAATATTATTAATAAATGTGTACGAAAACAGCACATGTGATTCTTCTTCTTAATTTTGACTAAAAGCCAATAAAAGAATCGAATATTTCTTTAAAAAAATTTTTTCTGGCATTGTTTCATTTTTCATTTTAAATTTATCACATATTTATCTAAATGTTGATTTTTTAACATATTGTTTATTAAAAAAAAACTATTCGCGAATTTCAAAAGAATCAATCGAAAATTTTCGTCGATTTTTTCAAATAAATATTTATATCCACGTGCATAGTATAGTATAAAATGTAATTATATTACGGTTGAAGAACGATTTAAATATTCATCGTCCGACTGTCAAGATCTTGCGATAAACACGAAAAAAATATTATTAAAATCGTAACTCGCGTTTATTTTCAACTGACAGTGAAACGATTATATTAATAATGAAAAGTCATTGAGAGTGTGTTTTGGCAAGTTATTAACCTTGATACGACGTCACAACGAGTGTGTATTACAATGTGCCTTTTGTTTATATGTGGGTCGTAGATGGTAGAAAAGTTATGTCCATTAATTAAAAAGCTAGTTTCTTCTTTTCGCACGAGACGTTTATATCTCTCGAATAATTTACGACTCGAGAGTATCACTAGTTGTTGTTTTTTCAAAATAATTATAAAAGAACAACATTTAAAATGAAATAAATTCAATCGATCTTTTTTATTAATAGAAATTAATTCGTGTAATCACAAGATATATGGCTATTTTTGTTCTTTTAATTTCAAACCGTGCTTTGATGTGCACGAGCGTGTATATGTCATACTTTAAATTCAATATTTCCATCAGCACGTCTAAATCATTCAACGGCGTGCAAAACTACGTCGGAATTTTGAAACGTTATTTAAATCGGTCACGTGTACGAGAAGATCGAAAAAACTAAATTAATACCGAATTATTTATTCGAGATTTGGAACTCGACCTGTATACGGATTTTCCTCAGTAGGATCTCAATGAAACAATTCTGGAAATTTTTTTTCTTAAGACATATATTTATTATTTCGAGTTCAAATATATTTTTGAGTATTTTTTTCTTTATTGACACGTTTAAATATTTTCTATAATCTATTAATATATCTCATTGGATATAAATGATCTAATTTATTAAATTACATTAATCGAATTTTAATTTAAACTGGATGATTCATTTACTCGAGTTTTTAAAAAAATCTGATCAATTGCTTGTTTGTAAATATCGTTAGAGTACTTTTAAAAAATTACATTTTTTTAGAATCTAATTAAAAATTATATTTTTAAAAAATATTGAAATAAAATTAACTAGAATAAAAATTACAAAAAAATATTTTACTAAAAAAACAAATAATTGTTTCATTTTAATCAAATGTAATAAATATCGAGAACATTTACAAAGAAAAAACATTCTCCTTTTCACATTGTCTGTAACATTACTTAGTAACGTCAATCTACTTAAACGACATATGAACAGTAAATAGTTTTTTTGAAAAAAAAAATATACAGTCGTTATTTTTCTTAACTCTGAAATGTTTACACACAAGTAACATTACATTTTCGACATAAATACTTATATACGTATACTTATGTTCAATGTTTATGTAATCATCACTTAATATCATTCCTCGCAACATAATTCAACCGATTTCGCAAAAAGAAGAACGCATCGAACTGTTTTCAACGCTTTAAAATAACACACATTACACAAAACGATAATGAAACGCTTTCACGCCACCATTTGAACTTTTCTGATTGCAAAAAGATAAGCGTAGATGCTAATTGCACACATAACCTTATTATATATGAAAGTATTCCGTAAATAGGCACGATTTTGCTGTTTGCACAATCGGATTTTCTTTCTTTTTTTTACTAATGGAGTTTTCGGACGAGTGCGTCGTCCGATTTGTAACTAGATAACGCGTGTTCGGATTTCGAAATAAAAAATATATGTAATTTACAATCATAGAACTATTTATCGATTTTTTTATTTGGGGCGTATCGGTAATAGTGTCGTTCCTAATATGGATAGAAATCCAAGGTTAACATGAAAAAAATACATGTATTCGAATGATAACGTTTATAATTTCATATTATTATTTTCTGTCTATTAAATCTTTTAATAACTGATTTGTATTACATAATTTCATCCGAAGAAAATAAGGACAAGCTGTTAATTAGAAACAATATCAGATAATTCGATTTATCTCTCATGCCAATCAAAAAAAAAATATCAAAGGGCATTAAGCCAAAAAATTCAGTGCCGCGCGATGCTCTAAAAATAATATCGAACCGTTGGATTGTTAACGAAAAAAAAGAACTTCCTCTTTAAAAATCCATCACATTCGATCGAAATATAAACGAAACGTGCGTTCATTTTCCGAGATCGAATATAAAGTGACATGTTTTCAAACCGATGTGAAAAAGAAAACATGATACTTTTTTAGACAACGTCGTCGGATGGACGTCCAGAAAAATAACGAACAGTCGTTTATATTATTGATACAGGACGTTTCGCGGTCATCTAGTCAAGTTCCCAGTTATTCGATTGTGATAATAGTTTATTATCCAATTATTTTTTTTTTTGCTATTATTTAACACCGATCCTTGAACTATCATTCAATGAATAAATAAAACGATAATCCTGTTAAATTTATTCTCGAGATGATCGTATGTTTCTTATTATAGTCTACGATCGACTAGATGTGTTTACTATATTCGAACTTGATCCTAAGTCGTGTCGTCACGTGCGAAATAAATTATTGCGAATAACACGAACGACGAGTCGCTCACACACATCCTCTACATACAATGTACAACGTTCCGAAACAAAGTATTAAAACCAACTATAATAACTTCCATATGGTATTGCTCATCTGAAAATAAAACTTTGTCTATAAATACATTTCCATCAACCTTGCGCTCTTGCTCCTGCCTTTACAACTTTTTAGAGGATATGTGAATCATTGATATGGACTCGTTCCATTTTTTGTTACATAGACTTTTATTTTTGTCTCGTAAGAGATTCGATAATCTACGTTGTAGTATATCATAAAATAAGTGTTTGAATATTGAAATAAAAATGTTTTTAAAATTTGTATTATAGAAACAGAGCTTACACGAAAAAATATTTTTGAAACGAGTAATAAAAAAATGCAGTATTGACACAGATCTCGAATAAATATATTGAAAGTGATTTTTTTCTAAAAAAAAAAAAAAACATGTAAGCCGATGTAAATAAACGCTTTTGATGTAATCAACATCAAAAGCGAAATTGTTAACTCGCGCTCCGTTTGAATATTTATAGTGTGGCCCGTGTTGTTTTGACGAAAACAAGCTAAACATTCTTGTGTAGGTGATATCTTGATTTAATTTATCAGGTGTACACTATTACCTGCCGTATTTATGAAACGAACAAAGAGACTTACAAAATGCGTTTTTGTAAACGGAGATTTATAACGAGACAGATGATAGAAACGAAGTTTTTTTTATTTCAGAAAAAAATATGTAAATATACAATGTTTGTTTTTTTGTATAAAAATACATTATTTATTTATTTCATATCTATACTGAGAGAATTAGGAACAGAATATAAAAAAACAACATAAAAATGAAAAATAATCCCTTGCATGTGTTTAACTTTTCTGTAATTGTATTCGTATTTATTTTTTAACTAGTAAAGTGAATTTATATATAGACGTGGGTATTGACTTTTTACATTCTCTTTATAATTATTTTTAGATATTTCATTCTACTGTATAGTCAGGTCAGGTCTTGCAACACTATTGAGAAAAAGCATCGCGTATAATTATTATACGTACGTATATAAATATACAATTTATGAATACGTGTCATAACAGCATGATAAATCGTTTTTTATGGAAACGTACGGTTTAAAAAAGATCGACAGTAATCCATTTAAGAAAATTTTCGACTCGAACAGTGAAAATAAAAATAGTGTCGCCGAGAAATCGAACAATTACACGAAAACAGATCGTTTTCTGTCAGAGATGTCTCGGTGAACACAGTGTCGGGAATACAAAACATGCCAAAAGAATTTATAAAAGTATCTTACACAAAATGGAACTCATTTCCAGAAGTTATTTTCAGTCGCGGTACGCGGATATTTTTTTAAAAATAAACTCACGCGGATCGATTCCATTTTGATATGTAGTGTTGGAATTAGTCGTGCGATCGATCGGATTCGATTGTAAGAGTTGATCTAGAAAGAGCAACAAAGTACTCTGTTAATTTATTATATACTTTTTTCTTGAAAAAAATATCTTTGTTTTTAACGAAAAAATCATTTTCCGACATCATATTTCTTTCATTAAAAAATATTCAACAATCACTATTGTTTTTAGAGTTCGATATTGTAAAATCTGTACAAGAAGAAATTGTTGAATATTTTCATTAAAAAATATTGCGGTGTTATTTTATTAAAACGTGAATCGACGATAGTGCCAAGACCAATTGTGTAATATGATTACGTTTTAAATTCAGAAAAAATATTTTTAAAAACGAGGTTTTAAATTATTTGTTTGTAAACAATGTTGAAAATTTGTACGATTTAATACTCCATATATTAATTTTATTTTATTGAAAAATGTCGACAGTTTGACATTATAGACATTTATTGAAACTCTGAATTTTTTTAAAAAATGTATATAAAGTTTTCAACATTTTTTTTCCACTCGTCGCGTCAACAGTTTTGTAACAAATAAAGCCGTACAGTCTTTTAATAGCGCGTACATTCAAACGTCTTTTGATATTTTCGGTTTATTAGTAACCAGACTAAAGTACAAGTCATTGTAAATTTATAAGTCATCTCTCTGTGCTCATATCATAATGACGTTAAACTGAACGCACAGTGAGTATGAATTGAAAAATAGAAAACCTTGTTCACAAATTTGAGATTTTTCACAAACTGTTATATGTATATATAAATTCAGAAATGTATAAATAACAATAATTAATGAACTCGATCGAAACTAAAGAAATATTCGAACGAGCGAAAAAGTGAAATTTGTTTGTTGAAGAAAAACATATTAAATAAAATTTGGAACATCTATCTCTGCCAAGAATACGTGTTCGCACTTTCTTCGCCATTGTTGTGTTGATCCGCGCGTCGTAAAGCACACATGATGCTGCGCCATGCACTTCTTTTTCGTCGCGACGTCGTCACGATCCGATGCTCTCTGTTCGACGATGTTCTCGTTCGATTTTGCGGTTCGCCGATCGACGTTAACAAGTTACATCTATTACACGGTGCTTGTGTTTCTGATATTATGATTATTATTGTTGAACAAAAACGCGCACGGATGCAGAGATACGTCGCTTCTCTCTCGACATGTCACACACCCGGATTTTGGCTACACTTGCCGATCTAATATAAAACATTACGTATTGGCATTATACTCGAAAGTTGTAAAAATTGTACGAAAATAAAATGAATAACTAGTCTAGGGTTTCGATTATGAATATCCATTGTTCCAGGATATGCAAAACTGTCGGACGCGATGCACGATTTTTAACGATTAAGGGGGTATTCTAGTCTAGACGCACGAATTTTAGGTGTTTTTCTGAGCGCTATAAAAAAACAACAAATATTTTTACTATCCATTTTTATCAGTTATTTATTGACATTTTAAGAGTATAAAAAGTATTATTAAAAACAAAAAATTCAAAATTGAAAAAGGTACATTTAAAAAAGGGAAGGTAGAGAAATTTAAAGAAAAATTTTTTTTCGCAAAATGGCGGCAATGTGAAAAAACAGTCATTTTTTGCCCTATTTTTTCAACTTTCGGAATTTTTTAAAAATAGTAAAATACAAAATTTTCAAAAAATCCTAGGCGGGGGCAATCACTGTTATATTGAGAAGCTCTGTACCAAATTTCAAGTAAATCGGTCCATTAGAACTTGAGATATCACGTCAACCGTGTTGAAAAAAATAGTTTCGAGAAAAATGCGTTTAAAGTTGATTCGTTCCGGCCAGACCGGATTGAAAAATAGCTATAACTCCGAAAATAATTCGAATTTCGAAAAATCCTCTTAAGGACATATTCTTAAAGGTCTAAACTTTGAAAATATGTAAAAAATCAATTTTTTAGGAATTCTAGACTAGAATACCCTCTTAACACGAGATACAAATAGATGCATATGTATGACGAACATCATTTACGTCCCTGTATTCATTTAGAATTTTATTTATTTATGTTTAAAAAAAAAATTAACATCGACCAAAATATTCATACGCATACTCTTCCTGAAATGTCGACAATTTATTAGAAAAAATCGTAAATAGAATCATATTTGTATTCAGAGTTGAATAACTTGTAAAATGCACAGGTGTAGGGATTTTTTTTTAAAAAAAAGAGAAAACTAGCAGATAATTAGAAGAAAAATTTATCTCAATTTATAGCTCACTTGCGTTTATGTGACAGTTACTAATTATATATAAGACCTCTGTATTTGTTTTGAATATCCGCCAATTTTTTTTAATCATCAGTCATAATCAAGATTTTGATCGAGACAGGAAAAGAAAATTCGTTTCATACAATCGTCACTCGATCGATTTTCACGGAATTGGTGTCTTTTTTTATGGAGACATTAAAAATTTAACATCGTGTTTACAATTTCTTTGTCGTTTGTCGTTAATTGTCCTCTGACAGTTTAAACACTTATAATAAAATATATATAAATTTGCATTGGCACGGAGTTCTCTATCAAACGATAATCAATCCATATTGACTCCAAAATATCTTTATACTTTGTAAATTTGTAAAAAATTATCATCAAATTATGCTAGTTCATTTTTCTACGAATTTCAATTCCTTATAATTTTTAGAAATATAGTATTTTAAGACGATAAATAATTATGTACATAGTAATAAAAATATTTATCGTACAGAAAAAACTTTAATTGATTAAAATTGAAAATAAACTGAAGGTAAACATGTTTTTTTCATAACAATATTCAACATGTTATTGTATCATATGTGTTTATAAAATTGAAATTGATAGTTTTTTTTATAATCGAACATCTTAAAAAAAACATCACTTATACTAAAGAATGTAATTTCAAATTGATTACACTTATAACCAAATATTAAAGTTATTATTAGAAATTATAGTTTATATTTTCTAACAGTTTACTATTTTCAATATAAATATGTTTATAGACAAAATAAACGTCATTATTTCAAATAAGTTCTCTCTTATAAATCCATATTTCTTTATGGTGAGCATTGATATTCTTTTCAATAAAAATCATTTGATTGCAATTATTGTTTTTGGATAATAATAATAGATGAAAATGTTTATTCTGATCTTTTAAAGAATTTTGAATTTTGTAGTCTTTTTTTTCTTTCCCATCTCTGTCTCGTACACACAGATATTAATACTTATAACCAATATTTTTTACATACTCTCTTGTTTGTAATTTTCTTATTATTTAATTTATCTTATTATTGATTAATATGAAAGAATTGAAAAAAAATAGTTTGAGTGACATTCTGTAATGAATATCGAAATTGAATAAAATATAAAGTAGTAAATTCAAAATGTGTAACTGCTGGTCCTCAGAATAAGATACTTACAAGTACGTGACTGTAATGTGTAGAAAAAAAATCCAAAGTACTATCGATTAATTTACAAAATCGATATTTCCGTCGTCGCGTTACTGCTGATTTCCAACTCGCGCCGTTCGATCGCCCGACGCTAAGAATGCGGTAGAGACGTAGGAGGATCCAGAGTGGGTACCCGTTGAAAATCCGTCGAATGTACAGAAAATGTTCGCGTCGTCGTCGGTCGGCGTCATCATGAGATGGCGGTGCTAGAGACGCCGCAACGTCTTAGTCGCTGGGACAACGCCGCCGTGCACCGGTCTCGCATCTTGTCCAGTGATCTGTCTGTCCTACGGACACACGACAACAATACATTCGTTACAACAATAACAACAAACAACACGTAGCATACACAACTACACATTGATTTGTATCCGTATAATACGATAATAGTAATAATAATTATTGTTATTATTATTATTGTTATTTTTAATTGATTTCTTTCACTTCGTACTTCAATATCAAACAGTGCACTTGCAGTGAATTTCGGTGTCGACATGTGTGTTTGATTGAGTGTATTTTCGGTATAGGTGGGAGTACATACTATACACATTTTCTTTTTCGATCGACCATCAAAGACACTAAAAACAACAACACGGTGTTAACATACAGTACATGAGATGACCACGGAATATTTCCAAGAATGGACCTCACGTCGCGAGGTGGTGAGGATCCTTTTGTTGCTTGTTTTATAACAACGCTGATTTATTTATTGTTGAACGTAAACACATTAGTACTACTAATCGAAACATTATATAGTGTAGAACATTTCTTAACAACGCACATTATTGTTTCACAACACGAGCATCAGAACAACACGCTTTTTCACACATCTTACACGCATTATTAATTGAAATAACCATCGTGCACATCGCTGGAAATGAACGCGTCTGTTTAGAAATTACAGCATTGTTAATATCGTTATTATAAATAATATATAAACATGTAAAAACAGGCACGAAAATCATTCGACTGTAGATCTGGTTCAATAAAATCATATCTTAGTTATTAAATTCAGTATTGATTGCCAAATCGTTCGAAATAAATGTCGAGTACGTAAATATATTTCGAGTGAATTTATTTCCATGTTGCTTAAACGATTAATAAATTAGTCACTAAACGACGCTACTAGATGATTAATAGCAATGATTCAGTGCTAACAACACAGGTAATATGCGTTGAGAATTTTTTTAAAAAAACTATTCCAAATTATTAATTATAAAATGTATTTCATAAAATAATATCTAATTTTATTACAAGGTAAAAAAACACTAAAATATATAGATATAACTAATTATCATTTTTTTATTCCAAAACAGTCAAAATTAATAAAAATTCAAATAAAGTCTAATTAGTTATAGACAAAGGCCACAAAAAATAAAACTGAAAAACAACGACGTTAATACAGAATTAATTGGAATTTATAAATCATGTTGTATTCCAAAATCCTAAAATGTATAAGAGAGATAAAATAAATTGAAATTTATGAAGTTTAATTTTTTAAAATCAAATAAAATTTAATAATTAAATATTTCTATAAAAAAATATTAATTAAAATATTAAAAATATAAATTATTTGATTTTATTGAAATAAATTAATGCAAATATTTTTTTAAAAAAAACAGGTGTTGATATAAGATAAATCCAAAATGTTTTAAAAAATTGCCAATTTTATTTCTTTAAATAAATTTATAATTGAACACTGATATATTTTTTTAATTTCGATAAATATTTTTTTGAAATATTCTATATACAATCCAATACATTCAGTATTGATTTTTTAAAAAAATAATAAAATAATACTACTAATTTAAACAGTACATTTTCCCAAATTCAAATACTAAAGAGATAAAAATTCATTTCACGTATTTCGTTAAACAACTCAATTATTATTTACATACAATTACTTTTATTCAAAACCAACGATATCAATTTACTATCAAATTAAAATTCGACATCGAAATTAACGAATCGAACAAATTAAATTGTCTTGAAAGTAGGAAGAATTCAAATCAGTTTCGTTCACACGCTTCGACATTTGATGCAATTTCATATTTATCCCCTTTTATTATTGCACGTTAACAATACTAACTTTTGCTATAAGTAGATGTAAAATTATACGTTTAATTTAAATAACATTGCAGTCGTTATTGCATGTATTTATTTTCTTCTTTATTGTGAATGAACAGTAAATTATTTCACTTTTATTTTAATGAACATGGACTTACTTTCTTCCTTTATATTTTTAATGGGGTGTATAATTTAAATTTTATTTTTTTTAAACACAAATTATAATGTACTTGTTACTACAATATATAATATTTTTTTTATTCAATCAGTGATTAAATTAATTCATTTACGAATTTAAAATAATATAGATATACTTGAAAACATCTTATTGTATTATTAAAATAATTAATGTTTATCTTCGCGAAATAACATTAAAAATCGGTAATACAAAACGTTGAAAATATTTTTTTAAAAAATCTAATCTCACCTCCATGATTTATTCTTAGTATTTAAAAAGTATCTGATATGAAAATCTCAGATTTACAAAAACCATATTAAATTATTTATTTTCGAACATTCTTCACCAATTCAAAATTAATATTTTTATATAGTTTTTTTAGATTTCATGATTTTCAATATTTATTGTTAATTTTGATATAGAAACAAGATTTCGTTATTTTAAATAAAATACTAAATATTAACTGAAGATAATAAAAACATCGAAATCAGTAATTAAAGACAAAAACTACAGTTGGCGATAATACAACTAATAAATTAATAATATAAATCTGTAGGTTTGAAAAGTACATTTCAGTGTTAATGTCAGCATCTTTACATATTATTTTTTTACATTTGAACCAGTCTCTCTAGTTCTCAATTTGATAAGAAATTATTATCATTTTCACTAAATTTAAAGTAGAACAGTTATTTTTAATAAACAAACCAATAATTAACTTTATATATTATTTTACATTAATTATAATAGAATAAATCTATCAATTTATTATCTATATCTCATTTATTTTAATATCTAAAAATAGTATGATACTTATTAATATTCATGAATATTCAAACAGCTATATATATATATATATATATATATATATATATATATATATATATATATATATTAGATTATTTGATTGTGCAGGCCGGTTTCTAATAACTTCTTACAATATTAGTTTGACATATGTAGGTGGTCTGTTGCTTTAAATCACAATGATAGCCGCGCTCTGTGCCTGGCTTACGAAAAAAAATACACTTGTCTCTTGCTAAACTGTCAAATTAATAGTACAGAAATATATTGGCATTTAAAAATGTTGTTGGATTCTCATACCGTTGATTTAAATATCGTATACGTGCGTTGTTGTTCTATCCCGTTTTTTGATACACGCGACATTGAAAAAATATGTAAAACCATTATATTTATAACCACTCGCGAATTAATTTATCTCGATCCTTGATTTTACTCGGATTTGATCTATCCATAAAACCGTTCAGTTTTTTACACAATATTCATATCATCTTTTCTCGCACGCAATCTTTTTATTTTCCATTGTTGGACCTACAATCTTTCATATTTTCAGATTAACTTCATCGGACTGTTTTTCGATTTTCAACCAAAAAAACGAATATATATTTGTTGTTTTGGAACTGTGGCTGATTCACTTTACACAAATGATTTTTTACTCCAACACCACTATAATTTAAAGTGTTCAATAATCACTTATTGTTCACTTAAAGGCTCTGACGATGATAGCATCGCCATCGAAATGCATCAGTCGATATAATTATTAATAATAAGTGATTATTGAACACTTTAAGTTATTGTGGTGTTGGGGTTAAAAAAATATAATATATTCAAATTTCTTTTGAAGAGGACTCGTTTTAATTTTCGATAAAAATTAATGTAATAAATATTTCAAACTTTCAAATAACAAAACTCAATTAGCAACAATGATTGCATTTTCGATTCGCTTAAAGCAATATTTATTCACTTCCGGACATTTATTTTTATTCACAATGTTATTAAATCGCCGAACGAAAAACCAATTACCATAACGTAATTTTCAATAAAAACATATTTTTATATTACATATTCATCAAATTACATTTCCATACGATATTTCAACAGATTGTCAATAAACCATATGCCGTGAATGTTTACTGAATTTGTCGAACGAAACGAAAATAAAAATTTGCATAATACGATCGATGTAATTGTACAGTTATATTTGCGTATAGAGATTTATTTCAATTATAAACAAATAGTTTGACGGTGTCGAAATGAAAACATGTTTTGAAAAAAAAATGAGTTTGTGAATGAATATACGATGTTTGAATATCAATGAGTTGGGAAAAAAACTAGCGAAGAAAATTTTAACTATGTGTACGATGAAAGATCTGACGTTTGACACACAGATGTCTTTGAGAATTCACATTTATATATAAATGGATTAAAATTAATTTTAACAAACTATTCCAATGTTTAAATCAAAGATTTCACTTTAAACAAGTATCGAATTAATCAATTCTACCTGTCAATGATTGAGGAAATCAAACATACATTCTATAATCTAAATAATTAATGGCAGGAAGGAAATTCGTAGGAGATTAAAATTTAAATGATAAGAGAATCTTAACTCGATTTAAAATTAAGTTACAATTCCTTAGCATCGCAACTGAATTTTTTATCTGAAATGTTTAAGCGATAGACTGAACGGTCGTTAACTATTAAATATCGTGACATTCGAGTAATGATTCCTTTGTTAAATATTAATTGGTTACAGTAGAAAGTTTCCAGTACAAGTCTCGAACACTACAAGATTTTACCATTGTTCAGTCATAGTTATTGATAATTTTTATCGCTAATGTATATTTTAATTACCATACCATTATTGTTATAATACTGTATTGTAATAACTCTTCGAATTATTAAAAATGATTGAACATTTTTATAACAAATCGTGATATTAAAAACTATTCGTTTTTGAAAAAGTGAATTTTTACCATATTAAATAATTGTACAATAGAATCATTCTTCATTAATTACTCATTGTCCATTTAGAATATTTCTAGTATAGAATTAATATCGTTTAGAATTAATCGTCGAATACAAGTTTGTTAAAAAAACCGAACGATAAGAATCGCTCTTACGTCAGTCGTCTATTTTCGAATATACATAAGAGCAGCAAAGAAAAAAATCTTAATGAATTGCACTATGTTCATTAATTTATCTCTCTCATATCCACGTAATTGTTGTTGTTTCGACGATTAGTCACGTTTTAAAATCAGAACTCGTTGTATTTAGATCGAATTTTTTTTTCACCTGTCGACCGTTCAAATGCACAAACGCAACACTATTTTCCCAGCTACAAGTCGAGAAAGAAAGAAAGAAAGAAAGGAAGGAAAAAAATCCTATAACGCAGATTGTAAACACAGGCGGTATTTCGACCGTCGTTTGAACAAAGTCCCCGAACAACGCGATTTTATACGTCTTCTCAACACACAAATATATCATATCTTATAGCTGTTTACTGGCACGGATTCGCTCTTTTGCTTTATGTCTCTACACCTGTTTGAAGTTGTCCGCGCGTCGCCAACTCCGTCCTCCTCCGACGACACGAATTGCGTCGTCGCTTTTTTTCTAATAGAACACCTGCGCGTATTATCGAATAAAATCGTAATGAGATCTAAGAGGAAACACTCTTTGTGTACGCGATAATCGTTTATTATTATTTATAGGTGACGTAATTATTGCCAAGATCCGGTTCGAGTTTTATAGACGATTTTTTTATGGCTTTTCGGTCGAGAGGGATTCTTGGATGGATGGAAATCGTAACTCATTTCGAAACTGCAAGATATAAATAAATAATTTCAATATATATTTATATATTTTGAAAAAAATAATAATACAGATATGTTTATGTATTTATAAATAACGTGTACATGTATAGACACATGTACACATGCTCGTATGAATGTATTTATAAACGAAACGTATTTTTTCCTCCGAGTATTTCTCTTTCATGTAAATATTTCGATCGTAATGTATTTATATTCATCATTCCATTACTGTAATACACAAATCTCGTTTTTGTCGTGTAGGTGGTACACCGATCAGCCAATGCCTCATCTCGATATTTTTAGTAGTCAGTCACGAAGTGAAACATTGCCATATAGTTCATTGTCTCATAAATATATTTCTAATCGTATTGATTAATAAATACAGGAAAAGTGTACACACACACACTATAATATATATAAACATTTCGATATGTTTTCAAGTATCCACAGATGTGTGTATGTACATATTTACGTGGATTTGAGTAAAGAACAATTTCCGTACATGCGATGACTGTAATGGAAACGTTTAATGTTTTTACGATGATCGTGCAGAAACGTTGAAAGATGTTGAAAATAAATTCGAGTGAGTGGAAGGATCATAAATGTTGAGACTTGACGGGTTCGCATGCAAACAGCAATTTGTTGTAGTTGTTTTCGTTTGGTTTTTAATCACGGATTCAATTAACGAGATAGTGGAATAAATTTGATTTTTTTCAAAAAAAAAAAACATAATTTTTTAAAATATGTATTTATATATAAAAATTGTTTTGACTGATTTCTATAAAAATGTTTAACATGACATACAAGTCACATTTCGTTATTAATTAATATGGAATTTCAAACGGTTATAATAAGAATTTAATTTTAACGATCGGGTAGAAGTGATCGAAAATGTAATAAACGTACTTAACAACGAAATTTATTACTAGAATTAAGATTAATGAAACTTTTACATCTATATGATGTATGTTCGTTTTATATTCATAGAAATTTATTTTCGAGTAATTCTTAAATATATTGATTGTTTTTTAAAAAATTAAATCACAAAACTAACGCATGCAGATATTCAATTCATCTAGAACGGACTTTACAAATTGTTAAAAATTTTCGAATACCATCACAAGTAATAAATAAGTCAATTCATATCATCAAAAAAGGTCATAAATCTATGAAAAAGAATATGTTGCAAAAAACAATAAATAACCGAAAGCACTTCATGCTTGCAGACCAGATGATGAAATGAAAGATACAACCCCCAGTTGTAGATGGATTGAATAAGGACACAAAATACAAATTAGTATATGTATATATAAAAAAAGTTAGTCTAGATTTTAACAGAAAGGCTCTGACGATGATGGCGTCGCCATCGAAATGCATCAGCTGTTATAATTATAAATAATAAATGATTATTGTGATGTTGGGGTTAAAATTCATTTGTGTATCTTAAATATATGTCGAATATTCGATTTTAATATTTTTTTCTTGGTTCTTATTTAACTGATTGATAATCATATTTAAAAAATAATTATTAAGACTCGATTCTGTCGGAGACGACAAAAAAAAGTCGACCAGACGATCCCTTTCCGAGATATTCTTTTTTCGATACAGAAAACCAAACCGCGTTCCGTGCAAAATAAGTTTCTTTACCAAGGTTACGTACATTATGTCCGTGCAGAATGTCATTTGCGTCTCAAATGTAACAAACATACAATCGTGCACTTTGTTTTCATTTTTCTCGGTTTGAAAATATCTCGCGATAGTCATCTTGGAATTATGACAAGAAAATAGCTATAAAACATTACGTAAAAGCAATACAAAATATGTACGCGTCTCTTCATTCTAAAACGATCGCACGTAAACATTAAATGAGAGATGCACAGCGCTCCAGCGAGAAAACGCACGATTCTAATTAAGAACCATCGACGGGATATTTTTAGCACTGGCGAAACGTCAACAATAATCCAAAAGTCGATAATGTTTATATATTGTGTGTTCTTTGATGCACTGGATCGTGTTTACATTTTTTTTTTCAAAATACATCTCGTTCGAATGAAGAAAAAAAACGATTTTGAAGAGCATCGTTTCAAGTAGCATTTCCAAAATACGCTTGCATCCGCACACAGAATGCATTTATTTATACAGATGTGCGTATATATGTTATAAACTTGAAGGCTACGTACGTTCAGGTGTGTTTCTCTCGTTACAAATGTTGCAAGTGTTGCCAAACGCGTTTAGATCCTAATAAAAACGCAATTATTCGTCTGACGGTGCGGACGTCACGCGATGAAAAACAGGACGAACAGGAAACCGATTGCGGATCGTGAAGAAACGACCTGAGTCAGCAATAACCGGAAACGCTGCCAAAAGAAAAGTGGAAACATGCGTATATAAATTTTCAACATAATATTTCAAATGTCAGAGCGTGTCATGCCAGGTCCAATGTCATTCATAAAATAGGACAGTTGTTACATACATTTCAAAGAACACATTACTCACAACAGTACTCTACCACTTATATTTGTTTTCACACAAATATATATATATATATATACTGGCACGTGAAACTTTTATGAAATTTATATAACATATGTATCTTTGAAACACAGACAGAAATTTCCAAAAGTCACTCTTGCTCATTTATTTCAAACATGACTTTTTCATATCGAAGGTACTGAGTAAATAAAACGTCTGGAAATATTTCACAAGAGTGCAGAACTAAAATTATATTACACAAAGATTCATTTATAAATATCGATTCGAATGAAAATAGGACATTCATATAAATACAGAAATAAAATTAAATATAGTCGATGTTTATTTGCACATGACAAAACCGTACGAGCAAAGAGTGAAGATCGGATTGATAGAAAACTACAAAGTTGATTTCAGTTACTTGAAACACCTTCTATATATATTACAACAATATATGAAATAATATTGAAAATCCACGTTCGTATGTATAAATCACGCAAATCTCTCCAACACTGACATTCGGTGACATGTGAAACTGAACAAACGTTTTTTTTTCTTCATTCTTCGTATATAGCCTCATGCAAATATTTACCTATACTTGAAACATTTTCCTCTCATTTTCGCAACGATATTTACATAAACCTGGCCTAATTATATACCGCACAATATCGATAGAAGACTCGTACGTTTTTTCCTCCTCGTCTATTTAAAAATGCATACTGCTTACTTTTTGTAATGATTTATTGAACACGTGTTCTTTGGCAATCTTTTTAATATCGTTTTGACATTGCTCCAAGGTCTTTATAAATTCATAACGAAAGATGAAATGATGCGACTACGACGAATCCGTTTTTTGTCAAGCACGGAAATTTATTATGGATCACAAGAGTCGAACTTTAACATAAATAAATACATATTTGCGCACTTGCACAAATATATATATATATATATATATATATATATATATATATATATATATATATATTAAGTTTTTAAAAATCGAACGTGTTTGTTTGTTTCATTCAAATTTCAGATCTTTCAGTAATTAAAATAAAATCATTATGGACTGAAAATAGATGCTAACGAATATCACGGATCCGCTTATTAAAAAATACGTGTAAGAAAAATGTAAGTTTCGTTGAAAGCTATACTAGATGCGAACAACCTTTTATCTTTCGCATCGTCGCTATGGAACTAGTGACGTGCGTTAAGTTAAAATTAGTAATCGTATTCTTATTTAAAACACGGTATTTTTCTTCCGTTTTTTAGGTGAGAATATATTTTTAAAATATACAACAAACGCTACTAAACATCATATATCATATTTGCTTATTAGATTCTGTTTGTTTTCTTTACTGTTTAAATGCGAAAAAAAAGTTATGTATATAAAATATTAAATAATAAATGTATTATTAAATGTCAAGAACGATAACATACAATTAATTATTCAATATAAAAATATTTATCACAACTAATAATAGTTATTAGAAAGATGAAGAAATAATAGTCATTGATGACACAGTTTCATGTTACTTTCCATTAGAATGTTTTCATCTTATTATATATTAATATTTATAAATATATCACTGTGATTCATTCATAAAATTCAATTATATACGAACACGTGGTACGTGCTGTAAATAATATAAAATATTGTAATTGGACCGACTGTTGTCTTCCACGAAATTTCTATTTAATTGTATGACAGATGTTCAATTGTGCTTTTAGAAAAATTATAAGATAGGTAGTTGAATATAGGTTGGAAATTTTTTCTATTTTACTAGGTTATTTTAATAGGTTTTCAATTATAGAACAAAGATTAATAATTCGTTCAGAGATAATATTGTTATAAACAAGGTGACCAACCGTCCTCCTTTTGGAAGTTCTGTCCTCCCTCGAAAAGTGTCCTCCTTTTCGATATATAAAAACTAATTTCTAAATCTCTAATTATTTAATAACAAAAATTTCCCACAATGATGAAAACTCCGCTTATTTAATTTTATGTGGGCAGTAATTTTGTTGCGACTACAATCGAGGAGAGAAAATAATGCTTCTCAACAGTTGCGATTTTCGATTGTGTTAGTTTATAATTTGATTAAAATAAACTAGCGATATACTTTGATGAATTAGTAGCCTTATTGACTTCTTACAATTCTTACTGAACTGAAACACGACTGTAATTATTTCTTTCCTAGTCAATATCCGACATACAGACTTAAGTAAGCACAATTGAAGTTTTGTTAATTAATTATCAATTTTATAATTTTCAAATATTATCATTTTATTTACAAGTTTACACAACTCTGTTGTCATAGAACTGTAAAATAAATTGATGTTAAAATTTAATGTTTATTCCTATTCGCTTATGCTGTTAAGTTCCAGTTTTGATATATAATTTTAAATTTCATTTAAGGATAGAAAAATCAAAAAAGGGGAAATGTCAGTTCAACGATAAATTGAAAAAGGAATTTCCATTCATCATATCAAAAAATATATTTATGTCCTCTTTTTCATTGGAAAAAAGTTGGTCACCTTATTATAAATAATTATCCATTGACTTAGATAAAACAGTAATTGATTATTAATAAATTTGTAACATTTTTTTTTTGAAAAATGAAATGTTTTTTATAATACAATAATTTAGGATTGTAATTTTGAAACTCTTTTTACATAATTAATCATTACTTCTTTGAAATCTGCAATATACAAATAATAATAAAAAATATTTTTTCTGTACAAATATTAACAGAAAAATAATGGCTATATCAGTTTAAAAAGTTATAATTTTTAAAAAATTTTTAAATTTTCTTGTCACGTTTTTAATGACCAATTTTTCCCCGTCAATAAATGATAATTGTAAATGCGTGTATCTCCATCTTCATTTCAAATTCACTGCCGGTCCATTAATCATATTTGATTGACTGTACTGTTCGTGTTAAGAAAATCTCTTGTCGCCTCATCTTATTTAACTGAGATGTAGATGCCGTCCTATATGGAACCACTGCGCCCGTCACCACAAATTTGTTAAACGTCAGAATGATCGATCTAGATTTTTTAATAGCGTCGAGTATTTAGTCTACGCGACTTTATTCCGTTTCGTTAGATGCATTTCTAATGTAAATACCGAGAGTTCAGTGGACTATGCCGGATGTTGTAGCGATCAGACGTCTCTAAACAAAAAGCACAACGGACCCATTGTGCGTTTTCCCATTTCGGCGTTGTAAAAGCTCGCGTTTATACTACACTCGTTTCTCAACATAAATAATATCGTAATTATCTGGACGATTTTTTCTCCGATGTCTCGATATGCGAGAGTCGAGTGCCGGAAATTTATATCTGATATCTTGATAAATGTAAATTGTTTTGACTGATGATCACGAGTCGATTAATTTTAAACGTTGACCGTGCTTTGATCTTTATATCTTCACTGGCTAGGGAATAATGAGAAAATTTATGGCTGTCACTCGAAGAATTATTATTATTATTCGAAATTATAAACGACGAACAAACGGTCGTCTGAAAACGTTTTCGATTCGACTAATTGCTTATTTGTGTAATTTTATTTCGAAATAACGTTCGAAAAGCTCGACTTTTTCTTTTTTTAAAAAAAAAAAACTTTCGACGAAATCGTCCGAATTCTTTAAAAAAAACATTTTACAAACATTCTTTAATTGTTATCTGAAAAGTATTATATAATTATTTGAATGTATCTATGCAATTATATTTCAATTTATTGTATTCAATAAAATTATGTATTTGTTTTGCAAATTATAAAAATAATCACAATTGAATTACATCTATAATTATTTATGAACAATATATAAAAACAAATCTTTCGTAAGAACAATTAAGTTATTTACGCGAATTCGCTTTTGTACAAATTTCGATTGAGTAACACAATATAATTATATTTATATTAATTACGGTTGCGCGCGGTTTAATTAGAATCAGAGAACTGTAACACGAACAACGCTATGACGAAATGATAATTAGAATGGAAATTATTTGCACGCAGTTCTGTATTAACATTAATAATGGGATTGCAAACGATTCTCAATGATTTTATAATATTTTTTTCAATTTCATAAAATAATTGTTTATTATATAGATTTATTTATAAATATATAACGATATAAATTCATGGTCAGTTTCTATAAAAATTAGAAAATAAAATAAATATCGACTTAGATTTTTTATTTATTTCAGATTTGTTTACTTATTTAATGAATAAATTAATACGTACTTTTTGTAATTTTTAGATAATTAACTTTATCGTTAATTTGTATAAAACCCGACAAAGAAACGAATTTCTTTGAATCCATTTATACAATCATAAAATCAGTATTCATTCTCAAGTAATTTTTATTTAAATCTTAATTTAATATTAATCGACCATAAAATATTTATATTTAATCGTTAAAAATTCACTATCACAGTTAATAGATACTTTTAATGCGAAATTAATTTAATAATTACTTTTTGTAAACATCACAGTTGCGAATGAAAAAAAATCTATTTCTTGTTTAAATTTTATTTTCATGTCAAGGATTTATTATACATATAATTATTTACGAACGATGATCGTTGTATCAGGTAAATATGGATTATATTATACTTTTTATTCTGAAACATTCCATAAATATTTTCTAAAATATGTAAAATAATATAATCTATTGTGAATCACATTATTCCAACTCTACAAGATCTTTTTGTGTTGGTAAGTAAACGTGCTACAAATAATTAACTGTTTAATAATATTTTTTTCTATATGAAACATTTACCTTGATATAAATTAAACAAAAATACAGTAATAAATATTTATATGCATATCAATTTATATGCTGTATCCTGTACACATGAAAATATAAATTAATTTTACTGAATAAATTTAAATTTCAACGATTCGTTGATTTAGGAAATCAAATAATTAGTATTCCCTTTGCATGCAGATCACACAACGGAATAATGTTGAAAATATCATCCGGAAATCTGATAAGAATCATGAATTAGGTTCCGTTCGTAATATGTATTTTAATTGAAATTGTAAACGTTACTTAATATATTTTTTACTCCGATAAAACAAGAAATGAAATTCAACATAAATAAACCAGTATGAAAATAAACGATGGTTCGAGTTGCTAAAGAGATTTTTCTTAAATAAATGGCCACACGTCCGAGTATTTTTCCATGTTGTTTTTTAAAGTGTCCACTTTTCGAAAACACATATAAATAAATCGTATCGAAAATAATTCGGCGAGAATTATGTATGTGTGTACATAAAAATAATACAAGTTTGAACGTGCGTCGGTCACTGCAATGAATGTTGAACGATGGTAATTCAATCTCTTGACAGAGAAGAGATATAGAGAATTCACATGATGCCCATTACGTGCACTGGACATCGATGATGTATAATTTGACAACACGACTGTCAACAGATTTTTCTCTAATCTATTTAAACGACTTACTCTCACGTGTACGTATATTTATAATCGATTCGGAATTTACTTGAAAGTCGTGTGAATTTTACGACAATTTTGAAGCTTTCAACGTCTGATCGGATTATGAGTAGTTAACAGACTATTATATCCATAGTGGTAAGGTTTCTGATCGGATTACGAATTAGACTACACTTTATAATTAAACAGCAGTTCGTTTGTGTGGTTTCAATGAAGGTTGATGTCGTTTGGTCATTTTTTCCACGAGTCGTAGACCTCGAGTGTTTATTATTGAAACGAACAATAAGTTATATTCGAAGGTCGTGCCTTTGAAACATTGTGAAAAAAAATCACACTTGATGAAATTTGAATTGATAATGATTATTAAAAACAGTAATAAGACAAATAAATGATCAGTGTCGATTATTAATTGAGAAAAAATCGAAAATTAATACAATTTAATTTAATTATTAATTCAATTTTGAGAAATTGATCAAGTCTAGAATACTCCTACATCCGATTACATACACGTGCATGCAAAACAAGAGTTTGAAAATCGCAAGAATTATTTTTAACTTGTAAAGAATGCAAACAGATAATAACGCCAACAAATTCACTAGAAAGATGTATAGACTTTGAGTGAATGTTTGATCATAATTCGCTTTTCGAAGATCACTCTTCCCATAATGTCGAGGATATTTTGAAAATTGGAGCGATGCGACGCTGCTCTATAGAAAAGTCACACTAGTCCAGTTAAATATGATGTAATAACAACACAGTTCGCTTTTTAACGTCGCTCTGCCAAAATTCTCATACGATTGCAACATTGACGAAACTAGAAATGGTCACGTTATCTGTTCATTTTTTTTTCAATCAATTCGAGAAAGATGGATTTTTTTTAAAAAGAAAATACTACCAGAATCCGGACCAAAACACTCGAGAGATTATATATTAAATAACTGTAATTGTGTACAGATGTTGAAAAAATATTTTATTGTTTTTTTAATCGCTAGTTTGGACCATGATAAAACATCTATTCGAACTTGAAATTCGAATAAAATTGTCAGCATTCATTAAACGTACGTAAATTTATTACATGTCAATTAGAACACGAATACGTACGAATAGAGAAAAGAAAAAATCACGAATTGTTTTTATGAACAGCCAATTCGGTTTATTTATGTGATGTTTGATTCGATCGTAAACGAAGAGATCTCGGTCTTATAACATTTACACAGCGAAAATAAAAATACACCTCAATGAACACACAATCGCGCGGATCTCGTTCCAATAAATAAAATAGTTTCATCGACGTGTGATCTAATAAATAATATTTATTATCATATCGCAAATTATGTAAATAAATCATATTCAATTATTAAATTGATTCAATCAGACGTACAGATCTATAATTGGTTTTGTTTACAGCACGGTCGAACACATGACCTTTTTAGTAAATTCCATAGTTTGTGTTTTATATATATATATATATATATATATATATATATATATATAATATTTTCAACATCACCGATGTATAAAATTGCAAGGAATGTCGTACGTCAATAGTTGTCAGAGAGAGAGTACGTTTGCCAAAAACTCGTACATATTTTTAAAGTCTTCTATAGTGTCAGATCTAGATTTACAATCGACCATTGTTGTATATTTAAGTGCAGTATGTTTTCATGTTCGATTATAACTGCACGCACATGCCAGTTTCGAAGAGATGCATCCGCAGACAGTTAATTGCAGTTGGGAACGATTTTCTTCGTGTTGGAATATGACTCATGGCTGGATTTATTTTCCGTCTGCATAAAACTAGAATCGAAAAATATACTCTATTTGAACATGTATTTATGTCTCTTATTTGAGATACGACCACTTTTTCGATTTTACTATATTGTGAAATAAATTCAATCGACTTGAACCCGTGCAAATAAAAACAATAGTTTCGTTCAGTCCGACTTAGCGTGAACTTACATAAATTTAACCCTTATCGGTCGTATGTCACCTCTGACGTGACATTACAACTGTATGTCACGTGCGAGGTGACAAGACTGAACAAGTAACAACGTCCTTATTGTTGAATGTACACACTGTATGTTTTTACAGTTTAATTCTTACTCGATAGCAGACAACACGTTAATGTCATATTTCAGCAATTATTCTACTTATATTATAATATTTTATTCCTCCAAAAATGAATAAAGAAAACTATAACAATATGGAAAGTAACAGTGATAGTTGTAGTGAAATATGTGAAAATTTTGAATGTTCGGCAAGTGATTTTAATTCTTGTGATGAAGCTGCATATCTTGCAACCTCATTCCCAAGGGAAGCATAATGACTGCATTGTATGTTCCAATCAGAAGTTACCTGGAGGAAGAAAGACGACTATATACTTCTGTGAAACTTGTAACAGAAAACCATTCCCTTCATGTAGGAATTTTTTTCAAAAAATACCACACATTGAAAAAATATAAATAACATTTAAGCTTGAAGATTACACATTTAATAAAGTGTAAATATAAATATTTTTATGCACAAAACTATCTTTTTATATCAAGTAAACTTTGTTACTCTTCTCTTGCAATAAATACTTAAATATATCTTCGATCTAGCGGAAAGTCAAGTACAAAATGCTAATAAGGGTTAATACGGTACGATCGTTTCAATGGACGAAACTCGGCTTATATAATGCGCGTATTGAAAAAATTCTCCGGTGGTGGTGAATGACCTTACCGCTGTGGTAGCTGTTCTGTGTTAGCAGACAACCAGGGCTCCATGTCAGCTCATTTGGATGTTTATTTGCTCTAGCTTGTATTTACATTGCATGCAGTTAACATTTCCTGAAATATAACCGTCTGTGGTCGCGTTTCAAGTGATTTATGCTCGGATATTAATTTATTTTTATCGACACGCGTCGATTCTGATTTCGAACATAATTATTCAGTACGCGTGAACACGATGAACTATCTTTGAAATTTCAATAATTAAATCATTCATTTGAATCATTTTATTTTATAAAATAATATATATATTTTAAAAAGATTTACTTTCATTTTTAAATCTCGAATTTTTCAATAAAATCTAACTGTTTTAAATATGACTCAAACTTCTTAGATTTAAAAGATACTCGTGGAATTAGAAACGAACAATATTACAATCATCTCTTGAAGGGATTATTTTCTGTCTGTATATGGTTAGTAAAAAATTTTTTTAAATAATATACATGTTATTAAAAAAAATATTTTTCTATTATAGATCAGATCCATTTTTCAAAATCTATCAATTACACAACACATATCGACTGTTTAAAAAATACACACTCGTTTTCACATCCGTTGGAAGAAAACAAACAAATCATCCGTTTTATGTATCTAAAAAAAATAAAAAATTAAGGAATTTTTTACTCTTTCATTCTTAATATCGTACGTATATACATATGTATGTAATAAACACATGATGTTTTAGAATGCAGTGTACATCAAACAGATGTACACGGATTATTTGAATCAGACATAGTTGACAAAACTGTATATTCACATTTCAAGAAACCGGACGTGGAACTCTTTCGTGTTCGTTCCCTCTAGTTTATTTTCTTTGTCACGAAAACTGAACATTTTTATTTTCTTTACGTTTATAAATCAACAGTACGTACGATTCGGTCGTCTATTTTAGCAACGAATCTTTTTTTTAAATTGTTACCAAGTGTACTTTTACACATATGTATATACAAGATATATGAATAATAATGTAACTAATCAATTTTATTTAATATCATTTATTAACTGTTATGCCAAGCTACCTCATAAGGAATCCCTGTTATAAAAATTAGTAAAAAACATATGTTGTATGTTAACAAAGAGAAAACTATTTACAGAAACACATATGGGGAATACAAGTTCATTGACAAGTTTATTTTTACATAACAATATAGAATTTTTTTAAAAAGCATTGTCATCAAAGTGAAGAAAACTCGCGTACTGTTGCCGATAAGAATGATTGATAATGTTAAAATTGTCGTTCTTAGAAACTTGTTATCGTAACCACGATAAAAAAAAATCGTACTATTCTCAAATTATTCCTAATACGTCCAAGTATAATTGTCGTATGAGTCCTGTATCATCCAGCATCCAAAACGTACGCACGGTCGTCGATGACCTTTATAACGAACATAAATATCAGTGGACACGGTGGATTCCGTCTGGGAGGACTGACCTCAATATGTGCCATAAATATGTTGACGTGTGACTTACTCTCCGCGTCGAGATGCGAAGCGGCGATACGTACGAATCGACTCGACCGATTTGCGAACATGTCTTCTATGACACATCTTATTAGTTTACTAATAAATCGAACTAGATTTTAGACATGTTTGTTTCGCAACTTCCGAGAACTTAATTATATCTTAAAATATATATGTATATATATATATATATATATTGAGATATTTATATTTTATATACTCACGCCCACATACGAACATGTGGCACGAGCAATTAGCGCATTCGCATTTAATCTACCAGTGAATTAGATTGTTTTCGGTTTTTTCTCGCGTGCAGGCAAGAAAACATTAAGAGACTTTGTGTTCTGTTTTATTGTGCAATATGACAATAATTTGTGTACGTCGGCCTATTCAAACCCACGTCCGAATTTAAATTACATTGATACATTTTTCTACAGACACCCACTGTTTACAAATTAAAATATCTGACGTCTGTCAACGGATTCGAGTAGGAAAAGAAAAACAACGAAAAAAACTACTGTAAATTCAAAAAAGAATGTCGATACATTTTATTCTCATCCTACGTGCGTGCGACATGTTATCCTTGAATTTTATATAAAAGCGTAATTGCTTTATATCATTAACATAGCTACTGTATTTAATATATATATATATATATTAATATTGTATGTTTCCGAAAAATATTTATTATACATAAAAAACAAACATGTGACTATAATAATTTTTCATCAAAACTAACCTCGGTCTAAAATTAATATACTATTCTCTACATTACTGCATGTTTCATATTTATGTTTATATATATATTTATAGAGAGAGAGGGCAGTGAATTTCATAACTGTTTTACTTTCATCAGTAACAATTTTATTAACAGAAAAGTCAAAAAATTAGCCAAAATAATAAACTATAATTAATTATTTAGTTAATGTGCAATTTTCGTAAATGTTTTGATTATATCTTTAATAAAATGACAATTATTTCTTATGGTTAATCTCTGAAGACTCTTGGTAGTTTATCTTAATGAATTTGTATAATATATACTTATATTTAAATATGTTATTTTTATTTAAATAGAATTTATATTAAATTTAAATACCATTATTGCTATCAATCGAAAATCACTAACTAATATTATCTGAAAATTATACAAATGTCGCAACCATTTGTGGAAACAGACAGTAAAACTAACTTATGTAAATGTGTTAAAAATAACTTCTTTCCACATTTGTAATTTCATGGTATTTTTTAGAGGCAGGGCGTTTCGGTGCAGTTGAACTATTCGAAGCGTTCGAACGTGAACTATTCCACAGTATTATGGTTCGAATTCGTCGGAACTGTTTACTATTTAACGACGACAACAGCTCGCCGATACTAAAAATATAATTTATAGAACAAATAAAATCCGATCATTAACACGTGGCCACTCGTAATGAACAAAAAAATCAGCGGTACACTCGCTTCTCTAGTACTTCCAAGTACAGGTTTTTATTTACCTAACATATTATAAATTGTATATATGATAGTCATAAAAATATACTTTGATTTGTATTTAAAATTGAAATTTCATATCCTGTGATGATCATAATATTTATAAAAAAAACTGTGAATGGAGACTAATGTCAACTGTAGTAAAAATATAATAATTTAACATTTTTTTTAAAGAAAAAAATAATAGTTGAGATTGGTTGTTTGTTTGTTCTAAAAATGTATTTGAGATTATATATATAATTAGACATATTCATCGAGAGAGAAGTAAATGAAAAAAAAGTTTCTATCAAATTTCAACCCACGGACTGTACGTGTTCGTTCCGTATATCCGACCCTAATTATTTCTGTTACCGTTTTATTTTTATCTAATGCGATTACATACTAGCACAATTAATGGAGCATTGGAGTTAAGGAACTGTCGAGATCACTAAATTTGTCGCGACGACGCCGTGCATTCGCTCAAGTCCGCACCGTTAGAACTTATTCCGCCACGACGATAACGAGTTCTAGTCGGACGAGTCTGGATAACAGTCGAGCTATTCTAACCGATTGTACGATTGACATGAAAACGTATTAGTTCTAGACAATTAAACACAACCAGCTGTCGGTATTTAAATACGTACAGACACGTTCCTTCGCGTTCGTGGAGGAATTGTAAGAATATGAAGAATGTTGTGGATTTTATAAAAAATCAGTTAGAAATTTCGACAGAATTTAAAAAAGAAATAATAGCAAGCACAATGAACGTACTTTGTGAAATCGTTGAATGTTTTGATATGAAATCAAATTAAAAAAAAAAAAAAAAACTATTAGATGCGTGTCCGTAGTTTTATTTCATAAATGCTTGTGAAACGACTGACCGATTAATTGACGTATTTGGAACGGATGAGTAAGCAATCATAAATAAATGAGCTGATTGTCGTTTAAATCTAATTTTTAATAGAATGAAACCAATTAGGTTCTGACAGCCAGCCGTATCACGTCATTGGTTTCAGTGAAGTTTTTGTAACTCTGTATTGGTAAATATCATCAGAATCATTAATGCGCTATTGTAGCGTATATATAAATTCACTTGGACAACATTCAAACGAACGAATGTTTCTTCGAAAATTATTATTTTAAAAATAAGATAGTAGTATTTTGAATGATGGCTGAGAGCTTTTGATATTCGATCCCAGTCGATTCTCAATGGATCGTTCGTTTCGTTTTAGATCAAATCGAACACGAATGAAATGAAATGATAAAAAAAAAACAATAACAACAAAGATCGTACATACGAATTTAGATCGGACTCAAGCTGTGCAAGTACTTGCAGACAAACATAAAACCTGTCACATCAAACATGTGCCAATAACATACGGCCATATCTATTCATTGACCCCGATGTGTTGTCGTTCGACGATGCGTTTATGGATCAGGAACAATATCCGTTCTGATGTTTCTTATCTGCGTGTACTGATTATAAAGTCGAAGATGAAAAAGTAATTCGACATTTTTGTTTTCATTTAATTATGTTCAATCGTTTGTTGTACAGTGGGTCAAAGTGAAACTCATACAGTATTATGTTCAAATAATTTTTTGTATATAAATTTTTAAATAAACAAAAAATCCATTTTGTATTCGACTTAAATTGTTTATTAAGGATATTTTTATCATATAAAAATAAATAAATCATAAAATAATACTTAAAGACCAAAAAAAAGTACGAATTCTGAAAAATCATTCAAAAACACATCAAAATACAACTAACAAATAATTTGTTAAATTAAAATTTACAATGGATTGAATTATTTGAGTACTTAGTAGAGTAGCCTTTATTAATTTCTATAGCCTTTAAACGATTCAGGATGGATTTAACTAATTTTTCACAATAAGCTAAATCAATTTTTCCCCATTCTTTTAACACCCCTTTTTAAAATCATTTTTATTACTAATAGTGTGTGTTCTAATGGCAACTTCTAATTTCATTTTGATTTATTTTGATTTATTATTATAATTCATTTTGATTTATTTTTTGTTCATTTTTCAAAAATGGTTACTTTTTCTAGAGTAATAAAAGTATTAATTTACGATTGAAATTTTCAAATATAATAAAAATAACCTTAATAAAGAACTTGAGCAAAAAAAAAATAAAGAAAATTGTGATTATATTAAAATATATGTGTAAAATTATTGGAAACATAACTCTGTACGAGTTTCACTTTGACTCACTGTACATACAATCGTCACATTTTGAATTTTGACATTTCCCCAATTGAATTCGAACAAAATCCACGACGTGAAAAAATCGCAACAGCGTCTTAAAATAAATATACATATTTTTGCACGAGCGTCGTGTTTATTTATTTTCCAACAAGTGACAGTTTCGACTGTCGAACACGAAATCTCTATTAGGAAGACGCGCGTCCGATCGACCCGTGCTCGAGAGTAAGACAACATACACAACTAATCGACTTATTAACACAAAAAAATGTCTTAGCAAAATAAACAAATAGCGTTAAAAATATCCGGATTTCCAACAGTTTCGCAGATGGTAACAAAGTCGATCTATTTATAGTTCCGGCGTTATTTTCATCATCATAAATCGAACCGATGTACAATACGAGTTTTTATGATCGTCTAGACTCCGCGAAGAAAGGAAAAAAAAACGTCCGGATAAAAACGTACGCATGGATGTGTGTCAAACGTTTCGCTCGTTTTCGCGTTCCGGTGCACGCGATGGGGGCATAATTCTTCGAAGAACAGATTGTAAGCGTGCCAGGTGAAAAACGACGAACAGAAAGAATTACGTTATGTTGGAACGATCGTGCGTTACACTTACAACTCAATTCATTTCGAACTGAATATCATACTTAATCGTGCAAAGATGTGCATAGAACAAAATGCAGAATAGAAATTGAATTGCCGGATGAAATCGTGCTCGTTACGAACGCGTGCAAAAAAAAATCGATTGCATCGTTCGTACGATTTCTTCTCCAATGTTTTGATTATCAAACTGGTTATGCGATATGCATAATATGTGTGTCGACTATATGTAGTCGGATTGACGCACTGCTATGACCTAGAATACGTGTGTTTATTTCAATCTAATCTCATATCCGCACAAATGAAAATGAATCTGATCAGTTTTTACTCAAAACACATCTTCAAATTATATTTAAGTTCAATCGATTACTCATTATCTATCTGAGAATGTAAGAGCACAGGCAACGAAATCAATCGTATCAAAATACATCACTCGGATTATATTTTTTTTTATCACAGAGATTGAATTTTTTTGATTTATTATACTACTAAGTGAATTTATTTAAATTATTTTTTACTCTTAACTATTTTCAAAGTTTATACCATTTACCAATACTTTTTAAAACTATAATTTATTTAGAAACCTAGTTTATTTTTATCTTGTAAAATATTCAGACATTAATATTTTTATTTATTCGTATGACAGTTCATTTTTATGTATTACATATATATATATATATATATATATATATATATATATATATATATATATTGTTTTTATTACAGTGAGGATCATTAATATTTTGATTTATTATTTTAAACTGAAAATATATTATTGGCAAAATAACTTCCTTGAAAACTCTCTGAAAATTAATTCAATAAAAAAATATATAACTAACTTAAACAGACATATATTTTAGAAGAAATATAAAAAATACTTTTCTATCTCAACTATATGTTTGAATAAACTGATTTTTTATTACTTTTCGTCAAAATATTTTTACAAACCACAGTGCTATGTATATTTCATTGTATTTTTTAATCATTACGGAAATCCGCTAGATTTCATATCTCATACACTACTCACACACATATCGATATAATGATTTATTTATAATTTTTTAAAACTCGAATCGTTGTAATAATTAAATTCGTATCCATTACACATCACAGGTTTGTTATTATTTATTTTTTTTTAAAAAAAAATAATAAAACCCTGTACTTCGTTTCCGCGTTCTTGCAAGTTATGTGCAGAATACACATATGTTATCGTTTACATTTTAGAATATTTGAATTTAATATATATATATATATATATATATATATATATATATATATATATAAACAAACAAATATCACTTATCATTTCTGTCACGGTATGAGTTTAAGTCGTCTTAATTTATGATGTGGTAAGATATGCTTGGAATATTGCCCATCAAGATTCATTAATTACAAAAAGAGCAATAACTATATGAATATATTATTCGATCGTACATGATTTGTAGGTTTTTTTGAAAGAGATAATGAAACGGAATTGATTTTCTGGAAAAATCTTATAGACAACGAAGCAAGAAGTAAAACGATCGTGTTGTAATTTTCTATTTTCTGTAAAATAAAACAACTGTTTGTCTGTTTCGGCTGCAATACGTGCTGGAATTCGTGGTCGGAAGAATCGTGTCGAAAATTTCCTATTAAAGTACCAAAATCTCGACATGACTTTGACCTATAGAAAAATGTCTTCGACTCGTGCGACCGTCGAACGTCGCGTCTATTGTTATATCGACTCGTATGTAAACAAGAACAAGAACACAGAACGACACGACGTCATCGTTCGGTAGCAATCATCGTCGTACACCTTGACAGGTGAGAGTCGGCGAGACGAGCGTGTGAATGGCGACGGCGGTGACGATCAGCTGTAGGTCACGGGCGACCGCCATGTTGCCGTCGTCGAGAAGGCCAGTGGCCGGCGGGCGACGGCGACGACGCCCGACTCTGCGACGTACACTATAAATAATCGTTTGCGCGGGGATCACCAAGTATAGAGCGTTGGGCGGCTGCCAGAGACGCGGCCACCGCCGCGCAATGTTCTCTGGGCACGGACTGGTCGGTTCGTTCGTTCGCTCGCTGCCTCAATAAACGACAATCGTTCGTCTCCTAGCCACGAAGACGTATCGGACGGGATGTGCAGGATTACATCCTCCGTTTCGTCGATGACGAAAAGATCGTGAAAAGATCTTGCGAAACGATGGACGTTTTTTTTTTAATACAAACACTCTCCAACATACACATGCATTTTTTAACATCATTATACTTTTGGATCTGAATACAGTTTCCATCAACCTGCTCATTTGTAAAAATCGTTCAGAAATGTAAACTCGACAAATATTCATAATCATTTTGAAATAACCTATTGAAAGTCGGACGACAAAAAAAAGACTTGTTAGAAAACAGACAAAGATACTAATTAAAAAATGAAAGTTAACATATTTCTTAATTTGTCGGACAAAGTACAGGTATTTTTTTTTAAAAAAAAGAAAGATATACAAGAGAATTCATTCAAAGAAATTACAATATTTTAAAACTAGATTTTTATCATTTCGTCTAAATGCATTATGAACAATTTTCTTTAAAAAAAAGTAAACAATCTGTCTTTAATTAGATAAAAGTACTTAGTGACTTTTTTGATTCCTATTCTTTTTTAAGAAGACCACTGAATAATATATTTGTCAAGCTTCATTCAGTCTTTTCTATTTTATCAAAATACAAATGTATAATAAACTGTTACAAGTAATAATCGTGAGGTAAATGAACTTTAGAAATCGATTGCCAAGATAATTTATTACATTATCCAAACGACCATAACGCACAACGACAATTTTCTTCTCGAATACATATTATTGAATTATCGTGGGTTTTCCACATTTCCAATTCGATCAATACGCAACTGTTTCCCCGAGGCGTTGACTGTACTGTTGTCGAACATTCGGCAGTAAAAGCGTATAAAGAATTTTACACACCGTACAGTTATTCAATTCTACGTTCGTCATACATAAATCCGATTCCATCAACACGAAACAGCTACTCGACAATGAGAATTTCGCAAAATAACATTCTCGTCTTCCTTTTTAACGAGAGAAAAACGTCGAACAATAACAATATATAATGGTGTAAACACGCCATTGTGTTTATGATTCAATGGTGTAGTAACTGTCGACGAAATTAGTACATCAGGTGTATATATAAACATACACACACACATTTCGAACGAAGCGAGAGTGTTGTTGGTTACAATGAAAAAGTAATGAACATAGTTTCTATTCAAAGTTGCGACCTTGAGTAAACAATACTTTTACGTTGATGTTCCTCGTACTAGATGTTTGGAAATGTATGAAAACACTTTTTTGTACACGATTGTTGTTCCTATTATTCAATGTTTTTCGAATGGTTTTACAGCCAATAACCTTTTATCGAATGCAATTAAAGTTGTGAATAGCTACTCTTTTCAATACCGAAAAATTATCTATACGCTACTATAAAACTGATAATAAGTTTATCGAATTTGTTATCTGCTAGATTTTTATTGACATTGTTATTTTATGATAAATCTAGAGCAATTTTTTATATTGCACCGCTGATTAAATAACATCTTTTACATAATTGTAAAGTCTAGACGATAATTAATTAAACAGTTTTATAAAATCTTGTTGCTTTGATACGAGTGATTTATAAAGTTGTTGAGTATTTTTTTATTTATAAAATTTAAAATATCTAAAAAATATTGAAATATAATACAACAGGAAAGTTTTTTTTTTATTGTGTACATTTGAAATGTTATCGATGATAAAGTATAAAAATTTATGAAACCGATTAAGTCTCGTAATATTTTAAAATATTTTTTAATCTATGCTTTGTTTAAAACATTGTCCATTGAAACATTTCCTCTGAGATGTGATTTGCAAACTCGCACCATACATCATAATTAATCTTCTTGTCTGATTTTATTCATAAAAAAAATAATACTCATTGTTCTGTTTCATAGTTTATGCATACACTCGTACACAATTATTCATTTAATACGTGGACCGCATGCGAAACTCGAAATAGAAGACCGGCAATTCAAATGACGATTATATTTTCCTATTGTATTCAACTAGGTCGGATGTAGGTTTGAAATTTATCGAAATATCATTTGTTAAGTATCGTACGTACGTGCCACGTCTTGGAATCGAGCCATTTCAACCGCGCATATTTTCAATTTCGAATCTTGGGCGGAAAAAATCACACGGGGTAATAACCTGGTTCAACCTAATTTTCGAACACGACTTTTTCAAACACCGATATTATTTCGTAACATAGACCGAATGTTTTCTACATTTCAAGTTCGAAACAAACTCGTTTCGCGTGTATTTTTAACCATGTGTGCGTGTGGATATAAACTTTACTTTTTGATGTGCATACACAGACCGGCGAAACATTTCTCGGATGACAAACGATTACTTAGAAGTTAAACTGGCACATTTGTACCAATTAAGTCTAAATTTATCTCGATTATGGCATGCACTCAAAGACTGCATTAATATTCACTTCATGGAGGAATTGCGTGACCTTGTTTGATGTGGACTTGAATTTTGAGAATATGTTTCGCAGAAAATACACACTCGGCGCAAACGAATGAACGGAAACGATCGTTTAAGATTTCTTTATCGTCGGATTCGAAACAGGCCGAATTGAAATTAATCAATTCGTACGACCGAATGTTTTCTCTACAGGATTTATATCAGATAGAAACATGCTTTTTTAAAAAAAATTAACATTCATACTCATTTAAGAAAAGATTCTCGAAGATAATAGAATTATTTTGTAGCTCATGTGTATATTGTATATCATAGTCATCAGCCTTTTTCTGAAAATGAAGGCCTCTCAAAATTGTCCACTTCAATCGGTCCAATGTCTCTGTCCCATTTATCCATGGGTTTCTTCTTGGACTTTTTTTAAATTTTTAAATTCACAAGCAATAATTTATCTTTTCTATCAATGGTTTTCTCTTCTTGCTATATAATTGGACCATTTACATTTAAAAATTTTAACTTTTTTATTTTCTTCCTGATCAACTTTATATGTATGTGTGTAGAAAAAAAATGTATAAACTTTTATAACTAGTATATGAGATTTTATTAAATTAAAATGCTAGTAATAAACCTTGGATATATTTGTATTAGTAAAGCCATAAATTACTGTTGACTTTTCTTAATCTTTTTCACTTATTACATTGAAAAAAAATCATATCTTATATGAAATAAAATAAATTATCGATAAATTATTACATTTTAATCAAGTTGTAATTTAATTTTGTCTACAACATTTGATAATATATCTCTCATAAGATTATCATATCTAATAAAGTTATTATTATAATATATCTAATAATTCATTTGATTAATTACAAGCTTATCATTGTAAATAGATAATAAGGGTTGCAAATTCACTGGCAGAAGAGTTTCTTTGCTCAATTAAATGGTGCTCAATTCTTCTAAGCTCGTTTTAAAATCTTGTCGAGGAAAACAGAAATTTAAACATAAACTCAAGTATGCCTATGAAAAACGAAACATTAGTTAATTTATTTTTTTGCAATTTCCTAAATTAATCTTTAGTATGTGATTGTCTCTACCATAAAATTTGAAAAAAATCGATTTTCAAGAGACATATTCTTATATTAAGACTGGTGATTGGATTTCAAGAGACATATTCTTGTATTAAGACTGTTGATTGATAAATGTTATCATTTCATTAAATAATTTGATGACTTATCATTTCTCTTCATTGCAATCGACTCTTGTGTTGATTCGATCGTTGCTCTTGATTCTTTTCCATATTTTTAACGAATTTCAAACAATCTGTTACGAATATTTGTGAAACGAAAATCGCACGCCGGTAACAATTCATCATTGTGTAAACCCGAGTCTTCTTTATCGCTGCAGACACGATAGAGACAGACTTATCGATCTGTCCAGAGAGAGAACGAGCCGGCTTAAAAATCGTAATCTCACCTTTCTCCATATCGAGTTACTAGAGGCTCATGTATCTGTGTGTGTGTGTGCGACTATGGTGTAGTATGGTGTTGGAAGGAATCGAATTGCAGTCTTGTAGTAATTGTAGAGTAGTTTGCACCTGGTCGAAATCACTGTAGTGAGTTTTGTGTGTGTTGTAAAGGACTTGAACATTTCTCACATACGATACAGCAGGTTCGAGTCGTTTCAATTTTAATTTTAATTAAGAAAACTACTTACGAATTAACATTTATGAACAGCTGCTCGTGTGATATCCCCACCATATATATTTAATACTTTTTTAGTGATGATGGCATCGATCTAAATGACACATTATTCTATCATATCAGGGTCATTGGGCGTGAATTTTAGAAATCAACTCTGCCATTATATAATCTATACACATTTGTCAACAAACTAGTGTTGTATATATATGTATATATATATTGATCAGTGCTTGTAAGGTTAGGAAAAACGCCTTTTTATACAGTACGATCCGTTTTACGTGCGATTCTATTCAAATTCTTTTTAAAAAAAGTTTTTCTATTAAACACGACGCTGTACTAACTAAATATACATAAATACGAACAATCGGTTCATTCATTCTGTTGTTGTAGACGTCCTCCACGACCAAAACAACCACTATGACGACACCCGCGAAATTGTTCGGGAAAAACCTCGCCGACTACGATGAAGTCGACGTCGATGAGCTATTGGCACAGTTATCCGCCGAAGAGATCAAGATCCTCGCGAAAGAAGTGGATCCTGACGTGAGTAGTTATCTGTAATGTTACGCTTCGGAATCACCGTACGTATTCTCGATCTCTGTTAGGATTCGTTCCTGCCTCCGTCGCAAAGATGCAACTACGAGTGTGAAAAGGACCCGACCGGACCTCTGAATCGTAAAAAGCTGATCGAACATATAAACAAGCAGGCTCTGGAGACGCCGGATAAACCTGAACTGAAACCGTATGTTGCCGGCGTTGTTAGGGGGAAAAAGGTAGGTAGGAATATTAACCGGTACGAGTGAATCTGTATAAAAGATTGATTGTTTAATGTTTACAGTGGATTCCACCGCCGCCGCCTGTGAAAGAAAAAGAAGCAGAAGAGCAGATTACTATTGATCTTGGTGATGAATATGAATCTGCTTTGAAAGATGCTTCACAAGAAGAAATTATTGATTTGGCTGGTAAGTTTACATCGATACGATTCTAATAATTTTATTTGAATGTTCTTAAGCGAGAGTTTCGAATCAATCGTTGTTTTGTAGCTATTCTTGGTTTCCATTCGATGATGAACCAAGATCAGTACCACGCATCATTACTCAATAAAGGACAGCCGCTCGGCTTGGGTTGGGACGGTATAACAAAGGCTTCTACTCAAAAAATATTTCCCCAAGATCCACCCAACATGACCGATATCGATCAGACCATCAAGCAAGTCCAAGACGACGACCATACGCTTATAGATCTCAACTGGAACAACATCAAGGTATTTTAGAATATCCAGAGTCATCCGAATCACACGACCGTCGATGTTTAATTATTTTAGAATGTCTCCGAAGAGAAATTCGAAATGTTGTTCAACGCACTGCCCTCGAACACGCACTTGGAAGCGTTGTCGTTGACTAACGTCGGTCTGACGGATCGCTCTGCGTTGAAACTCGCAGACGCTCTGGAACACAACAACACTTTAAGAGTAGTGAACGTAGAAACCAACTTCATCAGCCCCCTGGTCGTGGTCCGTCTCGTTAAATCTCTCCTTAAAACAAAGTCTGTCGAAGAATTCAGAGCCTCCAATCAGGTGATTTGGATATTGTTTTATATTTTCAAATAAATAAGTGTAAATTTCCACTTTGAAACCTGTTAAAATATGTAAATTAATAACTTCTATTTGTTTGATGTCACTAAAGAATTTTCATTCCATTTGAAATCTTTCAGGGTTTTAATCTTGGCATTAAAACAAAACAGAAGCTTGCCAAGTAAAATTCTACAAGCATTTATAAACAGTTACATTCGTTTTATTTTTCTTTTTAAATTTCGTTATACATAACCTATAAGATTATTTTCCATAACTGTAAATAGTGATATTTACTCTAAAATTTTCCTTTCAGCGGTCACAAGTTCTAGGCAACAAGATCGAAATGGAAATAACATCCCTCATTGAGCAGAACCCCACCCTTCTGCGATTAGGCTTGCATCTTGAATATAATGACGCCCGCCATCGTATTGCATCACATTTGCAACGTAATATTGACACCAGTGAGTACAGTAACAGAATTTGCTATAGATGTATTTAAAGAGAAAACTTTATTTTACTAGATAATGAAATAGAGTGTGTAAATGGACAGTATTTATTAGTATTATATTTTTGATGTTATTTTTTTTAAAAAAAAAAACATCAAAATGCAAATGGAATTCCTCAGAAGTGCATTCCATAGGAAAATCTATTTACTTTTCAGGATTTAATGTCGATTTTTCTTTGCACTTTCATATAATATTGATGTAGGTTGACAATTTCAGATTAAAATGAAGATTGTTATGAAGCCAGAAGTTATGTACTAGTACAAAATATCTCAATCTTCTTTCATTTGTATATATTATGTTCGTACATTTGCATATATCGAAACAATACAATGGAGCCTAGTATTCAGAGTCATTGAACTAGATTCAATATGTCACAGTATCATGCTTTAACATCTTTTTATTCATTTAGGTGAAAGTATCATTGATATCATGGTTAAATGAAGTCATTTTCAAGTTCTAGTACTTTACATTAGTTGTTTTAGTGAAGAAATAATTGTATAGTCATTGGAGGTAAACAGAATGTTAAACGTTGTTATTCCCTGGTGTTCCTATAGAAAAGAGTCAAATTTATTATACCTACTCTTAATGTGTTATTAAAAAAATAAATTAATACATGTATGTCTTTATATTGTATTTGAAACAAATAACTTTTCAATATTAAATGATTATTGTTCTAGGTTGTGACTAATAACGTCCATAATTTATTCCCTTTTGTTATAAATTTCAAGAAATAAAAATCCAAACTCAACATGTTATATATTAACCATTAAGTGCCAGATTGCACAAATTTGATCATTTATTGTGTTTTTTTTTCCCCCTTTCAACTAATGTTTCTACTTGGACTGTAGCCAACCACTTGAAACCAACAAGATTTCCTGAAACATAACAATTATTTATTCATTTTCACATCTAAACACGTCTCTCTACATTTGCTAACTTTTAATCTTCCACAAAGAGCATTTACATTCAAGTTAATTTTAGAACAGTTGTATTTTTGTTGTTGATTTTTTTGTCATTATTAAATTGGCACATTGAGTTTTATTTGAGCGGTTTTAGTAATTTCTTTCAAGTTAGATTTAAATTTTTTTTATTGTTAGTTAAAGAAACCTATTTTAAATAGAAAGGAAATTTATAGAAACCTATTCACGTGGATTTCAAATTGAAAATTTAATAGGGATCTGAATTAATGTATTATTTTTTCCAAAAAAAAAACTCGTTTCTCTCACGACTGATGAAAATTTAAATAAGCAAAAAAAATATTTAAAATAGTTTACTGCGAATGACAAAATAGATACGAAAATACAAATACATAATTCATGCACGTCACCTTGCATTTCTTATGCACATATGAATATATATATTTTGTTCAATAATCATCAGTCCATACCATCTGCCTTTTTACATATTATCTATTACCTGCGTTCAGATCGCCGTTTGAAACTTAAAAACAACACAGCAATCAACAATGGCCCGATCCCAATAAACATATCTACTCGCAATGAGTTCTCAGGCTACATTTCCCAATCGTCGGTGTGAGTACTTGCACCTGGTATATAGGGTCTGTTGTGTTTGTAATCTCAATGGATTCACACTATCATAATCAATTAGTCTACTTACCTGATATGAAATATAAATGTTAGTCTTATGGTTGTCCATTTAGATTACAATCATCTCGATTATAATTGTTCTTTTTGGGTGGTAATATTGATTTATGTTTGAAAAGAAACATTCCTTTTATGTGACTCATCGGTCATATAAAAGGAATTTATGTTACTAAAGCATCGTTTCTCTTGTGTGTCGAAACTCTTTGCCTATGCACCTGTATTATTATTATTATGATTATTGTTTGCTAGAACGAGCTGGAACAGTCTTCAGTGCGATATGCCAGTTCCATTCGCTCACTGTATATTGTAAAACTAGTGTACTTTTTTGTACACTAGCTTATTTGGAACCGTGTGAAAAAAGGCAATATGACCATGCTTTTGGACATTTTGATGTGTATTTTAAGAATTTGATTGGTGGATTTGAGATCTTAATGTGCCTACATCATTTAATTGCTTAATATACACATTTGAATAATTGTTATCGAGTGTTATTTATTTCATATAATCGTGTTTTTTTTTCGAGCAGACATTTTTTTTTCATCTAAAGACAATCCAAAATCATAGGCTTTAGTTTCGGCACTCGTTACTATGAACAATATTTTTGTCGAATGTAATTTATTTAGTTGATATTGTTTGTTTCTCACAAAAATAGTATTTTTAAAAGAATGCAACGAGAATAGATTTTATTTTGTTCGTATAAATACAACAGTACTATAACTACGATATGTTTACTTGCATATATTTTTGTCGACATCATTGAACTATGTTTCATCTCATAAGAAATCGATTTAATGCTAGAAAACAAATCGAGGAGACTACTTTATCAAGTTTACACAATACACACAGAGCACATGAGGTAAACAATGTTTTCTTTGTTTATATCCACAGTTCGAAAAGACTTAACACTGCGACTGCAGTTCAGGTTCTTTAACAACCTTCACAGGAAAACCCCTTTGATCAAGTAAAGGTACCAGATAATCTACAGATTGTAATATACTACCACTACTACTACTATTATTATAATCTTGTTGTTTACGAATAATAATAATAAAGCAAAAACCAAATGTAGAGCATGAACTGACGCTCTGAAACGCTTCTTTCACGGCTCTCATTCTTTTTTTAACTAGCATGGCTACAGCTGTGTAACGAAAGATTTTTATCTACATATATCGTGTAAAAATGTCACAGTCATACTTTAATATCGAAATCATGACTGCTTTTCTTTTTTGAACTCAAAGAAATAAATATGCAGTAATAATTTTTCACGTTCATATCAGTATAAATGTAATTATCATCAAGTCACTTTTTTGTATTTTGTGTGATTATTTTATTTTATTTTTTTTGATTAGATTTTCTTCACGAATTAACTGTTTACAGATTTTTTTTCATTAATCATGTTACAACGATTTTAATTAGATTTTCCACTACATACGAACTTAAAAATACATTTAATATTTACATATTGTAATCGCCTCTGTATAAATTCTCAAATGACCATCGGTACATTGAAATTGTCTAAAAGAACATTCACAGAGTTTAGGATATGTTTTTTTCTCAACAAATATTTTTATTAAAATCGTGTTTTATTAGCATTATCGGTTTCAAAATTTGATTTTTATTGTTAATTTTACAGAATCGAGTGAAAAAAGTTTGATCTTTTTTTAAATATAAAATCTTTAAACTATACAAATATATTAAATAGAACTTGAACAAAATACATTGCGTATTTTTTGAATGTGAAAGGTAGTACGGTACCTAAATTTAATATATATTTAAATTTTACTACACGCAGGTATAAACATCTTTTAAGACTTGGGGGCAAAGTGTTAAATTTAATATTATATATATTTGAATTGAAAATGCCGTTTAACATAAACTTTATTGTGGTTCAATCTAGGTCAGAATTTAGTATAAAAAATATGATAGTGTTTAGAAGAAAAATATCGGAAATACTTTAAACAAATAGTTGTAGTCTTTGTATAAATTTTATCAGTGTAATCTGCGCATTATGTTAATATTTTTTTTAATTTTTGTGGTAATTACGTTTTGTACATTATTTTTTGTTATATAGGCTCCCGCAGACTACACTGTGTACCTCCCACTTGTTGTTAATCGTCGAAATGGGATAATTTCAAATTTGGTAATCTTTGGTTGTACGAGCTTCATTGTACGAGAATAAATTTGTCTGCAGACTCGCTTACACACACAAAAGACACTTTACAAGAAAAAAGAAACATTTTACAAACGCTTATTTTCGATAGAACTCTTGTCAGTTTATATTAAAAATATATTCATTTCTTTAGTGAACATTCTTCATATCTTCGTGAACATTGTGCCCAGCTATTTCATTCCTAAAGATTTTTTCCACATTGTTCGAGCGTTCGAAATTTTTTTGTTGTAAAATGACTATAGTTAAATATTGGATATTTTCGCATTTTGTGGATATATATATTAGATTTATTTTTCGATTTTGGAATCTTGAAAACATTAAAAAGTAATATAAAAAATTGTTGTATAATTTTCAATAAAATATTCTTGTAAATTTACTCATTCTATACTCTTAAAGATAATAATTCAATCCAACTTATATAGCTACATCTTGGAAAATGTACGTAAAAAATGGAGTGCTGATTTTTATTATCGTCGAGAGTTTACATTCCTCGTTGAAATATTGAAAATGTAATTTTCCAGTTATTGTCATTACAGATGAGTGATTTGCGTACGCCGTACAAAAAAAAATGTTCCATTTTCTGGATATTTTTAATGATTTTCGTAATGTTAACAACGATCGAGGAGATATCAATCGCGTATCACTATGAAACATACATTCATGCTTAATGCTTTGGCTTCTTTTCAAATTTGCTAATTTGATGGAAATATATGCATGCGATTAACGCTTATACTACTGAATTATATATATATATCTTCTGTACACACACACATACACGCACATCTCTACGATGGTTATATATAAATAACACACACACATTTATAAACTCGTACAAAAAACTAATATATAGAAAAATTAAAAAATATTATATAACATTTCGTGTAGCACATTTTTTTATTTGTGGTTAATGTTATTTTATAAAATGAGAAAAGTTGTATAGTACTATTTAATTTTTGATTTTATATATATATATATATATATATATATATATATATATATATATATATATATAAATGGCAGTGGGTAAGTTGAAAATGTCGATTTTGAATAAACTATTCACGTATTGATTTTGTTTTTAATATAGTGGTTGATGATATTTTTTTATATGATAACACGACTTAAATTTTAAATTCACTATTCCATAGTCGCTTCTTTCATTTCAATTACCGACACTTAAAAAAAGCTATTTGTTTAAACAGAGTGTAATTGACATTGACGAGAATCGAACACAAAATGTATCGATTCTGTGTTCGTGCATACAAACAAAAAACCGAACCGAACGACGAAATATCGATTCATAAAAAAATAATTTGATATAACCGTTGCATATGTGTGACCCATATTTCGATTAACATTGATAATAACCGGCGTGTGTTAGTATAGCATTTTTTAAGTAGCCTTACTAACCGATTAACTCGTAATATGAACATATTGTTTGTGTTGTTTTTTTGCATATCGTTTATGTATATTTTTTTTGTATTTTCGTGATTTTCAGATTTTGTATACAGCATGCGGACACAGTATTTCCTAGGTATTGCCAATTCTTTTTATTTGCCTAGTTTATTTATTTTTTTCATTTCGTCAGTTTAGTATAACGTCGAGTTGATTAATGAGTATGCGACTGTTTAACACAATTTGCAAATAATAATATTTAGATACGAAATTTCATCCACAAGAAAATATTCATCGTTTCGTTACGTTTAATTCTTGGTACAACTGAGACGATAACCAAATGTATTTTTTATTAAAAAAAGAGTCGGTGTAACGTTTAAAAATTGAAATAAAAACGATTGTTATCAAAATTGTAGTCAAAAAAAAAAATCGAAAAAGATCTCAATTTAACGATTGTCGGATTTCGTTCGTTTAAAAAAATGATCCATTTGATCGACCGTCTCTCTTATTCGACTCAAAATAGATAGTAATCTGTTTTACTTGCACGTGTACTCAACAAACACCACGTATTGTGCGCTTATCGTCCGAAAGACACGTTCGTTATTGTCGAAAAACATACATATTTCTTTCACGAGGCCCTTATTGAAATTATAAATTCATACCTGGCACTTTTAGTGCTCTGTTTATGAACAACAGTTTCGTTTGATCAACTCTTCCCCCTGTACACAATTTGTATTCTTGTTTATTAATCCCGCGGGCGTGTTTTTACTTGGCCATGTTATCTTTTACACGTTAGTGGCTCGTTCTGGATTTCATATACATATACATATATACATATATATATATATATATATATATATATATATATATATATATATATATGTATATATATATATACGCGCATGTATTCTGTAGACGTACAACGTTGACCCGCTTGAAAATATTGATTTGCAAGCAAGTTTCCTACCTTTGTTCGAAGTTAATTCAAATTACATTTTTGGCTTTTGAACATCTGCCAGCACGTTTATACATGGCCAAACGGATTTTATTGATTTAGAACGGCTGTGTCCGTGATCGATTCGAATTTCACAGCAACGAACGATTCGAACAGTTTATTATCAAACAGATTTTTTTTAAAAAAAATATCTAAAATGTTATACCATGTACATGTTGAATATATTGCCTGTTGATTACTTAATAAATATTTACATACAATAAAATCACATAATATTGACCCTTATCGGACGAAAGCATTTTGTACTTAACTTTCTGCTAGGTCGGAGATATATTTGAGTGCTTATTGTAAGAGAAGAGTAACTAAGGTTATTTGATATAAAAGATAGTTTTGTGCATAAAAATATTTATATTTACACTTTATTAAACGTGCAATCTTCAAGCTTAAATGATATTTATATTTTTTCAATGTTTGGTATTTTTTGAAAAATTTTCCTACATAAAAGAATAGTTTTCTGTTACAAATTTCGCAGAAATATATAGTCGTCTTGCACTAGTCTTTCGCAAAACAATTCCGAAAAAAGTACTTATTTCATTATATGAAATATTTTTCCAATTGTACCAAATTGACCTGGTTGTTTTTTTTTTTTTTTTTTAATTCCCTCATTGGCATATAAGTTAGTTTGCATTAAAATTTCTATTATAAATTCGTCCGTATGAAATTTTTTAATTGGCTTCAAGGGATACTTGAAATTAAATTGTCTTCATTATCACTGTCGATTTCAATCCAATCTTCAATCAGGAACAATTTCTTTTCCTCTTCGCTTTGATATTGAATAGGGATCGTTTTTTTCCCTTGACTGAAATATAACATTTGTATCACAAGAATTAAAATCACCGAATATTCAAAATTCTTACATATTTCACTACAACTATCACTGTTACTTTCCATATTGCTATAGTTTTCTTTATTCATTTTTGGAGGAATTAAATATTATAATATAAGTAAAATAATTGCTGAAATATGACAGAACGTGTTATCTGCTATCGATTAAGAATTAAACTGTAAAAACATCCAGTGTGTACATTCATCAATGAGGATGTAGTTACTTCTTCAGTCTTGTCACCTCGCACGTGCCATACAGTTGTAATGTCACGTCAGAGGTGACATACGACCGATAAGGGTTAACTGTATTTATATTGTGATTTATTTATTTTTTAATACAAAACGTGCCTTGTCAAACAGTACTATTATTTCGTACAAGAATAAGAGAATGCAATTAGATGCACTTATATTCATAAATTGAGAATGTTCGAATAAAATAATAGATAGAGTTACACATGATTGATATTTATTTCAATAATAATAAAATCAATTGATATAAAATGTTAATAAAATCTTGTGCTGTCGAGGCGAGTGATTCATTTCTGTAAATTGAGCACAGTATTGAAACTAATTACGTTTCTCTTGGAATATTCAATTTGAAATTTATAAATATGAACACGATTAATTGTACAGAGTAATTGTTGTTTTATCGACGAAACCGACTCGACCAGCGTTCGCATTGATTTCATTTAATTATAAATTTATTAAGATTGTATGTACATTTGAAAAACGCACACGGTACATTTTCATAATTTTTCAAGATAACTCTCTATCTCGAGTCCTCGAGCTGCTTCTTAACAAACGTTTCAATTAATTCCAAGTGGATGTAGTAGAGACCTGACGAGCAGTTCGCGTTCGTTTGCCCGTCAAATATAAACGCGTTCATCTCGTGAATTATGTACATAGTATGTTTAAGTGATTAGTTTTCGTAATTGATTTGCTAATTGTGTTTGAAGACGACGCCTACGCGTGGAACGTACGGACATGGAATTGGTTCTACCTGGAAGTACGATGTGTCGTTGTATTTTTTTCTCTCATTCTTAGCCATACTCGTTGAGAGCTGACACGCCGACAATACGTTTTTTTTACAATATGATTATTTTTGTTGCGTTTAAATTCGTATATACATGAATATATACATACATACATGTATGTGTGTGTGTGTGTATATTCTTGAATCCAATTTTCGTTGTTCCGTCTCGCAAGCACCGCATTGTGGATATTACGGCCTGTCAGCACTGGAAAGAGAGTGGCTTATTTGTAGTGCGCGCGTCCATATTCCCGCATAATGGGAACGTGGAGAGCGCACTTACCCATTTGACACCTGTATGTGATGTGTAATACCTTTGTTTTCCAGTACGCCTGTCGCGGGTCGGAGCTACTAAATCGTAGTGCGATGACCACGTTCATAACGTACGTAGCAACGCTCACATGTTGTTATATAATGTGTGTTTGTGTGTGTGTGTGCGTGCGTGCGTGCGAGCGAGCGTGCTCCACGCTTTAATAACGCCGATGGTGGTTACTCTCCGTTTATGTATTGTAAATAATACCCTTGCGAATCTTGTACGACGCATTGTTGTTTTTCCGGCCCGTAGTTACTATCGCACGGCGACCGAAAGCGTCCGAGTGTTTTCCTCCCCGCGCCTGTAAATGTTGACTGTTATGACGATGATTTTCTTTCCCTCGAGCATGCGAATCGAGACATCGAGTCCATCTAATATTTCGTTTTGTACAGAGACATGTTTTTAGGAACTGTATTTTCGTCGTTATAGACATTTTTATGAGTTTAGTTTGGTATCATCGATCGATCTTTTAAAAAAGACTACTGAATTTTTATTGTTTCACATTAATGCAGATTTCAGTGGAAAGGATTTTGTTAAAGAAAATCATATTCTTTTAAAATGGTTTCAAAAACATTACAGCAAAAATTTTTATTGAGAATTGTACCAAATTTCAAGTAAATCGGTCCATTAGAACTTGAGATATCATGTCAACCGTGTCGAAAAAAGTAGTTTCGAGAAAAACGCGTTTAAAGTTGATTCGTTCCGGCCAGACCGGATTGAGAAATAGCTATAACTCCGAAAATAATTCGAATTTCGAAAAATCCTCTTAAGGACATATTCTTAGAGGTCTAAACTTTAAAAATATGCAAAAAATCGAATTTTCGAAATTCTAGACTAGAATACCTCCTTAAGGAAAATCATATTCTATAAATATAATTTCCATTAAAATTCGCATTAGACAGTAATTGATTTTATTGGATTTATTAATAAATTATTGATTTATTTACAAAATTGAATTTGTAAAAATTGATACGTTTTAAATTGTTATTCAATTAAAATATATCTGATATTTTAAGTTAGATAAAACTATATTTTATATGTGTTGTAGTAATACCATTCAATTGTAAAATATATATATCTGCATTATTTCATTATAAATATTTTTTCCAATACAAGTCAATTCTATCTCAAATGGCTTTTATCATTTCTTATCTTCGATCCTTTTTAAATTAGAGTTACTTTTCTTTATGTATTTTGTGTTATACAAGACATAGAGAAAAGCGACTAAGGGCCTATTCACACTAGTCAACATTCATACAGTATTCACGTCCATTATCGCTCGTCTCACACCCTCTCATCACCAAACTCCCCCACTTAAAAAAAATAGTTTTATGGAAAGAGGATGTGAGAGTAGCAATAATGGACCATGAATTCTGTATGAATGTTGACTGGTGTGAATACGCCCTAACACCGCATATTTAAAAGAATTAAATAAACGACTCTTTTCATTTTTGGAAAAAATCAAATTACTATTGTTATTTTTCAAATGTATTTATTATTATTAATGTTTTTTTTAAAAAAAAAAACAACAAAACAGGCGTGTTAGTTAAATACTTGGAATTGGATAAGGTTTTTTTTACCACGATTCGTAAAGCAAGGTTATTATATTTTTTGGGTGAAATTTTAAAAAAGAAAAACTTGTAATTTGTTTTTGAAGCAAATATCTAAAAAAGCACATTATTTACATACATTTTTTTTTTGATCATCGTTAAACGATGACCTTTATATGTATATTTTTTTTTTGTAAAAAAATATAATCATAAAATCAACTTCACAGAGGAGAGTACACTTTGGCATTTAAATGCTACTACTAATCAATATATTAATTTTAAGATGATGCACGACGTAGTAGAATGTTTGTAAATAAGTTTTATCAAACGTAAACATTGCAGACTATTTTCTATTATCTCGTATCTGTTTTCATTTTATATATATATATATATATATATATATATATATATATATATATATATATATATATATATATATATATATAGTATTAGTACGAGTACTATGTGAGTGAATATGTGGTTGTGTGTTTTCCGAGTTGAAAATAATGATATGTATATTGGTATAACGACATGAGGAGTAATTACAATCAAACATAGTTAAATGTTAATGTGTTTGTCGTATGATTTATGCTTACAATTATTTCACACTGTTTGGTAAAACTTACGTACGCGTTCGTGTGTTTTGCATTTTATGTGTGTTGTTGGCAAATGCAACTTACTCATTCAATTTACATATTTATATTTTTATGATGTTCATTAGTCCATTCGTGCGTATATTGTTATACTAGTACCGTACTTGTCACACGTATGACTCATGAACAAATGTTTCACGAACCGCGAAAAACGCGCGTACAGTTCGATCGATTGTAAGTATCGAAAGTACAAATATGCCGACTTGAAATATAATGGATATCCATCCACATGTTCGATAATCTGTACGAAGAGAGTGAGGGAGTGGCAGTCGTGGGTTATCGAACGTGCAGTTCGATTTTCAAAATTGATTATTTCTTACAATAAACACGAAATCACTCATTCATAGGAAAACAAGAATTGTAATTGATTCTTGATTTCCGATTGAGTTGGTGATTTTCAAGAATTTCGATAAAACGTTTATGTATTGTGAAATAAATTTTACAAACGAACAAAAAATGATGTAATGAAAAATTTGTCCTAATTGCTTTTTTTGTATATTAGTATTGATGGAGATAAATAAATAAGAAACATATTCAGTTGGTAAGACTATTGTTATTTTTCACAGACACCACGTAGACAAGTAATGTTAGATTTATTATGAAAAAGAACAGTTTATAAACAACCATTGATTAAAAATATTCATTTTTTAAATGTTTTCTTTTGCAGATAATTGAAAATATCACTATTGTATTATATGTGTTATACATCTATTTATCAGTACAAAATTTACTATTTATCTAAATTTGAAATTCGTAGAAGGTTACTTCTTCACGTGGTATATATCGACACATATTTATAGACACGTACACGTGCATGTTACTAGGCCAAGCATGTTAATGAATTGAGCAAATCGTATTATATAAATACAATTTAAAAGTAATTCAGTTTTATTTAGAATAACAGTCGATTAATACGTTTAATTGAATAAAAACATAAAATATTCCATTTGAATACTGTACGAGTTGCATGCAAAATGGACACGAGTAGTAGTTGTAAAAAAAATATATATATTTTTTTGAATGTTCACAATAGGTGACTTAATGTCTAGCGATCATTGAACGTTAATTTTAATCGATGTTTCTCTGTAGTAGTTTTTCAATGTTCATTAGTACTTTCTCTTATATCGTTACAAGTAATTACTCGATATTAATTTTGCAGTAAGAGTTGCAAACATACGAAACGCATACGAATAATTATCAAATAGTGCATTTAATGTAGTTGTTTTTTTTATAGTATGCACTTAATTCTCATCATATTATTTTCTACTAAAATGATTAAATTGCTTCATGTCGTCGCGGCGGCGTAATTGTCGAGAACGGATCGGACGATTACGCGACCGTGAAAAATTTCAATGTTCTCGATTATACTCACATGGAAACACAATCGGAAAAGTCTCGGTACAATATGGATCCGTATTTGGACGAGGGAGATGAAAAATTGTGGAAAGACATGTAAAATCGTTTCGATACAAATTTTTATTAGCTACGCTATTATATTAAGTTGGCAAGTATCTCCCTTCCGCTTTTTTTTTTTTTTTTGTACATAGCTGCGAAATTCAAAAGACCAGAAGGCGGAAGGGAGATATTTGCCAACCTAATATAATCAGAAATTATAAAATGAATAGTTCACTGATGAAAATTCAATGAATATAAAAAATATACAAGTGTAAATATAATTTTTGAAATAAATTTTATTATATATAATAGGGGTACCGGATGAAAATGTCTTTTTTTGACATCGTCATTTTCAATGGTCAATTGTGTTTCGGCTGTCGATCTGTTAACATGTATTTCTTTTACTATTGATTAGTGGACATCTAAAGCACAACTTTCAAAAGAAATTACATTTTTTTTGCGCCCTATTTTAAATGGAAGGATTTGTGCCGTTATTTGCACCATCGGATTACCATTTATTTAGATCAAAGCAGCAGTTTTTATCCGAGAAAAATTTTAAGAATATCGAAGAAGTGAAAACGGGTCTCGATGTCTATTTTTCATCCAAATCAAAAGATTTTTATGCAAATAGAAAAGAAAGTTGTAGCTATCGAGGAAGAATATATAATTGATAATTGATATGGTAGTATATATATATTTTTAAGTTGACTTTTTATTTTAAAAAAACGACATTTTCGTCCGCTACCCCTAATATATCAAGTTTTTCGAATTTCCGTAGACCGAATGTGTTTCCATTTATTAAGCACCATTCACAAACACACACACAGAATAAAATCTTAACAGCACGCGAGTTTTCAGTCGACATCGATTTAATATGTACGTTTTTCTCTCGCTTTTTCTTGCAGACCGGTTGCGCAGATTGGGACGATTCTCCCGTAATTACACACTATGTTAAATGAGAAGCAACAAAAACAACACAACCTCCTTCAGTTTTATGATAAGAATTGATTGATGCGCCGCCGTCACCGAACGACGCTCCTGCTTATGTAGTCCACAGTTGTCGTCGCTGTATTGTTCGTCTTCTTGTGTTATGATGTGCTTGCACTATGGACAGCCCTGTCAGCAACGTTTGCTTATTATTACTTTTAAGACTTTCTAAGTAATTGAAAATTGTGGTAATATTATTATTATTATTATTATATTATTAATTATTACTATTATCATTACTGTTATGTATGACTTCATGTCGTTTTCTCTTTCGTTCTCGTTCTTTCGTAAATAATAAATAAAAAAAAAATAATAATAATGATTTAAAGTGAGAGGACACATACAGTCAATTGGTAGAAAATTGTACGGGATTAAGAATCATTTTTTTGTTAAAAAGAGATTTTGCTCTAGAAAAAAAAAACGTAGTCACTCGTTTCAATTTGTGGTTAAACCGATTAAACAATAACAACTTATTTTATTGATTCCGAACAAATTCTTTGTTGTTTTTAACAATTCAAGACGTAGTTTGTACGTAGAACATGACATGATTTCTTTTCTTAAATTCATCAACACGAGAAATATGTAAATATTTAGAGTTTTACTTAACGTTTATTATTTTTTTATATTCTAGAGATCAAATTGTATATTATTGAAGTATGTATATTATTTTTTATATATATATAAATAAGCAACGATGTTCGGAAAATAAGATTTGGATTGTTTTTAACGAAACTCGTAGATTATTTCTCTTTTCTTATAACAAACGGCATGAGGATCGACGTTCTGTTCGATTTCTTACATTAATTTCTAACTGACTTGACGCGAAATACACGGGATTGGAATCGAAAAAAATATTAAAATAAAAATAAAAAATTTGTAGATTGTGACGGATGCGCTCTCGTTTAGAAAATATACATGTCGTATCTTCTCCAGAGGATTTCTTCGACAAGTGTTCAAGTCGATAGTTTCTAGTTTTCTCGATAGAACTGTAGATTTTATAAATTTTGATATCAAACCGCGATTCGTGCACTTTAGTCCATTCGCCAATTCTCGCCACGGTTAGAAATTGATGGACGACGAGACGAACGAACGAACACAAAGAAACACGTACTGTGCTTGCGTATGTCAGAGCTGTGGCGTTCAGCCACGAATTTGATGATTGTGATAAAACCATTCAGTTGGAATTGTACTCTGAAGTGAATAAAAGTTTAAATAATTTATAAAGATAAGACGTTTTAATTGATAAACGGTCGATTATTTCGATTAGAATTGTATGAGAGAACAAAAACAACAAATATATAGATAAATGATTTAGTTTTATTTCAAAAGTTTGTACATATTGTGTTGCAATGTAGACTTAGATGATCCAGAGTAGCGATTATAGAAATACATATATGTAAATTGATAAATAAATGTTTGGGAGAACTTGGCATCGGGTGTGTTGTGTAGCACTGGGAGGTCGCTCGCTCGACGTCCGTGTATTGCGCTTTTTTTATTTCTTCTTTTTGTTGAAAAAAGAGAAGAATGTCATTTTCTAGTTTGATTTGAACGAAAACAGACGGGCAAGAGCTCTCTTTTTCTTTGCAAGAAAACATTTTTGATTGTCTTATCTTTTATCAACGCGATACGCCGACGATGTGTACACGTGTATGTATGTATCAAGTTTTCCTAACGACTGTAACATTTTTTTTCTATTAGAAAAAAATAAAAAAAAAAACAAGTTCAGATAGAATTGAATGTAACGTAGTAACGTAACAACTGTGAAAATATTTTGCGGTGTGATTAGAGCGACTATTGTCACTAATTCTAACGTTAAACACAACATTATATATATATATATATATATATATATATATATATATATATATATATATATATATATATAGATAGATAGATATAGATATATACATCATCTATTTTACTCGACGACGAATCGAGTTAATAATTAACAAATTTTGTACATCGTGTAACTAATTAATTTTTTTCTTTTTTTATAAAAACACATATGTACTACTACTACTATCATATCTGTGAACAATAATAGATCATGCACTTTTTTTCACTTGCCTCAGTAAGCCTTTATTGTATATTCTACTTACAAATAAAATAAAATTGAAAGTACAGTTGGTTTCTATTATATATACCTATTTGTTCGTTATCCTTTATTCTAAATATTCCTGCTATGAAAAAAGTGTAACCTATTTCTTTTATAGGAAACAAGAATCACAATCGTCTTAAGTACTTTGTAAAAGAAATGTGCAACATTACATAATCTTCGTTCTGTAAAGATAATCTGTTTTAAATTATGGAAATAGATTCACGAATTTATAAAAAAGACGAAAACTTTTTCAAAATGTATACAAAAGTTGACGAAATGTTCCAACGATTTCTACAAGAAAAAAAAACGAAGTTTTTCAAAATTTTCTACAAAAAAATGTAAGTTATGAGTGGAAGTGAATTGACATGTTGTCGGTTACAAAATTTTTTTTGTATTAACTTCAATATCTCATTGTACATAATTGATGTCGTTTTAATAGAGTCCTGTTTTTGAACCTCGCCGCAAATACGACGACTTTGTTCATATAACCATGTAAGTTGACAATCGATATATTAACCATCGTTCATTAACACTAAACCTACCGATATTTCATGTATACCGATTTCTACCACAGCGGATCAAATGATCCGTCTTCAAAAAGTCATATTTTACGAGATATGTATAGCACAAACACACGCGTTTTTTATTTCAACTATTTTTATTCAACGTCAGTTTTAATCAGCAATGATACGAATGTCGATGAGAATAATGGATTTTAGACAACAGTTACATCATTTTCATCGTCTTAGAGTCGCAAAACGTGATTTTGTTGATGTAAGTACATCCCCGTTCATTCACTGCTGCGCCTCTCATTGAAGCCACGCGTTCTGTCAGCCAAATAATAATACTGGGTAGTTGCTTACCCTTCCCTCGGAAACCAAATTGCTCGTCGATCATGATCCCGCAACCGGAAACATGATCGAGTACCCTCCTGAACAGAGTTCTCTCGAACACCTTGCTCGGGTTGGAAAGCAGTGAGATGGGTCGGTAGTTCACGGCGAACCTCAACGGCTTGTCAATGTTCGGAATCGCGATTATTTTGCCAGTTTTCAGTTTCGGGGGAAATGATTCGTCTGAATGATTGCGTTAGAAATGTTTGTCAAAAGGACAATTCTGTACCCGGTAAGACGTTTCAGTGCAAAAATATTTGTCAAAAGGACAATCCTGCACGCAAAAGACGTTTCAGTGACACGTTGATGTCTTTGTCACCCGTTACTCTTATCTATTTTCATTTGCAAATGGCCGCAATATTAAAATGCCAATCTTCGGAATCGCGATTATTTTGTAAAGTTTTCAGTTTCAGTATATATATATATATATATATATATAAATAATATCAATTGTGTGTTGCCATGTCAACTGGCCACTCCCCTTCCATTATGGCCGCTGGTGACGTCACCAGCGGCCATCATAGAAAGGAAGTGACCAAACTCTCTTTCCATAATGGCCGCTGATGACGTCACCAGCAGCCATTATGGAAAAAGAGTCTGGCCACTCCCCTTCCATGATGGCCGCTGATGACGTCATCAGCGGCCATCATGGAAGGGGAGTGGCCAGTTGATATGGCAACACACAATTGATATTATTTATATATATATATATATATATACTGAAACTGAAAACTACAAAATAAACGCGATTGCAAAAATTCAAAATTTTCAAAAAAGACAAAATTTTAAAAAAATTTCAAAAATTTTCAATAATTTTCAAAAATTTTCAAAATTTTCAAAATTTTCAAAATTTTCAAAAATTTTCAAAATTTTTCAAAATTTTCAAAATTTTCAAAAATTTTCAAAATTTTCAAAATTTTCAAAAATTTTCAAAAATTTTCAAAATTTTCAAAATTTTCAAAATTTTCAAAATTTTCAAAAATTTTCAAAATTTTCAAAAATTTTCAAAATTTTCAAAATTTTCAAAAATTTTCAAAATTTTCAAAAAATTTTCAAAATTTACAAAATTTTCAAAAAAATTCAAAATTTTCAAAAATTTTCAAAATTTTCAAAAAATTTTCAAAATTTTGAAAATTTTCAAAAATTTTCAAAATTTTCAAAATTTTCAAAAATTTCAAAATTTTCAAAAATTTTCAAAATTTTCAAAAAATTTTCAAAATTTTGAAAATTTTCAAAATTTTCAAAAATTTTAGAATTTTTTAAAATTTTCAAAATTTTTGAATTTTTCATAATTTTCAAAAAAAATTTTCAAAATTTTTCAAATTTTTCAAAAATTTCAAAAAATTTTTTTCAAAATTTTCAAAATTTTCAAAATTTTCAAAATTTTCAAAATTTTCAAAATTTTCAAAATTTTCAAAATTTTCAAAATTTTCAAAATTTTCAAAAATTTTCAAAATTTTTTTCAAAATTTTCAAAATTTTCAAAAATTTTCAAAATTTTCAAAATTTTCAAAATTTTCAAAATTTTCAAAATTTTTCAAAATTTTCAAAATTTTCAAAATTTTCAAAATTTCAAAATTTTCAAAATTTTCAAAATTTTCAAAATTTTCAAAATTTTCAAAAAATTTTCAAAATTTTTTTCAAAATTTTCAAAATTTTCAAAAATTTTCAAAATTTCAAAAATTTCAAAATTTTCAAAATTTTCAAAATTTTCAAAATTTTCAAAATTTTCAAAATTTTCAAATTTTTCAAAATTTTTGAAAATTTTCAAAATTTTCAAAAATTTAAAAATTTTCAAAATTATTCAAAATTTTCAAAAATTTTCAAAATTTTCAAAATTTTCAAAAATTTTCAAAAATTTCAAAATTTTTCAAAATTTTCAAAAATTTTCAAAAATTTCAAAAATTTTCAAAATTTTCAAAATTTTCAAAAAAAAAGTCAAAATTTCAAAAAAAGTCAAAATTTTCAAAATTTTCAAATTTTCAAAAAAAAAATTTTCAAAATTTTTTCAAAATTTTCAAAATTTTCAAAAAATTTTCAAAATTTTCAAAATTTTCAAAATTTTCAAAATTTTCAAAATTTTCAAAATTTTCAAAATTTTTTCAAAAATTTTCAAAATTTTTTCAAAATTTTCAAAATTTTCAAAATTTTCAAAATTTTCAAAATTTTCAAAATTTTCAAAATTTTCAAAATTTTCAAAAATTTTCAAAATTTCAAAAAAAATTTTCAAAATTTCAAAAATTTTCAAAATTTTCAAAATTTTCAAAATTTTCAAAATTTTCAAATATTTTCAAAATTTTCAAAAATTTTCAAAATTTTCAAAATTTTCAAAAAAGTCAAAATTTTCAAGTCAAAATTTTCAAAATTTTCAAAAATTTTTAAAAATTATCAAAATTTTCAAAATTTTCAAAAATTTTCAAAAAAGTCAAAATTTTCAAAAAAGTCAAAATTTTCAAAAATTTTCAAAATTATCAAAATTTTCAAAAAATTTCAAAATTTTCAAAAATTTTCAAAATTTTCAAAATTTTCAAAAATTTCAAAATTTTCAAAATTTTCAAAATTTTCAAAATTTTCAAAATTTTCAAAAATTTCAAAAATTTTCAAAATTTTCAAAATTTTCAAAATTTCAAAATTTTCAAAATTTTTCAAAAATTTTCAAAAATTTTCAAAATTTTCAAAATTTTCAAAATTTTCAAAATTTTCAAAATTTTCAAAATTTCAAAAATTTTCAAAATTTTCAAAAATTTTCAAAAAAGTCAAAATTTTCAAAAAAGTCAAAATTTTCAAAATTTTCAAAAAAGTCAAAATTTTCAAAAAAGTCAAAATTTTCAAAAAAGTCAAAATTTTCAAAAAAGTCAAAATTTTCAAAATTTTCAAAAATTTTCAAAAATTTTCAAAATTTTCAAAATTTTCAAAAATTTTCAAAATTTTCAAAAATTTTCAAAATTTTTCAAAAAATTTCTAAAATTTAAAATTTTCAAAATTTTTCAAAAAATTTCTAAAATTTAAAATTTTCAAAATTTTAAAATTTTCAAAATTTTATAAAAATTTTCAAAATATTTCAAAAAATTTTCAAAATTTTGAAAATTTTCAATGTATTTTCAAAATTTTCAAAATTTTCAAAATTTTCAAAATTTTCAAAATTTTCAGAAAAATTTTCAAAATTTTATAAAATTTTCAAAATTTAGAAAAATTTTTCAAAATTTTCAAATTTTTCAAAATTTTCAAAATTTTTTTCGAAATTTTCAAAAATTTTCCAAAATTTTCAAAAATTTTTCAATATGAAAAATATTCAAAATTTTCAAAAACAAAAATTTTCAAAATGGAAAAGTTTTTTCAAAATTTCAAAATCTGAAAAATATAAAATCTACATTCAAAAGAGCATTAATTTAAGTATTAATTTCAAATAATTTCAAATTTTATGCATACGTTTTCAAAAATTTTGAATTTTTGAATAAAATTATTTTATATTCACATAATGAAGAAAGATCATTCAGCATGGACAAAGTTTTATTCAAATTGCAGAAAAACTAGAAATGATATATAAATTCTGTATACTACATTAAAAAGAGCATTAACTAATAAATTTTCAAAATTAAAAAAATGTAATAGCTAACCGTATATTCAAATGAAGAAAGATCATTCAGCATGGACAACTTTTGATTAAATTTCAAAAACTAGAAAGGATATATAAAATTGTATAACATTAAAAATTTCATATAAATAATAATAATTATTTTCATATTAAAAAAATGTATAGAAAATGAAATTTTTAATTTTCACTGATTTAATGAAAAAGATTTTGAACGATTTTATTCAAATTGCATAACTAAAAATTACATAAATTCTGTATACTACATTCAAAAGACATTAATTTGAGTATATATTCAGTTAATTTCATTACATAAAAAATGTATCGTCTGATTGAATTTTCAAAATCTGCGTTTCAGTTAATGAAGTCGATCATTCAACATGGACAAAGTTTTATTCAAAAATTTCAAAACTACAAATGATTATAAATTTGTATTACATTAAAAGAGCATTATTTTTGAGTATATTTTCCATTTTAATTTCATATATTAAAAAAATGTATATATATATATGAATTTTTCAATATTTTACATATTCAGTTAATGAAGAATGATATTATACAAATTTTGATTCAAATTGCAGAAAATTGATATTAAAATCATACCAACCAATCCATTTTCATTAATTTGAGTATTTATAAGTTGCCCCCTGTTTTTAAAAAATGTCTTCCTATGATTTTTTGAATATGATTTGTATATTCAGTTAATGAACAAAATTTTCAGCATGGACAAAATTTTCAAAAATTTCAGAAAAACTAGAAAATATTATATATATATATATATATATATATATATATATATATATATATATATATATATATATATAATGTATATGAGCTGATGTGAATTTTTGAATATGATTAAGTATATTCAGTTAATGAAGAAAGATCATTCAGCATGGACAAAGTTTTATTCAAATTGCAGAAAAACTAGAAAGGATATATAAAATCTGTATACTACATTAAAAAGAGCATTAATTTGAGTATATATTCCAGTTAATTTCATTTTATTAAAAAAATGTATAGAGCTGGGGTGAATTTTTGAATATGATTAAGTATATTCAGTTAATGAAGGAAAATCATTCTGCATATATTTTTTATTCTGTATATGTTTATTTTATACTATAATACCATTTTTTATAACACCAAACTTTAAAATTTCTATATGTATGTATATAATTTATATTTTTTTGTAAATTTGTTTTAGAATATTATTACAAATTTTATTTTTACAATTTTTTTTATTATAAAAATGTATAATTTGGAAATTCTGTTTTGATTCTTATATGTTGTGGTTAATTCCCAATTGTTGTTGGTTGTTTGGTTGCCTATGATTGATTTAAAGATTTTTCTAAATCATTTTTTCATTACTTGTTTATATATATATATATATATATATATATATATATATATATATATTATATTATATATATTTTTGGATTTTGGAACTGTGGCTGATTCACTTTACATAAATGAATTTTAAACCCCAACACTACAATAATTTAAAGTGTTCAATAATCACTTATTATTATTTATAATTATATAATCTATAATTATATCGAATGATGCATTTTCGATGATGATATGTCATCATCATCAGAGCCTTTCTTGAAGGTCATCATCGTCAGAGTCTTTCTGACGATGAAAGGCTCTGACGATGATGACTCTTCAGAAAGGCTCTGAAGATGATGGCGTCGTCATCGAAATCATCATCCAATATAATTATAGATTATGTAATTATAAATAATAATAAGTGATTTTGAACACTTTAAATTATTGTAGTGTTGGGGTTTAAAATTCATTTGTGTAAAATATATATATTGCTGCTTATTAATTCGTGCAAATTTGAAAGGAATGAAAAACATACGTAATATACATATACATTGCAGACATTATATTTTCTGCACTTGATTTTGTGCAGTATTTAAATAAATTTATTGCTTTAAAAGTACTGATTTGTTTAAATTAATAATAAAAAAGAATAGGTCTTCAAGGAATGAGTCAGATTATCACCAAAGGTACGTCGTTGCGTATGTACCAGTGGCGGCGGAACTTAATCAATGAATCATATCCGTCAATCATCATGTCTTATGTTTGGTAAGTTAATACCCAACTGAAGACGAAAAATCCACTGCAACACGTTGTGTTAAACGTACGAAGTAGCGATTCACTGCTGAGAGAACCGCAACTGCCTGTTGAAAATGGCACAAGGCAGTGGAACATTCAAATTGTAGCCATGAGCGCACGACCTCGACAATGATAAAAAAGTCGATTGTGCGGTTGTGCGTTTGTACTAGCAACGCTGGCGCACGAGATCGTGACAAAACTCGAACGTATATGATATTTCTCTATAGAGAAATACATTTGTTTGTAGTTCTTTTAAAAAATCACAATTGATTCAATACTTTAGCTTATTTATTTCAATGCAAATCAATCGTTCGCTAAATACAACAAGATTAAAAAAAAATCGTTTTGTCTTTCACTAATAAACGTTTCGACGACTGTGTAAATCATGAGGCTTTTATTTACTAATGTTTGAAAGTTACTAGGTAATTTGTGAATTTATTAGATTTCATATGAGAACCATTAATGAGAAATAAAATAATAATATAAATAATTTACACAAATGAATCAGCCACAGTTCCAAAACAACAATTAATATAAATAATATTTTTTTTGATATAAAAAAAAGAAAATTTGTCATTCGTTCAATATTCGAATAAAAAATCGTATGCATATTATTCCAGCTATAATATTTACGATTTTGCAAACCTTTGTCTACTTTCCAAATTCTTTTATTCGAGTTTTCCAATCATTTTACTATTCGTCAAGAAATATCCGTTTAACATGAAACGAGCAGCATTTCTTTCAATTCTAGTATTATTCAAACAAAAGTCAAGTGTGTTTTATCTTTACTTCATTTTTTATTCGTTCTTTTTGCAAAATTTAAATTTCTACCAATTTCACTCTTATTATATCAAATATGTTTATCTTCCGATAAAGGTAATTGCAATGTGACCTCGTGATATTTATATAAATCAACTGTTCCAAACAGTACGATGAAGAGATAAACTTTCATTTATTAGTAAATCAAACATTGGTATTTTTTCAATGAAAATTAATTAATATAGGAATTATATTTTATAAATCATGTCTATATTTTTTCTATCTATGAACTTATTTCATTGTCGTTTGCTTTCAATCATGTACGAGTCACAAACTGGTAAACAGTAATTGAATTCCAGGTAGTGGAGGTGATTTGTCAGCGTAGAAACATTCATAAATACTCGTTATGAAAATAAACGATCACATGAATAAATATTAAGATACATGTTTCGTTCGAGAAACATTCAAATCGTATTTAAATGTGCAACGTAGAAACCGCTCATCCAGTTTCATATCACGGCAAAGTAACGCTCATAACACGCTTTTTAAACACGTATTTAACGGGGAAAAGAGCACAAAAACAAATTGCCGTTTTACAAATGATGAATGTTTAGGTTTTCCCCTGACAATGCGAAATAAATTAGTGTATGCTTTTTTATATGTGCTTTTTTCCTTGCCGTTTTCTTCGACTAGTACTGTTTTGTATTTGTAACTGTCACGAACAGTATCCTCCGAAGTGGGAATAGCGCCGATCTTATTCTACGCTGAAACGAAAAAAAAACGTATTCTTATTTTATTTTTTATACAACCGAGCGCAGTATTAACACTTTCGTCGAATTTCGATTTAATCTCTTGATGATCATATCGTCTATATCTTTTCTAGATTATAGTAATTTGAACAGTGATTATTTTGAACACTTGTGACATTTTTTAGTATGAAAATCAAATCAAACAATAAAAAAAATGAAATTGTAATATTTTTTAAATTATACTAAAAAAAAAATATATACTTATGACTTTATCTTTTTTTCTTATTTTCAAATCCCATTAAAAAGAAAATCTCCACATATTATCATTCCTCGTTCAAGACTTTCATATCCGAAAATATTTTCGTACCGTATTATTAATTAATTCATATGAATATATTGTTACAGCATCCGTCGCTATCTTCGAACAATTCTCTCTCCTTCTCGCGTGCATTCAACGCGAAATTCGTTTATCTCGCGATGAAATGCTGCTCTCGTAACACACATATTATCGTATGTGATAACGCTGTTTATTTATTTATGTACGCCGAATGTCAATATTTACACCGTCATCTGTGTATTGTTGTTCGGCAGTTGAATGAACAATAGACAACTCTACAATTCTAAGCCGTGTCGAGATACATCTTTGTCTATCTTCTATTTGTTTATCTATTTTCTATTAATGCACATGTACATATATATATATATATATATATATATATATATATATATATATATATATATATATATATATATAATGGTTTGACAGAATTATTTCATCCGTATTTCAAAAACGGCATAAACACTTCCAGCAACGACGACGGTATTTATTCCAACGCTCGATTCGCGTATATCATGAAGAAGTCGCACTACAAAGCACACATACACAGCCCGAGAGCGTCTTATCTCATCCGTACGTCGGCGGTATGTTGTATTGTGTCGTACGACCGTCCGCGTATCTCAAATAACCTTAAATCCTACATCCCCCGTCTACCCTTGTTTCAACTCGTGCCACGTCGTCGAAGTGAAGAATCTTCACGGGCGTATACGTTCCTTCGTTCCATGGCCGATGGCCGCGCGACGCGGTATTCAAATGGTCCTTCGACCGAACCATTGTTCGAATCGTATTGTTACGGATGTTCATCTCTTGTCCACTTCTTTCGCATGTCTCGATTCTAACTTGCACGAGAAGATTTCCGGTTTATGTCCATTGTTCGCGATATATGAATTTTCAAGGGTCGCACGAGTGCAAGCTGCCGTTCTTTTCGAAATTGTACATACGCAAAGAGATATTCGACATATATTAAATTTTCCACTTTTGTCTCTTGTACCAAAATGTAAAATACATTCGTTGTATCATTTTTAATTCAGTTCGATTGAAATTCGATATTCTTACACTTGGACCGAATAAAGTATCATTTTTAATAACAATAAATAGAATAATTCAATTGCACTATATTATTTGAGAACATTTTCTATAGTGGCATTGCTATTTAAAATTACCTGTATTTGAAATCTGTTTTTTTTTTCAATCAAAAATTCGATTTCTATTTAAAGAAAAAATCTATAAAATATTTTATATTTGCGTGATCAACGACTATAAAATCCCCCAGTTAAATTGTTAAAAATACATGTGTATTAAATATAATATTTTTCGAATAAATGATTGCAGATTAAAAAAATATTTGGTAAATATCTTCCTGATGAACTCTATTTTATATTAATGATGATTATTTTTAACTAGGCATTTTATTCTTAAAGTTAATTATAAAAGTGTTGTTTATATGTTTTTTTAAAAAAATGAAAAACTACTACTTATATCAAATGAATTTCAACCCCAACACCACAATAGTTTCAAGTGTTCAATAATCACTTATTGTTCACTTATTATTTCTAGACTAACTTTTTTATATATACATATACTAATTTGTATTTTGTGTCCTTATTCAATCCATCTACAACTGGGGGTTGTATCTTTCTTTTCGTCATCTGGTCTGCAAGCATGAAGTGTTTTCGGTTATTTATTGTTTTTTGCAACATGTTCTTTTTCATAGATTTGTGACCTTTTTTTGATGACCTGAATCGACTTATTTATTACTTGTGACGGTATTCGAAAAATTTTAACGATTTGTTAGGTCTGTTCTAGATGAATTGAATATCTGCAAGCGTTAGTTTTGTGATTTAATTTTTTAAAAATATGTTAGTATTTTTTTTTATTAAATTAGAGTCATGCATATATTCTAGTTACGTTTTTATATAAAATATTATTTACGGTAGTGCAAAAGGGTAAACAAGCTCGAGTTCATTACACGCGATTTGTTTTTGTAAATTTCCATGTTCTCTTGGCAGTCTAGGTCTCTTTTATCGATTATATGTTTAATTAATTCTAATTTCCCTAAACTGTGTTCGTTGCTACATTAGATTTATCTATTCTATGATATCGTACATCAGCTTTGTGTTCCTTAAATCTGATGCCGATCGCCCTTTTGCTTGTCCTATATAATATTTTTCACAATCTTCGCAATTTATTTTGTAAACATAGCAAATACTACTTATATCATTTTATCTGCATATTATTTATCATTTTTAAAGATATATTATTTTATATATATAATATATATAAATGATTTTCGGTTATTAAATTGTGTGCGATTACATGCATAGATTATATTATTATAAAATAGCCGAAAATGATGTTATTTTCGTACACGACCATTTCCATACAAAATGACACGTTGCTCGCATAATTCTTCCGAATCGAAATCGATGTGAATGTATTTTCGTTATCAAATCGTCTTATTTACATATAGAGTAATGCGAGATTCACGCGATTCCTCAGTTAACATTTTAATCATATCTACGTATTTATATTTGAACAGCGATTAGCTCGTCGCGCTATTTTTTATATATAAAAAAAAACCCGCACGTGCTCGACGGTATTCTCGCGATCTCTTCTCATTGATTCGATTAGTCGCGCGCGCCTCCTCATCGACCCCACAGTACGGCCGCCCCGAGCGGCGTCTGAAACACGCGTCTCGGTGCCCGGATATCTGTCTCGTGTGTCGTCTGCAACAACACATAGCCAGATCGTCGTCGTCGTCGCCGCCCGTCCTCCTCGTCTCCGTGCAACTGCGTTCATGCGGGAATTTTATAGACCCATCGAGATCCGAGAGATATTCGACAGTTTCGTGCGCTTATAACGCGAGGGTAACCGGCAATACGCCACTGCATCTGGAATAAATACTGGGCGAAACACGACGACGTTACAGACCATTGATCCGACGGAGGGCGGACGGCATTGTTTCTTTTCGTCTTTTATTATGCACGAAACTGGCAACGATGTGCATTTTACAAGTTTCTGCTGAAATGGGCTTCATTAGTATGTTTGTTCTTTATCGACGTACTTTCGTACATGCAAACATACATGCACATATATATATATATATATATATATATATATATATATATATATATATATATATATATATATATATATATATATGCCCTCATTTTATACGGTAGATAAGTTTTACGAAATTGCCTTGTAAATCGAAATCGTGCACATTAAGACTAACAAATATAGAGAAAAGGAAAAAGAATATCTTTTTTATTTTTTTCTTTCTTTTAAAAATTTTACTAGACATTTCATATATAATGAAATATATGCACTCGCTCGAAAATGTCTGCATACGCATATCAATACGGATATATTTCTCAATAAAAGAAACTTATTAATTTAAATTTGAAAACAAACATATTTTTTATTAATTCTATAAACTACTAATTATTTATATATGACAAATCAAAACATTTTAAATTTATAACAAATAAAATACACAAAAATTCATGCAAATTGAGCAGAAAAAGTCTGCGCTCACATTTTATTAAACGGTAAATCATCGATTTTTTTTGCAATATTTGCACTTATTGTTGTTTTAAAATTATCACAGTTTTACGTCATAGTTCGTATGTTGCAATTGAAACACTAAAATATCATTTTTGATAACTAAAAGTAATGTTTTTTTGCAAAACATTTTTTGCAAGACATTTTCTGCTCAATTTGTATGAATTTTTGTGTGTTTTATTTTTTTAGTTTATTTGTTATAAATTTAAAAGATTTTGAATTGTCATGTATAAATAATTTATAGTTTATAGAACTAATAAAAAATATGTTTGTTTTTAAATTTACATTAATGAAGTTGTTTTATTGAGAAATATATCTGTATTGATAAATGTATGCATGACATTTTCGAGCGAGTGTACGAGTATGTACAAAACTATTTCATTTTTTGTATTAATTTTTCATAATTATTGCGAATTTATAGTTTTCTATTGCTTTGTTTAGTTTTCTATATTATTGTATTATTAATTTATTAATCAAACTAAAAATGATTCTTCAGATTTACTATCAGTTCAGTCAAAAATAGAATAAATTCTGTTAATGAATTATCTTTTTTCTAATTTCTTTTACTAACAAATTTAGTACTATTTAATTTTTTTCTGATTATTATTAGAAATTTTATTGCACTCGAAGATAAATCTCCATACTACGATTGATATTTTCTGTTTCTTTTTTAATCTTGATTTATTTGTTTAATCTAGAAACGAAATATCCTATTTAACGATCATCTCATTTCCCTTTATAAACGGTTAAGTATACTTAATTTTTAATTAAATATTTAAATACTGTATGCGAATCCGTTGTTTTCAATTAGAAACATTCGACCGTTATGACTGTGCACTCAATTCTCATTACACTGACAAAACAACGGTTTGTTCAACGTCTAGGTGAGAATAAGATAACATCACTGCAATTCGATACAAGTCAGTTTCGGTCGGCCTAAAACGTTTTAATGAAACTAAACGGCCGCGTTATTCGAGAACGTGGACGCGATTATACACTGGCATCTTTGAATAATTTGTGTAAACTATTGTAATGTTACATTTCCTGTCCTGAATTCAAACTGACCATTGATAGTTAGACTCAGTGCTACTTGACTGAACTGTTTATATATATAATAAATATATTTTATTAAAAAAACGAATAATGTTTAATTTGGAACGAACTGCAGATTCAATAAAATAATAAAAAAAAACGTAAAATACATTTTGCAAAAACCTCATCGAAAATAATTCATTGTGACTGTAATCGCTGCAGTCAATCCGTCGAAAATTCTTTTCTGTCGGATATTTTGGAACAATGGTGGACAGTCAACGTAGAGCTTATGTTTTCTGTAGATAAAGCTCGATCGGCTCTGTTATTTTGATATTTCGTTCTCGTATAGAATATACTTTACTGTTTCTTTTACTGTCGAGACGTCGTATCGCTCCGACACAAAGTTCCTATTTATTTCACTGTTTGTTTAATTTATTTATCGGCATCATTCTACGAAACCTAAAATAAAAAAATATACGATTCGATCGACCTCATATGTCGTATACACGACAATAAATCAAATTCGTGAATTTAATTCACATAAATATATTTTTTATTTTATTTTTTTCTTTCATTGATAATTACAAGAAATTGATGATTGATTAAAAAATATATTTGTCTATTAGAGACTGTTATTACAAATTTATTTTTTTTATTTTCTTTTTGAATATTTTCTTCTTAAATCAAGTCATATTTATTTAGAAATAATCGACTTTTAATTACAAGATTTCCATATCTCATGCAGTTTATTTTCTTTGCCAATTTTTATAGACGTTTCTTTTCAGATTGTTTTTTTTTCTCTATTGAAATATTTATCAAAAATGTATCAATATTTAATTCATTTTATTTATCTTTATTCTTTATTAATAAATATTTTTCATTTGATTTGATTTAATGTGACAGTTATATAATTGATGCTTATATTACAAGATTTTATATAAAAGAGTTAAGGGGGTATTTTAGTCTAGAATTTCGAAAAAAATGATTTATTTTTTTTGCATATTTTCAAAGTTTAGACCTTTAAGAATACGTCCTTAAAAGGATTTTTCGAAATTCGAATTATTTTCGGAGTTATAGCTATTTTTCAATCCGGTCTGGCCGGAACGAATCAACTTTAAACGCGTTTTTCTCGAAACTACTTTTTTCGACACGATTGACGTGATATCTCAAGTTCTAATAGACCGATTTACTTGAAATTTGGTACAGAACTTCTCAATATAACAATGATTGTCCCCGCTTAGGATTTTTTGAAAATTTTGTTTTTTACTATTTTTAAAAAATTCCAAAAGTTGAAAAAAATAGGGCAAAAAATGACTGTACTTTCACACTGCCACCATTTTTCGAAAAAAATTTTTTTTTTAATTTCTCTAGGCAGGGATACTACTACAACCTTCTTTTTCAATAATTTCAAAAAAATTTTTTGTTTCAAATGACCGGAAGGGTTGGAACCACGTCAACTAGGATATATTTTTTTTCGAGCCCTCACTTTGCCAGCCTGTACCTTTTTCAATTTTAATTTTTTTGTTTTTAATAATACTTTTTTATACTCTTAAAATGTCAATAAATAACTGATAAAAAATGGATAGTAAAAATATTTGTTGTTTTTTTTTATAGCGCCTGAAAAAACACCTAAAATTCGTGTGTCTAGACTAGAATACCTCCTTAATTGATTTTGTATATCAAGATTTTAATATCCATTGTCGTACGAGTATTGTATTATAAAATCTAGGCAATTAATAATTAAAATTATCTCTAATTATTAATTAGAGATTAAATTTAAAAACGATTTCATACGACCACAGAAATACACATCGACCAATAAAATTAATAACAAATAATTATTATTGCATATTTATAATGTTGTCGAGACGAGTGAATAATTTGTGTTGAAGAGATAAATTTCGTTCCGTTCTCTCGTATCCACATGATTGATTTCGTCTATTTTTAAAACGTTTAAAAACATAAAAATTCAAAAAATTCAAACCGTACAATGAACAATTGACTGAATCTCACACAAAGAATGTTTATGGCATTTAGTTGAAATTCGATTCGTTCGAGTGAAATTAACATTTGTCGATAAATATGTTAATGCGAGTAAACAGATCACGGTTCAGTATTTCTTCGACATAATTCTCTTCTCCGAACACAAACATAATAAAATCCGAACTGACCTGTTCGATGGGATTCGTTAAATGTTAACAAAGGGTCGTTCTCTCACTCGTACGGTTGTATTATTAAACGTATATGTGATGGACGAGCCGTGAATATGAACGGACACACACACACACACACACGCGTATACCTGTATTACCTGTACACCGTTTACACGACAATTACTCATCGTGATTAAAACGAAAATGAATCATTTGTTTTCTGTTACCGTTCCGGTTCATTATTAATGCCGGTCCATATTTTGCGATAAATTGGACTTTACGTTGATTAATATCTAAAGAGAGGCGAGACGAATAACCGTCGATAAAGTATAATAGTCAATACATTCGGTGTACAGATAATATCTGAAATTCACGATTTTTTAGGGACAAAAATCCACTACGTTCTTATCTAATTATTTTGTTATGTACTGGAAACACGTTTGTAAATTTATTTACGAGTAAATAGCAATGAACGAATATGTAAACATTTTTTTTTAATAATGATGTTTGTATACGTGCCACATGAGTCAGTGTTAAACAATTACGATTCGTTGCATAAAACGACATTATTTGCGTGTCAATGAGAATAATAATTAAAATTTATTTCGTACAAGTTGTTCGAGGAAAAACATTGACTCATCAATGATTCACCGTTTTCCTCAAAACACGTAACAATTGAATAAATAATTGAGAAAATATGCGTTTGCAGATCGTCGTCTTCGAAAGAGTTGCTCGTACGTGTATGTACGTATACATACTTAACACTTCTTCGTTCGAGTTACGGCGCTAATGCACTGTTCGTATGAATAAAACATACGGCGAGTTGTCGGGAAACGTGATTGGAAATGGATATTTGTAGTAAGGCGGTGGTGGCACGGATGAATATATCACAGGTGTTCGGGACATCGTAACGGCCTCATTATATGGAAAATGGAAAAGATATAATGAAGAGCTATTCGCAGCGACGAACGAGAATCGGAAATCGAAGGACGAGTGCAAGTTACATCGAGTCGCCAAGAAGAAGAACTATCGATGTTTGTCGTTTTGAACATTGCCAGATTTCGTTTATGATCATGAAATATTTTTAATGTCTTATTCGACAACTGAAAGTATTTTGAGAACTTGTAGTAACACAGAGAGAATCAAAACACTATGCTCCATGAATATTGAACAACTAGCACATTAACTCGTTCGTTACCAGCGTCACATATATGTGACGACCAGATTTTCTTACCTCAGCCCAGCGTTACAAATGTGTGACGGATGATCGTTATCAGTTTATGATAACTGTTTGTACCAAATTGTGCCGCAAAGAGATGAATTATGTCAAAAACAATAAAATAGATACAGGATGTTAATGGTCTGCAGATAATTACATTTTTTTTACAAGATTTGGGCGTCACGAATATGTTTGAAAGAAAAAAAAAATATTGGCAAACGTTAATAAATTCAGGTTATGTTTTTAAAACTATGTTTATAAACTTGTTAAATTTTATTATGTAAGAATAACTAAATAATCATACAAATAACAGTAAGTTAAATCCACTTAAAAATTTAAGAATATAAGGTTATTAGCATATATGCCAATATTCAGTATATAGTGCGAAATGGAGGTTATTGGCACGTATGCCAATATTTTTATTTTTATAACATTATGTATATACATTTAATTTTAAATGGATTTATACCACTTTCATTGATTACAAATTGAGCCGTTTGTTTTTGATAGCGCAATAACTCCATTTATTTATACATTGACATGTAATTTTTAAATGTTTGCGTTTGAATTACGAAAAATCGACTTTGGAATATTTTTAGTTGTATTATATAAACATTTTCAAAACAATTTTGAAAATTTTTTATATTAATATTTTTTAAATATCTCAATGTATGAATAAATGGACTTCTACCACTTTCTAATATAATATTCTTACGATAAAACTATACAGAAAATTTCTTTTGCTTAATTTATGAGTATATTGTACACCTTTGACTGTGTCATTATAAATATAAAAAGAGTACATCTATGTCTATCTAAAACCGTCATTAACTCATTTTTTTTCTAAAAATGGAGTTATTCTACTTTCAAAAAAAAACGGTTCATTGTATGAAATCTGTAAAACAACTACAGGACTACCAATTGGGCTATGTATAGACAAATATTTCAAAAAATATTTGTGTCGGTTTGTAAAATTGTTAATTTTACTCATTTAGAACGTTATAAATACATCGTACAAAAATTAATGACAATTTGGTATCATATTTAATTAATAAAACGTCTGGGCTGTAGGGGCAGTTTTTTTCCTGAAGCCCTAGTAGCGAACGGGTTAATAAATGAACATATTTTAAAATGAGGTATTAGAAGAGAATACTCAAAACATCAAAAGGAAAATATGATCAATTTAATGATTAATTTTGAGATTAGATATAGAAAATAAATTGTTTGTTGAAAACGTCATACAAGGAAAATACTCAACTCGACTTACAACAGCAGGAATTCATGCGTGAAATTCTGATGAATTTTATCAATAAAATCAATTATATATATATATATAAATGTATGTATGATCGACAAGTATAATCCAATAGTCTGAGAATAAACCGAAACCGAATAAGATTATGAACAGTCGTCGTTCGGCCGTCCGTTCTTCGCGGATTTTTTCCAACGTAAGCGTTTAATATTGTCATCAATTTCGCTTGAAAAGTTCATCGGCGTTATTTTTATGTCATCAATTTTATTTAACTAGTCCGTTCGTCGTTTTTCATCCCGACCGATTCGATCGGCCGATAAATGGATTTGTTATCGTCCGATAATGCAAGTTCATCTCCAGATAAAAACGGCACGCACGCGACAGATCGAAATTAAATCATTTAATTGCGAGTAGTTTTCTATTTTCTATTACTTTTTCTCGAAAAGACGTTCGATGTTTTTTTATCATCTGGCGTGTCGTATATTCGAGTATTTGCTCCGAGCTATTAGCTTTAAATAACACGATTCGATGTTTATTCGAACTTGTATCCGTTTTAAAAAATACCGAGAATTTCAGTTCCGGGAAAAGAGATTGTTATTGGTAGCTCGTAACGTCGATATAGTGATATCCGTATGAAAACCTCGGATGACATATATCGGTGTGTCCTACTTACAACCTGTCATCAATATTCATATCCCATTGATCCGACACACTACGTAGATATAGATTGTAGTTATTTGCACTTTATCAAATATCAGTAATGGCTCTATAAATAATATAGAGAGAGAACAGAACTGTGGTAAAAATTAAATTGATCTCCAGTGCGTGTTGAACGAGTAACCGATATAATTAATTTCAATTAAATTAATCACGCGTATTAAAACGTTTTGGAAAATATGATGAAAACGAAAACGTTGTTCTCCACGAACATATCAATAAAAAAATACATCATCTGCCATATTGTATGATTTCAACGATAATTGTACACTACGTGTATTTACGACGCGTTCCGACGTCCATCGTGCCGTCGAAAAGCTCTCGATTTTTTTGGAAAACATCGCCGGCGGACGCCCACGCGCGCACACCCGCTAACTAAAATACTTCTGTCGTATAAATTCACCGTTATATTCATATACATATATTTTTATTCGTATTTGCATTATATTTGACATGTCATATAAAGCTTTTAAGCTTTGTTTACAGTAGATACGTGATTCTGTGAGCTTTTGGCGCACGCGGTTCTTTTTAAATGCCGCGATGCCTATCATAAATTTTGATTGATGTTTGAATAAAACGCTTTATCTATTGAAAGTTCGATGTGTGTTATGTATCAGTGCGTATTATTAACTTATTGATCATATTTTTTTTTTCGGGAGGAAAAATAAAAAAATACTTGTACGCGCACGCAATGTTCATACTTACATATATATATATATATATATATATATATATATATATATTAAATGTGAATATGTGCTTTATGAGATATATATATTATATTATACTATATAAAAAAAGATTTTATCTATATTTATTTTATTTTTATAATAAAAACTGATCGATTTTTTTTCTACGAAAATAAATATGAAAAGTAGATTAACTTTCAGATTATTTCCTACAGGTTTTTCAATATCGGTTGCCAATTTAAAATACATACAACATTTTTTTTTAAAATAAAGTATTATAAACGATGGTTAAATGTGTAAAAATATTAACAAATAAATTCGTGACATTTTCTGAATGAAAAGTGATTACAATACTTAGAAACAGAATGTGTTTCATAAAATAGGACCAATTTGTTAATTGCTTTTTTAAAATCGAATTTTGTGAATTATCAGTTGATATTAGAGTATCTCATAAGTTAATGTTGATAGTTTATTAAGGGGATGATATTCTAGTCTAGAATTTCGAAAAATTCGATTTTTTGCATATTTTCAAAGTATAGACCTTTAAGAATATGTCCTTAAGAGGATTTTTCGAAATTCGAATTATTTTCGGAGTTATAGCTGTTTTTCAATCCGGTCTGGCCGGAACGAATCAACTTTAAACGCGTTTTTCTCGAAACTACTTTTTTCTAACGGTTGACGTGATATCTTAAGTTCGAATGAACCGATTTACTTGAAATTTGGTACAGATCTTCTTAATATAACTGTAATTACCCTTACCTAAGATTTTTTGAAAATTTTGTTTTTTACTATTTTTAAAAAATTCCGAAAGTTGAAAAAAATAGTGTAAAAAATAACTGTTTTTTTGCCATTTTGCGAAATTTTTTTTCTAATTTTCCTAGGCAGGGATACTACTACAACCTTCTTTTTCAATAATTTCAAAAAAAAAAAATTGTTTAAGAAGACCGGAAGGGTTGGAACTACGTCAACCAGGAGGCACTTTTTTTTCGAGCTTCCACTTTGCCAGCCTGTACCTTTTTCAATTTTGAATTTTTTGTTTTTAATAATACTTTTTTATATTCTTAAAATGTCAATAAATAACTGATCAAAAATGGATAGTAAAAATATTTGTTGTTTTTTTTATAGCGCCCGAAAAACACCTAAAATTTGTGCGTTTAGATTAGAATACCTCCTTAAATTTACAATATTGTAACAAGGAGATCTATGAATAATTAATTTAATTTATGTTTCGTACGTAGATTTTTATAAATGTTTTATTATATGATTTATTTATACAAAAACACATTTAAAATTCTTTGTGTCTATTTTTGTACATATTTTTTATTTTTGAAAAATCTTGTAATCGATATTCAGTTTTATGTAGCTTATGGAGTGAGATGAATTTTTAAACGAATAAATATTTATCACGAAAGAATTAAATGTGACGTACTGATAAAAAAATGATTTGATTTATATGACACACACATCCAATGGTCTATTTTAAAAACGAGCACGTGATCACGAGACATGACCATTTCGCGACAATCCCGTTGCTTTTTACGAAACGGAAAAAAAATTTTCATGGTTCGATAGCGGCGTTACTAAGGCTTTCGTTGTCAAAATAATCGGATTTCGTGTCCGCCGAGAATCCACCTGTGGGGATTTGTCAAGAAACATACTCTCGCCACACGTGGCTTTCATTATAGGTCGGAAATAATTCTTGATGATTTATATAACGAACGTAATTGGTCTCGGACCGTGTCATAAAACCGGCGAGATGAATCCGGTGACGAAACACGCACGGTCCGGTTTTCGATTTTTAGGTTTTTTGATATTCAGATAGATAGTGATACTCTGTCTTGTCGTAAATGAAGAACGATTTTTTTTTAACAGGCGATAAAAAAAATGTTAATTCGAATTTGTACGAACTAGGTACGTTCTAGTAGATAGGCGTCAAGTCTTATTAAAACGTCCATCGTTCTTTATTAAACATCGTACTGTTACACTGCAATTTACTAAATGGTTCTATTAGATAAGAGTTGACATATTATGTTGTACAGTTTGAGGAAATCAATTAATAATTATTTAATAAAATTACAATAATTACTTTCAATTTACTTAGTTATATTTGAATACAGTTTTTTATATATATTTTAATATACTTTGTTATTTTATATAAAAAAAAAATGTTTCAATGTCACATAATAAACGATGATATCGATAGAATTTCTAAGAAACTTATTATCGAACAAACGTAGAGGAACATTGGTTTTACACGTCGATCTCTTATGAATGAAACGACGGATTAATTCAATTATTTATCAGATCTTAACACACATACATACAGAGTTAATGACGACATGTCGGTACTTCTGTCGTCAAAGCAAACGCGGCTAATTGCTTTAATTCGCACATTGTTCGTTACTTTTCGTGTACCCGCATAGCCACAGTCGTAATTAATAAACGCGGGGACGACGACGGGACGGACCTGTTTGAACGTCGTCGTCGGAACGAAGAGACGCTTTGTCTCGGAAATATCATTCGGTTCTATTTTTATTCTTGACGAACGCGCGGTTTGAAATCAAACACTCGTTTATAATTTATGAATTAATTGTAAAACGTTTCAGGTCGTCTTTAATTAAACATATACACTTTCATATTTACTAAAAAAAATTTTTTTTTAAAAATAATAATAATATTATCGTACGAGAACAAGTCCCGCCGAACGAAAGATTCATTAAAAAAAAGCATTAAAATCTCCACGTAAATAATTTATTAAAAGCACATTTTCGCACTACAGGACAGCGAAATGGAAAAAAGTCGACACGTCGCTCGCCGTCTAAATGTTTTCGTTCTCTAATGGCGTTTTTTCGTTTGTGCGTTTCGCTCGTTACGAAAGAACGAATTATTATTATATGCGCGCACACGGATTATGCGAAATTTATTTCGTATTTTGTTTCAGATATAAAAATTACGAGATAACGCGTGAGCTGGCGGGCTCTCGCACCGGGCCGGCTATTAGTATTCACGTCAGGGATCAGCGGCCGGGTCAATCCGGCCCGAGTGCACCGGAACAAGGATCTCATCTCAGCAGAGGCCGCATTGTTGTATCAGATACGAGAGTAGCTCGCAGGTAAATGTAAATTACATTAGGAGCTTTTTATTTGCAGATCTGACGCACGGTCTGAATAAATAGTTGTGTTTATGAATAAATTTAATAGTTGTCTATATACATACATATACGTATACAGACGTGAAAACAGACATAGAAGAACACACTTTATCATTGGTTTGTATTGTAGAGAAGTGAACGCTTGTTTAATTATCAAGAGAAAATGTTGACATGAAAAAATATTTAAATGGGTATCTACTTTCGTGATTATTTTAAAAATTCTTTTTTAATTTTTATCCTACATCCACTTTCATATATAATAATCATATATATTTATTTATGAAAATTTAGAAAGTTTAATAAATGCAACAAAAATTGAAAAGAATGCAAAAAAATGTAAAAAGTGTTTTAAAATGCCAAAAAATTCTTAAAAATTTCAAAAATGTTCATAAATACTTGAAATGGGAAAAATATGCTGAAACAATAGCTAAAAGAATGAAAAATATTCAAAAACTTAAAAAAATATTTCAAAAATGTTATAAAAATCAAAAAATACCAAAATAATGCTAAAAGTGCAGAAAATTCACAAATCAATTGTCAGAAATGTTAAAATATTTTCATAAATGCCAAAAAATCTAAAATATAATAAAAACACCCCAAAATGCAAAAAATGTCATAAGCGATAGAAAAATCAAAAATTTTGAAAATGCCCAAAAATACTAAATATGTTAATTATAAAGTATATTATAAGCTCTGTTTTACAAAATTCTAAATTGCCAAAATTTATACACTGTTACAACAATAACAATTAAACATTTTCATATTCAGAAATTCGTTTCGTTTGAAGTAAATTTAATAAGGAATAAGTTCTTGTTAAGAAAATATAATATATTATTTTGATATTTGAAAATTCTATTGAAAAATCAATAATATTTATTGTTGGCAGTTTTTACCTGTGCTCATTTTCTTACAGATTTAAGTATTTGAATCTATGTTATTGCATCAATTTGATTCAAGGATTCTCTTTAAAAATATATCTATTTGATATTGCCTAATTATATAATTATTTTTTCTCTTGATAATTTCATGTTATTGTTGTTGATTTTCTAATTCAACATCGATTTCAAATCTTAATCCAATAATATAAGATATTATGAAAATTTTTGATAATTAATTATCGTTCAGTTTATATTCGTTGATATATAAAAAAATCGAACAGAGTGATTGAAACTGATTAATACACTTTGAGTTGTTTTTTTATTGGCTATTTTCATGGTAGTCTGACAAGGGTTCAATTACAGAATGGCAATCGACTCGTGGTCATTGTCACCGTTGTCGATATCAAAGTTCATTGTTGGAATTTTTTAAATGAAATTTCTAAAATCAACGTCGAACTTTTTATCTTTTCGTTTAAATTCCGATAGAGTGGAGGACTGCGATCTCTTTTATTTCTAAAAAAAATAAGTAAATAAATCAATTCTTATTTTTCAATAGTCGAGTAGCGGATGTTTATCGTACGGTCTCGAATCGTTCCGACGATCTTCCGACTCGATCGACGCGTCGCTCGTCCTCCTCTCCGTCGCCAATGATTTACGTCGGGCGGCGCGCGAGCCCCAGGTGCGAAACTAATTATCATCGTTCGCGCTCGTTTGTTGCGTAACCGAGACAGGACCTCCACCGCCATATATCGAAGTCAATCGAGACATTTCGATGTGGAAACATACATAAATTTCACATATTGCATTCGATAATACGAACGGAAATTGCACGAGGCAGCAGCTGCACGGTACACAAAATCCGGCTACGTGCGAGCTATCAAATCATCGCCGACGGGCGTCGCTGCGGTACCAAGGGTTTACGATACCATCCCGGATGATAAACGAGCGGCGTCATCTGTGACTGCGAGCTATCGCGCTCTCGTGTATCAGCGACGGCACGGGACGCCCGTGCGTTCGTCGGGGCGGACGCGGATTCGGCGTCGGACCGACGTACATATTATTCTTGCGTTTTGACGCGACGCGCGCGACGGACACGACGAGGAACGGATCGGCGCCGGACTGTTTATTTTCATTTTCTTCTCATACAAACTGGGAGGCAGTTATCTGCAACACAAAAAAATATCGTCAGTTAAAAAATGACACCGTATCGATTTTTTTTTGATTTAGTACGAAAAATCACTACGTGTTTCATACACACACGCACATAAGTCATGGCACACACGGGTAACACAAGAAATTTATTGATATAATTCAATATGAAGTCGTTAAATGAAAAAAAAATATTTGAGTGAAAATAAATATGATATTCATTAAAGCGCAACGAACCAGACGGTCTAATTGCAACCTCGTATAATTATAACCGGAATGCAATCTTTTTTTAACTCGCTTATAGATATTATTACAAATGTGTGTGTGTGTGTGTGTGTGTACGAGCACATACGTCAAGGACGTGAAATAACCGAAAGAGTATGCTTTTTCTCCCGGTCTCGCAGTGTTAGTCATGAATAGATGAAAAGCACGTCGACGGAAAATATTCATACGCAGTGCGGGCGCAGACCGTGTTTTGAAAACAATCATTTTTGTTTAGTTATTAAAAGTTGAACTTTGTCTTGGCTTTTAATTAAAATCAAAACCCCGTCGGCGGAATTTAATAATTGCACTTGTATATTTTCTCGTCTCGGCTCCTTAATTATTTTTAAACAGACGAATTAAACTGGTCTGCTGAACGTGCCGATGTTGCGCCTCTACGTGTATTTGTTCGTTTCTCTATTATTTTTATTTTATAAATCGGAATTTTGATTTTCGGCCCGAAAAAAAAATCCACGACCTATTGTAAAATTGAACTTTTTCAAAAATGATTTCAAATTGTAGGTACATTCGATAGAGATATTTTGATATCAAAAAGGACTTTAAATATCATCAAAATTGGATGTGTGTGGGAACAAAAAGACAAGAATTTCAATTCAATTCTTTTTGGTTGACAATGATATTATTTGTTTATTTTTTTTAAAAAATAAAAATACATGATAATATTTTTATTATAAAAATTCAAATCGAATCAGACCCAATTTTTCAAATTCCTTCTAATGAATGAAATCAACATCGATTTTTTAAAAATAAATATCAATTTTTTAATCCATAAATCAATTTTTTAAAAATAAATATTCATTTTTCATTACTCAAAATCGATTATTTCACATGACATACAATTGATTTTTAACAAAAATAATCAAGATTCGACTTATAAAATTCCATTAATGTTTTTATTTAATAAATATTATTTTTAAATCGTTTCTTTTTCTATCTAAAATCTTAAAATCATGCATGTAGATATTAAAAAAAAAACTGTTGTTTCTCGTAAATAATAATAATCAAAAAATACACACACAGGAACTGAAACGCTATTAATAATTCGACTTGCGTTAATCGAAATTGTCAGAGAACTAACTTCTTAGCGTGACTGAAGCGTAAAAGAAATATATTTTTTAACATTTGACATATAAGAAAATCCGCATTCTGTCTAATGAACAGAACAAAAATATATTATATTTTTCTACACTTTATACGAAAACACACACACCCATAAATAAATATATATATATATATATATATAAATGATGTAAGGATTTCTACTATCAGATATGATTTAAACAGTGTATAAATTTTAGAGCAATTTTAAATTTGATTTCATCTAATATATATATAAATATAGTAAGTCCGAGAGAGATGACCGTACGGAAAAAATGACTAATAGAAATAATTCGTACAAACAATAATAACTAGATGGTATAAAAATTATGGTAGTTAGAATAGTGCCTTATTTGCCGTCATATATCAGTACACGAGACTGTGGCAAAAAATAATAAAAAGGTGAGTGTAATTGCTATTTTTTAAACAAATATCGTTCGAAATCAATTATTCGTAATACTATTTCCATGATTTCAATATTTTCTTTCCATAATCTTGAGTTTTTTGTATTTTTCAATGTGATTGAAATTTCGTTGAATATGCTAACCTCAAAATTGACGAAAAATTTATTTCGGTATTTTTCGAAACTGATATGGCCATCTCACTCGGAAAGACTCTGTAACGAAAATTAAAATGTAATAATGAGTGAAAGGTACGAATGGGGCCGAGCTCTATGAACGTGGAATTATTTCATAGGAAGTAATAAGAATTGTAGATTAATTAGTGAGAGTTTTGTATAATAAACATGCTAACATATTAATGAAAACGAAAATAATTAAAAAATAACAACCGTGTTTTCGTCGACTGGAAATATTGTAACTCGAGATATGGAGTCAACGTATTTATTTATAAAAGTATTTTATTTTTAAATTAAAATAAAATGTTTAACGATTTTTACTTCTGGAAATTTACAAAAAAAAATGTCATTAGTTTAATTTTCAATAATAAATAATAATAATAAATTAAGAGATTACTAATCAATTTCTATTCGTTGTATTTGTCATGATAATTTTATAATACTGAAAATTTTTATAATGTTAGTAGCGCATTTATTGAAATAGTCATTAGTTAAATTTGAATTAAATCAAATCAAAATTTATCAGCGAAAAACAAACCGTCATGTAAATGTATAAAATTATGTCACAAATCGTTTCTCTGTATAAAATTCTCTCTGTTCATTTTACGTTCGTGGATTTGTATACAGATTTATAAAATATCTTTAGGAGATTGTCTATATATATATATATATATATATATATATATATATATATATATATATATATATATATATAAAATAGTGTGTGTATATGAGAGCTTTTGTAAGAAAACTGCCACGATATTCGCCGCCGTAGACAAAAAAAAGAGCGAATTATTCGAGATAATAGATTCTCGTACATTATAAACGTCGTTACGTTAATATTATTTTTACACGAAGCATAAACATGACAAAATATTGATAAAACATGAGCATTTTTACGACGACGGTCGAACGTTTGTGTACACTGGAGAACGTGTATGCGGCGAATGGCATCGGTTATTTTCCACGTTTTTAGTCCTTCACCTAATTCTGCAACGGAATAGTTCACAATCGATAACCGGAGAAATGCCTTATACATTTATACATACATGTATACATTATATATATATATATATAAAATAGGCTGCATAATGGTGAATGTTTCTAGAACAGTTTTCATTTAGTTGCTATGTTATACAAATATCACCTGACACTCTATCTCGACGTATTTCTGTTCAGTATTTTTATTTTATGTTATTCTGTCGGTATATTAAATGATGAAAACAATTACGCGGTACAAAATATTCAATGTTTGCAGAAACGTTGACATAATTTTACATAAATGACAATTAGTGAGAATTTTTTTTTTTTTTTGGATAGGGAAAATGGGAGAAACACGAATGTTTATATTTACATTTGTATACATATGTATATAAATACATATATATATATTCTTTCGAATAAATACATCCGACTGATTTTAATTGTATCTTGTTATAACTTGCTAATTGGAATTTGTTAAATTTTTATTTCTGTATAGTGATTATTTTTTTTTAAAAAAAATAACATTGACATCTACATATATTTAATTTTCTTGCTAATTGGAATTTGTTAATTTTAAATATTTATACAATTTTCGTTTTATAGAATCAATAAATCGAGACGTTGCTATCCTTATATCTTATGTAGAAAAAAAATACCAATCAAGGTTTAACCATGTATAAAAAGATTAACTAGAAAATGTTTTAAGACAATAAATTGATTAAAATGAACGAAAATGATTATTAAATACATTATTTAAAATTCACACAAATGAACCATTCTTAACGGGGTATTCTAGACTAGAATTTCGAAAAAATCGATTTTTTGCATATTTTCAAAGATTAGACCTTTAAGAATATGTCCTTGAGAGGTTTTTTCGAAATTCGAATTATTTTCGGAATTATAGCTATTTTTCAATCCGGTCTGGCCGGAACGAATCAACTTTAAACGCGTTTTTCTCGAAACTACTTTTTTCGACACGGTTGACATGATATCTCAAGTTCGAATGGACCGATTTACTTGAAATTTGGTACAGAGCTTCTCAATATAACTGTGATTGCTCCCGCCTAAGATTTTTTAAAAATTTAGTTTTTTACTATTTTTAAAAAATTCTGAAAGTTGAAAAAATAGGACAAAAAAATGACTGTTTTTTCATACTGCCGCCATTTTGCGAAAAAAATTTTTTTTTAAATTTTCCTAGGCGGGGATACTACTACAACCTTCTTTTTCAATAATTTCAAAAAAAATTTGTTTCAAATGACCGGAAGGGTTGGAACCACGTCAACCAGGAGATACCTTTTTTTCGAGGCCCCTACTTTGCTAGCCTGTACCTTTTTCAATTTTGATTTTTTTGTTTTTAATAATACTTTTTTATACTCTTAAAATGTCAATAAATAACTGATAAAAATGGATAGTAAAGATATTTGTTGTTTTTTTTATAGCGCCCGAAAAAACTGTAAAATACTGTAAAAAACTGTTAAATACTGTAAGATTGTATAAAAATGTTCTACTGTTATTAATTTATAAATTAACTGATTTTTATTGGTATTGAGGAGAGTGATTCATTTTCAAGGTGAATTGAATTAGAATACAAATCTATAATTATAAACGATATAAATCGTTGTGGACAATTTTAATTCAGCTTGGCTTTAAATTCTCGTGAATTAATTTTGGTATAGTTTTTAAATATTCAGTGGTAGTTTCATCATAACAGATAACATTTGTTTTGATAATTATTTTTTACTCGAATAACTTTAACTTATTTTTTGACAATCTAGTAAAAATCAAAATGAAAAGAATACAATTTAAATGTTTATTTGTTATTTATGAAAATACTATATTTCAATGAACAACAATAACAAGATATATAAATTATGGAAATTTAAAACCAGATTCGAAGAAATTTGTTAATTGTGCACGAACACAATTGTAAAGGTTGATTGTATTTATACACTATATATATATGTATGTATGTATGTATGGGTGTTTGTATGTAGATGTATATAAATACAAGTTTTTGTTGGAACATACTATGAAATACCAAGAGACGTTTAAATTTAAATGTTTTAGTTTACCGAATATTATTAGCTTGTTTTTATATGTTTATGTTTAATTCTGTTTTAATATATTCCTATCAGTCTGTTTTGATTTGCTCGAAGAAATGTTAGTTTTTTTTTATTGAAAATATTTTTGTTATTATTTATTCTACTATCAATGCTATTAAAAAAAAAACTTATCCGCAATTCTCTCTCATGATAGTACATATATTTTTCCTCTTGTGATTTTAAATATATTTTTAATCGAATCGTTCGTTCTTATTGATTTTAGAATATAAAATCGATTTCCAGTCATTAAGTAAATTATTAATTGTCTAAATATTTTATCAGCTAAATAAATAGTCTTGACTTTGTAGCAGTTCGTTGTTGTTTTTTGTGTAATTTTTATTTATTATTTTTTTATAAATTTATTCAACTTGGATTGTTATAACAAATGTTATATATAATTTAGAATTTTAAAAAATCACAAAAAGTAAAAATAATATTATTTGTAAAAATGTACTAGTTTTTAATGACACATTTATATATATATATATATATATATATATATATATATATATATATAAAAATTACAAAAGTGATTGCTAAAAGGGTTAAGCTTAAGAAAAATATTTGATTTCTTTTCGTCGAGCAAACGAACGAATTTCATCGACTGTCGAAAAAAAAACTGCATCGTCCTTTTCCGTCCACCACGTCAATTAAGATTTCCGTCTCAGTTCGATTACAGCCACATTCCAAGTCGCATTTCCCAACCGAACATTATTTCCTAGAGATTTTCGTCAATAGCGACGAACAAGTGGCAAATACTTTCGTGCGTCGTTTACTGAAACACATCGAGCCTCCACTATTAAGGTCGACGAGTGCTTCGTCGTTTCGCAAGCGTCGAATGATGTACAGTACGATTTTCGCCCGGGAATATAGTTTTCGGGATTAGCGACCCGACCGGTCGCCGGCACGCCCGCGCGCGAACCCTCGCCCTATTATGTAATATACAGCATATGCATAAAGGTGGTCAGTAGATCTTGCAGACCCGCATAATAATAAGATGTTTACGCTAGAAATTTGTTCGATAGCGGCTCTGACACAAATTAATACTTCACTTCAGGTGCTTCTCTACTGGCACGTTTGTGTGTTTTGGCATGCAAATCGTTACATTACATATTATATATATATATATATATATATATATATATATATATATATATATATATATATATATATAATCATGATCATTCGATATCTTTGTCATTCTCAAGGCTTTATCTCTTTATTCAAAATTGAATTTAAAGTTTAATTTTTTTCTTCAAAAAATAGACATTTAAACTTGTTGAAGTTCTTCAGTTTTCTTATTGATTCTATTGTGTTCTGATATCAATCATCTATCACCGTTATTCCTATGTAGTTTTCATTCGTTTCAAGTCTTCTTGGAGTATTTCTTTGTTGTGCTTAATATTACATAAGATCTGTATTTTTTTATAAAAAAAACTTTCATGTTTTTTTATTGTTATCAACGATCTTGTTCACTTTTTGAATTGATTTGTTTTATTTTTTTCCATATTAAAAATTTATTAAGACACAATGAATTTTGAACAGCGGCTGATTTCTCGATAAAAATATATTGGTTTTTAGATTATTAATAAAAATATATTATTTATTTGGGGATAGTCTCATGTTTTTTAAGAATATCTGAGTCAACCGACTGCAAATCTCCTTAATATGACCTTAATGTTAAAAAAAAACACCAAAGTATGTTTTCGAAATGCGGATTATCATTCGTTGCTTCATTCCTAGTTCCCTGTTATTCGTCAACGTTTTCAGAAACTTTTCGAACCGGCGTGTTTGGTCGTCCGTTTCAAGGCAAAATAATTGATTTATTTCTGCGCCGTCCGTTTCCACCAAAGTCCATATTATTCTTATAAATCTCTCGTCGGCGACTTTTCGGCCGACGACCGTTTTTCTCGTCAATAATTCGACGAGAACGTTTGATTCATCGATAGGAGAGCCGTTTTAAAACCTCCGAGACGTCGACGTGTTCCCCTGCCGCGTGCTGTACGACCTTCGTCCGCGCGAGTTCTCTTCTTCTGTGTCGTCGCGAACGCCACAGAACGCCAGATACCACACACACATCAAACGACACGAAGAAGTCAATAATTTCTTTAGTTTTTTGATCAATAAAAAGGCTGACATTAAAAATATCACGAAGAGGGGCAGTAGAACTCATAGGGGAAGAACTGCACGATGACGTAGCCGGGGCGGGTTGCGTCATCACGCCGGCCGACCGACGTTCGGGCGCTCGCGACGGGCTGAAGAGGCAGACGGGCGTCGAGCACTAGGTGAGTCTGGAGAAGAACGACGCGGTGTCCTCTCCGCGCCAGCAGTGCAAAGTGCCGCTACGAGCCGCCGGTAGTGGGGAGACGAGAGTCATCGTCGCCGCCGCCTCGGCGAGAAGTGGGGGCGCTCATTCGGTCTCCAGTGCGTCGCCTGTACGAACGTCGCTCCGTATCGCTGTTCGACAGCACAGCACAACACATACAGCACGTTCCCGTCGTTCTTGCTTGCGAAGAGCCGATCGGGCCGCTGTTATTCTTTTTTCGTTTCATTCGCGCGGCTCGCACGCCGATCTCGACACAGATTTCTGTTTTTCGAAACCGTCGAAACGCACGGTCGTGTGTGCAGCATCGGTACAAAACACCGAAAGGACCATGGCTGCGCGTGTGCTTGTTCGCAGACTGGAGTGCTTTGTTTTTGTGACGTGTGCGTTGTTATTCGCCGTCGTCGGTGCCGACAATAAACCGAAGCTGACCGTCTACGAAAAGATCCGCGAGGATCCCGACTTGTCTGAGGTAGGTGGACGGGGATGAACGGACGGACGGACGACACGCACCCGTGTGTGTTCTCTTACACCTGTGTGCGTTTTGTCTCGTTGTCGGTGTCACGTTGTTGTACCGCATTCCTCTGACGTGCGTTTTTTTCCACCCCGAACGGAAACGAAGAAAATAAATATATAAATATGTATGTATACGAATGAAAAGTAACGACAGTCGTGCGATTTTTTCGAACCGACTGTCGAGCCGTCTCGAGAGCGTGTGTGTGCACCGCGTATACCGGTATTTTAAATATCAATCAAGTTCAAAATCAAGGTCATCTCTTCAGTAACCGGTTCAGTGTAATGAGGCATGCCAATTACCTTCTGCGTTAACAAGCGTAAACAAATCCGCGGCGGTAGCCGCCGGTTCTTTTCTCTCTTAGAAAAAGTTTCACGATCGGTCGCCAAAGACGATACGAAAGTTTGCTGGAAAACGAACAGTTTTCGCTGTTTCGAAGTCGAAACAATCTCAAACAATCTCTGAACATTGTCGATTCATGTCTAAGAAAATAAATTTACATATATATATATATATATATATATATATATATATATATATATATATATATATATATATAAAAGTTTGAAAGAAGATTAAACAATTAATAACTTCTTGACAAGATAAAAATCTTTGTAATTTACACATTTTATATAGAACTCAATTCTGTTTTTAGCGATTAGTTTTCCAAGAAAAATCAATAAAAGTGTTCTAGAAGAAACCGCGATGGATGTATTGTGCAAGGACGATTGTATAAAATTATCAGATTTTTTAATGTTGTTACATTCTGTAGAAAAAATTGTTAAATATTGAATTCTTGTAAAAATCTCATACGATTAGAACAGTACAAGTAAATTTGTAAAAAAATTCTATTCAGAAAATATTTCATAAATAAATTCAAAATGGAGATATTGATTTATATATATATATATATATATATATATATATATATATATATATATATATATATATATACTGAATACGATTATTTATTTAACAACATAAAAATGACGATGGTCTTTCGATCCTTTTTCTCCTACGCACATACCATTGACTAGTTTGTTAAGTGGTACAAAATCTACAAATTCTTATTTATAGAACGACGTTTCTTTCACTAGAATATACACTGGAACGTTTAAAATACTAAAGACTTAGTTTCTATTGAATTCACTTTTAGTTTTTAATAATTTGTACAGTTAATATAATTGATGGTCGTTCGTATTAAAAGTTGAAACGATAGTCAGTACGTTTATAAACCGATCGCTGCATTGATAAATGTCGTTGAATAGAAAGATTTACTACGTATAATGGACAGGTATACGGTGTGTGTGTATGTGTGTGTGTGTGTGGTGTCTAGAAGTCGACAGGTATATGAACTTGACTGTACAATGGCGCACGTACGTGCGGCATCGTAGTGCCGAAGAAGTTGCGTAACCGGTAAAAAAGATATATACGCGAGCGTTCTTCGCCATAACTGTGTCATTGTTTGAAATATTTTCCTGTTCGATTGCAATAAATTCGCGTGCATTCACAATAGTGATTCAGTTTAATAGAATTTTATTCGATTTTTTAAAATAACTTTTTGCAAATATTGTTGTTTTAATTATACACATTTTGAAATAGTCAGTGTTTACATTTTTATTTTTAAAATACAAGTATTGATTTCTCGTTTATAGGTCAATTTTTTTAGTGTTAAAAACGCCTATGATATTAATAAACGCAATTAAATTATATTCGATTTTTAAAAAAATATCTTTATATTTTAATTGTATCGGATTCAAAAATGTCAACATCGACAATTTTTTTATTTCAGTTGAAAATATTGATTTTCATTGAATAGCATTGCCAGTTCGGTTGTTCGATTTCCCATTACACATAGATCGAATTCCTTCTTTTGTAATGGAGGTATTTCTTCTCAATAATTAACACAGGTCGTACAAATGACTTTCAGTCCGATTTATAGACTTATAATTCATATTTATGAATAAAATCGATAGAAATTAATTTTGGTTGAATTGTACTCTGCACAGTCGCTTCTACAAATAACGTTCTGTGCATGGCTGTTATATTTTAATATATCTACATCATAAAATATTCGTATTATTAACTACATGCAATATATTCAACATAAACGAGAGCGAACGATGATTTTTTTCATGTGACGTACATCTTATACGCCCTGCGGTCCTATATGTGCTGTACGTGTGTTCCAAACCGATATTTCATACGACGATGTAATTATTTCGTTTGTACAAAATCGAGGAAATATAAAAAACGACAAGTACATCAAGCAATAAAAGCGTCGATATCGACGTACGTTTTTGTATTTATAAATCGGCGATTTTTTCCAGTATAACGTTTATTAATGAGGTCGTCGTATTACAAACCGGGCAATAACGAACGATATATTTGATTAATATGAATTTAATGGGAACAAGTGCCGCTACAACCGTTTTTGCAGTCATTCGTACCCGGATGACCTCATTGTATGACAACGCGACCTGCAAAAAACTATCGATTCGAATGTACGTTCTTAAACCAGAACCCGCGCCACTACAGGGACAATCGACAGATTTTATAAATTACATTACACACACATACATTCTCATATATATATATATATATATATATATATATATATATATGTATATATATTTATATTTATGCATATGCATACGTTCGTTATACTTAATTAAAATTTTAATTGTAAATAAAATCAAATATTTATTTTTCTTTTTACTGTGTGGTATGATGGCATGCGTGGTAATTGATTAAATTCATATATGTAAATATCACGTAAAAATGTGGTACATTTTTAAAATTGCGATTTTTTAAAATTATTATATATATATGTATGTATGTATATGTTTGTACAAGTGAGTGATCAGGTAGGAAAATTGGAAAATGTATTCTGTAAATACGAAAAAAATACACTTGTTCGTCTGAACTGAAAATCAGAATCATCCAACTATGGATCATCAGCGGCTGACATATTCGTTTACTACGATATCACGTACACTTAATTTACCTAAACGTGTAATAATTAATGTTTAGTTGAAAATAAACACCCCGACGTCTGTTTTTTCCACACCGCGTCCAACAAAACAAGTTTCGTAAAAAAGCCATCGCCGTGTCGCAATTAAATTCAGTTCGCAAGTTCTGATACCTTTTTTGTTCGGTTAATTTTATGTCGGTACTTTAAAATAATACATCGGTCGTGTAAAACTTTTCCCCCGTGCACGAACTTTCTAATAGCGCGGTCCGTCACGAAGAGCGTACATATATTTCGAGGTGTGCGTTTTTTTCCCGTCCACGATTGTGCAACTTGTGTTTTTCGTCGTTATGTTTTCAGTTAATTCACAAGAGTCATGGTAATGTTTTATGTTATGAAGTTTTGTAAAACAACAGTGGATTTATATAGTTTGAAGTTGTTTATGACGTCGAGTTGGTATATGGAGAGTCGGGAAGTACGATTCGTTTGAGATAAATCAGTGCAGTCATAGAAATTCGTTTTTTAACTCTTATCGGACGTTAGCATTTTGTACTTCACTTTCCGCCAGGTCGGAGATATATTTGAGTGCTTATTGTAAGAGAATAGTAACTAAGGTTATTTGATATAAAAAGATAGTTTTGTGCATAAAAATATTTATATTTACATTTTATTAAACGTGTAATCTTTAAGCTTTAATGTTATTTATATTTTTTCAATGTGTGGTATTCTTTGAAACATTTTCCTACATAAAGGAATGGTTTTCTGTTACAATTTTCGCAGAAGTATATAGTCGTCTTTCACTAATCTTTCACAAAACAACCCCGAAAAAATCACTTATTTCATCATATGAAATATTTTTTCAATTGTGCCAAATTAACCTGGTGGTTGTTGTTTTTTTTTTTTAATTTCTTCATTGGCATATAAGTTAGTTTGCGTTAAAATTTCTGTTATAAATTCATCTATACGAAATTTTTTAAAATAATTTATATGCTCCTGAACATTTTCGAAAATTTGGCGTCCTATATTTGTAAAAGGAATACTTGAAGTTAAATTGTCTTCATCATCACTGTCGATTTCAATCAGGAACAATTTCTCTTTCCACTTCGCTTTCCTCTTCACTTGAATATTGAATAGAGATCAATTTTTTTCCATGACTGAAATATACCACTTGTATCACTGTCTCCTGCATCACAAGAATTAAAATCATTTACTGAATATACAAAATTTTCACATATTTCACTACAACTATCACTGTTATTTTCCATATTGCTATAGTTTTTTTTTATTCATTTTTGGAGGAATTAAATATTATAATATAAGTAAAATAATTACTGAAATATGACAGAACGTGTTGTCTGCTATCAATTAAGAATTGAACTGTAAAAACATACAGTGTGTACATTCAACAATGAGGACGTTGTTACTTGTTCAGTCTTGTCACCTCGCACGTGACATACGACTGATAGAGCAAAGTTGTAATGTCACGTCAGAGGTGACATACGACCGATAAGGGTTAAAACCATCAATTATTCAATTTTAAATATATTGCGTCTTTATTTAGAATGAAATGAATTTATTCTAGTTAAAGAAAAGTAATTATCTATTTACAGATTTTGAATTTTCATATTTAGTTGGAATATCAAAATTTTCTATTTCACTTTTACATTCAGTGTTCAAGTTTCGGTACGCTTTTTTCTTCAATTTGAACGATATTTTGCTCTTCATTACATCATCACACTCATCCAAATGTTTCTGATACTGTCCTGATTTTCAACCTAATATCTGATCATCGATCATCACCATACTGTATGATTTTTGCTAAGTATTTTATATTCTATGAACTTGTTCGAAGCACCGGTCCTCTGAATTTATAATTTTTTTTGAAATCATATATATATATATATATATATATATATATATATATATATATATGTATATGTATTGTGAATATGATTTCAATCGACATGTTTGTTAATTCAGCAAACATTGTATATATTACATGTATATTTTGTTTTTGATTGAAATATTAATAATGTAATAACATATCTGTTCGATTTCGAAATTTGAACATTTGTAATTAAACTTGAATTGAATTATGATTAATGATAATTCGATTCAGTTTCAAACTGTGAAAATGTATTGTGCATGCATGTCGTTCGATCAGTAAAACATTTGTATGATGCCAGTAAGACACGACACGTACACACATTCACACACACACACATATAAAAATCCATTTTTACTTTTACACACACACACACACACACATTTATTTATTTATATAGGTTTCTGTCGACTTGTACAGTGTTGTTTTTTCTCGTTCGTATTCTTGCTCGGCTCCCTCCCGTTCGATAAGAATCCGATAATGAATAAAACATGGAAATTAATTCAAACTAGCTAGCGTATCGTTCGCATAATACACACTATTTACATGAACCGGGCATCGGCAATAATTATCTTGACGTTCACTGTAACAGCCCGTATCGATTTTGCACTCCCGACTCGTAATTGTTGGTTTCTTTTGTTGCGAGCGAACGGTTCTTCGCGTAATTCGATTTCCTGATAACATATTTATAGGAATGTGAAATATTTTTACACGCTTGTAAAGCGTGAATCCGTTGCTCTTTCGAATACAAGAACAATCTGTTCGAATTTTAATCTCTCTGTTCTTGCAACGCGCGATTAAAAATTGAAATATCGCACCTGACGGAAATGGAATTGTTATAAAGTGTACCGTTTCGTATTTTAAAGAAAAAGGAAAACCTTCGTGATTTTATATTTTGATAACTTTGGGAGATTTAATGACATGTAAATAAAATGATAATTTCGTGTTTTATTTCTCAAACTTTTTTCCCATTATCTATACGGGTTTTTTGGATGTGATTTATTATTACTTCTATAAGTAGATATTTTTTCATTTAAAAATAGTAATCGTTATTTTTATGTAAAATTAATTGATATTCGAACTTGTTAAAAATATCACAATTTATCAATTAAAAATGTAATTGGATTCAAGAAGATTCAAAACACTGAATTATTTGATATAGCAGAAAAAAATTGCAACGAAAGAACAAGTAATACCGAGTAATAAAATATTATAAATGAGACAGATGATATTTCTTTATTACACTTGTATTACAAAATGTAATAGTCGTCTCTGTTTATTAAGACGATACGCATCTTGGAGCTCGTGTTCGAAACAGAGACGAACAACGTCTTATTTCGTATTTCTCTCTCCATCTGTATTATCTCTAGCAGTTTTTTTTGGTACCTTATTCGCCATATTACACACCTGTGCCGTTCGTCTACATACACGGTAGTACTTTCGTCTTTTGATAATTTTTCTGCCATTAATCTTTCTCGAAAAGAAATGATAACATTTTGTAAGATGTGGCCTATTTGTACATATATATATATATATATATATATATATATCGAGTTTTTTCTATTTTCCGCAATATTACCGGCTAAATTCATGACAAATGTTTATGAATCGTACACCGATTGAACTTCGTACAGATCGTTAATTTTTTTGCCTCATTCGCGTTAATATTCGACTTTAATTACGTGGTATTATTGTTTGAATTCGAGTAGATAAAATCGTTTATTTATACGTGCAAATAAGAACACTTGTAATAAAAATAATAAACGGATGTAATTAGTTTTTATTTGCTTTGGAAAGTTTCATTAACGTTTTTGTCATTTGGAAAAAACTGCCTATATGTAATAATAACAAATATCGTCTATTTATTTATGTAGAATGTTAACTGCGTCGCTTGTTAATGTCCTAAGCGCCAGATAATTCGAAACTTTTTTTTAGTGTACTTCTTACGAAACGTTCGTCCGTACGAAGTTTATATCAATTAAAAAAATAAAATAAAAAAAACGTTTCCAATCGGCTTATTTTCATGGCCTGCAGTAACGTGTTCAAAGCGCTCGCATATTTTTATTTTCAACAAACGATTATTTTTAAAGAGACGTTTCTCTTTGATATCTTAAGACATGCCCTTCCTACATGACGTATAGACATATCGAACAAACACACACGTACGGCGGATTTTCTATTAAAAATAAAAACGTCGAGGAAATATCATCCGCGTCAGTCGAGTTTCGTTCTATTCTCTTTTACTGTCTGTGTAAAGTTTTAATTACGTTCGAACATTTTTTTTAAGAATTCCAGTCGGCAAATATGTTTAACTTTCGATCGGATTATTGTAATCGTGTAAAAGTTTCAAACAAATGTTTCATTAGTTAAATAAATTGTTCAGTGGGAGCTCGAAATATTTTTAGTCAGTAGCAATCGTATATTTGCTGAAAAATATTTAACCCTTATCGGTCGTATGTCACCTCTGACGTGACATTACAACTGAATGTCACGTGCGAGGTGACAAGACTGAACAAGTAACAACATCCTCATTGTTGAATGTACACACTGTATATTTTTATAGTTTAATTCTTACTCGATAGCAGACAACACGTTAATGTCATATTTCAGCAATTATTTTACTTATATTATAATATTTAATTCCTCCAAAAATGAATAAAGAAAACTATAGCAACATGGAAAGTAACAGTGATAGTTATAGTGAAATATGTGATAATTTTGAATATTCAGCAAGTGATTTTAATTCTTGTGATGAAGGAGATAGTGATACAAGTATTATATTTCAGTCAATGATAAAAAAATTGATCCCTATTTAATATTCAAGTGAAGAGGAAAGCGAAATGGAAAGAGAAATTGTTCTTGATTGTGATAAAGATTGGATTGAAATCGACAGTGATGACGAAGACATTTAAAGTGTAAATATAAATATTTTTATGCACAAAATTATCTTTTTATATTAAATAACCTTAGTTACTCTTCTCTTACAATAATCATTCAAATATATCTCCTATCTAGCGGAAAGTTAAGTACAAAATGTTAACGTCCGATAAGGGTTAATATCATAAAAGAAAAGTGTATGGATGTTGTGATTTTATTACGGATTTTTTTCTTAAAAAATATTTTTACTATTCAACAAAATGGTAGATATTTGTATATATATATATATAAAATAAACATTTTTCATAACGCCTAGAAAATGTTAATTATGCACAGTAATATTAATAAAACTTGATAAAACCGACCTGCTTATAGAATTATGCGTCGTAAATAACACCGACTGCGTGTACGCTCTCCATCAATCCGTCCGTTACTGAAACGAAAAAAAAATCTACACTCCACATTGGATAATGAGAACTCTGACGAAGTGCATTGACATTGTGTGCGTTCTAACAATGGATCGAGACCTTACGTCGAATTAACTTGAACTCTGTGAACGAAACGACTGTTGAATGAGAGTGGATCCATCATCAGCAACGAAGCAGACAGTCAGTCAGTTCTGAACAACAAGTCTGATGCATATTACGCTGCCTCGAAGCAATCTCGGATGCAGCACAACAACAACAACAATAATAATAGCACGGTTGGGCGGTGGCTGCTGTTTATCTTACCGAATTCGAAATCTTGCAGACGTTGTTGTTCGTTCGTACGGACGGACGGATGAACGTCGTGCGTTTCAATTCACGCAAGACTGATTCGCGAGACCAATGTCAATATTCATTCATTCATTCATATTTATATATATATATATATATATATATATATATATATATATATATATATATATATATAATTGTTATAAAATCGAATCTGTGATTTCTCTCTTCTTTTTTTTAACATACATATATAAATCATTTTCGCAATGAAAGTGAACATGCAACATACACACATTTCCGCTCGAACTAACCGTCTTGCGTTAATGGCCACTCGACTAATAACAGCGTTACACATTTTCTGGTCTTAAAAAAAAAACATACACGAAACTATTCATCATTATCCAATTATGCTCGTTGTGTACGTATTGTTCGTGCAGAAAAAAAAACAACACAACGAACGAGATTTGTACTTTGAGATGCGTTTAAATCTCGTCGAAATTCCAACAGGTTGCACAATAAATAGGATTATTGGACCACTTCTATGGCCATAAATCTGAAAATTACGCGTGCACATTTAAACGGCTCTCGTTTCGAATGCGGAACGCGCATTGAAACATTATCCGGCACGAATTAAAACGTGTATTCGTTGTCTCGTTAATTCGACTACACAGACGAATGTGGTCCAACAGTGTGAATTCCGCAAGTCTGATTTTTCATCTATCGTTTCGTCCAAGTCGAATCTCCTATATCAATTCGAAAACAGTACAGATAGTATTGATCACACACACATACACGCATTGTGTGCGTGTGTTATACGAATTAGTGTAGTTCAACGTTCGTACGTCGAATGTGTAATCAATGAGTCGAGGGATCGAATAACGGCCTTGGTCGTTTTTCAGCAAGAAAGCGATACATCTCGCTCTCGGGAGATTTGTGCGCCGAGTTAACAAACCGAGACCAATAAAAATAGTGCTATGAAACAACAATAATTCTGTGCTCGTGCGCTCGAGACGAATTATTGGCAATATAGATTCCGATTTGCGAGATATGCGGCTCTCGGTGCGTCGTTTATCTTTCTCTCAATATTTCTGTCGATGCTATCGTCTGTGCACGCGTATGTGCGTATTTGGAAAAGAGATTCCAGTCGAAAACATCATTTCAAATGTATTAATATGCGTGTATTGTTTATAAATCTATGTACAGAAATACCATAAATAGCGCACGAATTTAAAACATCAAACAGTTTTATTTTACATAAAACATTGTTCGTTATTTGCATCCCTTCTATTTAATGTCATCTCTTTCTCTCCTGCACGTTTATAATTACTTGTTAACTGAAATTGAACTTTCTAATAATTAATTAATTATCAAATAGGTGTTTCAATTTCCATTTATTAATTATTAAAATGTAACCGATGAAAAATTAATTAATATTCGCAAACATTTAAGTTTTATATAAATAAAATATCGACAATGATTTCAATTTATATGGAAAATTATCCGTCGTTTTATCTCTATCGCACGTAATCGGACCTCTTTTTCTCCATTCCATATGTGTTCAATTACTTAGCAACAAATTAACATATTCAATTAATTAATTATTAAACGTGAGTTTCAATTTACATGATTTAATTATTAAAATGCGAATTTGAAAAAAAAAACGAAATAAGTTTACATGTTTTTATAAAAAATTATACAACTAGAAAGTAAAATAATTAATGATAATTATAAAGTTGCATATAGAAATTAAATTAAACACTTTTGTAACTTTATGGGAGTGCAAATGATTAAATTCCATTGATTAATTATTGTTATTTAACGTTAAAATATTTTCGAACTATGCTAATAATTTTAGAATGTGTTTGATTTGAAATAACGTTTTAAATAAGTAATTTTGGCAACACGCAAAATTAGAACAGTCATTAATAGTGGGTGAATTTGGTAATTGTTTTATACAATTTTTTAATATATATATATATATATATATATATATATATATATATATATTATTTGGTTATATAGTATTTTAATGGAGTTAATTTTAAATCCCAGATGGGAATAACTCAAGTTAAAATTATATGTTTTTTATTAATATATTCCACGAACAATTTTAATTAATTAATATTTTAAACGCGTTTTTTTCAAACTTGTAATGAATACAATGTTAATATAGAAATTTCAGTTTATTATATACATATGTACAATATATATATATATATATATATATATATATATATATATATATATATATATATATATATATATATATTTATTCATATACATCGAGTACAAAACAATTTCCGTTTGAATTAATGTTCATGTGTAACCGACGAACAATTTTGCATATGGTGTATTTTATTATTAGTTTTTTTTTTACTACATAGACATCTGCTCTTCCTCTTTCGAAAGCCGTTTCAATTGGAAAAGTGATATTTTATCATTATTATTTTTTAACAATAATTAACATACGTAAACAGTTTTTTTTATTATTATTTTCATCGATTGTTCGGTCGATATTTAAAACTAAATTCGTTTTCAGTATTTTGTTATCAAAATTCGCATTGTTTTAATTAGAAATTAATTTTTGATTCGGGTGTTGATGGTTTATGATGAGTGTTTATAGTACATATACATATATAAATACATACATACATGTATATATATATATATGTATATATTTGATTTTCATAATATGAAATGAAAATCAAAATTAATAAATGTCTTTAAGCGATATAATGTATTTTTGAAATGGCTGTATCGAAAAATATTAGGAGATTATAATTTAAAAACGGTTTTTTCCATTCATTAGAATATCTAATTATTATTTAAATATTTTATTTATTTTTCTTATTTCACACACACACACACACACACACACATATATATATATATATATATATATGTGTGTGTGTGTGTGTGTGTGAAATAGTTTTATTTTAATAACTGTAAAAAATATTTAAGAAATTCTTTATGCTAAGTAGTTTTTTATTTCAATATAAAATATTTCTTTTTTATATAAAGTCGATGTCGATAAAATATTTGATAAGTAATATAAAATTAAAAAGTCAAACATTTTTTAAATAAAAATTATTTTTTTGTATTTTTCATAACCCATACATATATTGATTTTAATATAAATTACTATATTTTATATATATATAATATTTGTTTCTGGAAGCAAAATCATTTTCAAAAATATTCATTTTTTTTTAAAAAAAAACGTGTCCAGTTTCGAAACCGCAAATTAATCCCACTAGTTCGACTGGCAGTCCGCCTGCTCCTCCCGATCGCGCTTGTTACATTTTTTCCCCAATAATTGAGCATTGGCGTACAAATTTTGATGAATGGCGAACTGTCGAGCGTGTCAAAAAACTCAATCGCAGTGAAACGTTTTTGTTGTCCGCGTTTTGTTTTCAGAAAATTTGAAATATGATGGAACCGGACGACGGTCGTGACACCACCGTCGACGGCGATCTTTTTTTAATTCGTCGTCGTTGTGTTTTTTTTTTACAACAACGCATTTTGTACGATGCTTGTATGTCGAGTAGTGGCAAAAAGATATTCGCAGTCGATATTCATTAAAAACGTATAAAGAAGAACGGCGACGGTCGGAAAACCGACGACGGCCGCTTTTCGCGATCCCATTGTATCGCAAGTTTGTGAAAAGTTCCGTGTCGTTCGTAATTCGGTTAATTAACGGAACCTGTTGTTGCGCGCGGTTTTTTCCCTACTGTTATCATCACCGTCGTCGTCGTTTTTGTTGTACCCGACTGTTTTGTTCTAAATGCAAATGATCGGTTCCGAGTACCAATATAAATGACTCTGGCTGCCCCACGTTTTTTTCTTCTCTCCCCCGACGAAAACGAACAACAATACGAACTGTATTACGAAATGACGTTTTTCGGTTTATAAATACTCGATCATTTCAATATAATTTATATCATATAAAAAAAAATGTTTGACTTGAACGAAATTTGACACGGAAATTACATTCCTCGCACGTGGATATTCTTTCCAGGTGTACGTAGTCAATATTGAAATTAGAATTTCGGCTGATGCCACGATTCGTGATTAAACATCTCGCTCTATACATTTTTGCACTCCGTTTAGAATGAATTATGCGCGAACGTACACGAATGTATATTTATCTTTGTACGTGTGTGCCTCGTACCTGTATTTGAACGAACAAATGTTTGAACGGTTTATTAGCTATCTACACTTTCATATTGACTCTAGAGCAACGAAGAAGTGAGAATGTGCAATAATGTATTTTACTGATTATTGTTTGGGCATTTTAATAAATTGTCGTTGTCTCGTAGGATTATTATCGAGTTGTATACAGATATGTAACTATATATTTGTGTGTGTGTGTGTGTAAAAAAGAGTAATTAGCCGCGCGTTAGACATTTACGAGCAATCTGTAAAATCAATACTAGTGTACGAAACAATTAAATCGATGTAAGAATGAATTATTCGCCCGACACGTAATTAAGGGAAATTTATGAACGTTCTCCCACATCCACCGCTGGTATTAAGATGAAATATGAACGGTTTTTCTCGCAAGTGCACGCGTATCGTGCGTACATACCCATCCACCCACACAGACACGTATGTACACATATATTTTTTTTATTGTGGAGAATAAACATCATCGATTCATTCAACGTCTGAATCTACGATCTTTTTGCTCGTTATATTCAAATAAACGACGTATCCGCCACATTGTTGCGCGTTCCCATCGAGAGAATACAGTAATTTGTAACGAAATAACCTCGTTTCTTCTTCGCGCGCCGCAACGCAATGAAAAAATCTGATTGGGAACATGATTACTCGGGGAAATAAATTGTGTTTTGGGAGTCGGGAGGATTGTTGTATTTATTTTTTTGTTAAAAAGCGGCTACGACGAACGCTCGCGGCGTGTTCTTGAGTTCATTGCGCTCGACGACGACGACCAACGACGGATGATCTCTCGAGATCCGGACATCGTGCTCGGTTTCTATCTTTTTTTTACACTAAACATTATATATATATAATAAAACGTAATTCACTCATTTGTATTGTCTTTCGTAAAGCTCGACTTGAACTTTTCCTTTCTCTCTCTCTTATACACTCCTATAAATGATTTATCTAATGTACGTTTCAAGTCGAATATCTTCTCAGTTTCCATACGTTTTTTTTCCCTCCCACGACGTTTCATTTTCGTGTAACGCGGAATTTTTAATACCTGTCGTATTGAGTTTCGGGAACGTACGGAAAATAGTTGCGATTTGAATAATATGCGACTCGACGGATGAAAAGTGAAAAGGGACGGATGTATTTTACGTTTACGGTTAAGCAGCTTACGGTATTATTGGACCTTTTACGGACATCGCAAAGTCGAAGATTGGAAATATATATATATATATATATATATATATATATATATATATATATATATATATTTGTGTGTGCGTATCATTCTAGATTTTTTTACTTTGAAATACGGACAAGCAGGGACTTATTCAAAATTTTATAGGAGGAATGAATAACTTATGAGGAGAAATTTAACGGACGTTGAACCACGGCGTTACAATTTAACATTTACTCTCTCTCTCTCATTCATCCTCTTACACACACACACACACACACATCTTATTGTTATCGATTTAAATATTACATGTTGTATTTTTGAAACGTTTCTAAAATTAAATCAACGATTCAAATTGTTATATTATAACACGATAATTCAAATCGTTTTTAATAAAAGCCCTCTACTCGACTATAAAAATAATCTTCTTTTTTTTAAAAAAAGTTAACATCTCGAGTGTAATAATTATTCTAGTTTCATTCTCGGTCTTCTCTGTCGAATAATCTGGTCGTAAAAAATTAAAAGTGGCGTCTTTGTATAAGAAATTTATGGTCGAATGCTCGACTGCGACAGGATTTTCGTTGTTCTCTCTAGTGAAATGTTTTTGATGGAAAATCGTTTTTTATTTCTTTTTACAAGAAGTGTGTCGTTTAAAAATGATTTATTTTTTTCTTTCATTAAATAAATGTATCTATGTATAAAAAATCGTATTTACAAATATTATTGTTGGTTTTTAGATTCGGTGCCAGTTTGTAGTATTTTATTGGTTTTTTTTTTGTTTAAAAAAAATTACAATGATTACTTATTATGTATTTTAACTTTTTAAATGTTGATATTTTCAATTTTTCAAGTATGAAGTTGAACGATGACGTAGATTATCTGTTCGATATAAAAGCCACGAGTTCTTTTATTGAAAAATTATTCTTAGTATTTTTTTTTCAATTATATATTCAATTTATTCGAAAATATTAATTATTAATAAATCAAGCGTTCAGTAATCTCTTATTGTTCAATTATTAATCGATGATCGTGTCAATATTTCAATAAATCAAAATCTATTACTGTTTTATTTCATTACAACCCTAGGACGAATAGTAATTAACAAAATCCGTGCCGCTGTCTCGACTCGACTACATGGAACCGTTATCGAATTATAATCAAAAGTTCGACACGTGCACTTTTGAACTCTTTTATGAACTCGATAATTTCTTTTGAATGTTTTTTAATCGACATCTCAAACGAATTTCTCTCGTTCGAGCATCGTACACGTCACACGCATTTCTCTCTCGACTCGTGCGATTTTTCTAAAATGCGTTTTTAATTAAGCTCTCGCGAAACATTTACCAACATCGGCACCGACGTGTTTATCCGTTTTATTTTCGACGTCGGTGTGTGTGCGTGTGTATGTGTATGTATGTGTGTATGTACCTGCTTCGTGGATAAACCACCGAGCACACAGAATCGTTCAAACACGAAAATTAAACAGCATTACGCTGACCCACACCCGGTTCGTTCGTGTGACGCGCATGTTAATTCCGCGGCGGCACCGACCCGTTTGTCGTGCGAAAGCTTTGAACTCGATGTAGGACGTCGGCACGTGTGTGTGTGTGTGAGTGACTGACTGAGCGAGCGAGTGAGTCGAGGTGTGTGTGTGTGTGTGCTATTTATATACACGACGAGCCCGAGCGTGGTGGTATAAACGTTCGGGGAGGACGGGACGGACAGAGTAACGCTTTAACCCCCGGCTGGAAAAAAGCCGGAATCGATATTCGAACCAGCGACCCGTAGGCGCCAATATATGGCGAAGCGTTTGCGTGCGACGTAGTAAGCGAATGGGGTCTCAGTGGCCGTCGTTGAGTTCTGGCTTATGAATTTAAGCTCACGCTATTATGAAGTTGAGATACTGTCGAGAGAAGTGCATGTACATACACACACACACACTCATATTTATATATATATGTATATACAATTACAAATTCAGCTAATTTAAAATTCACATATGGGAATCTTATTTTTTTAAAAAAAAAATATTTTCATACAAGTTCACATAATTACAATGTTATTGTTTATTTTTTACAGTATTTACATCTTGATTTATTATCAACTATATTTTCGTAATGATTAATTCGTTTTTATAACGACGCATTATTTATCAAACATTGATAATGATTCGATTAAACATAGAGTAAATTATTGATTTGAAATAAAACATTTTTAATTGACTTTATTCTCGAACACATTCCTCGTATGTCTCTACAATGAGAAAAAGACATAACCGTATGTTTATTATTTTATCAATTTCTAACACATCTCCGCTTCGATCGAAACACCGACATGTGATAGAGCACCGGCACTATTTTCGAACCGGTTCATTCTTCGAATCGTTCCGTGTTCAATTTTTGGATAATTAAATAGTTCATAAAACAATTAAAGTGCCGTACGGAATCGAGTCGGATTGAGGTCTGCCGCCTCGGTTAATTTAAATACGGAATGTCTAAGTTAAATTGAATATCGTAAGCTTTTCGAAATGGTTTTCCTTAACGGCGTCGTTAAAAAATTTTTTCTCGGTCGTAGTAGAGACAAGAACTATAGCTGTTTAGAGATATCTGTTGTGAAAAATTCGTTTCTTGATTTTTTTATCAATGGACGACTATTCTTATATGCAGATTAAAAAAATTAACATATCATCGTGTCTTATTTATTTTGATACAAATGAATTTTCACGAATACCAGAAAATTGCATAAAAAATGGTCAGTAATTGTTCAGTAACTATTTATTTATTTTTTATTGATATACGCAATAGTCATGCAGTTATCTTTAGAATGTTATTGCATTATGGAATTCAATTTCGTGATTCAATTTTGTATAGGTAATGTAATGATAAAAATACATATTAGAGAAATATTTATAAATATAACATAAATATTTATATTATATTTATAAATATTTATATTAGAGAAATATTTATTTATAATTAATATTGACATTTTCACAACTTGCCTTTACGAAAATTAAATCTGATAGCTTGGCGATTTGTAGTAAAACGATACTTATATATTAATTTATTATTTAACATAAATACAAATAAAAACTACAAAAAATAAAAAAAGTCGATTGATATTTCAGTAAACGAAATTAAGTATTTTTTTAAATTAAACATTTTATTGGAAAAAACTTTAATACTAAATATTATTATTGTAAACGAATTATTTTTTTTTATTTCAATTGAATTGTAATATTATATTTATTTATCAATTACATTATTATTTAATTAAATCTATTTTATTTTAAATACGTTATCTACTTGAATAAATATTGGCTTATATAAATATATGTGGAATTAGTAAAGAACAAAATCTGTAAAAAATTTAATTAAACTCGTATGAAATATTTTAGTGTTTTTTTTTAAAAAAAAAAGATAATTAAACCGATTTTCGTTGTATAAAATTTATTTATTAATAGTTCAAAAAACTCGTTAGATGTAAGAATGATTAAATTAAATATCGTCCATTTATTGTACATATATAAAAAAATATAGTGACAGAAATTACAAATGAACCGACCGAACTCTGTACAAAATAAATTATCTATCGCGTTAATACAAAAATGCCTTTGCATGCAGCCATAATTAAAACTAGTGCAGTTTCGAATAACATTTGTGCACGAACGCCTCTCTAATCTGATGGATATTATTTTTCCATTATTTCCACTTCAAACGCGATTTTATGTTTTGTCTCGTCTGATGATTATTTTGTAACCAAGGTCTTTGTAATTTGGGTCACCTAGTTTTCAATATTCTTTTTTTTAAATAAAATTATCCAACAATCGGTACGATTATGAAATGTAGGAGTTTTATAGTACAATTGCACGCACATTTACATACACAAACATTTATATATATATATATATATATATATATATATATATATGTATGTATATATGTATGTATGTGTAAATAAATATAACACCGGATGTTTTTTAAGGTTATTACAAAATTATAGTCTATTCGACAATATTTCTAAAAAATAAATACATATATTAACTAATTAAAAATTATAAATATTCTATAAGTATCTTTTATGTGTGTCATTTGTATAAATATATTCATATACAACAGTATAATACATATAATTCATATACAGGTGCAACAAAAATAATTAAATAATTTTAATTGGCGATCAATTATTTTAATTACTTTTGATTCAGCTCATATTATATATATATATATATATATATATATATATATATATAATATATGTGTATATTTTTATATACATTATAAATTTTTTGTCAATTTAATAATTTTAATTTTGTTTCAGGTGAGTGCAGTTATCCATCGTTTAGTGTGAAAAAATAGACACGTTTATTTGAGTGAGTAATAATTTGTAATCAATATATCTTTTTTAATATATCGAAATATTTCTTCAATAAAATATCACTATTTTAGTGTAATAATTTTATAACAATTTAATGTTAAATAATCTTCGTTGGATCTTATGAATAAATTAAAAGTATTAGTATTTAGAAAAAATACATTTAAATTTATTTAAACACAAATTTATAGATAATATAGTTAAATTTTTGTCGAATGTTAATAATTTTTTATAAATGATTTATGATTTAAAATAAGTGAAATTTTTTTATTACATAAAAATTAATTAATGCCTTCAAATTCAAATTTCTCATATTATTCTAATCTAAATACTTAATTACGATAATTAAAAAATGTTTTAAGATCAAAAATATCTTTTGTTAATATTTATATCAAGTCATAGATTCTCATGTCAGATTTAATTATTTAAATACATAAATATGAATATTTCGGTCGTTGGGTTATTGATTTTTGCTATTATCATTAATAATAGAGATTCGGTGTGTGATAAAATCAGAATATTATATATATATATATATATATATATATATATATATATATATATATATATATAATGTTTGAGGAATAAAGTGGTTCGTCTTCATCGTCCGTATATTCTGTTTGCATCAACACATTTCTCGTGAACATGTTCGAGAGTAAGCTATATCATTATCGCGAGAGATCCACCCCACAGTCTCGAACAAGCAATAATGAGGGTGACACGCAATACTCTGTTGTGGGTCACGTTGTGTTCCGAGCGCGTTTAACACTTCTTCGTCGTCGACGTGCCGAAGACGTACGTCGGCCGCTCGTATTTTTCTCCCCTCGAACATCGCCGCAACGGAATTGATTCTATTGACGGCGTCGTTCGACGCCAGCGTGTTTGCACAAAACGCTGATTTCGGCCTATTTTCAAGTGAATATCAACCCTCGCCGATTGTTTTATTATGTAATCTTTTTTCGTTTGCGAACGGCTTTCGCTGCCGAGCAAATACGTAGCTGCGTGCGGCGTTTTTTTTCACTTTTTTTTTTTTAGACACTCGTGTTGTGTTCTACGACGATACGGTGTCTTCTTCTCGTCGTATAATTTTTATTTTATTTAAGCACATATTAAAAAATAATAAATACAAAACAGTACTAAAGAGAGACGTAGGAATTTACGTAGGAATATTTTATTAAAATTTATAGATTTAATTTAATACCTGTTTTTCTTCTCTCCGTGCATTTATTAAAATCGTGTCGTGTTAAACGAGCTAGATATTTTTTCCTATTCGAACTTGTTATGACATATACCTTATTAAGATAATCGCAGGATATGAAAAATATGTTTTTCGTTTTCATCCACGCAAAGAGATTATATCGTTTATTTTTTTCAACGAAATATAATTATAATGTGTGCGCGTGTCGTATTTAACTTGAAATGTTTTTAAATAAAATAATATATATATATATATCACTATTTTTTTTCAACGAATATACATGAAAGATAGAATCGAATCTCAATTTATGTGCATACAAGAAGTGTGTCTCGTCAATGATTCTTGTCTTGTTGATCCTCGTTCATTACATTCTTTTTTATCGCATTCGAACATATTTTAATAGGAGACAACAGCTGTACCATGCAGGTTGACTCTACCACACGATTAACATAAAATAATAGGTGTCACGTGAACTGCATTGCGGTGGATCTGCTCTGTCCCATTTTCAACATGTCTGTTAACTATTGTTACAAAACATTCAGTAATTATCGAACGACCGCGGGACGAAAAAACACATACACGATCATACACACAAATTTATATATATATATATATATATATATATATATATAAAATAGATAGATAATTGTGGACAATGATGATGATGACTCATCTAACAGCTATGCGCTATTTATACGAAACGTTGTGAATCAGCAAACATTTCATTATAGTAGTCGTTTAGAGTCATATCATTTCTGTCGATTTAAATTAATGATAACAGATGAACATGTGTTCGAATTACAACGAGTGATAATAAATAAACAAATACAAATTGACATAAATGTATTGGAATGAGGTACAGGAAGGCTGACGTTTTTTTTTTTTTGATATCTGGACGAGTGAAAATTATCGAACGTTTTAAGAAGAAAAATCAATGATTGAATGATATAGATTTTAACTATAGTGGATGATGATTAGAAAAAATAGAAAGAATTTTCTCGTCCTTCCAATATATCTAGTCAAATTAAACAGAATTATACAAAATAATTAGTTAGTGAAACAAACAGTCATTAAAAATAAAATAATCTCTGTATATCGATGTAATAATTCATTAAAATAAAATTATAAACTGTTTAGCATTTCGTAAACAATCGGACACGACGAAACCACCTGCCAACGAATTGTTCATTACCGAATTCCGTAATGTGTTTAAAATTCTACACGACTTCCTCCTCGACTGTCGGTTGGTATTCTGGCTCGTCCGCAGACGTTTTCATTTTCGGTCAGTGCAATCCGAAACATGTACGCGCGTATTCAACAGGTTCGAGTATCGATAAAGCGCGACGAAGACGACGGTACGACAGACGTGGAAGTCGTGTCGAAACGTGTGAGAATAATTACGGCTCGCGGCGATTCGTGAAAATATTAATTAAGACTCGCGACGACGAACATCACATTCGGAACTTCGGACCGTACGATAAATCATAACAGGTCGTGTAGATTTTGCTCGACGTACACGAATGTAATACAGAGACCGAGAAGTCGAAATAACTCTCTGTTTAATTGTATTGCTGATTATATCTGAAATAAACAAAATAATTTAGTTTGCTACGTGTCACGTTTAAATTGGCGGTTTACCGCTGTTTTGGCGTAAGAAACGAACTCGCTGGATCGGTTTACACTGTATACATATATATATATATATATATATATATATATATATATTTGAATCGAATAAATAAACCGGACATTCGACGATGTGAAAAACCTGCAATGCAGTAATAATAATACAATAACACAATGAAGTGAACATTGTGCGCGTGTGTATATATAAATTTAAAATATTGTACGCTCTTAGGACACAAAAGATCTGAAAACGATGTTATTATTATCTGAGTAAACAGATTTGCGAGTACAGCCGACCGTGCCATTGTCGTCGTCGCGAAAAGAAAACGCGACGTTGGCTCGAACAAAAGTCGTCCTGTTTTTATTTAATTGTCCTTGAGAGTCGTCCATCAATATTTATTCAGTTTTTTGTTCGATACGAAATTCGATAAGAGCTTAGAATAAACGTGGCGAATCGAACGATTTTCAAGCATGATAATTCGCCACATATCGTGTTACGACGCTCGAATCTCTCGCTGGAACATTTAATGTAGTTATCTGAAATACGATCTTGGAATGGTACATTCAGATGCAACAATAATACATATATATGGATATAATTGAGTATAGCAATTCCACAACGTTTTGCTGATTTAATGTAGATTTTATAGAGACATAGAGTCGGAACGAATAAATTTCATTTCATTATAATTCTTTTGAATGTTGAATTGGCGTTTAAAATGTTTTAAATTCGAATGAGTGGAGAAAAAAACTAAATACGTTTAAGATGTTGAATTTTCGATTTTTCAATATAAATTAGTTCAAGAATCAATGTTTGTTCAATTACTAGAATTAGTTAATTTCATATATTATTTTACAAGGCAAAAAATTTTATTTCACATAATAGATATTCATAAGGAATAAAAAAAAATATGAACAATATTGAAATAAACCCTAATAAATCATGCTGATAATGATATGATATAGTAACAGATATGAGAAGAAAAAGATTACAATGATGAGGACATGCAATAAAGAAAAAGTGAATGATTAAAGAGAGTTTTGGATATGGGCCGAGATTTTAAAGAAGGTCAAGACTGTCAAAAGGCCATTGGATCAAGAAATATAGTATAGTATATGGAGCAGTTTGTTGAGATGTTAAAGGCAGATACGATAAGAAGGAGATACCAAAATCTATAGAACATTATGACGAATTTTTTTTCTAAGAACGAATAGAGTCGTTTTCAGTTTTCTCGGATGTACAATTCATCAAAAACAACACCTGTACGTAAACGAAAAGATTAAATTCGTTTTCATCCGTCAGCGTTTTTTTTTTAACTTTTATTAGAAAAGGTATAGAATATGCGTCCTGGGATCCAACAACGATGATGTAGGCCATATTTTATTTAGTCCGGTCCCGGAAGATCAATAACGACGTACGTTTGTCATACATTCCTCGCCGATTATTGTTTTCATAAGAGTAAGGCGATACACGAACTCGTCGTTTATTCGTTTCGTCGTAACCTTCGCAAGATATTTTCGATTAATTTCGATCGTCGACGACGTCTGGATTGTTTGACGTTCGTATCAGACGACACGTCTCATTACGAGAAGTCTTCTGTCATCGTTGCGATACGACCACTCGTATGGATTTTCGTCGTCTGTACATATTTCTCGTCGTCGGCGTGAACAATAATCGATACGTCGATACGATCGATGCTTTTCTCAACTGTCAGCTTTTAATAAGTGAAAATACGGTCCGAAGGCCGATCGGTCTCCGGCACGTCGATAATCACACACGAGCCCACAATAAACTCGGCGAAAATGGCCGTATGGTTCCGGCGAACGGAGATAATGGAATCGTACACATAACGCACACGCGTTTTCCGCCGTGACAGGTGTGGAAATATATTTTCTGATATATTCGACATGTGTCACTGACATGTATTTTATGTTTTCTATCTTTTCGTAAGCAGACCGAAATGCGGTTTTCTCCTCCTCATGTTTATATATATAAGCGTGAGACCCACACATTTCTATTACATTTCTACAAACTTTATCCAAGTGTATATAGAGAAAATAAAATATAGCTAGAAGTAAATAAATGTGTCACAGATTAATATTGACAGGCAGATTTGTCATTAATGTACAAATTGATGATATTTATGATACAAATATTGTCGTACTAATTTTCCACTGATTAATTTATCGTCGTCAAGGAGAAAATCGAGACAAGGGTAAATATTTTCTTTCATTTTTCATCTACGAATCTAATCACTGTCATCGTTTGTACGTTTTTATATACTCGGCCTTAATAATGGACGTTAATCAATAATCTATATATTTATTTCGAAAAGATTTTTCTCAAAAGACAATTCTAAATATTAGAACTGATCTTTGTTGTACAACAATGTTTCATTGTTATTGTCTAAGAAAAATAACCTCTCATCAACATTCATCTTCATTTCAAACATTTTCACACATTTTTTCTCGTGATGATGAAATATGGCCTTAGAAAATACTTTCATTTTCTATCTGTGCTCTGAAAAGTTTGCTTTGTTGTTGAATTCAAGCTCTGGTTTGAAACGTCTTATTCATTTATAATTAAATATTTAGTTGTTTTTTTATATTGACTGAATTGTTTAAAGAAATCTTCTCAAATAATAATTATACTTTATTTGTAAATGATTTTTTTGAAAAAAATTAAAGTATTTTTGATTAACAAGTGAAATAATATGAAAATTTAAAATAATTAAAAAAATCCCTGATTCTAGATTCAAACTCATCGAAATTCACATTCAATGAAGGACAGATGTCGCAAAAAAGACACGGGTCGTCTTTAAACGACAGATCTGTATCGTACGTTGTTAATTTTCATTTTTTCCACGACATTGACCGTCCTCCATCCATCCATCCACCTACCTTGACTCACGCTGATTACGATTTATCGATCGATATTCGCGACGTCGCTTTCGAATTTATGCGAAGGGGCTGAACGAATCCGAGTGCAAAACAAGAAATATTAAAATGAGATTGATATTAGATAAAAAGCTTTGGCGTGCTCGTTTACGTATGCACCCCAACGTCGACGAAAAATAGAGCGATGTGTCATCTAATGTAGTCAACAGCTTTTCTGATTTCTCCGGGTTCATTAGAACGGACGAAAATAATGAATGGACGGATGAAAACCTTTCTGTTGGAATTACGCTGTTCGCTTCATGTTTTGTAAACGTTTATGTACGCTCTCTCTTATATATAAATATATAAATGTAAATGTGTATAATTTATTTATAATGTACTTTTCGACGGGGTAAGTACGTTCAGTAATTAATATGTAATAAAACGTTTTATATGTAAACTTCTGAGCTCTGGATGCATAATTTAAAAATACTGCGCGCCGACCGCGTCGTGTTTTATAAATTAACGTATAAATACTAGGGTTTAATTCAGTTTATTTTGTTCTGTAATTAAAAATAAACACGCGTCTATTAATTTCACAACATACGTGTGTATGTGTAGAACAAAACGTATGTAAATCAATGTTATGAAATGTACGAATGTCGACATTAATACGGTGATATTCTATACATAAATATATAAATATATCACGAATTTTAGGGTACGAAAAAAATCAATGTTAGAAATCCTGTACCGAGATCGGAATAAGAACAAATAAGCTTGGTGAAAAAGAAAGAATAATTGAATTGGAGTAAATTCGACGAGGACTTGTGAGAAATTAGAAAGAATGGAGGTGGTGACAAAAAGAAAATTGTAACATTTTATGTGGGTCGAAACGACGATATAAAAAAGATAGAGGTACGGATGGACGAGAAAAACACAAGATTACAAACAGTGCGAAATTTATTACTGAATGTAGAAAAGTATTGTTGATTGTGGTTAAGCTCTTTTTAAAAATATTTTTTAACTGGATTATTATTTATGTTATGGAGAGGAAAAACTGTTTTTCGATTGGAATAAAAATCAAAGTCGATGAAAATATTAGTTTATATCTGTATCACTCGAAACGTTTTAACATCTTCTTGCGATGTCCTCTCGACCGAGAACTTCTCGCCACGCATCCAACATCCATTTTAAAATCCATGTGCGTGCATCTCGTCGCACGATGTGTATGTGTGTTTGTGTTCGGCGTTGGCACCGTCACGTCGTAGGAAATCAGAACATGCAAATTGCAATTTCCTCTCTCGCTGGATAATATTGTGCGCGTGTTGGCCCGCACCGCGCTATCTCACCGCGGGCCTAACCTTGCATCAACACGATGATTAATTAGGTCACTGCGACCGTCGTCGCCCGAACCGGCTTAAACACACACATACACGTCCGTTCTGCGATTTTATCGTCGGCTGCTCGGCAATGCCGCCGGTGCCGCTCTCCATACAGAACGAGTGTGTACACGACACACGACGTCGTCTCGTGTCGGAGCTATTATCGTCGTCGACGACGTCGACACAACAACAACACTCGGTCAATATGCTTACAAGATTGCTTGCCTGCCTGCTTGCTTGTTTTCTTACTCGCACGGTTATTGATGACGGGTCGACGCTTTCCGGCCGAAGAGACGTATGTAAACGATGCGGATGAACAGGATACAAAGAAAATATATCACGGATGTGATTTACGTCGCAAATAATCGCTCTCGGAATCAATCTGCATATTTATTCCTTTCAAAAATAATTTTCTTCAATAATAATTAAAATCCAATTCTTTTTATTATACATCTAGAAACATACTCAACAAGACTGAACAATAGATAATTATCGAATATTTCTTTTGACGATTATTCGTATTCCATTCATTGTATGATTGATGAACGTAACCGATATTTATTTTCCATTTTCATGATTTCACAAACTCATTTCCAATCGACAATCATTTTTTACACGACTAATCTGTAGATATTGCATTTCGCTGTATCCTTTTATGCACTTTGTGGTAGTTGCACTTATCTCCCCTGTGCATTCAATTCGATCGTGTAAAATTAACGAGAAATAGAATCGTTTGATACATTTTTTTTCTATCGGGTTGATTCAATAAATCCAATAAATCTTCCATTAACGAGGGTTGAAATTCCCATCGAAGTGTATAAACGTGCATTGCGTCTCTATTGTTACATATATATATATATATATATATATATATATATATATATATATATATATATATAACGACCTAATGACATCGGTACAATTTCAAACGCGGGCGAAAAATGATTTGATGACCGCAAACGCACGTTTCCCGATTTTCGAATGCATTGTGCGTCCGTGTGATGGGGAATTTCCGAGTCCTTTGATGTGCGGGACCCTCACGTGTGTTTAATGTTTCAGTATGATTTTTCGAAATGCCAAACGATCCGCTACCGTGTGTATATGTGTATTGTCACGGTGGTTTATTTACTAGTTATCGAATATTTAGTTTTTTCCCCGTGGGGGATATATATGTATATGCATATATTTTTGAAAAGTAAGAGTAATTGAAATCGACAGATAATAAATTTATATAGTTCGTTTTTTATGGATATGATTTGACGATTCGAAAAAATGTATAATTCTGACCGATAATGAAGTAATCGTTCGAATAATCAAACGGTGATGTCGTCGGTTCGTGTTTTTTTAAAAAAAAAATCGTACGTGCGAGATCATAAAAACGTACACGCGGCTATATTACCAGTCCATAAAACAACACCGGCAGGTCACTCTTATTCGAATTTATATTTATAGATGACGGCAATAAAATCGCGACGACTATTAAAAACACCATAAACGTGCGTGGCGATTTGTGTAGTACGGTTCGTTCTGCGTCTTTTTCGAAACGTTGCGCTCGTAAATTTCCCCAAAGAAAATATGTATATGTGGAAGAATCGACGTAATCGAACATGTTCGGTCTTTAAATGTGATGTTCAGTGTGTTTGAAATGATGAAATATATCTAGAGGATGATAAAGGAAAAGTAGAATATTTCTACGATATAAATTTTGATTTAGTTCAGATATCGATATAGTTTGTTTTAACCCTTATCGGACGTTAGCATTTTATACTTGATTGTCCGCTAGGTCGGAGATATATTTGAGTATTTATTGTAAAAGAAGAGTAACTAAAGTTATTTGATATAAAAAGATAGTTTTGTGGATAAAAATATTTATATTTACATTTTATTAAACGTGTAATTTTCAAGCTTAAATGTTATTTATATTTTTTCAATGTGTGCTATTTTTGTGGAATAAAATATTATAAATAAAATAATTACTGAAATATGACAAAATATGTTATCTGCTATCGAGTAAGAATTAAATTTTAAAAACATACAGTGTGTACATTCAACAATAAGGACGTTGTTACTTGTTCAGTTTTGTCACCTCGCTTGTAGTTGTAATGTCACGTCAGAGGTGACATACGACCGATAAGGGTTAATGAAAGTGAAAAAAAGATTCGCCTTGAAAAATTCTTTGTGAATTTCAGTCAACTCACGAATAAATAAAGTGAACAATAAGTAATTATTGTTGTATCGATTTATAAAAATACTTCATTCCTATTTCTTGTCTTTTTCATATTTTCAATCTAATAGATTCGTACGGTGTATAACTAATTGAATTGGTTCATTTTCTAAATGGAAAAACGGTTTTTGTCATTTTGGTTTATGCTGTCCGCGACCTCGACCTCAATTGCCAATTCAATAATATATATTTTATGTGTGTGTGATTCACCACTTGCTTATACAATTCCCAGTTTCGTTCGAAACACAACTTGGCGTGCTTAATCGAAGCAATATATAAATCAAACGATTGCCACTACGTTTTACAAACATATCGATTAAATGAGCTTTTCGAATCATTCGAGAACGTGTAATCTTCTCGTCTTTGTAGTTTGTTTATAACGCAGATGCGACGTGAGATAAGTTCGTGTGTTCGGCGTCTCTCAATTCCAGAATATGAAATTCGATTAGTCGACTTTCCGGTGCACGACGACGACGTCGCCGTTCCCGATTTATAAAATATTACAACGCGCGGACGAATTATTTGTTAGTTTCCCATGTATAAGCGGATTTCACGCATCCGAGACTTCTGTGTTGATTCGTTAAAAATGACGGCGTGATAATTTAAATTTTAAGCTTTCGCCGTTAATGAAAGTCTCGTCGTTCCGGGATTACGATTTTCGCGGTACAGAAGATGTATTGTCCGGCCTGTTACATCAAAAAAAACTTTCCGATCTGCTGCGTGCGGTGTTCGCACGCACTTGCAGTATCTGAACACTCGCAGTTATTTACACAGCGGCCAAATAAAAATCAAACGTTTAATTTTGCAGTCGGGTTCTGTTTACGCGAGCATTTTTTCCGATGTCAACGGTCGTTGTCGTCGTCGTTGTTGTTGTGTTCTGATATTTCGAGAATTTTTCATTATCCACCGTCGTACGTGAAATGTATCGGAAAATGTTTGCTCGGTTCGTTTTTGCTTATCGACGATTTCGAATATACAATCAATTACATAATGTTTATATAGAATCAGTATTTGCATATATTACATTATATTTAAACAAATATATATCCGCTATTTTGATGATACGATGTTTTATTTTATATCGAATAAAGTAAATATTTATCTTTCCGAAAATATATAAATCAGGCTTGTGTATATATATATTAATAAAAATAATAATTAGCGTATTCGAACGACCGTCATCAGAATCGAGCACTGACTTCGGTTTAGAAATTTTAATTTGAATAAAAAGTTTTGCTGTGATCACTCGTTTCAGTATGGCACATTTTAAGCTCTTCGTTCATTTACTTTTCATCTTTTCCGTTGAAATTATGACACTTTAAGTCGAGTTAAGAGTTAAAGGAAAAACATGATTAATTACAAATCGATAATTGGGCAACGGGGATGTTCTTCGTTTTGGAACGTGGCTTGTTTTTCGCCCAAGTAATAGTTCTGTTGACACGTTGATAATTCGATATAAAAAATAACTGCGTGTAAAACTTTCTTTCTTTTTTTTTTAATTTTCAAATTCGTACAAGTTTTTCGTTACTTATTCATTTGATTTTTTGAATAAAATTATACTAGACTAGCTAATTCAAATTTAATTCCATATAGAAACATCGTCCCGATTATTTCGAACGATCGCTTCGTATGCATGCGATTTGACTATTTCACAACGACCGTAATGACACGATACGCGGATAATTCAGCCACACAGATTAGATTTAAATGTAACTGTTATGATATTTGTATAGTCCGGATGTGCTGTTGCATTTCCAACTCAATTATATCTGTTCTAATAGTCCGATAATATCATCCGTGTCGGGCGACGTCCGACTATTACTTTAATGGTCGCTGAAGATCGATAGTGATTTGAATTTAATTACATTCGTGATAGGGTACGACGCTAATGCGGTCCACTAGAACATATATATTTATCTATATGTGTGTGAAGAAACCGTTAGATAATTCCGAGCTCGAAAGGTTTCCACAGACTGACTTTATCGTGTATTTAAACGATATGAGCTGGAGATGAATTGAAAAGTACAAATGCACGAGAACGGAGATGGGTTTTGGATAAGGGGCATGAATTTATGCCCGGTCTAACACATTATAGAGCTTTTTTTTATTTCCATACGCATAGATATTCATAAACGAAAATTGTATACAAATTAAATTTCCACGGGTTTTTCGTACAGCAGTTTGTTGTTTCGACAATAACTAATCCTTTTTATCGCACCCAGACGACAAATCTCAGGATTTATGTACAACTGTTGACATTATGTACAGATCTGACGTTTATGGAATATTTATACAGAATAAGATTGTGCGGTTGTGTCGTAAACAATAGTTAGATTTTTTTTTTTAAAAAATAAACTGTGCTTGATTTATTGCGAAGACAGGTGTTGTGTTATCAAAAATAAATAAAGATGTTTGTGAATAAAGAGTAGTAAACATTACAGTTAGTTTGTTTTATGAGAATTACACAAGTTTGGTAGAAAATATTTTTTATTACAATTAAATGTTGATATAAGAATTTTATACATTTGTGAATGATTAGATAAAAATATTGTTTTTAAGTTTTCTTTTTTAAAAAAAAATTTTTACAGGTTTCAATGAACGATAATTAATTATTAAACATATTTTTGGTAAAAAAAAAACTAATTTTGAAATGTCTGTATAAACGATCTATTCTCATTTTTCGCTTGCAATCTGTCCTCGAATAACTCGTCACATATTTATGATGTGTATGAATAGTAACTTTCTTGAAAGTTATCCACTGCTTGCCCGTTCTCTTACATTAAGCTCGGAAAAAATGATCGGAACATAAGGGCCTATGAATATATTATGCGACCTCATGAATATTTTAAAGTAAGTGTTTTTCGAGTTAAGTAGTTACGCGCGACCATCATCATAATCTCTTCGCGTGATGTAAAAAGCACGGATCGGCGATGTAGTAAATAATTAAAACCGAGCTCTCGCGCTTTTTCCTCGTATTTTATTAGCGTAATATTCGTGTCGTCGTCAACGCTCGATCGGCGGGGGGTCGGGGGGCGGGGGATGGATGCGAGGGCGCGATAATTACCGTCTGATATGTGTACGGATTTATCAAGCGTATAACCGAACTCATTATGGTAATTCTGGGCGACGATTAACGACGATACAAGCGTCGGATTATCACCGCACAATGGCCGAGGACGTCGGCCGCGTCGGTATTTTTATGTGACAGGAAAGGACGCCAGTTTCGAGTCTATAATTAGAGTACGTGTGTGTGTGTGTGTGTGTGCGGCTGCATGCGTGTCATGTGTCAAGTGCATGTTAATAAACAGCGTCGAGCGAAAGAAAATAAACATTGACGACGAGTTGTTCTCGTGCGGAGCAACAACGAACATCGCGGTTGTTCACTCTTCGAGCGAGCATCGTACGACGGAGAATTTCATTTCGACGACTCCTCATCGTTCTGGGGATACAGGAGTAAAGAGATTATGACCGTGAAAAAATAAATAGAAAACAGATATAAATAACTATCGTACGTCACAACAATTTTGTTCTTTTTTCTTTTTAGTTTCGTACGAATCGTAAAACCGTGTATTTTGAAAACGTTCTACTGTTTTACACGAATTCTTTATGTTTTTTTTTTATATCGCAACGTTTTAAAAATTTCCGTCGTGTGTGTTTTATTGTCGAGTTATGACTGACACTAATCACATACGAACATGTGTATTTTTATCGAATGCACCGAGCTAAAACTACGCATTACTCTTCTCCACATTTTTCCATTTGACGTTTATTCACGCATAAACGTCCGTCAACAGTTGTATCAGATAAGAATAATTAATCTCCCGGTGGGCGAAGTTCGGAAATATCGGCGTCGAGTGATATTTCTTTACGACTTCCGAATTTTAAAAAAAAGTATTCGAGAATAATAAGGAGTTATTAACATGTATGTCGATGGAATCGATTCTGAATATTTTACTGTTCGTTGCGAAATAAATAAACAGGAACGAATCCTCGAAACGGTTCCATCGCGACGCCTCCGGACGTACAACAAAAACACAATACGAATGTTTGAAATCTGCGTAGCGTTGATCATTTTCTTATTCGGGGACGTTGTCTTCATCCGCGTGTTATTTTATATATTCATACCAGTCGCCTGGCGCTAGTATTTGCTTCATTACTTTTTCATTGTGTTCTCGCTCTGCCGGTCATGATATTCTGTTCAGTGACGAAAACGTATCAGTTAATAATATATGCATACACGAGAAATGTAAACGTATAAAATACTAAACTTGGTTCTGACGTTTTATAAAAAAAATATCTACGAGTGAAAGTTTGATTTTGTATTAAAAACACAAAATTCACACATATAGATAAATATTCGTTAGATTTATTCTTAATTTTAAATTTTAATTTGAACGAACGTTAAATTATTCAATTACCTGTCTTCTTACTGTCCTGTTTTAATTTTAACACAAATTATTACTCAGTGTAACATTACGAGATTTTATAAAAGTGTTCAGTAATTACCAGTTTAACATTTTTATAAAATTCTGTAATGTTTGAATAATTCATGTGTTAAGAAACAGTACCATCTTTTTTATTATTTGATTTTAGACTAAAAGTTAGTCGTGAATAAATACAAAAAAAGATTCAGTAATGAGTAACAGATAGAATATGTATATTCGTAAATTATTTATACTATATTATTATATTCCACTGTCTTCTGTGAACTTTGACCTAATTTAAAATTTACACTCGTTTTTCTCTACAGATCAGTCAAACGTTTATCTGTAAGCTTCTTAAGAGTAATTATATGTGAGTTTGTTAACTCATGTCCAGCTAAGTTATTTTTTATCGAAATTATTTTCTTCTAATCCTTAAAATTCATCTTCACGTGCTATAAAATAGCAATAACTTGTTTTGGTTCATCCCAGGTATTATATTTCTTTGGTGAAAACATTCCTCAGTAATTCTACACAAGTTATAAATTATTTAATTATGTCAAAAGATATCTCTTGTAACTTTTCCTTTTTTTAAAAATTAAAGAAGTATTAATTGAAATGGAGAGTTCAATGCTTCAGTTTTTTTTTAAATCACATTATGTTTATTTGATTATTTCTTGATTGTAACATTTTTTTGACAAGTTTCGATATTGTACCATCCTCAGATTTATATTACATTTGATAAATTTTAGTCTCATAAAAAATCATACTATAAATTGAAAATAAAAAAAAGTAAATTGTTTTGTTTACACAAAATTCGAATAAACATAGAACAAATCCAATTTGTTGCCAGAGTAATCTGCACTTTTCATCGACCACCGCACACACCGTATTAAAAGTCCGAAGTATCTCCTGACCATACAACAAAGACACTTTACACAAACCGAAAAGGTCCACGTAATAACGTTAACGTTTTATGTGTGTTTGTTCTTGGACCGTCGTACAGGCATACGTGCGCTACTTGTCTCTTTTGAAATATTATGCACTCGACAAAACGCCATAAACTGTCAATAGTACTTTAGAAAATGAAAAAGTTTAACAGCGAGGGCGACGACGACGACCGCCTGCGGGCGTCGTCATCGTCGTCGTCGTTGCTCTTTCATTCTTCGGCATCGTTACGCATTTAGTTTCTAATTGGAAACGGAATGAGGTCCCGGCTTAGACGCTATGGGTCAAGTGTACGAATCTGGCGACAGGCCAACGACCGTGGCGTAATTCTTTGTTATGCCATTGTGTGTTATACTTTTGTAACAGTTCTTGATATTTTTTTTTTTTGATAACAAAAACAATATTATTTCGTATCTTGTCAGAGATGTTGTCTTATACCATTGAAGAAAATCGCTTCAGAACGTCATCATAAGGGAAAAACTAACACTCTAGTTTATGTAGATTGTCAGAGTGTTCAGCACATCACACACACACACACACACACCGTACATGAAAATTATTCGAGTAAACACGTTTATTAGTCACACGCCCGTTGCTGTGACATCCATTACGGGATTTAACAGCGTTACCTTCAGTTTGACGAGCATTAACGTCGTCGGTCATTTGTGGTATTGCTCTCTAATCGTCCGTCGTCGCATCGACATACACGTATTCGTGCATACTAAATAATTTGTTCGTGCATCGTTGACATGTTTTTCCCTGCGGAGTTCCTCGCGGGTTATAAATAATGAAAACGTTGCTAAAATAAGCCGTCGAATAATCATCATAATGAATACTGATTAGTATCACGTATCGTTCGCATTGTTCGTCCGCTTTTCCACCATCGGACGTTGCACAAATAGAATTTAATATCGTTAAGTAGTTGAGGATCAATTAGTAAATGAGTTATGTCGGCGGATTAATTACGCGTCGTTGACGCGCGGCGCTAAATTGAAAAAAATTATCATAACACAGTTGGCAGGGGGTAGATGTACGTTGGGGTAGTACTGTGTTCGCACGTCGGGTGATTTTTTTTTTTTTTTTTGTTGATGTCGACGATCCTTCATAACGTGCTCATCAGTTCATTTCACGTGAAATAATTATAAAATTTCTGTATGACAAAAACGGATAATATTTTTTTTTATTCGAGAATTAACGTACGCGTTATATTTCATCCGTACGTTATCTGCTTTTCGACCGATAATCCAAAAGACAATTTAATTCAAACGACGCGTCGACTGTTGAAAATCATCAGAACGGAATTCGTTTGATTTTTGTAAATCGGACGTTTTATTTCCAATCGACTTTTTTTGTATTTTTTTCTTCATATATAAAAAAAACGTATCGTCGTCTCTCGGATATATTTTTTACGAATCGGTCAATTACAACGAAACCGGAAACAGGTGAACCGAAAGAACCGTCTATTAAATTGATATTTTTATAGTCGAATCGAATGTTTGTACGGGGCGAACGTCGCGAGCTCGGCCAGTAATTTGAATACGTATTTGCATAGCGCGAGAGCAAATACGGTTCTTCTTTAATTCACCGATATTTAAATGTGCACGTATATCTTAGATATGTAAATGCGTGTACATACATATTCAGATGAGACAACGAGGCGAAGACATCTTTTCGCTTGTACGGAATTTTCCTTTCGTACGCACTCTCTTTTATCGGATCGAATGTCTCGGTTAAAAACATAATCGGATCAAGAATTTCTTAAATACACTTTAACATCGATTTTATACGCATTTATGAATCTGGACGTTTCTCTCTCACTCGTCGATTTATTACTACATGAGAAGAATTCCACACAGTGCAGTATTAGAGAATTGAAATTGTTCTTCTTCGATTTAACAATAAACGCACTGAAATATTTTCTTTTCGTCACGCCATACACTAGTTCGTCTCTCTATCGTCCGTTTTACGAAAATTCATCCGACAGCGTTCGGCTTTAATGAAGTTCACTTTATTGTTTTTCCTGCATTGTACACGGAACATACTTCTATTTTCCACTCGTGTTTGCTCCGTTGATGGTTTTCTTGATAGCGCTGTTTCAGACGTTTCTGTTTTCGGAACGGCCATTGTACGCCAACGTCTGTTTGTGTTTGAAGAAGGCGTCGTTTTTTACTCGTCACTCGGGCGATTGTTCAGCGATTCTCGACATCGTCGTACACTTGTACTAACAGTTGTCGAAGTTTGAAATAAATCTCGACCAGAATCGAATCGACTTTATTATATATATATATATATATATATATATATATATATATATATATTTAAAAGTAAAAAAAGTCCAGTCGAGTGAAAAAAAAAATCTCGACTGCCCGTTTGTTGTACATAAATCACCGGCACCACGTTTTTCCTAAACACGAAATGAATTTCAAACGCGAAACTATGCACTAATAACGCATGAAACGTTACTTTATTTCAACCCAGGTGCTTCTTTAATACTACGAGGATATTAATGTAATCATAATTTAAGTTTTATGTTCCATATTTCATGTAAATACTTTACAGTGCGACAGTACTAATTGTTCAGATCTGGAGAATTACAGTTTGTAATTAAGATTGTTTCGTTCGAGTCGTACGAACACTGTTTGTGTACTCAATTCTCGTGTTAGAATAGAGTTCCTATCTCTTAATAATTTTCTTTACCATCGTCGTTTTTTAATAATCACATCTCTGCTCAGATTAGTTCAACGAGGAATCATCTTTTTCTTAATCTTTTTTTTGTAGTGTCATTTTTAAGCTGAATTTAAAAATCTTCACTGAAATAAATAACTTGGACTAGAGAGCATTCTATAAAATCATTTCTTCCTTAGATAGGTAAATTTATTCCTCGTTAAAATGATAGATAAGACATTGTTCTAACAGTTACACATGTAATCCATAGAAATGAATCTTTATGATCTTATTATAAGCATATCATGATTTTCTTGAATAATAAATCGCCCTTGAGAGTGGTTAATGGAGATGATTCTGTTTTTCTCTAATGTTTTTTTCGTTCTACATTACTATAAATTTTTTTCGTATTTGGAAACCGTTTTCAGTTGGTGTAAATCGTGTTTAATATTTTCAATATCCCAGCAATTTTCCATTTGGTTTAACCTGGATTATTTTCAATTAGGAATGATATTCAATCATTCGATAGGTTTATACGTTTTTGCATATTTTCTATTAATCTGTCGATAAAATTTATTTAATAAAAATTAAAGTAAAATCGAGAAATATTTTCAATTCGAACAGAGATATTCTTAAACGTATCCAAAAATAACTACTGAATGAGACTGAAAAGCCGATTCCCTCATCCGGTAATAACTGTCGCCGCTTCACAGAACAAGTTTATTAATTCGTGTAGCTAATACAAGCCGGTTTCGTTCTCGCGACTGTAGGTCACCGTGTTAACTCGCCTTTTTTATTTGTCGAGACCGGTTTTAAAATCTCATTTTTTATTTACACGTTTTCTCCTGAAAACATATTCATAAACATGTATATTTATGCGCGTACGTGCCTATTGTATAAGCACACACACATTCATGTGTGTGTGTGTGTTATCAGCAACATGAATATATAAACTGTAGCGAGAGAGAGCCCTCTTCGAACCGATCCTCTCGATTCGATTTAATAATCAAATCGTTTGAGCGTTAATTGTCTCGTATCAACGTTCGTCCACAATGTTTTCGATATGAAAGGAACTCGCAGCCTCTGTCGATGACGTATCTTTTCACGGAAATTATCAGTCAATCAGCTACAGATACGGCATCCTTTGGATTGTCACTCAATCCTGTTATGAAAAGATATCGACGGTGCGCGTTTTTTATCGACGTTTCTTTTCCTCCCGAACGCGGAACGCTCTCAGGCTTTTGTACGAGAAATCCACCGTTGTATACTGAAAAGTATTTATTTATTTTGTTCATCGGAGTAAAAATATCTGCGACTAAAGAAATATGAAAATTGGATAAAGTAGACATGTACACGTATATTTACACACACACACACACACATTCGAATCGAATGCGTTCTTTTTTCGGTTTAAGTGTATGTAAATAAATGTGTATGTGTGCGTGCGAATTTCGGAGATGATTTCTCAGAGTTCTTCGTTTCACGACCGATCGAGAAAAGGTCGTTCGACGTCGCGCAGGAAGAGAGGGACGCGTATCAGCAGCCGGCTTACGTCATTTATTGCAAACGAGAACGGAATCGCAAAATACCTGGCATCGTTGTCGACGCTCCCGTACTTTTTCCACCGCCGCAAACGTTCCAATTTGGCTGATTGAGCCGTACGCGAAAGAACCGGTAACCGTTGCGGCGCGGTACCTAATACGGCCGGAAGTAAGTTCTGCTCGTCGGTGTAGTGACTAGACGGAGAGAAGGGTTTCGGTACTCGGTGGATAAGCTTACGTCCGGCTTCCGGTTTAGTACAGCGACCGAGCTGCTGTAACAGCGATCGCCTAAGCCGAGCGTGACTGAATGGCGACTCTCGGATAATAACGAGACCGGTGGTGCGGGGTAGTGGAAAGAGGAGGAGGAGATGGAGGAATACTGCACGGAACACGGAATACGAGATAGCGAACGAGTGGATGGACGGACGGTGGAGAGAAAAATGGTGATCGTGCTGGCGTGACGGCACAGATGTCTATTGTTCTGGTCGGAGCTGCGGCCTACCATCGTACACACACACACACACACAAAACACTCGAACAACAACCAGAGAGTGTTCAAGAAGTCTTCGAACACGAAATTCGACGATAATGAAAAATAAACAAACGTCGGATCGATTGAAAATAACACCATTTTTTGGATAAATGAAAAAAAAATAATTTACAAAATTCGTCATTTCAAATTTAATGAATTTCTGATTTAATTTCTCCATCGTTCATAGGAAAAACAGTCACAATTAAAAATTAAAGTACGAGTAAATAACATATACTTTGATCATTAAAGTTATTTTTTCAGTAATGTTTTATGAAAAGATTCAATAATTGCATATAAATCGATTAGGAAATATTTTTTGCGCTCTGAAAATTAATTCGACTACAATGTGTGATAAGCTCGTTGGTGAAGGACGATGATGCAAGTTGTAAATATGAAATAATTGCAGCTATGACTCAACATATATACGAGCATATGCATGTGTGTATGTGTATTTATATTAAAAATCTCATGTCAAGTCATGCCACTGCGAAATATTCACGTACAAAGAACAATTCGAACGATATTACACGTGCATATATTTTTTTATATACTGGTGTAGACTCCATTGACAGATATTTGATTTTTGATCAGCATTGTCTAGATATTTCGTTACTTTTTTTTATAAATTCTTTCGATTCAATATAACTCGACATGTCCCGACCGACTTTGAAATATTTAAATTGTCTACATCATTTTGTAACAAAAAAAGATTCGTTTCACATACGTACGTCGTCTGAACATCAACTATTAAAGAACTGAACGCTGTTTTTTTATTACTCTATCGTCTAGTGTTGCTGTCGTATTGTAAAGTAAAAAAGATAAGAATTTTCTGATAAAGAATCAAGTGTGGAATTTAATGATTTTGAATTATTTCAATAACATAGATAAGATTTTTTTTAAAAAAATGTAAATAAGTTATTTCTAATAAAAATGTTCATTTATATTCACTAATGTCGAGTTGTAGTATTTTCAAAGAGATACAGCTTGTTTGTAAATTTATTTACTTTTACAATACTCGAGAAATTATAAATATAATTAAATAAAATTCATCGAGTAGTTGAATTATAAATATTTTTCGTTTTATAAAATGAAATGTATTTTAAATAACTACACAAGTCGATTGATTTTATTTGTAGACACAAAAACGACAACGCAGTGTATTTTATTATCGAGTGTTTTTTTTTCTATCGACCGACAGAATTCCAAAAGTAAAAAAAAATCTCCGAGATTATATTAAATTCTTCCCGCGACTTATCGAACAGCTATACGTATAGGCACGCTCGGGCATTCCAGAGACGCACGTTAGTTCAGAATGCATATACACTTGTAGAGGATGTTTACAGTTGTTATTGCTGCTGCTGCTATCGTTGAAAATCTGAACCGGTAGGCATGACAGGTATTTTTTCCGGTGTACACAATACACATACAAATATATATATATATATATATATATATATATATATACATATAATTCTTCGTATAAAAGTATACCAGTTAATACTGTATTCAATGATTAATTCGTTGCAATCATGTCCGAACTAATGAGTCGAAAGTTCGTACTTCGGTCTAAGCGGATTTTCGGCAGTAACTCCCGGGACAGGGTTGATCTTGGGATTTGCATCCCTAACTCGTTGAAATACTATAGTGGCGGTGCAGACGAGCCAACTATCAAAAACTTCGACGTACAGACGAATGATGAAGAGGCTAAGTCCGAAACTTGGTTGTTGTTTCAACACTAATGATGTTTGCGTTCATATATACACACACCCAATTATACACTCCCTAAATATATATATATATATATATATAATATGCATGTAGAGAAAGGAGAATTATTGTAAAATCGATGCGTATTGAATTACTGTAATAATAAATTACAATTTCTCCAGTGTGTTTGTATTAAAAAGGGTTGAATCGTCAAAAGGGTAATATTTGCTAGGCTTGTCTTCTTAATTGATAAATGCATATAACAGATGGTGGCTGTATACAGTTACTGTTGCCATTTAGGTAATTATATTGCAGCCTGTTGGCGGAACGTTCGTATGAAATATCGCAATTATCGTTCAGTTATATGAATTAGAATCGACTTTGTACATTAAACGAGACAGGCGGAACGGGACGTACGTTTCATTTTTCATAAGTATACATTTTCATTCAGTCATTCGTTCTATATACATTTATATTTATATTATAATCTTTGAAAATTAAGTATCATTTTCAAATGTTGAATTCATTATATATTTTACTCGTATTATTTTTTAATGAGATGAATTTTCTGTTTTTTTTTCAAATTAATAAATACTTTTTTTTCTATATAAACAAACGGTTTGAATTTGGAACTCTCGAATAATTAAGAATTCAAAATGAATGAGATATAAGTTTGTTTTTTTTATATATATTCTTGTTCGTCGTGCGTATTTCAATATCCACCTCTCGACTTGCTGTACCGTGAATACACGCATGCACGAAACCGCTATTAATTCGTCGAGCCGTGTTTAAAAGAAACGAACAATGGCTGCATCCTTGCTGAAATCTCCCTATTAATCCGAATTGTAACGGAAACGACAAGGTAATCAATTCAAGAAGAACGTCGTCTAGTGGATTTTTCTTTTTATTGTTGTACGTTTCTTTCTCCTTTCAGTCTATTTTTTTTTCGAATTATTTGATGATGGTATTGTATATATACGTACGAATGATATAAAATGTTTGTACTTATTGTCAAAGTCGACAATTAAATCCCTTTGGTTTCAACTATCGGCTCGCGCTCCTCCCTGCCATCCACCTGATATTTCCAGAACGTTTCGTGCACTGCGATCACGACGATCCCGCAGGACGGTAATACGCACCGTCCGAAATCAAAATGCTAATGGCGTTCTCGGCCCGGATCCCTTGTGTACTCGCAGGCAGGACCGCGTGCATCGTCGGCGAGTCGTCATACATAATGTAGCCGTTTTCCGGGCACGATGGAACGTGCAAGTTCGGCCGTTTCTTTTATTATTTATCGTCGTTTTGTCATCTACGCACGGACTTTGTTTATTCGGCACGTCGTCCGTCGACGCCCGGTTTAACTATTAATCATGTCGCTCGATGATGCCCAGGATGGATGCTGTGCTAGACGTTAGTTTTAATCTGATATGGAAATGAATGTCTCGTGTATACGGACACGACTTGTTTTTTTTACTAAAAAAATAAATAAACTGAGGAATAGTCGAATATTTAACAGTGCTATGAATAAACGATCGCTGAAATAACTGCTTTATAATCGAGTAATTAACTGAATTAATTACAAAATCAATTATGTATATTTTTATTCATATTAAAAAATATCCATAGTTCTAAGTTTAAGAAAAAAAAATGCTGAAAGTATCATCAAGGATCGCGTATTTAAAAGACCATCCGCATTTCATCCCTCGCATCATCAAATATCGTCCGACACATGTGCGCCATACATAACACCAACGCGCGGACCCCATGTGCTGCGACAATATTTCAATAATAGTGTTTTTAATGTCATGTAAGCTCTTGTCTCTACGTTTTTATTACATCCCTTCGCAAAGAAATTTAGAAACGTACGCGGCTTGGAAAAAATACACACAACGTTTATAAATCTCGTTCTTTGTTTTCATTTTTAGGACCGGCTTTGAAATCAGGATAAAATATGTTTTCGGTTTTAATTTTTTTCTTATTTACAATTATTTAATTGTGTTTTTTTTAAAAAAAGATATATATATGAATATATTGTACAGAGTTGTTTATCAAAGAGTTTAATTATTTTCTTTTATTTCGATATACTAATGTATATCTATTGATTTACCATTGGAAAGTCTTTTACGTCTTTGTTATATTTTATATTTTTAATCGTTAATAAACTGTATGTATCTATGTTTGTTTTCTTGGCTTTTTTGTTCGTCGTGACGTGTTACATTCTTTCATCGTCTCGTCATGTAAAATGTAAAAAAGTAAATACAAAAGATTCGTAAATGCTGCACGTTTCTCGAGAGAATATAAACCGTCCGACGACAAAACCATAATCGTGTCGGTGTTCTATCCTCGTCGAATGAAAATCGACGACGACGACGACGTCGTCGGCGAGAAACTATCGAGCCAAAGGCGTCCGGACGAGCCGAGCCGCAACGTAAAAAAAAGATCCTCCTCCGACTATTGATTTCCGGCAAACCCGACCATTTAGCGCTCAATTTGTATAACAAACATTCTAGGTGTTCGGAGTTCGTGACTCCGAATATGCGGTTTCGCTGTCCCGTCGAAATTGTTACGAATTCAGCTCGGCAGAGTAGTTGTTGCCGGGACCCAGTAATTAAACTGTGTTATGCAGTGTAGTGCTATGTTTCTGCGGTCGCAGGTGCGTGGGTGGATTTAATTACCCTCTGTTCATTGTTATTGTCGGGGCTTTGCCGCAACCGTGGCGCGCGTGTTGAAGCTGCTTATTACTTTTATTGGATATAATTTTCATCTGAGACCTCATTGCCGTAACGTTTTTAATTAAACACTTTTTTTTGCTCTCTGTTCGGCCACCGAACGAACGAACGCGGGTTCACTTAGTGGGGTGCGCGATGCGGTGTTAATGCCAGTTTTTAATTGGCAGATATTATATGGAGATTTTCGCTTTTCACAGATAATACACATACATATACACATCATACATATATATATATATGTATATATATAAACATGTGTATATTTACAATTTTCAACTGGCATTGTTTAATGAATCGCAAAAGCTCCGGTACATTAAAACTTTAACTCAGATTAATCATGATGTATGTTTAATAACTTTTATGCGTATTATATTAAACAAGATGGTTTATGATGTTTGGAAATTAGCTGCCAAAAGTTGACACTAATTACGGAAACATCGATAATTGGCCATCGTTTATGAACCGGCTGCATTCGATGTATTTTTTTATCATTCGCAACTGCAATCGTTTCGTGTGAAAGTCTATCGATTTTTTTTCAAAAAATATTAATTGTATAATCAGATGTATCACCTAATTGATCGTTTGTTAGTAGAGTTTTTCCAATTAATATTTTAGTAAATAAAAAAGATTGTCAGCAAGTAACAGCTAATTATCAGTTGAGAAAAATTCATAGAATCAAGATTCTAATTTAAACAAAAAAATAAATATAAATTACTATCTGGAATGAATTATTATTTAAAAAAAACGTGTACAGAAAAATTTTATTAAATCCTCCAGTAAACAAGCTTGAATTACATGTGGATAATGAGACATGTGTTTTAATATCATTGAATTATTATTAAAAAAAATATTCAGAGAAATATCTATCATATTTATTTTGATTTTGTATTAGATGTTTCTATCAAATTTCGAATGAATATTTTTTTACCTATCAGAACATTGTTTAAATTATTTTCTATAAGAAATTAAAATCGTCATCTTCGTTGTATACTACAATATAAGTCAGTAAATAAAACTCCATCGATATCGAATGTGAAACAGATTAGAATATTCTGATAATAACTAACACGAACAGTACGATCGCGTTGAACTCTACACAAGTATATTTTACAATCGACTTGGGGACGTTGGAGATGACCGGAAGTTAAAGCCACACTGACCTAAATTACATGCTAATAAGTGTGATACATGTCGGAGTACTACTACAGTCGTGTTGTCGCACGTTAAATTTAATTCGGATTCATGTGTGTATTATATATCCTACGATACGTTCAGTTGATTTACTATTCATAGAAATTACAATTACGTAATTGTGAAATGTACACACACACACACACATACACGAGTCCTCGATATATACATAAACGTGCAAAGATTGCATTTTCATATAAAGTATCATTTTATATGTGTATGTATAAATTTGATGATGTTAGATTGATTGATTGATTATTTTGGGTTCTAGGACGTGTCAGTTTCAAAGGATAAAACCCTGTACATAAAGCAAAACGAAATACGCGCCCTATTCAGATTTGAATCGTCGTCTAATTCCGTTATAACCATTCAAAACATATAATCGATTGAAACGTAAATGATTTTTTTTTTTTTGAAAAAAATGTACAGTATTTTCAGTACAACGTTTTTTTAATTAAAACAGATTTGTTAGGAAAAAACAGTCGAAAAGGCTTTAATCGTAAATCAATCACGTTACAATTTTAACGATTTAAAAAAAGGGTTATATTTCAATTTAGAATTTATTGTATCATCAGAGAGATAGAAAAATAACATTTAAAATCTATTATTTATTTTTTTAAATAGATTTTTTATATCTTCGTTTTTCATTATTCTTACTATTGAATCATCGTTTCTAGAATTGCTGTTCTTTAACCAATATTCATTGGATATTTTCTTCTTCAGTTTTTCAACCTTCTTTCTAATGAACCTAGGAAAAGTTTCAAAGGACCTGGGTAAACTTGATGTTTATTCAAATAAATTGATAATTAAAAAAACCGACGTAACGAATTTAGACGTTTTTGAAAACTTTTCTTTTTGAAATTGTGATCTTCCGAAAAATTGATTTCTTTAAAAAAATCACTACTCGTAAATAATTATTTTCTATAGTTGTTCTTCAAATACGAGCTCTATCTATGCGACTTCTTGTTGAAATAATTCCGATTCAATTTCGTTCCGAATCCTTTCCGATCTCTTTATATTCCACCACCGTACATTCTATTCTACGACACTCTTTCAGAATCTCATCTCTCCTCTTTCACAAAAAATAGAAATGTGTATACAATTGCCACAGGCCAACGAATATACTCATGTCCGAACATAAAGAGTTATCTCTATGTATACAGTTCGGCTTTGATACCTTCCACGTTTGAACTTTTTTCTCGTTTTAATTACGAAGAGTAGTGACGTGTCTACCTACCGTTCATTTCATCCGACTATAAAGATTATGCTCCATTGTGCCGTCGTATGTCTGGTTCGAACGTATGACTGACACGGGAGCTTTAACATTTTCAGATAAACGTTCTGTCCGTGCGACGCGACCGGAAAGCCCTATTCTCCTCTATTTTGAATTCGAACTTGCTCTGCGCTATTTAATATCCACTTTATATACACACACGTTTATATTTGCATCGGACTCTATAATCAAATTAGTTGCACGGTTCCATTCTTACATTCTGTTTAGTGTTTCATCGTTGTAAATCTGTTTAGCAGTTTTTTTTTTCTATAATATTTTTTCGTCATATAAAATTGAATTGAGTGTTGGTAAAGAGTGAGTCGAGTATTAAATTTATCACATACGTATATATACATACACACACACATGTATATTGTTGTGTATTTTTAGATGATTTCTTTGTGTGTACATCGAGGCTAAAATAAATTCCGTAAAACATGTGTTAGTGAAAAAACGTCGCTCGGAACGAACGAGAAAAAAAAGCGTACGTCGTTTCTTCCACGTATCCCGGGATCTCTGGCACGACGGATAAAAACTTAGAAATGAAGAGCTTCGGAAAAAAGTCGAGCGTATTGTAAATTTTTCGTATCTTGCACGTTCTCACACCCGCTGTCTCATCTTTCAACTATCCTACACATACGACGAAAAAAAATTAAACTCGTGCGTACACGTCTATTTACACACACACACACACACACATCACAATGGTCGGACGAATCTTTGTCGTACGGGAGAAAAAAAATATTTGCGAAGAGACATTTTAAATTGTCCAGATTTTTGTAAGAGATTCTCGACGTACGAGTCCTTTAAAAGTTATTAAATTCTCTGACGTGCGTACTGTATAATAGTGAGATATGTTATGTTGTTAATCTGTTGAGATGGGTCGTGATGTTTTGTGGAAATTGAAAAAAATATCTTTTTATTTAAATTGATTAATCAGTAGATAGATTTTAAGCGATGAAAAGATTTCGTGACGATTTCGTAGATTTTTTTTTATAATAATTAATTATAATTAACTCTATAGAGGTGATTGATTAATATAGGTTAATTTTTTTATTATTTACTAGTAAAAAAGTACTTATATCAGAGGCGTAACTTTTGATTAATTCATTTTTGAATGTTAATAGCTTTTTAAATTTTATTCCACAATAATTAACGTATTAAATTGACATTAAAAATATACAATTATTTTATTATCGATATTTTTGAATAACCAAAAACATACTCGAATATAATTCAATTCAATTCTTGTTATTTATTCAATCAAACAGGTATTGAGAGTAACAAACTCCGTATAGAATTTACTTTAAATGTAACGGTGATTAAAAAAAAAAAATAATAATAAGAAAAGTAGAGCACGGGGAGAACATTCGTTCGTCGCGGTGAATAATTATCGTTCGCTCGAATTCCCGACCGTTTTTTTCCCCCTTTCTCTCCTTTCAACAATGCGTCGATATTTTCGTTCGTTAGAATGTATAAGTACGGGAGCTATACGTGATTCGAATTGATTGAGGAACGGCGCGTGCACCGAAGATCACCGCTTCACCATATCGGATACATATTTATTTATATATTTTTTATACAGTCCGTTCTGAATTCACAAACGTCCGTAACGTCTGTGTTTATATATTCCATTTGTTATCTGCGGTTCGTGAAAGCGCACGTTTATATCTCGATCGGCGTATTCGGTTCTTGTTTACGGTCGGTACGATTTTAATTTCGTTACGATATTCACAATTGGAATTATTGTTAGGTATCGAGTTGTTTCTTTTCTTTTCTTTGATGAAGTATTGAATTCTAGTTGAGATTTTTTTACGAAAATCATTTTTTATCTTGGATTATCCGACGATACTTGAAGCTCTTGACAAAATCGTTTACAAACAAAAATATATATAAACCGAATTAAATGTAATTTTCCGATAAAAAAATAAAATATTAAACGTATTAATAAAAAATAAACGATAATCAAAACCGATTGTGTATTTTCACGAGCTGACAAAAAAATATATATTAATTCGGCTATTAATATTTTTTGGCAGCTACCGTATAACCATCGAGATTATTTTGTAAAGAAGTTCGATCGCGTGATTCGTTCAATTTAAAATATATGTATATGAAATTCGGTTTGACATTGAAATGTCCGCAATAAATTTTCAGCCGACAATTTTACAACGAATTAAAACACACTCGAAAATAATACATTTATTCACACACAAATATATATTTATATATAAATATATTGTATATATATTTATAAACCTTGATTTAGAAACCGACCTTTTTGACAGGTTGAAACGGCGATTCAAACATATAATTTTTTTTATTGATAAATATTGTGTTCTCTATATTTGATTATTAGTAAATTGAAAATATTTTACTGTAATTACATATCAATCATATTATTATTATTATTATTATCAACCTGTCTATATCCATTATTGGATAAATGTCTCTCTCGACACTTTCCATTCCAGATCGATAAATTTTCCATGTATGAGTTTCTTCTTGGATGTTTTTATATTTTAAATTTCATATATCTATTTACAGCGTATATGATATTTATATACATTGATAAATCTTCAATTATTAAACTAAAATTCACATGCACAAGAAACTATTATAATATCAGTTCAATGGACCAGACCACTCGGTGCAATATCCAATTACTACACTCCACAGCCTCGGCTCTTATTTCGCGATGTGGCCAATGCTAAAGTGTTTAATCAATGTTGATGTTATCCGAAGCGGATGGACATCGTGTCGTCTATTATCTACAGCAGCACGTGCACCGACCGTCTTCAGATGCATCTCGTACGTTTACAAATTAACCCATCGCGCTCTAACTCGATTGTCTCGAGGAGATACCACGACGAGACACGTTCGAGTAGTGTTTTAAACGAACCGACACTCTTCGTACACATCCAGTACTGAACAGCGCGTGGTTTCACGGAAGATGTATTTTTTTTCCACGGCAAGCAGACACTTAATACCGTCCCGTATCGAATCCCGTACAGATTCCGGCGGAACGCGTAAACGTCAATGTTACATGTACAATGTACGTCGGAGTGACAGTTTGTTTGGGCCCCCGTGCTCAGATACGTAAGCCGTATTATCGGTTCCGAGCACGGAAAATCGATTGATTATAGCGAGGGTGGCACGTTTGTCGGGATGTCGGTCCACTGCTTGATTGATGGACCGAACGTCGGATCGGATTCGCCAGGTAGAATTAGACAGAAACACCGGGCACGACATGTACACGCCGTGTAGATGTTTTGTACATCGAAAGAGAGAGAGAGAGATCAGTGACCGAGTGAAACGTATAATCGAATTATTGAAACATTTGTAAAATCAAATCAAATCTGGTTAATTGTTTTTTTCCGAATTACTAGTAGTAGTGTGGATGAATTCGCTTTTTCTAAAAAAAAATCACTGTTCCAATTATTAGAATGATTTCTCATTCTTGATTAATGTTATCTAGTCGTATCGTCGTACTGTGTTTCATTGTAAAATCAAAACATTTTTTTTTAAAGAAAAAAACAAGATAACGAACTCGAATTAGTTTCGTATGAATATTTCTGATCGTCTGTTTATTTGTCTTTTTCAAAACTACCAAATAACTATTCTTACGACCGACAACATCCGTCCGTTTCGTTTCCAACGTACAATCATCGTCCGAAATCGACACGTTGCAAAAACGTCAACTCCGAATTATTATATTATCGGAAACGATTTGTCGTGGGAACGCACACAATTCTACAACACTATTGTCTCTAATTATGAACGATAGATAAATCGTCGGATCTCGTGTCCACACGTGACGATGTTTACGAAATTAACATACGAACATGTTCGAATTAGCACAATTTCATTGCTATGTGAAAATCACTCGGACGAGATGAATACGTTTTATACGAGACTCGGCGTCCAAATGAAAAATTATATAAACAAAAATATGTATATATAAATAATAAATCGTATGTGTGTGTGTGTGTGTGTATTTGTCCGAGTCAGAAAGGAAAAAAACACGCAGTTAATTTAAAAACATGACAATTGTTTCGTGCACGACGATGTATATTTTTTTAAAAAATAAAAAAAAGACCGAGAATGAAAAATAAACTACACTGTGTTAATTTTATTCGTGATGAATACAAAAATTAAACGTACATCGCTATAAGATCATAAATTATAAATCACTCTCTCACTTACTCGTTTAGTGTAATTAAATAAATAAACAGATATAATTTTCGTTTCGGTCGAATTTCCATCCGATTGGTATTTTCGTGCAAAGGACGAACCGAAAATTCAAATACGCTCGTTAGATTTGTAAAATATCTCCGCACGCACATACACCGTGTAAATTATATTCTTTTACCGTTCGGTTATTGTTATAAAAAGAGAAATAAAACGAAAAAGAACCGACCGCCTCTCATAAAAAAAGTATACAAGATTAACACGCGAGAAGGAACTAGCGACATAACGTGTACGTCGAACCGGAGACCTTGTGTATGGAGTACGTATTTTATGACGCGATAATCCGAGATGATCCTTCTCGGTTTCCTTGCCTCTACGGTTTCGTCAATTCGCTAAAATAAAGAAATCGATTTATTTGTATCGCGATATCGACGACGCACGTACGTACGTACGTATGTATGTGTACGACGCTTGTTACAGCGACGCCCATGGATTCCATTGAAACGTCTCGGACCCAGGACGCGTTTTAAGGTCAGAACAACGGCGTCGTCGGCTCGGAGCCCGGTGCGACACGGGACGTTATATTTTATGATTAGAAATAATTTGCATTCGTTGTCTAGGTTCTCTCGATATAAATTCGACGTTTAATTAAAAACATGAGTTCGGTACGGGTCGTGGCGTGTGACCAACTACGAGCTGATAAATCATAAAATTATTAATATATATACGAGTATATATATATATATTTCTGATTGTTATAATATGATACATACATTAGAGATAAATGACATCGTTTCGAATTCAAAATACTAGATGATTAGAAAAAAAATGTTATAAATTAATACAGCGTGCAGATAAAAACAGAAAAATTGAACGATTGACGTTATTTATAATGCTCAGATGGGCGTAAAAATAAAAATCCATCGATTAATTGTACATTATTTTTCCACTTGTCCGAAAAATTTATATATTTATAAATATGTATAAAATATTCGTGTCCGATTAACTTGTCGACTTTGATTACGAGCCATTAATCATCAAAGGTTTCATTTCGACGTCGCGCCGGCAAATATTTTACGTCCGTTCCATTTTTTTTTTTCATCTAAAAAGTCACTATGGCATATTTGGATAAAAAATTCCCACCGACGGGACCCCATCGTTACATGCACCCCCGACGACCGCCGCGTTGTTTTGTTCGGAATAAATTGTATAAATATAATTTCTGATCAAATTCCGCACGTTATTGCGCACGATGGACTTTTCGACGCCGATGCTTCGACGTGTGTGTGTGTTGTGTTGTGTTACCTGTCGATTGAATCGATATTGTTTATTGCAGCGTTGTCGTTGCCAGTGGAAACGATGAAAAACTAGTTCGTGTGTCAATGGATCGATTTTAAATTACACGGTCGGAGGCCACTGCGGCCTATGCTGATCCAATAACGATTTTAATAAAATTTTCAACACCGGACGATTATTAAAAAAAATCGCCAATCGATTCCCTACGACTGATATTTTTCCCCCGATTCTTCGCGTGTAAATAATTACACTACAGCTCTATAATAGTATTAGTAACGTTTTCTTTCGTAATTATTCGAAATGAACGAGACCGTGGATATGCTGTGTGTGCGTTTTTTTATTTTTATTCCACGGGGGAAAAGTTATGCGACCGACCGATATGAACATTATTTCAAATTACAGTCGGCACTCGAAAAAAAATTATAGACATTACGACTCGTTATTTACAAATAAATCAAACGGTATCTGTTTACGAAATCGTTTTATCGAATTAATTTTCAATAATCGTACTTGACGTAGATTTGTAATTCGTTAATTAAAAAAAATTCTTCGCGTAACTTCGGTTCGAGTCCGTTTTGGTTTTTGCATAATAATGCTCGAGACGTTGTACTTTTTTGTATTCAAAGGGCCGCGTTTAATCTCAATCCACGTCCGGACAAGTGAGACTGTGTTTTGCGTACAGCTACCCTCGGTACGTTTTTTTGCACTTCTTAACGATATAAGAGACCGTTTCGCGCCGCTGTCCTTTTTTATAAACGACGAAACGTCGTACAGAAAAAAAAATCGGTATCGATCGATCGTTAGGTTATTTATTTACTTATTACATAAATCCAATTGTACGCGAATTAATTTCTGTAAAGAATTAACAAATCCAATCTTGACACTCGATGCAAATTACTTACAGTAGCAAAAAAAAACCGCTACAATCGGACGAGAAAAAGAACTCAATTAAAACGATTCGTTGGTTTTCGCGTTTTCGTCGCGTGCGGATGTTCGTATTTTCTCTATAAAACAGCCGATCTGTTTATTTGTATCGACCCGACATCCAGACCGCAATCGCCGTTCGATATGTTGTCTGCATGTTTGACGAGCATCGTTGCAGAGTCAATTGTTAAGTGGGTGATTCATCTTTAGATCGCATTCATCAGTGACACATTTGTGCCTGACGGCGTTTGAACCCTAATTAAACACATCATTCATTCTTAAAGATACGCTCTACCGGTTTGCCACTGATTAATGTGACCGATTACAAGATAACATACAGTTTAATTAATTAATGGTTTTAATGAATGGCATTTTCACGAAGACGGTGACGTACGAATTCGAATCCTCTACGTACAATATTTCAGAAATGTATTTACGATGGAACGTTGAGATTTTTGTATTAACGTCTTATTGGAAATACATATGTATATATATATTCAATTATTCTAAACTACATTTGAAAATGCATCAATAAAATAATTTAATAATTTCATTATTTTATATATATATATATTTGAATTTAATTTCAACGAATTGTTTATCCCTAATATTGTACAATTTGATCATAATGTTTAATAATCACTGATTGTTCGTCTTATTCGTTGGTTAAAAAAAATATCTATGAGAATATATAGGCACGATCCTACACCGAATGAAAGGGGAGAAAAAAAAATCTACGGATGAGAAAAAGTACGAGCGAGCCGCCGGTTTTGTCGAACGAGATGAATTTATAAAACCGCCGAACCACTCGCAGCCAAATGCACAAATCCCTGCGGAGTTGATTATTATACTTGATATGATAGTAGGAAGAGGGAAAAAAATCGTCCGCAAAAATAAACTCGGCCGACGGACTGACATCACTTGGAAAAGCTGTGTCAGCGAGACGGTCGCAAATTAAATTGGCTACTGGTGAAGATTACTGTTTAACACTGCCGATTGTCGAAACTGTTTACATTTTCTTTTCTTTGGGAATTTCTGTCGTCGTTCGTCTCGACGTTACATTTCATTCGCACGCAAACACATACACTTACAAATGTACATACACACATTCCTATTATATTAAAACTTAATTAAAAATTGGATTATAAAAATTATCAGATAAGGATCTTTCTATACAAAATTTCAACATGTTAATTTCGTACTGAAAAGATCTAATTTAGAATAAGTTATTATATTACGTAGAAATAATTTAATCTTTTAAGAAAATCTCACAACGTTTAATATTCTAATTTAATCTACTTTATAGTTTGCAGCATCTATTTTTAGCTACCCATATTATCGTACGAATATAGGTCGAAGTGGATTAACGTTCAAACACATTTTTATTTTCGAAACAAATTGAGTTTTTGTAAATTCACTTATAGTATAAAAATATTTCCTAGCGATGAAAAATATCTCCCTCTCTATGTATATAAATATAGGATTAATGTTCGTTTTATAAAAGTATCTCGTTAAAAATTAATTTTTTGAATTCGTCAAATTTACGTTATAAATTCATTAATTGTTATATCATAAATAATCAAAAGATTTAACTTACTGTCCCTTCTTAGATCTCGTCTTTGTGTATATTTTAAAAAAATCGTATTTACTTATAAAAAAAAACGATTGAAAATGTTTATATATTAGAATGTTTCGAAGTTTTTTTTAATGAATATTTAAAATACAAACGTTTAACATTCGTATTATAAAAAATAAAATCTACTATAAATTCTCTCCTATATTTTAATTATACACGAATTTTTTATACAGATTTTTGAACCGATCCAAACCGTATTTTAATTAAAACTAATAATGAAAAAACTTTCGAAAAGCACATAGAGAACTACTTAAAATTACAGTTGAACATACATATGTATATATATATTTATATATAAATGAAAGTTCATTATTGAACGACGTTCATTAACATCGACAAGAATTTATTGACCAAACGCAGATAAGCAGTTCAATGACTGTTTAGTACTGTCTACATTCTATTTGTAATTTATGCAGAACTTTAAATGCGATTAATGTTCGAACGAAACGATGCGGAATCGCATATCGAATAGTCAGTCCCGGTCTTCCTACTAAAAAGATTACACGTTTTTTATTTCCTCTTTTTGCCAACGACGAGAACACTTAAAAGTGAGCGAATATACGCATGATTTCATTTAAACGTATCAACGTCTACGAATTGATATAACTATATATATATATATATATATATATATATATATATATATATATATATATATATATATATATAATATACTCAAATAACATATACAAGTATAGAGAGGAGAAAACGTGATACTTGAAAAACTTACCTATCCGAAAGCTTAACGAAAAAGGTAAAGTTACAATATACATTTTTTCTCAGAAACTTTTAATTAAAAAATACTCTATACGTTTCTCATATTTTGCTAAAGAAGTTATGCGAAAAATTCCGTAAACGAAATGAACAATTTTAAAAGTTCACTACAAATTCTACACACACACACATACATACATACATACATATATATTGTTATAGAAAAGAGAAAAATAACGATGTTATATATTTGAGCTTTTCTTATTCTATATAAAATAATATGTATTATGAACAATCGTCGATTGGAGGACTTGCGAAGGAAATAAAAATAGAACAAAATTATTTCAATAAAATGGCTCGTGAGCGAATGTTCTTGTAAACTTTGGAGGGCGAGTCATCAGGGAGCAAGGAAGATAATGCGTTTCAAATATAAAAGGTAAGATGATGAACTTTTGACAGATATTTCGGAGAAAATCAAAAAATATATACAGAGAGGTAGATATCTTAAATCCGGAGTTTTCAATTCGACAAAGTCATTCAGGTACCAGCAAATATCTATATTTCTGTTCATATATTGTATTCATTTATTTAAGAATTATAATTATGACTGATGCAATAATTTAATGGTTTCGTACAACATACAGCTTATCATAATTTTCATTTTGGGACAATTTTTTTTAGTAGACATTTCGATTTTTAATTCACAGTTCAGTAGATATTAAAGAATAATTTTCATAAAAATGAATTACAATCTCAAGTGTTGAAGAGATAATTCATTTACGTTAAAGTAAGAATAACTCGAAACGAAATTTAACTGATCTAAAAAAAATCAATTAATGACATATTTCCAAAATAAAATAATCAATCGTGAAAAGTTAATAATTGATAATTAAAAAAAAAGATATCATAATTATCTTAGTAAATATTTGCATCTCTGCCGAATCGACAACTCGACTACATAGTCATCAGTCTACGACACCGGGTTCGAGATTTAAGATCCAATTACATTTTCAAATCGTGTGGCAAGTTCGGTTCACCGACCAACTGATATCCGGGCTCGTTCGAAAGAAACGGAGAAAGAAAGAAAGTCGTTTAGTGAACGTAGGAGGATTTTCACCGTCTGACAGTTGATTATCTCGCCACGGTACGTCGTTCGATTCAAAAACGTATTAACCTAAATAGTGTATGTGAAAAGTGGTAGAGAGTCGTGGCTGGGATTTTTTTTCTTCGTATAATAGGCCGTGCGTTCGGACGACGTACGGAAAAACTGAACCGAGACCGATCGAGTTTTTTTTTTTTTGTTGTTGTTGTTAAATACTTGTAAAATATAAAGTACCTATTAAAGGGTCGATATAAACAGAAGAGGATTATAATCTGACGTTTGGTTATTTGGAACAGAGTTTAATCGAGGCGACGGAGCATAATTAAATCTGTACGCTCGTCGAAATTTACAAAGTTTTGATTATAAGTTCAGTTAGAGTACTTGTTTATACTGGATTTTTTATACAGGATTTTAAATATACATATTCTTTAACTGATGTTTGCAATTTAACAGTTCTTTTTTTTAAGTAAAAAAAATTCACCGATATTTCCAAAGATATAAAATTTAATTTGTTTTTACAATATTATAACAAGAGGATACATTTAAAATATAAATTAGCGTTTTACTACTTCGATACGATATGAAATAAAATATTACGATACGACAACGATTCGTCTCGAATCGTCGTTAACGAATTCCAAATCGTTGTAATCGATGCATGATAACAGAGTCCCGCGGGGACGACGATATCATAAAGAAATCGTACGAGCGATCGAGACATGCCGGATGACACATTATTTCGATTGTCGAGCGACTCCGGCACGCACGATCGAAAAATATACGCCCGTCCACCCTAATCCACTATATCTGATTACGGCGGTGATTACGTTACCAGTGACCATTGCTCGGTGCCGTTAAATCCCCCCCGAGCGAGCAACAACCCCTAGCGACGCCAGTTCGACGCTGTTATAGCCCATTTAACAGGACTAATGGCGCCGGAGTGGCCAATTGATTCCGTTCTAAGATTCGCTCGACGAATCTTATTCGGAACGAAGTTAAATGGCAGTTTAACAAGAAACCTAAACTTTAGATTAAATCTAGACGAGTATCGAAATATCAACGGAAATTGGAAAGTGGGATTTCGGAGGCGAACGACGGCGTGTAGTTTTAATTTCGGTGCGTGGTCGTAAAACCACGTGCGCCTCACACATGCACGTACGGTTATCGAAACGAGGAACGGGGATCTTATAAAAAAAAAAACATCATAAATCCCGATTGAGAACTTTTCTTACATGTTTCAATCGTTTACAATTTAAAGAAAATAACTATTTATGTACGTTTTGAATTTGCTATAGAATTTAATTTAATTTAATGTTTCGTACAAAAGTTTAGTCATTTTTATAGAACATTTTTTCTATAATAATTTAAAAAATGACAATTTTTCCATAAAACACAATTCACTATAATCGAATAAGAAAACATTGATTTTAAATTACAATCTTTATCTGCAAAATATTTTAATCGGAATTAAATACAATCGGACTCTTCTATTTTTTACGGATTTGCGCGACGCCTGTAAATAAAACACGGCAAGTAATCTGTATTTTTTACCCAATGTTCAGGTAAACAGAACGTCAATTCGACAACCGTTTAATTAAAACGTAAAAAAAATGAAATTAAAATTATTCGCTGCGTGCATGTACGAGAAAAATATACAGAGGGAAAGAGTGAGAAACTTAAAGAAAACGTGGAAAAAACTTCGACCGAGTTACGAAATTGATGTAATAAATTAAGTCCTGTCATGTTGTGCGAATTACTCGACCCGCGGCATCGGGACTTTATGTTCCAACTTCAAAAGAAACTCGCGGCCTCGTGTCGTGTTTAATTTTATTCGTGGAAGAGTTAATCGGACCGAAACTTTGCGAGTTCGAATTTATAATTAATTTACCGAGAGAAAAAGGAGGAACGCGTGCCGACCGACCTGGACTCGGTAAATAATGGACGAATTAGTCGCGGCGGCGCTCCCCTTCGGCCGCATCGAAACAAAACGGATGCTAATTCGCGACACGGATTCAGTAATTAATCGTTCGAAGGCGAAAAATTGAAGAAAAAAAAACACTTTTTTAACGCGACGAGGAAAAAAACACACGCGCAAACGTTCGTACGTGACACGATCGTAAAAACGATTGAAATCGGCTGAGAAGTTTGCACGGTACGCATCGAGTTTCTTAATTGTTTGAGATTCTTACGAGTTGTGTGGGAAAAGAATACCAGACGCTGCTCTGTGTTAATTAAAAGTTGTATCGATGCGATTTTTCTTAAATTCGTACAGGGAGTATCGTCTCGGTTCTTCATACACGGGAAATTAAAAAGAAAAATCCCCTAGAGATAAATCACGTGTACATATTTCGGTTCGCAGAAAAATACATCTCGTCCGAACGGCGATGCACTCTTCTACAGTTGTTGTTGTTAACTTCCAGCGAAATTCGTACGAATGCGAATCTGCTGATAAGTGAAAACGACGCGGATTTCGAACGCTGGCCCGGCCTCACTGTCGCTCGAATACTCGTCGACGTCTTTGTTCGAGTATTATATAAAATATTATCTCGCCGAGAGATATTATCGGCCGGTTTTTATTCGCGAGACGGTGTTTGTTTATCGTTCTGTGTTACTATTTCATTCATACATAATTAATTTTATATAATGGACGTATTGTATTGAAATTCTTATTTAATTTTGACGGAGATTAACAATTCGTTTCGGTGGATGCTTTGTTCCGAGATCACTTTTCGTATCTTTTGTTGCCGGGACAAGGACTCGAGAGAAATATTATACGTTCGTTTTAATCGATACGACTACCACTAAGTACGAAATAATTTGATTAGATCACAATTAAAACTCGATCTCCAACTACATACATTTCACATTTCTGTTTATAATAAATATATTTATTTTTTTCTAAAAAAAAAATAATCTTTTCATATAATATTCTGTTTATTATTATTACAAGTTTTCATCCTTATTTACTCGCTAGTTCAACAGTAAATAAAACAAGATACCGATCTTTGTTTTGTGTATATTTCTAGCGAGTAATTGCCGACTAAAACTTATAGTAGTAATAATAAACAGACTGAAATATAATAATAAATTTTAATAATATTATAACACAAATGATTAAATCGTTTTAAGAGCAGCTAATCGAGACTCGATTTTTTTTAAAAAAAACATTTTGATTAATTAGTATTTAATATTATAGGATGGTTTATACAATCTTATAATGGAGAGAATATAACTTGTTTAATCGTTAAATAATTTACCATTGTCTTCTGTCATAAAAGACCTTTAAGAATAAACTGAGGATGAAAATAATTAAAAATATATAAACCATTTTTACTATAGCTCTTACTGTCTTACACAGTTGTATTATTATTATTTACAAATATTTTACTGTGTTCTTCGGTTTTCAATGATCTTTTAATTTCTTCCAATAATAACTTAAACATTTTCTTTGATATAAGTTGAGTATGTGATTGAATATGAGCATTTAATTATCAAAAACGAATTTGTTCATTTACAAATCTGACTCTTTACAAAAGAATTATTTCAAATTTTTCTGAGCATAAAATATGTTATTAAAATTATTTAATCAAAAAATACATCAATTGTCATAGGACAAAAGGCCATTATTTTAAAAAAATAAACTTGAATATAATGTATTTATAGAGAAGAATATACAAAAATATTTTTTTTCAAATAAATTTACGTTTTATGTCAGATTGAAGAATCGAATTTCTCAAAATTTACTGTTTTTTAAAAAAAAATCCGAACATAGTACATGACTGTTCTAGTGATAAATTATCGATTTACGATGAAAAAAATAAAAATCTGGTACTTTCATTTTTTTGGTTCAAAAAATCAATGAACCATAGTATGGAAAAATTAATATTTTTCGATGCTAATAGATATGCATTTGATAGAAAATAACTATTCAATCATGGAAATCGTATTTATTCACTTGAAAATTCGAATTTCTACAAGAAAAACGCAATATTTTAAATTAAAACAATTTTGATGGCAACATAACCATTTATACAATTAAAATTATTTAATAAAGAAGTTGTAACATTTTTATACACATTGTTCTAATTTTCGAAACGTGAAAATTATCATGTAATTGTATGATACTAATTTAATTTCATTTAAACATTATATGTAATTTTTTTTTAAAAAAGTACACCCTATTGAAATTACTAATTTAATTAACATGGCTTATAATAAATATTAATTTACATACATTGTTTAAATTATTTGTATGTGTATATATATATATATATATATATGTATGTGTGTGTGTGTGTGTGTAATTTATAAATAAGGCGTGGTAATTGATAACGCAAATTCATGTTTAAAACTGTATCCATATAAATCATCTTTACGAGTTTATTTGCTGTTCATTTATTCCCAAGCGTTGTATAAATTTATATAAATAAATTTCATATATATATATATATATATATATATATATATATATATATAATATAATATGTATTGTATATGTATGAGTATATGTTAAATACATGGTATATGAGTTAAGGTTTCAGTATCTTTTTACTCTCGGGATCTCCGAGAGCACCGTACACATCCGTACATGAAAAGATCAGATTTATAAATATGAATCAGAAACGGAATAAGTGAATAGATGAAGATTTAAGTTACGAACGTACCGAGATGAATTTGTTTGAGTTACGTCCTTTTAGGCGAAATCATGTCGAGACGAGGCTGGGGAAAAAAACGATCGGTACTGTTGTTAGGTGATCGCGTCGAGTTATGTTTTATTTATCGGTGCAGTTTTTTTTCCGTGCGGATAAATTCGCACGAAATCGAATCAAAGACTATAAATTATTTGAGAAAAATAGCAGGTAGCTCCGGTGTTGTGAAAGGGTTAAAAATGTAATTCGTTCTTGTATTATAAAAAAATACAATACGTTTGTTATATGAATGTAATATTTTTTTTAAAAAAAAGTATACACATAATGATATGTTAAATTAGTAGATTTTGAAAACAAATATTTATACATATGTGTGTGTGTATGTTTGTTAACACATTAATATGTGTGTGTGTGTGTTATGTAAATTTGAAATTGAGATCAAAACCCGAACGAAATTTTCTAAATCGAACTCGTTCGTTTAATCATTATGAACATTACACGCCCGACGTTGATAAAAGCATTATTCACGCTGATCCTATAGGATTTATTAGAGGCTGAACGTTCGCCTAGATTGTGTGTTTAGTACCTTGATAGCTAGATTCGAGTTCGGAAGTAGTTTGCTTGCGACGCCGCAGTCGCCATCGAAACTTGTACTACATCGAGTCCGTACGGCCAATGATCGCTTTTTTCCCGTATAGATTTTCGTTTAATTTACAAACACACACACACACACGCACACGCACTCACGCATGTGTTCGAATAAACCGACATGAAAGAACGAACGAAAACACTGATATTCGTCGACTGGTGTTCCATTTGCACCGATCCGGTGTGGGTGTTCGATAAAAAATAAAAAAAAAAACACCGATGCTTTGTTGTACACAATAGTCGTGTACGTGCTAATTGTGTATGCTTTTGTTGAATTTACATACACTGGTCTTCTTTAATAAGTACAACAACGAGCACTCTAGGTCGTGACAAGCGAATGTTAACGTTTTCATTCAGTCAAAGAATCTAATTACACGTGAGTATTTTTTTTTGCAACGTACATACACGTATAAATACTTGTTTGTTTATATACATACATACTATATATATATTCATTATCATATGAATCTTATTCTTCTATTCCATGAACTTTTAATAACCCTTTTATATCTATACATCCATTATGGATCTTTTTTAGACCCTTTTACATATCTGTATTCCCAATCAATTTTTCAACAAAGTTTAAAACACGTGTAGTACTAAAGCTTTTCATTATTTGTTTTTAATTTCGTGTCAAAGTTATTTTTAACACAAATTCAGTTATTTAAACATCACATGATTTTTAAAAGTGTCTAGCAATATTTATTCTTTTAGGGATGATAAAATAACCATCGAAATACGTATTAGCTTCTAAATAGATATTTTATAATATCTTATGGTGTTAGGGTGATAATTCGTGTGCAGTAATTAAAATGTTATTATTTAAGAAATTTCAAATGAAAATCCCATGATCTTTATATCATTGATTCGTGTTCAATTGAATTGTCTCAATTTTTCAATTAGCAAATTCGTGTAAATTCTAAATATAAATTATTGTTCGTTTTGTAAAAGTATGTACAATGAAATAATTCGTATATATGAGTTTTTAATAAAACTGTCAAATACTAGCACACGTTTATTGAAAAAAATTACCTCGAATAGGTGTATTTATTCGACACAATATTTCTAAATTTAAACATAGAACACTAATCAATAATTTCATTTCAATAAATTTATATGTATAAATTTGTATGTGTGTGTGTGTGTGGTTGGGTAACATATTGGAGTCAGTGTCTGGAGTGAGGGTCGTCGTCGTCGAATATCTCGTGTTCCGGTCTATATTAGAATTGGAAATCGCTTCCGAAGGTTGGAACCGTGCATCCATTTGCAAATTGTGTAACGTCATGCAATTAAAAAGGTCTCGTGTCGAATCAATATTTATTTTCAAACAAACATGTACCGAAACAGCACGCCAGGCCTCTTGCACACAAATTGATTTTCTTCGCGGCGGTCGAATTTACATAAGCTGTTAAAAAAACAACACGGCGCAGAGCTTTTTATAATTATTACGTCACGTTTATAACAGTATCTCGTGTACGATGGAAAAGTTTATGAATCGTTTGATCTGCGTGGAATTTAATAAAAATCGAAAAGTAATTAAATCGACTCTGTGTGTCAAAAAAAAAAACTGTTGAAATGAATTACAAAGATATCGAATGATTTTATTTCGTTATCATTCTGAATAAATAAAAGCGTTTACCGATCGATAGCGAATCGTATTCAAAAAGAAAACATCGAGAGAACGGACACGTTTATATAGCGACGAATTCGAATTTACGAGATAGATACAATTTATATAAATTACTGTGGATGTGTGCAGTACTTTAAACGTACTTCTCTGGTCCGTGCGACAGTTGATAAGGTAATTTATTCTTTCTTTTATATCCTCGCTACGTCTCGTCCGCCAGTACCACAATAATAAATTCGTTGAGAACCTCCGACGTTGACCGTTGACCTCTTGTACGTTTTGGCTCCGTGCCGAGACTCTCTGTTACACTTTGTCGGAGAAATATGTGACGTTAAATTTACATATCTTTGATTCCGAGATTATGGAAATGAACATCCTACTTCTACAAATCATATACAACAGACATACGTACATACATACAAACATTTATTCAAATACAAATATAAATGTATTCTATATAGAGAGAGTAAAATGAAAGTCGCATTTACAATTCTATCTCTCTATGTAGTTATTTTTTAAAATCCTTATCAAGTTCATTTATTAATAAATTATGAAAATATTTTTCATGGAACATTTTTAACAAATATTTCTATCCACTTATATAAAATTTTAGTTTATATCGATGTCATTCTTTCTTTTTCCATAATCATTTTAATTTTTTTCATCGACAATCTATAGTTTCTGATAACTATATAAGTATTGTCTATTAAACATTCTTCTTACACATCCATGTCATTTAGTTTTTTTTCCATTTCGATATCATTTAATATTATATTAGTTTATTATCCTTCCCCTATTGAAATACAATATTTGCTCGAGTCCTTTTTGTAATAATTTTCATGACTAAATTCAAATAATCTGTCTTTAGATTAGATATCCATTAGGTAATATGAAAAAGTGAGCTAATGTTACAAGCTGTCTTATTTCTCTAAATTACTTTCGTTAATTATATATCTGTTATATTTTTCCTATTTTTTTAACAGATTCTAATCATTTACCAACCGATAGTGAAATACAATTGTGTTATAATAACACGATTACATCTGTATGTGTGTATTGTACACCAGTGTATAAATACAGTGTAACACATGTTATTATTATTATTATTTTGGTAAACCCCTCTGTTTGTATCTAAAAAAAAATATATAAAGTATTGACAGCCGGTAGACAAATAATCGTTGACTCGACACGAAACATGCAATAATACAATTTTAGTAAATCCCTTCGATCCTAAGTTCGTCGTCGTCGAACAGAGTACCCACTGACTACTCATAGACTAGTAACTATAATGTATAATTTTCGGCGTGAGTACAATGGAATGGGATATTAGGTTGGTAGACAACAGGACGTTAGATGACAACCCCTGGCTCGACAGACAATCGTATTGATCCCCGAATGCAAGTTGCACCCTTGTGCGGCAATTGTTAACTCGTTTAAGACCGGGAGCCCCCGTACGATGCATTGTAATACGTTTGACGTATAAATCATAGCTTATTATAGCGTATTATGTAAATTCTAATGTCTATCATTCGAATAATACGGGTAGAAGATTTTTCGAACAGTAGAGCAATTTAAAAAATATGTATATACATGTATGTATGTATTTACAATCAATAGGTGCTCTTTCATAAGTCAATCACAAACGAAATGAAATATAAAGAGATATTAGTGTTTTTATGCAATTGAATAGCACTTTCTTTTGTATAAAAAAAATAAACTATTAATATTAAATATTATTAAATTTATTAAAAAAAATAATCCATATAAAACTCTCTCTGAAAAAAAAATCGCATTGAGTTTTTAAAACTCTTGCTCCTCATTCATCAAGTTTAAATTTAAACTCTTGGCATATTAATCAACAACTTGTATAAAATTTAATTTTATATATATATATATACACTACTCACATATTTGATGTGTGTAGCCGTCATCAAGTTGAAACATGTTTAGTTTTCAATTAGTGAATAAATAATTATACGTTCTAGTTAAAGTTTCATAGCATGCAGAACGTTGTTCGTTAGTTCTTCTAAGTATATAGTTTTACTTTTGAATAAATCAGGTCATTTATATAGGTGTACTTGAATTTAACATTTATACATACACACACACACACATGTACAAATCATGCCTTTCACAGTATGGAATTTGATCCTATTTCTATTTAACTGACGTTTTCTTTTTTTGGTTTCTTGTTGTCCTTTTTTATATTATTTTTTTCCACCAATTCTGTTCAAATGTGCTTTCCACTTTTCTCCACATCCGAGAGATGTGCTTTTCAGATTTCCTCTAATGTCCTCGTTTCTCATTCTGTCAGTTCTTGTTATCCTCTTCACTCTTAAAAAAATCATTTTATACATACAGATGTATTCATGTTATATTTTCGTCGATAACCAAACGACTATTTAATCACAAACAGATTCATTTCGTGGAAATCTCGCACTCGACCAGAATTCGACACAAAGATTAAAAAAAAGTACTTCATCGCCGCATATCAATAAATTATGTCGACCCGCGACATTAAAGCCAACGCACGGAATCGCATCTCGGCTGACATCTGATTGTTTTCATATCGTGAACTGAGAGACGCGTTCCAGTCGAACGCACGGCCCTGTGATTGCGCGCCAATCAACTCGGAATATCTGCCGCTGGTTGCGGAAACGTTATCTGATTGTGATCTAGATGACGACGGGATACGCTCGAGGATTTGTAAAACGATTGCGTCGTCGGATAATCGGGACTACGGAAACCGTTGTCTCGTTTTATATATATATATATATATATATATATATATATATATATATATATATATATATCTGCACGTAGATCGTTTATGTTTGTTTATTGGATTTCACCCACGTAGTCGGTTACAGTTTGTTTATGTGCATACAGAGAGATATTTAAGTATCTTTATATACTTTCTTTTATAAACTACTATGTATACAAAGTAATAAATGAATTTTTAATACATAACCCCTACTAAATAGAATCTGAAATAACATACGCCGTGTACAAAAATAAAACACAAGGGTTTCCCTAACCGATTACCACATTTAAATATATTATTATATAAATGAGTCACATGAAAGGTAACGTTCTTCGGAAACGTCACACAACAAACACAAGACCCTCGTCGTGTACATACTACACGAATTAAAAAAAAAAGAGTAAAATATATATACACAATTTCGATAAAATCATGTTCACGCGTACACAAATAAGTACCTACGTACAGGGATAGGGTTGTTTTTTTTTTTTTTGGTCGAAATTACATATTCATTATTTACTATCTGTATACCACTTTCATCGATCTTTGAATGTTGGACGCATAAAAAGAACACATAATGCACACGTCGAATGACGAATTTGCATTTGAATTCGACACGGCCGGTGATACTTTGTTGTGGGACACGCTCTCTATCCTTTGTTGGTATTGTTGTTACTGTTGTTGTTGACGACGTGTTGCTACTTGTGGGGCGAAACGTATGCATTTTCCTAGATTACGATCAAAACTCATAGTTTTGTATATCTGTTGTTCGGTCAAACATTAAATAAATTATTACACGGTGCTCGGTACATAAACGTACAGACGTGCGTGTTTTGAATGTTTAAAAAAAAATTTGAATTAAAATCGTTCGTTTTTATCTCAGTTGCAAATTATAAATTTAACACAAAAGTCACTCTAGTTCTTTCTAGTTTTTTGCAATATCTGATAGTCACTTCAAACAGAATGCTCCGGCTTCATTTGAGTGGATTTTCTTATCTAGTCGTCTGTATCTTCTTGACAGAATACGACATATAATGCAGATTTAGTTAAATTGAGATTTCTTTTATAGAGTGTGGCTTTTCACCGGAAGTAGAGGAGAATTTTCTATATTCCACCACACATATTCTTAATGACGAATACACTTCATACGATATTTATTTATTAATATATTCAAGATTATTTTTTAACTTAAATAAAATCTAATTTTAAATTGATTTATTTGACATATACACAAATGTATATAATGAAAATTACATTGGACGAATGTCGAATTCATTCGTGGCTCGTAGATTTTCCAAACTCGGTTTGTAAAATTGTCATCGTGCATTTTATTTTGCGTCGTAGACTTTTAAAATTCGTCTCGTTGACATCGTGGGATTATTTCGAACTCAAGGTTAAATCCACTCTAGTACTTATTTATCCATTCGTTTTAAAACGAGCGACATGTTTTATTTTTCATCGAAATCCAGAACATTGATCAAATTTCGTTCACACTTTTTATTTCTCATAAACGAATGAATTAGAGTACCGACTGTCTCTATAAATCATTATTCTTTTACGTGTGATTTTTTTTAAATTTAAAAAAGTTATTCGATGTCATATCGTACTGTAGTCAAGGTTATGGCAGTAAGACTGACCGACCGACTTGTTAGCTACTGAGCACAGAACTAATTAATAACGTCAGGAGTGCCGTCGTCGGCTCTCCGACCTATTCACGTAATCCATTGTTTCGAATTCCGTCGTGGAAATATTTTCCGCTTTGTGCGTCTTCGAGCGGCCCGTGGGGAATCGTCGTCGTCGCTCGGGGTCACGTCGGCGAGCCAAACGGCGGTGCCACTTGAAAATGCATGTACGTACATTTCGACGAAGATCGTTTCGCACGGGACGTCGAGTGCTTTTAATTCGATTCGCCTTGTACGACGACGTATGCTAATATAATGGCGAAGTTGTTCGGTCGGAATGGAGAATAATAATATGAAGTGGAAAAAAAAAACGTACGGAATTCGTTTGAAAGATGACTTTTAAGTGTTATTGTCTTGTCGACTTTGTGAAATGCTCGGAACGTCTTGTGAAATGTTAATTGTTTTCGTACGTTGCTTCGTTCGTTCGTTTTTTGAATTGAATATAATTTATATTGTGTGTACATACATACACGAGGAAGTCGATGTTTAATTTAATACCAATTTAGGTTTTTGATCGAACGATTGATAAATAAACGTACGTGCGATGGATATTTATGATTGAATTGCTATGCGCTGTAAATCTGATTAAAGTTCATTGATTTCTTTAGATAATTAAACGAGTGAATATTCGAAATTATATTTGTTTTGAATGAAACGATCCGCGATTCCCTTTAATAAAAACCGTCCTTTTCTCTCGATGCACCTATAATTTATTTTCGATTTCTGCCGATCCGTCCGCTTGATCATTTAATCTCGCACCGAGCGGATTTTACCAACTCAACGTGTGCTCGAGTGTCGATAGCCGTCGATGAGGCTCCGACGTCCAATCACGACGTTCATATTAAAATACATGTATGTTTGAGTATCGTTTTTTTTGAAAATATCCGATTTATTACCGCGAATGAAAAGGTATCCCGTGCGGGGTCGAACCGACGGGCGTCTCGTATAAAAGTTGTTGTTACAGCACTCGAGGGATATTTACTTTTTGACTGAACACGCAGCGCACGTGATATACGATGAAATGAGTCGGAACAATTTATCATAAAGTTATAAAACGACGGGAAAAAGTTAACGCCGCCGTTTCTGGAAAAAAAACATGTGTACATGCACAAAACACACACATTATATATATAAATATATATATATATAAATTGTGTTCTCTTTGTATGTGTGTGTGTGATACAGGACGTCGTTAAACACTCGGACGACTGTTTTATTTGAATGCGGCTTTTGCGTTTGCACAAACAAGCAAACGGAACTGTCACGGAATTTCGAAACTGTACATCCGTGTTTGTGACGTTGCAAAGTACAAATTGTTTATGAATTATTGATAAGCAGGTTGTTCATATACGCTTTACACTTTTATCAACTAAAATACGAACTTTTTTAAGCGCGAAACGTTTTCGTTTCGCTTAAAAATCTCGTCAGAAAAATGTAATTGAATTACATCAACACCTGAAGATTTTGAAAATGAAGTTTTTAAAAAGTACATTGATTGAACCATATCCAACTTTTAATTTGGAAAACTCTTCGATCAGTGATTAAGATGCGACTTGAATTCATTAAATTTTTTTTTCAAAAATTTAGCTTCTAATTGAGTTTCTTAGACAAATCTTCATATAAACTGAAATACTTAAGAAAAATGTTTCTTCTTTATAATCAGATATTTTAAATATCTCTCACTTATTTGATTTTTTTTCACTTTGAAGTGTTTTTATTGTGACTAGAGAAAAACATCCCCAATCATCATTATAAGTCTTATTGTTTTCTTCTTTTCTTACTTTCAGTAATGTGCTATTATATTTAAAACTGTACAAAATTGATTTATCTATTTTTGAATTATATTTTCTGTCAATTTGGAAAAAAATTCTTCATGTTTCAACAATCGTTTTTTCATTCGATTTTTATACACAAATCGTATCAAAATAAAATCCTATTCATCTCTCTCTCTCTCTTTATATATATATATATATATATATATATATATATATATATATATATATATAGATGTATGTATGTATTTACACACGTACGAACGTAAATTGTGACGAAAGCTCCAATCGCCATAAACGTCCACACTAAACAACGTTTCGTTCGCGTCGCCCTAATATAAATATACAACGTTTGATTCGATCCCGAACAACTTTTCTGAACACTTGACCACATAAATCAATATCCAATCCATTATCGTCGTCTCTTTGGCCGCACGTAACAACGGAGCACTGTTTGGACGCCGAGATACGCTCTCGCACATATCAGTAGATTGTAAAGCTCCGATACATTTATCTTTAGTGGCTTTTATTGCCGTTCGACTCCCAGGTACACCCGACTCTATTCGACTAATCGTAACTTAATGCTCGAGTCAGCCAATCCATACATATATACATATATATATATATATATATATATATATATATATATATATATATATATATATGTACGTGTGTACGTGCGTGCAACGTCGTCCACGTAGCCGTAATCATAAAATTCAGTTGCCGAATCAAAGATTCGTGGAGAAATGTTCACGGCAATACAATTGAATCAGTTCTCAATACGACTTGGGAAGTTGAGGGATTCACATAAATAGCGGCGTTTATTTTTAAATGAAGTGTAGTAGCGATTCCGACGCACAAAGTTGCGATACGGGCGCACGGCGTCGAATCAAACGCTCGCGCCGATCAAATTAATATCGTTTCGGATCGCTCTCGACAACTTTTCCAAACTTGTCGGTGTCGTGCTTGTGTACGTATTTTTATGGATCGTTGAACGTGGAGACATTGTCGTTGTTGTTTTTTTCGATTCGATCTCGCTCGTTTATGCTTATAGCGAGACACGTGTAAAAATCTACACGAACGGGGAAAATGTTAACGTAAACGCAAATAACATGTTTATCAATTGATATCGTACGAATTTTAAACGATTTTTTTATTTGAATAGATTTTGTATTTTTCAATTTATCGATTTCTATAATGGTTTAATTAAAATTTAGTTAAGAATTATGTATATTGCAAATATTGAAACCATATTCCTCGAGAATTAAATAAATTAGAGTCAATCTAATAGAAATGCACACGTATAAATATTCGATTATAGTTGACATTTTAAATAAATACATGTCGGACAGAACTTTGCTTAGATTTCCTTTTGAATTTTCCGTCTTACGAAGAAACATTACCGAGAGCAACATCAACTATTTCCCTAAGATAGAACTTAGCAAACGTATTAAGCTTAAATTAATTCTCAAGCGAAACTTGTATCGTCGACAACAAACCGTCTAATTAAACTCGCATCTTCCCCATTCAAACATGGACCAGAATCGTTACAATACAGCTAACGAAGCAAGAATAAAAAAACAACAACACGCAACAACACATCCAGAATTTCCATAAAGCACACGTACGCACGACACGAAATATTCGGAGAGCTGGAAAAAATCTTATTAATAACTCCGCTATGTTAATTAAATGTTTGGCATAGTTCGCAGGGAAATTCTTTCGTTGTAGCAATTAATTATAACGCGGAGAAGAAGAAAACAACGTAACTAATTAAGACTTACGATCTCCGCCCGAGTTCAAATTAATTCTTGAAGGTGTCGTAGGGGCGGACGGACAGACAGCCAGCCAGCCGGTCGGTCGGTCCGAGAGCGGGAATTTCGAACACGGGCCACTGTAATTTCGTTAATTAACTCCTCCGTGTTGTTGTTAGACATCATTAAGGTGTTTGTACGGACGCGGGAAAAATTCGAACGATAAAAACGTCGATCGGCGTTTCGTGATAGATCGACTTGGTCGGAAGTTGGAATTTTTAACATGGTCGTAAAATACAATATATATGTATTGTTATTTTAATCCTATCGTGTTTTGATCGAATTCGATCACACATTCTTAATATTACATCTAGTATAAAGATAATCATGTTTTTTTTAATAATTTTGGAATTATCAGTAGATTAATTACACGCCATGATCGCGTAATTAAAGTATACATTAATTTACAAATTGAAATTCCTCACTCGAACACAAATTGTTGCATGTTTTAACTACAACATGACAAAAAAAACATATATTAAAATTACTTTAAAAGCAAATATTTATTCAGAGCGTTGTGTGTGTGTGTGTGTGCATTCGTACATGTTTTGTGAGTTATGTGCGCGTATGCGTTTATAATAGACTCGACTAGGCAATATTAAAATTTCCACTCCCCTCGGACTTATTTTCATTATACTTAGTTAATTACTCCCCTGTTTGAAAATGGCATAAAGTAGGTAGGGTTGGCACAGCAAAACTAATATGGGTGTTGTCATGCGTTCGTCTCTGCGCCAACGGTAATTGCTGTTGTGAACAATACGCACTGTACTATAAACTGAAGAGCAAACACACACACACACACACGCTTGCACATACGCCTTAGAGCGGAAATGGACCTTGATTAAATTGGGTCGTCACCAAAAAGAAGATGCTGTCTCGCGCAACGAGCGCACATGACGCCACTTGAATTACTTAATTAGATCTATGACGTATGAATAATTTTTATCCCATCGTGAATGTCTGCTGGTATATGTGTATGTATGTCTATACACACTGTCTGTAGATTTTTTACGATCAATTAATATATTGTCACTTTAATCATATAAACGTATAGGTTTTCATATTATAATTCCTTTCTGTAATCTTTGATATCTTGAAATCGTACAGGGGAATAAATCTCTATATTTAATTAAAATCTGTCAGTCGGACATTTCATCATCTTCGATTCATATTCCGATTGTATTTGTATCATTTTTATTTATGCTTTTTTCAATAAAGTGATATGATAATATTTTATTTTTCTATGTAGATCAATTCTGTTAACCGTTCTTCTTTTTGATTAACTTTATGTTTGGTAAAACCCCTATCTAATTTTCTTTATAAATATTTTCTTACGGTATTGATTTTTGCCTCTAGGCAATTCTCAAAAAAGCTGCTTATTCAAATCAGTGTAAATCGAAGCGTTATAAATCAAGTATCTAATATATGTGTGTGTGTGTATGTATGTACCTTTGTGTGTGTATATATGTATGTATATACACGAGTGCGATTGAAACTTGGCCCAGGGTCGACAGAAGCAATCTGTTCGGTGTTCAAATAGCTATTTACACACGGCTTGTGCACCGAGTATAGAACAACAAGAGCACAGGGGTATTATTCGACTAATCAGCGTTTCAGTTGGATAAATTCAAACAGGAGTGTGTGCTCGTCGTCGACGGATTGATTGGATTCGTCGAAACGAATCACCGAAAGCACTACATACTTTTATTATCGCTGTATATACGTCGTGAAAAGTCAGTCGTCCCCGGGCGGCGGTGATATTTAATCGGTCGAAACAACTTTCGATAACGACCGACGAAAACGTTACAATAAAATTATCATTAAATTATATCGGCACGGAGAGGACGGCGCCCGGATATGATCGACGACGACAATGTATCTTGTTTAGTAATTCGTCGTGCTCTGTCTCTCCTCTCGATTCGTTCTGTACTACGAAAATTCCGATCTGAAAAGTTTAACAATCGACGAGAATCGGTACGACGATGAGGGGGGAACGAGTTATGTACCATCGTGGGCCTGTAACTATTCACGACAAATTGTAAGATCGGCAGATCGGAAAGTTTTCAACTGAACGGGACGTGAAACTTTTCACGTTTTATGTAGATTTATTGTGTGGCAGTTGTACGTTTGAACAATGGAACATTAATATACATACATAATTCATTTTATATATATATATATATATATTTAATATCCTGTTTAGAATCATTTTCCATTTTCAACAAAATCTGATTTTCGCCATTTGTCTCCTCCGAAAATATTAGAAATCATATCATTGTATTTTAAACTAATTTCATTTATATAAAATTAAATAAGTTATTTAGTATTTTGTATTATACTAAATAATTTAACAAAATTAATATTGAAGACTGATAATTAGAAATTAGAAATACACACACACACACACACACACATATATATATATATATATATATATATATATATATATATAATCATACAACAATAAAATATATTAAATAATCGGTTAAGAAAAAGACACTTGTGATTTGAATATAAATCCTCGCTTAATTATGTCCAAGAGTGGAACTTATCATAAATCATCTCACATATGTTTTCTAGTTTTAATATATATATATATATATATATATATATTTATATATGAAATGAAAAATGTTCTCATCGAGTGTTTCGTATTTTTTTATTAGTTTAATATCTGTTTAATGTCTAAAGCTCTTATATTTAATATCCAAGAGTCTAATAATATTTTTATACCATTTTAATATTAATAAATATTTTATTTTTTTCTATATTCTTAATGCTTTAATATTTTTTAATACCCAAACAAAACGAATTGATTGCTTAAAACTATTAAATATTAAAAATCAGTTCTTTATATTTTTAATCTGCTTAATACCTGTTTAATTTTTAATGATATTACAGTCGAAATTCGAGTGAAGAGATTAAATTTTGTTAATTTTCATAAATATTTAATTGAGCCTTTATATTTTAATAATTTATATATTATTGTAGTTTAATTAATTTTATGAAAAATATTCGAAAAAAAAATATTAATCCTAAATATTGTGTTTTAACAAAGTTTAAAATTTTATTTTATTTATAGTACGTAATAAATTATTAACAAGTAAATTTAGTAGTTGGAAATATTATAAACTGACATCAATTCGATTTAAAATTATTTTCAGAATTCGATCGAATAAGATTTAAACTGCCAGATTTATTTCCTATCGTTAATGTTTCTGTTTGCAATTCTAATCCGAATTCTTTTTATAGTAACATTGCTCTTTGTTTGAAAAAAAAACACCATTCGATTATTTTATTTCTAATACGTGCCGGACTCGTCGATTCATCGATCAAATAAAAGCGATCGATCGTCACTCTTACCACGTGCAATAACACCGACGACAGCGGTTTAAATAAGAAGTATTAGCACGATAACATCCATTCGATTCCATACCTCCGAACACTGATTACACACCGTCGTACAACACGAGCAGCAGCAGCTGTGCACCGAACTGTACTTTCTTCATCCAGTGACGTCATACGAAACGATGTGTGTCTTTTTTCTTTTCGGGCGACACCCGTTACGAAGGTTAAATATGGATGCATTCGTGTTCGGTGCGGATACAATGCGAGAGGGCACGCACACACGCACACAGAATAACATGCATACGCACACCACATGTGCGGCTTCTGGATTAAGTATCCGACGACCGGGAGAAGATATGCATGACGCGCGTTCACGTCCCAGTCGCCGTCGTAGCATATCCTTTGTGTCCGCTGACGGCATCCGACCGTTTTTATTCGATTTAGTCTCTTTTGTCCGGCCGCATGAATGGCTTCACGGTTTTGTTCGTCGATTTAACAGTCGCCGCGGTTGCGTATTGGACGCACACCGTACGTCGCAGCCATTGATCCATTCAATTAATAAGCCATTATCGTATCTATGTACATTTATTCGAATGTACGTATGTGTCTCGGCGACGTACTGGATTTATGATGGGATTCGTTCGTGTCGCCGCGTCACGATGAGAAATGGATGTTGTTTTTTTTCTCTTCATTTTACGTGCATGTGTCCCGATGACGACGACGACGACGCTGAGGCTCCGTATGTTGTCGACAACTCTGTATATTTTTTTTCTTTCGTAACATCGATTGTACTCGTCAGTGGCGTGGTTTATGCACAGAGAATGATTCAGAGAAATCAGTAATAATTGTTAAAAATAATCACTAGAGAATTGAGATTATTAGAAGATACACTGATAATATTTTTGAAAATATTGAAATTGAATATATCATCTTTTTAAAAAAATCTTTGTGTAGTAGTTGTTACTTCCATAAAATTTATTTCTTCCTCTCCTGACATATTCTCTGATCGTTTCAATATCAGCTTCCTTGTATTATTCGTGATGAGTTGCACGATCTTGTTCTGTTATTATTTTTTTATCACTCGATTCAAATGATATAAAGAAAAGTGTTTGAAAAATTTCAAAATTGAATCTAATTAAGATGTTGATGGATTTAAAACGATACGAAATCAATTAAAAGAAGTCTAAATGTCATTCGTTCCGATATACAGATGATTACAAAGTAATACGATTTCTGTGAAAGTGTATTGGTGTCGTGATGTAACAAAAAAAATCCCTCGCAGAGATTTAATTAAATCGAATCCGACCATCGCACTGGATCGGATCAAACCGTCCCCCAATCCGTTGATTGCAAATTAACTAATGTATGTTTTTGTTACCGCGAAATCCGTAAACACAAATCTGACCAATAATGAACAATTCGGTCGATGAAATCGAGTCCGGCGATTCGATTTGACAGTAGCGTGCGTGCGTGTCGTCACGCGTACACGCATGTACATACGTCGCGTTTTATGACACGGGCTTTATTGCCGAGCACATATGCGTCGCCGTCTCGGCCGTCGCGGCGGCGACCACCACCACCACCACCGCCACGATTTATTAACGAATTTACGTTTCGTATTCAATTGATTGCAACAAATATGATTTGATTTTTATTCGAATCGTATGTCGACAGAATAAATAAAACAGGTCTCGTTCCGCGCTCCCGGTTTATTTTATTTCACTCTTTTTTTACGCGCGCGTTTTCGCCGCTTTTCTATTTACGGCTTAGTTTACATTCCGTACGCAACGTCCGACGCCATAATTTTATGCAGATCGGTTTTTGCGGGACGCGCGTGCGAGTTTTTTTTACTATCGAACACATTGTTATATCTTGATATCTGCTTTCATTAAATATACATACATTTTATATTGAAAAGAAGACGGGAAGAAACTCGCACGTATTGCCGAGATTGTCTCACAGAAACGTATTTTTTTCTAGATTCCCAATAGCTGTGCGAGACACATGTGAACGTTTTGATATTCGAACATATAGGTTGTTTATTAGAATTATTATTGATTTTAAAATAAATTTTATATTTTTTTTAAAAAAATATACATCCTATGTGTGTGTGTGTGTTGTTCTCTATTGGATGATCGATTGATATTCATTCGAAACAGTACTATAAAGTAACCGAGCAACAATAACAGACGTCAATGTCGAAACGAACGTACGAACGAACGAACGAACGAACAAACGTCGCACGTCCACGAAAATCCGTTTATTATGCCGGCTCAATAGTGCTGAATGGGGAAAAATTTGATTAATCCAAATTCGATTTCGCAAATTGGATCTCATCCCGGATTCAAATTCGCCGCGTCGGGCGCTATTTGCGATGCAATCATAATCGAATTCGTGTCGGCTCCGTCCCTCGGACCTGTTCACTTGACATGTTTCGTGTTTAATTTAAGGCTCGCGCGGTCACATAATCTACGGCGTGCGGGTTCGATCTGACAGCTCGGACGGTTGTTATTGACCTCGTTTATATACACACACATATACACATATATATATATATATAAATGATATACGAAATGTCTCTGTCATTAATTCAGATTTATTCTCTCTTACTTGTGAAAGTTTAATTCTTGAATGTAATTTTCAAGACTCGCATCGAATTAAATCTCTTACACCCCAGTCATAATCTTACGTGCTTCACGTACTTCCCTCATCTATTTTTGAACGCGCTGTTGCACTTCTTCACGTGTTGTTAAGCTGCCTAATGTGCATTTCTGGCAATTTGAAGTCGTTAACGTAAGTTCGACAAAAATACTTGCACTGTATTAAATCATCCACTAGATATTTACTATGTAGTTTGAAACAATTCTAGAAGTCAATTTATTGATGTGTTTCTCTCACATGATTTTAATATATATATATATATATATATATATATATATATATATATATATATATATATATATATATGTATATAATGGAAGTGTCTGCGATTCGAATTCATAATCTTGTTATGGAATTCATTTCGTTCGTTTATCTGTAGAATCAAAAAAGTAAATAAGAAAGTGGAACGCGTCTCAGGTTTCATGTTCGAAATCATCAAAGGTAAACAGACAAAATCGAATTCTGTTTGTTTAATCCGGCGATACCGTGACGTTTGAACCTCGCCTAATCTCATATTCCACGTCGCGACGTCGACGACGACGTAACTTTTATTATCGCCGGAGTTTCGAAAACGAGCGCGAAAGAAAATACTCGAAGTGAAATATGTCAAATGATGTAGTCTCTGTCCGCTCGTCCTTGCGATAGATTCGTTCGACGGCCATATTTCACGCCGTTTCGCACAACTGTAAAAATAGCTTTAGACACGCGCCGCAGACATAAAAGTTAAAACGAGCGCGCATCGACAGGGGATGATCAGTTCAGTGGAGTAAATGATCAAAGTCTGCGGCTCGTTTGGTCGTGTGCACGATGCACGGTTCGACCTAATTTTCGTTCGAATACGGCCTCTCTTCGTCCGATTCCGGATGGTGTAAAAAATTAAACGTTCGCTTAATACTCGATAGTTTCAGTTTAACGGCCTCTCGAATTGTCCGAAGTTCGATCCTGCATAAATCACCGTGCGTTCTTCGATGGTCGTAACTTAACGGCCGCATGCTAATTGTGTAAATACTTTAGGAGAAGTTCGCGCAGAGTTCGTCGTTTCCACGTGCACACGACATTTTATTGTAGGCCTAGGTGGGATGCGACCAGATGGCACACAAGATGTCTCCTGCTAGATTAGCAAACTTTCGTAATAAAATATTGTTGTCAGTGAAATTGATGACGCGTTATACATATATATCGCCTGTAATGGCGCCATTCGCAGTCGTTCGAAATGGAAAAATATCATTAACGTATGACACACACACTCACGTGTGTGCGTACATTTATACACCTCTTGATATGTATATAAAAAAAATCTAAATTGAATTATTAATAAAATAGAATATTAATAATATCTAAAAAAAAAAAAACTAAAATCGTTTTTATTCACTACTCTCATCATTAAAATCGATTCGAATGAAAGTATTTTATTTCGATCGGCATTCAAATTTTAATAGTGTGTAAAGAATACAATCGACACACAAACAGACTGTGTGTTTTATGTAACGATAATAAACAGGGGAGAAAATCGCCGATTTACGTTTAATTCCTTTTAAAAGCACGACACGCAAATTACTCCGATTCACAAATTCTTTTGTACGAACAACAAACGACGACAATAAAAAATAAATATACAAACACACCACCACCACCACCACCCGTCAACATAACAACGTATTGTATTTGTGAAAGTGTCAACTTCTGTGAGAAATCCGCACTCGGAATGAAGATTACAGCGTCGAAATCCTCATACACACACACACACATCTCATAATTCACGTATCTTCTCTCACTCTCTCGTTCTCTCTGTACACATACATGTTATATTATTTTCGAAACGTTTAATCGGTAGATAAAATAGGGACGTGCGGTCTCGTCGTCGTCGTCGTCGTCGCACAAAAAAAATAACAACATACACCGCAGAGTGTTTGCACGAAATGCACACAGTTGTCAATTGAATTTGTGTCTAATCTGTCAGATGCTGTCAGCGTGTCGTATTTATTATGCGATGGGGCGCAACGCGTCCTCCCCGAACCCGGGGAGATTACAACGGGACAGATTGCTACTTACGAATTTGTTTCATGGTCGCTGTCTGTTTTTTTTTATTTTATTCTATTCCGTTTTTACGAAATATGTCAACATGTTTTGAACGACACCACGATTTGAAAATTAAATAACTACGGTGACAGTGAGGGTCTTAAACATGAACTGCTTCTGCCCGTTATTGTATTAATTATTGCTGTTTGTTTGTGTTTCTCTTCGGTAAATATTGTCGTTGAATAGAATTATGTTAGACATACTTATCGGATAATTTACTACTATTATTTTAGATATATAACCATTTTACTAATGCTGTATTAACGAGTCCAAATTAAATAGATAGTATACCAAAAAATAGAAGCTGTTTTAAAAGCAAAAATAAACTATAAATAATACAAATAGTATTTAGATTTTTTAATAACGAATATACAAATTAATATTTTTTTCTACGTATATGAAATTTTTCAGTTATATACATACGAGCTATTGTTAAAAGAGAACTCAATATACTTTAACGCAATTGTAATGAACACAAAAATGTACGACGAGGAAAGAACGATTCTTGCCCGATATTATTTTGAAATGTTGTCTCTCTTGGTGAAAAATCGAATTTTATATAAAAAAAATAAATTCTAAAGAACGACTGGTATCAAATTCTTTTCATGGAAAACTTGTAATTGAATATGTGTTATGCTTTTGATTGAATAGAATGAAAAAAATCAAATTTCATCAAAAGTTCTCCATTAAACCATATAAATACATATACGTTTTTGAAAAAAAAAATATTCACGTTTACAATCCTCTATACAATTTCGAACACATCCACATACTAAACGATACGATAGACCTGAAACAAAGCGATCCGAATGTACAAGAAGCCCGAGTGTTTCTCTTATATTCGACGCCATTAATTCAAAGTCGCCGGTTCTATAAATTTTTCATGGTTTCCCGGATTAAACCGCAAACACTGTATGAAAAAGGACCCTCGTTCGCGCGTCGACTCTATAATAGACCGCAAACGGGATTAAATTTATAACAGGCGTAAATATTAATTCAAAAAGATATATACACGCGTTACGTTCAAAAGAGTTAAGGGGTCGTCGATTCAGACGACGGCGCGTATTCGAATCCCGTTCGATCAGTTCCGTGTGGCTTAAGACCTGTCAGATTGGGAATTGCTCTGTGCTTAGAAAATTTATTTCTATAAATGCATATAGGCTGATTGTTGGATTAGGGGATGTATGGGTGGAACGAATTCAGCCGACGAACATCTAACTACATTATATATATATATATATATATATATATATAAATCTTCCTTTAAATTTAATAATTTGTTCCAGATATACATAGCTTTCAACTCTTAGCATTTGTTCTTCAATTTATAAATAATTTTGCTAATATCAGTAATGTCTTGGTAAAATCTTTATAATTCAATAATTCCAGTGAAAAAAATAATTTTTGAATCAGATTAAAAAAAAACAAGTCTGTTATTAAAAAGTAATACAACAACAAGTACGAAAAGCCAATTTCGAGTTGCGTTCAAGTACATTCTTGACGAGTTATTCTCTTATAGAATTTTTTAATCACGAACACGGTTCCGTGATTTTACACATTTCATCAAAGTTCACGAAAGATGTAACAAAAGAAAGAAAAGAAAAACTATATAAAAGAATATAGAGATTAATACTTCGGTAAGTTATTTTTTTTCGCGTAGAAATTATATATTTTTTACGGCAGATAAACCGTCAGCAAATGATAACGTGTCGAGAACGCGTTTCGCACGCATTGTTAGTTATGTTATAACTATTCTACGGTTATGGTTATGTCTTTTTCTTTTTACAATGGGTATTTATTTATAAAATGTATTATAAACATAAACGTACACATATATATTTAAAAGAATATGTATGTAAACGAATTTACATGTATGCACTGTGAAAGAAATTCCTGTCCAATTTACATCCGTTATATTTTCTGAATAAATTTCATTGCAAATCTCAGTTTAAACTTTCTTTTGATACAATTTCGGTTATTTATAAATGCACATGATTGTATAGATTTTCTGCATATTTTTTACAATTAATAATACATTTTTATTTTTTTTTGTTGTTCTAATTTATAACATCAGTACTTTGTGTCTTTTACTAGTATCAACTCTAACATTTTCTTATCCTTTTTCAATATGATTTTTTTAATTTTTCTATATTATTGAAAAATAATATTTTAATACAATACAACGACCTCAAAAGTATAAAAAATTATATGTCTTTTATTCGATTTAATTATTTAATAGAAAAACTTTATTTATTGAGAAATAACTTGATAATAATATACGAGTATATGTAAAGTTGTGATTAAAATAAGTGGTTCGTTTTTTTTTAAAAAAAAATATAATAACATGTATTAATATTATATATACAGTTTATAATAAGCTTTCGTAAATGACCTTTTTCGAGGCTCTACGAACGTATTTAATGTCAGGGTTTTTGTTCAGAGAAGGTCAGCTATTTTTTATGTACTCAATTGATTTTTCCTGTGGTATTTTATATTATATATATATTATATGTGTGTGTGTGTATACATAATATCTCGCATGGAAAACTACCGTTCGCTCATTTTACAAATAGAAAATAAACCAACGTAATTTTATTTCATTTAAAACATATTTCTATTTAGATTAGAATTTTTTCCCTACTCTCAATTCAGTACGAATGATCGATAACGTACGAAAATAATAATAGTGTTTTGACATTATGAAAATGAAAAGAATAATCCTATTTCATTTTCGTGAGTGTGAAAACGGTTATAAATCTCTTCTCTGTGTCGGACAACAGCTGCACGACTTTTAAATCATTTCTTCTTAACCCTTTCATACGCAACAGAGCGCACATATGCCACGTAATATAATTTTATGACCTCTGATAAGATCGCTGACACTTTTTAAACATTCGGGCGTTTGTAAGCCCGTTTATTATCTCACCTTAACAGCTTACGTACAGGCTTGGATTTGATCTGTTTTGAGTAGCTTGGTTTTTACTAGAAATGAATTGATAGGATTTGTGGTCGGTTTGTTCGAGAAAATTCATTAAAATAATAAATCGATTTTTATATTCGTTCGTTTTAAAAAGATATCTATTTATTAAGATATTTAATCTTTATAATTTAATTATAGTTTTTATATGTTTATCTCCTTATTAATACATAATTAAATTATTATCTATTAAGAATGATATTTTATGAAATAATGCATAGATTTTATTATATTTAATAATTATGATTAACAAAAAAATGTATTTTTCAAGTTCCTTGTTTGAAATATTTTATATGAATAATAAAAATAATTATTGCTTGAAAAATGATCAAATATAATAAAAAAAACATTTTTCTATACAAATGTATAATTTGTAAAGCATTTTTTTTGTTTTTTTAATTTATTTTGATTTTTTTCGAATTTGATGAAATATCGAATTTCATAAAGTTCAATTTATGAGTACAAGTTTCAAATTGTCAACTTGAAAATAAAATTTTTGATGGAACTATATTACATTTGATATATATAAACGTTTTATGAAGAAAAAAGTAGATATTTCGAACTTTCATTTTTTGGTCCAAAATTTACCACGACCTATAGTATGGAAAAATTATCAAAAAATTATGATTTTTCAAAAGTTAAATTTCTTTGGAAATTTTAGTATACATACATTAAGAATGATGTTTTATGAAACAATATCTCAATTTTATTTAATAATTTTCGTTAATGAAGTCAAAAAATCGTTTTTTCCAAATTTATAAATTTTAATAGCTGTTTTTTCAAGATTCTTGTTTGAAAATTTTTATATAAATAATAATAACAGTTATGGCTTGAAACATATTTTAATATGATAGAATGAACATTTCTCAATATCCCTAAATAGTTTTTGTAGTAAATTTGTCCTTGTTTGAATTTATTTTGATTTTTTTTCAAATCTGATGAGTTATTGAATTTCTGAAAATTTAATTTATAATCATAATTTATAATTTATCGATTTGAAAATACAAATTTTAATGGAACTATATTACATTTGATATATATAAACATTTTATGAAGAAAAAAATAGATATTTCGAACTTTCATTTTTTGGTCCAAAATTTACCACGACCTATAGTATGGAAAAATTATCAAAAAATCATGATTTTTCAAAAGTCAAATTTCTTTGGAAATTTTAGTGTACATACATTAAGAATGATGTTTTATGAAACAATATCTCAATTTTATTTAATAATTATCGTCAATGAAGTCAAAAAATCGTTTTTTCCAAATTTATATATTTTGATACATATTTTTTCAAATTTTCCTTTAAACTATTTTATACATATAATATTAACAATTAGTATTTGAAAAATAATGTAATATGATAGAATGAACATTTATCAATATTTCTAAATAATTTTTTTAGCAAATTTATCATTTTTTTAAATTTATTTTGATTTTTTCCGAATCTGATGGTTTATGGAATTTATTAAAATTCAATATACGTGGATAATTTATAATTTATTGATTTGAAAATATATTTTTTAATAAAAACATATTACAAAGGATGTATATGAACATTTTATAATGAAAAAACTAGATATTTCCAACTTTCATTTTTTGGTCAAAAAATTACCACGACCTATAGTATGGAAAAAATATCAAAAAATCATAATTTTTCAAAAGTAAAATTTCTTTGGAAATTTTAGTGTACATACATTAAGAATGATGTTTTATGACATAATACGTCAATTTTATTTAATAATTATGGTTAATGAAGTCAAAAAATCGTTTTTTCCAAATTTATATATTTTGATACCTATTTTTCAAATTTCTTTTTTATTAATTTTTTTACAAATAATAAAAATAACTGTTGCTTAAAAAATATTGCAATATGATAGAATAAACATTTTTCAATATGACTGGATAGTTTTTATAGTAAATTTTATTCTTTTTTGAATTAATTTAGATTTTTTTTCAAAACTAATGAGTTAAAGAATTTCTTAAAAATCAATATACAAGTAAAATTTATAATTTATCGATGTGAAAATAAAAAAAATAATGGAACTACATTACGTTTGATATATATAAACAATTTATGATGAAAAAATTAAATATTTGCAACTTTCATTTTTTGGCTAAAAATTTACCACGACCTATAGTATGGAAAAATTATCAAAAATTACGATTTCTTAAAAGTTAAATTTCTTTGAAAATTTTAGTGTACATACGTTAAGATTGATGTTTTATAAAACAATACGTTGATTTCATTCAATAATTATCGTTACTGAAGTCAAAAATCGTTTTTTTCTAAATTTATAAATTTTGATAGCTATTTTCCACATTTCTTGTTTGAAATATTTTACACAAATAATTAAAGCAATTATTGCTTAAAAAATACTGTAATATGATAAAAAGAACATTTATCAATATGACTAAATAGTTTTTATAGCAAATTTGTCTTGTTTTAAATTTATTTTGATTTTTTTTCGAATTTGATGAGCTCTTGAATTTCTTAAAATTCAATTTATGGGCATAATTTATAATTTGTCAACTTTAAAATGAAATTTTTGGTAGATATATATTGTATTAGATATAAATGAACGTCTTATGATGAAAAATTTATATATTTACAACTTTCATTTTTTGGTTAAAAATATTACTACCTTATGAATATCATGATTTTTCAAAAGTTCAATTTTTTGCATATACTATATATATATATATATATATATATATATATATATATATATATATATATGTGTGCGTGTGTGTGTATTCGTCCATACATAATAAAATTAATAACGTTCACATTGTCTTGCGTTAATGATTTTATTTAGTAGTTAATTTAAAATCTGCCATCCAGATTATCATATCAATATTGCTCGGTGTCAGTTGAGCTCGTGTTATTTAACATTCCGGTAACAATGATAATTAAACTTTAATGTTCTTCTGTATTGCCACGCCGTTCCTACATATGTACGAGAATATTCTCTTGTATATATATATATATATATATATATATATATATATATATATATATATATATTTATGTACATGTACATGTACATGTGTACATACATATAAGAAGACTAACGACTGCATCTCTAATAAAGGCACAATGAATATAACGAAACGGGCCGTTGCTAATTTCGAGATTATTCGAAACATAAAGTGAAGACGTGTTTCCTAAACCCTAATAACACAATCCGCGCCCGACACAAGACAACATCGTGCCGTTTGTGAATTTGTGTTGCCGCGATGCGATAATTAACATTCGCGCCGACAATGATTAAAAAGATTTAGGCGACGACGTCGTACGTTTTACAACTAACCCCGTTTACGATCTCTTTTTTTCGTTTTTTTTTAAAAAATAAATAATAACAATAGATACATGTATGTTTTTTCTCTGCTCTCTATTCATCGTTTAATTCAATTTCGCATAATTTAACATCGTTCGAGTTCCGTTTATGTACTTTGTTTCGAAGAAACGTATCCCGAAACTCTAGACTCGATTATTTGTTTCAATCGAGATTGAATTCTTATTTCGGACAAAAAGACGTTCGACGAGTATCGTTTAAGTACTGAATCGAAACTCGGAATGAACTTCAATAAAACCAAAGTCATGTTGAACAAGTTCGTCGAGAGAGAAAGAATCAAGATAAATTGTACGAGTCGAGAAGTTGGCAAACGTGCTACAGCGAAAAACGAACTATTCGCTCGAACACAATGCAATCCTCTCACCTGTACACAGTTATAGCGACTCCTGATAGTTATTCAAGTGAAAAATATTTTATTTTAACTCGTCTTGGAAATTTCCACAACAAGTTCTATTGATTTTTGAATAATCATCAGTCTCCATTGTGTAACTTACATCTTGCAGAGTAAACTTTTCTCCGAATTGTTTCAGTGTTGCCAAACGTGAATTCTTCCACAATACTCGAACATCGAATATAAATAGAGCTTTTCTTTAACTAATCAATACTTGTTTTTCACGAACTCTAGACATATTTCTCTACACTTAAATCTTTTTATTTTCTTCACGAATCGTTGCGACTGACGCATGGATATAAAAAAATCGCACGAGTGCATTTCTTCACCGACGCCATTTAACCGTTTTCATATAAAAGAATCGAATTCCACACACGCAGAATTATGTTTACAATATCGGATATTCATCCACCGTACGTGTATACACAGAATCCATTCGTATCGCTCGCGACGCTCGACAAGAAAAAATTTATGTGCCGCGCATCGGCGCCGCCATGGCGTCAGAGTGATGCATGCTAATGATCGTGTGTTTATCTGACTATCGTTCATGCGTGGAGAGCAGGGACATGTCGCCGCTCCTCGCGCCACCCCGACGAGTCGGTAACCGGCGACGGTGGTGGTGGTGGTGGTGCCGGTCATGGTGGCGGTAGTACGGCGTTAGCTTTTTCATACACTCCGGTCGTTTTCTCACCGTCTCTCTGTCTCTCCCTCTCTCGGGACTTTTTTTCCCGACGACTGTACGCTTTTTAGTTCTGTTTTCAGAACGGTCGTCGGTTAAGATCTTCATGTCGACAGTGTGTATACAAACCGAGCTATAAAAGTATATTTTTTTTGTTGTTGTTAAATCCTCGTTTCACGTTCTGTATTCATTTTTTTTAATATATATGTTTATTGTCGATTATTTATTCAACGCACGACATGATTATGATTTATTGTAGATTGTAGATATTTCACTTTATTTATTTCCATACATATTTATGTACGAGATTTTATTCAGAATTATATTCATAAACACTTCGCGTTACGTTTTAAACAATATTGAAAAATGTTATTGAAATTGCTGTCGTACAAATTGAATTATGAACGACGAGTCGCCCACGTACATCAGAAACCGCAACGACGTCTGTTGCGTTCGCATTAATCGGCCTTTAATAATTCGTGAAATTAAGTTCAGGGGCGTTCGTATCAAACGCAAATAAACAAGGCCGTAATGTAAATATTAATTTGAATATTAACTACGTTCAATCATTGTAATGAATTCGTGTAGTACGTATGTATGTGTGTCTCACTTGACAGATGATCATTTCATTCCATCTGCGTGTATTATAAATAAATAGTCGGGAGTTCGACTCACCGGGTCGACAGGTCGAGACGATCCGATTTTGGAACGATCGCCGTTTCTGAAAATCGATATCCCGTTCATTCGAGCCAGTAATAATTAAAATTATTTTTCCATTAAACATTCACAGTATAACAATTCCTAGAACATTGAATATACAAAGGTTTATGTACAAATTCAGAATCGTATTCGTGCTTTTCGAGACTGTATTTTTTCTTCTTCTAGAATGCTTTTAGACGCGTACGGAATTTCTTCCGACGTCGTGTAATTAAATTCGTCAAAATTCAATTAATAACGAAATTACGGACCGTCACCATGGAAACCGATCTGTTTTTTATATAAACATCTCGGGCGACTGCGAGCGGATAATCGGAGCGTTCGTTTTATTATTATTATTTTTTAATAAATAGAATACGATATCGACTCGACGATAAATCGAATTAAAATTCGTAACGTTTACAGTTACTGTGAATTTTTCATAATTTACATACGATTAATGTACTCTCAGTGAAGTAAACGTATTAGCAAAGAAAAAAAAAACTAATAATATTTCGTTTAAACTCTACACTTTATTCAATTAAGATTGATAATTAAGTTTCGTTACTCTGGAAACGTTAGAATATCGTTAGGTGAGTGAATATTGTTCAAAGAAGACATTTATATTTGTATATATATATATATATATATATATGAAAACAGACAGAGAGAAAGAGAAAAACTTATATATATATATATATATATATATATATATATATACATATACGTATCGTAAATTATGTGGTTAAGACTTGAACAAAAGTGTGAATTGAAGTTTATCTTCCATTTTCACCAGAATATATATATATATAGTTTTTCCATGTCTAACTCTTCCATTAAATAATTAAACTCCACTTGAACGTGACAATTAATTTCACTATGAGCGACGTTTCGTCATTTATATGTGACATTCTCAGCCTGCAGTGTGAATTTTGTTCCTCGCGATACATTCGCACCAATTTGTAGATTGTCGTAAGTGAGTGCCATTCGCTAAAGATACATCAAGTGAATATATACACCGACGCGTCGACACCGACGAAGATTTATCTTTTCATACACACACACACACACGTAGACGACGGTCATTACGTTACATAAATTCTGTACAAGTTGACACCACTCATGACTGGATGGTTCCTTGACAGTCGTCGTATTGTTTTCGCTTATAGTTGAAAGTTGGACGAGTTTGTGTGCGAAATTGTGTCACTGCTAGTGATTTCGTTTAGGAAACGGAACGTGTTTCAGACACAACTAACATTAAGTCACGAGATGATACGTGGACATATATTATGGATACGCTTTATGATTAATTTCAATCGTTCTCATTCTAGCATTTTCAAAGATAGTCTGTGTGTGTGTGTAAAGAAATCATATGACACAAATATTATACGAAAGAAATCTTACGTACAGAATTATATAGAGAAATTATTTCAAATGAAATTCATTATTAACAAAGTATCATTCAGTATATATCTTTCATCTACTTGGACGAAGTAGTCGAAAAGTATTTCTCGAATACGCTCGTCGATAAAATCCAACTTGTTATCAAACATTTTTACAATGTACGTTTCGAAAAGACATCGACTTTATCTAAACCGAGCTGACGTTTGTTCGGAATTATCGCTTTCGTCTTTGGTCCGTTCGTTCGACTTGGTCTTTTAAACTCGGATCTCTTTACATCTATTAACTTTTTTCATAATCTCACTTTAGAGAAATATCAAAACGTACTCCCACGGCCGTTCGTTCCGAGTCGCGGATATACAGAAAGGACGTAAGTAAGTAAAAAGAAAGAAAAAAATTCGCCGAGAGAGAAAAACGTGTCTGAACTTGAAAATAAGGTTTTAAATATACATTTATACAACTTTGAATCATTCCTCTCTGTGTTTTCGACGCCGTAATATTTTTATCGAATATGAAAATAGACCGTAATGGAACTTTTTTTCCAACTTGGATATCACTCGTGTGTAAATTAAATGTGCTTTAAAAATACGGTTTGAAAAAACTAATACACACACATATATATATATATATATATATATATATATAAACAGTGTGTACAATAAAAATATATCAAGCCTGAAATATAAAGTAACCGGTTATAGTAAATACATAAAAAAATATTATTAATGCCCTCCATTAACATACAAAAACAATATTGCAACGTCGACGTAAAGCTAATAAATTCGATTCGCTATTAAATAAAAAGCACTTACGGGGTAGGAAAAAAACTGTATCTATGATACATACACACACACACACACACACACACACATATATATATATATATATATATATATATATAGAAATACATAAATATTACATGACGTGGACGTAATACTTTTACTTCAAAGAATTCATAAATTTATGGAAATAGCTTTATGGGTACTTATATCCATAACGGACATCAATTTCGTTTTACAAGTGTATTTTATAGCAAAAGTTTTTTTTCATAAAAGTCTATACATACACACACACACACACATATACATATATATATATATATATATATATATATATAAATATTGGCTTTCTGTTACACATGCGACCTTTATATTTTACAGTTTCAGTAACAGCAAAATATATACATAAGATTTTTCTAGATAGACTATTTTTTTATATTTGCATTTAAAAGAAAAATAAATAAGTAAATTCGAATTAAAAGACGTGGAATTTAAAATTAATGTCTTTATAATTGAATTCGATATATTTTCTGTTTTTTCATGTGTTTTATACTGTGAAAGAGGTTCTATAATTAACTATATTAAATTTTTTTATAAATATTTTTATTTGTATTTAATTCGTGAGTTTTAATCGCTTGCAAAAAATATCTCTTATATAACGAAAAAATAAATCTATTATCCACAAATAAAATAAGATGTTATAATTATTCGACCGGTAAATGATTTTCATAGAAACGCCCATGTGTGTATCTATTACAAATAGTATTAATTAATCGTATAAATATTTCTTCGTGTGCAATTATTTAATGGACCACTAACAGGATAACTTGTTTAGTTCCAAGAACTCGCGAGTATTGTCAATGAATTTGAGCGACTCGACGAATTAAAATCGCATTAATCATCGTTACGGAAGACTTAGTCAGTTGAAACTTTTATCTCTTAATGTCTACGACATTTTTTTTATTCGTACAAATGTTGCAGAGGAACTTTTTAAAAACTCTTTTTCCGCATTTCTTATCCGATCCTTTCACGCGTTGAAAATATTACAAGTTTTTTATTTTTTTTAAAAAAAAACAATTCGTTCATCTTCACTTGCATATAATTTTCTAATTGTAGATTCTGATAATTATGTCAATACCGAATTTAACAAAGTTATAATTAATTTATAACAGTGTACGACGAAAAAAATCCTCGTACTTTCTCCGATCCAATCTCCTGACTGAATATATTTATTTTCATTAACGACCTGAATTGAAAAGTCGACGAAAAAGAATCGAACAAAAGTGTACGTTCTTGCAAAGTTCCTCGATTCTTGCGTGTTATTTGCATTGCGTCCGAAGAAATTAAACGAAAACTCGACACCGTCGCAAGTATGATGTAACGGTGTAAAAGAAAAAAAAAGTGACGAAAATTCGTACGAGAAAAAACAGCCCAACTTTCTCGTCGAGATGACGGCAAATACGATCGAGCGTAGCCAAACAAAAAAAAAAAAAATGAAAGAAAGAAAGAAAAGAAACGACATCGAGAAAGTTCGCGTTCGATCAGCGTTCGACGAAGTTTTCTTTTCGAGTGCAAACATAATATTACAAAAAATCGATTGTGCGGTTGTATTTTTTCCTCTTTAATTAAATACGACGATAGTTTGGCCATATGAATGTTTGTACTGGTGATCCGAATTTGAAATTTTAATACACGTCGGTCGGTCGTCGTGCAACCGGACGAATATTTGTTTAAGATTATCGATAGAGCGTAATTGAGGTCCTATTCGGAACATGGATGTATATTATTTCAACGAATTGTATGGGTGGTTTAATTAGAATTCGAGAGAAGTCAGCATCGATGCGGCGCTTGTTATTACAGTCGCCGAATATTTAAACGGGGGCTCATCAGTCCTTATTATTCGATATGATACATTCTATGTACATATATATATATATATATATATGTTGAAAATAGTTTCATGTATATTCAAGACGTTGGTTCATACGTTGAAAGTTTTATGAAAATATTGTTTTAAAAAACAACTCTTGTAAAAAAAAACAAATGTTATTAGATCTTTTTAACTCTTTGTATATTCAAAAAAGGGTAAAATGATGGAATGTGAGTCTAGTAATGAAAATAAGTGCAAAGAGAGTTCTTGAACAGACAAAGATTAATTATATGTATTCGAATACTTCGAACAATAGTTCAGTCCTGTTTTTAAAAAAAAATACGAACCCAACTTTGTCATTAACGTACACCGTCTCGAAATATAAACCCTAATCCGAACACATTACCCAGAAGGAAAAAAGCTCACGCTCTCGTAGCTCATCCTACTTGTAGTACACACAAAGTTCCTATAGATTCGACCGACTCTATTACCGCCATCCATCATTCTTCTTCGAACGCATTCGCAGAATCAACGTCTGCGGTTCTTGACTTTTTCCAACATCCTTCGAACTTGATTCGAAACGATGATAAATCGTCGACGTCGTGCGTTTTAAAACGCCGTCGAAAAACAAAAAAAAAAGTTTTTCGGGAACCGCACGAACCGGCGTGTCCTTACGAAGACGCCTAGACCGACACGCGAGTATCGTACGAACACGGGTCTTTGTACAATTTAAAAATAAACAAACCGATCGACGTCAAACGAGTTTATAACATTTCTGTGTCGGTCGTAAACGGGCGTAATGTTCCGACTCGCGCTCTTTTACGACCGACCTGTAGAATTACACTCTGCCATCTTTCTAATAAAACAGATTTCGCACTGATTAGTAATTAATCGTCGCGTCTTTACGAGTGTCTTCCATTTAGCTACGCGGCGGAGCCGTCGCGTTTAATTAATTATTTATTTGTTATAGTCGATTTTCATATCTGGAGATTTTACGAGCAACAATCGGAACGACGTCGCGTTTTAACACACTCTAACGTTTGATATGACGTGTGTTTTAAACGAATAGCAGTCGAACGATGCCAATTACAATTATATTATAGAATATAATAAATCTGTCGGTTTTATTGATGACAATTAAAAACATATATTTTCGACGAATTGAAATTTTATTCACGATTTTGATATTATTGCTTTAATTCATTACCTTTATTTGTTTAGTTAATTCTCTATGCACTTCTGACACACATTTCCCACACATCACTATATAGTATAACCCAAGAGTCGGCAAAACGCGGCTCTTTAATAATGACTATGTGCATTAAATGTGTGCCATGTAATATTATAATAATAAAAAATACTTTTTATCAATAAACAAGATTATTGTTAATTATGATAGGTATCTAGTTTTTTTTATTCAGTGTTTAAAATCAAAAAACCGATTACTCAAAGTTTAGTATATTAGGTACACTTTTTGATTGTCAATAATAATCACGCAATATTTAAAAACCCAGAGACCCGTTTCATAAAACTTACAGTTCCTGTATTACAAGTTTTTTCTTCAAATATCCCATATAAATTTTAAATAAAAAAATTATAATACAGAAACTGTAAGTTTTATGAAACGGGCCCTGGTACCCCTCTGACACTTTGTAATGTCACTCTGTAGAGAAGAAACGGCGCAAGGATTTCCACAAGAATCATCTTTTCAAAAATTATTATTTTACAAATTTAACATTATAGTGGAGAAAAAAAGACAATCCAGTACATGGAGCATGTCTAATCCTATCTATCACATAATACTAGTTCCTGGTTGTAATCGACTTCTAAAACAGATATCTTGTAAATTTGGCCCTCAAAAAAAATATTGTTGTACTACTGACATTTGGTTCTTTTGACTAATGAGTTTGCCGATCACTGGTATAACCTATCATATATACATTTATATAAATAAAAGATGAACAATCAAGTCTGAAATAAATAATCACAAACAGTACAGATCAATAGAGAATCTAAGCATTTCAATAATATTTTTTTTACGAGACGATCAAAGATGAAACACAGTCTCTAGCATGGACAGGGAGAAATATAGATCACTATTTTACAGATACGAAATAAATGGCGCTAACGCTAAGAAATAAAAAAAGTGTTATTTATCCTACACATTCGTTTTTGCTAAATCGTATCGATAGATTTTCTCAACTCGATGAAAATATTTATTTTGTTCATACATTTCGTTTCCTACAATCTAATTCGTGTGTGAGTGACGCGCCGACGCGCGAAAACGTCAAAAAGCGAATGCATAAATTATACTTACGATATTTCTCCGGAATGAATCCGTAATAAATTCAACGACCGGCTCGCACCGAGTTGAAAAATGTGCTCGAGCCGAAGAGAACGCGCGAATGCGAGAGTCGCCGGTCCGCATGTTCGTCCGGAATGTATTAAAATGACTTACAGCACGTCAGACGCACCGTGCGGAGCTTTTGTCGCAGATGACTCTTTTGACACGAAAAAATTTTATACACGCTTTTTACTAAAATTCCTGACGGCGGCGCGGGATCGCCGAGATTCCACTATAAATAACTCGATGCGACGAATGCCTCGACGCGTGCACGCGCCTCGGCCGAAGAGTCGACGAAAAAAGGTTGATTATACGCGTGGATTTGTTTTTTGTTTAAATGCGACACTAGTGTACAGACGAACGTGAATATTTACGTGCATGGGAAATGTACGAGTCAAAAGGACGAGCGGCGTCGCCCGGCACACAAACGAAACAATGTAATGAACGATGTCTCTGTTTGGATTTATGTTCGACTACGACGAAATACATACAAGTATATAATTCGCTTTTATTCCAGTCACACAGATTAATTTTTTAACTCTCGAAAATTTAATACGATAGCTTAAATTTTATGTACCATTTTGAATGACTTATAAAGCGTGCAGTTCTTTTTAAAAAAAGAAATCAATCTCGAAACATAAGTGAATATGGATATGAAAATTCCAAATTATATATTTATACCTTTTACCCGACGATTGATTTTCAATGAAACATACATATCTAAACTATTCAAATTTTGTCCTAACTAATTTCTTTATACAAATTAACAATTAAAATATTGTGACAGACCTAGTCCGTCAAAGTCGAATTTAACCGAGATGTCATTTATGTTCATAGAGGTAAACAATTTTTAATATGAAAATGAAACATCCCCTCGTATCAGAAATGTATTTAAATACGTACACGTATCTATTTATATTTGTATAGAACATAATAAGTGTATAAAGACGAACGGAGATAAAGCGAGAACGAAAATTGTGCAAACATGCCATCAAACTTTCTTTGAATCCTTTGAAATGCTCTACAGTATCAATATTTTAATAATTTACAGAAGATTAATTACGTTAAGTATCATTTCTTGTATACATTTTATATTAATTATAAAGTGTACCCAAATCATCTATATCTATATCTATATATATATATATATATATATATATATATATATATATATATATATATATATATAAATTCAACGATGACAGCCTGATAACTTAAATAATAAACACGAATATATTAAATGGCAAAACTTTGTATTTTACTTTATACTTCAATTATGAATGGATTCAATCAAACAAATACTTTTAATGATAGATTAATCTAATTATATATATATATATATATATATATATATATATATATATATATATATATATATATAATCTAATTTCTGTTTTGATATACAATTTCATCAAACTTTGTCAAAGTTACATTGTTTTCTGTTGTTACAAAGTAAATCTAAAAGTTAATTATATCAAAAATGTTATACGGATTATCCTTTTTTAATGGAATTTTGTTTTAAATAGGATTCTTACATATACAAATATTTTCATTTATTTATATTTATTGAAACTTTCGTCTGGCAGTGGACTGATATAAGTTTATATATATATATATATATAAACTTAAAACAGCTCATTGTTAGACAAAATCCTCAATAAATGTCTTCTATTATTAGTATTTAGTTATATTTATTACCTTGACCAGGTGGGATTTTTTTAAACGAGGGTTAATCTCTTGGGTAGGTTGATTTCACTAAAGTTAAAAGGTTCGCTTGTCCTATATCTTTGACTATGAATCGAACACACTTTTTCTGCATATATATATTGTTTAGCAATCCATTGGTGAATAAAATTCCCTTCCAGTTTTAAAGAATTCTTTTTGCATAAATTTCCAATAAGATATTTTAATATTTTTTCTCAATCTGATTTTGAGTTAGATAAATGATTAAGTACTATTATAAATCGTTTAATATTTCTTTGACCTTGATGATTTTATAAAAAAAAATGTCAATGTCAAACCACGACAGAGAGATCGTTCCGAATTCGCGACGCTTCTTTATACGGTAAAGGAAAAAAAACGCCGATGACGACGTCGTTCTGTTTCGTACAGATAGAGCCAGTCCTGCGAAAGAAACATTCGAATTTCCGAAATTACACGTAATATAACAGACTTCTTGCGGAAAGGATAGTGCGTTACGGAATATCAATATTGATGTTCGATATGAAGTGCGGCCGGATAGATTGGTGGCGGGTGGATGGGCGTATGGATGGATGTAGGGTAACGGCGTAGTCATAACCCCGTACACGTTTCGCAAACGACACTGTATTTTTTTCTCGTATGAAAAAAAAGCTACACGTACAGCTCTCTCGTTGAATATGAGCCACTTTTCCCGGTACAAAGAATACAATATACTCACCCGCATACACTTATATATATATATATATATATATATATATATATATATTTGTGTGTGTGTGTGAAAACCCTACTTTGAATTCTTTTTGATCATAGACATATATCCAACAAAACGAAAAGCTCGTAATTTTATTCAAACGAAATATCGTGCCCTCTCGTACTATTATCTCGTTTTTTTTCACCCTCCTCTGCACACCCGTCGTCTTCGACATTCTTAGACTAGTGGTGTATTTGTCAACGTCGATATGCATAATCAGAGGCCATAATCTGACTTTATAAGTCGATTACGCAGTTATAGGATCGAGCCAAAGTGGAAAAGGTTATTCAATCAACCGAAGATTTTATTCGACTGATAACGAAAACAGCAGAGAAGATCGTACGTGTATGTTCTCGAGTGCAGTGAACGAAATTTCACTGTTTTCAATTCCGACAAGCTTTCTTGTCTCTATTTTTTATATAAAAAAATCGTCATTGTTTTCACGAATCTCTTTATCGAAACAAACAGATCTTTTATTTTATTTCGCGAACAATAGATAATGTTGAAATTTACATCCGACGACGAGATTATTTTACAATTGTATTTAAAAAAAAAAAACTCGTGTAAATTCGATTCTCGGAACGCAGCTGTTGTGCTCTTTTCCTACTTCGAAACCCACGCGAGGAAAAAAACACCGACTCTGTCCGTAACTAACATTCGTTTCGATAAACTGCGGTTTTGAATAAACACGCTAGTGTGTGTAAGTAAGCGCTTATTTTATTGTCACGAATAATGGGAAGAAAATCAGTTTTATTACGACATGTGCTGTTAACGTCCGTTTATTTCAATAAACGTTACGAAATGAAAATAAACACCGAAATAATGAATCGGTTAATAGCGAGACGTATTAAAAAACACATACACCTCTACGAGTGGCTGTGTATGTGTGTGTCGTAAAAACGATGTGAAATATCCAGATGTGGATAATCTATGGAATGTCGGATCTTTATGAAACAATACACATGTATTTATATATATATATACATAAAAAAGTCTCGTTTTTATTGTTAAACAGTTTATTTACAACTCGAGTATAAATTTAATTTTCTCAAACACCAACTATTCTATCATGAAGTATATTATTTATATGTACTTTAATGTATTTTTAATATTAAATATAATATAATCTCCATTATTAATTTTCACGTTATGTATATTTTTATTTATATTTTCTATTTAAATTACATCTGTTTAATTATACACATTTCTTTAATTCATTAATAAAATATTTATTTATAACCATATATCGATTAAAAATGTTCATTACAAATTTATTCTTTTTTTTTACAGGTGAGTGTTTTTGAAATTCGCTTAATTCTCTCATCATTGAATGGTAATGTAAAAAATTAACTATTATTTTTTTCAAAATAATTTTTTTCTACTCTTATTTTTTAAAAAATATGATACAATTAGATATAGTAATCAAATAAAAATTGAAATAATTCTTATCATATTGCTATGATGTTTAAAAATTGAATAATCAATAAGGGTGTTTAGTAAGAGTAGATTTATTCATCGAGCAAATGAATATGAATATTATAAAAAGATATAAGAAGAGACTAGATTACAATTTGGATTAAATGTGAAAATAAAAATATATTCACATGTAATCCGGTTCTGGGTTCGCGAATATTTATCCTTCAGGCTGGTTGATTCGTTCAGATAATGTAAAAGTATTGGAACAGAGGGATCGTTGTATGCAAACCGCAACGTTGTCATCTTGATGGTTACTAAGATGACGTTGCCATGCGATACGACGTGTCACATACACGCACTCACATATACATTTCTAAATATATATATGTGGGTGTGTGAGTACATATTTTATATATATATATATATATATATATATATATATATATATATATGTATATATATATAGTCCTCGAGTAATTGATTTCAAGTTGGGCTTGTCGAATAAATAAAATTATAACTGAATGATATATGCGTAGACTGGAAACGATATGAAGTAATGGCACGGAATATACAACATCGAAGAGAAAAATATTATCGAGCTTCTCCCAGTTTTCCATTTTCGGTCTCGATATGAATTTATATATATATATATATATCTGTGTATATAAATTGTATATTTAAACCTTATTAGAGCGAATGGCCCGAATGTCTGGAGAGTGAGTAACTGTGATGGAGACGAAAATAAGCGTCTGAGTTATGAGTCGAGTGAATCGTGTGTTTGGATTAGTTGAATATATATTGTTGTTCGATATTCGAACTAGTTGAAAGTGTTTCGACCTTGCGAACCGCTTGTCGATTAAATCCGTGAATTTATGTCCGACTTGTTCGTGCGAAAAATATATTTTTATTGCTTTTCTTTTAGAAGCGAGGTTAACTGCTTTTTAAACGATCGGGAAATTGACGCGACCGGCTCGTCGCTCTCTTATCGAATAATAAAGTTTTTCTTTCCACGTTCGACTAATTTATTTCCTTAATGTTTCTTCGCGAAAATATTTTTTTTTAAAAAAAACTCAGACCGAATCAGACGTTAGAGCAGTTTATTAAATCTTAAAGCTCGTACTTGTAAAGATAGGATTTTATGTTTCATGTTTAAGTTAATACATATATAAAAAAATGAGGGTTGCAGTAAAAATACTTGTCGTTGAAAAATAATTATGATGTTATAATTTGTCTAAATGTATTTTGAGAAAATTCTAGAGAAATAATATATTTTCATAATAATTCATTTGTATTAAATATAAAATTACAGTTGTCATTTTGTACTCTGATTTAACTTTTATTAAAATCATGAAATTTTCAATTAGAGAATTCATTTATCAGTTCATTCTTAATTCGATTACATGAATTTTAATGAAGATCAAAATATTCATAAATAAATTGAGAACGAACTGTAAATAATTATCGTTTAGTTATTTATTATACGTTTCTTGATAATTATTGAAGATTATTTTGAATAAAACAATGTCGTTGTAAATTATAAATTTTACTGAGTTCAAGCGTGAGGCTAGAAGTGTTGATCGTCTGATACGTATATATCAATAAATATCCAATAATCGTACGTTTCATAATATAGATGATTCTTTATCTACGACTCGGATGAAAAACGCCCCTGGCTTACATTGTACGGATGCGAACATCGAAGATCAAAACAAAGCCGAAAAAACACCGCCGGTCTTTCAAGTCTGATCTCCTTGTACATATTTCAAACGTCACGACCATGGATGAATTTTCAAACGTTTGCCATTGTTGTGGTCCTGGTTTAACACGTGCATGCGTACGTCCATTCGTCGGTCGAATCGTCGACGACGACCACAAGTCCATAAACCGTCCGTGTCGTTTCTTCATCATCTTCTTTCTCCTCTTTTTTTATTTTCGTCTACGGATGTTATTCTCAGATATGTTTACGGCGTGAGTGCTTTCAAGCGAAACTTGGCGAAAGTAGTTTGTCGTCGACGTGCAGAAAAAGCGTAAACGGAAAATGAACTTTGATACTTTACTTAAGAAGTGAAAACGGAGCTCGTATTTACATTGCAAGTTATCGAACTCGGACGGAAATGTTCAACGAGTTGTCTGTCTCTCGGGTACGGACGGCTTTTCCAGAGTTTTTATTAGCATGTTTAGAAACGTTAATTAAATATGAAACATATAAAGACCGTCGAGCGTCAATTCCATCTCTGATGAGAAATGTTTTTTCTTCAGTTTTGACGAGGATAGAAAATCGAGTATTTTTATAATGATTAAATAGAAACTATCAACAATTTCAAATATATAACGAGCTATTGAGAAAAGTAATCGATGTAATTATTATCATGCGAATTGAAAACGATGAGAATATAAAATAGTTTTTTTTATTAATTAAAAAGACTTTTTTGATTGTAAAAAAATATTTTTTTATAAACGAATGATTCAATTCATGCAGAAGATCATAAACTGTAAACATTCATTCAAAAGATTGATTGTGGATGAACATTTTCAAATTGAAAAGTGAAAATATAGAACGTGGAGTTTACGCAGCAACTCACATATTCAAAATTGTATCCGTACAGTTAATTGTCATGAAATCAGAGCAGCATTCTATCCCTGTACTTCCCGATTAATAAATTCAATTTTATGATTACGATACGAACAAGCAAACCGTATACAATAGCTTTCGTGTGTGCACGCACTCGAACGTATACATTTTTCCCCAACTTTAAGTTATTCCGTGTTCTTTGTCTCGTAAATATGTCGTGTTTACACTCGAGTGAAGTTATTTTATCTCGACGCGGCCCGAAAAAAATGAACTTGATCTTTTTTTATCAAGATGTTAGGAACATATCCTCTATAACAATATGTAAATATATGGGGAAATGAGATTCAACCGTGTTATTAGAAACACATCCTGCCCGAATCTCGGGTCACACACACACACACACGTACACGGGAAGTATGTAAATGTATGAATAGAAAAAAAGAAGAGGAACGAGAATATAGTTCGATGGATTTAAATGTGTCTAATGTATAATGATTGATAAGAATTGACGGTTTAGTTTATTAGCAAAAAAAAATAGAACCAAATGGTGAAATGAAGTGTTTTTTTTATATAACATCTGCTCAATCTTATATCCACAACATACCATAATTATAATCCAATTGATGAAATTAAGTAACATCTATTGATTAATCAAAATGTAATACTGAAATAAAAATATATGATTTAATACTAATTTCTATGAAGAATATGAGAGTGCGTTTCGTTTCAATGTTTGGACATAGTTGACAAATTCCTTCACAACCACACATATCAACATTTAACAATAAAAATCCAGTAAGTAAATGCCAAGATACTTGGGTTTTTTGAAATTTTTCCCAGGTTGCGTATTTCATGGCTAATATCAGAAAGGAAGATTAACCACAAATGATAAGACACATAGTTGACGTCGGGGGTTATCTCTAGGAAAGCTATCGAAATCAAGAAACAATGAATAAAATCTAAATTAGACCAACGACCGAAATCGCAAAAAAAAATCGCAAGTAAATGAACAACATTTCGAGATTTTACAACGAATTCAACAAGGAAATTAACCAGGACGAACGAGGACCGCCATTGTCATTATATTATCGCGTTGAAGACTTATTTTAATAATAATTATTATTATTATTTCAATTACACGAAATATAATTATTGTTTCTGAATATGCACGTCCCGTGTAAATCCAAAAGCAACGAAATGTATTAACATGTCGACGTTGTTCATTTTATTCCGATGCCATTGTATTCGAAGCCCGTTCGCGACGTTTTAGAAAATTAAACGACATCGTAAACACTAATGACGTGCTGACGACGACGATGATGTTAATGCTTTTACTCACTCTTTTCATATTATGTGCTGCTGACGCATTCATACACAGACATGTTGCCATCATATATATATATATATATATATATATAAATATATATATATATATATATATATATATATATATAATATGACATCACAAGACTTCATTACTCACATGTAGTGCGTTAATCTCTCTTTCATTCAACTCTCTTTAAATACCTTTTAATGAAAACCGTTCATATTAGCTATTTTCTTAGAAATATTTGTCTGTGTTAACGCATGACAAAGATTCTTTACTTAATTATAACATCATCATCGTTATACTAGGAAATTATAAAAAGTTTCCTTTTATTAAAAAAAAATTCGATACACAATGTATGATATTAATCTGATGAATTTCACTGGTCATCGATATAGACATCAACGAATCAAATAAATAATTTATGATCGTTAAACATTTTCATAAAATCTTATAATTAATTTATACCGAAATGAATTTCTGTTCTTAAATCTTTTTCTATCACTGCTGTTAAAAAACAACTAGAAAAAAAGCAATAAACAAGCTCATTATTGTTATCATTTGAAAAATAATCTACTTTTTAATCTCGTCGAAATTCTAAATAAACAAAGCTTGCAAAAAAGACGAAAACGGAGACGAAAACGTTAGCTGCGAAATTACAATATTCTACAAAAAAGAACGCCGCTGATATTGTTTATTTATAGACGCGGGGTATTTTTTTTTCGTACAAGAAAATTTAATCAAGCCGACATTATCATCGGATACCTTCTGCGCCATGTACACATTCTTTTTAAGTATAATTTAAGTTTATTTTAAGAATGAACGAGTGTCGTTGCTTAGGCAGCGTCTTTTCAATCAGTTCGAGGAGGTGGTGGGCGAGTAGAGAGTAAGGGTTGAAATCGTGACGAAAGACGAAAGTGGATGTTCGAGAAGGGCGTCTGACGAGTAATCTGTCCGATTCGATTTTGACGACACCTATGTCGGCGCGGTGTTAATCAATTATCGGACGATTCTTAGTTCTTTCGAATCACTGAATATAATTATCTGTTTATAATTCACGTTAATATATTTTTTTCTTTTTTTGTACTAACCGAATGTTGTACAAATGTTGAAAGAAAACGTATTGAAAATAACTGAATATGTAGATAGATATGCCGATTCTCATCTAAACATTGATTTTTTTCTAAAAAGAAATACTTCTCTTTTTGATTGCATTGAAGCAAAAAAAGTTCTATATTTCATCATGGACTTTTATGTTTGATGATTAAAAAAATCAAAGTAAAATTAATGACGGATAATTATTTCTATGAAAGAAAATATCAAAAGAATTTGATATTTTAAGAAGTCTTATTATTTTATTATGACATAAAAGATAATTTAAAACTGTTATAAACGTAGAGTATATATTTTTTTATAAAGAGTACAAATGAAAATTAAACAAATAATTAAAACGAATTCTCGACTGCGTTTTTTTTAACTGAAAAGACATTTTGTGTTCGTTATTATATTCAAGATGTAATTGTGATTCGATATGGAAAAATGTTGGTAAATTCGTAAACCGATCGCATTTTTAATCGATATCTGTGTAGAGTTTCGATGATCGAAATGTTTAATTTACAAACGAGATAACAACAACTATTGCTCGAACAAACGAAATGTTAATCACGAATGCAAAAATGTTAAACACGAACGACGTCACGACCGACGATCATTAATACTCGACAATGTCATTACGGCCGTTATAAAAGAAACATTTATACGTAAAAGCTCTCGCGACGGTTGAAGATGAAAGCGCAAAAAGAAATTATAATGAAAAATAACGTAATAAAACGGAACACTCGAAGCGAAACAATATCAGCACCGCCGGCTCGTGTCAAAGGCCACGTCGGTCGTTCCACCCGAACCGTATCGGGCTGGACGGACTAGATGTTTGGAGTTGGACGCCGGACGTCTCTGTCTATCGTTTTTTTTTCTTACTTCGCGATGGTCATTACGACAAGATCAAACAAGCACGTACTGTGTACAATGTACTTGTCGTAAGGAGAAGATGTTAATTCTGTACGAAGTCGTACGACTCATCAATCATTCGATGTTGACGAAAGAGCGTACTCGGAATTAGACGCCGAGACATTAATAGTCAAACGGTGGTAAAGTGAATGGATACCGCTGATGCATCAATTATGTAAAGCTCTTAACTTTATGTTCTCGTTGCTCGAGCAACGGAACGCTTACCACGTTCTTAATTCAAATTATAAACGTGTACAGAGGCTAACATTATTGTCGAGTATCATTATATCGTACTATAAACAGAAACAAACATGATTATATATATATATATATATATATATATATATATATATATATATATATTCGACCATTTTCTTTTTTAAAAAAAGCTCCTCAAGACACAATCAAAATCTCGATATTTATCTCCGATTCGAAATGTTCAATAATAATCATTTTCTGTCCACTTGTATGATATTGAACGATTGAATATTCGTGTAAAACGTGAATTTCACACGGATCGCATTAATAACAAGTCAATGAAGAACGGTGGTAATATATTGTGACTATGAAGAAATATACTCTGATGTTAATATATTCCTTCGGTGGATGCTGTCATGGTTAGACGATTCGAAGGATTCGGACTGTATAGCATCGGACACGCTTCACAAGATTTCTAACTGAACATTTTAATTAATGAATTTGCTTGGATAGTTTCAGTAAGTTATCTGGTTTGAATGACGTTGTTATTATTGTTTGTTGTTACTGTTGTTGTTATCTGACCATTCGACGATATGATAATATTTTAAGCTTTGACGACTATGGTCCAGTAACATGCAAATATATATGTGTGTGTGTGTGTGTGTGTATAACCATACAGATGGATATGTGAACAAACGCATATAGTTCTGTTCGAATACAAACTTTTAAATTAAGACAGATATATGTTGAGAGTTCGTCTGCTCCCATATCAAAATTGTACTTCGGATTCGTGCACTAATGGAAATGTTTGTACGGGATGATGTATATCTACAGGTTCCGTCATTGATCATTTGAATAAAGAGAATATATCTCCGTGACATCGGCTACAATCCCATTAAAACTTGACATAACGTATGTATTTTCTTAAAAGCATCGGTCATTTGTATGAAAGATAAAAAATATGTATGGGTCATCCAAATGCAACGCCTCGATTTATATTTTTTTAAAAAAAAGAAACTATACACATGTTTCTTTTTAATAAAACACAAATCTAGGCGTCATATTTGGATTACCCTATATAAATATATATATATATATATATATATATATATATATATATATATATATAAAAGATGTATAAGATAAAAAAACGAACACATCTGTTGATTTGGTTAAATGAACTGATATAAATATTGATATAAGAACAAGACCTGTTTATCTTTTCACAGCTGTTAATCCCGATCGCCATCGATGTCTTTTAATATTCTGTCTAGTGCGATATATTTATTTAATCAATTATAAATATGCGTGCGGTCGAAATAACACGTCGGAAAATTGTGAAATAACATCATTCGCCGCAAACTATTTACCCGTTATTTTATTTTTTTATCGAAGAATAGAGAAACGCAGGAAAAACATTTACATACAATTTCGAATTCATCGATTCTCGTTTCTTGTTGTTATTCACTAGGGACAATGACGTTGTCTGTTACTGTTTATATATATATATATATATATATATATATATATATATTTATATATATTAATGTTTTTTATGCTGTCAAGTAACGGAAATTCAATTGTGAATGTAATATTTTATTTTCGAAAAGAACTTGACGTTCAACTAAAAATAATTTAATAAAATTATTCGAGTTTGTACGTTATTCTTTTAATCTCATAATATGTATGAAATTATTAAAATAGATTTATTTTTCAAACAAATATAAAAAAAATTAGGTATTTTACAAATTCTTTTTCAATTCGATATTCAATCGAAATGTAGAATGAAATGATCTCAACAACGTTGTTACAAATAATGTCCTATTATCTCAAAAAACAGAGAGATATTTCATTATTTTAATCAATATGTGACATTTTTGGAAAATTGATATATTAATTTTTTATTTTTAATAAAAATAATCGGAAAGCATGCTTTTAAATCGATGAAATTATTGAAGTTGGCAAGAATAGAAATAATAATTGATTTTTTTTATTTGAATTACGATAAAGGGTTTTTCGTATTTTAAATAAAATAGTCAGTAGTCGATCAGACCAAGCTTGAATAACCCACGGCGCCTTAGGCTACATAGAATATAAATTAAACCTGGTATTATGTGTAAAATCTGTAACGAAATATAACAGAGACATTTGGAAAGAAACGTTGAATATAAATCAATAATTGTACATTTCTATATATCGTATGATATATACGTGTGTACACATAGTAGTGTAATCTGTATTTACAAGGATTGTGTGAGATGTATTTCCACTCTAATAAATGTCCGCAACAGTAATAAATGGTGAAGAAGCGAGAGCCAGTCGCCATTTGTGAACAATAATGGACATGGATATATTGTGGTCGGCCGGATCGATCTCGGTGACGAAACGAACGACGGCGACGACGACGACGAAACACAACATCTTACCGACCGCATTAATCTTTTGTTCTTTTCGGTCGTCGCGACGCGTCGGACCGATATTTATGTGCGGGATTTATCTGTGGCCGAAAGTCGATTTCCACTCAAAATCATTAGTATGTCATACTTATTCTTTGGAGGATAACAACGACGACGACGATAATAACAGCACTTTAGGACGAGTGAACGTACGCTTTAGCGAATTAATGTCCATCTTTTATATGATACATATGTGTGTGTGTAATATATATATATATATATATACATAAACATTTAAAGTTATAAAAGCATTAAATCATTTTACATATAATAATATTAGAGGCAATATTTTTTATTAACAAGAGTTGTATTGAAATTTTAGCATTTGTAACCAGATTAAATGATATTAATGAATTTTAGAGAAATTAATAAGGACCAAATAATATTTTGAATTTAATAACATTGGAATATGAATATACCAAAGTGATTGAAAAATCTTTAAACATTTATTTACAATAACTTTTAAAACATATCCTCTTATACATATATCCTTATATAATTATTTATATTGATAAAAAAACTCTATATTAAATTTGTATATAATATATAAAGTGACCTAAATGACACTAAAAGATAATCAAATAAAATGAAATTTAATTTAAATAATTCGTTTATCTCATTTTTAAATAAATAATTTGTTTAATCAAAAGTGATTTTATTACATATACATACACACAAATATATATATATATATATATGTGTGTGTGTATGTGTGTGTGTGTATTCTATGTTAATAAGAAATTGCCGCATTTTGCAAAAACATTAATTTGCTAGTCACGTATAAGCCAAATAATGTAAGTACACGAGCATAAAATTTCACATCAAACAAGATGAAAGGATGGAAATGTTCCTGCTCTAGTATCAAGCTAAATAACTGACGAATGCCTTTGTAAAGTCAAATGCAATCGTAAATTACACTACCGTACTGATTAAATTAGCTACGGTACACATGTATGCATCCGCACGTGTATGTATATATATATATATATATATATATATATATATACATTATGTACATTAAATATATATATATATACATACAACCACTCACCCACACACACACACACACGAGTACGGTAAACTTCACAAGTGCAAAACCAAAGTGGAGCAGCACATACGTTGAGCAAGAGCGCCCGGAGCGATTCTTCTGCTCTGAAAATCAAACTGACGATGACGACGAGGACACGACATCTCGTTCCAGTGTACGGGAATGTCGTCCACAACGACTGGCCGGTCTGAAGAGACCCTACACACATACATACACATATATGTATATATATATATATATACTGTGTGTGTGTGTGTGTGTGTGTATACAAACTCTGCGGCGGGTTACGTTCCAAGATCGCTCGGACGTTCATCGGAATGTTACTTCTGAAGATGCGGAAAACGAACGGATTTTCGCGAGAGACGCTGACGCATTCTCGACACACACACACACACAGATATAGACAGGGTGTAAGTCAGTCAAGTGTTAAAGCACTCTTGTGCCTGTCAAAGAGTAACGGCGAACGTGGAGGAATGCTGCTCAATTTAAAAAGGAACGCGTTCGACTGAAATTCGAACGGTTTACATATAAGTGACATCCGTGACGCATTTATTGGACGTTCGTGTGTTGTTCTGTTCGTTTCTTTCCTCTTCGTATCGAATCTTGTTGTTTGTTATAAAACGTGTACAAGACGATATTACATATGAGTCTTGTGTACGGGAGATCGGCGTTCGGATGTAAACTTTTTCTTTTATTTTATTTGAAGTCGTTACATGTACGATGTATGATTGGAAAACAGACAGAGCTCGTTTTTGACTTTCAAACGGGCCGTACGGAATCGATTTCGTCGACTAGAGGTCCTAAATTATTTTCTAAACGAAACGTTCAATTGAATTTAATGCACGTCCGAAAACACGAGACGCGTACGAAGGTCCGAACGAATTATTTTTCGAAATATAAACGTATTTTATATATCATTTCTGTATAAAATTTGTCATTTTTATCAAATACCGTTTCATAGAAAAGTCGATATTCAATCATAACGAGAATTGTTTAATGAAAATCAATAATTTACTCTCCTCGACATTATTAACTATAATCGAGTCGGACGTAACTGTATTTGTATACGAATATAAATCCGTATGTAGAAAATCTCTACGTGTGCGTGTGTAAGTGGATGAATCCGCATCTCTGATATCCGATGGCGAGTTTTCGGGAATTCGGCATCAAGTCGAGCGAGGAGGATGCGGCAGGACACGGGTCTCGCTTCGGCGACCCCGCATCGCGCCGAACAATATTTCAGCAGGGTTCCTTCTGTTACGCTCGCTCGTCTAACTGTTCGCTGCCAACGTAGTCAGACTTTGATTAACGACCTGTGTACAGAAAAATTGCCGACCATCCGATTTATATTATTTCTAGTAACGTTTTCAGTTTCGCTTTTTCCCATCTGTCTCGCACGCCCGTTCGCTCCCTTGCCGGCTCCTCGTTCGTTTCGACATCTTTTCACGTCGTTATCATTCCAACATTTATATTTATATATATATTTTGTAGACACGTAGACATTTTTTAATAACTTGTACAATAACTGTTCGGTGTTGGAGTACTACTGTTTTTATTAACTCTCGATACGCTGTTTTATAATCTCTGAATTTCTTGACACAAACGTAGGTTCGTTTTCAAAACTGACAAAGGACTTTTGTTCGTTTTCAGTACTTGACAAGAAACGTGTTTCAACCATTTAAATTGTGTAGAATATTTCATATTTGATTTAAATATAAATGCTCTCTTCGCATTTACATTTTGATTTAATACCGTCGTTGTTTATTGTTATTTTCAAATTAAACATTTAATTTTTGTTCATTTAATTTCGATATTTGTTTTAAATAATTGATAATTATACATTGTTATTCCTTGCTCGTTAATCTTTAAAAAATATTTATACGATTTAAAATCGAGAGAGATACGTGGTGATAATTAATCGAATATAAAAACACTTGTTACAAAAATAAAATTTGTAATTTTTTAAACAAAAATACGAGGTCAAAGCACCGACCCTCGATTCGGATTCCGGTTTGTCGGACGCAAACAGTCGTCAAGTTAAAAACGGATGACAGACCGCAGAGCTACTGTTGAAAAACAATCCGACCGCGATGCATATTCATAAACCGCACACGGTCGACAAGAGGTAGAGTCAAAGTGACGCAGCGAACGACCGCCGTCGTCGTCGTCATAACAAGTTCCCGAATGTCGTCCGTCCGTAATATCGTCGCGAACAGTTTTTGCGACAGCGTGCAAGAGTATTTACGTCGGCGTTCGAGTGATGAATTTCCTCGTGCCGGGAATCAATTAATCAATCATTCTCGAGAGAACTTGACACGTCGGAGGAACGCGCGCGCGTGTTTCTGATGGCCGTAAACCACCTGATACACGACGACCTTCATCACTCGGTCGGGCGCACGACGGGCTTAATGAAATGAATGAATTTATGTAGACCGGCTTATATTTCGTGTTTCTGCGGTCCGTTGACTTTTTAACGTTCGCGCATAATTAACGATGAGTAATTGTGGAAATCGTACAGTGCTCCTTCGGCTGGATTTGAACGCGGAGTCAGTCAGTCAGTCAGTCAGTCAATCATCCATCCGTTCGTCCATACGTCGAGTCGATATTCGCTCTTGTTTACGTTCCGGTAAACTTTACGGCGCGCTCGCAATAAACACGAATACAAATGACACATAAATCGACGGGTTCTTTTTTGCTTTTATGTCGGCCGTAACGTTTAACACACGGCCGCGTTGTTCGCTTTATTGGCTCGATAACGTTCGCGCCACTTGAAATATTAAATAACCTATGCATCGTATTCGTACGAAACCGATGGAAAATTTCAATATTTGATAAATCTTCATTTTACGGCGTTTCGAGAGATTTTCATACAGAATTACGATTACGTTGAACTATATTTTTATTTATTTATTTTTTTTTAAAAAAATAATAATTTCTAACAATTCTATATTGTATACGTGCCCATAGATTTTTTATATAAAAATTAAAACGTAAAATGGAATTCTAAAAAAATGTAAATCCAGTCCGTATTCAATTATTAATCATTCTAGTGAACTTTCACAGACAGAGGAAACTTGTCTTTTCGAAAAGAAAAGAAACTAAATCACGAATCATACATAGATATATAAAAGATTAAAGCTACGAAAGCTCTTAGGGAAACATAAAGAGTTCGGTTTGTTGTTGGAACGTTGCCATAACGGATGTCTGGAAAAAACTGCGAAAAATCAATTAGAAAACACCGCCGACGAGAGCTAGCAGATTCGTTGCGGATCGTATAAATAAGCAATTAAAGATTAACCGACTGTGACATTATTATTAACAGGCGGTAATAAATTTTTTGACAACGCCTTATTCGTTTTAAATGCGAACGGCGTCGACGAGTCTACGAACGAGAGATGAAAAATTTAGTTTATTTTTCAAATAGAACGAGTCCATTTACCATCGAATGAATTTATCAGCAGTCGTCTTCGACCTATGTACTGTAAAACTAGACAATATGGATGCATGCGGTGTTGTTCATAGAAATCAGATCCGTATCTATTTATATTGAAACGGTTTACATCGTTGGACATTTTTTTAAATGAAAACTACATATATTTATAAGATGCGTAAATCAGAGACGAGGTGGAACGGTAAAAAGAAACTATAATTCGTTCCGGAAATAAATCAGAGAGCGCGAGACTCGCGTGCTGTTTTCCGATCGATTCGAAATCCCGGCTTATCCGCAACCGGATAATTTATGGCTCTTTCTCATGACTTCTGGCCAGACATGACCCTCGAGTACACTTGCGTTAAAACGTCGTCGGCGATATTAAGGGCCCGACCGCTTATTATGATCGAACGGAACGTTCGCGTCGTTACTCGTTCAAGTTTTTTTCCATCTTTATTATTTTATTTCGGTCTATTATTTATTGTGCGTTCGTGGGGGTGCAAAAGAGTATTATTCATAAAGAGCGTTCGTACGGAGTTAATAGTCGTTCGAGACGATGGTCGGTCGTATTGGAGCAAATCGACAGAGGTGGTCTATTAATGGTTACGCAGACCGTCGTTCGAATTCATTAATGTGATTTAGTGTACGAGAAAATGGACGCGTTTTTTTTCTTTTTTAATTACAGACGTTCGATATTCGAGTGAATGTATATCAAGTCGGTGTATTAACGCTGACACCGACTCGAAATTAAAACAGAATTTCAGAGAGCAAGTGAACATTTTAATTAAAGTTCATATTTATTATATAATTTTTATCAAAAGACTATTAAAATATGGAAAATTTACTAAAGACGATCGCTTATAAATGGACATTTAAAGTAACTCCGTACGAAAAAAATCAAAACAAATATTATATCAGTTTTGAAAATTTCAATTTTATTTTAATATATATAGGGAGAGAGAGATTTGTAAATGTTAGCTCTGTTTTTTTTTCATTCAATATAAATGTTGATTTTTTGTCGTTACGAGATTAAATCTAATATGCGTGAAACGTTCGGTTATGTTTACAAGCTGTCAATCGGTCTCTAATCGAATTTATTTCTAATAAATCAATCGCGTGCCTCGTCCGATCATCGGACAGTACGTCTGGAAAAAACTGACGACGTTATCTAAAAACATGTCATAAGAAAGAAAATCTCTCGGAAACGTGCATTAATCTCGTCGATTCAACGACGAGTGGTCGCATGTGAGGGTTCGTTCCTATGACAACAATCCACGTACACGTGCGTGCGTGCATGTGCGTGTCGCACAGTCGATGTCTGTGTTGTCTTTTACATCCGTAACAGATCTGCGGTCTCGTTAGCGTGTTGTCCGTTTTGATTTCCAACACGGACGTCCTGTTCGTGAAACGACCCTCTGGCATTACATAAACAAACGCACGATGATTATTGTCGGCCGATCTGTATGATGAAAATAATTACTATGTTTGGAAATTTGTTTGACGACGTCGAACGCGAGACGAAATCGATTGCGTGGAATTACGACCGAAGAATGGTTCGTTAAAGGAGTTATTCGGTGTAAGTTGTCGAGTGGGGTGCGAGACGCCACCCCGAACGACTGCACGTCAATCTTGAGATACGTACGAACCGGTACAGTCGATTTGAGTTTTATTATCTGACATAAAAATATTTATATTTTATAAAAACGTAAGATAATTGGCGAACAAACATGTAAAGAGATAAAAATTCAACAAGTCCTCGATAATTTTTGTTCGCAACATATCGAGTTCGTTCTTTCTCCTTCACACAAACATTCGTACGTCCACGTATGTATATAATAAAAATATACATATAATTAATAACGACGACTCGTCGTCGTCGTCCGTCCTGTGTGCTTTGTGTTCGCGCTTACACAAATTCGAATGTGTATAGAAATCCACGACCGTGCTTTTAAGTGAAGATCCAGCTGAAAGGGGATGTAAACTAATGACGTCAACAAGTGTATCGTACCATGGGCCATTCACTTGCGGATGTATGCTTTAATTTTGAATAGCGAACCCACCCATCCACCGAGCCATACAAAAATAATTCTGAATTGATGCGCGACCGATGTTGTTCGAATATGTTTTCAAAGAAGAGAGCACGAAACACGGAACACGACGACCGCACTCGTTCACATTCCAACACAAAATCGATATTCGAACTAATATACATAATATCTACAGATATTTTTATGTACGTGCGTACATAATATAAAAGGATTAGGGAGTTCTTTTTTAACGGAACAAAAACAACATGCGTGAGGTTAACAGTCGGTCAAAGAAGCATCTACGACTAAAAAAAAAGAAAAAAACGTACGAATACGTTACGTGGACATGTCAGAGGAAGCATGTTTTTTTTGGGACACCCAAACGCGTGCATACATTTCGTCCGAGAATAAATCTTTATTCATTTCCGTTTCTCCCACAAGGACATGTACGTACACGTCCGTCCATCCGAATAAGTGAAATTCAGTGCGTCGTCCTTATTATGAGTAACGACACCGGGTCGCCGTTCAAATCCGTGCATTGTCACTACTACAAGCTTTTGCTTTTATTCCATAGTCTCTTTTTCATCGATCAATTATGAATCAATCGACTCGAACTATGACTTAAACACAATAACGTTCATTTCAAATATAATGGAAAATTCTACACTAGACACGATCTGTTTTTAGAAATCATCTCTGCTGAAAACAGAACGATTTCAATCCTTTTTTTCCACCGACCGTACAGACTCTAATAAATACTGTTGTCGTCCACAACAGTTCTAATTTAATATCTGTGAAAGGTTTGTGCCTCGTTTTTTTCCTATTCGCGTTGTTTATTATATCATACGTTGCTGTGCATGTGAAGAATTTTCATTATGTATTTATTTTACTATATCCGTTTTATAAATATATTTAGATAATTTGTCACACAGCAGCAGATGGGTTAGTATCATTCGTTGTACGATATATAAATATATATATAAGTTTGTTTGTATGATCCTAATGCATCTGCTGAAAACACATGCAGATTCAACTGCAAACATTTTTTTTATTTTCGTTGACAGTAGGTATTTTAAGCGAATTTTTTATGTCTGCGAAATATGTTCTTTTGTAAATTAATTTTAGACCATTTTAAAAGCTGCCATTCATAATCAAAATGTTTATTTATAAATGAGTTTAATGTATAAAAAATATTTCAGTTATGTGACCAAAAAAAAGTAACACGTCGACAATTCTTTTCAAATGATAAATTAATTATGTGAGTAATACAAGTAAAAAGACATTTAAATAATTCGATACTATATGAAATCAGACTAGTATTAAAAAAATTCAAAGAAATTGATATATATATATATATATATATATATATATATATATATATTATATGTATATATATATACATCTAAAGAGAAGATTTTTTAGTTCAAGAATAATTTTTTAAACGATGAATTAATTTAGAAAAAGTAAAAAGAGATTTGTATACATATATATCATCTGTGATAAAAAGTTGTATATATATATATATATATAACTTAATTAACAGAAATTGAAACGTATTTTCGTTATATCTATTATATAATGTAGTGTGTAATAATACGAATTATTTAAATTATGATTTATTATTTAAATTATCTACATAGTAATAACATAAACAAACTTGTTATTGATAGATGTCTGTTAATAAGTTATACATAGTTCATTTTTTATGATTATGTTTATTGAAATTCTATTGAGGTTTGTAGATTTTATCTCAATTCATTCGACGTTCAGTATCAGCCCATTACGTTTTCTTCCACCGAATCCTCGGCTTTTATATCTTATTTTACTGTTAATAACAAATTTGTATGTAAATGTTTATATCAATCAGTACTTTATATTATATAAAGTCATCTAAGTGATGTGACGCTTAGATTTGTGTTTTATTAAAAAGAAGCATGTGTGTAGGGTAGTGTATAGGGAAACATATGTATAGTTTCTTTTTCATAGCAGTAACATAAATATATACATTAAAATTGGGTCGATATTAATTCATATTAGAATATATATATATATGGTGTATGTGTGTCCGTGTGAAAAAGTATTAAAGAAATAAACATAAATTTTCCACTCTAGCATTATTGTACGATGCAACGAACAAACTTTCGAAATAAATTAAAATGAAAAAAGAACTAATATAATTTTATAAAGAGATTTAAGTTAGCTATAAATAAAAGTCGTTTAGAAGAGATATCAATTTAAAAGTACACTCGAACAAAACTAGCAATTATATCGTATTACAGAATGTACTATGAGCAACGTGTCGTTCTCGACGACGACGACGACGACAAAACAAAATTAGTTCAAGAACATGGAAAACTTGTAAGAAATTATTAATGAAAACTATTTTGAACGGGGATTGCAGCACCGAGTTACGAGTTAAGAAAAAAGTCGACACCGAGCCGGATTAAAAAAAGCAATTAAACGGATATAACAAGAAGAGATACGACGAGACGACGACGCTCGGCTCATGTAAAATGTACGGTCGGAGTGCGTTCGGCGTTAAATTCAATTTAAAACTTTTTAATTATTGAACAAAGACGTTATTACACCTGTTCGATGCTGCTCGACACGTGCGTGTACGTCGTTTTGGAATCGCCGAACAACGTACGTGCACGAGTCCTTATCGCTCGTGGTCGATTAAAATTCGAGATGTGTGTGTGTGTGTCTTAATCTCTTCTAAATTGTTCCGTGCTAGAAAAAAAAATTCGCCATCCTTCCAAATCACTTATGACCGAACGTTACGTGAACGGAATAATTCCACTAATCGTCCGACAGATACACGACATTCACTGTAGATGGTCGTCTTAAGATGCGACGACAAATCTACACGTTTCATTCGGTTGCACCTACACGCACACTCACACGAACGCGTGTAAATATCCAAATATCAGTGTGTGTGTGTTTGTATCGGTCGCGTCCACATGTGAAACACACACACACACACATACCATCGCTCGCACACATTACAGAAGTGACAAGAGTAACCTCTGCACACCGGATACAGCAATTGATGTGTAAGCCTACAGGGTTACCGATGACACACGTCATCCCAACAGCTGTTTTACATTCAGAGACAGATGTATTCTCAGAGATATTCTATTCGTCAGATATATTAATTCGATGAAAAAGAATACAACATAGTCGCCGAATGCGCCTCTTCCACGCTCCGTGAAACATTTGTAATCGATTCGTTTTTGTACCATCATGAAATTACGGATCTGTTTGTCGAGAGAGTGAGAGACTTTTTTTTCGAAACTAATACCGGTATTATTTGTTTTGGAACTGTGGCGAATTCACTTTCACACAAAAAAGAACTAGCAGCCCGACATTATTTTTCTTAACTTGTTTATAAGTCGATGCGTATTTCACTCTAGTAATTCTATCAGCATCTCAACAAAAAAAAAACACACACACTTGGGGTGGTAGTTCGTTTGTGTGAAAATAATACGATTATCGTGACTGTTATTTCAATATAATTAGATTTAAAATCGTTTGTGATATCAACAAAACTATTAGAGTACTTAAAACACTCGACTAGAAAAATAAATCGAGGGATGTTCAGTCATTTAAGATTTACCAATGACATTATTTTCTCAACAGGAAAAAAAAATATCATATAAAGTTTTTGGAACAGATTTTTATTCAATAGATAGAAAGAGGTTAATGATGATGTTCGTTCGTTCATTCTTAATCAAAAATAAAAGCATATTAAAAAACTGACAACATAAATAATCAATATTTAATATAGTTTGTATAGATTCGTAGTTATCATTATTATAGAGATTTTTTGCCCAATAGATGTTTTCCATAAATAATTATTTATAGTATCATCATCTGCATTGATTAAGATTGAGATGAAAATAAATGATTTCTATTATAAATTGATAAATTCTTTTTTTTTTTTGTTTCGATATATTTATTTGAAAAAAACTCGACCTTATAAAAATATTTCTCGGTATACTGTTTCGCAAATCATAAAAAACTGCCATATCCATTGACCTCGATATTGATGACCCATCGTAACACTTGACAAATATAAATCTATGTACATTTGTACGAGAAAACATGTACATACATACATACATACATTACATATTTATATATATACATTGAAACATATTACCGAAAATAAAAAAAAATCTTTCCAAACTTCGTACGAATATCCACTAGTTCAGTTACAGTAGTAATAACATGATGTATATTGCACGTCAGTATTTCCTCCACTCTGAATAATGTATTTGAAATCTGTCATTTTTTTGTTGTTATTGTCGAATGATTTCTGTAGGAAAAGGATGAAATTTTATCGATACATAAACGTTTACAGAACGGTCGTTTGTTATTTAGTCACAGCTTACAAAAACGATTCTATGTAGATCTGAACGTAATGCAGTGTTTTATAAATCAAACGATCGAATCAAATTTAAACGATAAATATTCACGAATAAATCAAACTATACTAGACACAAATCGAAATATCGATTTTTAATTTCGTCCGTATTAAATTTATTGCCGATAACTTAAAGTTCCGTAATGATTTTTGATGTCGAAACCAACTAGGCTTTCATTTACCTAAACTTACACCATTAAATATATACACAGTGTGTACGTACGAAAATGTACACGTCCTACTTATACCTTTTACGTTTGATAAATTATTTAGAATGCTTACGCAACTAAATTAGTTTATGTACTCTCTTTTTCTGGAAAAAAAGAATACACGCGCAACTCATAACTTTGTCACATGAAAAAACATAAAACTTTATTAAGCATTAATTTACAAGACCCTTGGTGAGTGAGTGTGTGAGTAGTTCGCTCGTAGGATACGAACGCAAGCACGGTGAGTAGGATGATACGTGCGAGCAGAAAAATCGACTCGCTTGGTACAAAGAAAAAAATATGAGTTATATTTTGATATTCGATGAATGGGATTTTCAAAATAATATTTTTTTTTAAAAAAAATATAAATGCCCGAATGACTATATAAACTATATAATTATTTTTTTTTAATTGTTACGAATTCATTTTCATACAAATGAATTATAATTTCAACATCAACGATTTATTATTTATTTTATTTATTTATAAATTAACACCAGCAGTTTATATTCAGATAAATAAAGTGACCAATAAATAGTTATTAAACATTTTAAAAAAATAGTGCGCTGAAAATTCATTTACATTCGTATTAGATAGTAAAAATGTTTAATGATTGAATTTTAATTATTAACATTATTATACGATACAAAGAAGTGTAATATCAACGGATGATATTTCTCTACGACTAACGGAATCTCTGAAGACGACCGATCAATCCACAATAGGGGTGCTCTTCTACACCATCACGTCCGTGCGATATAAAATGCAAAACGATTTATCATCAATCGGAACAACGTCCGTTTATTGAATTGTTTCCAGACAATTTTCATCCAGATACGAGATCTAATAAATCGGTACGCCGGCTCTTTTTCCGTTTCTTCGACGATATATTCGGAAAAACATGATATTCTATAATGTATGGAATTACGAATGCGAGTTTCGATTCGAGTTTGATTTCTTTTTTTATCGTCGAACAACACATATTTCAGTTTTCACGATTTCGTTGATTCGTACGCGAAATTGATACTCGATAGCTGGATGAATAAATGAAAACGTGTACAGATAATCGTCCGAAAGATGTAAGTCGACACGAGAGAATATTTGTGACTCTCTCGTGTCGTTGTTATATTTTTTTTATCTCGGATTATTACCATTTTAAACGAAAATGCTCCGAGCTACGAGATTCTTCCACGTGCAGACCTCCCGTTTAATCTCACGACGAAAAATAAAAACGTTACGAATAGCACAAGAGCGTTTAGTCATCGTGTCAAATAATCAAACGTTTCTCGTTAAATTGCTAATTGGCATTTGAAACAAATATAAGAATCTCAAACGAGGAAATTAATTTTTCATTTCGAACGAATAGAACAGACGATTCTTTTTATGATGGAAAAATCCTGTACGAAGATTTCCAATTATACAGATATATATCTTTTTTATGAACAGACACAGTCGATGTTTCATGTATTTTACAAAGTATCGGGCATTCAATCGAATTGAAATCTAATTGATATTCAATTACCTGAATGAGAATATACGTCTGTGTCGAAATGTACATCGCCGGATTAATTTCACAGACGTCTGTCTCTGTATCTGGAGGTCGGTTCTATTTAGGCAGTCGTAGAATTGAATCACGAATTAATTTACTGTACAATGTATTACCAACAATCCATGCTTCGTGCTCGCACAAAGGATTCTCTCTCTATTAACTACAGAAACATTAATACATGCTATTGAGCACATTTCCACTTTATGAACGCTCTTCTCTACCTGTGTGTGTGTGTGTGCTGATACAATCCAAACGGTCAACGTATATCTGAAATCATATCGAGACGAGAGCGAGGGAGAATGCATTCAATTTTCCTATCAATCAATCGAGAATATTGGATATTTCAACGAGGAGGAGTCTGCACGGTGGTCTGTCTACTTCATAAAATAGGAATTTACACGAGCGAAGTTTCTATCCAACGTGCACCTGTTTGTCGGATGATCAACATTCGAGATTACTTTATGAATACTAATCATCGGTCAAAGATCGTTTTCAATAAAGTACGAACCGCAAACTATTTCATCGTTAGAAACACCATCGTCAACGAGTATCGTCTCGATAATTGAATTCATGATACGTTAACGTTTTTCTCTGTGATGTTATGGAATTCTGGCGAAAGAATCGCATGCCGGAATTAAAACCGGATCGAAATCGATATCACAATGTCAACATATCTGTGTGTGTGTGTGTGTGTGTGTCATCAGCTCGTACCGCGAATACACTCTCGCTCACGACACGCATTATTTCATAACATTGTTTTGTGGTGAGCTGATCTCTTAATTGGTTATTTCGTGCATGAAGTCATACGTATCGTTTAATTGACCGGCATTTTATTCACTTAATTCTCCAACCGAACTGGACGAGACTTCGTAATCGACTCGGGTGTTTTTTTTTCACTCTCGACGATTCGCTCGTATTCAGTCTAGTATCAATTTGTGGCGATGATAAATTGTTTACTTTACATTTTAAAATCTTTTATAGACATATGGTTTTCAACACACATTATATATATATATATATATATATATATATATATATATATATATATATATAATGAATTAAAAAGTAAATTCTACAGTAAAAAAAAGTACAAAGAAAAATAAAAACGTTAGTTAAAAATATTTTTTTGTTTAAGAGAAATTGATAAAGTATGTAAACTTGTCTATAGTTAAAATTTCGATAAGTCGATAGTACTTATGCTAAAGTATTTTTTGAATCTTCACTGAGACCGCTTTGTGATTTTTGATCAGTAATCCATCATATATTGATAAAATTAACAGATTTTTTTTTTTAAAAATAGGTTATTGATTGAAAAAAATACCACTTAAAATGATATCATTTTATAAAAATAATTGATATTAATTTACTCTTTACTTTATTCACCAGCAACGAGTAATTATTGAACATTTTACTAAAATCTTACGATACGTTTGTGTAAAAGAGTTGTACTATTCTAGAAAATCATCGATCGTTAAAAAATTACAATCGTTTCTCCGACGAAAACAATACCTCCATTTAAAATAACTCTCTTTCATGCCATTTCAATTTGTAACTCGAATATGAAACGTTTCGTACGATGCATGTAAATACGTCGAGCTGTCATAACACGAGCCGAGAAGAGGAAAACGTTAACGATTTAATTGTATTATGCAGACATTCGTCATGTCGCGAGTGCACGCAGAATTCGTTTACTTATTCGCACGGCGCCGATCCATTACGAATTCTGCATAGCGAGGGCGACGTTCGTTCCTCTAAACACCTTAAAGACACTGATGGAACGTTGTTCTTTTGAATTGCACGCCGTGTAATAAAGGGCGCTGTCAAGATACGATGTGACGTATCACACGGCCTACAACACAAACATTACGGTTAACAAGGCAATATGACACCGCATGTTTGTGATTACCATATAAAACGCAAACACTGTCGCAGAATCGGTCTCGAAGACACACACACACATGTTTATGTATATTCGAGCGTGCGTGTGTGTATGTGTGTACATTAAATTATTGGCTAGATTGCGAAAAGCCTCTGTCTATTTATTATACACGTCTGTTTTGTGTCTGTGCGTGTGTGTGTGTGTGTGTGTCTGTTCGTTCGTTCGTGTCACTCGCTGAAACTCAACTGGTGGGCCACGAGGGCCCGTCGTGAGCTTTGACTAATTTGCATATCGTAATCCACACGCTCCGACGGAACCCATATTCGTAGAAACCTGGAGTCGAAATGACTGGCAGCCTTATCAATAACGTTGCACGAATATGTAAATTTTTGGAGGAATCCACGACGAAGGTTCCGGACAGAGTGGCTCGAGTCAGACAAAATCGACGTATCACCTTAATTAAACTCGATAGATAGATACGTCGACGCTTTTATATACAAATATATATATATATATATATATTCAGACTTTCGTAACATTTTGATTTTACAAAATTCTTTCCTCTGAATATTCGTTCTGGCTCAATATCGTTTTTCATTAGAAACGATTTCAATTTTTGTTCTATACCTATATACATACAGTTGGATATTTGGAAATTCATTTGAAGATCAATAACGATTCAACGGCGAGTAGTGTAATAAAATACACATGTATATTAGGAAAGAAAAACGAGCCAATTTCTTCGAATCTCTTTATTCTTGTAGAGACTTTTTTTATAAATGAAAGAAAAACTTTATATAAAATTCTAATTTTTATTTTATTAATTTCTTTGAAAACGAAATCAAATAATTTAATTATCATTCTATTTTATATTATAAAAAAATGTATTAGCTCTTTTCGTTCAATTTGTTTCAATACAAAATCAAGGATTAAGTATTGTTAACCCTTTGTACTACTGTACTCAATATAATAATATATATATATTTAAAAAAAGGCAAATATTTATCATATATAACTGTCAATTTCTAAAAATGTATTTTTTTAATATATAATTTAGACTCTGTTTTAACAACTAGGACGTAAAGAATTAAAATATTTATAATAGTCGTCAAAGTGGGAATAATAAACAACTCTTATTAGTAATTAACATCTAAGCCCTTATGCTTGAACGCAGATATTTAAGATGCAACGTGCACAGTCGCGATTCTCACGTCAAATCGCCGAAATCGTTCGAGCTGTTATCTGTAATGTAATCATGTCTACAGGTGAGCACGCTCTTTGCCAGATAAGCAAATAATTTAATTTGTTATGATAAAAGCATACCCGTACGACGACGACGTCGAGACGCCGTTCTACTGCGAAACCAGTGCATGCGGGTTCTCAACGTTACGACTTCACCTCCAGTATCTAATAATCAACGGTACAGATCGTTTGGACTTTTAAAAATCACATTCCATACGAATGTATTTAGTTAGACGATAAACTTAACTGTACATGAATTCGTCTCTAGTTACGTGTTCTTTTCATAGCAAAACATTTTTGAAAAAAATAAATAATACACAGACGAACATTAAATGAAAACGTATAGGAGATAATTTGTCGAATATCGTTCGATTAATCAGTTTGATTAATATTTGCGTTTGGCGAAAAATCGAATCGTTCGACGAAACAAACAACAGATTCACCTTGTTCCACATAACACGAAGTTTCGGAGAAAATTGTGAGATATGATATCATACACTCAAATTACAGTAATTTCAAATGAAAATACATTGTACGTTCCTTTTACGATTTTAATTTGAACGAATGTTGTACACAACGGGCGCTTCGACTTCCTCTACAAACAGTTTATTTAATTTGAGTGTAGGATATTGCAGTGGTAATTTTTCATATACTTACAGTTACGCTTTATATATATATATATATATATATATATATATATATATATATATATATATATATATATATATATGTATGTGTATATGGTGGAAAATTGTAAGAAAAGTAGATAAAGACTAGACGCATATTTTAATTATATGATGAAATATACAACAATGGCGCAGGAGAGTTTAATTAAAACGATGAAGAACACATCCAGTATTTAATATTGTTCGTTTTCGTTCCAATGAAAACGTTGTTCGTTGTATTTAATTGTTAAGTATGAGAATTTAAGGTCATTTTTTATACATCTTTCATTATGACTAATTATGTCACACATCTTTGTGTATTCCGGAACTCAAGTTCAGATACCGTTTTCGATATAAATTTAATTTATAGTTAGTTGAGTCTATGAAGTGTCTTTTAAGATGTGGAAAAAAAACTTATCGTTTTTAATAAATCGAAAATAAATTCATACTCATATCGATGATACGTTAGATCGTCGTTCCCATTGACGAATTTCCATCTCGCAATGTCAAGGTTTTTTCGACGCATCTGTCGGCCGATACGTCGTAGTTCTGTTTATTTTTAGACACCATCATCGGCTGTTTAGCCAAGTAACAGAAATACAGTACAATGAGGCACGAAAACACATCGTGTGTGATGTTACGTCGATGCTGTTGCTCCGTGAACGAGGGACGCTAATACCACTGACACAGAACGCAGTCAGCCGCACACAAAATAGCGGAAGTGTGTCATGTTCTAAAGCGCATTGTATTTAAAAAAAATAAAAATACAACGGCATGATGCACACACACACACACATATACAAGCGTACGCATTTTCGGAGAAAAATGCGACGAATACACCGAGTGACATATTGATCATCAATAGAAAAAAAATATCTATCAACACGATGATTATATTCAGCAAGTTCGTTTTAAATTCCAAAATAGATATTTCCATTAAAACTATTATTTTATTTCCAAATAGTAATAGGCAGAGATGAAAATAAATAACGATAACAAAAGTACTTATATCGGAAATGTACAAAGTTAGTCTCGAAGGAAATTAAAAAAAAAAAAAACTCCTATACGAAAGTTTAAAACTTTCGAAGCTGAAAATGGAACCAAAAACACCGTCGTACACATTAATTAGTCCGTTTGATCGATGCGTTCTCTCTTTGTAACATAACACAACAACAGAGATAATAATTTTTTTTAAAAAAACTTGTTTTAAAAACGTATTAGAAGTTTTAATATTTTTCTACAAGTTTGAACTTTGGTTCGAGGCATTGATTAAGACTCGTACTGTTTGATGATTGAAAAAATTCGAGTTTGATAATTAAACATCTCGAAGGTGAAAATACAGATTCGTATCGTAAAAATATAAGAATTTACAATCCATAGACCATTTTTGAACTACAAGTCGAGAAAATTTTAATAGAAATATAAATATGTGTGTGTCGTTTTTAACCGTTTACCTGATAATTTATTTTCAATCAAACTATTTAATAAATTTATTTAATATTCAGTCTATTAATTTGGAATTGATTTTAAATAATTCCTTTTTCCAAAAATAAATCACATCATTCTATTAAATTGCCTTATCGATCGATTATTTACTACTGATTTTTTTGCTTTCGTATATAAGCATTAAAAACAGTTATTTATTGATAATAATTATTACTGAACAACTCACTAAAAAAATCTATGATAACATTTTGTGAGAGATGAGACTAGCACTTCTTTGAAAAGAAAAATAGATATGGAACTAAATCAAGTTTATTTCTTTTAATAAAATTAATTGACACGGAATATCGTCGAGTTAAAATCGTATAAAAGTCAAATATGAAGAAGCGACAGAGTAATGAACATCAGTGGCGCACATTATTTTATTTAATGTCCAAGTATGTTCCAAAATGAAATTGAGATATATAACGATAACCACGGGCCTCGTAAAATATCTGGACAGAATGTATATATATATATTTGTGTGGATATGACAACAATGACGACGTCATTGACAACAACAACAGTAAGAGACACGACACGAACGAGTGCGTTTCTGTCGGTTATAAGGCACGTACGTGTTAACTAAATAAAAATATAATAAAACATGGGCCATGCACGAGATTAAATTATACAGAAACGCACATTGAATAATATATAAACCGGGAATAGAGACAAAAAGTTTTATATTAAACCAGTATACTTTTATTACAGTCCTTCATATATATTTATATATTGTTTGTTATAAACTACTGAATTTTATGATCCACATATGTGTGCACATGTGTGTGTGAATATCATATACATACATATATATATATATATATATATATATATATATATATATATATAATGAATATTTTTGATATTTTTTAAAATAAATCTCTGGAAAAACTATATACTTGTTTCTTTTGATAAAAAAGAACGATTTTAGTTTTATGTGGTCGTTACTTTTTTAAATATTTATGTCTCATTTTAATAAAAATCTGTTCCTAGAAACTGAACAATATTTTTCTATCTTTGTTCATTTCAAATATTTTCTCTGTTATTTTTCTATTTTTTGCAATGGAAATAGTTACTTGAAACATATAAATTAATTTAACATAGAATTTATTTATATAATGACCTCATATTATTTTTTTTCAAATTCACAATAAAAATAAAAATTATCCAAAATCAATTATCGGTTATAAAAATTCTAATTTATGTTAATTAGACATCTTTTTACTGGACAATCATTATTTTTCTTCTAAATTAATTCCGAGTTGTTTTTAAAAATTTCGATTTTTCACCCTCGAAAAAACCACGAATTGATGAAAAATGGAATGTTTTCAAAATCAATTTTTCTGTTATAAATTCATAACTAGGCTACACATTAATATAAATCGGTAGTTAAATTATTTTCCTTTAACTAGAAAAGAAATTATTTGTGGAAAATACAATATTGAAAATTGATTTTTCGCTTCATAATAAGACTATATGTTTTTTAAATTTTTGTTAATTATTTTAGCTTCTCAAAAAATCTCACATATTTCATTTCGATAAACATTTCAATTAATTAACATTAATATTTAAATTTCAGTTACAAAGAAAGTCATTAATATTTTATAAATAATACACGCACATTTTGTTCTTTGTTTAGTATTTATATACGTACACACATACATTTACACACACAACCTTTATACAATTTAGTTTCTTATTAAATATCTCGCAACGATGTAAAAATAGTTGAAAACAGATTGAAAAAGTAGAAAATTTGTGCGTGAAAAAGAATTTTCACAGATGTCGCCGTTGGCACCGACGGCGTACGTCCACGTACCTTGTTCCTACCCTCATACGACGATATTAAATATAATACAATTATGATACGAACGTGGAGACGACAAGATATTAATTATTTTTTTATAGAAATTGACTATGTGGATAGATGAACGATCCTTACTAAATACAATAGAAATGGATGAAAAACAATACCGATGATTGTATTTCGAAAGTGGTGTTTTTTCTATCTCTGTTCTTTTCTCTAATTAATCTATAATAAATAGTATCGATTATATATATATATATATATATATATATATATATATATATATATATATATATATATAATATGAACGTTATAAATGACAAGAGTCTTTTTTATATCGACTTAATCTATTGTGAAATTCCTCAATATCATTCGATAAGTATATTAAAATTTGGATAATTTTTATGAATTTAATAAGATCAATTGAAATGTTTTTTTTATTTTTTAAATTCCGTGTGTATTTCACTTTTCGCTCTTCGAGTCTTTGCACTAATTTTGAATTTAATATTTGTCGATAAAATGTCCTGGAGATTTTCTTCAGTTACTTGTTTATAATTAACTTACAAAAGGATCCCAACCTGTTATTGTTTCCATAACGACGGACCATTTTCCGTCATCGTTTTCGATCCGTGCCAATTTTTTAATCCGTTTATCTCGTTGCATTGTAGTAGTCGTCCACACGCACACACACACACACACAAGCCCCCCGGAACATAATTCCATCATCCAATAACGTGCCGTTAAACCGACGAGACGAACTTCGCATAATTATCTCGTGTAAAATTACATACCATGTGCAATATTTCCGAGGATTATGTGTAGACCATAGGCCGTCCCGTGACGTCGCGCCCGCTCGCTAATACACTTTTCGCCCGTTCCATCGTCGGATTAATTTTACATGCAACATAATTATTATATTACAGCCCGAAACTTTGTTTCGCAACTTAAAACGCCGCCGGCAATGTTCATAAATTGATACAGAGTTTAGTTAGTGGCGTAATAATATCGCCAAGTTTTCGAACCGACGGCGGTGACGTCGACGCTCGACGCCCGCCGACGTCGACATCGTCGCACCCGTCGCTGGTGCTGTTGTTATTATTTCATACGTTTTTATGTCCCGGCGGCATGTTTCGACGACTTTGACTCGTTTGACTCGTAGTAGTATCGACGGAGGAACAACGACCGTGTCTCGTTGTAAAACTGAATCGATGAAGTAAATTTATTAATAATGAAAATAATAAATACAAAAATAGTGCACAAAGATACAGATTATAACGTAGTTGCTTATTTAAAAGAAAATACTATACTGTATAAAATGTGAAACAGATAGAAGTTAAGGAGCAAAAATAATAATAATAATGATACATCATGATATAAGATTCAGGAAATTTTCAAAAACCTGTTTATGAATAACCTAACTAACTTAAAATTACACAAACACAAACACTAAACTTAAACTAACTGCGAAATTGAATTTAAGTAAACTCGACGATGCGACATCCCGTTGATCCTTCGAAACGGTCCAAAGCTATGGTGGCGACCGAGGCTTTGTAAGTGTTGGGCGAGGGAGAGGAGGTTGATAATATTTTGTCATAGAAGGAAAAATGATAGATTTAGCCCTCTTCGACTTGTAGGAAACGGCTGATTAAGGGATTTTCATGATGGCTGACATGGATAAGATAGGAAATAATATGAAGGGATAAAGTGAAGACGGTAGGGCAATGATCAGAGTCAGGGCCGTCAATGACCACGACCCGGATGTTTTTAATGATGACTATATTTAACACTGAGGGAGAAAGGCCATTTTCAGGATAATGAGTGAGTTCATTGGGAAAAATTATATCATACATGGGATTGTCCAGGATTGTTGACCGTTAGGATTATGGGATTCACAAAGCCAGTTGAAATCACCAGGTGTTATCCTACGATGATGCCTGTTGATCACCTGAAGAAGGTAGTCCAGGTGAATCTATGTTCTCGATATTTGGTCTTTAAAAACTCACACACACACACAAACATTTTTATACGTACACGTAATTGAAACAACACGTAATTACGTTGTTTTTTTAATTAAAATAACGTTAAATATTCATTTGGACACCGAACGAAAAAAAATACACACACACACACACACACAAACAAATATAAATATTCAAATATCAAAGTGTTTAATATTAATGTCGCTGCACTGCTGATATCTGAAACATCTTTTTTCTGTCCGTCGACTATTTAATTAACTGTTTGTCTTTTCTGTTCCAGGTTCGTTACGCTCGTATATTATTTCTATGTCTTTGATGTCGATAAGTCGTCGGAACGTTGATCGAAAATGAACTCGTCGTTCGACAGGTGATATTTTTCTCTTACACATAAAAAATATAATAATACCGTCAGTTTCAAAACGAGATTAAATTTCATGTTGCGTACAGAGCGAATCTTCTCGAATCGAATATCGATCTTGTTTTACATTCAACCCTTCGAATTACGAATTTTTTTCCCTATAGCGACTCGTTTCGCGTTTTACGATGACCGATTACAATCTGTATCGAAATAACCTGTTAAATATTTATTATAAGGAAGACTAACGCGGTCTATAAAATATTAATAAACGTCCTCGTCTCGAAAGAATATAAACTATATGTACGTGAACGAACTGATCCGTATCTTGCGACGGATTTTATCGTCGCAACTATTGAGTTACGACGATAATATCTTGTGACGTACCGAAACACAAAACGCCGCCGAAAAACGGAAATGAAGATGCTCGAAATCGTGATAATAGCGAGGACGGCGGGTCTACGGACGCGTATTCTTGTTATGTACCAGTGGCAGTTCATGAACTCGTCGGAACGACAACGTTCTGATATCGAATTATAAAGTTTTGTTGTAACGTGGAGATAGGGTTTAAAAAACAACTCGCTTACATTGAATCGAATCCGTACCATAGAGCAACCGGCCGAATTAAATAAGAATAGAAGAAGTTCGGTACGATTCCTTTCTCGCCATTATGAAATATCGTACGATAAAAATCAAATTTAAACGTGCATTATTTGATAAACAATACTACCGACAGTGGTTCGAATTTATATTTCTATAAATTTCATTTATAATTCAACACAATCGAAATGTCTCACATTACTATTTATCTATTGCATCATTATGGATCAATTATATTAAGTTGCTGTTGGATTGGAAAAAATTAAGAATAATTCTAGATCTGTATAAAACAGAAGACTAAAATACAAAACCACACTAGCGAAAAAAGAAATCAATGAACAGGGAAATGAAATGTCAATGTTTTTATGATTACATCGGATTTCATTCTGAAAGCGTAATTATTGGCGAAATAAACTCTACTCGAATTACTGACTATATTTTATATTCATACCAAAAGCACTCATTTTATATAACATCTGTAATAAACTCTTGAGCATAACAACTTAATTACTATTATATATATATATATATATATATATATATATATATATATATATATATATATATATATATAAACGAGTATAAAACATGAATAAAACTAAAGTTGTTCATTGTTAATATACTTGACGTTACTGGAGCCACAATTTGCACAAAGGCGTCGTGCAAAACATAAACCGTGAAGAATTAAAAGTATTGTGCTTACATTATTATGCGGCATTTGTGTGTGTGTGTTTATTTACTGTGTATTATAGTTCGGTTTAGTGAAGACGTTGCGCGTTTCGTACGCACGAAAAGTTTCGTCAACGGCAGTAAATAAAGACGCGTCGTAAACGTACGAAAATCATAAAAACGTAAACGTGCGCGCCAGACCAGAAACGCGCCGTCGGTCGCCTCGACTCTCCACACACTATTGCCGAATTTATTTTATACGCCGAGGATATTTTTACACGAGGAGTTATTGCACGTTGACCTAATACGAAGAACGTCACGTGCACGTTCGCAGATGTTAAAAATCTGATCGGATCTTGATACCGGGAACAGAAATGAAAAAAAGCTCCCGGTATTTTCTCGAACACGATACATACATCGCGCCGCCACTGATCGAAAACAGACAGCGTACCCTCGGGTCTTTTCTTTCGTTACGAATGGTCGACCGTCGTCTATGGAGTCATTGAATCTCGGTACTCTTTTTTTACCTTAAGGCCGGCTTATCGGAAAACCAAGTTCGTCGTCGTCGCCGCTCGACAAGACGGCTTCTTTTTTTGAAAAGTTCACGTCACGACGGAATGGAGAAACGGAGAGAATCTGTCCGCCTGTACAGAATGGATATTTGGATGGGAGTGTGGGATGTGTACGGTGTCGTTGTCTGTTGTCGTATTCAAAACGGAAGATAATGCGGACGAGGTGGGCGAGTGTCGTTCTCGACGGATACGTCCCCGTGCGGTGTTGGGTTTGATGTCCTGACAATGGGGATTTGAATAACTGTTCGAGTTGTCTATTGGTTTCGTGCAAATGCACCTGTAATATTATCCACGAACATATTACACGTAATGGAGTCATCCATTAACAATATAAATATATATGTGTGGGTGGATGTCTTTATATATATATTCCTATATGCTTATCGATTTTCTACACTTGTTTGTTCTTTATCGAATCGGATATTTTTAGCTAACAATTTCTTTTTCATATAATCAACACTTTGACTAACAGAGCTTTTATCTCCACGAAGTCAAACATAATAATAACCAAGATACTATTGTACATCCCTTGTTAATAATTCTAGTTCAGAGTAAGAGGGATGTTTGTTGTGTATAGATTCTCCAATTGAAAAGTAAAAGTATGTGAGTTGAGGTAGAATGTTGATAAGATGTTTAATTGGGAAAAATTCAATCAAGGTTTATGGTAGTTTCATTAGCATTGTCATTTTTCTTCATTAAGGTCGTACTATATTAACTGATCGTTATTGAATATCACAAATTATCCTTCGACATAAACTAAAAATGATATTCGTTTCTATTCAGTTTCAATTTGTTAAAATAGCACATCCTTTTTCAAAAACCCTGGATATTTCATTGTTAGTTCAGTAGATATTTTCTTGAAGATTATATTTTTTTACAAGATGATAATAACTATCCTCAGTTCTAACTTGATGGAAATAAAGACAGAAATATCGAAGAAAATTAAATTTTCTTGTATAAGAAAATATTTGAATTTAATTATATATTTACAAGACATAATAATTTTTGAAAGTGTACATTGATCGACATTTTTAAGAATGTACTTATATTTAAAGATTGTCAGTTATTATCTCGATATGTGTAAATATATTTGATCGGACAAATAAAAGAAAAGTATACGCGTCTAAAATGAAATTCGTATGATTTGATAGTAGAAAAATCAATATGTTCGTGCCGTACGTTTTAATCTATCTCGAACGATTTATAAACAGAAATTTTTTCAACCGACTGCTTCGAATCTTCCTATCCACACAAAACGAGTCCGTTCGGTCCGTCCTTAACCGTTCTTGATGTTCGTTGTCTTTCCGTTTCGCAAGCAATAATAAAGCCCGAACGACTCCGCCGACGCCGACATAAACACGACAATTAACTCACCTCGTAGAGTTTAATGTTTCACGACACAATAACGAGACCTGTGTGGACGAAACGCCGGTGCGCCGTCGAACGCGAGTCGCCGTTCGCAAGGACGCGTATGTATTTTTGTCGGCGAAGAGCTTAAACATGTCCGCTGTTATTGTTAAGTGGCTGTTTAAACTTCGTCGTCGAAACGACTTCGACCCTCAGTCCGTTATAGTTATGTTACTGCTGATAAGCTGCAATGTCGAATAAGCATACTGGGCACTGTACGGGTTCCGAAGGAAGTCGTCGTCGTCGTCGTCGTTTTTTGCGCTCGGACAGTGGGTGACGACGCCCGTGTACGGATTTTCATGAGAGCGTATAGCGATACGAGTTCGGTCTTAAACGATTTCGCAGTTTAAGCATTAATTAACTATGGAAATAAAACTATAACACGTGACGTCGTTTTAATTGAAAATTACATTTCTCTTATCAAGATGAAAACTTTCTATCTCTATGAAAATAAACGAGAAGTACAGAGAACGAAAATCCGTACGATTGTAATTTAATTAATAAATCATTTTTAAAACTGCTGTACTGAACCAAAACTTATTCATAGGAAAAAAAATAAACTGCACAACATCTCGATTCGGTCAAAGTGGAAAATTTTGTGAAATGTTTTCATCCAGCAATGATGTTAATACTCTTTTCACACAAAAAAATAATCTTATCTATTTTTCAAAACGATACTAGTAAATTTGATGTGTTTTTTTCATTAAAAATAATTTTATACATTATTCAAAAAAAATATACATAAAATTATTTCAAATAAACCAGCATCCCCCACGTACTATAAAATGTTTTTTATAATAATTGTCACAATGTAATAATAGAAAAAACTCATACAGCATGTATGAAGGGGAATATTTATCGATTTGTGAAAATGGATTCGGTCACAACGTCAAACTATAATAATGAAAAACATTTTTCATCTTTTGAATATAAATTTATATTATTTCAATATATATATATAAATGAATAATTTTTAATTACTATATCAATAATATCGAATTGAATTTTTTACAACCCCACATCTATAAACAATTACTCATCTACAATCGAACCGATCGCATATCCCCGTTGTCGAATGTCTATAAATAAAACACAATTGTTATCCGTTTAGTCACGAGTTCTCCCTCACTCGTTCATCATTGTCGATAACCACCATATCGTTGCATTTGAATTATATATATATATATATATATATATATATAAAATACACATTTGTATCCCGCACAATTAAAACCTATTTACATAAAACCGTATCGGTAATCAATAGAGTGACGTCATCGTTCCGAATGGAGCATTAAGCTCGTACAAATAGACCGACAGACAAATAGAAAGTTATTCGTACAATATCAAAGATGTACGTGTGTGTGTGTGTATGTGTGTACATACGTATGTTTGAGAGATCAATAACTGGGTCAAAGTGTAATTCAGGATACGGTAGTACGTAGATGCCGATAAAAAATTCAACGACCGCCTCGTACGGTCTCCGTGTTTTCCGGGTGTTTTTCTTTCTGTTGTCTAGACTGAATTGAATTCCGGCTACAATCATTGCCGTTCGATCGAGATTACAGATTTATACACATATATTTTCATATATATATATATAATTTAATTTTTTTTATTAACCCCGTGACACGGTGGAAAATTTCATTTGAAATTCTACATTTTCAATTCGAAACCCGGACGATCGATTCCGATTAACACAATCGCCCATCGACTTTTATTGTCAACAATTCCCAGTGTATTAATTCGATTGTTTGTCAATTTACGATTTTTATTCGTGCACCGTGTACATATAATAACGTTCCGACGTTACGACTCAATCCGTGTCCGACATTAAAGTTCGTGAGCTTTATTTATATTTAATGAATGCTATTTTCGAATATCGTCGACATTGAACTTTATTAATCATTAGGTCGAATGGTTTACTTGTAATATAATGTAGACCATTAACCCGGATTCGAATTAAAACGACCTATTGGTCGGCGACTATCCTCGCTCGCAATTCCCTTTTGACAGATTCGACTTTGATTGCATTATCAGTCGTATCGGCTGATAATTCCGCACGGTTTTTTTTTGATAACGTGTATCTATCGGTTTCCATTTTCATTCGTATGACATTTAAAATATTTTATATATATATACACGATTCGATTGTGAAACGAATTCAGTTTTCATACGAAAGCAACAAACAACAAAGGTTTTTTTATGAAGAGCTTTTTCGAGCTTTAGACGATTCCTTCCTCTCGTCTCGTTCTATTGAATTCTATTCAATATTTTTCACTTTATATATAGATAGATATAATGTGAGGGATGTAAACGACGCCTCGTCCATGTTTATAATCGAATATCGTATGCTCGTATTTTAAAATAAAAACACATAAATTTGCATTCATCTACATTCGCTTTTCTCTAATTTGCATTAAATAATGGAAAACCGAAAAGGTTTATATTCGAAACTTGTTCGGAATATCGATGTGCGGACGATCTCTTTTTCATTCGACACTTCTATACTATCTACCGGTTACATTCAGTTACTGTTAATGAAAACCAATTATTTAGACAAACACGAAATCCAAATACGAGTCTGTATATTATATAGTGAGTGTGTGTGTGTATTTATACAACGGTGATTATTAATTTTTACACGTTAAAACGGATCGTCGGTTGACATTTCAATCTTGAGCGTGTCGACACGCTCGACAGGGTTTATAAAGCGGTTGCGGCGACGTAGAAGACGGTCACGACGATGTTGCGGCGTAGAACCGTTGACCCAATTATTAACACCTGACCTGATTGTAAACTCTGTTCGGCACGTCGATAGCGACTGGCATCAAGAGCTCTCCGTCGGTATTAAAAAGCAAAGTTACATTAGACCTTAAGTGATTAAGGGGTGGATGGTGGCACGTACGATAGGAATTTCGATAGTTTATTTATTATTTATCGACGAGGAAATCACATCAGACAAATTCCGGTCAGAGGAGATCACGGATATTTGTTACGAAAGTTGTTCGTCGATGGACGATGTTTTCTTTAAGAGGGAAAAATTTATTTCAATCGATGAACACGTCTGTGCAGAAAAATAAACTAAATTGTACAATGTAAAAAAATACTATACGGTATTTTTGAAACGCGTGTCCGATTTCGATTTTATAAAATCGTGCAAACAGAGTAATAAAAACATAATCGAATGATCTGAACGGACATTTGTTAGATTTCTCGCGATAATATATTTATTTATTTGTTTATGCGTATATTTGAATACTGATGCATATATTAAATGTGTTGTGTTTATATAAAAACAGACATTCGCTGTTAATGTTACTCGGAATGGACCTCATTTTCGCAGAAAATGAAAGTAAATAAATTCGTTCCCGCTAAAATCCGTTGAGCAAACAGAACGAGCAACGTCGAAACGAAAATGGAAATATATATATATATATATATATATATATATATATATATATATATATATATATATATATATACATGTATGTATATAAAAGGAAGACAGAATGAATTATCTGAAACTCGAAACGATGTTGTTTACAAAACGCACATATAAACACCATTAACCCATTAACATATATTTCCATTAACTGCCCATCATTGTACGTACAGAAAGCTGCTCGATGACGACGTGTACGGTCGAAAAATAAATTCGTACGCGGTTACGAACACACGTACGCCGAATCGCTTTCGCTCCACGATTCGCATCTCTGAATTCGTACGAGCTTTTCGGTACTTTTTTTTTTGAAAAAAAAAAACAAAGATTACGTATAAGTGAATTATTAAATTCTTTCATACACACACACACACACAAATATATATTGTTTACATTGAATCGCAATTGAAAATATTTCATAAATAGTTATAAAAAATGTATCCAGTATGAAATTTGTTTTAAAAGAGATTTTTTCGAGAAATATTTTATTATTAACGTTTCGTTATTATTTATTTGTGCTCGTTCGTGAAATATTTTTAAATCATTCGAGTAGGAAGCGGAACGGTATTTTTTTTTCTTACAGGATCGTTTATTCGAATTTTATTCATAGACTATTTTGTAATTTCTGTACACGTCTCGTTCACGTATAACTAATGTTCTTTTTTATATACGGTTTTTTTTTTAGTCGACGAACGTTGAAAATGAAATTATGTTTAGTAAATAATTTTTAATTTAATAATATAAAATTTTAATAGACATTCACTTAATGCAGTTTATAAAGTATTCGACTCGAACGAATTATTTCTTTCGAGAGTCTAATCGTGCTCATGAAGAATTTTATTGAAATTGTAAATTTAAATTCAAACAGTCTCAATAAATGTTTTCATTTACTAGTATTTGATCAAATTGACCAGATGAGTTGGTGAAGAATATATATATATATATAAAATCCGTACCTTAGATATATTAATAAAAATATATAGAGACTATTTATTTACTTGTTAGAAATTTAATTAATTGCATGCTCGTTAGTTTTTCCTATGAAACTAGTAACTTTTTCTAATTAATCGGCGTCAAGATAACGGTGTAAAAATATTCGAGCGTAATTTTTCATATTATACTTTAAATATTTATTAAAGTTATTATTGTTTGAAAAAATCCCTCGGAATTTTTTCCTTAAACATTCATTTACTTTGAAATTTACAAATCGATAGAATTACGTACATAATTCCTCGAATAAAATATCTGCCGGTTTTTTTTAAAAAAATAAAAATAAATAATCGATGTCATTTTAAAAAGAACACGACGTCGTCGATTAATCTCGCGTAAAAAATCGATTTAAGCAATTACCGCCGTTCGTGTAATCTCTTACGTTTTGCTCGTGGTACGAAAAGGGAACAACGTCGAGTACATCTCCGAGTTACGAAATAAGTCCGCCTCGTCATTTTCGTCTGTCGTCCATGACACGTTATACCTGCAAGATTTACTACCGCCACTTTCACTACGCTTCAGAAACAATATTGTACATCATTCAAAAATGTCATCTTATACAGAGAACAAGCACTTTTCACCGGAAAGAATATAAGTAAATCAAAAAAAAAAACGTACGTATATCTGTGTGGAAATTTATACGGTCGCCAGACGCGCGCGCTGTAACTTCAGACGCGAGGAAACGTCGTTTTCTCGCGTTTATTGGATTTGTTGAGGTTTCGCTTCTACGAACTGTATTTACATACATATATATACAAACGTGTAATCAAATTGTGTTTGGAGAGCATATTTGAAAATAATTTTCGAAATTGGCCGATTATAAAACAACGAGATGGAAAATGTACTCTGGTTATTTTACTGCCGCTCGTGTTGTTTCGAAATTGAAATTAGCAGACGCTTTTTTTAAATACAATCACTATTGTATTTTTTCCATTAATGATTTTTTTAATTGAAATATTCATTCCAACATCGATTGTAACATAAGAAAACATTTTTAATTGAAATTCGTATAAAAGCTCGAAAAATTTACTATATATTTGAATCGATACGAAACTATTGTTTAATTTAATAGAAATAATATACGTCCCTTAAATGTATGTATGTATGTGTGTGTGTATTAATTGTTCGACTACCCTCGTACAATACAAAGTCGACAATAAAACGCAACGATAGCAATCGTCCATTAAACAACCGTGGTCCATAAACTTATTTCTTTTATTATTATCAACATTACGTCTACCCTCGTTGCATGTCTGATGGATAGTCGAAGAATAGCGTCGTCCCTTCGTTCGACTCTCGTCTAAAATTTAATATAAGTTTCGCATTCACACACGCGCCTCCCGATGACATTCGACGCCGTTCTTGTCCTCCCGTACACAAAAGCGTCGGCCGCACGACGCGCTCGAATACCGAGGGGATATCGCATTTCCTCTCGGAAGAGATTCCTCCCGGCCACTCGACGTATATAAATATTGAGAATAACTGCAACGTAAGTGCTGCGTGCATTAAATTAACGCAAACGACGACGACGACGACGTTCTGTTTTTTATCATCGTTATTTGTCTCGTTTTATGAGGATACGAGACGTTTTAAATATTTATTTCGAGCTTTATAACACTACAGCAATTATTGCATCCATATAAATCTCGTGTGAATAATTCCATTTATATCTTTTACTCGAATGACATTGTCCTTGCAAAATTATCGACGTGACTTCATCTTTTCTTAAATTCTTTTATTGGAACAATTAATGTTCCTTCGACTTCACAATTTTCTATACACCACGTAATTTAACTTTTATACATCAGTCCTCTTCTGAAACTCACTATCATTTTCTGAGTAATTTCAGATAATCACTCTAAACAGATGGATAGTCTCACTTGAATAGATTTTTTATCATTTTTTCTGATATAGATCGTTCGTTTGATCTTAAGACAATAGTATATCTTATAAGGTGTAAATAATCATCACGTATGAATGTTTTGAACAGGAATAAAATTTAAGTCATGTGACTCTTATATTCCTTTACAATTAGAGATAAATACTATTGCAGCATTTAGTTTCTTCGATTTATTCACATTCAATAAACAATCTGTATTTATTTATTTTTATTACAATGCATATATATATATATAAATGGCTCTTATATTACACGTTTGAGATATAAGATTCTTTTTTTTATATTAAATTTCCGCCTATATATCAATAAAATATATAAATCGAATTCAATACGAATAGAAATCTAATTTATACTTCAAACGCGTCGCAACGTTCCGACGAAGAAAAAGAAATTAAAAGACATTCAAACAGCTACGAAGTCATGACTCTAATCATTCGTTTCCGTTCGATAAAGAACACAAATAATATGTACACGCATATTAAATTTTATTTCGGCAAAAAACAAATTCTATACGCACGTTTCTCGTATCTGAGAATCGGTGGGTGGGTGAGAGTCAATCGAGGAGCGGGTTCTCTTTATTTTCTCTCGACACACACACACACACACATATGTATATATATATGTATAAAATGTGTTCGAATAAAACCCGTGTAGTATTTATTTTTGCGTCGCTATCTGCGAATCTATGGAGGAAGTGCGTAAGTACGTGCGTGCCGTTCGCGTTACATGCGGGGCGAGTCACACTAACAGTAAAATCAATAGAAGGCGCCGTTTGGACCCGACGCCCGTCAGTCGCCTGCGCTGGCGACGCTCTGTCGACCGTCGAGCGTCGCACAAAGCCGGCCGTTCGGTCGGTCGGTCGGTCCGTGGTATCAGCGCGCACGGCGTCGCAGACGAACGACCCTCGTTCGTCTCTCGACACGAGATGCTAATGGGTGTCTTCGGTAAGACGTACGGTCGGCCACAGTAATACGAGAACGACCGCAAGTTTTCTAATTAATCAAAAATATGGACGTGTGCGGCTTCAGAGGTCGCTCGGAACGTGCACGCGTAATGTACCACTTATATCCCTTACAAATTTACACACGCACATACTCACACATCGTAACGTTTCATAAAGGAAATTACGTAATGTTCGCAATTACGTAATGTTTCCACGATGGATTTCGTCGCTGAGAAATAGCGATTCTTGGTAGACGTCTTGTAACTTTTTTCAAAATTCACTCATGTTCTATAAGAATCCACAACTGACAATTTGGAATAGAGGTAATCTTCCTTAACTTCTGTATATTTCGAATATAAATACTTTTTAATACATCATCGTAAAAGCTCATGTCAGCCAATTGTTAAATGAAAAAAATTAGAGATTCTTCCATGGTTTCCTATTCACAACTAATCTCATCCGACTTTTCTTTATATGTATATACAAGTATTTTGATAATTAACTCGTCATTTTGAAAATCTCCAGTCAAATATACTTGAGTCGATTCAATGTTCGTGGACGTGTCTCTGCGAAATAGAAAAGCAATAAGTAAAAGTGATAAAATGCGAAATAAAAACACACGATATGATTCCAGAGGTCGAGTGGTAATAATCCAATCTTAACATCGAACGAACAATAGAAGAAAATTCGTTCGACGTCCGAAAGTCCACGTTTACAATAACACCCGTGTCAATCTGTACCGTTCATGGCCAATTGAACCCGAGCCCGGCCTGTAATGTCGTCGCAACGACGCCGACGAACCTGCCCGCGTGTGTTTTTTATCGCTTCGTCGCTCTCGACGACGAGCGCCGTCCGTCGTAATGTCGAGCTTTACATTATTTCCAGAAACGAATTGTTTTCGCACGTTCTGCACCGACGCTTTCGTCGAAAGTATTAGCTCTGTTTGTGCGTTGTTTGCAATCGCGCGACGCCGCCGACGCCCGACGCTAAATTGAAAATTAATTATTACTGTAAATATCAACGACGACGTTATTGTGTGTACGTGTCTGATTTCAATGCCGGTTTAATTGAAAAACAACATCATAGGTCGCGCGAACATTTTACACTTGACTGTGAACCTAATTGCGATTTTCCGAGTGGAGTCTTGTTCATCATTCGATGATGACGATTCACTTACTCGCGAAACGTTTCGAAATCCGTTTTTATAAATATTATCTTTTTATTATACTCGGACTTTATTCATTCTCTCTATTCGATTTGAATGTCTCTTTGATAAAAAAAAAATACAAAACGTCCATTGTTATCCGCATGTATTTCAATTTTGAACGAAACGAATATCAGAAATGTAAAAGAGGAATAGAAGAAGAAAAACATTCCAAAACAAATTCTGTCCAGACGATTTTTAATAATTGTCCCGTTTGTTTTTGCAAAAATAATTGATAAAAAGTACACGAGCTCTCGCTGCAATAACATATATTGCAATAACACGTCGACACGCACACGTATGCTAATCAATTTCGCGTTCTGTTGATATTTTTTTATCATTAAATAAATTGTTTTCCGCTACAGTATCGTCCACATGCTGTAATGTTGATCGTTGCTCCTCTTATCGGATGCTGCGTGATGCATTCGCAGACTCGATTGTCATGCATTACGCACAGTTAATTGAAAAACGACGAACGGTGAATATTTGACGGCCGGTGATTACAGTAAACTAATTTACGAAGTTTTATCTTTCGCAACGGGGAAAAAACGCAACAACATAAAACCGACCGGCTGAAAATTGTTTCGAACGATGTTCGGTCGACGCGTTCCAATATAAATTTCACCGCGGGACGTGCAAAAAAGTCGACCGGAAATTCTCATTAGCGAGCGAGTTCATGTACGGACGGTTCTGACGTGGAATTTTGAGAGAACAAGTTAAAAATTCACAGACGTACAACGCGTGTGAATGTGCTTCTATCGAACGTCTTGTCAATTCGAACGGATTTTATTTTAGAGAGTTTTACCTTTTCAGAGTATCGATTTTTTTATATACAATAAATATTTCACATAGTCAAAAAATTAACTCTGGAAAACGTCGAGTTACGAAGGTTCGGTTTGATTCCGATCTATTGTCAGTATATAAAGATATCTGCATAGAGGAGTTCTTCTGCAAACACAATTCTACCAAATCCATATCTCTCGACTGTATACAAACATACACACACACATCGTGGAACATATAAAGTCGGCCCACGTTCCAGCCGCTCGTATTTTCTTAACACGTAACTATCGGATAATCTTCTAACGCATTAGAATAACATTTTCTGATAACTGTTTGACCTCTCGACACACACCGATCATAAATTACTATCGCACGACGACGACGACCGGTTTTATTATAGAACCGCCGATGCATACACACATACACACACACATATACACACACTCACAATCATCTTCACTGTTTTCGTCATCGTCGTCGTTTGCAGAATTTGTTATGCCGCTCGAACGGCATCGACACCGGATAAAATATATTCAGTAAATCCGGATTGAACCGAAATGATCCTCCGACTTACAAAAGCGAATGAATAATTACAACGAATTAAACTGATTCATACACACATTTATATATATATATATATATATATATATATATATATCTCACATGAGGGCAAAAGGTGCTTAGAATCCCCAGAATCTAAACAACTACTTTATTCAATACATTTCATATTTTATTAAATGGAATGAAAGAGAAAGACATTAGATCGCTCGAAATAAATAATTGTAGGAAAGATTTCTGAATAACTTTCCATTTTCATAATGAAGAATAACTAATTCACATATTGCTGCAGATTTTTATTTTTAAATTTTGAAAAGAACATGCTTCAAAGAGTGTTAAAACTCTACATTGAATAGTCTTAACCCTTTAACTGTTTATGTCGAGTATACTCGTCAGAGCGAAACGAAAATTTTTCGCATAAATATACTCGTCGTAATAAAAAAATCGCATTCGTATTATTATTAAACGAATCAACTGTAATTTTTTCCCTGAAAAAGGGCAAATAAAGATCTTTTTGTACATTTTAGAATATTCGTTAGTCTGGCAACCTTATTTATTTTAATACACAATAGCTTGTATTAAGCTGAAATAACAAATTATGGGGAAGTACCGTTACAAACGATTTTTTTAAATTAACAACGAATAAAAATATATATTTTCTAAAAAACCAACACGTGACTTTTGATTTTTAATCATAATTGCCTACTTTTATAGGCAGAAACATTTTACTCTGTTTATGTCGAGTATACTCGTCTTCGCTGGAAAATAATTAAGCAGGCAGAAAAAGTTTTTCGAAACAAAATTAAACAGTTAAAGGGTTAAGTATAAAAATCGGACGTTCTTTTCTATTTCTCAAGAAAAATTCTTGAAAGGTTATGTACTTAAAAATTAGCTGTACAATTTTAAATGATACCGAATTTTCACACTTGTAAAAAGTGATTTCAAGTTAAAATTAATTAAAAAAAGGTATATTGCATTTTAAATACATTTATTTGTTATAAATAACATTAATATAATTTTTTATTTGATATTTTTGATAAAAGAAATTTTAAATAAATAAAATAAAAATAAAAAGAGGCTTTATTGTTATAAGTCTTTGGTACAGTAGTATGTACATGTGTTAGAAGTACATTTAGCTTATTATATTCATAGTATGCTATTATGGGTGAAAAATTATTTTTAAGTTTGTGTGAAGTTTTTGTTTAGAAGTCCAGTTCGCAGGGAAACAAATTTTAAATAAAATTACTGTACAATTTAAAATCATCCCCACCATATACTATATAATCCGATTAAATGGAAGGTCATAGAACTAAATGTATATCGTATTTTATATAACAGATGTACAGTTAATAAGTATGATACGAGTTAAATGTAGTCAAAAATTCAAACAGACAAGTACACGTTTATTATTCAGTGATAATATTAATAATTTAATTAATTTTGCGCGTTTGTGATATATTTTTTATCCTTTTGCGGTTTCATGTGTGATTTTTGATTAATTCTTAATGATCGTGGATAGAAATTAAAAACGGTTTCAATTAATATAATACAATATACACATGGATACAGATATTTCGATTCGAATGAATTGTATAGAGTACATGTATGTGTAACATGATTTTTTAGTTGTATTCAATTTTTTATATTTTATTATTGTTAATATGTATATGTATGTATATAATAATTCGTTTATAATCTGTGGTATTCAACAAATATTATAATTGTATTTTAGATAAATACCTATTAAAACAGAGATTGATAATACTTGTACATATTATCTCATAATAATTCTCTAATATCCCATTATTGTAATATTAGCAGAATATTATATTTATAATATAATAACATTTATACTTTAATATAGTATGATTATATACATACATACATTCACAACTTAAATTATCTTTTATTTTGCAATTTCGCGAATTTATTTTACTCTTTGTTAATTTACTTTGTTTTAAGTGCTGCATACATTTTTAATAGATTTTGTAGTAGAGAAGCCACATTTAATCTGGTACATCTTAATTGCTGGACTGTATAAATTTTCCAGTTTTAGCTAATGGCATTTCCAAATTTATAATAGACTTAAATAATTTCAAATTTTTTTACAACTTCATTATATATATATATATATCATCAGTTCTTTTTCTACCTATTACTAAATGAATTTTTTTTACAACTTTATCCTATTTATTTCTGGGCCTCTTTTTGTAACTTTTTGTATTTCTAAATAAATTCTCTTATACATTGGTAATATCTCTGATTATTAAATATATAACCATAATAGTACTATTTTAAAATGTTCACGTTTGCTTGACCTTGTATGATATCAGTAATTTTAGTTTTCTTTGATTCACTCTTTTTTTATATCTATCTCTACCCATATATATATTGTACTCTCATAGCAATGAAGAAGGCATTATCAAATAGGCATTATTCACTTATCTACGAAATTGAATTGAATAACACAACGTCAAATACTAACATCTACGTATAACGGTTCTATTATATAGTAAGAGTTAACATTTCATTTGGAATCATTTTCAATAAAAATATGTATTACTGAGAACAGTACGTCTGTATGAAAAACTTTCCCCGTTTATCGATGATATCATTTTTGTAAAATTCATAGACCTCTCATTTCAATTCAGTGTGTTTGAATGGGAATTATCATATTTTCTATAAATAGCCATAGCGAACGTTACGAAAACGAACGCCACTCGTGTAACTTTCATCGTTGATGGCATTCATACACACACACACACACACACACATATATATATATATATATATAAGTGTGTGTGTATATATATGTGTATATAAGAGCATAATTAGACCAACGACTAACTAACCGGTGCCGTGCTTATAAAAATAACCATGACGACCATAACGCAAACAAAACGCTTTAATAGAGACAATGGAGAAAAATCAATTGCATGCACACAAGGACGACAGAATATCCACAATTAAATTCGCTCGGCTCGACATGACGGGGTTGTTTCTTTTTAAACAAATAGTTTTTTTTATTAAACGTTTCACGTACACGATATTGTAAACTGCACGAATTTGTATCGTCCGTGCGTACTACTACGTGAATTGAAATATTGTACTACAAATTTACGCCGCGAAAGTTTGATTATTGCTTTATCATCGTGCAGATTAATTTTCATTTATATCGCTTTTGAACGTATGATAATTATTTCTATCATAGATTCGAAATAGAGTTCTGTACGTTTGTTGTTCGATGGATTTGTCATTAAGGGGGTATTCTAGTCTAGAATTTCGAAAAAAATCGATTTTTTTGTTGCATATTTTCAAATTTTAGACCTTTAAGAATATGTCCTTAAGAGGATTTTTCGAAATTCGAATTATTTTCGGAATTATAGCTATTTTTCAATCCGGTCTGGCCGGAACGAATCAACTTTAAACGCGTTTTTCTCGAAACTACTTTTTTCGACACGGTTGACATATCTCAAATTCTAATGGACCGATTTACTTGAAATTTGGTACAAAGTTTCTCAATATAACAATGATTGCTTCCGCCTAGGATTTTTTGAAAATTTTGTTTTTTACTATTTTTAAAAAATTCCGAAAGTTAAAAAAATAGGACAAAAAATGACTGTTTCTTTTCACTGTTGCCATTTTGCGAAAAATTTTTTTTTTTAAATTTCCCTAGGCGGGGATACTACTACAACCTTCTTTTTCAATAATTTCAAAAAAAAATTTTTTTTCAAATGACCGGAAGGGTTAGAACACGTCAACCAGGAGACACCTTTTTTTTCGAGTCCCCACTTTGCCATCCTGTACCTTTTTCAATTTTGATTTTTTTGTTTTTAATAATACTTTTTTATACTCTTAAAATGTCAATAAATAACTAATAAAAAATGGATAGTAAAAATATTTGTTGGGTTTTTTTATAGCGTCCGAAAAAACACCTAAAATTCGTGCGTCTAGACTAGAATACCCCCTTAAAGGTGTACATGCAAATACGTGTCTGTTTCGATAATTATTATCGTTTATTATTTTTTATAGATTTGTTGCTCTATATAGAAATGATTTCTATTGAAGATTCCAAACTGTAGATTGAATATCGTATTATTTTCAATAAATGTATTTTATTAATTGATTTATAAATATATCTAGATCAAACAGTTTTTAACAAATCCAGTTTACATTAAATACACGCATCATCACAAACGGACGAATAAACAACAAAAAACACGTCCAATTCACAAATGAAACTCTATAGAAAAACCAGAACAGTACTATCGGTCGCCGAAAATTAACCAGGCTTTTTCCTCGTCGATAATCAACGAGATGACCGAAATTTCGACCGCGCGATTTCATTTTTTAATCGATCGGCCGCAGTTCGAAATTCGAGTACGTCTCGTCTGTTAATTTCGAGTAAACGTTTTCAGAATCAAATAGCCCGAGTTTTTTTGTAATTGGTACGGGACGAGTTGACATTTTCGAAACCGTCGACAAGTTGAGGTTTTTTTTGTACTAGATGACCGTTTTCATTTTTCAATCGCCGACAAACACGTCCGATCATTTATTTGCGTTCCATTCATTTACATACGTTTTATTTGAATTTTTTTCTTTATCGAATATGACTAATGATTCAAATCAATAATTATATTGAACTGTCATTATTTTATATATTCTGTACATATATTTATTCTGTCTGTGTGTTTTTTTTTAAGATTTTTGATATACAATACATCTGTGTTTCCGATTAATAATTTTTCTTGTTCATCAGTGGGATTTTTTCTTCTTATATATATATATATCATAATAAAAACCTACATCAGATTACTGATAGATGAAAACTTTATCTATTGTAATACCACTGGTTCTTCTTAAATATTTTTCCATTTTTAACCCTTACTTCCACTAAGTTTCACAATTTTATCCCTCTAACCTTGATAGGATTTCTTATTAGGTCTTTTTTTATATATTGATCGTTATTTTGTAATTATTTTTGTTCATTTCTTGTCTTATCTTCTTGATAAGTATGTATTAATATATATATATATATATATATATATATATATATATATATATATATATATATATATACACGACAAGCATTGTTCTCAGTGCCATTTAAATCACTGAAAAAATATCCCCTTTTTAAATTCCGAGATTCATCTGCATAATACGACAGAACGATTTGTAATTGTAATGATTAGGAACATTGCGTATAAAAAAATCTGCATTTAAATTAAATCGACTACTTCATTAATTCATTTTCTTCCAGTGTGTTTTCTTTTTTAGTATTGTCGATGAAATGTCGTATCATAAAAATGTTTATGTGTGTGTGTATGTATGTATGTATGAATGTATGTATGCATATAAATTTTTTTCGTCGCGAGATGAAGTCTTTCACGCGCTAATCTCGAAAACGTATTCGTGCATTGTATGAGCGCCCCTTTGTCTCGCACAATGTAACGTTCCTTGTTTCATTTATATGATTAATTAAGTGTATGTTTCTATTGTTTTGCACATCTGCACAAGTTTAGCCGCTTGTTGTGTATCTTCGAAATATTATTTAAGCGCAGTCACGTCATGTAACCGAACCGAAATTTCATACGGAACGTAATGTTTTCGGCACGGATTATCGTCCGACCGATGAAATTGTTAATTAATTATCGTTATTTTATACTAAACGTAAACGCATTAACAACATTCACACGTGTGTATATATATATATATATATATATATATATATATATATATATATTCAAGAAAAAGAGAGTATGAAAAAAATATAAAAATGATAAAGATTTAAAGAAAAATGGGCATTGTTATCAATAACAATATATTTTCATAAAGCAACAGATCAAATTGCAAAATTCTGATAATAGAGAAGAACAAAACTAGTTTGTATATTGAATGCAATAACTTTACTGAAAAAAGTGAAATTTATCATTCTTTTTCAAATTGTCTAATTTAATTTTTTTATATTAAACGATACAACGATATAGTAAAAATTTCAAAAACATTTTTATCGATTTTCACAGAAAAAAATAAGTCAGATCTAATAATAAATTATATAAACGTTCTTACGTACATTCATGCGACCATCAGTTACCGTCTATCGAAATAAATTCGAATAATTAATAAAATATGGAACACGGACGAACCGAACGGCGCGTCCCTTATGAAATTTCCAATTCGCCGTGCACGAAAACATGTACGTACTTATTCCCGGAATATTCGAGAACGAGAAAAAAATTATTCCCAATAAATCACCGACGCAGGAACAATAGTTCTTCAGATAAGATTGTGAGAATGGCTGCATTATTATATTTATATGCCGAAATAAATGTGCGGTAATAAGATTCAATGTATTTTATGGAAAACCTAATACTGTTTTTTCGTTCGTCTTATCGTCTTTATGGGTTTGTTTTTTTTCTATAAAGACTCCCTACTCGTTCGTCCCCGTACGCGTTTTGGAATTTTCTTCAACACACACACACAAATACACACACGTTATCATTTATATATATATATATTAGAGTGAATTTTTCATATGGATAAGAGACATGAATTTTTTATTTGTATTAAATTTAATCAGTGAAAGTGGCGTGATTTACCGGTACGGGCTTTAAACACGAATCGATATTTTCTTTGTTAGAAACATATAGACCTTTACAACATATTATTTATATATATATATATATATATATTTGTGTGTGTGTGAAAACTTTTCACACGAAATTCGTAGATTAAACGTGTATTAACGGGCCCGATTTGAAATTTCGACAATTTCTCAACGAAACTTGTGTTCCTAATTGATCATTTTCTATATAGCCAAGCTCTTACTTTTTTCCGTCACGGTTAATATATAATACTTTGATAAACGATTATTTTCTAGTTATATTATACGGCATTCGACGTACTTACTAAAGCATTAACTGTTGTCATTCGCGAAAGCTGCTAAGAATGATTGTCCAATCAGTGAGATTGATTCGCATCTAATTTTTTTTTAAGTACACAACAAAATAATGTATGGCTATTTTATTAGATTTATAATTTGGAAATACAATAGTTGATAGAAATTAAATCATGTATCGAAATAATGAATATAGTATAGGATCATCCAAATGTGACGCCTAGATTTGCGTTTTATTAAAAAAAAAACATATGTATAGTTTGTTTTTAAAAAAACACAAATATAAGCTAAATAAAAACTTGTTCAATTCTGATTTATTATTTGAATTATCTACATAGTAATAACATAAATGTATATATTAAAATTGGGTTAATATTAATGCGTATGGGAATATATACATGGGGTAAAAGAATATATAAATAAAATGGATAAAAATAAATTTTGTTATCTATATATAATGTATGTGTTGTATGAGTTGTTCTTGATAGATTAGTGGTAGTAAGTGATATGTAGTTCATTTTGTACTAAAATTGAATGAATAGTCAAAACGTATACATCATTAACACTAGATTTACGGAGCGAGTCAATTTGACTCATTTGAGATTTTGTTGCTTTATGTATAGAAAATTTAAATATTATTTTTTAAAAACATATGTTAATTTTTAATTACATAATAATAGATATGCAAATATGTATTTTTTTACCTATTTGTTATTATGTAATTAAAAACCAACATATGTTTTTTTAAAAATAATATTTAAGTTTTCTATACATAAAGCAACAAAATCTCAAATGAGTCAAATTGACTCGCTCCGTAAATCTAGTGTTTTTACATATGTACATTGTTTCTCTATCTGCAAACCTCTCGTCATTCGATTCGATCTCGCACGATATCTACAAAAAATGTACGGCTTATTAACTTAAAAACGTATAATTTATTTTATAAATTCCACGATAGAAATCTGTATAAATTCCACATAAACGAAACGAACTCAAACCTTGACCTATCGAATCGTGTACTAGCGTGATTTTTTTTTTGTAAATCCACCCGCTGTTCAAACAAAGTTCGCAACGAACGTTTTAACAAGCGACGAAATAAATCAACGCCCGCGAACGAAAACAATTATATGCTAATACGAGGCTCGGTATTGTTTTCTAGTTTCGATCTATTATCGCTACGATTGTACGTGTGCGTTTGTGAAAATCGATGTAGCATCGAATAAACGATACGGTCTGTTAATATTGTTCACGGTTTTATAGTTGTTTACGTTTTCAAATATCTGTTCGAAAGAATAATTATCGGTATTTCTCTAGATTTGACTTATTCGTTAATATTACAAATAAAACGTTCGATCAACTAGGTTCTTTGAAACATAATCAGCATCCGGTCGATCCTGTCGAACATTAAAAAGAACCCGTTCGTTATCGTAATAACAACATTCCAGAGCAGGTCTAACAAAGAGTATCTAATTAGACTGGAACTGATGAGGCGAGATGAAAATAAAAAACGCCGGTCGTCGACGTCGTCGATCTCCGTCCACGGAATCGTTTTAAAAGGTCGTTTTCGGTACGACCGCCTGTTTTGTGCATTATCGGCGAATATTACAAGGGAGGATTAATTCCCATCGCGCTCGGAGCGCACCGTCGAATATAGAACGGCATTCCGGCGTCGCCATTGGCGTCGCACGCGCGCTGATCTTATGCCGAACGCGCGCTCTTCCATCGGTGTTCGGTCGTGCGTGCATGAAAAATTTATATTTCTACACACGGATTACGTTTTTTTTTTTGTTCCCTTGAAGAGGGACTAAACGTGTACAGTCGCTATCTTGTTAATTGTACAAAAGGTCTTCGTCGTCGAAAACGTGCACGTCCTTTTAAAGAATATAATACATACACATTCACATACACACACACACACAGACTCAATTAACAAAAAATAATCATTTTAGATATACAGTAAAAAATACAATTTTAATAACTGGTTTATTATTTAGTATAAAAAAAAATTGTCTAAGTTAATTAAATGTTTCTGTAATATTTTTTATCAATCGAAAATAAATAAAAAAATATATTTACTCTGATTTATGACTCAAAAATATAACTACTTAGATTCTTCATCCCTATTTCCACTCGCGTACGTTCCAGAAAAAGAATAATTTTGCAACCATACACTGGCTGATAATTTTCCTGTCGATAAAAGCCAGTATATCTTTTTTTCTTTTCTCCGCAACGGCAATAACATACACATACGAGGATGTACGTTTGTCGTTCGACCCGACGACGCGACTAACACACATTCTGAAGCAACACCCGACGATGGTAGATACGTGAGCGTGGTGTCTGGCATCAAGAACAATAACTGCCGAGATGTTTATGGCTCTTGTGTCGTACGGCGACGTCGCGTCTCCCAGCCAATACGCCACCAGATAAGTCTCTATCGTTCGTCGGGTTATTGCGATCAACCCTGCAACCCGAACAGCGGGGAACTACCCTTCATTACAAGCCCTCGGGGTAACAGTGGACATTGCGTGATTGGACCGCGTTACTCAATATATGTGTAAAGAGAGAGAGAGAGGAGAGCACTCGTATCTTTTCCGACTGTGTCTTTGGTGAGATTTTATACAGAGATACAGTGTATGTGTGTTTATTTATTTATTTTTTTTTTGAAAGATGTGCGTTTTATTTTCCCTCGATCTCACCTTATTTTTATGCATCGTAAATATTCGATATGTGCGAATTACTTATCAACCGGGCTTCGAACGCGCGTCGATTTATACGAGACACATTTACATATCAGATCATTCGACGAGTCGGATTTTATCTAAGTTATTTCTTTGTCAATCAGATAGCGCCGAATAAATTCGCACTTTGATTTTTTTATATATACATATTTGTCTATATGTGTATGTATTATGTGTGTGCATATATATATATATATATATTTATTTATTTATTTATCTTCAGCTCGATTTTTATAACACAGAATTAGAAACGTATCGTAAAGTCAAACGTTCTAACACAATATTGAAAATTGTAAATATTCGATGAACGATAGAAAAATCATTCCAAAAATCATCCACTCTTATTGCTTACGAATTACAGAAAATAAATATCGTTAGAAAATCAACAAGTTTACTTATACAAAAATTATTCCATTCATCTCTCTCTCTTTCTCTCTTTATATATATATATATATATATATATATATATATATATATAAACTTACTTCATAATATAGATTATATTTCAAAGTTTGTACTAGAATTACTAAAGTTATTTTATTGTTAATGAAAACAAGTTACATGTCTGTCATTATTGCAAAGTTCTCAACATTTGAACAAGTTAGTACTTGATGTGTGTAAATATAATCGACATGCAAGCACTCACTCGCTCTTATATCATGCGGTTTCGTATATAAACATTTTTTTTAATAATTTCCATTTGAAATTTTATCGATGCGTTTTTACTAATTTGCCAATATGTGAAAAATATTTGAATAAAAATCGATCTTGATATTTTCATTACTAATTCATTTTTACAGCAATTGATTATTTATTTCAACAAGTTGAAATATTATCAAATAGTTCAACAATCACTGCATTTTATAAATTATATGACTTTTTTAAATGAATTGTTAATCTAAAATGAATATTAAATAAATATTAAACACTTTTATAAATGTCTGGTACTAATCTCTCTTTTAAAAATAATAATACATCTAGCCCAAAGAAGTTTTATTGTTTTAAATACTTTATACATGAATTTGAAATTAACATGTAAAAATAAAAACTTAACTATACAATAAGCTATTCTATTTTTTTTAAATAATTCAATTAAATGTTTATAATTGCGGTGAGTTAAAAATGATTGATTTTTTTTATTGTTTATGAAATATAATAATACCTCTAAATTCGATTACAGTTTATATACACAAATCCGAGTTTCAACACGAATTAAATTACTCCTCACTAACATCCATCGTACTACGACCATTTGAATCCGTAAACATTATATTAAATATAATGTTTCTAAAAAAAATAGTAAAATCCATCGATCTGAACGAATGACCAAACGACCATTTCACTAATTATTCTAAAAGAGACGAACGATATTTCATTAGACGAAATCGTCGCTGTGGATATCGCTCGTAACTAATCCCATATGCACCCCTGGAATAGATAAATCAACGTACATGCGAACTATTCGCAATGCAATTGAATATTAGTCATAAATCGCGAAATATTATTGTCTAAATTATTTAAGCGACGTTAAACGGGGATCCATTTCCTTTTTCGCGTTCACGGTGCGATCAATTGGAACGACGTGAACGATCCACCATACGAATTCAATCATTGTAAATTTAGTTTTATGTCTTTGTCGTTCTATGTGTGTGTGTGTTTTATATATGAGCCTTTATTTTAAGTCCATACTTGAAAAAATGTGTTAATGATAGTTTTAGTGAGACATAGAAGTCTTCTTTTTATATTGATAATAACATAGTCGATATTATATTATATTATTATAAATTGATCAAAGGAAATTTAATTTTATGGCAAGAATGTTATCTTAGAAAGTGATATAAGTCCATTTATTCATAAATTGAGTTATTCAGAGATTTGCGTTTGAATTAATTAAAAAATATTGGCAAACGTTAATATATTCGGGTTATGTTTTTAAAACTAAAATCTTATTAAATTTTATCATGTAATAATAATATATAATATAATACATCACTTGTAATATCAATAATAAAATATGAAAACTAAATTGCTTTAAGAGAAATCCTACGACCCTGTTAAGATCACTGGAAGCGAGATCGCCCATCTAATTATTGGGGCCCTCTAAATATTATAATTCATAATTTGTAAAAAAAAATATAAAAAATAAATAATAATATATAAATAACAATAGTAATATAAACAAAAAAAAACCTAAGTATTTTGTCAAATAGGATGAAGGTTCCCCACCCCCAAGCTCGGTATTGTGTATGTATGTATGATATGAATCTTGGTACTCTGACAAATTAATTTCCATACAAATCATTCAGCTCGATTATTAAGATTTGTTTGTGTTCAAAATATTTTATAAAAATGAACGATAAATGTTTCACACAAAATAACACTCACAAAAAATTCAGTAATTATTTCTTTTTTTGGTATAAGAACATGTGTTTTTTTTATTACGAATTTTTTAAATTATTGTAAATTTTCTAGTTTTGCAAAATATTATAATCATTTATTCTATATATATATGTATTAATGTTAAATTTTGAATTTAACTTTTTAAATAAAATTCATCCGATGCTAGATGCTTATTAAATGATTCTTTAAAATGTCTAATTTTTAAGATTACCAATCACAAGCCCTTTAAAACTCGACTAATTATTATTTTTCATTTCATCAGAAATATATAAAATGAAATATTATTTTTATTTGATATAGTGTATAGTTAATTTTTATTTTTCATTATGATATTAAGCTGAATAATTTTATGATAAACTATTCTATTCAATGGTTCAATTTTAAAAATCGAAATATCAAAAGAATCTTTGAAATAAATTAACATTTCTGATTTCTAGTTCTCTCTCGATTTTAAATCTTCTCCATACTCTGGAAATCCAGCATAGTTTTTACATGAATTTAAGCACTATATATGTTACATCCTCGTCTTCTTTTCATCCATCACAAGAAAATGTAATTATACGAACGTGCATCGTTCTGAAATGCAATCATAACGACACGTATGAACATCGATTCGTTTCGCAAACATTTATACTAAAAACATACACGTTTGTGATGTAGTATCGAGACTATTACTCCAGTTTCCTTAAGCAGTGCCATTCCGTACTGTAATAGAATAAATCAAACACTTGTAATGATACATTTCATTAAATGTCTTGACGACTCTTACTCGTATAATCGCGTCTCTATTTAATCGGCTTTCGCTGTAATGAAATCGTTTATTTGTATTTATTTGATTTGATTGTACATACATACTCGTGTGTATATATATATATATATATATATATATATATATATATATATATATATATATATATATATATATAGACGACGCGAGTATTTAAAATACGAATCTCCTACATTTCAAACGATTATATTATATGAGTAGCTCGCAGCAATTAGTTCACTAGCAATTGTAGGATCAAAAGCTGATACCATATAATACCATCAGATAGGAGTACATCTGCGAACGTTCAACTGGAACGACGTAATTAGTATGGTAGTTGTCTAGAAAATCTGTTCGTTTGAAACGTGTTCGACTCTTTGTGCAAGCGACTGCATTTACTGTTCGAACAACAAAAAAATAAAATAAAATAAACCCATATATGTAGAATCATACACAACAATCGTATTATATGAAATGTAAAGTAGCGATGGTGGTGTTGTTTGTTTGTTTTGTACATCGAATAGTTCTTGTGAATTGATGTTTTGAACGGAGATTAACAGTGAAATGAGAAATTTTAAACGTTTATAAAAATATCAAACGATAGTCTGGAAAATTTAAACGTTTTAATATCAGAACAATATTTATAATTTTGTACTTTAATCATATAAACAAAATAGTGTTGTTCATACAACAAGCTGACTCTTTTAGAAGAACATATTAGAGAAATTCAACATATCGAATTTCTCTAACAAATCTTACATTTCCTAGAGACAATCGTACAGAATTACTACAGTAAGTAGCTTTTCATTCCACTCGACGACATTATCACTCACGTTAGTTACTTAATGACATACAATGTTTATAATTGCTCAAACTTTGTTCCACATTCCTATGTCAATTTCGTATGAATTGCTTTTTTGAAAAAACTAACAAGTTAATGTCTGTTGTTAACTATTGTAAATATTTTATTGAAATCTCATTAGCTTAAGAATGTTCGATCTCTCTGTTAATAAATAATTCGTTTAGTCGATAAAATATATTATAGTTTGGACGATAGCTTTTGACAGTCGGTATATATCGTTTGATACGTTGGTGAGAAAATCATTTCATAGAACGTACGAATGCGAATGAACACGATTACGCTTTTAAAAAATCACCCAGCGGACCGTAAACGTCGCTATATAAAACAAATTGATTCGATATCGATTTCTTTCTGATTAATGAAAATCGCGTACGATCGTCCGTCCGAGACTAAAAAACACAAATATCCCCCGACCGACCGACCGACGACCGTTCATCCATCCACCGGCACGTTTCCTTGATTAAACAGTAATACTGACGACTTGTTCAAATTAATTCTATCCATTAATTTCGAGTCGCGAGACTTTATACGACACGATTCTAATTATATTTTAATTTAGTAGTGTCAAAGTTAATTACTCTTTGCGAGGCGGAATGATATTAAAATCTCTTTTTAGATTTACGTCGCTCGGCGATTGCACGAAACGCACGACGAACGTATCCAAACTTGCGGAACGTGGACGTCCGACGTCGGCGTAAACGTCGAGCAAGAGGGAACGCGCGCGGCACGCGGCCGGGACGCACGCGCGTCTCTCTCGGACGTCGCGGCGCGTCGGCCGACGTCGACGAGATTAGAATTGTACAGTAATTAACCTTTAACTCATGCCGAAGATTATTCTTCCTTGATGAAACGAGATGACCTACATAATGGTTGATTTAAGCGACGAAATCGCACGGGACATTGATGTACGCGCACGGTTGGAGGTTTTTTTTCCATCCTCTTTAAACCCAGTTCTATGGACGACTGTTACATTCTTTATAAATATAAACTATTTGCTAATTTACACAAATATATTATTCCGAATGTATTTCATATCAGGAAAAACACACACACACACAGCCTAACGCTAATACAGCCCTCTCTCAGTGTTGATTACTCTCGCCTGTCATTTTTTGCTCTTCCGCCATTAACTGTGTCGATATATTGCTCTCGATGCTTTGGTAAAAGTTTCAAGATGAAAACTCGTCAACGACTGATGTGAAAAAGTACGGGTTTAGAAAAAAAGTACACAGACTTATTACGAAGAGAGACGCTCTGTTTTTTACATCCGATCATAAAGAGTTATATAATTTTGATAATATTTCATATAAAAATATGATTTATACACAACACCTTGAATACATTTTGATATAAATAATTAATTATTAATATATTCAAAAAATATTAAAAAAAAATTCGATTTCGACTCGTCGCTCATATAAAAGTTAACAGATCAAGATTTGATTTTCTCAAAAATCTGAAACAAACCCTCTGGTCGTAAAGTTCTTCCGGCGAATAATTCGAGAAATCAAAGTCGTGCGATTTTAACGATTCGTTTATTTTTGCACCAATAAATTTCGATTCACTATCCGACAATAATTAATCATAATGATGGATCGATTTTAAATTACTGTTCCTATTTTTTTATTTTTTTAATAAATTACGAAGTATTCATGTTGATAGGTAGTTTATTTTTTATGTCATACACGCACGCATGTTTTATATTATTGATATTTGTTTCATATGGAAATTTATCATATTTTGAGAATCGAGTAGTAATATATATTAATCGCATTTATTTCCTTTACGGATAAAAATTAATTATTTTTTTTAAAAAAAAGAACAATCCAACTCGTTCTATACCTATAAATAATTATTAATCTAATTTAATATCAATATAATTATCCAATCTGATATGAATTTAAAAAGAGAATTGATGTCATAACAACAAAGAGTCAATTTTCAACCCCTTGTTTGTAAAATTATAAAACCCGTACAAAAGCATCAGAGGCCATAATAACTCCATATTAAACAACAGAATTCATATCGTCGGTTCGAATTCGTAATACGTATCATGTTTCTCCGAGTCGTGCACTTTTTCATCATTCGTCGAGAACAAACGTACACGTCAATGTATCTGTTAACACGAAGAGGGTTAACGGAATCAATCGAACGGAAAAAAACAACGACGAGAACGAACGAAAACCGCAAAAGAAGTACGTCGTTTTTGTTTTTGTTTTTTTCCATCCCCGATCTTCTCGTCTGGCAGGATAACATAACGCACCGCTTTTTCGATATCCTGACGGCATTTCTCCGACATGACATCGAATATTCGTCGTTTTAATTTTTTATCGTACGCTATTTTTCCATGTCGCGGCGTTAAATAAATTACCTACGGCGCTCGTACTTGCCTTAATACACCGGAGTATTTTTCAGACATTTTTATATACGCATAATTTTATTATAGAAACTTAACGTCTTTGACATTCGACAACTTTTTTTCTGTAAAAATGTCTCTAGACACATAAATAACTGTTCGATAGTTTTCAAAAAAAATAATTTAGATTCACTGTGAAATGCAATCTGTTCCACTTGACCCTCAATTCCAATGATTACAAATCGATAAGAATTTAATCTGTATAAATTATTTAATACGAGTTTTTTTTTTTAAAAAAAAATCATCCGTTCGTGTAATTACATAAACGATAAAATATATTTTTCATGCTCGGCCATGAATACCGATATCCATAATTGATGTAAAAATAAAAGTGTTAATTTATGATGACACATTTATAATATAATATTTATTAAATTAAATACCCTCTCACGCATATATATATATATTCGGTTTCGTGTTGTGCGAATCCAAAATTAAAAAATAATAATTTATTTACGTGCCACCCGCTTTTTACACGTACATTTTCCTACGTACGCACGTCGCTCCAGGACTGGAGCTTTTGATAGGTAACCGGAGCCCTTTCGGCCCGGTTTCGTACACACGCAAAATGCGAGCGGGCGGGCGGGCGAGCGAACGAACGTGAACGGACGGACGGGCCCTCGTCCCAGACCGGTCGAAATTTAAATATGTTTGATGGAGGCTGGCAGTTTAAAATTGACCTCGTGTTGTTGTGTTATCACAAAACGGTAACTGAATAATCCAACGCTGCCGGCGGTCCATTCGGCGCGCGCGGTCCGCCGGCCGTCGTCGTGTCATTTGTTGTAATTCGGGATCGCTTTTAAATACTGTATATATTATTGTTCGGCCGACGTGGAAATTCGTGTTTGCGTTACACGATGTACAACATCATCGACGTATGTCAATACCAATAATGTATGAAATTTTCAACTTTCTCTCTCTCTTTGCCAATATTTCAGGTTTAATTCGTGCGTGCATTTCACGCCATCGATTTATGTATGTATATATATGTGTGTGTGTGTATGTATTTTTTTTCGTTCGATTAACGAACACGGACCAATGGACCGATTCTCTCTCATCATACATTTATGATTTAATTATATTATACATACAAAAAAATATATATTAATGTAGATTATTTAAAAAAATAAAACATTTCTATATTAAAAATTTTCAAATAAATATCTGTTATCATTGTTCTCTTCCAATTTTGACTCGAATTTAATCTCATCTCATTTCTCTATTATAAAATTTAATGTTAATGATAACAAATGTATATAGTAGCATCAACGTAATTCAATCTACGTACAAACTAGAAAGAAAAAGAAAATACGTCGAAGGATATTATAAACGAGCATCGAACGCGAGACACACGCGTATGTCTTCTTCGTTGCCTCGTTAATCCGCTCTTTTATCAAAACGTGGAACGTCGTCTACGCATCTCCCATCCATCGAAAGTTATTCAATATATCACTCTAATTGATAAGAATCAATCGGGAGAATGTTTTGTTAGTATCTCTTATTGCGAAACTTTTTATTTATGTACGTTTCGTTCGGAATCTCTGTCCTGTCGATATGAATGGATGTCACGTTGATGGATTTCGTCGATGATTCGAAACGACATCCACGTCATGTTGTCGTTTTATTTGTTTAATATCGCGAGAGCAATAGACGAACACGTATGTATACAAACAAACAGTTAATGTAGGATATGTTTCCGTAATATGATTTTTTTTTCGAATAGGACCGAACAAAATATGTCACAGTCGATCGTCCCTTCTCTCGTTCCACCGGCGTTAAAACACGACGACTAATTTTAATATAAGCAATTCGTAAACAATGTCTGTTTAAAAAAAAGCACGGCAGTTTTGTTCTTCGTTTAATTCGAACATTGTGCCGGGAACGAAAACATATTTCCATAATAATTAAATCGAGTTGTGTGTGTGTGTGTGTGGGTGGGTGTATAGATGAATGCGTACGTAGTTCAGTGTGTTTGTGTTTGTGTACGAAACGAACATTGTAGCACACATTACTACCGCATCAAACTTGAATGAATACATTGTTGCTGTCGTGCTCCACATTTGCATAATAAACATGGTCAACGCCGCAGACCGCAGTCGAAATGTCTCGTTTATCTTCTACTGAAATAATCAACGGCCCGAATAAAGCTCCAGTTAACACATCGAACTAATGACGTTCGCAAATAATACCAAGCACACACACACACATGTATATATATATAAAGTTTTGATAATATTATGTGCTCGTCGTGTACAATTAGATAGTCCTACCGTACGATTAATTTGTCAAAGTTTAATATATTGCATCACGGTTCATAACCATCCTGCTTGTGTGTGTGTTCGATTTTCATACTCCATAGGATTATACGATAGTCGGTGGGATTTGATCGAAGGGAAAATTTGTATAGTAAAATATTTGGATAGTCGATCTACATGATTATAGACGAACGGACGGGAAAAACGTGATAAAAAAGATACATCAATTATCGTTAAATACAACATTTTTAATGTATAAAAATGAAATCAAAACTGAACTTTTCGCTTATATTAATTTTTTCTGCACTAGAAATGTTTTAAATCTTAATTCTCAAAATAACATCGACTTATCAAATATTTATATAGATAATCAATTAATTAAAAAAATAATTATCTTACCTATGATATTGTATTTTAAAAATGTTGAACATATTTACAATTTACTATACTCAAAAAATATCTTAACTCTCATTTCCTCTGATCTCATAACCCTTGGTGGATTCTAATCTCTCTAATAAATATCCATCTCTTCTTATTTCTTTAAACATACATATTTTATTTGTATTTATATTAGAACAATCTATTTATTCTAATACATTAACAAATACCAGATATGTAATTAATATTTTATTTCATTAATACATATGTATGTATTATAAAGTATATTATATTAAAACTAGTTTCTTTTTTCTAGGTACGTTGATGTTAAGTTGATTTTGATATTTATTTTCGATATCATCTTAATCCATCTACTTCTGTTACGTTTGGAGTTCTCCAGTACGAAAAAAATACCATGAAATCAACTACTCCATTGAGGTATTTTTGAGGTCGTGGGTTTGATACCTAACACCTCTTTACTTAACATTTCAATGATTTATTGATAGACACGTTGAAATTGATCTCGATTGATCTTAATACCAGTACAAAGGAACTTTCCTCTAACAATTTTTCTTTCGTTTGGATTATTCATAATCGACAGGTCGATTAGTTCAGATAGCTTATATTATCGTCATATAAGTTTGGATCATGGATTCAAGTACTGATTTTTGAACACACAAATTCTTATCTTATATTTTTCTGCAATACAAGAAATAATTACTTTTGAAAATTTGAATTTTAGAATAATTAATTAATAAATAATTTCAACCAGCTTCTCAAATTCTTCTAAATATATTATCTTAAAGTGGATACGTTAAAAGTTTTCTCATATTGAAAAGTTAAATATAACAAAATGAAAACGAATATATGTGTGTGTGTGTGTTTGATCTTATAAATAGATCTGGAAAAAGTCTGAATCCATAAGAATAAGACAATCAATCAAAGATAGTCATTGATAGATGGTCGAACCGAAATAGTCGGCTCGTACTCTAGAAACATGGAACTAAGACCGAGTGTAAAAAAAGTATCGAACAACTTCTGACGGCAAGAAGTTAATGCGTCGTACTTTTAAATACTATAACATTTAATCTCGGAATCAATGTTTTTCCATCGTTACGACGACGAGACGCGCGCGAGAAAATTAATTTTCTCTCGTCGAGATGATAGAAAAAGAATAATGCGCTCGCTAGTGTAAGAAAATATGTTATTTTTTACGGTTCTTTTTTACCGGTTCGATTTTTAGAAGAAAAAAAAACGTATAACCTTAGACGATCGAACGTCGAACGTTAGAGTAACTTATTATTTTATACGGATTTGTATATAGTTGATGTACAATGGCGACGTGTTATATCTTCATGGAACTCGAGACAGAATCGAATTAAGAGCTTCGTCTAAAAGAAAAAAGTAACGAATTTCAAATTGTATTTGATTTTATTTATCTATATAGTATATGATAAAAGATAATTGATCTGTATGCCAAGTTTTTCAAGTAAATAAATTTATTCTTCATAACTTTTTGAACTATCGATTCTAGGGTTATTGTTTGATCGCAGACAATGTCCTAGACAAATCTCCTTTTTGCTTACAACGCGCCGCTATTAAAACCTCTCTGATATAAAAACACGAGCTCCCTAAACATGTTCGGATGATGGAACGTTCTTTTTAACGGGTCGAATTATTCAAATCGTCTTCTTTTCACGAATTCCGTGCAGCCGAAAACAAGCAGATTTCTTTTAATACATATATATATATACGTATAAAAAGAGTCGTAAACAGTTGTAATTTTTAAACTTGTTTCGTTTTGAAGAAATTCTCAAGTGAGATAAAACGCTATCGTACTTATTAAACAAAGAATTTAATTAATACGATCTCACGTTTAGATTATTTTAATTTCATTTTTTTATTGCACGACCCCAGTCCGGGATTTTCGTCGTGGCGCGTTGTCGTAAACCACTTTCGACCCTTAATTAAAACCGGAAAAATATACACAATTACTGTATTTTATTACGGATCCCGTTTCGGTACGAATCTCGAGCGTTCAACAATATCCAATTTAATCTCCGTAATTTACCGCAACGACGAAGAAAAAAAAACAGACACCGAAAGACGGGATAAAAACCGACGAGGTCGTTCTATACAAACACACGCACAGTTATATATATATATGTATTATTTTTTATAAAAAAGAGAAATTATATTACCTGACGTGACGGATGCGATCGGCCGACACGCGCATTAAAAATATAATATCCGCGTAAATGATCCATATCCGAGAATAAAAAAAATAAAAAAATAATAAGGAGCGTCGAGTACAAAACGGATCGATCCATCCACGTCACGTCTATTGTATGTGATCGTCGGTGTCGTCCGCTTACCTCCATCCATCGCTGAATGAAATATGTGTAATGAAAATAACGCCGTCGTGTTTCTTGTCGTCGTCACGAGCCCGTGCACGTTCCACGAGTGCGACGAACCCGTCACCGGCGAAACGCGAACAACGGTGCGTGCGCGATGTCGTTCGGCGTGAAGACCTAAAGCGTTAAGTGAAGTGCTGCGGAAGAAAGAATTTCAAAAAAATCATACATGTACAAGTGATCTCGTCGTTAACGTACGTCGCATAATTGTGTGTCTTATATATTTGGATCTTCTTATACATTTTTCTTCGTGTGAAAAAAATCAATTAAACGAAATAAAACAATAAAAGGGAACTGCATCAATTTTATCCAAAATTACATATATATATTGAAAGAAAATAAACAATACAGAAAACTGAAAAATATATAAACATTCCGGTCAGTCGAATGAAAAGACTCGAGTATGTTTCTTCGTTCCTTTCTTTTTACACAAGATAAATCATTTCATTCGCGGTCGTACAAAAGGTCCATTCAAGCCTCTTATATTATTTCCTCGCGAGCAATCGTGGTAGTCGAGCAATGATTTCTCTAAATAGATAACCATCGCTCAAGCATTATGACCGCGCGGAAAAGAAAACAAGTACGGGATTTTTCCGCGTATAATTTCCCCGTAACGAGACCGACATGGAGATTTTAATTAAACTGTAAGATAAATATCGTACCTTCGTCAAGAACGAAAAAAAATATAGATACAATTCGAAAGAGAGATAGGTCGAGATGAACGAAACAAACAACAAAACAAACATCGCTGCCGGCTACTGCACGCGTCTATCAAAGAGAACTTCCATTATTTGAACAACGTATTATTACGTCGGGCGTCGTTAATAAATAACGTTCAGATTTGCGAGCGCCGCACAACGAATATCTAAATTATTCGTAGTGTATTGTTCGACGACGTCGGAAGAAAACGAACGAGGTTATTTTTGCCAGAGAACGGCCGTTATGTATGCTACTGTGCATCCGGTCGTCCGTACTGGAACGACCGCACGTTATGTATTTGTAATGCAAAGAGACGTACGTAGTTTTCTTGTGAGAAATAACAATAAATTTCGAAAAGAATCAAATAATCTCTTCGCTTTGATTTGATATATCGAGTCGATCGAAAAATTCTTTAACATATATATATATTTTTTTAAAAAAAATTCAAGATTTCTCCAAACACATTAAATAAAAATCTCCTCGACTGATTCTTATCGTATTTCTTTTAGTAGATCTCTACCCATCGTCGTCATAAATAAACATATCGTTTAATTGCCATCCGTCTTCGACGACGCGCTTAAAACAATTACCGTGTTCCATCGGCGTCCGCAAAACACTAGAGCTCTTATTTAAAGCGACTACTCCAATATTGATGACGACGATGGCAAGGGTCTTTATGAACGGCCTTAACGATCGATCTTATCGGCAACGGAACGTATACAAATCCCTATTATGCTAGGCCGTTAGTTTTCTTCAAGCACCAGGAAGTCGCCTTTGTATACACACATTTATATATATATATATATATATATATATATATATATATATATATATATATATGGATAGACGGTCGAATGACGAGGATGACTACGGGAAGGCACTTCGACAGGGGTTGGAGAACACTATCTCTACTGCATAATGTAACGGAGTTAGCGGAATCTGTCTCATGGCAAAGACGGCACGTAGTGTCGCTAGATTAAAGACATTCTTTATGAGAGAGCACACATTAAAGCAATACTCGTGAGTGCACAGCTATTTAATACACTTATCACTTTATTCTCGTGCAACTATTGGCAACGGATTACAGTACGAGGATGAGTACGTGCGTGGGCGTATGTGTCGTACAGTAATATCCATACATATATATATATATATATATATATATATATATATATATATATATATATATATATATTTATTTATTTATTTAACAGAGAACATGGGCTAGAATGTAATGAAACAAATGTTCCGGAAAGGAATCCATCGTGAATATCATTCAAAATAGACCCTGCGAGACATTCTGCACACTTGTTTACTTGTCTCTTTTAATCACTGCATCCTTGACATTCTTTCAAAGTTATTTATTTCGAGATACTCGGCCACATTCCTTCGAGCGCGTTTTCCATTTGATACGGAGTCGTGTTTTCGTTGCTTCTGTTTACATTTTTTCCAGTCGCCCATTGAAACGGATATCGCGTGAAACCTCGATCGTTAACGAGAAGAACGTTTCGATATTTTCCCCTCTCGTATAAAATAAAGCTCTCCGAATAATTTGTGTATGTGTGTCAACGTGTTATTAGAACTCTTGTCGTTTGTAAAATATGGACGTTCCAGTGTCAATAATTGTAAAAACGACGTCGATCCGGTTTGATAAGCGACAATAAACGTCGTTCCGGTTCGAGAGACACGTTCGTTTATCAAACGGCCGTGAGTGCGACAGAGACGAGCGACGGTCGAGCGAGACGACAGAACGTGTAATCAACTCTTACTTATAAATACGTTATAAAATTCTGTTAGCGCGATATACACGGCTTTTATTTTATATTCAGTAACAATTCCCGTAGTTGTTTTGTCGTTAAAGTATCCTTTTTACATATTCAAACGTCTGCCGTAACATAAAAAAGCTCTACAGCAACGACAATGCGCGACGGAGACGGACGACGACGACGAGCTTTATAGTTAATTTTTTTTTTAGTTTTTATTTAATTCTGCGCTAGTCGCTTTGTTAATTTATTCATTGTAAGCATTTATTCGTGTTTAAACTCTGATTATAAAAGAATTTACGATATCTGTGTGTACCACACGTACGGTAGTCATAAAAATATATGTGTATACGAGCTTATTTTGGAAAAATACACGTCTGATCTACTCAAAAACTGAATCGAGTAAATAAACATCTCACACGTAATGAAATTATAAATCAGATTTAATTATAAATGTAAAAATGTCAAACGCGTAAATCCAAAACACGGTATTTATTTCTTTTTTCGTTTCTTTTCTTTTTTTTGACTAAAATTCCTCGTACAATACTAAAACCATTTTAATAGTATATTTGACGCTCCGAAAGCAGATATTTCTATTTATAAATTGTCTTTTATATCCGAGTTCGTCTCGAACAGAAATACATCTTTTTTGAAACCATTGAACTCATTACAGCCTCCGGACAAGACTCGACACAAATCCAACAGAATAAAAGATTGAAATCACATTTTTGTCGTAGTGAGTTTGTCTCTTTTTCTTTCTCTATCTATCTCGTCGTTGTACATTCGCGAAAATAGTAACAGAAACGTAGAAAATTGAATTTTATACTCTCTTCTCGCAAACACACACACACACGTACATATGAACGAACTCCGGGAGATGGTCGAGCGAACTACCGACCGACCGGCTCCGGTGCACGGCAGCTGTAACAACACGCCGGAAATGTGTTCGCGCGCCCGAAAATATATGTTACTGAAAACGTTACACGTCTGTAGTTTACATACGTCAAGTCTATTGCATTATTTCTTGTGACAACACCTGTAGCGGAATACAGCGTTTTTTTATATAAGCGCGTACGTACGTGCGCGCGCGCGATACACCATTTTTGGCAACGTTATTTTTCGTTTCGCGTTATCAAATATTTATGTAGTCGGTCTGAAGGTTAATGCATTGTTACGGACGTACGTTTTTAGTTTATTTATTTTTTTTACCAAAAAAAAACGTACACATACACACATTTCTCTCCGAAGACAGCTCCTCTCGTTTCTGCGACGTCCGCTTTCAATATTCATATTTTTCATTACTCGGATGTACTTTTTTTGTTTGCTAAAGAACAATCGACACGTGTACAATATTTTTTTTAAAAAAGTATACAAACATATAGCTGTTTGCTGAAAAAAACGAATTAATTTATATTTCTGTTCGTTATTTAATTATGTTTTTTTTTACAAAAAAAAAATAAATCGAATTACAATAATAAATCGTACAGACTTGCATCGTTCGTCTATGATCGTTCGCCTCTCTAAGGAAATGTCTTAGAGAGAAAAAAACAAACAAAGCGACCTTTGCGAATTTCGAAACGAGTTTAAATATTTTTCGCGGTAATTACGAACGCGGGACGTCGACAAACTTCATTAGTCGTTCGAAACGACTATCGGCCGGAAAAACGACGACCGAACGAACGATCGTACGGACGAGCTGTTACAAACTCGCACCCACTTCCTCGATTACTCAATTTCGAGCGAGTAAAGTATCGAGCGACTCGGTTCATCGATCGTAACGAAACGAACACCGTTCGAGGTGGTAGCGCATTATTGAATCTCATTATAGTCTTAGCACGTTTCCTTCGACGCTTCATCATTCATCAAACATAAAGGTGCGCGATTAATTAAAATTAAATTAGTTTAGTTAGCTGCACGAGCGTCGTACAACAATGGAACGCGCGCGCGAGCTCGTCTTTGTCGTTCGTTAGTCGATCCCGAAGAATACGTACGACGATGAACAACGTTCACGACGCGCCGTACGTAGTGGAAAAGTCGAACGGACCGGATGTGAAATGTAAACATCGTGCAGATTTTAATACCCCGTTCGATTGAATACTAATTAACGAGTTCGCTGAATCGGATGAGTCTGTGTACGATGGCGCGTTTTGATTTTAATCCGTTTTAATTAATTAGTTTTGTAATTCGATCGTTTCGTTCAATTCGCAAACGATTATAATAATAATAATAATAATAATGACGTTGTTGAATTACAATCGTAGCACACGCATTTACACAAGTCTCTTTGTACGATAGACATTCGTTCGAACGTTCGCATTTCACTGATGGAACGTGAAAAGTAAAACGACTAGTGCAATCGAAATATAGACCGTGTCGAGTGAATGTTCTTTTTTATATTTAGTATTAAATTTTCTACTGGGGGCAGTTATTCGAAACTGAATCGACTTTATTTTACAACTCGAAAATTATATTCGCAATTGTAAACGATTCTCTGGCCGGCACGTCGACTCGCTTTCCTGTTTCTTTCATTCGATTTAATTGCACGTTTTCAATAATCATAAAGAAAAATCGTACGATCGTTCGTAAAGTACATAGGCGTAACGTCATTCCGTATCCGTGTCCCCGTGCGACGTTATGTTTATTGTTGAACGCGTTCGTTCGCAACGTCCGTCTTACCGACGCATCGTCGTCGTAACGATATTCCATTCTCTTTTTTAATAAACATCGTCGTCGGAACGACACCGTCCGACCGCCCACATCGTAACAATAAATGTTTCGAGCTCTTCGATAAAAAGCTGCATTGTGACCGAGAACAAAGCGACGCCGCGCCGCGACGTTCGCAAACAATACTCGGCGGCATCTAGCGCGGCGGTTCACAACCTTTTTCGTTCACGGACCGGTAAGATAAAAAATTCAAGAAAATGACAAAATAGTAATAAGCCACATTCGTGTTAAAATTTAATTTCAATTCAGTTTTGAATTTTTTTTTTTAAATAACTTGCATAAATACATAAATAAAAATAAAGAACATAATAAGCTTATATTTACATGAAAATATATGAAGAAGTATAATTCGTAAACTAAAAATACTGTTATTTCTTTTACGGGCGGTTAGGAAACGCTGATCTGATGGTTCGCGAGAGAAATGTTTTCAAATTGTTCGCGCTTCCGTGTCAGATCCCCCGCACGTAATTGACGGCCATTTAACGTCTGTGTCGTTAGAATTGTTGTCCGTTGTCTTCGCGACAGCGACGACGTTGTTCTTCACGCTCTTCGGCGGTTCTATTTACACGTCGTGCCCGAATCCGTTTCCTGGAATGTTACTAAACGTTCAAACGCTAATGCTAATGACGTGACACGATGGAACGACGATTACTTTTTGTAGTCGTCGTTTTTTCCTAGAATCCCAACGCTGTTATTTTTAAAAAAAACTTACGAATCCATTTTCGAATAATGACGATCGAAACGGCCCGAATACAAATATCTAAAATACAACAAATAGAATTTCCATTGATTAGTATTAGACGATATAAATGACCGATAAATCATTTCATAATTAATCCTGATCTGTCTTCTTGATTCAAGAAAAATAAAAATCTTCTCGACTGTACATTTCACTCTTGTTTTCTACTCATTCTCAGTTGTTTGTGTTAAATTTAATTATAAATTATCTGAAAAGAGAACATTTTCATTTCTGCATAGACACGTTGTTTTTTCTTTATGCTTCTGATACTAAAATCGTAACGTAATCTTTCGTTTATACGAATATAAATTGACTCTGAGTGATCGTTGTTGATTCTCTGAAACAATATCAGTTTGATTAACATCACTGTCTTTCTATAATTTCGAATAATCTACGGTAGCCGCACGAAAACGACCCGTCCGTTTCTCGCCATCGGCCATAACAGAATCTCCGTCCGCCGCCATCGACAGCCTCTTCTCATTTATCTTCCTTCGAAGTTTAATCTTATTTTTTCTCCTACGTCCTCGTCCTCCACCTCCACCACCACCTCTACCGAATCATTCTGCACGAACGGAAAACACATTATCCGGCAAAGTTTCATTTTGTCAAAGTGTATTCACGATTTGAATAAATTAAAGCGGTGCAATGAGAATGCAAATCTGAACCGATTTCTTTTCGAATCGATTGACCTCCGCGCGCCGTTTTTTCCTCGTCGTGCGCGCGTGTGTTTGTCTGTCCTCGGAAATGACTTCTTTGCGAACGGGTTCGTTACCGTGGAACGAGCTCGGTAGATAAGCTCTCGTGCGTTCGTTTTCGTTGCGAAGTGTCGATTTCTTTGCGAATACTAATTCGACGAGTGGACGATTAACTACTCGAAACACTGATCTGGATTTGTGCGACGAAAAGATTTAAGAGAATAAAAACATGTCGGACGTTTCACAAGTCCAAACGGTCGAGCTGTGTACAGAGATGACTTTTTAATCGCTTCGTTCGTCTCGAAACTCATCTATATATTTAACGACTATTAAAACACGTTTTTCAAAATTCATCTTTTTATATTAATACGATAAAACGCAAAGAACGAGATAATTGAATACATTTAAATCGTTTAATTATTTGCTTTTTTGTGATGTCCAACATTTCACGTCTGCTTATATTCTTCTGAATATCAGACAAGCCTCTCTATTGTTCATAATTATATAAACCATCAACTTAATGATTAATCGAACATTTTTTATTCAAATCTCCTCTCTTAGTCAGTGAATTTGATTGTAAAGCACCAGACATTCTGCTTCACTCTTCCCTTTTCAATATTATCAAAAAATAACAATTTTCACTCTCATATACTTTATAAATTACATGGGTAGTTGATCTTTTACTAACATGAAGTTTCTTACGATTCATATCACTCATCGAGTATTTTTAAGAGCACTATTGAAATTTAATATAAACTATAATTTTATGAAATTATTGTAATATCAGTCGACATTAAATATCAAAATTGTATCCTAGTCTCAAAATGAAACCTTTTTATATTTAACTATAGATAGAGCCTAAAGATGTATATAAATTATAATTAAATATTTATAGCTGTTGTTTGAATATTGAATTTAATTTCCTAGAAATGAATATAGGTAAATGTCAACACTTCCTATGTCATCACGTTCATTGTCTTTCATATTTATACACTTGTGTATAGATGTATAGGTATTTTGAAAATTTAAATCTATAGAAACATAAACAATATATCTCCATTGAAGCAACATCGTCTTATTATAAATTCTGTTGTTCGCGTAATCCTGTCTGTAAATCATATCGAAAAGAGAATGCGCAAAGAATTTGATTTTAATACAATAATTCTTCGCGAACACTTTATATATATATATATATATATAAATATATATATATGGATGTGAGAGTTATGTCGACCGACAACCAAAACGGGTTGACAGCGCGTCTTAAAGTTACGTTAGATATTTCTGCGATATTAAAAAGATGACGTGAATTGTAGACAAAAGATGTTAAATGAATTAATTGTAATTCGGGCTGACAGGGAAAAAGTAGGACGTGGAACTTCGTCATCGTCGTCTGGATTTAAAAGCTTTAATCGAGCGACACTCGTTTCAAACTTAGCTCCTTATTAATTTCGGGTTCTTTGTGTACGCGCGTGAATCTCACAACATGCTCACATTCAGTGGACAAACAAAAATATACATTTATAATCGTACGTTGCAGTTCATGAACAAGAATATTCGAGATCGGATCCGTTCGAAGAACGTCCGTTCTTTTTTTTTAAAAAAAACGAACTCGTGTAGATAGTAGATACGTGCACGTTTATTATTCGTTAATAAACTTTTTATGTTTAACGCAACGCCGTGTTTACTTTTTACACGTAAACAATATTTTTTATACGCTGTTCAAATACAAACGAACAATTAACAAATATTTACAACGGAACTCGACCGAAACGTCGATGAAAAAAATATGATCCAGTTTATTATAAAGCGTTATTAAAATAGAAACACGACGGTATATAGGACGGAGGGGGCGAAAACACGACGTTTTAATAAACACTCGATGAAATATGAAAAGAGGCAGATGTAGTTGGAAAACGCACGGCGGTTTAAATTGTTTACGAATAGAGAGTCAGTGTTTTTATATTACATAAACACACACACACACATACACACATATATATTTATGTATATAAGCGAATCAAAATATCAAAAGAACAGTAAATTCAATCTGATCATCGTTCACAGTTAATATTTGAAAAATTAATTTCCGTCTTTGTGAAAAATGTTATTGTAATTATTAATTAGAATTTCTCGAAATTAGATTCGTGTCGGTCCGTTGATCAGAGCCGAGCGATAATTTTAATTTCCTGCAAATAATTAAAAAACATAAGGAAATATAATTAGATCGATACGTTTCGTTTCGTTCATAACGGACGAACGAGGACGGATTTATTTTCCATCGAGAAAGAGATATTTATTTGAAAAAGCTCGTTCTTGTAGAAAACGCCGTACGGAAAAAATTACCAAAAGAGTTAAATCGCAAAATGCGTACATCAGATGTAATCGCGAAATTTACATTTCGTTCCTTCAAAAACATTTCAATATCTAGGTACATACATATCTAGAGTTTCGAGTCTTTTTTTTAAAAAAAAAACATTTCGTTCAAAGCTTTTTTAAATATACGAATATAATGAACATATCAGACTTTGATTACACGGTTTTAAAAAATAATAAACTGTAAAAACTGCCTCGGGATGATTGATTAAAGTTTCGAGATTAATAACTCCACCCGATCAGTATTAAATTTATTCACGGGATAATTCGGTAAGCTCGTAAGTAACTAGTATATTTATGATGCGATATAAAAGTTAATTAACATGAATTATTCATTTACGATGCATCGAAACACTTGTATATTAAAAATCTATTTACTCGTATGAATAGAGTATCTAAATCACACGTACGGACATGTTCGCGATACAATAGAGAAAAAGCTCGAGCGTCGGACGAACTCTCGTCCTCGACTCGTGCCATAAATCATTCAAAAAAAAAAGGAAAAGAATCTTCATCGGGAGCGTCGTCCTCGTTGTTGTTCTATAATTCAGCTCAGGTTATTAAGAAACTTCTCCTGTTCGTCGGATTAACGCGTTAATGAAAATATTACGAGAATTTATATCCGTTCGGGGCAACAAAATAGTCCTGTTTTAATTCGATCCGTCCGTTTTAAATGCTCATTATAATCGTCGCCACTTATAATGATTGATGGCCTGTTAATTGTTCGTCGGGCACCGACAACGGTTTTAATAAAAGTCCGCAGATGGGTCGGAGGGAGCGAGGGACGGACGGTTCGTGCGTTTTATGAAATTCGGACTTTTTCCTCGTCTGTATGTTTTTCTTGCAGATAGAAGTACATAGTGCGAACGATTAAAGCATTTTATAACGACTACTGACATAAAAATTAAATCTTAACGCTTTCGTTAATTTTCAAAGACGACTCCTGCACTCTTTGTATTTACCAGATATATTTGTGATATGAATACACGAATTCGTATAGGGTTTTCAGTGAACAACGCAAACTGGAAATTAAAAATAGAAAATAAACATAATCGTAAATAATATATACCTATTTATACTCGGTACGAATTCTCCGAATCGTCGACTAAAAATAAACATCGCTCGTGCATTATTCCATGTATTTTGGACATCTTTCCTGACACAGATACATTTAAATAAATATGAAATTTCACATTCAAATATAAGATTCAGTATTCGTGATCAATTATTCACTGAACATTTTTTTTAAACAAAAAAAGTATATCTAGAATAATGTTGAAATTGGTTAATTCCATTTCGTTTAAATTTTTTTTTCTTCTTCATAATATGTATATAAAATATACAGTCGATTACATTTTAATTTTTAATAAAGGAAACGTGTATAAAAAACATAAACGTTCTAATAATTTATTTCAGAACATTTGCTTTGAATAATGAAAATTATATGAGTTTTGATAAAAAAATCTTCTTAATAACTGCTCTTTTGAACTCTACTTATATATATATATATATATATATATATATATATATATATATATATATATATATATATGCATGTATAACGTGTGTTTATGTAACGACCAAATGAATATTCATAGTGGAACGTCCCGAGTTCGAGTTCCCCGACGAAAAGGGTCCACGAATGAAAAGTTCAAGGACGATCGCGCTTAATACAAAGGACCCACGCTGACATTTCAACTACTTTAATGCTTATTTATCCTTTCTATACACTGTATAATATGAATTCTGATTTTACGTGTTTCACGTTTCCTCCGTTCGTAATCTTTAAAGTCATCATCGTTTCGAACAGGCAACCATTGCATGTTCTATCGTATTAAAATGTAGTTTGTTTACGATATTTTAAAAGATTTCTAATTGGGAATATTGTAACAGTGTGACGAACGTAATTAAATATTTACAAACAAAAATCATAAGATGTTGTGATATTAAGGGGATGGATAATTCGTTTGTGTGCAGATGTATTCACCACAAACGTTTCTGTAATTTATTCTGATGAACCGAACTGAATGGAAAATATTCACGTATCGAATTTCGTAATTAATAAAAATTACATCGCGGAAGATTGACCGACCTGCTCGCGTTCACAGGCAAACCAAAGCAAACAAACAATTTCACGCGCTGATACGTCGACGAATAATTGAATTTTTCCGAACAGATTTTTTTTTTAAAAAAAACAATACACCTTCCTTAATTCCGAACGCTCGACTTCACATTTCGTCGATGAAGCCTGATGTCTTCTAATGAATTTTCTTTCGTTTCATTCGCGAACGCGATACAATGTAGTATCGATATCGATTCGGGGATTTTATACGTTTTTTTTTACTTTGGAAAATTTCGAGTTTTATAGTATTTCCGATGAACAAAAAAAAATATATATCGAATATAGAACTATTGTACTTTTCTGTTTTGATTTCTCTTCTTGTAACAATATATCGAATGTAAAATTAAACATTAATTTTCTTGACGTTACATATAAAATATGACCAGACACGGTATATAAAAACTCGATTCGTCGTCCTCGACGTCTCGTTGTGCTTTTTTCCACCTCGTGCGACTCGATAAACAAAAATCATTTCCAGTACTCCTGTATCGTCGCACGTAGCGAATACAAAAGATATTCGATCGTGCGATACGGCAGACGACTACAGGCAGTCCTTTTGCACGACGAGCGACCGAAAGCCGTACAAAATTTGCAAGCTCGCAAGAACGACCGTGCCGTTCCATTTCCTTCCCAGCGGCCTCATAACTCATACACGTAATTGGTTTGCGATACACTACGTACAGAAAGCACTCGTCGTTCTTCACAACTAACGCTATTGTACGGACACGGACCGTCGTCGGCGACGGCGTCACCGTCGTCGTCGTCGTTGTTGAGTGTGTATGTAGGTGTATTTTTTTGTATTCCGTTTTGTTTCATGTTACGGTGTACAGTTTTTTTTTCATTTTCGACTCGTTGTAAAGTTGACAGATGACGTTTTCAATTTCTATATGATTAATCGAATTGTTTTCCGGTCGTGTTCACATTTTACTATATTTATCAATTCGAATATACATACATATACATACATATACATACATATATATAAATATATATATATATATATATATATATATATATATATATATATACCATTATAAAACCCTGTATCAGTCCATTACTAAACGAAAACTATATCAAATGTTACAGGCTCTTCTTAAATGTTTTCCCAAGATTCTTTTATTGTTTCCTATCCACGGTTAGTCTCATTCATCCATCACCTCTATTATACTTCTTAATATCATCCCTCCATTTTTATTGATAAGATTTTTTTCTTTGGTCTTTTTCTCTTTCTTGGTCGACATTCAATAACGTTTTTTGTTTGACTATTTGACTATCCTATCTATATCCATTTGACTGATTTTATTTTTTCTATTATATCAGTTACTTTTGTGTGTTCTCGTTCCCATTTACATGTGTTTCAATCACGATTTAAAATTTCTGACATTATCCTTTTCATACTTCATTGTGTTATAAAAGTTTTGATTCATTTTTCATACAGTCATCGATTTCTGATATTAATAATTTCCATATAATCAAATTGTCAATATATTATTTTCTATCAAACATTACATTGGATTTTATAACAAAAATCAGAATTATGTGATCACAACTAAGTGGGATACTTTTTTATTTTTTCTAAATATGAAAAAAATTACAAAATCCTTTAGCGTTAAAAAATTGAAATTTCGTTTATCAAAATACACTGTTCTAGTTATAATATATGTTTTTAGTAAACAGGGGTATCAAAAAATCCACAATATCACAAGAACATATGTTTTTGTGAAAAAAGTGTCACTGGATAAAATTCGAATTTTGCAAATAAAATCTATTCCACGTTAAAAATTTCAAATCTAATCATTGATTCCTTTTATCATATGTACTATCTATGATTTAATCACAGAAAAATGTGTTTTTGATCATTTTATTTTTTCATGATATTTTACATACATTAGGTCGTGGTTTTTTTGAGTAAAAAAAATCGAAAATTTAAAATTCGCTCAGAGTCGTTTTTTCTTGCCATATGTTATTTATTTAGATAGAAAATAATTAATTTCCATTAAAATTACTATTAAATTTGCCAAAATAACATTGTTGTGATCGAAATTCAATTTTCTGTATTTTTTAGATTTTTCCCTATCGACAAAAAAATATGAAAAAAATATTTGTACACATTATAATTTGAAATTTTAATTATTATTATCTTATTAAGGACTTTCTAAATTAATTCCATTAAAAAAACATATAATTAGTTTAAGAGAGTAAGCCGTAACGATTTACAATTAAAAACATGATTAAAAGATGACTAAATTTAATTAAATCTCCATTAATTGTAAATAAAAACTATTTTAAAATTGGAAATATCATTTAAACTGTCAATTCGTCTCACCTTATGTACATATTATTTTATTATCGCTAAATAATCGTTTTCTTAGTATTTTTATTTTTCGTGAAATTTTGCATATATCAGGTCGTGGTTTTTTTGAGTAAAAAAAATCGAAAATTTAAAATTCGTTCCAAATCGTTTTTTCTTGCCATATGTTATTTATTTAGATAGAAAATAATTAATTTCTAGTAAAATTACTATTAAATTTATCAAAATAAACTTGTTGTGATCGAAATTCAATTTTCTGTATTTTTTAGATTTTTCCCTATCGACAAGAAAGAATGAAAAAAATATTTATACATGTTATAATTTGGAAATTTAATTAATTATATATTATTAAGGTCTTTCTTAATTAATTTCACTAAAAAAATATATATAATTAGTTTAAGAAAATAATCTGAAACGATTTATAACTAAGAAACATAATTCAAATCATTTTTTTTATATTTTTTTTTTTTTTTTTTTGACTGAGAATAATAAATGTTCATTAATAATATTATTAGATTTTCTAAAATTAACTTAATTTGTCCAAAAAACATATTCTATTGATTTTAATAGGTTTAGAATAAAACGACAAATCTTGTTTAGGCTAATTTCAATTGTATTCAAATTATAAATAGGTTAAAGATGTTGAAAAATATACATTTCGATGCATTTCTCATCGATCGTGGCGAAAATTTATTTCGTTCGAGTAGTTAGATAGAAATTCCATCAAAGTACAAATTAATTATTCACTACGACATTAGATCCACGTCTTCCATAAACACGCATCTGTAATCGGTCCATTGTAAAACTGATACACGTTTGATCAGTGCACATTGGATGTACGACTCGTCTGCCCGATTAATTCACCGTTAAATCGTACGTATGTGCATATTGTGTGCCCTCGCACGTATCTCTTGTAACACAGTCGAACATCATCATCCCCGTCAACGTGCACTCGTGTATCGCATAACGACGAATACTACTCTTTTTCAGTACACGACCCATAAATCACATTTCCATTTTCTAGTGATATCGATTCGTGCGGAATTGAATTCGGCGAAGGGCGGCTCGAGGCCCTTCGCAGACGTACGCGAATTGGTTTTCTTCCCTACGTAAATCTCCCTACGAGCAGCGGCATCGTTTATGTATGGAACTAATGACGACGAACGAGATCATTTAGAGGCGGTGGTTCGGTTCGGTGTTCGGTGAACTCGACTCCGTTGAAACACAGACGATACGAAAGACGTTGTTGATGTTTTAGAGATTTTTCAAAAAATGTGAAATCGTAACGAAGTATCCGAAACTGCTTTCCGATTAATAAAATCATAAAATGATTTCGTGCCGATTATTCGCCACAAATACACCCACACCGCACGCGACCACAACATTTTTTCTTAGCGTTCCATTTTTCATTTTATTTACACCTCTAAGGATTGAGGGACATGTGTGCATGTTTTATTCATGAGTGAAACTTTTGATAAAATATGTATACAGATATATTTTTTGATGTATTTTGACAGAAAAAAATACATTTTATATATTTTATCATGTAGTTCTTGCGGATATCGTATATTGGACGGACGAGGACCATAAATATGGTCACCTTTTTTATACCTTTATATATTTTTTTAAAAAAAGCTATACATATATATATATACATGAATGTGTGGGTGTTGAAATTTTCGTTTCAAACTGTTTCAAACCGACAAGTCGCTACTAACTCCCCGTATACAATTTAATACAAACAACTCACCGCATTGTGTAACGGGATTGCACGTTGACCAATCGTCGAGTATCATCCGTTCGCCAGCCGATAGAGCCCGGAGCACCGTGCACCCGGACATCGGCCGACCGACGGTATCCTTCGTACAGTCAACCGCACAAACTTGGTTAACTACGTCGAGATACGCACGCCGACGTCTCCGTCCACTAACGTTATTTCGACTTAACAAAGCCACGTCGTGTATTTGTTACGATCTCGTCTACGGTTCATTCGACGAGAACGACTTCTTTCTGGAGAACGATTCGTAGATATCTTATACAAATTTGTAAATAAAATTTTTTATTTGTTCGAGTAAAAAAAATCTTAATCGTTGCTGTTCATTCACGAATTTGAAATAAAACTATCCCCAAACTAGATATCCTTGAAATGAATCGAATACTCTATAATTTAGAACTGATTCAAGTCTCTGCATAAATCAGAGAAATACAATGAAAACTCTTTAATATTTTTTGTACGAGAATCTTAAATGGATTTGAGAGATTTGCACGAAAGATGATGAGAATCTATAGAAAAAAAAATAAATAAAAATGTTTTTATATAAAAATGTTTAATTTTAGCTGTGCAAATGAAAAACGTTCGTTATTACACACTAATGTATTCTTGCGTGGTTTTAATTTAAAACTCGACTCGCAGAGCGAAAAATACAAAACACGGCAGTCTAGTTCCATTGTCGTCTCCATATCGAACACACAGACAGACAGAAAAGAGTGTACACAAACGTTTATCTCGTCGAGCGTACTTCAACGTTTTACATAAAATACCGTACTAAATAGCTTTTAGCACGTAGTCGAAAATACAGCCGACATTGCTGAAGAGAAAATGCAATTACGAACTCGAGCCAAAACGGAATTCTCGGCGAAAAAAGATGAAGACAATCCGCGTCTTCTCAAACAGAACTGCATTCGTTCGCGTGCGGGAGCATCGACAACTCGTTTCCCATTCAAACCTGGGGAAACGCGCGGCCGGGCCAAAAACTTGAAACATTTATATGCATGGGCGATTTCATCCACCGCCGAGCGTTGCGGTGAACTCGCGACGTGAAGGTACACGGACTTACGTATGTACGGACGGACGGACGAGGGGAAAAACAGACCGTCGCATCTGAAACTTTTACATTATAAACTTTTCGAGGAGACGTACGTACATCGTTCTGAACGACGTTCGCGTGTTCGAACAGCTGACATTGTTTATTCGACTTACTTCCATCCGGTCCGGACGATGATGGTCGGGTCGTGGGATTTCGGTCGTGTTTTAATAACGTTCCCGTTTCGTACGATTTTATTGACTTGTTGACGTCGTCATCGTCGCGTCTTGTTCGTCTGAAGCTTTTGATTAAACATACGTTTCTGTATCGAACGTTGAACGACTGTCTGAACATATTTTATTCTATATACTCTACGTGTATGTTGTCGACAACATGTTAAACCGACTCTTCCAATATTGATTAAGGACGACTTCATCCTCCATCAACATTTTCACCGTCGTTTCAAACATTTAATGTCTTGTAAAACTCGACGAGTCTCTCTACGTACTTCTTATTGGAGTTTCGTATAAATACACAAGAGTGCATGCACATATATATATATATATATATATATATTATATTGTATATATAGATGCTTGCTTGCTTGCTTGTTAAACTTGTACAAACTATTATCGAACGTACTCGTACAGATTTGTTCGTTCATAATAAACACACGGTTGAATGAATATTGAACCGATTCAGTTGTTGGCGATTCGCAAACTTTCGGCCGCGACCTTTTCCATACAAACGAGCAGAACTGACATTAGAATTATCAGAAGTTATCGAAGTTTCAATATAATCCGACCGGAAATATTTTCGTTACGGTGTAGAGAGTTCGCGAGCACGCGCACGAACGAACGAACTCGCGCCGCAGAAGATAACCGACGTCACTCGCTAGCCGAAGAACAGTGTCGACACAGGTTACGTCTTGCCGTACGTCGATATATTTACATAGGATTAAATCCGATTGACGATCGTTTTCACTTCGGACGAAAAAGAAAAAGAAGAAACTCACTACGGTTAATAATACAGGTGAACTCGTATCGTGCGATACGACGATCTGTTCGTTTCGTTTTCATTAACGATTTCATTAACGACGAGCTTCGACGAAGCTTTCCGAGAACTTCACAGACCCCACCCGCAACTGTATTGACATAGCTTAAACTTCTATTGTTGATATAATGAGTGAAATGAGAATTCATTGTTTTCTAAGAAGACTGAGATATATTTACATAATCCACAACTACCCACTGTTCTAATTAAACGTTTGAATAACGCAACGAAAGTTTGTAATCCCATTAAATTTTCGTATACGAACACGTCTACGAACTCAGACACGGCTCCCATATACATACATACATACATACATACATACATACATATATATATATATATATATATATATATATATATGTATAGATGCGAATGTCGACTTAGGGGGTGTACGAGGCTGAAAGAGCAAGTTGATACGTACGTCACCCTAATAGATGTTATATTTAATTAATTTATAAATAGACTAATATCGTCGTTCGATAATTTCATTACAAACTTGTGTATCGAACAACCGGAATGTTTAATTTATCAACCGCAACGCAGTTGATAAACAGAAGAGACAGGTTGTGAAATAATGGATATATGACAGGAGAAAATCGAACGAATATTCCATTTCACTATTTTTGTTTTCATTCCAGACTAATAAAGATCCTTATTTCGTTTCACCAAAATCATTTACGTACGGATGCTTAATTAGTTCATACAATAAATTACGACCAGTCGGTACGACGCGACGAATCCCTCGAGAGTTCGTGAATTAACCATAGGTCAATATGACTTATGTCGACCGGAACGAGAAACAAGAGTCGTCGGTCAGATTGTGGAGATGCTCGATAATACGAATCGAGTCGAGCGAGAGATCGATAATCGGATGAATTTATAGAACGCGGTCGTCTGTTTGATCCGTTTATAAACTGTACGCGTATGGATTTACGTACATAGCCGAGTACGGTCATCCGAAACCGATTGTCGGCGAGTCGGAGAACTTTTTAATGAAGTCGCGCATCAAAAAGTGTCGTCGTAACGACACACGGCCGGTCTTGAAATATAGCCGCGTCCCGTGGAGTACAATACATCCGACGAAAGTGACACGTGAAATATTATGATACGTGACTCTGTCACTTTCACCTCAGAAGTAGTTCGTTCCGAGCAGACGTCATTACTGCGACGGACGACGACCGACGCACCGGCTTCATATTAAACGTAGTGAAATGCCGGAAACATGTTTTCCAATTTTTTCACCCCATCTCGGCACGAGGATTTTTTCCACGCGAATTTCTAAAGTGGATTGACGTTCGGGATCATCGACTCTCACGTACAATCCATACACACACATACACGCACATATGCATATATATATATATATATATATATATATATATATATATATGTATATATATATATATACATGTTTGTGTGTATAATAATAATGATCTTGCTTCAAACTTTTTCGATAGCTTTAGTGTTTCCGCATTATTACTACTTTTGAAATAAACTGTCGGAAGTATTAATTTCTTCACAATGTTTTTTTCAACGTCAATTTTACACACATTAATCGTATAAAAATAAATCATATATAAATCCTTCTATAGACAACTTCAAATTGGAAAAATAAAAATTATCGATGGACATGAAACAGTGAATGTTACCATTCACTTGTATTAAAATGGATTCTCATGGCGTAAAAAATACACTCGTGTATATTAATTTGGCCGAGGAGGGAAAAAACGTACAACACGTATCTGATATCTATAGAAGAGCGCAACGACCAGGTCATGTATTCGTATACAAAGAAAATGAACGTCGGAACGGAAGAAAACGTTCTTTTCCCGTACCCGCACCAGAACGATTACCGGCTATGAATAAAAAAAAATAAAATAAAAAGGAAGCGAACACGTTGTCATAAAAAAGTATATATGCAAAACGAAAAATTCGATGTGGAGAACAAATTGAAAAGAAATCGAGTCGTCGACTAAAGAAAAATTCGATTCGGTCAAGTTTTGTAAAAGCCTCGACGTATTCTCCAGGGGTACAGGATATATAAAACACACACATACTTGTTTATATCTCTACATACATACAAACAAACATATATATATATATATATATGTAGATGTATTGTTATATGTCTATTCGGCAATAAAAGAACAACTGTAAAAGAGAAATGACGCTCCCTTAAATCAATTTATTATACATTCGTATATATATATATATATATATATATATATATATATATATATATATATGTTTTTATTTATAAATATATTTAGAGTATCTTAGAGATATATTTTTTACTTTCGAAGATATCTATTGGATATCATAAAAGAATAAATAAACTTTTGTACAATGAAATTATTATATTTTGTATTAAAAAAATGGATGTTATGTTAAATTAATCGTTGATAATTATCATTATTAATATATTTTGGTATTTTATTAATAAAACATGTAATTTTCTCAATTAAAATCAAACAAAAAGATATTTGCAATTAAAACTTTTTTCTTTGATGAACATTTATTTATCTGATATACGAGTATATAAAAGGATTCCATTTTCAAGATTCAAGTAGATTTTATTGGTATAATTTTGATTTACAAGTGATTTTGATCATGTATATAAAAATTGTATATATAATAAGCTATTCTATTTTAAATAAATAATCTAACTGTATATTTAATCGATAGAATTTTTTGTTAATAATGTTTTTTCACTTTTATTGTTTTTGGATTTTTATTTTAGGAAAAATTCCATATTACAGTTGTATTATTTATAAATTAACGAATCGTTATAAAACACGTGTGCAATCCATCGTTGAATTCGATTTTACAACGAGAACATAGCACTCGATTCGGATTGACAGTAGACCAATTAATTAGTGTCGAGTTTCGGTTATGTTCGCATATACAAGTCTGCCTCTTTGTCTCTTGTACGTACGTAGACCGATATCATCGACATCTCATATCTCGTACATTTAGAATAATTCCCTTTGTCAACTTATTTGTGTCGTGCATGCACTGCATCCATCAATTAGACGGTACGTTGTTCAAGTTAGTAAAGTAATTGCCACTTAGACATGTTACAGCCATTGTTAATGTATTGTTACTGTAGTTCATTACGACGATATGTGTTCTATGAATAATTATCGTACGAACTTGAAGTGTACCGCCATGGAATCACACACACACGCGGGTTTATACGTACGTAAACATTGCGCATTTTATTACTAAGCTTTGTTTTATGTCGACGAAAGTTGAACGCAGATCATACAGAATTTATGGTAATAAATTAAGCACTACATACAATGCACGCATACACATCAACATATTACATATTTTGTCTGTATGTGGAGCCAAAACAAATATAAGGATAATAGAATAGATATATGAAGATAAATAGACAATAATCGGTAACAATTGTCGTTTGTAATTAAAAATGTATAAAAAAGTGAAGAGAGAAACGGACACGTGGTGTGAAGATATGAAACATATTGTTGAAAATTCATGGAAAAGAATCGAATCGAAACAATATATAATTAATATTGCTGTTTCGTTGTCGATGTGATAAAAGTAAATATGGCGAACGTGTACGAGTATGATAATTCCTCGGCGACGAAAAAGAATACGCAAAGTTTTTTTAAACACCAGACGCACGTACACCTTCGCTAATACGGCACATTACAGTTATGAATTTTTTAGCGGTCCATGAAACTCTGAGAGGATAATGGGTTTGTAATGGAGTTTGTAACCACTCTCTCGTGGTTTCGTGCCATTTGCAAACACTTGCTAAATTGTAAACTGTATACTTAACCTTATATTTCATATAATCTGTCTAGGAAACGCATGCACGCACGCACACACGCACGCACATGTGTGAACATGAACGTGTATTTTATATAGAGAGAGAACTTAAAACGTGCATGCTTATTAAATCATATTTTATAAAAGAGAGGTGGAAAACATATTGTGTTTAGAGCTTATTATTGTTATGTCGTTGGTGCTGTTTTCAATATTTCTAAATATGTTCAAAGAGAAACCAGTCGTTCTCTTCACTCGAACGTTCGTTTCAACTCTAAAAGATTTTTTTATAAAATATTAACATTGTTAAAAATCACAATTTTTTTTAAAAAATATAAAATATATTATATGACTATAGTGAATATCTAATAATTTACTTAATATCTATAATTATATATATATTCATTTTTAATCATTTTTCAAAATCAATTTATCATAAAATTTATTATCTCTTATATCACATATATATGTACATATACAATATAATAAATTTAATATTCAAAAATGTAATACATCATATTTTCCACATTGTAATATTGATATAACATTAATATAAAAAATATCTCTTGATTTGTCATATATCAGTTTAAATTAATTTTTAATGAATAATATTTTCTTTATTTTTTTTTAATATTTCTCTTATAAATTCCACTAACTGTTTTTATAAATCCATTTTTATTTATGTCCAACATATATATTGATATCATCGAAATCTTGTACAGCTCCAAAAAATATATAATTTTTTTGTATTCAAACATTAAAAGTCGTTGTTTAAATAAATAAATAAAAAACGTACGTACAATATTTTCAAACTCGATCAAAATTTATACATATAAATGGACGAACGAATAAACGATAGATCTTGTATATGTATACAAGGGATAATCTCCCATGCAACAACGTGTAATCCCGTTACGTCGTCGTTCGACTGCATCGCCCAAAAAAAAAAACCGAACAAATATCAGAACGCCGACGACGCGGTATAAAACTCTGACACGTCGACCGAACTACCTTTTAATCAGTCGAGCAGCTTTTAAAACTCATAAATTCCTGAAAGGGAAGCCAAATCCAATTGACTTAATTAAACGTCTATGTAAATTTCGTCGAAAGCGCTAACAAGTTCATCGCTCATTTCGGAATATTCACTTTCATGTTTCAAGAACTCGTCCATTGCGGACGACTCGTCGTCGTCGTTCGTTCGTTCTTTCTTTATTTCTTTCTTTCTGATCTCGTATATAGATACACATATACACACGTATATATAAATTCGTGTGATTATCATCCCCTAGCTTGAGTAAAAAGCTCTCATCTCGAAAACTTTTCCAAATAGACTAACTAACTTTATATAAAATAAAACAAGCGTATACGTGAACTGTTCATAAATTGCTATTATCTATGAACTTCTTACCGAACATAAATATATATATATATATATATCTGTGTGTGTATGTGTGTGTAAATAATCAACTGAACTTTAAAACGCAACACACCTTTCACACGACATTTTAATCGAGTTAACGGTTGCAGGATATTTGTCCATTAAAGAGCGTAACAGACAGGAAACGAAGTAAGTAACACCTCGTGACTGTGTTAAAACGACCCCCCGGCGACTAACTAACCTATCGGTCGACGACAGTGAAATTAGCCTCATCATCTGTACATAATTTGTGCGCGCGAGACACGGCGCCCGTTGTATTCGTTCGTACGACGTCCTTATTGATTCTAGAGAACCGACGGCGCCAGAACCGGCGGCTCGTAAAATCGTTCACAACGGCGATTCGTTTTGACCAAATAAATGCTCGTTTACAGATAATTATTATTTATAGATCGTCGTGTTAAAGAATGAACTGTTTCGATGCGGAAATATCGATAATGTCTTATTGAAATGTAACGGAAAGGTACGTTCGGTCGATTGCAACAAGAAAACATACGATTCGAACATCTGGCGTGTAAACATCGAGACGGAAATCAATACGGATTGTTTTCGAATAAAAATATTCAAATCTGGTCCGATAATCCGACTCTCGGCGACCGGACTTTCCGAAATGGAAAATAAATATTTCAGCGTGTGTAATTCGAACGGTCGACATGTATTGACATTGGGCGAGTATTGTTGGCGTGGGCGAACGAACGAACGAAAGAATAAACCGCCGTTGTGCGAAAAATTAACAACGCTTCTGATTATTTGCACAAACAGGCATCGCTCGTGTGTCTCGTATGTCATAATTTTTAATTGAACATGTTTCGAGACGCTCTCGTTAGAAACGTCAGCCGTATCAATATGGAATTGATTCGATGGTAGTAGCTGCATTGAAAATCGATACTGTGTCACAAAAATGCCAATTAAAATTTCATATTAATTAGTCCATTTAGGCGGTGTATCGTTTATGCTTTTTTCTGATACAAATTAAACGATTGATTTCAATACGACTCTTGCATATCATAAATATATACACGTGTGTGTAAAAAAATCTTATTCACTTTACGACTGTACACATGTATGAAATAAATTTCATATTTAACGACAATTTCATTAATTTCAAAAAAACTCTCTCCATGAAAAACATTCGATCGTTTAAATACACTTCTATTTATTAAATCCCATCAGAAATATAATAACGTGCGGGGTGAGGGGGAGGTGTGAAGGTATGAGGATCGTCGTCACGGGCCGTTTTTTGATCCTCGTCCGTTCAAATCACGATTAATTTATGCACATAATCTCCGCGCCGACAAAAGATAATTCTCGAACGACGCAACGCTATTATACGAGAGCGTCGTCCGGAAGACGTCCTAGCCGCATTCCGTCTCTAATTATAATTACGGCGTAGATAAGACGAACGATTATATAAATATAAAATATTCTTTTTATCGTCGGAGCGCGCACAATAAAGATAAAAATTAATCGAGTTTCTAGAACTCTGTCGATTTAGTTAGTAGTATCTCGTTTACGCGACCCCTCGTCCTCTGACAACCACCGACTACACGATTGTGTGTGTGTGTGTGTTTCGAATAAATAAATTATCGAGAGATGAGACTAGAGTCTTCGTGATTGTCAAAATAGTATATTATAGTCGAATTAATTGAATACATATTTTTATGCTAGTTTGTTCATTTTGAGTTTAGAAATGAGGATTGGCGAGTGTTGAAATTTCGATGAATTGATATTACAAAATTTACCTATACAATATGCAAATTAAAGAATTAATAATAGTCATGACTATCATTTCGTAAACACACACATCAAAAAAAATTTATAATCAAACGATTGAAATCAACATCGGATCGGTGTAACCGACCATTGACATATCTAAAACCAAAGATCCGGGTGGTAGACGTGCCGTGACTCCGAGCGTCGCGACGAAACGTACATGCGTGCGTATGTACGTTAATTATTCGAACGGATCTTCGAGGGGCACCGACACCGTACGAAGAAACGACGACGTTGTGTTTGCTATATGTTTGATGAGAGCAGTTATGCAAATTCGAACATTCGAATTGAAACTTAACCGCCTGGGGCACGGGTCGACGTCGTGGCATTTCGTAAAAGCTCTTTTATCGCGACCAGACATTACGAACGGTTCTGATTCCTTTACTATCTCTCTCTCTCTCTCTATCTATCTATATCTGGTTTATATATCTCTTTAGATCTTTGAACAGTACCTTGAGTTAATTAACGCCCGCTTCTGAATAATTCGTTTGAGTTGGAGTTCAAGTCAGAGTATCAACCAGTATTTTTTTCTTGATTTACTTTTATTATAATACACACATCTATCTATCTGTATGTATGTATGTATGTATTATTAAAAAATAATTAATAAACAAAATAAGATTATACTCATATTTGTCTTTACCCGGTGTTTCCACCATATAAATTTTAAAACGTTATTAGTTAACAAATATTTTTCTGTTTAAAAAAGAATACTTCTATTTATATGCAAACATAAACATACGTACGAATATGCTATTAAAAAATTATTAAATAGAATAAAATCATGAAAGTTTTTGTCCAGCGCTTCCACCATGTCAACTCGAAAAATATTTCTTAATTTCTGGTGAATATTTTTGATTCAAAAAATGATATTTCTCTTTGGACACACATACGTATGAATGAGTGTTGTGTGTGTGTGCGTATATCGCACTGGAAATCGTCGAAAGTGGCACGTGCGTTCGTCATTGTCAGTGAATGTTGTAAATATAACTGCGTTCCCAGTCGACGTTACAAAAAGCACAGTTCAGTTGTAAACATAAATATGGTTGGCACGTAAAACATTTTATTGCGTCACGTAAATGGGACAGACGAATGGAACGTAACATCGGTACTAAGTGCAGTTTTTTTTCCCTCCCCGGTTTTACACAGGGGATGCGGTCGCGTTTCCGTCGACGAAATGTAAAGAAACATTATATATATATATATATATATATATATATATATATATATATATATATATGTATAGGATACTTTTAAAGTAAATGTTCATAACTGACTGAAATTCAATATCCTTCGAGCGTGTTAATTCAAAAAAAAAATCCACCTCTTCTCGAATAGTCAAAGCCATCGACTAAATCATATTATAATATATTTATATTGGAGAAAAATTCCAAATGTTTTATTTTCGATACAGTAACTACTCGAATTCTAAAAATAACCGGAATTTATACCGATACAGCTGAAACCCCACGTACGACGAAACAACACCGGAACTTCTTTAGTATCCGTGATCGAATTTCAATTCTCGTTCAATATGTGCGTTTCAGTTGACGAACTTTTTCGATGTTCCTGTATTCGATTATCCTGCGAATCCAATAAGAGGCATCGGCTCCTGTAAAAATAGTAAATCTATTAAGGACTAATGTTCGAACGAATGTCTTCTCGATAAACTGATTTCGGATGATCAATTTTCAGATTTTTTTACCTACGAACGATCCGGGCACGATCACTTATTCACGACTCGATGTTTCAAATTACATTTCGTTATACAACTATTCGATTATTGCTTAGGCCTTCTATCGTTCGTGATTTTCAGAAATCGTCGGATTAAATAAAATCCAATCATTATCCATATCGAATTTACTTTCAGCTTTGAGAATGGCATTTAGTTATTCGACACTATTCGAAATTCGTTTCTTTCTTTTTTTTAAAAAAATAACACTTCTCTCTTAAACAAATCCCATGATTTTCTATTTTTTCCTCTCAAAAATTTCCAATATTTTTCTTCGAGACGCGCGCTGTTCGTTCGTTCATTTTGAATTAATTTTTAAACGAATTACGAGTTTCTGTAATGTTAAAATATTTATATAATAATTAGCGTTAATTATTTCGGTTTAATTAAAATGTATTTAATATAAATATCCGTCTTGTATTACAACGAAATCACGCTTTATTGTATTTAATTAAAATTCCAGTTAATCAATTGACAAAATGTTTACATACGTTCGAGCACGTATAACGAAATATGTTCATCAATTAATATTAATATTAATAATGATAATATTAATATTGACTTAATTGAAAATTAATATGACGATATTTATTATAATGAAACGCGAGATATTTGAAAATTTTATTTTTATTTTTCAGCAGGTTTTTTATACTCTCTTATTGTCTATATTATATATACATATATTTGTATGTTTAAAAATAAATTCTCTGAATCAAAAAATAAAATAAAATAATCCCTAGTAGAAACGACCGACCGACCGACAAATCATGCTCGGCCGGAATGCACCGTCATCGAATATTTCGTTAGCATTTTTCCCGTCGTGTATATAATTTTGCACGTGCTTTATCGTCGGCTCGTCGAGAGTAAAGAAACGAAGGAGGGAAAAAATCCGAGTTCCGACCGAACGTGCGTCTCTCGTGCACCATTTAAAAAATAAAGTGTCTCTAGACCGAAACGCTCGAACGGAAATTCATTTAAGTGGAATTTTAATTTGTCTTCCCATTTTCTTTTGTTACACATTTTTACTGAATTCGTTAGAGTTTTCTTCTACGTACGTCCGTCCTATCGCCGTTAATTAATTTCCATACGACGGCGTGCGCGACTGCTCGACAAATAATAGAAATTATATATTCGTTCGGCTCGTGGGATCGTCGCGAGATCGCTTTTTACGTGACCGGAGGGAAAAAAGTAACAACAACGTACAATAAATATTACCGACGGACGAATAATACTATTCCGTACGAATTGCGCACTCGATAAATTCAGCACGGTCTATCGAACAGCAGTTCTGTCTACGGAAATAAAAACGCGTTTTTGTCATTCCTCGTAATTAACAGTTCGCGAGAGAAAAAAATCCACAGCTGCGTAATCGTTTCAATTACAAGGAATTTCCTGCGAATATAATCTGCACTCGTTACGAACGTAATTGAGATAATTAATTCCATCTTATCCGGATCCATCTTTGAAACGACTCTCGCATATATTCGGTTACATGTAAATAGCCCCTTTGGCATTGTGTACATATTTTTTTTATTACGAAATTATTCGTACAGCGATGCATCGTTCGGAATTATTTTCAACAATAGTACAGAGTGACTCGAATCGTCTCTTTTGTCAACCTACTTTTCAAGTATACAATGACGGAAACATAGATATATAATATCTCGTTTCTCTTTAATAAATATGTTGAAATTTTACACGGCGTGTTTTTCTTTTCAGACCGGAGAATTTTTGTAGGTTTATTTTAAACAGACATTTCGAGTACATGCCATGAGATATTTAATTCAGTCTTTGATTATTGAATTGAATTTTTTTCGTATGATTCAGTCAGACGTAAAATAAAAATGTATTAAAAAAATGTTCAGCACAGTTATATGTGCCTTCCGGATAAGAGGTCAAACTATGTTTCACGTATATATACTGAATGATTCGTTTTCACCTAGAATATCTCAGGAAGTAGAAGTTAATTACTATTAAAATTATGAAAGAGACATACATTTAATACAATATTTGCTATAAAACAAGCATACATGTTTTTGTACGTATACATACATATAATAGGTTCAATTTCCGATCTCAGATGAAATTCTTCAGCTTCGGTAAAGGTATCTTACCTAATAAATTAAATCCTGGATGAAAAATCATCTCCAGCTCGCCTTTTCGACATGATGAGTATGAGAATTTGTACTAAATTGGCATCATCCTATTTTTATTTTCTTGTTTACTTCATATATAAACTTTTCTTTAGTATTAACGAGTTATCTCAGATATAGATAATTTTTAACTTCTTCTATTTCTACTACTTTTAATTTAATTTTTCCCCAATCAGAAAATTCGTTGTACATTACTTTTAGCTTGTTGATATTCTTGACTTGCTTTATCTGATCTTTTTATTCTTTTTTTGAGTTATCTGGATTTGTGAGAGTAATAATGATATTTTCAATAAATTACGATATATATATATATATATATATATATATAAAATGCACGTATAAAAAATATATGCGTATTCATTTAATAGTCAAAGATCTTTTTCTTCTCGAACCACGAACTTTTTTATTGTATTATTATTTGTATACCAAAAAGTTTTAAAACTTCACAAATGCATGTATATATATATATATATATATATATATATATATATATACTGATATTTATGAATATGTGTTTTGGCAACGAAAGGTTTTCGTACCATAACAGGATAATGTGTATCGTAAAATTAGTTTATTTTTATGTTATCATCTTACATCCAGGTTACAAGTAACTAAGAGATATAACTTTTTACAACAAAACTTTGCTTCCATTTTACGTCGAAACAAGTAAGTTATGATAAAAGGATATACGTGCGGTTCACGAACATCGGATCGTCAATATAGTCCTGTTAATTTACACGTGTCCATGTATTGTTAGAAGATTAGGAAATATACATACATATATTATATAATCTTTTTATTAATTCTTTTAAGTATATAAATGTAACATCACTTTTCCATTGTCCATATACCAATATGTATTCCTTTGAGATATTAGTTTTTGTATTTTTTTTTTTAATTGAGTTCATATTAAATTAACATTGACTCTCTAGAATATCTACTATTAATTTTTTATCGGCGAATTATTTCAAGATACGATATACAAAAAAAATAAAATAAACGAGATATACACCTGTCGGCCGTGCCCGATATTAAAATCGAATCCTCTACTTAGAAAAATACTTCTTTTATCCACATGCACGCGTACGTTTCTCGTCGAAACGACGTTTTTACGTGCACTCGGCGTCGTAAAACGAAACAGTCATGCGACGAGATCTGTCACTGTCTGAACGGCGCCTCAATCCGAACGTAACTCAACGATTTTCGTTCGAGGCGTACGGCTGGCGTGTCGTTATTTTACTTACGTGCGAATCAACGCGAATAAATCACCTTAATGGCGTGCATATTTAATGATTCTCCGCGTTGCACCGAACTGGTAATAGGGTTTTGTCGACGATATATGGATGTGCGGATCGGTGTTGTTGCCGCGTCTTCCTCGTACTCTTTCGATCGTCCGTTGTGTTTGAAATATAAGCGTCGTCGTCGTCGTCGTTCGTGTTTCGTGTCGATCGGACCGGAGCGAATTTCCGGTTACGTGCGATACCGTACTCTCTTAAATAAAAAATCTGAGTTTTGTTTTTTGAGTACACAAATACTCTTGTCTGAAATATCACACGATACCACGCCGTTGGTATCCTTTAACAACACTGTCAAATCTGGAAAATTCAATATCAATTTTTACTAAATAACGTTAGGAAAGATTAATTTAAATGTTTAAATCTGATTGATTTCTTCGTATGTGTAATTCATTTTTTTTAAATCTGTTAAAGTGGATCGTTTTGAATGTGAAAATCGGATGTTTTATAAATTATCTTTATTTGGTCTCGTTACAAAAGACAACTTTATACAGCGAATCTCAAGAGTTTATCAGTGGCGAAGAACACATTTTTCCTTCGATTAATATTATCAGGTTTCGATTCGTAAAGAAAACAGTCTAACCGTATTTATCACGCTCGACTTAACAACGAGCTTTGATACGTCAACGCACGGAACGATCATCTCCCTCATTCCAGAACGTAACGAGTATCTTTTGTGTGTGTGTGTGTGCGTTCACATTAAATAAACTCACTTTGATGTGTATTTCAAAGCGGTGTGCGTACGCACAGGTTTCCTTCTCGTTTCGTTATTAACTCGACGATGAAAAATTTTTATAACTACAATCCACAAGAACGTATGTTCGACGTCCTCCCTCTCTCGCTCTGTCTTCATCCCCTGTCTGTTTTTATTATTATTGTTCTCGATATATAAGAGAAATGGCCGTGATACAATGTCACAACGTCGTACATGTTTTGATATTATCCGTATCAAAAAATTATGGCTGAACCCTTTTAAGGTCGTTATCCGTGCACGCATCGAACGACTGCCGCTGCGTGCCAGGAAGTCGAACTTTATGGACGTGCCGTGCGTAGTCGACGCTTCTGCTCCTGACTTTCTCCCGTTTTATGTTCTTTACGAACAAGCAATAACGCCGTTTCGATTTATTACAACGTGGATATTGCATAGTTCTGTTGATGCCATGAACAGTGATTTGTAATACGGAAGAATGAAGAAGACTTGCGTATCGTCGTCTAACTAAATAAATAGAGCGCACGTGGTTCCCGTATACGTAGAACGTTGTTAACATTCGCGGTCGGCTCTCGAGTATATATTTTCGAGCAAAAAAAAAATCAATACAAACACTCGTCCTGTATATCTATATAAAAAAATACTCAAACGAGATTTCGTAACCGATGTGTCTTTTTCAACGTGCATGATGATTTCTTTACACATCGAATACAATGGACCTTTCCACACTAGTCAGGATGCATACAATATTAACACCCATTACCGCTCGTCTCACATTTTCTTATAGCCAAACTCCCTCATCTAAAAAAATTAGTTTTCTGGTAAGAGCGTGCGAGACGAGCGGTAATTGGCCGTGAATACTGTATGCTTGTTGACTAGTGTGGAAAGGCCCATTGATTGAACGTTGTCGTTTCATTATATGATTATGTACGAGCTGCGAGTCTCTTATAACAATATTGACAACGAATCCATCCACGTCTGCTTGAAACTCACCCACCCCCGGGTGTCGTTGGAACTTACAGTCGAAAACAATAAGTTCGTTCGCGAGCAACGTACGTCGCGTTGAATCGAAATCCGACGTACAATTTTGTAATTAAGAAACTGTAGAACAAGTTCTAAATGCGAAAGTGAGTAGACAGGAATACGATACGTACACACACACACATATGTATGTATATATATATACATATGTGTGTGTGTGTGTCTATATGAACTTGTACTTATCCTGTAATGCTGGTACGTTTTCGAGAGGTCGAACGTCGACAGCTCAAAGAAGAAAATGGAGAACAATAAGAACTTGTTTACACCTCCGCAAAACAATTTTCACCTCTGTGCGTTATTCGCGTTGAAATTTCGTCGAGAACATGCGATTTAATTTTCAAGCTCTTGTAGTCGGTGTACAGATCTTTGACTAGATTTATCTTATTTGCATCTACTTTAGTTTATCCTTCTTTTCGCGAAATATACAGAGATACAATACATATATGTGTGTGTATATATGTATGTATATCAGTATTAATAACTGAATCCATTTTCTAACTATTGCTGGATAAAGGCCTCTCGCAAACATTTCATAATTTAGGAAAGTTTAAGATCTAACTCATCACACTGATCTCACTTACATGTTGAATACTTTTTCACTTGAACTGGATATACTTTTTAAGCCCTCTCTCTTCATAGTTAGGCCTGCCGATAGTCAATGAATACCAGCGTATCTTCTCTTATAATTTCATTTATATTTCGAAGTAGTAAAGTGAAAATTTAGAGAAGGGGATATATAAATATATATATTTGTATAATATTCATTTGTTGTGGTTCCTTGCATTCGGGCCACATGTTTTCGAAACGATCGAAACTTTTTCTACGATCCCGCATACTGCAAACTTATTTGTAACTCCGCGTGTATCGATTTCGTTCGTACCGGTGCTGTTGCGTCGCGGCGTACAACAATTTTTTTTTATTTCATTATTCGTCCGTTATTATTATAAAAGTTTAACGAAAAGTTCTCGTTCGTTGTCGTCGTCGAGTTTGTTTTTCGAACGTGTACGTGCGCGATGTAACAAACATTCACGGAATTATAATTTATTTACAACTTTTTATGATCTCGCATTCATGGTCTGAATGTGAAAATAACTGAAATTTTTATCACTGTCGGCCGACGGACATTTTCAGGCCGCACAAAAATGCAAATAAACACAGTGTGTGTGTGTGTGTGTGTGCGTGTCGCGTGCAAAAAGTTCGTGTGGTTTTTTTACAAAGAAAATTAAAAACGTTCACGGAACACAAACGAACAGACTTCAACAAACAATAACTTGTTTTCGATGTGATGTAAGTCGACACACAGACGATGTTCTGATTATATTTTAAACTCACGAAATCTTTCAGCTCGTTTCTGTTTTGAAAATCATCATCTGATTATCAAAAAAATGTAAATTCTTGAAATTTATAATTTTGTTATCGCAAGTATTATCAAAATGATTGTACGCTCGTCTCGACTAATCCGTTCGAGACACTTCATCATCTTCACTCACTGTTGTGACTGCATCGTTTATTGTGACTCTACTATAATTGTTTTCTCCGCCAGGACGTCATGTTCGATATCAACGCACGTCCACATCTCAACACACACACATAAATATTTTCACATTTTTGTATATCGCACACATCGTCGACCAGAACCACTTCATTTCGTTCTTGTACCGTGTAACATATAAATAACATCGTGAAACAGACGTAACAGCATGATGGATTGGTGTTAAAATGGACGTTTATTTAATAATTGTTGGACGGAAGCCGGACCCACGTCAGCATTCCACACGAGATAGCGTCTAGTAGTCAGACGAACATTTTCATCGTTCGATTCGTCGCTCTTTATTAAAGGACACGTGCACAGCGACGTCTCTTATCACCGAGCTTCAGTTATCGTCTGTACGACGTACGGTTATCGTCGTCGTTGCCGGTACAAAACCTCCGTTCGTATGAATAATTCTCGTCGGTTTCGTCCGTTTATTATGCACGACGACTCGACACGACATTCGCACGCAACGCGGTTTTAATACGCGTTCGATGTACTTAATCTGCCGACGTCATTAATTACGACCGTATAGAGCGACGGGTCGAGGTTCATGACCCGCCTCTCGACATTTTTAACGCGACGGATTAGACTCGTCGTGCCGGACTCTAACGAGAAATTGATGGATCGCGTATCAAACGCTGTCGCCGCAACTGGACACGAACTGGCGACATAAAAAACGAATTAAGGGCGGCCGCGCGTTCGTTTCGGTACCGACGCCGCGCCGCTTCTGCGAAACTTTTTCGACAAAGATGTACGAATGATCGACGTAACGAAAAACATAACTGACTTTGTCAGAGAAGTTGACCCTTATCGGACGTTAGCATTTCGTACTTAACTTTCCTCTAGGTCGGAGATATATTTGAGTGCTTATTGTAAGAGAAGAGTAACTAAGGTTATTTGATATAAAAAGATAGTTTTGTGCATAAAAATATTTATATTTACACTTTAAACGTCTTCGTCATCATTAACGATTTCAATCCAATCTTCATCACAATCAGAAATAATTTCTCTTTTCACTTCGTTTTCCTCTTCACTTGAATATTGAATAGGGATCAATTTTTTTTCCTCGACTGAAATATAACACTTGTATCATTGTCTCCTTCATCACAACAAGAATTAAAATCACTTGCCGAATATTCAAATTTTTCACATATTTCCATATTGTTATAGTTTTTTTTATTAATTTTTGGAGGAATAAAATATTATAATATAAGTGAAATAATTGCTGAAATATAACAGAAAGTGTTATCTGCTATCGAGTAAGAATTAAACTGTAAAAACATACAGTGTGTACAATCAGCAATGAGGACGTTGTTACTCGTTCAGTCTTGTCACCTCGCACGTGACATACAGTTTTAATGTCACGTCAGAGGTGACATACGACCGATAAGGGTTAACATTCTCCGAGTGTAGTGTTTGTATATAAATAGATATTATATATTTAAGACGTAAAATAATATTAAAATATTCTGTTTTTATGTTTGTTATATATTAATTGATTTTGTTATTAATTAGTATATTATTTCATTAAACTGTTACCAAAGAACACGAGTTACAAATCAATTAAATTTCATTATTAAATTACGTTCGAAATATATCCTGTTATTTGTTGTTATTCTACTTTATTTCCACATTCGACGATCGCTTAAAATAAATTATACCGATATTCATAGACTGTTAATTTGTATTAACCGTTTTCACTTCGTCATAGACTGGATATAATCTTTTTCCAGCCATCGAACATGTTGTTCAGTGAAACGAATAATAAGATAGAACTGATTTTCTCTCGAATCCGTACAACACTAATCTTCGTTGCAAAAATGCTTTACACCATCTGCACTCGATCCCTCGTCGTACACGATTATTATACACGGGCTCGATCGTTTTAATAGCATTATAAAAGTCGCCGGGGTTCGAAGCCAGTGAAAATCAAACGAATCCAACGTCGAATATCGCGATTTTATCCGATGATTTAATGTGCCGGTTCCCGTTTTATGGCCGAACGAGTTCTGATCGATGTCGCGTTTAATGCTCTCGTGTAAATTCTGACGAGTTTAAAACCGCCAGTGTCGAGATCATCTCGTCACCGTCCGATTGTATCCGCGCGTATCGTGTTCGATGCCTGGATGACTCGTGTTGTTGTTTTTTTCGAAATTGATACAACGTTCAATTAAATATGATCAGCCCCTACGTTCCGCACGCAACTACCAAACGATCGATTCGATGTCTAGATGTTTTTATTATTGTTTATTATTATTGTTTTTAATTTATTCGACAGTTCCGTTTTTTAGAGAAAAATTACTTTCCTCGAAATCGAAACGTCGGATTTATCTTCGGGCGAACAATGAAACTTCGCCGCTAGTGAAACACATCCACGCGAGACAATGTCGCCGTTTCGAATTAACTGGCCGTATAAATTATTTCGAAAATCCTTCTTCCGTCGACATCCGGCCCGAGATAAATCATACACTTTTCCAGTATGAAAAAAATGAACCGCGACAATGCGACAAAACGTTAAAGAGCGAATCGGCGAGTTCACGTCGAGCCATTATATTGATATATTCAATGGAAATGAAGGAGCGAACGCGGGATAAAAGGAAAAAGTTATACGCGTCTGCGTGCGCTTTAGAACGGTGAGCCTTTTTAGTAGTAGACGCTCTTTAAAAAAAAAAGTTCCGAATTAGCAATTGAATGACGTTATTTTGCATCTCGTCTGTATGACTTTACGACGACGGAATATTTAGTTTCTTCTTTTATACACATACACATAAAAGCTTTATTACTCGAATATTCGTTTTACTTTATTTTTATGTGCGAGAGAGAGAGAGAGAAGGAGAGAGAACAGTTAAATGTTTAAAATAAATATATATTCGATAGATTATATTGAACAGATGTACAAATTGATCGGAAACTCGTACGAAACTTCATCAATATTCAACGACTTTATTAAACTGTTATTTAGATTCTGAATTAAATATTTTAATCGTTCGATAAATGTAATATTCAAGATGTGTTTTACTTTCTGATACAGCATTATTATTATTATTATTATGAAAGTATCAATACTTTAAAGAATTATTTGAAAATTTTTCGCCATTCAAAATCTAATTTGTTAGAGTTTAGAAAAAAAGTTTCAATGAGCTTTTGTATAACAAGTGTTTATTAATAAAAAAAATCATTGATCGATACTACGAGATGTTCAAAAAAAAAATTAATCTTTTTTCTTATAAAATCCTCCTGGCATTCGAAATTTATTCATTCGTGTACAAAAGAATCGAGTAATTATTTGAATAAGGGATGATAGGTTTTCTTTAGCCTATATACTAGTAGATATTTTCTTTCTCCGACATCAAACTGATTTATTTTTCAACGTTTCCGTAATGGATTCAAACGACGGTCAAACAATAAAGAACATTCATTTCGTGCATTTGCATTTTACATGCGACACGAATATTCCACATCTCGACAGACAGGAAGACCGAATCCAATTGTTATTATTAATCGTGCTTTCTTTCCATTTAATATACTGTTCTCTCTTTATATATTTATATATACGTGTGTGTGTATGTCATACCGACGACAATGTTTCAGCCGTCTCCTCCGCGCAATATTCTCAAAAAAGTCTGTCTGCTCGGACGAAAGACTTCCGCTTGACAAGGGTTTCTTGTGAATTTTTCGTAAAATATTACATTTTTCACGATCCACAGACGCCGGTCTGTTTCGTCTATTTTCTCTTTCTCGTTTCATCTCCTCTTTATAATAATATTACGTCGGCCAAATCTACATGCGTGCGTCTTACCTCTTCGGATTCGACCGCGCGGACAACGTTTTTTCTGAATCGTATAGACGCACGACGTGTCTTATTGTTAAAATCGTTTTTTGTGCATGGACGTTTCGAAACGAACGGACGTGTGGGATAGTGATTTTTGATTTGTTTCTTTTTCAGCATGTGTCGTTCGATTGAAAGCATTCCTACGAGAGCTATACGTACGAACAAGTTTTAATTAAGAATCGTGTAAAATTATATAGAATTTCCGTGTACGCTCGTATATAATTTTCGTTCTGAAAATAATTAATCATCCGTGCGTGAAGATTAATTATATTTCGGTATAAAAATTAAAAAGCGGCTCGATATCCGACGACAATGGCCGTCCGATGAACTCGATTGTTCGTTTATGATCTCTCGGTCGTTGTTCATAGGACGTGCAAATCGGTTTCCAATCCGAATCGAATTATTAACGAACAATTATCTGTCGAGTGAGCGAATGAATCACACACACACATACACACACACGAATAAAAAACAATGCTGCGTTCTTGAAAAACAACCGGATCCGTAGTCCGTTTTCATAAAACGAAACAAATCGTGAAAAACGGAAATAAAACACGGTTCGCTCTCTACGTCCGCTCACGCACAATCACTTCTGGATGGTCGATACCGACGTACGTATCTGCGAGTTTTTAGTTAACCTCACGCGTCGATGTTCATCGAACCATCGGCAGTCGTTGAACGTAAACTCAATCTCGGCGTCGATGATCTATGATGCGGCTTAACCGAACGCCGCAGGTCGATCCGACGAGCCACCACCACCACCGCCACCACCCCCTCAAACCACTCGATCATCGTCCGGACGGACGGACGGACGTGCGTGTGCGTGCGGGGATGCGACGTCTGCACGATGCCGCCTGTCCAGAACAGACTCCGGTGTGCGCGGATTGACTCACAATGAAGTGGATATGTGATCTGTTCATCGATACGAAACGACCTCGCGCAATTTACAACGATCTTTTATGTGATAACGATCCGAACGAACTGTGGATTATTTCACGTTAATGTTCCGTGCGAATTTGCATAAAAAAAAACCACAAACGATTACACTCTCGTCTGTACGTGGTTTTTTTTACGCGTTTTATTTATTTCACAATATGCTTTGTAAATCTATATATATACATTTTTAAAATCAAACATATGTCTATATATTTTAACGCGTGTAAGAAAAATCCATACGCACAAATATTCGTATATGAATAGCGAATTAAAACGTTACTAACGTACGTTAATAGCCGTCATTCGAATCGCGCGTTCCGCTTTTATCTCGTGCATCGTTATAACGAATTCTTTTTTGTTTATTCGTCGAGATAAAAACGCAAATCTCCATCGGCCTCGACGACGGACGCCGCCGACCAGATTAAACGGCACGACCGTGGACATATCTGCGGCCCGGAGCACTGATCCCCTATCGTCCCGGAGACATAATCCTCGTCGGAGTGTTGCGTCGTACGCAACGCACATAAAGACGAACGTAATGAACGTATTTGCATTCTCGACGGAACGAGCCGCGATAAAAATGGAAACGCGAGCGCTGTTTTTTAACGCGTATATTTATTCATAATGATATGTTGTAATTTGACATTAACAGTTTGCGAGATAAAACTGTACGATGAGTGTTCGTGCGTGGTTTTCTTTTTTTCTTTTAATACGGCCGGACCGAAAAAACATAAATGATATAGTCGAGGCGTTCAATCTATATAACGATTTAATCGTTCGTTGTTTATTAGCAAAAAAAATCTCATCTGTTATCTCGACTATTAGACGAGAATCTGCACAATTTCTCATCGACCTGTTGACATAACAGAAAAACAAATATTACGAATAAAAGAAAATTTCTCGAACACCAAACCAATAACCTACGTTTCATTTTTTATTCATATTGAAGAAAAAATGAAAAACTATTTCCGGTTCCATTTTCTTGAAATCAATCTTCTTACATGACCTCGTGCAGTTTTCTTTTGCATGGGAATATTGTACACCGTTGACTGTCATTATAAATATAAAAAGAGGATATCTATGTCTCACTAAAACTGTCATTAATTATTTTTTTTTTCCAAAAATGGACTTATACCACTTTAGAAAAAATTATGTTCGTGTACATATATGAAAAAAAAAATTTTTTAATATCATTCACTCTAATATATAATCGTGTACAATACACATGCATCAAATATTTTTTTTAAAAAAAAATATGTATATCGCTTACAAATTGAATTCATATCTTCAAGTATTTGAACTTGCACACTCGACAATCAATAATAGTATTACTCGTACTCATGTTTATATAAACATACATACACACACACATATATATATATATATATATATATATATATATATATGTACGTATGTATGTATGCAAATGATGTGTGTGTGGTTCATGAGGTCAAGTGCTATGCAATTTCCAACGTGTGTATACGAGCATTTTGAATTCGACAAGTCGAGCATGAAACGCAGGAATGTCTAATTGAATTCATACCAGACTCTTTGCACACAATTTCACGGTTATATATTTATAGGATTTACGTGTTATCCTGCTGAATGCACTCTACAACTACGTTCACTCACATTTAACTGATTCACTTTTCTTCCTTTTCTTTAGCAACTAACGTTGCTTTTCTCAAACATGATATACTTATCAAAATATATATATACATTTTTTTATACTTATGTATATATGTATGTGTATGTATATAATAAGTAAATATAGTGTTTATGGTAATTCTAGTAAAATGCAGAAGAGTGCATTCTCATGTATCGATAAAAATTTATATTGTATTATAATGTATATTTATATCAGTACATATTTATATACATATATATATATATATATATATATATATATATATATATATATATATATATATATAAATCGATTACTAATAAACGTGTGGTTGTAAATAAAAAGTTTTAAAGTTATCTACAATTCATTTGAAAATTTCTTTTGAATATATAAAAGTATAGCTGGTACGATTACTGATTATTTTCGTGTCCTCTCTTTTTAGAATGATATTAAATTCTTTTTTAAAACAAGAATAAAAGAAAACGTTCGACTGATGAATAAAATCAATTGTTCGGTGTCTCACACTCGTATTAATAATTCGATCTAACTTTATGCGAATCATAATTGTGTGGCGTTTAATTCTTTTCTACAGTTCATCGATCACGAACAGCACGTATAAATGAAAACTTCACGACGAACAGTCCATATAAAAAAAAACCATCGCCATCGATGTATGGTCCTCGTACGACGATCACAACATCGTCCCTTCGATCGACAAATAAAAGTTCTTCCCCGTTCGTGATATTGTTTCCTCTTTGCGGATTTGCACAACAGACGTATTTTGCAAGTCGTTGCGTCGAACGGCACGACGACGCTTATTGTCGTCGGGGCACGCGTCGCCGTTATTCTCGTCCGCCTTATATCACTTCGCGAACTTTTTTAATCAATAAAAAAAAACCGCACGTAATTACCAAACTTCTAGTCGATTTTATCCGCGCGAAAACGATGCTCTCGAATTATCTGCCCCGAGACGAGTTTCTTCTTGAAAGAAAACGAACGGTCTTTGATACAACTTTGCGTTTATTTTTCTTTTTGTCTCGATATTATTTTCGCACGTTATTTATACGAGAACATAAACAGAATGGCACGACGGCATCGGGACCGGCTTGAACTTTATATAAAATGAAATAAACTTTTCTCCATTCCACTGTATTAAATAATATGTCTTTTAGTTCGAACGCTCTTCGTGGAATTATCGCTCGAGTACGATTCAAATTGATTTATTTATATTATTTTTTTTAAAAAAAATAACTACACTAATTAAATAGTCTAGAAGAGCCGACGTGTTGTTATTCGTCCCGATTCAAACTTTAAAAAATTCAATCGGTCGTTTATATTTATCTTTTTTCCCGATCGGACAAAAGTTAAATTCTTCATCCACTCGTTCGTACACACATGTGCACGTAGGTGAATGTGTCTGTGTGGTATTTCCACGACTCCTCCGCACAATTAAATTGGGAAACTTCGGCCGTACCTCGCAGATTTTAATCAGGATTTATTTAGAACGATCCACGAAATAAACTGTGCCGTCTCACCCGTTACGTCTCTTTATCTCTCGCTGTAAAATAACGACGAGGCCATCGATCTCGATGCGATATTTAATGGGTATCTCGTGTAATAGCTTTTCTTCACACGCTACGTACAAGAAAACTAATGCGCGTTATAAAGTTTTCAGTCGAAAATCGTCACGAGATAAACTGTAATTATATCCACGAGCCGACGGGTGGGTCGTGGTTGCGGAACTTTCGATCGGTATCTGCATGCGTGCGTTTTTGTCGTCTTTGGCTGTTACTTAAACTGGAAAATAGCTATATTTTATGATATATGTATGTATATACTTTATTTTGATATGAGAAAACAGCACCGTTTCTTTTCTTATAAAACGGAAGCGTGCAGTTGTAAATAAAACGAAATCATAAAGTTGCATCGAAAGTGACGCCCTCGAGATACATATTTGATTGAAATTGATTGATACATCGGAAAACACATTCGCTGCTATCATCTATAATTCACGCATAATACAGAAACGAGGATCTCGTGCATTGAAACATGTGGAAATTTACACGACGTATCCTCTGGAGGATGTTTTCATTGTATTTTTTAAAAAAAATAATAATAATAAAAACGGCTATTATCAGATCGTGATTTTTTATACTTGAATCTCTTCTCTATCTTTTTATTATCATATAAAATTATCTGAGTTAAAATTGTAAACATTATAAAAATTAATATATGAAATTCTATATAATTTACCATTATAATTAATAAAATACTTATACGTCAATACAACTGATAATTCGTTCTAATATATTTCAATAGAAATGTGTACACATTTACATAATTCCCATAAGACCAATTTGCATATCATAAATTATAGAACGTATGCTTAAAGCTCGACTCATTACCCGATAAACGATTTACAAACGTATTTCTTGTCTAGCAGTAAGATTCGATCAAAGAGATCATCCAATTCGATCGCTGGCATCGAACAATAATTATAGTCGGTCGTCGCATCTATTACAAACTCGAATGTACAAGAAGCAACATCCGTGAACATTTTTTTCCCGATTAATTACTCGTGTAAATTGCCTTACCAGATGTGGATATTAAAATTGCAAATCGAGAGACGTTTTCGGGTGAACTTTACGTTCCAGATACACGAGTTGAAATTGCAATTACATTTCGATCTGTTCTTTTTTATGAACCGACCGATAATTACGGAAGGAAGAAATGTAATCTAATAATCGATCGGCGACTTATCGAAGAGGAGACGCACTGTACGCGCCGTTTGTAATTTTCACTCGGGTCGTATTTATTTAATAGTGACTGGAATGTAAATTCTCGACTCGAATCCGTATGTACAATAAAAAAACTGTACGTACACATGTGAGCTTTGAAATTGCAAGACGGCCGTATCTTTTCGTCTTCAATTTTTTTTAATAACGGCGTTTGATTTATATTTTCGTTGTGCTCGCGCGCGCGAGAGATTTCTTTCAAGACCGACGTCGCGCTCCCGCCCGCCGACACACACAAACACTCCCGATACACACTCTGTATGTAATTTATGTATTTTTTCCGCTCTACTTCATTTCAATTCCGTGCACAGATCGCTAAACCGGAGAGCATGCTCGCTCGTCGCTACTGTAATTGAATACTGCTCTGTTTCTGCCAACTCGACGACGAGATCTCTCCGAGGAAAAAATGTTATTAAACAAATTACACACACACACACACGTGTATATATATATATATATATATATATATATATAGATAGATAGATAGATAGATAGATATATATATATATATATATATATATATATATATATATATAATACGAAAAAATAGACAGAGAACCGAATAGATCAGAAAAAAAAATACATATATTATGGAAAAAGACAGAAATTGAAAATGGTTAAAGAGCAATAAGAGAAGACCATCGATGGACAGAATAAATTATTAAAAACTTATTATAATTTCATCTTATAATTTTTGATAAGATCTCTTTTTGATCATTTTATGTCCATTCCATACTGATCTTATATATGTATATATATATATATATATGTATATATATATATATATATATATATAAATGTCTCTATGTATGTATGTATAAAATATAAATTGATTTTTGATGCGTTATGAATACATGTTATGTCACCAAGACGTATTATACTGATAGGTTATTTTAGATACTATCCATCATTTTTTTTTGTTACAAGTCACGAGATGATCAATCATTTTTTTAAAGTAGCCATGTACAGATTCGGTTCTGAATTAAAATATTCAAGAGGCGTTCTAAAATTATATATATACTTATTTGTATAAATATATATTTGCCAAATATCTTGTTAATATCAAAACAACGATTATTAACGGAGGAAAGTATACACACACACAAAGATCAAACAAATGTAATACCGAATACAATTAACGTACTCGGCTATCGTATAAAATTATGGAAATTGTTTATCCTCACCATGTTAAACAGTATCGATAACGACACGTGTGTGTGTGTCTGTAACGTAGAAGCTCCGTTAGGGTATCCGACCACTAATCTGAAATGTGTTCAGTAACTGACCGGGTATTAGTGTCGCGACCGAACAATGACCCAAATAAACATGAACGCGAAAATTTGCAGCCTCCAAACCGGAACTACGATAATATGTGTTGATACACTTTGCACCTGTTTGAACCGACGTCGATAATTGGGAAAATTTAGCGACGAACTCTCGCGTGCTCAAGAATTTTATTATATATATATGAGAAAAAATATGTATATAAGAGAGAAAGAAAAGAATATTATATACACAGATAACACGAATTTAAATCTTTGCAAATAAATCCGTTTTATATACTAAAAAATCGAAGAATGATCAAATATACACTGGGAGTAATGTTGTAATTCACGAATCGTCCTTTCAATAAAATACGGACGAAAAAATGTCATAAAAACAGATTCGAAATAAAACGACCCTACGAAAAACTATTCGAACACTGTAAAATGGAAAGAGACATGGCCGCGTTTTATAAAACTGATTTTCTTGCAATAATACCGTAGAAGGACGACCGGAACTAAGAGTAAATAAACAAATATATATATAAACGACGGTGAAAAACCTCGAGCGAGTATATTTGCGCATCCTCGAAATACATAAAGAACGAAAGGAATAGAGAATTCCGAATGTCGCGGTATCTGCAATGATAAACGTGCGGCTCTGAAGAGAAACAGACCGCGTGCGAGAGAGACACGAGCACGAACATCAAACGCTCGAATGCAAATGAGTTCTATTTTCCTGAACAAACTGAAATATTCAACTTAAAATTTTACGTGCAGATTGTGTTTCTTTCCGCACCGGCACGAAATTTAAAATTCAGAACGCGGCGTCGGTGCCTCGAGGTCTGCTTATTTGACATTTTGTTTTCTTGTAAGCGTTCGGTCGTGTCTTGTACGCGTAAAGAACAGACGGAACGGTCGTTAGGAAAAGGGTTGTCCGGCACGAAACGACGCACTGTATAAACAAGAAAGTGATATTACTGTACGGGCGGGGGTGGTGTTTTTTTTTCGCTTTACGAGGGAAGGGAACGTCGAGTGTTTACAAGTAATGGATTTGTTCGAATGCGTTTCGAGTTTTTTCATCGGAAGAGTTGTTCGATGATCGTTTTCTCCGCTTTGAATTTCTTTTATATCCGATAATGTAGCAACAGACGTGTCTATGGAACAAACTCTCGTAACAGAGCTAAACAAGAGAACTCGCAGATGAGTAATCATCTCTGTCAACGATTTCAACGCAGACCATAGATAAGTTCTGAATTTCTCTCAAATGTCACCGACAATTTACATTGGAACGAATGCACGCGATGCATTTCTGGATATAACTTTGTCAATCCGACTTACTTTATAATGGGATATTAAATTTCGTCCCTACAAATTTTCACAGATACGAACTTCTATGACAAGCACAGTACATTATACACATGTTTGTGTGTACATATACGATTAGAAGAAACTTCATCCGCGACACTAATCCCATTCGAGCTCGACTCCAGACGCAAATTGAATATATTGCCCGCGTTAGTTACGTCTCTCCGCAAAGTGAAGTCGGCGTGCAAACATATTACATCGTTGATTAGCAGCGATGACGTAACTCCATTTCAGACACCATCCGTGCATTTCACACTACATTTACTATTGCGCCAATTATTTGTCACGGTGAATTTCTATTTCCACGTATTGAATTCCAGTCGTTAATAATAAAAACCTATTAAAAATTGATTGTCAGTTGAAATCGAAAATCAGACCGATTGTCAGAATTACTGTACGTGAACGAATCGTTAAAACTCACCTGATATCTTTCTATGTTATGTTACGATTTTCGTCTGAAGTCGTTGCGCCGACCGCACGGCGACTCGAACGACTATTAAAAAAAAAAGTAGCAAGGAGAGAGAATCCGACAGACGATCCATCGTGCACGGGAACAGATCGGCGTACGCGATCGAATACAGAACAGCACGAACGACAATTACATTCCACCTTCACATATGCGTTTGCGTACGAAGAGATTACGTACGTACCGCCGTCTAATGGAGAGGAATAAGGGACAGGATGCAATATTTAACATCGTATGCGGCAGATAAGACCATGAATAATGTATGAGATATGGTTTGATCGCGGTGGAAGAGTAGCTAGATACTATCCAGTAATGGGGGTCTTCGGCGGCGTGCCACCTACGTTGTACGTTCGTGACGGGTTTATGTTCGAATCGTGGACACGGCGTCGACGGACTCGGAATGAGCTGATTTTCGGGAAAATCTTTCTACCGACACACGCACACGTGTAAAAAAAGAAATTCCTACTAAATAAAAAAAGAGCAAGTTTCAATTTGTTTAAAAATAAGACATTTTATCATCCGACGTTCACTCGATTCGAACATCGTAAGATTTTTTATAAAATGCGAAATAAAAAGAACAATAAGTGATTACTGAACGATCTATAAAAAAAATTATCGTTTTGGAATGAGCGATGCGTTTGTGTTCGAGCAAACATAGTGAAAAACACCACCCCAGAATACATTTCATTTGATCTTTTTTAAATACGCAGAAAAGCTCCCGTACGCTATACAAATATCCACTGTAATTTTATTTGATGTTTTCATTTCGTTACGGTCGATGTATAATACGGAAAATTACGATTTGTATTCCATTTTGGATAAATAAATAAAGATTTAGTCGAGATTGAAACACTTTTAAACATCTTTTAAATTAACAAATGTGAAGACGAAATGTTCGTCGAGTATTTTTCAAATCATCGTCTTTCTCGTCGAAAGAACTTTGACAATTAGATTAAAAAAATTGATATCGTTTATAGGTATCTCTGTGTGTGATATGAGATGACAGTTGATTCATGTGAGAAATAATGTTTAATTAACATGTCTCGAAACTCTCCTCTTGACTGTAATCAGACGTACTGTTGGTATAAATAATTAAAT